>OY282559.1:296316903-297777737 GCA_958295665.1 Tipula vernalis | reverse complement strand
AAAAAGGTGTACGACGGCGGCCTGGCCAGGGGCGGATATCACAACTATTAAACTTATGTGGTTATCGATGTAACGCCTTCCTTTACGGGGGTGAAATATTGCTATGTTGGCTTCATGAAAAGCTGAGTATGATGGTACATATTTCCTTGGTAAAGGAGAGTTATGGTGTCGTGTTGCAACATGGGTGTAGTGTTGTGGTATTCGCATTTATAATACGGGAGACTTGCTTAATGCTTGATCGTACATCGCAATCAATCAATCAATCAATCAAAAATAATTTAAATAATAAAAGAAAAAAGAAAGGAGAAGAAAATTTATTTTATGTGAAAAACAATTTTGTGGTTATGTTTGATAATAATTCCATTATCGTATACATGTGTGTATGTTCGTTTTGGGTTTTTGGACAAATATTCTTAATTGATTATAAATTGGATGTTGTGATAAGGAATTTTTTTTTTACGATTTTGATAATGAAAATGCATTTATGCTGTACGAATTAATTACGGTACTCATAAAATTTATTTTTGTAATTAATTTGACAGAAACGAATTTTTGAACGACATTTATTCACGAAAAGTAAATAGTTGAAGGGAAAATTATGATTTAATTGAGTTTGAAAATCATGAAAAAACTCACTTTTATTTGTTGACAGCTTTTATATTTTATTTTGGGAGGAATGAAATATTTAATTTCTCTTCGTCGCAACAACAATAAAAGTTTAAAGTTTTAGTCAATTTTCGTTCGCTGTATTATTTGGTGAATGTCTGGTTAGTTTTAACTTTTAATGTTTACATCGTTTACTAATTCTTTTGTTTGTTTGATTTAACCAAACAATGCCGTTCATTCACATTGTGTTATGTTGAAAAAGAGAAATTAAAACGTATTTACCTTGTTGGTATTAATAAACTCGTACGACATCCTTAATACACATATTTAACTTAAAATGTTTGTCACAAAAAATTGGTGACTCAATTTATATACGGTTAAAGGGAGTTCAGTTCATTTTATACAAATTAAATGTGTTGGGTTGTCAATTCGCTTGTAATTTGCATTTGGTTAGATTCTGTTGTCCTATGCGCTTTTTTGTAGTAGAAGGTACAGCTACTTTAATTCATTGTTTTATCGAATTCTAATACTTTGAATTCGAAAAGAGTATCAAATTTTATTTTACGTGAATTTTATCATAAACTATCTTAAAAAAAAGAGTAAAGTTTTTCCTCATATGTCTAATTCGGGTTAACCGACCGGAAATTTAATTGTTAAGATACATTATCATTACTCAGCGTTATATAAAGAAGAAAACACGATTCAAATTATACGTAATTTGTAAAATGAGACGCAGCTTGTGCTCAAAATGAGCCCAAACTGCTAATTATAAATTTGAGTAGTTGTGGATGTAAACTAACAAAAAAACATCATCATTTGAAAAGTTATGTAGGGTTAAGGTGTTTAGTATAAGAAAATTGTATTGGTTTCCGTTTATGTCTTATGTTAGTTAGAAGTTTCAAAGAAATTGCCACTAACTACTAATTACCTAATTATAATTCAAAAATACAACAACAAATTCAATTCATTCAATTTGCAATCGACTCTTGTAGAAAAACTATTCTGCAACGAAATTTCAAGAAAAAAAAATGTATACAACTAAACCCAAAGCAGGTGGTTTCGGCGTCTATGCAGCTGGTGTGATGGGTACAATTGTGTAAGGAGTAACCTTGTCACAATTCGCAAGTGTACGTACTGCCTCCTCGTGGCAACCACTGGACAGTTACTAGTAACTGAGGCCGTTTGGTACATTTGGCCATTTGGCACAGGCTAAAGTACGGCGCTAAAGGACAAATCCGTCATAAAAAACCCTAATTTAAGGTAAAACAGCATATGCTGATGGACGAATGGCTGATAGGTTAATCAGTCCTAAATATGTGGACTCTGGATAACAGGCACCCTCCAGTTTTATTTAGCATTTCGGTGGCAAAGCTGGGTGTCCCACAGGCGACTTGCATTTCCCAACAACTCGTGGGAATAACATGTCAAACCAAGTAAATAAAAATATGGATGGTGATGCTCCTAAAGCGCCACCCACCAGCTACAGTTTCGTGGCGGTTTGCGAGGACTTCGGCCCTCTTTCCGCTGTAGGACTCTCGATGAGTGGTCCATCGGATGGGGAGCTACGTTCGTGGCTTGAGAAATTAGTTCTCAGCTCCGATATGGACACCTCAGGAGATGAGGACTCGGCCTCCGTAAGTGGAGGTACTTCCTTTGTGAAATCACGGGGAGCATGGACGTCGAGGAGGAACCGAAAAGTAATGTCAACACCACTGACAAACCAGTCGCGGCTCCTCGCGTGAAAATGTGTGGAGCCGCTAAAAAGCGGTATAAGAGACTTCTTGCTGAGGGCAAACCGGCCGGAAGTGAGACAAGGCTTCTAGCGGTGCGGGCCACAAAGGGGGATTTTTGCTCCTACAGTTGCCCCACCGTCGGCACAAACAAAGGCCAGGGGAAGAATCTGTCCCGGGGGTCTCGGGTTCTGCGGTCCGGTCTTGAATTACCTTCAAGCAGGCCGCGGAGTTGGAGATCGTTGGGATCTTGCTCTCTGGTTTTCCTTAGGTTGTCCTCACTGGAGAACAGCTTATGGCTGTCCAGGAGGGCATCCTAGAAAAGGTGCTAGAGCAAGAGACCAAGGAGCTTAAACCTAAGTTCCTTGGCAGTCAGCTTTGGCCTGGTTGGCTGGTAGTACCCTGTGCTGACCGGGCCACTGTTCAGTGGCTCAGGGAGGCCATAGGAACTATCAAGCCATGGAATGGTACACAGCTGATCGTATCTGAGGCGGAAAACCTGCCTCGAGCCAGGATTGTGTTCGGCACGTTCCCAAATAGTGCTTAATTGACCACGGAGAAGCTGTTTGGTCTTATCAAAAGCCAAAACGAGGACATGCAGGCGATCAACTGGAGAGTGATCAGGATAGAGGCGAAAGGCTCTTCGGCCTTTTGCACCTTCTCTATGGACCACTCTTCAGTTGAGAAGCTCAAGCGGGTTGGCTTTAAAGTCAACGATAAGTTTGGGACTATCCAACTGCATCCCAAGGGTGGTCAGGGTCCATTGGGGTGGCGGCCCTCTCCAGGAGACAGGTGAGGAGAAGGCGGGAAAGAAAGAGGAAGGCGTCAGGGTTCCACGGGGGAAGGCCCCGCAAGGGCTCCCCCGCGCAAGCCACTAGTGAGGCCCGGAGGCTCTCAAAAAGCGGGAGCTAGCAGAACGACGATGGAGAACACTGCTCAGCCATCGGCCGGATAAGAAAAGCATGCGGATGGTAGCGGTGCAGAAAAAGAGGCTGAGCAGGGCCTTCTGAAGAGGCTTCGGAAAAATAAAGGCACACATCGCCTGCCCGCAGATAAACCTGCATCATGCAAAGGCGTCTTCGGACGTCCTTTGTCGTAGGTTTTTCTGCCAAAACATTGGCATGGCTCTAATCCAGGAGCCATGGCTAACAGGTAACCAGATTAGAGGTACACCAAACCAAGTGGGTAAGTTAATTTATCATAACAGAACTGAGAGTCCAAGAGCGGCTATTTTGGCCAGTTCGCAAATTAATTTTATTCCCATTTCAGATTTTAGCTCCAGGGACTTGGTTGCGGTAATGGTAGAGGCTCTGGGTGAAAGAGGCAAACGGGAGGCTATATTTGCCTCCGTTAACTTTCCTAGAGACTAAGAGTTGATACCTCCACTTGAAGTTAGGCGGCTCATAGCTCATTGCAAACGCAATGGGCTGGCCTACCTGATAGGATGCGATGCAAATGCGCACCACACAGTGGGTTAGCACGGACATCAATAACAGGGGTGAGTACCTTTTTGAATTTCTGATCTCAAATAATGTAGACATTGTCAATCGGGAAAGGAAACCTACTTTATGGCCTGAAAATGCAGGCGGAAGGAAATATCAAACCAGGCATTAAGGAATTTCAGACAGACCCTACCATAGGGATGCCTTCCGACTGTATGCTAGCTAAACTGGACTTTCACAAACCATTCTGTGTTAGGTTACCTGACCGGGATGTGTGGAGTGCAGGACTATCCTTTGAGCAAGGGTCAATTGTATGGTTTACAGATGATCAAAAACGAAAGATGGGGGGGATATAAGAATACACAGGAGTAGCACTACCCTCTCGAAGTCCTTGGGTATCAATGCTACCGTTTTTTAAGCAGAAGTACATGCTATAGAACTTTGCGCTAGCATAGGCATAGCAAAAGGCCTAAACGATGCAAAGATTTATATTGTATCAGACAGCCAATCGGCCTTAAAGGCTCTTAGGTCTTGTACCGTTGAGTCAAGTCTAGTATGGGATTGTCTGAAGGTTATTAAACATCCGGCAGGCTCAAATAAGGTAACACTTATGTGGTTGCCAGGTCATACTGGAATCGGAGGAAACGAGGCAGCTGATGGCCTCGCCCGTGAGGGTTCTACATCTCCATTTATTGGACCAGAACCCTTCTGCGGCGTCACCAAGTGAACCTTAGAGCAGCGGTAAAACGCTGGGAGGATGTTTAAAAGTCCTCTTACTGGCGCAGAATTCCAGGTTTACGACAGGCGACCAGATTTACGACAGGCCTCCTTGTCAGGTTCAAGGAGTGTCTTGAACTTAGAAAACCTGAGTTGAGGCTGCTTACTGGCTCCTCACAGGTCATGTCCCTTTAAGGTGTCACCTTTTGATGATGGGCTTCTGCGATTTGGAAGCGGAATCAGCGGAACGTGTTCTGTGCCAATGCCCAGCCATTTTCCTGTAAAGACTACAACATCTAGGAGGGAGAACAATGATTTCAGATAGTATGTGTCTTATACCGGCCGGTAGTTATATCAGATTTATTAAGAGCCTGAATATTGAATGGACAGATAATTAAGTAGGGTCCAGCACGGATTTTTTAGGTCGCAGTGCGAGATGGCTTCTTGCCCACATGGCCCTTCAATCAATAATAATAATAATAATAATGTCTATCGTAGTTACCCGATACTTAAAAAAATCAGCCAAAGTTACTAAATTTGTTGTTATTCATAGAAAAACACCATGTATGACCTCATTTTGGGATCCAGAATTAAAGGGCCAACCAAACTTACATGTCAGTAGGCTTGAATATATGGAATGTATGTATAGGTTGGTCTACGTAAAACAAAGCTATGTCGTGCTTCCTCGAATTAGCTACTTCTTATGCTAGGCTTTAAAAGTTAGTTGGGAACGAGTTCGGAGTGCCTCGAGTCCCAGTAAAGATTGCAAATAAACAAACAAGCTTGTAATGGAAGAAATTCAGTTCATTGGCGAGTTTCTTTAATAACGTATATTTTTGTTGCTGTTATACACTCGCCGTCAGAGAAAACAGGCCACCCTAAAATTAATTTTTTATTCGAGTAATTTTGAACCGTAGCTGGAAACTTGAAGCAAAAGCAAATTCGGCTATAATTTGCCAGGGAACATATAAATTGGACTGAACCTGGTTGGACCCAACTTTTATTTACCAATAAATTGAGATTTTGCTTGCAGTGTCCTGATGGGTGTGAAGGATAATGCGTTATGGATTCGAGGCGGATCAGTCATGGTATGGCTAAGTATTTCAATGGAAACACGCACGTTTAAAAGAAATACTGGAATCTGCAACCGAGTTACTTAAGCTGTTACTTGCGATCATTTAAACGTGGATTGTTTTAAGCTTTTCTTTGTTGAAAAGCACATAAAGCTCGGTTAAATTTCTTAAAACTTTAAAAGGTATCTGGATGTTTTTAACAAGGTTGTGGGTTACAATAGAAAGTTTAAGACAAAATACCATAAAAGTACAGTTCCAGAAGCCGTCTGACCAAGAGATGATGCGATTTGTATTGAAAAATGGGTTAACGGCGAAAGATATACATACACTGTACCAAGATCTGTACGAGCGGTGTATGTGTATCAAGTTTAACACAGAACAAAGATACTTTGAGTTTATACGAGAGACACATGTTTTGACATTCAGTTATATTAATGGAACATCAGCTGAGGTAACGGTGAAAGGAGCTAGTGGGATAATGCGGTACGAGAGGGTATTTAACTTGCCGCCAGAAATTACGGATAAAACACTGAGTAATACCTTGCCCCGTTTTGGAAATATACTGTCAACAAGACGTGAAAAGTTTGGAGTAAACTCACTGCTACAAGTTTTTTCGGGAGTAAGAGGGGTATACATAGAGATCAAGAAAAAATCCAAAAAACGATTAACGTTAAAGATCATCAAAAGGATACCGATTCGTCGTGTATGGACACGGAAAGCGAAGATGTATCTGTAAACGGAAATGTAAATAAACGCGGTCGAGCATACAAAAAAACTCGGTACACAAGTACAAAAAACCGAATAGCGTTCATTGAACAATATAACAGCACATCGTTGAGTACGGACGTAAACAATAAAAATTTTATTGCACCACCTCCACCACCGTTGAAACCAGATAATAATGTATATCTTAATAATAAAAATCGATATTTATAAACACGAAACTGGACAAACAACTCGCTACATCAACATCTTTATGAAGGGTGTACCATCAGCAATATCACGCAAAAATTTTATTGTTTCATTAAAATTAATTTTTGTTAAATTTTGGAAGCGGATATTCCCGGAACATATTTTTAATTGGTATATATAAATTGTTATTGGTGTAAATGTGAAACATGAGTGAAACAATTATTGTTGGCCAGATAAACATACAAAGTTTATACGCCAAAAAAAAATATGTTGAAAAATTATTTGGCCAAGAATAAAATGAATGTGATGCTTATAAACGAAGGTGTAGTATGACTTGTGGTTCTGTCAATTTTGGTGATGGGCCGTTTTCCGACGGTATCGGTGTATTTCCGCGATTAGCTTCGGCTAATACCCTGCAAACTGCTGCTTGTATTAACAATTCCGTTTCTTGCGCTTGGTCGCTGACTGAAGCTTGCGTTCCAGAAGAGCCTTGCGATGTTGTTTCGCTAGTCATGTTCGCGGCACCCGATGAGAGCTCGTTCATGGTCATCGGTAATTCTGTTTTTTCTTTACCCGCACTACACTATAAATCGCGTAACTCTTAGACCCACGGTCTCGACGTTAATTTAATTTTGATGAACGGAAAAATAAACAATGAAACAACGGAAATGTTATATTTAAAAAAAACTTTATTGAATGATAATAATACTTGTACCTGAAAATGCAATGTTTCAGTGAATAAATATGACTGAAATGCGCACGACTTTTCCGTGTTAAAAAATGTGAAAATGACAATTTTCACGATAAAATTAATTATTCGCTCACCTGAGCTTTCCCGGGAAACTATCAATAGCTTCGTCTTGGCCGCTGACTGTATGGTCGCTAGCTCTGCGGGATTCCGCTTGTAAATTCTTTGGGACCCGAGGAATTACCCATTGAGTTGACCAATGTTATTGGTGGTCTTTTCGATTGAAATGTTTGGTTCGCTTCTTTTGTGAGCGCTTTTTTCTGAATGAATTCGTTCACGCTTAATCGTGAGCATACTTTTTTCCGTCTGGGCGAGATTTGTGACTCGCTCGCCTGGACGATGCGATCGACCTTCGGATTTCCTGAAATCCGATCGCTTATGACGTTAGCGGTTGACTACTGCTTCGCCAGATTCGTGATTGGTTGGTCCACTGATGACTCTGAGGTGCCAAGTCACGTTGTGGTCACCACTTTCTAGGCCACGGTGGGTGTTTATGTGAGCGGAGCCTCTAATTTATTGAGTCTATGGGGCTGATCGGTCACTACCCTTAATTGGGAAACAATACGGTCGTACGGGGATACGGCTATTGTCGCCTGATTACCTTTGGTCTATTCACAGGCAGACGCGGGCATTAACTTTATTAATAAATACTACACATGATAAATTAGTTTTCTTTAGTCAGCGCCAGTACCATTAGGCTGTAGGGTCACAGCACAGAATATAACACATTAATGGTATTGTCGCTGAATATTGAGCAAACGTTTTGCTCCTAGACTTGTAGCGATGTAATTAAATTTATGTTCACCATTATGTTCATTGATTTGCGTCGCTTGGTTTGATTCTCTACAAACTATTACGAATTCACCACACCAATTGTGGAATTGACAGTAGAGGTCACCCGGCATAAGGAAAGCGAACACGTAGTTTCTTTTGACAGTTCAGGTAAACACTTCATTGTGGTTAGACGACGGGAAAATAAAACCAATTTGTTATTTGCTCGTAGTTGATTATTATTCGCCTCGGCTGTTTGGTGTAATGCTACTCACCACAGACCGCCACCTAAACCTAACCCATGAATTAATTTACCTAATCAAGAAATTGATGTAAACAGGCTGTTTAATACAAATGAATTACATTTTAGGCTTGGTTTCGAAAATAACGACTCATGTTGCCAAAAATCAAATTTTACAATTTTTAGTTTTTACATTTTTATGATTTGGATAAATTTATTTTTATTTTTTCCTAATTATTTTATCCTAGAATTACATGCAATTGAAATTTCAAAGGATTTGACAATAACAACATTAGATACTATGAATTAATCAAGATTTTAATGTAAAATGGCTGTTTAAAAGGAATACTGGAATCTGAAACAAACAGAGTTACTTAAGCTGGTACTAGCGATCATTTAAACGTTAATTATTTTAAGCTTTCCTCTATTTGAAAGCACTTTAGGCTCTGAATAATTTCTTAAAACTTAATTGCGTTATATTTACTCGTAATAACATTAAATATTGCAGAAAATGGACGCTGAAGCACGAGAATCACAGGCATTTAAAGTTTTATAAGATTTAACAACAAGAACGTTTAATAATTTGGATTTTGGTCATTGCATAACATCGATAAAGTTAGAAGGTCCTATTATTATCTGTATAATGCTTGCAAGTCCAGGGAAGAACAACTTCCTCAAGAATTTCACGGCGATAAGTTTCTTGGTTAAGCCCCAGTCAACAATTTGAGCTTCTTCAGGAGGTGTGTTTGACCAAATACGGTCATTTTGACGATTGTAGTATTATTCAATTGTGAACAGCTTCCCATAGCTAAAAATAATTGTTCTTAATTTTTTACCCCCGAGCCGCTTTAATATCACTTTGCATCTTTCAAGTCGAATGAGCTTCATTTTATCCGTAAGGAGAGCTTTTAAAGCTTGTACGGATAGTTACTAATAATGAATAGTTGCTGTTTTTCGAATTGTTTTGCGGTTTAATACAACTTTTCTGGCTACATGAAACTTATTGATTTGCGTATATCAAGGAATCCGACATTTGATAATGTTTGTATCGTTTTACTGCTTTAGAGACTGTTGAACGTAGAAGATGAAGAGTTTGACTTATTTTTTGCCGAATTTACAGCTTAGTATAATTCGACAATAGCGAGATAATTTTTTTTAGACATGATAACTCAGAAAATAGAGTAGAGAACTGATTTTTTTCGAAGCCGTTACATGCTATAAACACCACAAATTTTAATAGTTACTATTCTTAGTATAAATAATCTAAACAAATATATTGTTGGATCGAGTCAACAGCTTTGGTAAGTTTGAGTTATTTCTTAGTTGTAATGAAAAGGTGATTTTATTTATTTTTAGCTGTGCGTCTCTACATACAGTGAAGGGGTAGCAGAAAATAATTGTTAAAAAAGAGTGTTGAATTTTATTTGGCTTTGCCAAACAAACTCCCACGCCTTAAGGAAGTTTATTGCTTAATTATTAACTTAACTAATTTATTTACTGGACGTTTAACTTCACTTTTTGCTGTTTATAAGGTAACGACTCTGATGATCCCATCACTTCCAGTATGAACGCCGATTACTCTACCAAGCATTTATTGGCTAGGTAGGATATAAGTTATCTTCTCAGATAAGAACGACGTCATCGAGTGCGAATTGATCAGTTGCTGCCTTTCATTTGTGTCGTTGTTGTAAGGAAGTCAGGTAGTCGCGGTGCCATCGATGCCAAAATCCTTGGAGTCGCTGTTGAATATTTTGCCACCTTGATAATTTATTTGATGGCATATCGGATAAGCTTGGTTCCGGAATTGCTGTCATTGCATCTCCAATTAAAAAGTGTGCAGGTGTTAATATTTCCATGCATTTATTTTGCATAACGGCCTTGAATTTAGCGGCGCTTCAATTTGTACGATCAGTGTTGTCATTTCCTTAAACGTGAGATTTGTATTTCAAATGGTACTTAAAAGATTTGACAGCCGCCTCCCACAATCCACCAAAATGTGGTGCGTGTGGTGGTTTGAATTTAAACTTAATACCTTTCTGTAATAAAAATTCAGATATTATTGGACTGTTTGATTGTGATTAATTTGTTGTTTTAGATTGTGAAATTCTCTGTTCTCTCCAATGAAATTGGTCCCGTTGTTACACCAAATTTGTTCCGGTGTGCCACGTCGTGAAACGAATCGCCTAAGTGCCGCCAAAGATGATTTGTAGAATCGATGTCGAATACATATTGTGCAGGATTTTATACAACTTTTGATCATATATCGTGCGCCAATGGTCCAATATTTACTGCGTACGATGCTCAGTGTCAACGAGTTGCCAGCATGCATACGGTTAATATGAACATCACTAATTATTAATTCATATACTCTGTGTTTTTTCGGTAAGATGACTGGATGTTTGGCAGAATATGCTAGCGACGATTTACTTAATCTTCCGCCGACCCGTAGTAATCCAGCTGAATCAATGAACGGATCTAGCGATGATAATTGATGTTTTATTGGTAAATCACTGCTCTTGTTTAGCCTCGTTAACTCGTTGCAAAATTTTATTTTCTTCACGTTTCGAAGAATTATAATTTCTGCTGCATTCATCTCGGCTGGAGTGATCGAACTATTAAGATTTTGTTCAACTTTTCGTCGCTTCGGTAGGCCCATTCTCAAGATATATACCATTATTTTTCGTAATTTGGCCAACGATGAAAATTTCGTTAGTAGGAGTAGAACCAGGTTGTGTTCGTTGACTGTTCCTGTAAGCCCAGTGGTATATTTTGACCGTTTTTCTTAAACTGTTGTATCTAAATTGGTCTTTGTTTCGCTTAATCTGGGCTATTCTTGTTGATTTTCACTTAATCAGGTCGGACCATGCTACTACAGTGGTCGTTTTGAGAGAGCTTGCGGGTTTACTCCTCTTGATAAGTCATCGTCTGGATTACTTTTCGACGGAATATGTTGCTATTAACTACGCAGAATAGTTTCAAGGATTACTGCAGTTCGGTTGCCTATAAAGCTCTTCCATATTCGGGCTGCATCGGACAGCTAATGTAATGTGTCCATGCGAATACCTTTATGTTGTCGTATGCCAGAGATTATAAACAGAATTTGACCGTGTTGCATAACAGAACTGCGCCACATAGTTCCAGTCTCGGTAGTGACACTTGTTTGATCGGCAAAACTTTACTTTTAGCACATACAATATTTGTAGTGATCTCTCCGTCATCACTAACAGCTCAGACGTCGCAAAATGTATGCAATTGAATTTGTTTTGGCTGTTTTATTGATGTCAGACATCGAGAAATTTGTATTGATTCTAAATCCGGCAGTGACTCGTAAATACTTTGCCATATGTTTGTAATGCTATCAGGTAGCATGGAGTCCCAATCGATGTTACGCAACCAAACCTTCTGGAACAAAATTATAAACCGGATTATCGTTGGTGCCAGCCAGCCTAATGGATCATATACTTTAGAAGAGGTTGACAGTATCTTTCGTTTGGCCCAACTCATGTTTATCTCGCTTTGCTGTACTTTGAATGAGAAGGTGTCTGATTCTGCATTCCACATAATTACCAAGGTTTTGATTGACGTGTCATCTTCTATTAACTTAGAAGTATTTTGAATTTCATGCTGGGAAAACGAATTCAAAAATTGCCTCTACAACGTTGTCACATCCAGTCAGCAGATCATCAATATAGAAATCATTGCTGATTACATGTGTAGTGGGATGTAGTTCACGAAAATCTTCAGTAGATTTTTTTAGAGTTTTTACTGCCAGATAAGGTGCACAAGCAGTACCGTATGTCACAATGTTCAGCTTATATGTTTTAAGCTGTTCGTTCTGGTTTTCACGCCATAATATAAGTTGAAAGTTCGCATCTTCTGGTGTAACTCGAATTTGGCGATACATTTGTTCTAAATCTCCAACAATAGCAATGGCAGGCTTTCGAAATCGTAAAATGATGGTAGTGAGATCAGTTTGAATATTTGGGCCTATTTGACGTATGTCGTTCAGCGATACTCCAGAGCTAGTTTTGCACGAGGCATCAAACACTACCCTTAGTTTGGTGGTACTGCTACTAGATTTGATCACAGCATGATGTGGCAAATAATATTTAGCATCATCTTCATTTGGGATATCATTTGATGGTATATATGTCATTTTGGATTAAGCGTCCAAATTTTGATGCTTGCAGTATTGGAAATCCGCCAATCACACGTTTTTCCGGTTGTGATATTTGAAAAAATACGTCTGCTCCTAGTAAGATGTCAATTTTATTAGGTTTGAAAAATTATGGATCAGCTAATTCTAATCCCACAATTGGGGTTTGCAAATTAATTTGTCTCGATGGAAGCATATTAGTTATTTTATTAATGATATTAGTCTGTACTTTTAATGCGTAGTGTTTTTCTACACGCGATTGAATGGTCATATCGATTTTCCCCCTCGTTTTTCCAGCTGAAGAAGAGGCTAGGCCGAATATAGATATGGAAGATGGACTTCGCTTAAGACCTATTCGTTGGGCACAAGATTCGGTCACAATTGACGTTTGTGAGCCTGAGTCTAAAAGTGCACGAATTAACTGGAGTTTTCCGGTACGTAATTGGACGTGTACGATGGCAGTTGGTAGTACCGTGCGGTTGGCGATGAATACAGTGCATGAAAAACTGATTGTGTTACGATAGTGTGAATGGCTTCTGGAGGTTTATCATATGAAGGTGGGTTCAATGAAATATGATGACTCGTGGATTGGCTTGATTTTGATTGCGTTTCAGTTTGTTCTGGATGTAAATGGAGCAATGTGTGATGACGTCCTCGACAAATCAAACAAGAAAATTTAGAAAAATATTTTACGCTTATGTGACCTTTTTTTAAACAATTATCGCATACATTTTTTCGCTCACAAATTTTATGCGATAACTGACACTGTTGTTTTTGAATATCGGACATTTAACCGTCTAGCAGGCAGTCCTGCCTTTAGACGGGGTACAAAAAAACAACAAAAATAAATAGATATTTGTTATTTTCTCTTTTACTTTCGACATAGAGTTATGCATGTGTAAGTTCTCAATACTATAATTTAGTTGTTTATATTGTAACGGTTATCTTTTGTGTTATTCAAGCAGTAGAAGTCGAATTTGCATGTCAAAATTAGAACAAAATTATTTTTAGTGCATTGGAATTTTAAAAAATAAATATAAAATATTTGGAGTCGTTTGATTTTGTTCAAAAAATTATTGGTTAGTTGGGAAATTTGTGTATTTTGTGATAGTGAAATTTGTTTAGTGATTCAAATATATTAGCATGCTTCTGTGCCCCATAATGTAAACACCGTCCAAAGGCGGACTTGCCGGTTGATGGATTTTTTTATATATAAATGTTTGTTTATATTTGAATCTATTTCAAGTAGATTGGGTCTATTTTTGGTTGTTTTGTTTTCGCTATTTTATTAACTGAAGTGGACTTTTGCTTTCAGAAATGTCACGAAACATTAAACCGAAAGAGGTTAAGGTACGCCCAACAGGTTTTCGTCGACCATACAACCTTAGCTCTATGACTGATGAGGAAATTCAGGATATGTGGAATTCAGTAAGCAGTGCATCAAGCGACACTGAAGCGGATGATGGTGACTTTGATGACGATGACTCGATTGCTGATCCTGATTTTAATTTATCAGTTGAAGATTATCAAGAAATAGACCTTCAGGTGGCTCAGTCAGAGAGCAACACTTCAGCTGGAATTTTTACCGATAACATAAATACGAGCCTCGATTTACCTCCCATTGAATTTTCATCACAGACACCTACAAGAGAACAACATATACAACCAGTAGAATTTGAGCCACAGCGCCTTGAATTTTCATCACAAACACCAATAACAGAACAAGATATACAACCAGCAGAAGTTGAGCCACAGCCAGATACCTCGTCGATAAAATCACAAATAGAACAACAGCCACAAGCACAACCGTTATCGAAGCTCCCGAAGAAACCTGCAAAGCGGCCCCGTTCTCCTATATCTGTGTTTGAAAAATGCGGTGCTAGTTTGCAACCAAATAATGGTGGGTTTACTGGTAGTGCTGCAAACATTGACTTGAAGTCAACAGAATTCTCTAAGATAACTTGGAGAAAAAAAAAATCTTGTTCTTCATCGAAACGAAATTGTGTTCAGGGGTGACTCGAAACTTCCAGAGAGTTTTAACGATCTCAAGACGCCTTATTCCTGTTTTAATTATTTTTTTAATGATGAGTTGTTCGAAAAAATAGCAGAAGAAACCAACTTGAATGCTCTCCAACAAGACATTCAAACCAAATTTTCTGTAAATTATGTTGACATCAAGAAATATATCGGTATTTTGGTATATATGTCTATTTACCGTTATCCAAGTCTGGAGCGTTACTGGGGGCAACATTCATTCGAGGCAATAAGGAATACAATGACGTCAAAGCGATTTTACGAAATACGGCGCTATCTTTGTTTCAACAACATCACTTTTAGAAAGAAAAAAGGTAAAGCCGGCTACGACTCGCTATTTAAAATTCGGCCAGTTGTTGATCATTTGAATCGCAGGTTTGATTAAATTCCAAAAAATGCACGACTGTGCGTGGATGAACAAATGTGTGGTACTAAAATGAAATCGCAATTTCGTCAGTATATGCCAAACAAGCCACATAAGTGGGGCATAAAATTATTCGTTTTATGTGACTCGTACGGCTTTTCGTATAAGTTCGAAATTTATACTGGATCAGGAAATAATGTAGTGCTTCCAAATACACCGAATTTAGGGACTTGTGCTACCGTTGTTGTTCGCTTGTCACAGTCAATTACTGACTTTAACTATCATAGCCTTTATTTTGATAACTTTTATACGTCACTACCACTGCTAGTGTATCTACGAAGTCGAGGAATATATTCGTTAGGCACAATTCGCGCTAGTCGCATAAACAACTGCAAACTTCCAAATGACAGAGACAAGGAGCTTCAAAGAGAGCCTAGAGGGTACTCAGTGGAATATGTGGGACGTGCTTGTGGAGTTGATTTAACAGCTGTTTTATGGAAAGACACAAAAAATGTAAGGCTAGCTTCAACTTATGTTGGAATAGTTCCATTCAAATCTGCAGTCGAACCGCGACCAGTTAAAGCGACTAGATACGATCGTAAAAAAAAAATATTTGGAGGTAGATTGCCCTAACATAACCAAGGAATATAATTATCATATGGGAGGGGTAGATTTAATGGATGGGTTGCTTGGACGTTATCACATACGCTTGAAGACGAGAAGCTATTCATTGCGACTATTTTATCATTTAATTGATATGACAATAGTAAATGCCTATCTTCTCCACCGACGCATTCACAAAGGATTCACTTCATTTGAACTTGCTGATTTTCGATCGGAAATTGCTGATGTTTTGTGTCGTTTCCAACAACAACAGCAAAAAAAAGCCGTTGGAAGGCCATCTCAAAATACGCAAAAAATAAACACTGAATATGCTGCTCCTTCGAAGAAAGTGTATGCGCCACCGCGTGATATTCGATTTGATGGTGTTGGCCATTGGCCTGATATGTTAGACAGAACTGGCAAAAAACTGTGTAAATTGCCTGGTTGCAAATCAGAGACACAAATTATTTGCGTGAAATGCAAATTAAATCTATGTTTGTCGCCAGCCAAAAAGTGCTTCCAAATATTCCATAATGTTATATAGATGTATCGTACACAATACATCTTTATTATTTTTTATAAGCTTACATGAATTATTTAATTTTTTTTTGCTATAATTTTACTAATAAAGATTTGAAAAATTTATGTTATAAAACCCGCCTTTTGGCGGCCTACCTATTATCACCCCTGGCACTCGTAGTTTTTATCTGAAATAGTTTTTGACTTCGTTTTCGATTTTTTTACACTAAAAATACCCTACCATAATAATCTCAACCAAAAAAAAAATTGGCCGGCTAGAGGGTACAATGGATGTGGTTCATTACAAGCTAAGCACTCGAATGACGAATTACTGTTTGCGAGAAACGACTTGATATTAGACTTTGTAGGGACCTTTTTGGATGCGTCACAAATTTCTAAGGCATCACATCTCTTAGCGTGTCAAACTTTGGAAAATTTTTATCAACTGACTCATTTGCTCATAGCTGTCTAGTTTCACTGTCTATTTTATTTAATACGATATGAATAAGCCACAGATCGCGTGTTTCAGCGTCTGGCCCCAATGCACGAAGACCATGAATTATTTCGGCAGATGACTCGGTAACTCGACGCAATTCTTTCCCGTTAGCCTGGGAACATGATTTTGGTTCGAAGAATATTTGAATTAGTGAGGTCACAATGGGAGTCATTTTATTATATCGTTTACAAATTTTGTTCCATGCTTCGGCATAATTATTTGCCGTTTCAGGAACATGACGTATAAGTGCGGCTGCTTCACCCGTTAGTAATCCTTTAAGATTTGCAGTGTATGGACATCAGTAATGTTGTGATTATCATGCACGGTTGTTCTATATAGATCATGTAACGATGCCCAACTCTTGTAATCGCCAGAGAACTGTTCAATATTAACCTTTGGAAGGCGCACATGGTGTGAGGTGTTATTTACTCCCTAATAAAATGATTTCTGTTGTTCCACAAATTTCGTGTTACATTTAAATTATGTCGACTGGTTTGGTCGTTTTGATCGTAGTCAGCGCAGGACCTTGTTAGGAGTGCTGGCGCTTCGCAATAAATTTCATCAACGGCTTCACTGATTGAGACACACACACCAACTGTACGATACCGGGTTTCCAGCAAGTCACGACGAACGGTTATTGCCTCGAAATTTGTTTCAGTGTTTATTGCTTTGGCTAATCGCAGACAATTTTTATTTGAGTTTGGGCTAAATCACGCAATTTAATTAGTTTTTGGAAATTTTCAGCCATATAAAAAAAAAACGAAAAATCACTTCACTCTTCACACAATTTATGACCACGCGGTTTTAATAAAAAATCGCCTGTTACGAAAATTGACAAAACGAACACTTGGTTTTTAAAATTTATTTATATTTTATAATTTATTTTAGTATCGCAGACTTAAATACAGTATAAAAATTTGTCTGCTTATCTGCAGAAATACCCGGGTTTCGGCACCAAAAAATATTTGTGAAATCGCGATTACTGCGGTAAATGATTTAAGTAAATTTTGTTCCTTAATGGGTTTCAATCCGTGGATAAAAAAATAAAACAATTCAACTCAAACAACTACGTGTAAAACAATTTTTATTTAAGTTTTAATATTTCACAAAATAACTTTTAGTTTTGATGTTTATTGTCTCATCGCCAAAATAAGAAGAGGATCATGTTTCTTTTTTCCAAACTAAGCTCGATTCAATTTTGCTAAACTTAGTGGAGGAAATTAGTGTGGCAAGATTTAAAGATTGCGCAATTATGGTATTGTTACTAAATTTGCATCGATCGCACTCTTCTTATTACCAACCTATTACAATGTAATCTTAATAGTTACTATTTTTAGTATAAATAATCTAAACAAATATATTGTTGGAATCGATTCAACAGCTTTGGTAAGTTTGAGTTATTTCTTAGTTGTAATGAAAAGGTGATTTTATTTATTTTTACTGTTAACTGAGTATTATAGTGCACTAAAAGACTATAACAATAGATCGTTAATAAATCGACAGCTCGTGACGATCCTGAACATCTACAAAAGTTGCGGTCTTGTGAAATTCTTGTGAAATTCAAACGCACTTAGTTTTACCAAACTCTAAAATTAAATATCTATTAAAAAATTAAATTTATCAATCCTTGAACCTTATAAAAATTAAATTTCTCGTACCGTCCTGACTTGAAAAGGGATATCATTTTGTTGTAAAACAATAGCCTTTATTACAAATATGTCTTCAAAAACAGATGTTGATAAAAAAACTCCCTAATTGTAAAAATATTGCGCACCTTCCAAATTCTTTAAACTGTTGGTGGTGTCTATAAAAACTTATAGCTACAAAAATATTTTTCCATCAATAAAATAAATAAATAACAATTACTTAAACATAATTCAATTGGAAAATACACCCCAAGTTTCCCTCGTCCATAAATACTCTCGGATTGTTTATTTTCGTTCGCTAGAATCATTTATACGGACGTATATTTACCAAGCAAAAATAAGCAAAAACTGAATTGGTTTCGAATGTATTATCATTGGGGAGTGAAACCAAGAAATAAAAACGAATATTTGCAATATGTGCGCTAAATATATTTAGGGATGATTGGTAAGCATACATGATCCTTCAACAATAAACACTTTCGGTGTACAAAACATAAAAAAGCTTTTGAAATCGTATAAATAACAAAAGATTTATATCGATGAATTCCTCCTTTTGTATTTCACTATAAAACGCGGGAAACTCAATATCCAATTTAATTATATTTTAAGGGTTACCAATCCGAGTTAAAAGTGTTAAATGGAAATTCGTTTACTCAAAATGCCTAAAAGTATTACTCACTACAATAAATAAAATACTTCATAAAATATCGCTGTATATTAGAGTGTATAAAAGCTTTCTGTGTTCAATTTTTATGGTTGGGTAAAACAAAATTAATTCGAAGTTACACTATAAAAGCTCCTCAAAATAAAATAAAGATGTTAATTATGTTAAAGTTTTAAGTATTTTTTTGTTCATTACATTTTGTTTAAAGATGATACTACCGGAAAATTAGGTCAAAAATTGTATTGTACATAGTTAAAAAGTGATTTTTATCATTTTACGAGTTTCTGTCCGTCGTTATTGTCGCATTTCAACGAGAGGAGGGGAACACAAATAAAGAAATCCGAGTTTTAATTTGATACTTTGGTATAAATTTTATTTTGTAATTTTTAATGCGAATGAAAAGCTTTTATTTAGGTTTTTTTTTTCTGTTTGGTATTAAATTAAGAGAAAAATAAAATTAAATGTGACATTAAAAGATGCGGCAGTAAGAAATTAAATGAGATTTCGTTTTTATTTTTTCGTTATTTTGGACTAATTAGGTACATTTTATGATTTTTTTTTTGTTTATGTTGATATATGACTGACAAATTTCTAGGTGCTTCGAAGTCTTATTCCAAATCATACATATTATGTGTACCGAATGAAATTTGTGATTCCCCAATTTATATTATCTCATAGGTTACTACGCAAAAGAAAAAAACTGGTACCGTTATTTTGTAGAAAAACAATTTTAAAAAACGAACAAACGTCAAATTGGGCATTTGTTTTATTTATTTCGAAATGGACGCATCAGAAGGAGAAAAACGTGATTTAATAATTCGATTGTGCAATAATCATTCAGAGTATACCAATATAAAAATGGCTAAATTGACCGGTGTTTCCAATAATACAATAATACAAATGTAAAAAAAACTGTCAAATCAATCTTTCTGTCTCACGTAAGCCCTGATTCGGAGTAAAAAAGGGTGCTCGAAATAAAATGTTGGATCAGAAAATTGTAAGAGTCATTTCCAAACATCACTCGATGTCTGTGGGGGATTTGGTCAGAAAAACCAAAACAACCAAATCGATGGTGGAACGAGCTAAAACCAGAAATAATCTACGGACATACAAGAAGTCAAAAAACCCCAAGAGAAGTGTTAAACAATTTAATAGAGGGATCGATCGAGCAGAGAATCTTAACAAATGGTTGAACGAAAGAAAAGATTCTTGTATCATAATGGACGACGAGACCTACGTGAAAATAGATTTCTCGACACTTCCAGGTCCCCAATATTACATCAAAAAGAAAGGTGAAGAACTGGATGAAGCAATTACTACCATAGCTGTTGAAAAATTTGGCAAAAACGTATGGTTTGGCAAGCAATTTGCCAATGCGGCTTAAGATCACGTCCATACATAATAAATGGGATTTTGAATGGCGAAATCTACATCAACGAATGCCTTCAGAAACGTTTGTTGCCGTTTCTAAAAAAACACAATAGCCCTACTATTTTTTGGCCCGATCGTGCCTTGATTCATTATGCTACAGGTACAATGGATTTTATAAAAGCCAATAACATCGAATTTGTTTCAAAGGATTGGAATCCGCCTGCCGTGCCGGAAGACCGTCCAATCGAAAAATATTGACCTTTAGTGAATAAGGAATTGAAAAAAGAGCCTAAAGCTGCGAAAAATGACCAAGAATTCCAGTACAGATGGAAACGGGCATCCGCTAGAGTCACCGAAGACACCATCCAGAACCTAATGGCTTCCATACGGGAAAAAGTGAATGTTCGCCGTCAAATGAACAAAACGTTTGAGTGAATACTATTATTTGAAAACTGTACGATATGTGCAATAGAACAATTAAAGAAAAATAATGGTTTTATATTGCCATTTAGTTTTAATTCTTCATTTACCAATCACAAATTTCATTCGGTACACATAATAATAACCTAACTCATTTCTAAGTAAAAAGCAGTGGAAACATTTGAGATAAATGGAATGACCAATAAAACAGTTTTGTCAAATTATTAATACAAAATATTATTTAATTTTTTATTGGTGTTAACTCGTTGAAAGTTGGTGTAAAAAAGGGAAGATTTTTCTACCTTTGCAATACAATTTTCCATAAATAAAAATGGCGTATATTTTTATGATGTAAGCGCTGAATTTGAAAGCGAACATTTTGACTGCAAACATTATGTACTTGTGTACTTTTTGGGTTCATGTATATATGTAAGATCCCCGTTTGGTTTTACAAATATTAGTGCTGGTGCGGTTAATCTATGTGGTATATGGTATGTGAAAACCCACGCGGAAACAGTAACCTCTAAAGCAATTTTTAGGGCAAAATTTAATACGCTTTGATAATTCGCGAACAATTTATTAAACGTTAATCGTACTGATTTTTAACTGTTTTTAATTAAATAATAATTTTGATTCGCAATTTTGATTTTATTATTGTGTGCAGCTATTGTGGCTTTTCCGATTAATGCCAATCTAGCAGGATGTTCAGTACAAATTCTAGTTGAACGATATTCTTTATATACAACCATTTTAAGTGTATACCTGGATGTTTTCGTTTTAAAGATTTATTGTGACTTGTCCACCTTATTAGGTTTCCAACATAAGCGAACCACGTCATATAAACCTAAATGCAATGGCATGTTGGAACGGTGGCATCGGTCACTAAGGCCGTCCATCATGTGCCATAACCGACCAGACTGGACTCGGATATTGCCCTCAGTATTGTTGGGCTTACGAACAGTGTTCCGCGAGGAGCTGCAGACTTCATCGGCGGAATTAACTTACGGAAGCTCCTTACGCGTGCCGGGCCGAACAGTCTGATTTCGTTAAGGAGTTGAAGGCTCATTTTGATGAACTACGTCCGAAATCGGCCACGCGCCATTGTACCGAGCAACTATTCATTAGTCAGGATTTACGTACGTGCCCGCAGGTGTTCCTAAGGACCGATGCATTACTTAGGTCGTTGCAACCACCTTATACTGGTCCGTATCGCGTAATTCAGCGCCACGACAAGTTTTACGACATCGACTGTAATGGTAGGAGCACTAGCATTTCGTTAGACCGTCTTAAACCGTGCTATAGCGAGGGGAAGGAAGTTGGCGATTTTATGCAGGAACCGATCCCTGTTGAGTCACGAGCAACGGAGCCGAGTGTCGAGGTCACCGCGCCCAAACAGGTAGTGTCGAAAAAAGTCATGTTTAACGTCGATCCACAAGATGATTTACGATCTGGAGCAACGGTTACTAGAGCAGGCCGTAGAGTTAGGTTGCCTCATATCATAGATGATCTTTCCAATTCCATAACTGTGGTATTATTGTTATAGTATCACGATTGTCAGCCCACTCCACATCTAGAAATATTGGCCATCTCACCACAATTTGTGTTTCAGGAGTTTACAAGGTAGCAACCCTCGACTAGCACAATCCGCCGGATTCAGTTGACTTCAGTTGAGTTCAGTTGACTTGGCAGCATAATTTTGGAGTCTGTCCAAGCGTCCAATGTATCAGGGGTTGCAATATAAATATCTGAATTTTTTGTCTAAAAATTAACCAAAAAGCACCGCTCCACAAAGTACCAAACGTGGTAGAGATAACTGCTTCAATGGGGCTACTTAAGTTTTTTTAGCAAACAGTTGTTAAATGGATTGTTGCACACTTCTCGTTGAAACCAAAGGTCGTTGACATTAAATTCATTCAATTTGGGCCACAAAAGACCAGTTAACATGTTGCGATAACGTTCCCCATTCACTGTAATGGCATTTTCCTGTTCGTTTTCAAAAAATTCGGTGGATCTGATCCTAGAGATTTTACCAATTGGTCATATATGTGTACATATAAGTAACTATAAGCTTTTCCAATATCAAAAAATACCTCCCTTATTTTTGCGGATCGTCAGGGGCTTGTAACTCCATTTGGTACCGTTTCCTTCAAAACAAAAATTGGTTAAACTGATGCTAGAGATTTTCCCAGTTGGCCACATACATAATGAAGTAACTAGAAGCTATCACAATATCAAAAAATACCTTCCTTATTTTTGCGGATTGTCAGGGGTTCACAACATCGTTTGGTACCATATTGTTCTAAACAACAAATAGTTCAACAAAAAATTCTGTAGAACGATATGTTACCAAATGGAGTTGTAAGCCCCTGACGATCCGCAAAAATAAGGAAGGTGTTTTTTGATAATCAGCTAGCTTCTAGTTACTTCATTATGTATGTGACTAATTGGCAAAATTTCAAGCATCAGATCCACAGAATTTTATATTAAACTTAGTTTGGTTGGGAAAGATATGGCTTCAAACGAAATTGTAAGCCCTGACGATCCGCAAAATTAAACGAGGTGTTTTTGATGCAGGGGTAGCTTCTGTTTATGATATTTTATGTATTGCGACATCTAAAATCTCTTAAATAAACTCCTGACATAATAATTTTCGTCGTACACAGGTAGTTCACTAATACATCTACAATAAAAAACGTTTTGTAAATTCATTAGTAAAATTTTCTCGTTGCCCAACCGCATCGTGAAGTTTTTGCGAAATATTCTGCTAAATATTTTAGTACGAAAATAAGTAAGTACTTCCCGTACATTTCAGCTGGTGATTTTTGCGATCGATACGTTGATTTCGTTGAAAAAATTCACCAAATTCAATTGACTGCTTTTCTCCTCCGACATTATTTTGAAAATTGACAGTTTGAATATTCTAATAAAACGCTCGGCTTGACGGTTTGAAACGGGATGAAACGGTGCGGCCGTCAAATGAGTGATTAAGTTTAGATTGCAAAATTCCTCAAACTCATTAGATACGAGCTATAGCCCATTGTCCGATATAATTGTTTCAAGCAAACGTTCTATTGAAAATATTTTTTGGACAGGCAAAATGGTTGTTGTTGATGTAATAATAGACATTTCCACGGAACACGGGTACTTCGAAAAAAAAATCAATACAAATTAGCCAATTTTGCTGAAAAATGGTCCAGCAAAGTCTATATGTATTCTTTCCCAGGGCTGGAGGCAATCAATATGAAATGTTTGACAATTTTTCGCTAGTTGTTCGATATTTGGGAACCAGCAATATCGTCGAGCAAATTGTTTCATTCTTGCGACTCCCCAGTGTCCATCGTGTAACATACATAAATGTAGTACATGTATGTGTTTGTTGCAGCGTGTGTAGTAGTATGACAACTGTGGTGTAATCTGTGTGAAGTAAAACGATTTTGTTCTGTAACAAAAATGAAAATTTACGATCAAAATATGGTTCTAACTCAGCTTTTTCGTCTATTGAGAGCTTTTTAAGCTATCCGTTTTAAATAAAACTGGAAATTTTCGATAAAATTTGATTTTCTCCGTAGACAATTGACAATGTATCTTCTCAATTACGCTATATGAACGTCGATTGGCATTGAGTGTTTCAGATGTCCAGATGGCTTAGAGAAACCAATAACATGCGATTGTAATTGGTTTCTCTAAACCATCTGGACCTCGATGAGAAATAACAGCACGTATTCCCATTACTGAATCATCAGTAGCTAAAATTAGAGGAAACTTCTCATTGTGACGGACTAGGTGCGTTGCGCTAATGATAGCATCTTGTGAAGATTAAAACGATTCTTCCTGATGTTTACTACAGATAAATTTGACGTTTTTGTGACGTTCGCAATCGTTGAAAATTTTGAAATACGTTTATTATAGTAATAGATTTTACCGATGCTTGTTTCAACTTCCTTCAAGTTCGCTGGTCCCGGCATAACCATGAGAGCTTCGAGTCGCTTTACATCGTAACCCATTTTTTTCAAATCGATTATAGATTTCGGTTAGATTTGGAATGTGTTCCTCGTTTGTTTCTTCGGAAATAATCGCATCATCGAGATAAACAGCAAATGTCGGCACTCATGTGACGACTTCCTCCATGAACCATTGGAATTAACCGCATTGGAACCTTTGGTATTCGAATAGCCCAAAAGGTGTTTGTATTACCATTAATTTCTTCGACTGGTCTGATAACTCGATTTGCAGATATGCGTCGGTCAAATCAACTTTTGTAAATTCTGCCACAAAATCTGAATCTTCGGGTTTACGGTAATATGGGTGTAACGCATCGACTAAACTTTCCCGGTTTTAAAAGATTTTGCTCGACCAGCCTGTCGCTTGCCTCTCGAACTTGTCTGAAGTACACAAAAGGTACGTTATGTGGTTTGAACAATTTCGAAAGAGCATCTGACTTCAGAACTATTTCGGCTTTGAAGGATTTACTGAGGAAACTCAGCTAAACTGTTGCAAATTTTTTTTTAAGTTGGATGTAGCCGTAAAAAAGAACAAAAAACACAAAATATCCCTATTTGGTAAATTTTCAGAAAATTAAATTTTCTGTTTCAGTTGACAGAGAATTTTTATTGATTTGAGTATATCAATGTCAGTGGAACGAAATCGGAAGAATAATATAACCCACCTTATGTGGAAGAACGACAGAAATGGAGAGATTATTAGGTGTTAATGGGATTGCCATTATTAAAAATAAAAAACATCATACACATCATCAAGTAGAATTTTGAAAAAATCACAATAAAATTAAAACCCTTGAAATTTCAGTTTTTAATTTTCAACTGTTGTAGAAGCATTCAAAGGTGTAATACAACGGTTCAGCTTGAGACTATAGTATATCTTTGATAAAGTAACAAAATCATTACACGTTTTTAAGATATCGAAAAATTTTGTGCAAGCAATAAAAAAACCATTGATTGTGTAATATCCCTGGAGATTCATTTATCATTTGGCAACTCGAATTCCAATTTGAAATTTTTATCGAAAATTCATTTTCTGTATAACGTGTCACATGAATAGCGCGCGCAAAATAAATAAAAATCTGTGTGGGAACGAACATAAAATTAGCATTCATCTCCCGTTAAACTTAATATCTTACTCTTGTACCATTAAACATTATAACTTTTTATTTTATTTATCATAAATTCCTGTCATTTCTCATTTTTATTTTCCTTGTTTATGAAAAATGATAAAAGTATGATTGGGTGTGATACATATACTAAAGAAATTTAATAGATGATCATTAATTTTTGGTGTATAAATGTATGAGTGAAAAAATTTTCCTTTTTGACAATATGGCACAAAGTAATTAATATTTCGTTACTGAGAATCAATTTATGTTATCGGCCATATCGGCAGCATTAAAAATATATTTTATCGCTCATATAATCATTTAATTCTCAATTAGTATGTATAGTATTAGAAACGATTTATTTACACCCGTTATCCCTCTAATTTATTATATTTTTATTCCTATTACTTTAATACTTTTACAAATATCATTTTCAATGGTTTGTTTAAAAAAGAAAAAAAAATGAAAATTTAATTAATTTCGGTTTCTCCTACCTAAGGTAGTTTGTTACATTTGTAGCTTTTCATGTAGAACAATAGCACATGAAAGCTAGCAAGTTGTACAGGAAGAAATCGACAAAAAATACTGTAATTGTGGTTTAAATTATGTATTTGTGTAACAGAATGTTATAATTTCATTTTAAAAATCTATTTTCTCGAAAAACTAGTTAACAATAGTTTCTACAATACTTGTATGTGTAAGACAATTCATTTTATAATGTCATCATCAAAATAAAAATAACAAAGGACAAATAATCTGTTATTTTATATAGCTTTAGGTGAACATGAAAAATTGTAAAATGTATACAACAAAAAAATGTATGTTTGTTTTAATGGATTTATCCTCGAATCAGTCTTTTCACCACGAACAATGTTGAGATTTCATAAAATCTTATACATTGAGTTTCTCGAGGATTTAATTAACTAAATGTTACTACTGACTTGCTAGATTAACCTTTAATATATTTTATTTCTAGGAAGCTTAAAAAAGTTGGCTAGAGCCTTTTCATTAATTCTTGTCTTACCTTCACTTTATTTAACGTTATTTAAGCCAAGTGAATTTTTAAAAAAACTTTATTTTTATTTTGTTATCTCTGAAGTGGTTTTGACCATTCAATATTGAGGAATTATGTAGTGGCGACCTGTGTCAACAGAACAGCAGCTAGTCAAGCCAGCCTTAGAATACCATTACATTTACCTGTACACTAAAAATGGCAACAACAAAAAAATCGGTTAAAGCCAAAACGAATGTACCCGGAAGCAAGATTTAGGATGGTTGCTAGAGAAATGGTTAGAACTTTCCTCTACCCAAAAAACACGATGGCGTCAAAGATAATGTGTCCCAAATTTAAAAGAGCTCGCTAATCTTTTATTTTGTAGGCCGCATGTATGAAAGGTGGGTTTTTGGATTTCGAAGCAGTTTATAATCGAATGTGTAACCTCCGCTGGCGCATGAGATTCGACAACCTGCCTATAATCTGTTTACATGTGCTCACTGAAATTAGGCAGTTCAAAGACTCATTTTATAATAATTTGGTTGATATTTGAGAAAAATCAGAAGGACTTATGTGAAAATATACGCGACCACGTGTTAAAATATCTAGTGGTTGGATGCGGATTATCCGGTATAGAAGATCTTATCAGTCCACTGTCTAATTCGTAATCAGTGCCCTTATTTTTATCACAGAAAATCTATTGTGGCAAACAACAATATAAGAACTTGTCAGCCAGAGCATATGTAAGAGGTTTTGAAAATTTCGATTCACTTTCAATGTGCTGCCGCCTATCAACAATAAACAATTATTGGCATGATGGAGAGTGTCGAGCCACTTTTCAATAATTTTCAAAACATTTTTTCACAACATTTCAACATCATTTTCACTCATTTTTCACTAATTTGTCACCCATTTTCACTCATTTTTCTCTACCTTTTCTATAATTTTTTTTCCAATTTTCAATTCTTTTTCATCAATTTTTCAATTAATTTTGAGTGATTTTTCTCACCCATTGTCTACTAAATTTTTGCACATTTACACTAAATTTTAACAATTTTCACTACACACTAAGTAATCACTGATAATTCACCCCACTATTTTGCTTCATTTTTCATACATTTTTCATACGTTTTTCACTCATGGTACACTAATTTTTGTCCTTTGTTCATTCATTTGTTCACTCATTTGTTTTGTTCACTTGTGTTGTTATTCATTTCCCCTCATTTTCATCGATTTCTACAGGAGGTTTTAAAAAATTCGGATATCAGTGCTGCCTATCAAATTCTTTGGGTAGTGAAAAACAAATACAAAAGTTATTGTTTTGAAGGGCAGTGTCGCCTATCCGATGTCGTTCATTAAGTTTCCACACATTTTTCACAAATATTTTAGCTCGCCACTGTATTATCATCCATTTTCATTCATTTTAAACTCATTTCCTGTCATTTTTCACATATTTCTCTCTCAATTTTTAGAAATTTTCAATGATTTTTGAGTGACCCATTTTTCCAAATTTTTCAACCATTTTCCAATAATTTTGTGCCCATTTATATTCAATTTTCGCCGATATATTAGTCACTTGCTACGCAGTAGTTCTGTGCTGTTACGCAAAAAGATACCCACTATCAATTCAACCAACTTAAGATCAAGGACATACATATTTTCCAAGAAAATTTTGCTCGAAACTTTTTGAGTGAAAAACAAAAAAAAAATATTTGTAAAATCTGTTTATCTTCAGACTCGACGATCAAGTGTAGTTTTACAAAACAGAACGGTACACAAATTTGAAAATAATTAGCCATCGGGAGCGAATATAAAAACGCAGCTTTTATACTTTATTGCCCACTGTAATATTCCATTAATTTGGTAAACTGGCAAAATGTGTATTCGCACATAAATTTCGCACTCTGCTGCCTAATATATAGTTTGTATACCAAGAATCATTTTGTGAATCTGTGTAAGTAGGAGAATCCTCGGTTTCTGCAGCATTTTCATTAACATCATGATCTTCTTCACTGTCTGAATTACCATCAATGTCTGAACTGCCATCACTATCAGAACTATCGTCACTGCCATTTCATCCATCTAAGTGTATGTTATGCAATGTACAAACAGCATAAATGATTTGCGATGCCGTGGATGATAGTGAAGAGTTCTATGACGAAGTTCACATCGAAAACGGGATTTTTGGATCCCAAAACACTTTTCAATAATATTCTGTGCACGAATTAAGTTTTCATTAAATCTAGATTTGATGGTCCCATTTTCCGTGTCAGGTGAAAATGGTAAGAAGCCACGGTTCGAGTGGAAATCCGGAATCCCCAAGTAAAAAACTTGTTTGTCTTTTAACTGAAATAAATTTGCCCAATAAATGTGCTTGTAAATTAGATGTTATCCAAATGCGCATGTTGGCGTCACAACAAACTACGATGTTGATGCTATTATAACCCTTGCGGTTTCGAAATCGTCATTTTCTGGTGGTCCAACTAAAGCTATGTGAGAACCATCAATAACACCTATGATTCCAGACATTTGGAATTTCTGGTTAAACTTACTTTTAATTTCTGCTAGTTCCAAAATAATTTGTGGAAATTTAGCAAAATCGTGCAAGAGGTGTTGGCCGATTAGTTTCATTATTTCTCTAATCACCTGAGGAACGCTGAGTTGAAATAGTAAAATAATTTCGCAGCTTCCAATTGACACTTGATACGATCCATGGCAGAAAAAGTGTAGAGTACATAAAATTTTCAATTTAAAAGGGATCTTTGTTGGTTGTCATCTAAACAATTTTTTAAACTTTCTTTGTGAAGCTGTCTCAATCTAAGTCTGTAGTTATGCTAGTAGTTATTATTAATTTAAAAGTAGGTTCACTTTGCAAAAAATATATTGCAAAACTTCTTCTTCTCTCTTCCCGTTCTAACAAAATTCCAATTAAATAATTTGGCATTATTTTAATTTATTTATATAAAAAAATAATTCCCAAACCAATTAGGTAATTTTTCTTTCAGTTGTTTACGCCTCCAAATTAAAAAAAACAATAAACAATTTTTTAATTGTATTTATCTCGATGATACATAACACATATTGTAACCGTATCGCTGAGGTGATTCGGTGGAACCTTGATCAAAACACAAAGTACACGAAACACTAACAAAACGTTACCGCTACGTAGAATATCCATTCAGGAACTGTGAGACGGTTTGACTAGCGCGGGCAAGACCCTGAGCTTCGGTCGGGGTTTCTCACAGTTTGAAAAGGATCTTGAATAACCGTCGTTGATTATTGTTTCATATACATATATAATGTACACACGGGATAACTAAGACACAAATATACTAATATCCAAAAAATGTACTTGTCCTCATTCTAGAAAAACACTTCCAGAGAGAAAGAGAAAAAAAAAATATATTCACTCACTTCACTATTGAACTGTCCATGACTCATCCGCACGAGTATTTAAACAATTAACACATTACTTGTTTCTATCGGAGGATTATACAAAAACTAAAATAATAACTCGGGAATTATAGCGAAACTGTAAATTAAAACAAAAATTTATTCAATAACTTAATCAATTTTTATAAAATTTTTCTAATTTAACAAAGAAAAACAATATCTTAATAAAAAAAAAAAAAATAATTAAAAATTATTGTGGAATAAAGCTAAGATATGTATAAGTAATTAGAAAAATAAATATATAATTAATTACATTATCAATTCAAAAAAAAAAAAAAAAATTTAATACTCATAATAGTTGTTCTATACAGGGTGTCTGGGTTTTGGATGCTGATCCGTCATGGGGTGATTCCTTGGTTCATTCTGAGAAAACAAATCGTATGTGGAGGGGGATCCATTTTTTGATATCCTTTGAGATAAAGGGTGTTTAAAAAAATTTGGTTCAGAAAAAAAAGTACACCCAAATATTAAACTGTAACTTCCAAAATATTTATCGGAGAGCAACCAACTTAGTCTTATTTGGTTGGTAATCGTATAGGCTATTATTAAGGTATTAAGTGGTTATCTTGTATCTGCATCCGTTTGAGAGCTATGGTGATTTAAAGTAAAAAAAAAAATATTTGTTTTTTATAAAATCGAGTTTTTCTCAAAAAAAAAAACCGTTATAATTTTTTCCTTTGTTTATTTAATTTTAATTTGTCATGATCTCCTCTACAATCCCCCAATACATTACTTGTACCCACGTGCCATAGTTTTTCTTCGTATTCCGTTTATTCTCAATCTAATTAAGAGATGTTATAGTGTTAATATTTTACCAATTTTATTTTTATCTGTAAAAACAGTAGGCGATGATTATCAACTCATTTGTTTAAATGTTGAAAACAACAAAAAACTAAATATTTTCAGATTCAGTCATTAGTTTCGAGATAATATCTAGTGTTGTATCAGTGATGTGAATCAAAATTTTAATTAATTTAATAAAATTAATATTATAATGGCACAGTTCTCAGGTGAGGAGTACATTGATATCCATTTTTGTTTACGGATTTTGCGATGGTAATGCAGCACGAGCTCGCTATGAATATCAACTCAGATTTCCAACACGTCGCATTCCTGACGCAAGAGTATTTATAAATATTCATAGGAGACTGCCAAATATCGGAACAAGATCGAATACCCGGGCGGAGCCCCATTCAGTCTCACCAAACCAATTGGATGTCGACGAAGGTATAATCCGTAATGTAACAGCAAAATCCTTCTATTAGCATAAGGAGGCTCGCTTTACAATTAAACGTCTCTCGCTATCGAATTCATCAAGTATTGCACAAGGAGAATCTTCATCCATACCATACAACACCCGTTCAACAACTATTACCGATAGACCGCACTACAAGATTGGAGTTTTTGTAATTTGTTGATGGAAAAGGAATTTGGACAATGCAAGCTTTGTGAAACGTATCCTATGGACGGATGAATCTTAATTCACAAGAGATGGCATAACAAACTTTCACAATCTACACACGTGGGCTGCTGAAAATCCTCATTCGAAAAAACAAATATCATTTCAGCACCGATTCAGTGTAAACGTATGGGCTGGTGTAATTGGCGATAAATTAATTGAACCATTCATATTACCACCTAGATTAAATGGTGAACGTTATTTACAATTTTTACAAAACGATTTGCCACTCCGTTTTGATGATGTTCCCATTTTAAGTAGATTCTCGCATACATACCAACTTGATGGTGCACCTTGTCACTACCATAATAATGTTAGGGATTTTTTTAACGAAAATTATCCAAATAATTTGATTGGAAGAAATGGTCCAATTCATTGGCCTGCAAGATCCCCCGATCTTACGGTATTGGATTTTTATGTATGGGGAAGGATGAAGGCGCTTGTATACTTCAAACAAATTGAAACAAAAGAAGAACTTATACAACGAATACACACAACAGCACAACAGATAAGGGAAGAATTATCAAGAATTGAAATAACCAAAGGCATACTTAAACGAATATTAGCATGTATTCAATCACAAGGAGGACATTTTGAGCACCTTTTATAACTCCTCGACCCAAACTTTGTATTGAGGGATTGTAGAGGAGATCATGACAAATTAAAATTAAATAAACAAAAGAAAAAATTACAACGGTTTTTTTTGAGAAAAACTTGATTTTATAAAAAACAAATATTTTTTTTTTTACTTTAAATCACCATAGCTCTCAAACGAATGCAGATACAAGATAACCTTAAACCTTAATAATAGCCTATACGATTACCAACCAAATAAGACTAAGTTGGTTGCTCTCCGATAAATATTTTGGAAGTTACAGTTTAATATTTGGGTGTACTTTTTTTCTGAACCAAATTTTTTAAACACCCTGTATCTCAAAGGATATCAAAAATGGATCCCCCCCTCCACATACGATTTGTTTCTCAGAATGAACCAAGGAATCACCCAATGACGGATCAGCATCCCAAACCCGGACACCCTGTATAAACAGAATAAAGCTTGACAGAGTGAAACAAAAAAAAACAATAAAAAACCCAATCGTAGAACGCAAAACAAAACCCCAAAATAAAATGTATCAATCAAAAGAAATCACTTACCACAAGGTCACGTCGAAAGCGCTTCCTCCATGATCCCGTTGTGGGTACCTGTTAAATAAAAATTTGGGTATTCTTTCCCATTCACGATTTCGACAGTTAGTTTTGTTTCACTTTCAAACTGACGATTTTCACTAAATTAAATAAAATAATTGACAATAATAAACTGACTCTAAATAATTAAATCAGCAAAAAGGAAAAGAAACAGAACACTAAATAAACTTGGTCATCCAACAAAATGATAACGTAATTGACACTCCAAGAACACAGGTCACGATATGTTTAAAAAAAAATGTTGTCAATTAATCCAAACTGTATTCAATACCACTGACCATGGAACGGAATGCAATTTCTTAAAAATTAAATACAAAATCCAAGTTGTTTTATGATGATTGTGCCATCCGATTTAAAGCAGTAAAAAACAGGAGTATACACCATGTATAAATGACGAAATGGATAAATTCATAAATCCAACCGGAATATCCAACGTAAACAATTTGAATTCCCACTTAAAGCATCTATATTTATACTGAAAAGGCCGTCGATTTTTGCCTCAATCTCGTTTGATTTTGAGATGTGGTTTCTTCTAAGAGAAATAGAAATTCGACAAACAAAAGCACAATGTTAGATCAAATTAACACCAGATATTAAAAATTAAAAAAAAATACAATCTCAGTACGAGAAATTATATGCGCAACATACTCGTACCTTAATAAAAATGGTTTAAATCGAAAAGTCTTTCGATTTACTTTAACGACCTTGATGTGGACGGGTAGTCTCGAACAAATTAATTCTTTTATATCTTTTGTTATGGCGTTGTCGGATATACACAGAGCGAATTTTATTGTTAAAAAAAAATATTTTAAATATTTATTGATTTTAATTTATTACTCTTCGCCAACTTGCCGGTTCAATATCCGAAATAACAATGACCAGATTTATTATCAGATAAATGAGGGGTAACAAAAAAAAAATTATAAAATACACACCGTTTACCTCAACAAGAGCCTTTTAGTGGTTTAAATACAAGCTGACCGTAACACATAATCAATTTGTGACGATGTAAAACGTCATATCGTTACAATATCGTGAAATATCATAAAATAGACAAATTTGATGCTTTTATTTTTGACAGATATAACATCAAAAATAAAATTAGATAAAATTTGTGTCCGAGAATCGACGCCATTATGTCTTTATGTAAAATTTTCAGTCGAATTAAAAATTTTAATTTAACCATACTTAACTTAAAATATCTTAAGAATTCTTAGCCAAAGCTTTAAATCCGATTTCCCAACATTTTGGTTTTTACAGTTAACCACTTTTTCACTGCACTATTTTTAACTATTTTTTATCACTTTTCACCAATTTTTCCCATTTTTTCTCTTAATTTTCATGAAATTTCAATCATTCAATCATTTTCATCCTTTTCAATCATTTTTGAGTGATGCTTTTTCACTCTCTTTCCCCCGTTTAAACTCAATATTCACCGATTTTCACATATTATTCGTTCATTGCATACTAATTAATCGCTGACATTTCACGTATTATTCACCTTGCTATTCACCTATTTTTGATACAGTTTATTGCGAGTTTTCATAGATAATTCAATCATATTTGTCATTTATTCATTAATGTTTCACTCAATTGTATTTTTCACTTTTTCACGTACATTATTCACTTATTTTTAATTGATTTTCCTAACGTTTTCGTTCATTTTCGTCCATTTTCACTCATTTTTTGATCAATTTGAAATAATTTTTCACTCACATTAGTCATTGATGTCCACTCACTATTCACTCTGGGTATTCACTCATTGTACAGTCATTATTCGCCCAGTATTCATTCATTTTACCGGCATTTCAGGTATTTTTCATTCATGTGTAGTGATTTTTTTTCATATTTTCACACATCATTCATTAATTATTCATTCAATAGATATTCTTTATTAATCTGCGATTCACTTATTATTCGCGCACTAATTAGTAATCATTTTTCACTTATTCTCAACTTCGTTTTCTTTCATTTTTCATGCATTTTCTCTCATTTTCATTCGACTTTTACTCATTTTGCACCTTTTTTCTCTAATTTTTCAACCATATTTCAATCATTTTTTAAGCGGAGGGGGATCTACCGGTGTGCTGTTTAATATTTTTGCTATTTGTTAGCTTCTTCCAAGTGATTTCCCAAATTTTGGTTTTTGCAGTTAACCACTTTCAGTTTAGTAGCAAGGAATTAAGCACTAATCATTTTCACTCAATTTTCACTAATTTTTCACCCATTTTCACTCCTTTTTCTCTTCTTTTTCTCTAATTTTGACCAATTTTCAATCATTTTCATCTATTTTTCAATCAATTTTGAGTGATTTTTCTCATCCATTGTCTACTAAATTTTTGCACATTTACACTAAATTTCAACAATTTTCACTACACAATAAGTAATCATACTGATGACTGTATGATACTCACTTTTTTTCAATTACAAAAAAAGTGCTGCAAAACTAGTAAAGCGAAACAGGGAAGGGTAGTGTAGATAACACTATATGCAAATATTTCAAAGTTTCAGATAAACAAAATATGTAAATAGAATCAAAATTGTTTTTTGCGATGAAATAGCCATTTTGAAGAATAATTATTTTTGGGTTATTAATCGCTTTTTTACGTATTAAATATCAGGCTCAAGCATAATAAATTTACATATGTTAATTTAATTTATATATTATTTTCCTTTGTATATAAATTTTCTTTGTTAGACATGTCAGAAAAAAGTATCTAATGTCAAAAAAAAGAATCAAATCCAATTCTTTTTTTGCTATATTTGCTCGATTAACTGCTAGAAAAATTGAGCTACCACTTTTATTTCGACGTATATTTTTTTGCAAATATAAACATTCACTCTCACAAATATTTTGTATATATACAGCTTGGCCAAAAATATAAAGCACCCCTATCTATTAGCATTATATATTAATATTATGTCTTTCTAAACAATGGGTGTTAACGAACGAGTCATCCCACCGAATGCGACCCTTAATTATTGAAAATCACCAATTTTTGTTTTGTTTTAGGTTCTTAACAAGAAGTTGTAGCGTCGCAAAATTTTTTTATTTTAGTTTTGTATTTGATCGTGTGCAGTCTTCACATAAAGTGTTTTAAATCAAAAAGAGTTTTCGTAAGTTTTTTGAGAAAAAAAGTGTGTTTGTGATAATTATGCCTAAAGCGTGCCAACTCAGTGAAGGAATAAGCGCACAAATTGTGTTGTTGGATTCCCAGGGTGTAAGCCAAATTAAAATATCCCAAAAATTAAAATGCTCTCGTGGAGCAGTTCAATCTACATTGAAAAGGGTTAAAGAGACCGGGGACTATGCCTATAAACTACGCTCAGGCAGAAATCGTATCACTTCGGTAAGAGACGATCGACAAATTGTGCGAAAATCTCTCAAAAACCGAAGAAAAACATCTGCTGAGATAGCTGCAGAGCATTTAACAGAACAAGAAGTTCACATTTCGGCACGGACAGTTAGAAGAAGGCTCCTGCAAGCTGGATTGAAAGGTTGTAAAGCAAGAAAAAAACCTTTGCTCTCACTTACCAACATAAAAAGTCGCTTGAGATGGGCTCGAGAACACAAACATTGGAATGACGTGGATTGGGCGAGAGTTGTTTGGTCAGATGAATCTACTTTTGAGGTAAATATAAAAAATAAATATTAAAAAATAATTAGTCAAAAAAAAAAAATAAAAAATTGTGCTATGTATTTTAAAAGAATTAATAGAGAAATTTATGTTAAATTTGATGGAATTCTTATAGATTTTTGGAACTCCTGGCGCAATCATCGTAAGAAGAAGAGTCGGGGAAGCATACAATCCTGATTGTATAGTGCCTACCGTAAAGCATGGAGGGGGTAAACTGATGGTGTGGGGTTGTATGGCATCATCAGGGGTGGGAAAACTGTTGTTTTGTGAGGGTCCGATGAACAGTACCAACTATGTTACCGTCCTCGAGGCTGCATTGAATGCCTCAATTCGGCAAATCTTTGGGGAAACGGATAGTTCTTCGATAATTTATCAACAGGATAATGCCCCCTGCCATACTTCCCGCGTTACGATGAGTTGGTTTCGAAAAAAACAAATTCGAGTCATGGACTGGCCCGCCCAGTCACCAGACCTAAATCCCATTGAAAATTTGTGGTCAATTTAAAAAAAAAAAATCAAGGATCGCAGTATGACTTCAAAGGAAGACCTCAAACGTGCGCTGACAGAGGAATGGAAAAATATATCGAGAAATACCTGCGAAAAATTAGTACGGTCGATGAATAAAAGAGTCCTGGCTGTCATCAAAGCCAAAGGAGGACCTACAAAATACTAAAATTAATAAAATATAAAAAGTATTTCCTAAAAATATTGAGTTTTAATTTTTGCCTTCATTCGTTTTGTAGATACTGCAATTTGGGAGGGGTGCTTTATAATTTTGGCCAAGCTGTATTTTTTCTCTCACTCCGTTTGTCTTTTCTAGTCACTGAAAAAGTGGAAAAAAAGTGAGTATCATACAGCCAAGATAATTCATTCACTCCACTATTTTGATCATTTTTCAGACGTTTTTTACTCATGGTATACTCATTTTATGTCCGTTGTTCATTGATTTGTGTTGTTCACTTGTGTTGTCATCCATTTTCCATTTCATTGATTTTCCTACTATTTTTCGTCCATTTTTCTTTTCTGAAAAATTCGGTTGCCAGTGCTGCCTATCGAACTCTTTGTGCAGTGAAAAACAAATACAAAAGATATTCTTTTGACGGGGCTGTCGTTCATTGCGTTTCCACACCGTTTAAATTAAATGTCACCCCATTTGCAACTGTTTTTCACTCATTGTTTATCATATGTCATTTTTTTAGCTCTGCACCGTATTATCACCCATTTTCACTCATTTTAAACTCATTTTCTGTCACTTTTTACTAATTTTCCTCTCAATGTTCAGAAATTTTCAATCATTTTTGCGTGACCCATTTTCCCAAATTTTTTCAATAATTTTCCAATAATTTTGTGCCCATTTATATTTAATTTTCGCCGATTTATTAGTCACTTACTTCCCAGTAGTTCTGTGCTGTTACGCAAAAAGATATCCACCATCAATTCAACAAACTTAAAATCTATATATGTAATATATGTACATATTTTCCAAGAAATTTTTGCTCAAAACTTCTGGAGCAGGTTAGGTTAGGTTGGAGTGGCTGCTTATGCACACTTAGACCGGTGACGGTCCATTGTGATACCACAGAATATCTCCCCTTTTAACCCTATTGGAACCATTTCGAGCTACTTATGTAGCGTAAGACGTCCTGCACTTTACTGTTTTCGAGATCCGAGAGGCAGTCCATCCTGAACTTACCCAAGTGTTTGTGCCTTCTGAGAACTTCTGGAGTAAAGAACCAAAAAATAATATTTGTAATATCTGTTTATTTTCAGAGTCGACGACCGGTGTGCCAAAACAGAACGATATACAAATTTGAAAATAATTAGATTTCTTAATTTATACCTTTTATGTTTACGCATCCATACATTTTTTTGAATGAAATAAGTGACTACCAAAATCACACTGATACAGGGTTGTTGTAAAAACGAGACATCTTATGTCTTATGTAAAATTTGCAGTTGAATACTTAACTTAAAATATTTTAAGAATTCTTAGCCAAAGCTTTAAATGCGATTTTCCAACATTTTTTTTTTTATAGTTAACCACGCTTTCACTGATAATTCACTACATTATTTTTTCCTATTTTTCTTCACTTTTCATCAATTTTTCACGTATGTTTCACTCATTTCGCTTTTCATATTTTTCTCTTATTTTTCATAAAATTTCAATCATTTTCATCCTCTTTAAACATTTTTGAGTGATGCTTTCTCACCCTCTTTCGCCCATTTGCACTCAATTTACACCGATTTTCACTTATTATTATTTTATTGCATACTAATTAATCACTTATATTTCACTTATTTTTCACTTACTGTTCACCTTGTTATTCACCTACTTTTGATAAAGTTCATAGCGAGTTTTCACACATAATTCAATCATATTTGCCATTTATTCACTAATATTTCACTGATTTGTGTTTTTCACTTTTTTCGTACACTATTCACTTATTTTTCATGGATTTTCCTAATGTTTTCCCTTGTTTTCGTCCATTTCCACTCATTTTTTAATCAATTTTCAATAATTTTTCACTCATTATTCAGCCATTAATACTAATCGTTTCCTTTAATTTCGCATTTATTTTCTCTCATTTTCACTCACTTTTCACTAATTTCTAACCATATCTCACTAATTGTTTACCCATTTTTCAGTCATTTTTTATGGAAGTCTAGTCGATGTGCAGTGTAATATGTTTGCTCTCTATTAGCTTCCTCCAAGCGATTTCCCAAATTTTAGTTTTTGCAGCTAACCACCTTTGGGTTAGTACCAAAGAATTATGCACTGATAATTCACTCAACTATTTTGGCTCATTTTCATTGCCTTTCACTAAATTTTATTGGTTTTCAACTATTTTCACCGATATCTCACTTTTTTCAGTTTTCACTATTTTTCTTTGATTTTTTATAAAATTTCACTCATTCTCACACTTTTTTCACTAATGTTTTGCTTATTTAAACTCAATTTTCACCGACTTATTATTCAATTGCCATACACTAATAAATCACTGACAATCACCTCGCTCCGCTATTTTTTCGCATATATGCCCATTTTTCATTCAATTTTTATTCAAATTTCAAAAAATTTTCACTGAATTTTCAAATATTTTCCAATTATTATTCATCCATTATTCACTAATTTCTACTTATTATTTAACCACCTTACACAAATTCATTGGTGTTCATTTATTAAACACTCATTCTATACTCATTATTCGGCCATTGTGTTGTCATTATTCATATTGTGGACTGTATGAAATTTTTTGGTTTTAAGAAATATAATTTTTTGTTGAACACTATATTTCAATGAAATTAAATTTATTAAATTAAAAGTAAAACAATTGGTTGTATCAGAATTAATTTATTTAAAGTGAAAACTTTGAAGAATTTTTAATGTCACAATGTGTATCTTGCGAATACTAAAAACAGATTAACTAAAAATTTATTGATTTTTGTTGCTTATAAAACCATAAAAAAATACTTAAATATAATTTGTTACATAAATATTTATTATGTTGGCAATAGCTGATTGGCGGTTTTGACTTATTCATTTATGGTTTAAAATTCGCGGTTAACTATAAAATTCAAATATTAGTTTGGACACAATTTATTGAAATTATTAGTTAAGTCTCAAACCGTTGACCGATGGTGAATTACTTGGTCAAAGTTACTTTACATAGGTGACACTACTATAAATAAAGGAATATAATACAAATTAAATTTCTGTAGGTAATTCTAAATTAAATATTTAATATACATTTAATTAATTAAATTTAATATAATGTAGCATCACCTGCCCAAATATATTAAATGAGCTTGGGATTTCACTTAAGCTAAGTATGTATTAATAATAATTATTAATTTATTTTTTATGTTTTAGATTCAATGTCGCTTTGTTTACGTTAAGGTGGGTATAGGCCAATTACTCGGGCCTTGCTCGAGGTTAAAATATAAGGAATGGAAAAGGTAAGGACACGACGTATAATTAACGTGAATTGTTTTGTGCTGCCATAACACACGATTTTCTTAATTCTAATTTGTTTTCTCTTTCTTATTTTCTTTTAGGTTGATTGTAACTGGAAATTACGATTGGGTCTAAACATACCGCCGACGTTGAACCATTAGGTTCAATATACTGGTAATAGTACGAGTTTGAGTATAGGTCGTTTGCATGTACCCGATTTGGTGAGTATTGTTACGACCCGTACAACTCCATCTTTGCCTGGATGCAATTCTGTGATTCTTCCAAGTGGCCAATTTGCTGGTGCCACATTATCTTCCCGGATTAATACGATGTCATTAATTGCCAAGTTTTTGTGTTTGTGTTGCCATTTGGAGCGGCTGTGTAGCGACGTCAGGTATTCGTTGTGCCAACGAGTCCAAAAATGTTGCATTAGCTGTTGAACAAGTTGCCAACGTGACAATCGATTTTGAGTAACTAGCTTATAATCTGGATCTGGAAGCATTGTCAACGATTGGCCAGTGATAAAATGTGCTGGTGTTAAAGCATCCTCTTCATGTGGTGATAATAAGCATAATGGACGTGAATTCAGGATGGCTTCAACCTGTGTTAGGAACGTTGTCATCTCTTCAAAGTTTAATATCGTTTTACCGAGTACCCGCCGGATATGGTATTTCGTCGATTTGACGGCTGCCTCCCAAAGGCCACCAAAACTGGGTGCGGATGGTGGTATAAGGTGCCATTTAGTGTCAAAATCTACTAAAAAATTGGAAATTGAATTATTATGTTTTTTAGATTTGATTAAATTTTGTATTTCAGCGAACGTATTCTTAGCACCAATAAAATTAGTGCCATTATCGCTGAAAATGTCAGCGCATACTCCTCTTCGGGACACAAAGCGTTTCAGGCTGGCAATAAAAGCCTCAGTGGTCAAATCGCTAACCAACTCGATGTGGACAGCCTTGCTACTGAGACACACGAAGATTGCAATATACCCCTTATGTAGAATTTTCTTTCTTCCGACCAAAGACTTCAACCAAATAGGTCCAGCATAGTCAACCCCTGTTTGATAGAAGGCATATTTAAAATTGACTCGCTCTGTTGGTAGGTCACCCATTAGTTGGTTCATTTTCTCCGCTCGATATCTCGTACAAGGGACACATTTTCGAATACATCGGCGAACGGCATTTTTGCATTTTATGATCCAATATTTTTGTCGGAGCGTTGTTATCAGCAGTGACTGGGAAGCGTGAAGGTATTTTGTATGTGTTTCATCTACTATAAGTTGTGTAACGATGTGATCGGCTGGGAGAATAACTGGAAATTTTGTGGCATATGGGATATTAGCGTTTTTTATTCGACTTCCCACTCTCAAAACACCAAAGTCATCAAGGAATGGATTCAGCGAAACAATTTTACTTGATTTTGGCAATGGTTTGTTGGTGCTTAAGAGTTGAACTTCAACCGTGAATGATTCATTCTGAATATACTTAAAAATAAGCTCGGATGCGGTTTTAAACTCAGTGGGTGATAATAGGTCGGATTTTGCTTCATTGTTCTTGCACCTTCTTAAATTACCAATAAATTGTAACAACCGGGCGACGATTCGAACTAATTTTGAAAATTGGGAATACTTCTCTGCAAGTTCAGCAAACAAATCGTTTCTAATAGTGGCAGTAAATTCATTCAAGGTGGATGTTCTCTTCTCAGATTGATCGGGTTTTGGTTGTAGAATTTTCTGATTAGGCCACTCTTCTTCAGATTTAACAAGCCAAGGGGGTCCTTTCCACCAAAGTTCGAAGTCGGTTAAAACTGAGGGCAATATGCCACGACTGGCGCAATCAGCCGGATTCTCCTTGGTTGGTACATAACGCCAATTGGATCTAGCGGTAGTTTCTAATATTTCCGAGGTCCGGTTGGCTACATAGGTCTTCCATGATTTAGGATGCGAGGAAAGCCACCATAACACATTGGCGGAGTCAGTCCAGAGATAGATACCAGCCCTTGGACATTTAAGTGATTCCACAACCAATTTCATAAGCCTTGTCAGTAGAATGGCACCACATAATTCCAAGCGCGGAATTGATACAGATTTGATAGGTGCCACCTTTGTCTTTGCGGTGACAATGTTTGTTACTATGGTCCCATTTCTGTCTCTGCATCTGGTATAAATTACCGCCGAGTAAGCCGTTTCAGAAGCGTCTGAAAACCCGTGTAATTGAAATTCTTCGAAGGTAATCTGCAACCATCGTGGTATGGAAATTCTTTCTATATGCTTGAACTCTGTCCTTAGAGCTATCCATCTTTTAAATATATTAGCTGGTAGCGGATCATCCCATTGTAAGTTCAACAACCACAACGACTGGAATAGGATTTTGACCATAACAGTGGATGGAGCCAACCAGCCAATGGGATCGAATATCTTTGATGCTTCAGATAGCATTTCCCTTTTAGTGGTAGATGGGTTTGGGTCTATTGACACTTTGAAATGGAAGCTGTCCGTTTTGGGGCTCCATTGAAGTCCAAGCAACTTCACTGATTGTTTTTCCTCTTGAATCTCGACTGGTGATAAGTTCTGACTATCCGTTGGTATGGAACTCAGCAACTGTGGGCAATTTGAGGTCCATTTTCGAAGGTTAAAACCTGCAGATGTTAATATCTGAAGGATTTGGTCTCTCAGCTGGTGCGCTTCTTGCTCTGTGTTTGCTCCGGACATTAAATCGTCGATGTAGAAGTCTTCACGGATAATTTGTGAGGCAACAGGATATTGATTTTGATATTCATCGGCCAATTTAACGAGTGTTTTCGTTGCAAGATAGGGGGCTGGAGAAGTTCCGTACGTAACGGTCTTTAGCCGATAATGTTGAATTCTGGATTGTGGGTTTTCACGCCAAACAATCCGCTGGTAGTCCGTGTCAGTTGGTGTGACACCGATTTGGCGGTACATTTTCTCTATATCTGCTGAGAAGACAACGAAATATTTCCTGAATCGTAGTAGAATAGAGTACAGTGAACCTTGAACTGTTGGGCCTACCAATAAAGTGTTGTTTAAAGAAGTACCGGTCGATGATTTTGCGGAGGCATCAAACACTACTCGCAATTTTGTAGTAGTACTCGTTTGTTTAAATACGGCGTGGTGTGGTAAATAGAACGAGTTAGCATCATCTATAGTAATTTGATCCGGTGGTATGAGTTCCATGTGACCCAATGCAATGTATTCCCGCATGAACGATATATATGGTTCCCTTAGGTTAGGGTCCCTTTGTAATTTGTTCTCCAAGGAGAGGAAACGTCGAATAGCCGGTTTTAGAGAATTTCCCAGTTTTCCTCTGGTGGGCTTGAAAGGAAGACTAACTATGAACCTTCCATCGGAAGAACGTGTATGAGTTTGCTCGAAGTGGTTTTCAGATAATTGTTCCTCATCGGTAAGGTGGTTGGTTGTTGGGACTTCTTCGGTTTCCCAAAATTTTTGCAATGATGAATTAATGTCAATCTCTGAGAGCAAAGTAACACTAGACGATCTGTGTTGATGGAATTCATTAATTTGGCCAACTATGACCCAGCCGAATACACTATTTTGGGCAATTGGTTCTCCGGTGCTACCGGACCTCTTGCCGTCGATGATAATGTCGAAAAAGTGTTCCGCGCCGATTAATAGGTCGATAGTGCTGGTCTCATTATAATTTGGGTCAGCTAGTTCCAATGAGTTTAAATGATGCCATTGTTTAATAGGAAAACTTGTTGAGGGTAACGGCGTTGTTATTTTTGGTAATATAAAGGCTTCAACAGTTAATTGGTAATTTGGTTGGTGTCTCGAATGAATATCCAAGCTGGTAGTTCGTTTTGCAATTCCAGCGGTTGATGAACCAACTCCTGTAATTCTTACGTTAGTTCTTCGTGTGGGTAATGAAAGTCGTTTGATACATGCTTCGGTAACAAACGAAGCCTGTGACCCTGAGTCCAGCAACACCCGACAGGTATGTAAGTCACCAAATGCGTCTTTTACATGAACAACAGCGGTTGGCAAAATTGATTGAGTAAGCTGTGCATTTGGTTCGATTTGTAAAAGTGCTTCGTGATTATTGGTAAACTGTTGCAATGACGGATGGTTTTCATGTTGAACTTGGGTGGTTGAAGTTAATTGGGTTGATGATAATTTTGGCGTATTAGCTGCGTTTGATAGTAAATTGACTGAAAAATTATGTTCGGTTGATGATATATTGGGTGAAGAAATTGCAAGTGACGGAGAAATGGTAACAGGTGCTTTATGTGAAGTCAAATTGGCGGTATTAATTGATTGAACGGAGGTGGATGGTTCAACGGTATTCGATAAATGAAGAAGACTATTGTGACGTTTGTTACAAACTTGACAAGACCTTTTTGAACGACAGGTTTGGACAGTATGAGTGTTGCTTAAACAGTTAAAACAACGTGAATTTTTTTGTATATATGACCGCCTTTCTGTGACACTCATTGCTTTAAATTTGGGACACTGATATAAAATATGCTCTATCTCGCACAATGGGCATGTTGTCGTATAAGTTGGTTTCGCAGTGTGGGATCTTCTTACACTTGAAATTAATTGAGCTGGGGGTTTACACACGATGTCACGTATTCCCTCTAGAGTATCCGCTCTCTTGACTAGAGAATCAATGAGATCTTGAAAGGACGGATGATCTATTTTGGATGCTTCTTGTTGCCAAAATTGACGACTTTCGTCGTCTAATTTGCTGACTATGATGTATATGAGCCATGGATCTCTTGATTCACCCTGTGTTCCTAGAGCTTTGAGTCCTTTAACGATTTCTTCTGTCGTGTTGGCTAATTTTCTGATAGTTGCTGAATTAAGACGTGTAATAGGTGGTGTTTGAAAAAACGTTTCAATATAGCTGTTGATAGTGACTTTCTTTCGATCGTATCTTTTGCTTAGTAATTGATAAGCTTCAATGTAATTTGCGTCTGTTATACTTAAGTGCCTAATTAGGCCCAAAGGTTCTCCTCTCAATAAACCTTTTAAATACTGCAGTTTTTGTGCAGCGGAAAGCGATGTTCTTTCATGTACGGATGTGTTAAACAAGTCGAAGAAACTTTGCCAATCCTGGTAGTCACCCTGGAACACTGGAATGTGTAACCTTGGTAACTTGGTTTCCATCGACCCTGATTGTATTGAAGCTTCACCGTTGGTCATTGATGTGTTGAACTGATTAGGATAAAACTTTCGGATGGACCCGTTAAGCAAGGCGACCGCGTGGTAGTATGTTTCGTCAAATGCGTCACTGTGAGATTCGATTTCTGCATCAATCTCAAACATTTTACCTTCAATTCTCGCAAACTCGGTCCATAACTGATTGGTTTTGTCTAAACGTACCTTAATTTCTTCTACTGAATCTGTTTTGGTTTCTAATGCTTCTGCGTAGGTGAGTAATTTGGACATTTGTCCTTTAATGGTTGAACGTCGCCTTTTCAGAGCCTCCATAATGTAAGGTTAATTAATTACTGTTAAGACGTGTGGAAATTAAATCACTGAGTCACTTTTCACTTCACCGTTACACGAAATTTAGTAAACGAAATTTTGAGGTTAGGTATACTTTGATTAAATTGGACGAACAATTGAAAATTTATATGAATAAAATATTTATGAATTTTATTTATTTAAAGAGAAAAGAAAACAAATTTAACGAAATGAAAAGATACTTAAGGTTTTTGGGCGTCCCACGATTGGTTGAATTTCCTCACGAATTCGGCTGAATTTACAATAATGGCTATAGCAGCGAATGATATAGACGATTTCTTCGATTAAGTAATTAGATATTTAATTACTAATGGCTGCTAACGCTGGTGGTTATTGACTGAGCATATCCGGCTCGAAGGACCAAATTTTATATTGTGGACTGTATGAAATTTTTTGGTTTTAAGAAATATAATTTTTTGTTGAACACTATATTTCAATGAAATTAAATTTATTAAATTAAAAGTAAAACAATTGGTTGTATCAGAATTAATTTATTTAAAGTGAAAACTTTGAAGAATTTTTAATGTCACAATGTGTATCTTGCGAATACTAAAAACAGATTAACTAAAAATTTATTGATTTTTGTTGCTTATAAAACCATAAAAAAATACTTAAATATAATTTGTTACATAAATATTTATTATGTTGGCAATAGCTGATTGGCGGTTTTGACTTATTCATTTATGGTTTAAAATTCGCGGTTAACTATAAAATTCAAATATTAGTTTGGACACAATTTATTGAAATTATTAGTTAAGTCTCAAACCGTTGACCGATGGTGAATTACTTGGTCAAAGTTACTTTACATAGGTGACACTACTATAAATAAAGGAATATAATACAAATTAAATTTCTGTAGGTAATTCTAAATTAAATATTTAATATACATTTAATTAATTAAATTTAATATAATGTAGCATCACCTGCCCAAATATATTAAATGAGCTTGGGATTTCACTTAAGCTAAGTATGTATTAATAATAATTATTAATTTATTTTTTATGTTTTAGATTCAATGTCGCTTTGTTTACGTTAAGGTGGGTATAGGCCAATTACTCGGGCCTTGCTCGAGGTTAAAATATAAGGAATGGAAAAGGTAAGGACACGACGTATAATTAACGTGAATTGTTTTGTGCTGCCATAACACACGATTTTCTTAATTCTAATTTGTTTTCTCTTTCTTATTTTCTTTTAGGTTGATTGTAACTGGAAATTACGATTGGGTCTAAACAATTCATGTAATTGTAATTGTTCACTCTCCATGTGACATACTCATCGTTCCTCGATAATGATGCACTGGTTAATTATTGTTCATTTTTCACTTATTTTCACCTCCGTTTTCTTTCCTTTTTCTCAATTTTTCACTAATTATTCACCACTTTCTCACCTGTATCTCACTAAGTTTGAACCTAATTTGTACTCATTTTTACGGGGCGGTGTAGGTGGCGTGCAGTCTAATATTTCTGCTACATAAACTTAATGTAACGCCTTCCAGTGGCCTTATTCTGGTAATTCCCGGGGAATAGAAATTTTAAATTTTGTTGCAGTAGTATTCCCTTTTCCCCAAAGTGTATTCTGGTGTTCGCGAAAGAATTTTTATTGGAAAAAATTATTTCCAATTGCAGCAGTTTTGACGTTTGTTTTTCCACACCGATTTTATAAAAGAATTGATGGGGAATAGATTTTTAACGAAAATGTTCCCCGGAAATTACCAGAATACGGCCACAGTTGTATATTTTTTAAACGATGTACCCATTAGCTTCCTCCAAACTTACTTCTACCTGAAACTTATTAGCTTTAGCTCTATGGATATTTCCTTATCAATAGGTACAGTATAGTGTCCTATTGGCCAACCCTGGTCCGATTTTGAAGCCATTTTGTACTTTGAAGTGTTATAAATTCATTCTTTAAAATTTATAAATGTATAAATGTATCGCATTCCCGTAGTTTACAAAATTGTTTGGCCAAGATTTTGATTCTAACGTCATAAATCAAAGGCTGCTGTTGCTCTGGCTACCTCTAGGCCAATTCTAAAATCTTTCGAATTCCCGCTACACAAATAAGTTAATTGTCCCCACATTTAAAAAATTAAAAATTAAAATTTTTCTGGCCAAGGTTACGGATGGTTGTGATTTTAAAGACCAAAGAATCAACAGCTTATCCAACAAAAAACCACATGCTTGATTTATAGTAGTTCAGTAGTTTATTATCAACGATTACTGTGCTGATCGCTGATCGATCCAATCAAATGCATAGAGTCATCAACGCATTAGTTTACCTAGAACTGCTGGAAGGGGTAGGAAGGTACCTCTACCAGAAACGGCGCAACTTAATGCTAATTTGATAGCAATAAACACAATTTTTCATTTTATTTTGCTCGGAGTGCTAGAAAGCAGTTTAAACTATGAAACTATTCAAAGATTTCATACAACAATTGAGTCGTTAGATCTGGATCTGCTCGAACAATTTTGGAAGGTTGACGATTGATACTACCACAAGGACACCAAACGGACGCAACATGGTGCGGTTACTATTTATAAATGTACCGGAGTCGCTTGGCTTACCAGTGCAAGCAAGCACCAGTGGTCTAACGATCTAAGACGATTTAGCCACAATAGCAATTTTGGCCGATATAGAGAAGATCTATCGACAGATCCTTATTCATCCTGATGATGCTGATTATCAAAGAGTGGTTTAGAGGGGTACCAATAATCAAGACATCGAACATTACCGGTTACTCACTGTAACTTAGAGGACAAATTGTGCTCCCTTTTTAGCAATATGCACGTTGCATCAGCTCGCTGACGATTATAAGAATGAGTTTCCTGAAGCATTTAAATTTAAATTTAAAGCAGCGAAACATATCTAACATCAAATGTAAAGCTTAGCGTAAAGTCGGTGTCAAATTCAGGAAAACTAATGAAAACGTGACCTTTTCCAGTTTAAGGTGCATCCTGATAATAGAACTTTTCACACAAAGAGAACTTTATTTTCGAAGTCTTCAAGAATTTTCGATCCACTTCGGTTGTTATCTCCCGTAATCGTGGTAACAAACATAATTGGATTTCAGCACCCAGCAAGCAACTATCACTACCACGTTTCGAAATTTCTGCTGCATTAATCGGAAGTCGCTTGGTAAAATTTTTAAGCAAGGTGTGTCAAGACGACGAATTAGAAGTCTATGTTTGGGCCGACTCAGTCTTGATATTATCCCGGCTTACACCGTCAATTTAGAAGCAGGAATGTTTCTTAGGCAACCGAGTAGAAAGGATATTAAAACTGATTCCCAGTGGACTCTGCTCGACAAAGCAATGGAAGGACGAATTGTGGTGGCAAGGACCAGAGTGGCTTACAAAAGCCAAAAACCATTGGCCTATTCAAAATCACGGAGATCTGAAATTATCGATACTGGAACTACAGGAGCCCCTACAAGTATGCTGAATATAAGAAGTCACCAGTGCAGAACACAGACGAATTATTCCGTAATGGCAGGGTCGTTATAACAGATAGTATCGCTTTAGCTTCACCAAGATCAGAAAGATTATATAACAAATGGGCAAAAATCGAATTCAAGCAAGATGTTGCTTAGATTTAACGAACAGGGCATGTGTCTGATATAGTAGCAAATTATTGTTACTTCCACCATTCCTCGTTCTACGATTATGGGAAACCTAAATATTTGTCATATCTGCATAGTAAGGAGCCCTATGTGCTAAGCTTGAGTTAATCCTGAAACCTCCCTTTTGGGAATTTCCACTTTATAAATAAACGTATCGACTTCCAGGTTAAGATATGGGTTAATTTCGAAGCTTTCTTTTCATTGAATAAAAACCAAAGTTCTTTCAAAAGTATTTTCAGTAACTCCAAAACTTGCTGGAAGGGATTCTTTTGGCTTCCTTCGGGCTAATTTTAAAACTGGTTACTATATATTGACAAAATAAGGTGCCAGCTTTACTAGATATTAAAGAAATCTCGAAAATAATTATTTCATAATTTCAGAATCTAGAATGACGCCACTGAGGATTGTAGAAAAAATATTTCCATATTTAATTCACAGTATATGTGTATTTAACAATCTGAATATAATAGTAACTGACCATGCTTCTTAGAATCACAGATGGTATCTTTCAGAGCTCATCAAAGCTTATGTCGTTTGGTAATATTCAGAAAGATATTTCTCCTATTTCAAGTACTTACTAAAGGCTGATTTAAATATTGGGAGACAACAGAGGTCAAGACCGTGTGAAACACACCAACAAAAGGTTAAATATGTAATATTTAAAAATGTCCTATAACTGAAATGTCCTAATCATAAATTTAAGGAATATTTTCGATTTTTTGTTTTTCGTTCGAAATTCAAAGATCTTACATCCTATTTATCTATTTTCCTATATTATTTACATTATGGCCACCCCTCATCAAAAAACTGAAAAATGAAAATTTTTAAGATTTTTTTTTTTTGGAAAGAATTCGCAAAAGTCAGCAAAAAAAATAACGTTAAACATAAACATTCAAAAGTTATAGAGAAGACTGACCTTTTTTCCGGGTTGTGTAATCCTATTTCTGTTTGTGTCCTATTGACGATTTTTTTTTTTTTTTTTTTTTGATAGTATGGTATTTTCTTGCCTGATACTAGATTTTGGCCTTTTTTATAATTTTCTTCGAGTTGTGTTTTCCTATTATACATACTCGTATATACATACATATTTCAGTTTCGATATGATAACATACTCGCTTTATATGAATTTCTTATTTTTTATGTTGGTGAATTGAAATTTGTGTAAATATTATTAGAATCAATGGAGAGTTAATAGATAATGGCATTTTCTTCCTATTTGACTCTCTCTCTCTTTCGTTGGGTACTTTGATGATGGAACCGAAAAAATATATCGATACCGAAATACATAAGTAAAATAAAATTCACTTAGTTGATTTTACATTTGGATTGTTTCTTTCAAATAATTTTTTTAGTGTTTACCCAAAATGTTGTGTCGTTTTGTGTAACTTTTATCTATATACATATTCTTAGAACTTTATATTATTTTGAAGTCAGCAAGAATTTTTTATTAGTGGTGGAAGGACATAAAGCGTAACTATCATGGTACAAAGATGATTACGTTATCAGGCCGAATTTATCAAGGCCCCATGGTTATTTTTATTGATTACATTGACCGAACTCAAAGTTATTGGATTTTATGCCAACGTAAGGTGGTTTATTATAGGTGCAAACGTTCTAGATTTGGTGGAAATTATAAATTTTGCGTTGCTTTCATTTTCTGGTCTTTACCAAATGTATAAATTTGAATAAGTACAACATACACGCATATGCTACTTTTTGAAACAAAATTGAAAATTAATGTCTAAATTTATTTTAATTTATATAGTAAAATCCCGAAAGACGTAGGGTAAAAAAAGGATTAAGGTTGGTGATGGTAACAGGACAACAGTTAACAACCGGTACAACCGTTCGAACACATTTTGATTATTCTGGTTACAACATCCAAACGGGCACAAAGTGAATTAAATATTTGAATATTATACATATTAAATTTTTTTTTTAAATAATAAGAAATTGATTGTGATTAATTTAACAAAATTAGAAGTCAATTATTATATTTTGAGGGAAGTTCAATTAGTGATAACTTAGTAAGTGAAGATATAAGAACAAAAAAGTTATAATCTAAAAGTTATAATCTCAACAACATGGGAGAGTATTTCGAAAATTTTCCGGTAATATATAAAACTGGCACCGAAATCGTACCAGCACGATTTTATTTCAATATCTTAAAAGTGTGTTTGCATATTGTTTTATATAGTGGCTTCCCATTTTTTGCTGCTCAACTCATACCATCTTATAAATCCACGATCATACTAGCATACCATCACCATCATATCATTATACCATCATACTATCATGCTGTCATCATAAATTAACTCAAATCAATCATCAAACACATATACTGTACATATTTATATAAACAGTCACTTTTAAATACAGTTAAATCTCATTTCAACTGCACTCAATTTAGCGCGGACTCCTCACTTCAACGGACAAACGTGAAGTCCCAGGTAACTAAAGTTTTTCATTGAAAGCCTCCCTTAGATAAGCTAACAGTTTGCTATAGCGGATGCGGCCAGATATTTATGCGATGAAACAGGTTTTAGGTTTAACGAGCATACTTTAAATTGAAATTTTACACTTCCGCATTTGTTCCATTTAAACTTCAAATTGAACCTTTAACATTTCAAATTGAACTTTTTACATACATTTCAAATTGCAGCCAAAACATATTGTTACGAACTAGGCTTCTGAGTTCGTCTGAATTTTCCAATTAAAAACTGTGTACTTTTATGTTACTTGACTTTATTTGACTTTACTTTTGACCACTTTAATATTTTTGCTTTATTTATTTAAATCTGGCCGCTTGCCACTGGTGGAGCAGCTATGACAACCGATTTATTTCAATTGGTACACGATTTAAAGTAAACCAAAGACTGTCTCCCGCTTGTCATCGGTCGTGTTTATATTCCAATACTGCTCCCAAAATTTCCTTTATTGCGGCGTCTTAAATTAACTTCATTCTTGGGTATTCTGTTTAACCTTAGAAGTGTGCACATACAAAATAACATATTAACGTGTTTAGGCTCATTCAGTGTCCCATATATATTTCATACTATTTTCTTAGAGCTACATACATGTGTAAAATCATTATAAATTAATTAATAAAAAAAAACTAATTAAATTATTTCAATTAAAAATTACGCAAATTAACATAAATATGATTTAATTTCAAAAAAATACCAAAATTATTAAACTGGAGAATGTGTTTTGCGGCGTTTGGTCGGTGGTAAATCTGATGATGTTGAGAATATCACGATGATGTTGAGTTCTTCCATATCTTCGTCGATGGCAACTGCCTCTGCATTTGTCTGGTGACATTTTTGCCATCGCATACCGCAGTAGTTTTTGTGTCACCGTTTTTGCCTTTTGCGATTCACCTTACAGTCTTTTCACAGCGCTTTGATATTTTATTATTCTCCTGAATTGATGGATAAATACCACCAGTTTCGACTAAGGTTGCCTTGTTCTATGCGATTTTTATATGGCGATCAGTAAGTTCCACCCCCACTAATTCTTTCAGGAAAATCTTGCGTCTGCTTATTTCAGCCTGACACAATGATGGATTTATCATATTGAATAAGCGGTATGCTGCTAAAGCTGCTGTATCAATTACGTTGAAAAACAGTACCATCGGCCAACGATTGATTTTTCTCTTACACGTGTACGATTTCACCATTTTGTAGTCCAGAATTATTTTAGGTTTTTATTTCTTTTCATCAATCTCTTGTGTGATCTGCGCTGTTGAAAGTAATAACACATTTTTTTTTGTGTTACTGGTGTAGCTAACGAGACAAATTGGCCCTGAGAAGCAAAATATTGAGCTAAATGGGCCTCGTTTTTTTTTTTCCTAAATCAGCATTTGCGAAACAATGTGGCAGCTACGGTTTATTTGATCTTATTGTCCCCACCAGAGTTGTTTTTTTTGTTACCAGTTTCTCGGCAAGTTCAATGCTGGTGAAAAAATTGTCCATAGTTATATTGTACCCACTATTCAAATAATTCTCTGATAACCGTAAGCCCAGGTCCGTTGCTGCATGCTTTGTTCGATTCTGAGATGGTTGCGTTTCAACATAAACTTCGCAAGCTAATGGATAGTTGGTGCGCGTGTCGACCAGCCAAAAAGTTGTTAATCGATACTTTCCCGGTTTACTTGGTATATATTGACAAAAGGGGCAGCGTCCTCGAGTGGAAACTAGATGTTCATCTATAGTGAGTTCTAAAGATGGTTTGTATAATCGTTGTAAATTGTCTAAGAACAAATTCCATACGTATCGAAATGCAGCTAATTTATCATCTTTGAACCGCAATGGTCTTGTGCGTGAGTCATCGAATCTAAGGAAAAGAGTCAGCTGTTGAAATCGTTCTAAAGACATTGTAGCACTAGTGATGCTTTTTCAGAACCGGCATAAAGGAGAACAGCAATGTATGCGTATACTTCATCCTCATTTGTGTCAAGCCACTTTCTAGCACTCGGAGTGGTACATGTCTGATAGAAACGCCTTTCCTTGCCATTGGTTTCAATCACCACGTTCGATATAATATTTGGGGTTACTAATTGATTGAATGCATCGGCTTTTGTATCGAAAGTTTGCGTTACAACAGGATGGCAGTATTGGTTTCGTTTCCGTTCCGCTGCAGTAGTACGCTGCTTTTCAAATTCACTTGGTAATGACCACCACACTTGGGGATTATTTTTTGTTTTGCGCCACATACCTTTCTGATCGGCTGCCACAACATTATCTGCTACCTCTACTTCCTCCTTATTACTCACAGCTTCTTCTAGTCCTTGTGTTACATCTACTAAACGTGGGTCCGCGAGGAAGCCTCGACCAGCCGTAGCCGGATTTTGTCCCGCACAATCCTCCTCATTACTATCACAATCACTGGCACTATTTTCATGACCGTTAATAATATTTTCATCGACGGCCAACAAATTAGTTAGTTAATCTTCCTCCTCCGCAGAAAGATCTCTTCTCTTTTGCAGGTTCAATAATTTGATCACCTCATTTATGCTGTTTTTCATTTTATGGAGCTATTATTTACTAACGAACTCTTTTACCTTATACCTGATATTGATAATATATACCACAAATTTGTATATCGAGTTGCATATATTTGTACATATATTTATAGCGAATTCCATTACAAGAAACAAAAAATAAAATTTATTTTCTCGTTTTAGTACCGTGCCAGTTATTGCTTTTAGGTTCAGAGAGAAATAAAAAATAAAACTTTTATATTTTGCAATCGTGTTTAATTTCTTTATTTGACAATAACAACATTTATTTTTGAACCTTCTTGTTTAACTACAGTAAATACATTCTATATTTTCAGAAAAAAGATAAGTTTATATATTGTATTAATGTTTACTTGGCATAATTATATTTATAATTATGCAAACGTTCTTCAATTACATCTAGGAAAATGCAATTTTTGTAATGTTTTATATTTTGCTTAATATTTATTTATTTGAAAAAATGCATTTATGCTTATTGTGTGGGAAAATGCATTTATGCGTTAATTGATCCGATTACTATGTAATAATGGGATTACACGTGCCATTATGTAACTTGCCCCACAACACTGTTATGATATAAAATAAATAATTTTTTTGTTGAGGGGCCACTGATTTTTCAACAACTGGAAATAGTGCCTCATTCAATAAATTGAAATTTAACATTGACCTTGAAGTGTTGTAATTGTCACATCTCACATGCGCCAATCGCTGGTTTTGATTTGGGTGTATAGTGTAGAAGGAGAGAGGATGAATGTTATACTATTACTATTGCCATGCGTTATTCTGGAATATTTTTACTCTTTCTTCGGATATTTTTGTTTATATCTGGTTATTTGTGTGTGCGTAATTACGCAATTGCGAGTGCGATGGACATCGGTTTTTTTTTGTTTTTTTTTTTGAAAAATGTAAAAATAAAAATAATAAAATCAGTCAAGTTTTAGTTTTGGTTGTGGAGACGGAAATTCGATTTTGAGTTTAGATCGCGAACAGTCAAATGTGGAGTGAAAATATGCCCGCTTGATAAAAGTTTTCAACCTCGGATTATTTTTTTTTTTTTGTTTTCTTAAATGAAAAAAAACCCAAAAGAAAAATGTTGGTTTAGTATTAAATTTATTATGATAAATAATTAAGCTGTTGTTCGACAAGGCGGACGATAAACAGTCCATAGTGAGAATTAGTGAAGACATAAAAGATAAGTGTTTTGTTGTGTGAAGTATGATAGCGGACAATAAAAGTTCCGTTATTTGTTGGTGTTATCGTATGGTATTTGTTATTCTTCGGGGCACTGAGTTCCGTTATTGGAGACGTGCAATATTCCGTCAATTGGCGGAGTGGTTCTTAAGCTGGAACAGCATAGCAATTTACGGTGCAAGAGGGAGAACCAGCGTCGGCTGGTGTCTACCCAGATCCAGGTCGGACGGATCTGAACAGGTATCGTGAGAAAAAAGAACACATAAAATGAAAAACAACAGGCAAATTTAATTCGGAAACATTAGTAAAAAAGTTTTTTTGGTTTTGTTTTTTTTTAGGTTTAGTTTTGACCTAGAATTTTTTGCTGGTCCTCATTTGGAGGTACCGTTATATTACTTTTTAAATTACATATACTAGTTTGTTATTTGACTGCCGTGTTGCATGTTTTCGTTTACTGTATTGATCATTATATTTTTTTCTTGTCATATAAGACTCTATTTTTAGCTCTTCCCCTTGCGTAATCATGTACACACCATCCTGTTATTCTATATATTTTGTTAGTCTCAGTTATTTTCTCCCTCAAATTTATTGTTTTCCTTTAGATCAGAATTTTCTTTAATTCGCCGGTTCTTGTTATTTACCGTTGTTGTTTCTCACGTGTTTTAATTGCAATAGTTACGCTAACCTTTCATTTAATTTCTTTTTCATAAGTCATCCATCATAGGTTCCGCTATCAATTTTACAGGTGTTCATTAACAATTTTTATTATTATTTTGGTTTCTTACTTAGTGGTTATGTCTTTGCTCCTGTGTCGAGTACATTTTCGTTGATATCATGAGGGAGTAATCCTTGATGGTAAGATCGAGTGAGTTGTGTGGTAGGATCTTCGCGAAGGGTCGGTTTTCCATATTCTTCCGGTTGTGTAAAATAAATTCAGAGTGTTTGGCTGTGAACCGTGATGGCACGCTGCCACTTGGCTTGAATATGGTTCAACTCATATACTAGCAAAACCACGAGATATTTTGTCCCGATTACTGACTAAAAATCAATAAAACATTGTTTTAAAGTCGATCAAAAACGTTAATTTTGCATGCCTATAAATTTCAAGATGAAAATGGCGTATTTATTCAGTTTTCCCAGTAAAAATCCTTGTTTCGTCTAAAAAAAAAAAAATCGGGTGTAACTTATTTAAATCATACTTTTGATGAAATGATATAAAAATGATTTTGATTTTTTTTAAAAAATATTGAATGAGGTCATCGAGAAAGTCGATTTATTATAGCGAGCTAGGTTAAGCGACAAGTTTGCCCTATCGTATCTCCGAAACAAAAAATATGCCCAACTTGAAACTTTTTAAGGATTAGTGTCTTATCTTAAACTATCATTTAGACTACTTTTGAATAAAATTCATGTGGTTGACGAAATGAGCGAAAGCACACGTTTTTTTAGGATCTCTCTTTCATATTTGCTTCCTCCTTTAAAGATTCAGGATGTAATAAATTTTAAGATTCGCCAGGTGAAAATGTTTTACGTAATTGTCTTCGTATTAATCGGATTAAGTAACTTGATTTAAGGCCCATTGGTTATTCTAGAAAATCCTTTGAAGAAGCACCTATGCAACAAATTGTATTTTAATGAAATTAAAATAAAACAAGAAAAAATATTGGTTATTTATTTGTTGGAAGTAGTCTCGTGAACATTAAAAGTCAAGTTTTTATTTAAAATTGAGTAAAAGTTTATGAACGATTACTACTGCTGCTGCTGATAGTTTTATGCTGCTGTTATTGATTTGATTATCTCCTGCTGGTGACAGCGGTGGGATTACTCATTAATTTTCGAGTTTGCTGCTCACCTGTTTGCTGTTTGCTGCAATATTGTTTGTTAATTTCGGAGTGCGCGTAAGTGTAGTGGATAGTCTAATTAGTGTGATCATATTTCTTCGTAAGATCATTATAATACATGATAAACGTAATTTTACATCGTGCTGCATAAAGGCTGACTTCAATTAGAGGTATACAATCAAACGGTATTGAAAGTGGTGTGAGTTTACATAATACCTGATGTAATTTGGCTGATAAAGACGTACAACTGATTAAGGGTGCTATAAAAATATATCAAATTTTTTTTGATGAATTACAAGAATTCGTTGCCAATAATTTAAGCACGGCTAAAATAAACCAAATTAGACTTCGCCTCGATGTATTAGTATCGAAGCGGGTCGAATTAATTGACGAATTTAACAAAGTGGAGACAATTTCTAGATTATTTTGATACACTTGTGCATAATAAGGTTTCAATATTTAAAAAATTTGCTGCGAAAATTCTAGAAAATTTGGATTTTATATCCGCAATGAAAAACTCACTTCACAAAACATGTTGAATTTGATAGACGAAACAATTTCACATTTAGGATCGCTTAATAATCTTGGTCATCCAATAATAACAATTTAATTGTATCAAAATTGGGCAATACGACAAGGGCAATCGATTTTTATGTGTTTACTGTACAAAAGATGGGCACACAATTGTGCGATGTAATCAATTTTTTGCAATGTCGGTTGATGATCGAGTAAAAACTGTAAATAAAATTCATTTTTGCGAAAATTCTCTTAGATTAAATCATGACATTAATAGCTGCCCAAATCAAGACGTTTGTAGATATTGTAAACCAAAATTCCACTCATTGTTCCATGTCACACTATCATCGCCTCATACCCCACACACAACGAATGTATCCACACTATCCACATCGTCGAATAACACTCAATCGTCTACTTCTACAGTTCTTCATACTCATCCTAATGTGATGTAAAGCGCGACCTCAAATTAAATCGTAGTTAACTTGGGATTCGGCCAACACCATTATATGTAGCGATTCAAGGCATGCGAAAATTCGAATCGTATTCAATGGATCTTCCAAAATAACAAACGGGCGAATCTTTAAATTCAATATTGCGAAAAGACCAGTGGTATGGAACGTGTTATCAAATGTTCTTCTTCGTTTCAGAGCTCACAAGATTGCTGTCTGTGCCAATATATCTAAAATATGGTGCTGGGGGTGCGCTTCAATAGGGTAGGAGTTGACCGTTTATAGCCACGACTTTCGTGAACTATATTCCAGCTCTGCAACTATGTAGAGGCCACCAAATGTGTCTAGTATACCTCCTCGTGGTGACACCCGGGCAACGATTTTAAAATCGGCTAAATACTAGAGGCGAGTGGATTACACTATAAATATACAATATGCAATGAATAAAACAGAAGGAAAAAATACCCCAGGTGGTAAACCAATAGAAATATTGGGCAATCCACTCTCTGATGAGACTGGCCCTAAGGATTCTGGGGAGGGCCGATCCTTGCATACACAAAAAAACAAAAATATGGAAATAGTAAACAGCCCGTTCCACAAGGGAGGAAACGTTGCTAGATCTCCTGAGAAAACTTTTAATTTCTCATCTGAAAATTTTAACATGGAACGATTCCAAAATAATAAGGGCGCAACAGCAGCACCCCAACAAGCAAGTATAACAACCTCATATAACTATGGTGAAACATCTATTTTTGAAAGTGGTACTTCAGAAAAAGAGCTAACGTTATACAAACAATGGCAAAAAGTAACTGATGAGAAAAATCAGCAAAGCATTATTATTCTCAATTTACAACAACAAATTGACGAACTAAAAAAAGAAATGATGCAATTAAAGCAGAACGAAACTCAAGCTAAGCCATCAATGAAGCAGAACCAGAATACCGAACTTAACGCCAACAATGTTAAATGTCCAACCGAATCATCAATAATACAGAAACAAAACACCAATTCTAATGTTAATAAAAACGTTGAATATCAAACCGATGAGGAAGACTTAGCTAAAGAAACAGAATGGATTCGTGCTAAGTCTAGAAAAAGTAAAAAGAGAAGGTTAAATAATACACCGTCACCACCACAAAAACCACAAACTCTGGATCAAAACACTCAGCCTCAAAAGGTTGAGACAAATATCAAAACAGATAAAAAAACACCTCCCCCACCACCGATCATAGTAGATGATGTTAAAAATTATCACGTTTTCTATGATATAATTAAGGCGAGTGTTTCAGAAGAATCATTCATCACTAAATTGATGAATCAAAATAAAATAAGCATCAACGTAAATAGCGTCGATGCATATAGAAACGTAGTGAAAACTTTGACCGAAGGCTCATTTATCTTTCACACGTATGAAAATAAACAAGAAAGGCCAATCAGAGTTATGGCAAGGAACTTACATCATACATGTAGCCCAGAACGAATTAAAGAAGAATTATCATCGAAAGAATTTAAAATAATCAGCGTAATGAACAAAGTTAGCTGGAGAAATAAAAAGAAGCTAGACATGTTTGTACTAACATTCAGTTGTGACGAAAATATAACTAAAATATATAAGATCACTAGTTTATTGGGTTGCAAAGTGGAAATTCAACCACTTAGAAAGTCTAAACTAATTCCGCAATGCCAAAAGTGTCAGGCATATGGACATACGCAAAGATATTGTGGCAAACTTCCAAGGTGTGTTAAATGTGCCGGACACCACCTAACTGGAAAATGCGACAATCCACAAGCTCAACTTAAATGTGTACACTGTGGACAAGGTCATCCTGCTAACTATCGAGGATGCATTGATGCAAAGGAAATTCAGAAAATGAAAAACCAAAGGATGAATAAAACTCAAATGTATGGCCAGTCAAATCGATATGAGAGGCATGCAAAACAAGACAATGGGCAACCATTTGGCCGCCAACTAAGAACTGAAGGTGTTACATATGCTGAAGTAACAAGTGGCGTAGTCAATAAACCCCATGAAAATCATGTGTTTGCTCCGGCATCAGCAAGAACTACAAGCAGTCCTCGACATTGAGAATATAGATGTGTGTCTTATTTTGGAAACACATTTTACTAAGCAATCCTACATAACATTTAAAGGCTATTGCATATATCACACTATTCATCCAGATAATTCAGCCAGAGGAGGAAGTGCAGTCATCATTAAAAAAATATCCAACATTTTGAAGAAGCAAAGTACGGAAAAGAAGAAATTCAGGCCACAGTGGTTTATATAAAAACGGAAAACTTTCCTATTGTTGTGGCAGGATTATACTGTCCACCAAGACATTCAATTAAAAGCAAACAATACTCAGAGTTCTTTAAGCGTCTGCGAAAAAGGTTCATAATAGGTGGTGACTTCAATGCGAAGAATACTCACTGGGGTTCTAGATTAACTACCACTAAAGGAAAAGAATTATTGATTGCCATCAAAGAAAATGGATGTGAATCCATTTCAACAGGTAAACCAACATATTGGCCAACTGACCCAGGGAAAATACCTGACCTGATCGATTTTTTTATAACCAAAAATATTTCTAATAATTTTATGAAAGTTGAAGAAAGCCAAGATATGAGCTCAGATCATTCTCCAATAGTCCTAACTCTAAGCGAGTATATCATCCAAAAAGGGAATAATCCAGTATTAACCAACAAATATACGAACTGGGAAAGTTTCAAAGTACACCTGGAACAAAGAATACTTTTGAAAGTTCCTTTAAAAACTATGGATCAAGTGGACATAGAAGTAGAAAAGTTCATTACAGATATTCAACAATCAGCATGGGAAAGTACTCCAGAAATCAAATCAAGGCTAAAAGGAAATAACTATCCAATAGAAATTAGAAATCTCCTTAGGGATAAACGCAAATCCAGAAAAAAATGGCACCAAACTAGAGCTCCACAGGACAAAAAAAGACTAAATAATCTTACTCAACAATTAACAAGAGAAATTCAGAAATTAAAAAATGAGTCAGTTAATGTCTACTTAAGTAAGTTAACGAATGATAGTAATACGGATTATTCGCTCTGGAAAGCAACTAAAACTCTGAAAAGGCCAATAATGCCGATCCATCCTATCAGGAAAATGGATGGAACATGGGCAAGGAAAAACAAAGAAAAAGCTGAAGGTTTTGCCAATCATCTTGAAAATATATTTCAACCTCATGAATGTCAATTACGAGAAATATTGGATGAAAACATAACACAAATTCTCGAAGATGTCACCCCTACATCGACTACTGAAGTAGCAAATGAAATTAAAAACAATTTAAACTTAAAGAAAGCACCAGGATTTGACCTGATTACCGGAGAAATAATAAAGCAGCTACCGGGAAAAGCTACGGTAAAGTTAACTAATATCATAAACGGCGCATTTAGGTTAAAATATGTACCCAAACTTTGGAAAGTGGCTGAGGTCATCATGATTCCCAAACCAGGAAAACCGCCACATCTAATAACATCATATAGGCCTATATCGTTGTTGCCGATAATGTCCAAACTCTTTGAAAAGCTACTATTAAAAAGGCTTAAACTAATAACTGAAAAAAATAATCTAATTCCGAATCACCAATTTGGTTTTCGCAGTGAGCACTCAACTATCGATCAAGTGCATAGAATAACCAATATTATTGAGAAGACTTTAGAAGAGAAAAAAGTTTGTTCAGCAGTATTCCTTGATGTAGCGCAGGCCTTTGATAAAGTTTGGCACGAAGGATTAATCTACAAACTCAAATTAATCCTACCGAAACAGTACAGCATAATACTGGAATCATATATAACGGAAAGATATTTCAGGCTTAAGCAAGAAGATGAATATTCAGAGCTTAAGGGAATAAAAGCAGGAGTTCCACAAGGAAGTGTACTTGGGCCACTTCTGTATTTACTATACACCCGAGATGTCCCAATCCCACAAAACAACATGATAGCCACTTTCGCCGATGACACAGCTATCATGGCAGTAGGTGACAACAACTCAGATACAGCAGAGCAATTACAAAACGCCATAGAGCAAGTACACAATTGGACAAAAAAATGGCGCATAAAACTAAATGAAACTAAATCTGTACATGTTGACTTTACGAACAAGAGATTAGTTCATAAACCAGTATATTTAAATAATCAAGAAATACCACATGCAAACACTGCCAAATATCTTGGTATGACGTTAGACGCTAAACTTCGCTGGAAAGCTCATGTAAAAAAGAAAAGAGGCGAGTTGGAATTAAAATACAAAAAAATGTATTGGTTACTGGGAAGAAACTCTCATTTATCAATCCCTAATAAACTTCTGCTTTATAAGCAAATATTGAAGCCTGTTTGGACTTATGGTATACAGCTGTGGGGGTGTACCAAGCAGAGCAACATGGATATTATCCAACGATTCCAAAACAAAGTGCTAAGAAGCATCGTCAACGCACCATGGTTTGTCAGAAATAGCGACATCCACAAAGATCTGGGCATAGAACTCATCAAAACCGAAATTATGAAATTTGCTAGAAGTCATGAACAACGGCTACTTCACCATGTCAACATAGAGGCCAACCAGCTACTGGATAATACGGATTTAGTTAAAAGGCTCAAAAGAGTAAAGCCTTTTGAGTTAGTGTAAATCAGTTAAAATAAATCTTTATCTAGCGCACGACAAAAGCGCGATCAAATCATAAATATCAAAACTAAGGAGTACATCGATGGATGAACCCTTAAATTTCAGTAAAATGTAGTAATTTAAGTTAGAATAAAATTGCTTATTAGTCTTAGACTAGATTGTAATTAAAAAAGAAATAATAAAACAGAATTATTTTCAAAAAAAAAAAAAAAAAAAAAAAAAAAAATATATCTAAAATGTAGCGGCACATTTTAATACATCGAGATGACCGGAGGTACCAATATATTTCCTGGAGGTTTAATACTCAAGAACCGGTGCAAACGTATAAATTGTATACAGTAACAGACGGTATGAGCTCCTTTTTTGGTCTGTCGATGTGTGCTGCAGTTAGCGAAAGAAAATGGATTTCAAGATGCTGTTGCAAACCAAGCCATTCGTTAAGATATGCACGTCGATGATTAATTAAAGGGAGCTAATTCTATAGATGAAGCGATTCAACTCAGACAAAATGTTTCATCGATTCTATACGAGGTGCTTAAATGTCTTTAAGGAAATAGTGCTCTAACAACGAGAACATGCTGGACAAAATCAATTCAACTGACCGATAGAAACTACTAAAGGACTGTTTTCGAATCAAGGTGCCACCATAGATTCATTCAACACAAGTGACATAAGGGATGACCCCACCCCATAGGGCTTATTTCTCCAGTGGTAGTGATTGGAAAATTGGTAATGCAATATATTTGGAAGTTAAAATATGACTGGGATGAAAGTCTTCCAATTCAACTTCATACTATACATGCGGTCTTTACCGTGATGAACTGGAACATCTGCAGCGCTTGTAGATTCCACGTTATTTGTTTGAGGGCAATTTATTACCATCACATCCCTCTATACGTCCGATCCAAAACAACATCTGGTTTCTGCATTCGTTTGCTTTCGTCAGATTCGTCACGATAAACTCAGTTCGTGTTTAAAAAATTCAATCTGCAACGAATCATGTGGATTCCAAAAATAATCCTGCAAACCTGATATCAAGAAGAGAGATCAACCAACCATGAGCATTAATCGATTTAAGACTTTGGTGGGAGGTTCTTGTGTTCTTATTACAAAATGATTAACATTGGAACACATCAGTTGCTACTAGTACTTCAGAAAGTATTTCTGGAATGAAAAAATCTTCATTATCATTACTTGCTGTTAGGTTGTAATGAAATTAAATCTGTATTAAAAACACTAATATGTCAAACTCGAATAGTTCGACGCTTTCCTGAGGAGTATAACGGTTTGAAATTTCCAAATCACATAATTGATAATTTGTTGCTCAAGTCATTATCGTTGTTTTCTGATGAGGTAGGCATAATTCGCATAGGAGGACGACTTAAATTTGCCACAATATCATATACAGTGGCGTAACTAGGTACCCGCAGCAACCACAGCCGCGGGGGACCCCGGGTGGTTGGGGCCTATGAGATTTCCTTTATTAGTTCAAATTTTAGATTAGATAGCTCAGATTAAGCTTTTAGTGTAAATTTGTAGAATGGTATTTCTTGGAAATATTTAAGAAAATGCGGTGGTCTAATTAATAAGGTTTTACCGATATTTAATTTAGAAGGAAATTAGCTAAACTCGTTTAAAATAAAAGCTTTCGACATCAAATAACAATGATTTTTGTGTTTGCTGGGTTGATTTATTTGTATTATACGCGTTGCGTAACTCCAAGTTTACCACTAATTCATTTATCAAAAATCAACCTTTTACAAATCAAATTGCGCCTTTAGCCAAACAAATTCAACTTTTACAAATAATTTTTTCATTTGAAAAGGTTGAATTTGTTTTGCCAACAATTAAAATTTCTTTTGAAAAAGATTAAATTTGATTTGAAAATGGAGCTTATAGTAACCTGTTGGTGTTTGCAGCTTGCGATGTATCATTGTGATGTTCATAAAAATCAAGCAGAAACTAGAAAAATACATAAACGCGATTGAAAATAAATTCTTGTTTCCCTCACTTGAGCCAAAACAGTTAGTCCCTATAATCAATTAGCGTTCGTTCGACTTATAGTTTCTCATTTAGTGGATCTTTCGATTACCAGTAAACGGTAAATAAAAATTAAATTTACGCCAACTTAATTTTGCAACTAGTGATGGTGTTTTTTTTTTGGTTATGTTTGGTAGGGTTCTTCTGATTTTAGAAATTCTCGCTTCCCGATTTCATATTCACTAGCCTCAGGCTTGACCTTTTTATCACTTTTTAAAATTTCTCGAGATTTTTGGAGTTTATTTAGATTTTTACAATCTTTCCGATATTATTCATTAATATTGAAATTGTGAAATGAGATCAATCGAGATTCACAGAATATAGAGATTATTCGAAGTTATGTGGGTTAATCATGATTGTTTCATGGTTTATTCTAGATTTTTTAAGTTTCTTGACATTTCTAGATTTTCGAATTTATTCGAATTTTGTAAGGCAATGTTCTTCGGTTAGCTTTGAGTTGTAAGAAATTGCAGAGTTACAAAAATAAATCTAAATGGTGATATTTAAAAGATCTTGTGAGACTATGCAAAAATTTCGATATTTCTCCGATTTCCTGTAGGTTATTCGGAAATATTGAAGAATATCTAGGCTATTTAGGTTAGTTGTACAGTGAAACCCATTTTGGATGAAGGATATGTACATTGAGAACATATATTCTGAATTTTTTACAAAAACATTCGTTGTAATATCAAATTTCTGAATAAAATGATTTGAGTTGAAAAGCTTCAATAAGTGAAAGCTCTTAAAACTTATAGTTCTTGACATTTCCTCCGAGTTTCTTGATTTATGCTCATAAAACATTTTAAAGAAAGACAGAATTTATGGAAAGACACAAAAATTACCGAGAAAGTACAAATATTGATAATATATTTGTGGCTTAAAGCTAATTGAGAATAAATGGTCAAATGGTTTGATTGGAAAACTGTTAAAACTAAAAGGTCTTAATAGTTTACACCGAGCACAAATATTCTAAGTCCTACCCAAAATTCCGTCATCCATTGCAATATAAAATTTCGAAGCTAAATGATTTGTTTAAAAAGCTTCGATTAGTGAAAGCTCCGAAAATTAAAGCTCTTGACAACTTTTTTAATAAATAATTTATGCTCATCACACATTTGATTAAAACCTGAAATTATTAAAAAGTTACAAAATGCTAAGTTCAAATCACAAAAGGTAGGCATTAATTGCCAAGCTTAAATCTTATTGAAAACAAATATTATAAATTTATTTCGAAATTCTACCTTCCTTTAAAATATCAAATTTCAGAACAAAAAGTAAATGATTTGGGTTAAAAAGTTTCGATACATCAAAGCTCCTAAAACTAAAGGTTCGACATTTTTTTGCAAATATATAAATTATGTTCATAAAACATTTTAACAAAAACCTCAAATAATGAAAACGCTCAAAAATGTTAAGTTCAAACTCATTGGAAGCTCAAAAATGATAAGTTCAAACTCAAAGCTTATTGGAAACAAATATTCTAACTTTATCCAAAAATTCCGTTACAAAGGGTAACGGAAAAGGTTGTAAAAGGTTTAGGTTTCAAAAAATACGTCTGTATGATACGATACAAAGGGTTACCCTCCACCAAGAAGGCTCTCAAAACCAAAAGCTCTTAAAAGTTTTTGCAAATACATATTTTTTGCACATAAAACATTGGGACAAAAACCAGAAATTATTAAAAGGCTCAGAAATGTTAAGTTTAAACCCAAATACATAGTATAAATTATTATCAAGCCTAAAGCTCATTGTTAACAAATATTCTAAATGTATCCCAAAATTCTGTCGCCTATTTTGATACCAAATTTCGGAGAAAATGATTTGATTCAAAAAGCTTCGATAAACGAAAGCTTATATTATAATACCAAGTTTCCTAGTAAAATGGTTTGGTTTGACTAAAAGCTCTAGATAATTTACATTGAGAACAGATATACGAAATTGTTCCCAAATCCCGTTACCCTTTGTAAACTCGAATTTCTGAGTAAAATGCTTTGGTTTAGAAAGCTTTTCTAATTTAAAGCTCCTAAAACTAATAGTTCTCGACATTTTTTGTAAAACATAATTTTTGCTCATAAAACATTTTAACAACAACGTGGGGGCGAGTAGCAGGGACAGCAGGGACAGCAGAGACGCAACGATTTCAACAACAACGTCAAGCAACACTAGCTACAGATAGTACAAATTTGGGTGACCGCATGGGAACATAATGATGGAACGAAATGTCGCCCCCCCCCCCTCACAACCGCCGATGGATGAAATGGTGGAGGGAATAATAATAGTTGTTTTCAGCTTTTCAGAAAAAAGAACTTTGCGGCACCAGGAAATTGTGTTGCCATTGTGTGCTGTCATAAAAAAACACTTAACTATCGATCGCTTGGTATCTGTAACCGGGTCGAGTCTGTCCCTACTAATAATCCTATCCCATCCCGCGATGTTGTTATATGTAAAAAGGGTGTACGATGGCTACCTGGCCAGGGGCCGGATATCATACTATTAGACTTATGTGGTTATCGATGTGGCGCCTTTTTTTACGGGGTTTGGCTTCAAGAAGAATGTGGTGTCGTGTTGTAACATGGGTATAGAGTGGTATGGTAATTCGCATTTACAATACGAGGAGACTTGCGTAATGCTAGATCGTACATTTGAAATCAAATCAATCAATCATAAAACATTTTAACAAAAACCTGAAAATATGAAAAAAATCACAAATGTTAAAGTTTACACATATAAGGTATAATTTGGTTATCAAGCTTTAAAGCCCATTGAGCACAAATTTTCTAAATACCACCCTTCCTTTAAAATATCAAATTTTAGGGTTAAAAAAGGCTTGGTCTGAAAACCTCTTTAAAAACTGCTTTTGATGCTTGAGAACAAATATTATAAATTTTAGCCCAAATTTCGTCTCCTTTTGTAAAATCATATATATTTCTGAGTAAAATGGTTTGAATAAAAAAGCTTTGAAAATTGAAGGCTTATAAAATTAAAAGTTCATATTTTTTTTTGCAGATACATAAAACATTTTAACAAAAACCTAAAAGTATGGAAAAGGCTCAACGATAAAAGTTAAGTTAAAACCCAAACTTGTTTAAATTAATTATCAAACTTAAAACTAATTGACAATTTTTCCAAATACTCCTTATACAATTTTTTGACAAAACTTACGGATAATTCGATATTTTAGAACTTTCAAGAAAATTCAAAAATTTGAAAATTCGACATTTTTGAGATTATTTCGAAATTCTTGATATTTTCAAATTATATTCGAAATTGGTGATGCTTTATCGATATACTTAGAAATCGTCAGAGCATTGAGTTGCAAGATGCTTCGTGTCATCTACTCTCAAAATCAGATACGTTTAATAAATGCGATAGGAAGAAAAAAGTTTTTCACTAAAAGCTTTGCTTGTTCATACGTACAAGAAGCATTTGTAGGGGCCCAAAAACATGTTGCGGGAGGCCCGCAACATGTGAGGGTAATTACGCCACTGATCATATACGTCAAAATATCATGCATTGTTACATCGAAAATATTTCGTTACAACTGCGGTGGTTGCATTTATTCACAAACTAAATTTACACGTTGGTCGTCAAGGGCTATTAGCAACTGTTAGTCAAAGCTATTGGCAAGTTCATGGAAGAAAGGGCTGGGAGGCGATTTATAAGGCTTGTAAGGTTTGTGCCAGAGCCAAACGAATAATGCTGAAACAAATTATGGCCGATTTAGCAAGCGAACACGTCAACCAGGCTTTGCCATTTTGTTTCACAGCAGTTGATTATTGTGGACCATTCCTCGTTTATTACAATTTGCGTGGTAAAATACCTCCAACGGCATATTTGGCTTGCATTGCTTGTTTGGCAACTCGCTCGGTTCATTTGGAAATCGCATCATCGATGACAACGGAATCATTCATGGGAAAGACTAATTTCATAGGGGCTGATGAGACAGCATAGTAGTTATGAAGCTAAAATATTATAAAATCCATTTTATTTTTAATTTAATTATACTCACTTAGATTCATTGTAATTATTTCTGTTATCTTATGTCAACATTGTCAATATGCCAAAATAGTCAAGGATTAAAAACATAGAATCCGTCATGCTATAATTCTAAATTATAATTATGGTGGTACAGAATAATGTTCATATTGTTACGTTTTTGCCTTGTCAATCAAGGTTCGTATCACTGGATTGTGAATAATACAAACTCAATTCAATTTATCACCAACGAATTTATTTATTTCACAAAATTTATTACAACACAGTTTATCAATAAAAATTCACAAAATCACTTTATATAAATTATTCTTAAATTTTACTGATCACTTTTACATTATTTATCGCACTACAACACTTTTTAAATCACTTTTTAATTCCTTTTAATCTTTGTACTATCACTTACCAAATATTACTAATAATCTTACAAGTTTACTCTATCGCGTTCCAAATACTAATAATCCAATTCGATTTTGTTCGCCTTTTTATATATACAAACCAAGCTTCTAGAAAGTTCATGACTTTTCCAGTTAGAATAGTGTAGAACAATTTTATCATGGAAAATTCCGTTTTAGTACAGTTTAACATTGAGCTATTAATTTTACTTATTCTATCACACGCTAGGTGTCACCGTCGCAATATGGCTATAATGTTTTATGTAATGCCATCTATATTGTATTAGAAACTTGAATAACAATTATTTTGTATTCCCATAAATAGCAAAACTCTAGTAGGCATTCTTATAACTAGAGGAAAATATTTTATCATTATAAAAAGAGAAGTACAGTGAAGAAGAACAAATCACAAATAATTATTATAATATAGCTAATTTGTTAATTTCAAATAAAATTAAATCAGACATTAAATACTTTGGAGCATCGGTGTTATTATTTAATTAGAGAAGTAGAACAGATTCGAAGTATTGTACCAGCAGTTTACAACACTTTGGCTAACAGCTTACGAAAGTTACAGTCTAACAGCAGTGAAATACAAAATACGTTCAAGGAAATTGGAGCAGATTCTGATCAAATTTCTATAGTTTCCAAATATGATTACCTTACTAATATCCTAGGACTAACGTGGAATTCAACAAAGGATGAATTTATTATCACCATCGAAACATTAGAAGGAAGATCTACGACCAAAAGGGCACTGCTGATCTACACAGAGAGAAATATAGTTTTACATGGTTTCAGTGATGCCAGCGAGAAAGCGTATGCGGCAGTGGTGTATGCAGTCGCAGAAGAAGGTAATTGCAGTATTTCAACACTAATCGCGGCTAAAACGCGTGTAGCCCCAATAAAACAACTAAGCATACCAAGATTAGAATTGATAGGAGCACTGTTATTGACTCAGCTAACAAATTTAGATAAAGAATCACTTACATTAGCCATACAAGATACAGATCTTTGGAGTGATTAGCAAATTGTGCTTGATTGGCTCTCTGATAATCCAAGGAAATGGACAACCTTTGTGGGAAATCGAACGAGCGAGATTTTGACAAAATATCAACGAAACCAATGGAGACATGTGCCTTCGAAAGAAAATTCCGCCGATTTAGCATCGCGAGGCTTATGTGTAGAAATCTTATCATCACACGATTTATGGTGGAAGGGGCCGGAATGGATAGTCCAGGGTGAGGAATCCTGACCGAAACAAGAATCTACGAAGTCCAAAAGAAAGGAGACAAAATATTTCAATCAGTTTTCAAGGTTTTTGCAATGGTGTTAAGATACATAAATAACCTCAAAGCAACACTACTAAAGAAGATAACCTTACGAGGAAATATTGCGAGAGGGGAACTTATTACGGCTGAAAATACATTGTTTCGCTGTCTGCAACAACTATACTTTACTGATGAGCTCATCGCCTTAACAAAGAAGCAACGCATACCAAACCGCAGCAAGTTATTATCATTGAACCCATTCATAGATGACAATGGTCTAATTAGAGTAGGAGGAAGAATACAAAAGTAAATCGCACCATTCAATGTAAAACATCCAATCATTCTTCCGAACAAAGTGTTGACCAAACTGATGGTCCTAGATTTGCATCAGTTTCATCATCACGCCGGGATCAGTTTATTGATAAGTTTGGTTCGTCGACGATTCTAGATTATCAGATGTAAAGATTTAGTCAAATCTATAATTCATAAATGTACCAAATGTTTTAAACAAAATCCGAGGGGAGAAACTCAAATAATGGGTAACCTGCCTGAAGCAAGAGTTACTTTTACTCACCCATTTCACCAAGTTGGAGTAGATTATTGCGGTCCATTACAAACTCATGTAACACGCAGGCGCGGACAACAGCCAATTAAAAGTTATGCTTGTATATTCGTATGTTTAAGTACTAAAGCAACTCATATCGAAATAGCTGGCAGTCTTTCAACAGATAGCTTTTTGGGGGCATTCAAAAGATTTATTGCAAGACGTGGAGCTTGTCACACAATTTACAGCGATAATGGAACCAATTTTGTTGGAGCAAGGAACGATTTCAAGGAGCTATTTCAATTTATTGAAAGAAATAATAATGAATTTTCTTCCTTTCTACATAGAAATAAAATAACCTGGAAGTTTAATCCACCTGCAGCTGGAATATGGGAGGCAGCCGTTAAATCAGCAAAGATGTACCTAAAACGAGTTATCGGAGAAGTTATACTCACCTTAGAGGAATTCACAACATTGATGGTTCAAATCGAAGCTATCATGAACTCGAGACCTATATACGCTAACACATCTGAAGAAATTGATGCACTTACTCCAGCTCACTTCCTTATTGGAAGAGCTAAAATATTACCGAATGAAAGATGGAAATTAATAAAACAAATGAAACAGCACTTCTGGGTGCGGTGGCATAAAGAATATTTACGATCACTTCAAACCAGACAGAAATGGCATACTAAGCGGATCAACCTAAACGAAGGCGATATCGTTTTATTAGCTGAGTGCGAGTTTACGACTATTTTCTGAAGAAAAATTTTCAGCAGATTCAATATGTTTTAAATGGAAAACAAAAGAATTATGTACGGAAGGGGAAATTTGTTTACAAAATAGACTACGTCGATTGGTTGCCTGTTGACAATTTTTCTTCAGAAAATGGTCGTAAACTCGGCATGAAGACTACTTACCGGCTACTTGTTGGATATTACCCAAAATTATAAAATCTCATCCAGGCACTGACGGACTAGTAAGAGTTGTAACCATCAAGCTAGGGAATTCTGGGAAAATCATACAACGTCCAATTAATAAAATTTGCAAGCTACCGGAACATCCAATTGAATCAACTAATTCAAGGCCGCCGGGAAATGATGAGACATCATAGTAGTTATAAAGCTTATATATTATAAAATCCATTTTATTTTTAATTTAATTATACTCACTTAGAATCATTGTAATTATTTCTGTTATCTTATGTCAACATTGTCAATATGCCAAAACAGTCAGATATTAAAAACATAATAGAATCCGTCGTGCTATAATTCTAAATTATAATTACGGTGGTACAGTAATAATGTTTGTGACGGTGACACCTAGTGTGTAATAGAATAAGTAAAACTAATAGCTCAATGTTTTACTGTACTAAATGGAATTTTCCATGATAAAAATTGTTACGTAATGTTTCTGTTATGTACACTAGAAAAATCATGAGCTTTCGAGAAGTTTTATTTGTGTATATAAAAAGGCGAACAAGATCGAATTGGATTATTAGTATTAGGAACGCGGTCGAGTAAACTTGTAAGATTATTAGTAATATTTGGTAAGCAATAGAGTAAAGATTAAAAAGGAATTAAAAAAGTGAATTAAAAAGTGTTTTTGTGGAAATTAAAATTATAGGTGTGCAGTAAAAATTTGAGAATAATTTATATAAAGTGATTTTGTGAATTTTTATTAATAAACTGTGTTGTAATAATTCTTGTGTGAAATAAATAAATTCGTTGGTGATAAATTAAATTGATTTTGTATTATTCACAATCCAGTGATACGAACCTTGATTGACAAGGCAAAAACGTAACAATTTGGTGACAGCGGTGGGATTGTAATAAAAAGATAAAGCAAATGATTCGCAACGAATTAAAAGTTCCAGAATTAAAAAGAGAACTAGAGAAACGGGGTTTGGCTACTGATGGTATTAAAGCAGCTTTACAAGCGCGACTACGTGACGCCATGGAGAAAGAAGGATTAGACGCGGATCAACATGATTTGGGAAAGAAAACAACGGATGCGGCAACGGTATAGAAGACAGGAGATAAACAGCCATCAGTCGAAACAACACAACTACCATCTAGAAGTTTCAAGCGACAAATGGAGAAAATTGAGCAATCAAATGAACGACAGTTGGAGACTATAAACCAGTCAAACGAAAAAATAAAACGACAGTTGGAACAACAAAATCAGTCTAACCAAGAAATGAAACAACAAGGAGAGGAAATTAAAGACCAAATTATAGATGGTCAAAAGAGAATGGACGAGAAACTTCTCGAATTATCTACTAACATACACGGCGAAGGGGAAAAGCTGCAAATAGAGATTCAACAGGTTGACCAAAAATTAACAACGGAAGTCCAAATGGTCAAAACGGAGGTTCAGCAGGTTGAAGAAAAATTACAATCGGAGGTTAAACGTCTCAAGAAAGAGCTAACTGATATCTCGGCAAGTGGAACAACAACACAAGTGGTACAAACCGTCCAATCAATCAAGTTAAAGCCACTAACATTCGACGGGACAACATCTTTCGTCATTTTCAAATTTCAATTTGAAACGGCAGCCAATCAAAATCATTGGAACGACGAACATCGTGTCGCGGCATTAATAATGGCCCTCAAAGGCGAAGCAGCAGAGGCTTTACAAACCATCCCGGAATAAGAGCGAAGCAGCTATCTCGAAATTATGAAGGCGCTGGATAGGAAGTACGGCAGTGACCACAAGCGGGAAATCTATCGAATGGAATTGAAAAGTCGCTGTCAAAAGGGAGGAGAATCGCTACAGGAATTTTCATCGGCACTCGAGCGATTAGTACATCTAGCACATACCAGTACATCGGCCGATTAATATGGAAAGGCTAAAAATTGACGCATTCATTGATGGCATTCGAGATCCAGAGACACGCAAGGCGGTGATGTTATCACCTAAAACATCATTAGAACGACGAACATCGTATCGCGGCATTAATATTGACCCTCAAAGGCGAAGCAGCAGAGGCTTTACAAACCATCCCGGAATAAGAGCGAAGGAGCTATCTCGAAAATAAGAAGGCACTGGATAGGAAGAACGGCAGTGACCACAAGCGGGAAATCTATCGAATGGAATTGAAAAGCTGAAACGAATTTTTCATTATCACTGGAATTTGGCTGCAAATAAAATAATGCGAGGAAATGCATTAATTTGGCTAAATAACCATGAGGGGAATTTCGAAGTATATAAGCGTTGCGTTTGTAGTTGTGGTATCAATGCGAAATAATAAATTATGATTAATGGTATAAACTTGATTTTTTGTTTCATCTCGGATAGACGATTGATATCGTTACAAATTATCAGTCTCAGTTACGATACCAACGTGTATACATTGTTATTTTAAACAACAATTACCTGTGAATCAGTAAATTTAATTTATTTTTGTGAAAATAAGGTGTAATTTGTATGCCTAAGCATAATAAAATTAATACGAGCATATAGTGTTCCGACTCAGGTAAAATGTGTACTTTGCCTTTAATTGTGAATTAAATGGTCCTAACTTTGCTGATTGATTGTTGTTGTGTTTTTTTTTTCTAAAATATTAGAATTCCGAATCAGATTCCTAACGGAGAGTACGGCTGTGTGCCGTCTATCTTGCTGATAGGCAAATCTTCCATATTCCACATACTTGGCAGACGTTTACATCCTCAGAGCTTGTTGTCCGTACCACATTAAGAGCAGTTACACATCAGCTAATAACGGGCCCATTAACATATTTTTGTGTTGGTGTTATATCGATTCGCGATGGCAATAATACAACCACCGATTGCCATCGGATAACCAGAGTTTGATAACATACCGTATTTTAGTTCGTGATTATGTGCTAAATTAAATTAATTAAGTTCTATAAGTATTTTTCTTTTCCTTTGATATAATTTACATATAGTGATAGTTTGTTAAAATTTGCTTTCCTAAATTTTGTTGTTCATTTTCTTTAAAAATTTTCATATTATTGGGTGCTGGTGTATATTAATGATTTATTGTGCAATTAAGCGTACTGTCAAATTATGAACGTACAATCATAATATATGTATGTATGTACATTACTAATTTTCATAGTTATATATAAGTATTAGTATTACAGTATAGTGTAATACCGGACGGCATCTGTGAAGCGCTTCATCAAGGTCGTGTGGTAAGTGATTTTATTACTTTATACTTATAATTATTAATTTACCTACATATATTTTTATAATTCTTATTAACGTTATTTCGATTTAAACGGGAAAATATGCACCATCTACCCTAACGAAAATTTATTTCAGTAACTATGTTTATTATGATTATCTTATTTTTTTTGCCTAAATAAATTATGTAATTATGATGTGATTAAGTTTTCTGTTTTATAAGGGAAATATGGGGGGGTCTTGACATAATCCATTCGCAGTGCTACGCTATGTATACAGGGATTTTTTTTTTTGTTTTTTTTTGCTGATGACATAAAAGCAGCTTCGTATATCCGTTGTACCATCTCTTTTTACTCACCCCACGCCGACTCTAGCTAGCAGGCTAATGGCTGCTTACGAGATGAAACCAACACGGATTTTCTGTTAACGATAAGGCCAATGAAAAATTATAAACCTTACGTTACAAAGCCGCTGTCAAAAGGGAGGAGAATCGCTACAGGAATTTTCATCGGCAATCGAGCGATTAGTACATCTAGCGCATACCAGTACATCGGCCGATTAATAAGGAAAGGCTAAAAATTTACGCGTTCATTGATGGCATTCGAGTTCCAGAGACACACAAGGCGGTGATGTTATCACCTAAAGCAACGTTCGTGGAAACCGTTGCGTTTGCGTTAACGAACGAGGCTGTACAGAACTTCACCAGACCATCATTATTTAGGCACAAAATGAATTGAAACACGAACGGCAGCATGGAGCGAATGATACCGAGAGTCGGAAGAGGCAGGCTTAGGTGTTGGAAATGTGACAAGTTGGGTCACATCTCAATGGATTGTCGGCGTGTTATACAGAGAAAGATGAGATCGCCACTTTTGATGCGGACAAACGCCGAACGGTCGGAACAAAGGTCCAGAAGCAGCGAGCGAAGATGTTGGGTATGTAACAGGATTGGCCACATCTCGCGAGATTGTTTGGAAGCAAGAGGAAAGCGGCGCGCATCACCATCTTCTGTGGAAAGAGCAGGAAGAGGAGAGAAGGAATCGGATGAGCGGATGGCAACAGTCGGTAAAATGGAAAGGTTAGAAGTCAGTTTGAAGGAACCGAAGCTGGCTTCGCCGTCTGGATGCCTCATAACATTCATCCATGTTACGAGTGAAGCACGAGGCGGAAGCAGCGTCACAGTTGGGAACGAACTTCATGAGAATGAATGGCTTTGTGTTGGATTTTGGACGAGGAATATTGAGCAGCAATAACATCAAACTAAAACTTAAATTTAACGGTATGGATGTGAGAGTAAGGCGAGTAACAATCAGCCATTGCGAGGAGCTGCCATCGAAATCTGAAACAATTGTTGAAGAAACCAATAAACACCGGGTTAAGCAGATATTGGATAAGAATGGCCGAGTTGTGCGAAGCGGAGTGCGAGTGTCGGGCAACTGGATGAAAACTCGATATGCCATACGGGCAAATAGCCAAGGATTCCACGAAAAGCAATTGGTATGGCTTTACAACTCCCAACAAAAGAAGGAGGATTCGTCGTCGAAAGAGCAGCCTACATGGACGGCACTCTACAGGACAAGAAAAGGACAAGGAGGTAAATCGAAAGTGGTGCTCTTAGACAGGTTTGGCCCTGTACAGAGAAGGTGACTTGGGTCCTATTCGGGACGAACAGGCTTAGGTGAGGGGTAGTGTGACGGTGATACCTAGTGTGTAATAGAATTAGTAAAACTAATAGCTCAATGTTTTACTGTAAAAAATGGAATTTTCCATGATTAAAATTGTTACGTAATGTTTCTACACTAGAAAAATCATGAGCTTTTGAGAAGCTTGGTTTGTGTATATAAAAAGGCGAACAAGATCGAATTGGATTATTAGTATTTGGAACGCGATCGAGTAAACTTGTAAGATTATTAGTAATATTTGGTAAGCGATAGTATAAAGAATAAAAGGAATTAAAAAGTGATTTAAAAAGTGTTTTAGTGTAAAATAAAAAGTAAAAGTGACAGTAAAATTAAAGAATAATTTATATAAAGTGATTTTGTGAATTTTTAATGATAAACTGTGTTGTAATAAATTTTGTGAAATAAATAAATTTGTTGGTGATAAATTGAATTGAGTTTGTATTATTCACAATCTAGTGATACGAACCTTGATTGACAAGGCAAAAACGTAACACTATAATGTTTTATGTAATACCATCTATATTGTATTAGAAACTTGAATAACAATTATTTTGTATTCCCATAAATAGCAAAACTCTAGTAGGCATTCTTATAACTAGAGGAAAATATTTTATCAGTATAAAAAGAGAAGAACAGTGAAGAAGAACAAATCACAAATAATTTGTTAATTTCAAATAAAATTAAATCAGACATTAAATACTTTGGAGCATCGGTGTTATTATTTAATTAGAGAAGTAGAACAGATTTTATTTTTTTTTTTTTTTTTTTATACATATTTTAATTGGGTGCAGAGCGGACTTATTAACGGTCCTAGCTCCTTGTAACTGTCAGAGCTTCTGCACCCAATGCGCGATCCTTCAAGTAAAGATTAATAGCTACCTTAAATTTATTCATTTTGTATTCCTCCGGAAATTTGAAGTGTATTAGCGAATTCCACTTTTTTGATGTTCGATATACAAATTCGCGCTTAATTTCTTCAGTTCGAGGTTTCGGGAGCTTCACCGTAAACCTATGTGCATTGGTTGTTCCTCTAGTTACTCTTGTTGTTGTAACGAATGGTGGTATTTTCTCCGATAGTTCTGCAGAACATTTACCATGTAAGCATCTGTAGAAGACGCAGAGTTCTGCAACATCTCTGCGATGCTGTAAGCTGTCTAGTTCTTGGGTAAGTCTGGGATTCCGTATTATTCGGATAGCGCGGCGTTGAACCCTGTCCAATAACTGGAGGGTGGTACCAGACGCACCTCCCCAAACTTGACAGCAATACTCTATACATGGTCGGATGAAGGTTTTATATATCTGGAGAACTTGATGCGATTTAAAAAACCTTCTGCATCTATTTAGGAACCCGAGTTTTTTTGAAGCTGATTTAGCCAATGCAACAATGTGTTCATTCCATTTGAGTTTGTTACTTATTTGAACACCAAGCAGTCGAATTGAGCCGCAACCCACAAGGATATGGTTTTTTACCACAAATGGGTAGTCGTTGCGACTTTTTTTACGTGAAAATGTGCATATTTGTGTCTTTTTCTCGTTAAATTGCACTAAGTTGTTGTTACCCCACTCAAATATTGTACTTAAATCGGAATTAAGAGAAGTTACGACTTCTGACCGTTTATTATTTAAATCTGTAATGCTAGGCTCCGCCTCGAATGAAATAGAAGAATGCAATGTGGCATCATCTGCAAAGCTATGGATAGGGTTTACAGTGCTATCCAGCAAATCGTTGATGTATAGCAAAAACAGGGTCGGTGACAAAGGTGATCCCTGAGGGACTCCGGCATTTGGGGAGTGCGTCGATGATGATCTCCCATTAAGTACGACGCTGATTTTTCAGTCATTGAGATAGCTTTTAATCCACCTGGTGGTCATCGAGTCCAGCCCGTAAGCCACAAGTTTACAAATAAGATTCTCATGCCATACCTTATCAAAAGCCTTGGATATATCCAAAGCGATTGCAAAGGCCTCTCCGTGGTGTTCTAAGGCAAGATTCCATTTGTTTGTGACGTACGTCAGGAGATCGGTCGTGGATCGGCTTTCACGAAAGCCGTATTGTCTATCCGAAATTAGTTTGTTAACTTCAAGATATTTAACTATATGTTGATTGATGCATTTCTCAAAGACTTTAGCGATCGAAGTGCTGTACCAGCATTGCGAATCAAACAGCGGCCAACAGCCATTTGTATGAGTTGTACAATCTTCTTACAAGTTCTAAACTATCGCAAGCAATTGAAGACGTTGTTACATTAGGAAATGATTGGGGTGGCTCTTTTTTCTGCCTGGTTCACCCTACTTCGGCTAGACTGTATCAAACCATTCCATTAATGAAGAAATGGGAAATGGTGTCCGGTTTACATAAGCAATTCTGGACGTATTGGTCAAAAGATTACATAAAACAATTTCAACAACGTAAATTGTGGAGAAAGACAGAAACTGATGTCAAGGAAGAAGAAATTTTTATTTATATAAAGGCAGAAAACTTGCCCCATTAAATTGGAAAATTGTTCGAATCAAGAAAATCCATCCAGGTCCTGATGGGCATAAAAGAGTCGTGACAATTAAAACACCAATCGGTGAAGTCACTAGATCCATTACAAAGGTTGCTCATTTACCTGTGAATCTTGATTCTTGAACTAGTTCAACGTAGGGGGGAATGAAGAAACACCATGCAACTGTTTGTATTTAATATAAAAGAACCGCTATTTTTTGTAAATTTGCATTTTAACGAAACTAAAATAAAGCAAGAAAGAATTTTGGTTAGTTGTTTTTTGGAAGTGCCTCGTGAACATTAAAAGTGACGATTGCTGCTGCTGTTGATGATTTTATTTGCTGCTGCTGCTGTTTCGGGAAAGAAAATCCTTTCCTGATTATTCATCCTTCGTACAAAAAACGTTCAGCATTTATAGAAAACCATTTTGCAATCTGGTTTCATAAATGGTAATTCGTTTAATTTTCAACAAAAAGCCACAATTACATATTTTATTATAATAATAAATTTATTTCATAGAAACCAAATTAATGGCACCCATATATTAGCATTTTCCTATAAATTAAAATACGCCTATTTAAACATTAATTAAAATTAGTAATTATAATCGAAAAAATAATTAATAAATAACAATTACAATGATAATTATTTACTTTTCATTTTTTTTTTTTTCGTATTTAATTATTAAACTTAAAAACTAAATAATAATATTAATTTAATTATTTTTTGTATTTACAAACTAGAATACATAATGTCAATATATATGTACGTATATATTGTAAATATATGCTTGTGAGTTTAAATTTTTTATTACAAAAAAATTATAATTTCGAATGAGCTTTTTCCCTCCTTATCAATGCATAAATAGAAACTATTTACACAAAACTACTAAAAAAAAAGTATCTCGACTGTATCGTAGTTTTACGAGTGTATACTCTATACGGTGTATTGTTGCTCGTCTCATATGTACATAAAATCATTTCGATAATGAATAAAAGATGCGATGCAATAGAAATTCAGTTTAGTAATGGTATAGATAAATTAAATTCAGCTTCTTGGAAAATTCAACTAAACATAAAAAACCGTACATAAGCTTATATGTATATTGAATTCGAGTATTACATACAACAAAACCTAAAAATCTAACATAACCCTAAACACATACATTTAGATTCTAATAAATAATTAAATCCTAGACTAGGTAATCGATAAAAAAAAAAAAAAGGATCGCGCACACGGCAAGAATATATTATTTCTAAACACACTTAACTTAAACAACTAATTTTAGCACCATCACAGAATTATACATTTATTTCTCCTCCTTCCGCACATTAACATCCGCGCGTTCGCTTTTATTTTCCACTATACCTAAAGTATTCGTCACGCGTTTGTTCCGGCGAAAAAGCATTTGTAAACGATTTTGCTGCACCCTGTATCACACCGCCAAGAAAAGTTGTAACCGCACGTGTTACACCAATTACAGCGCTCAACACTTGTCCACCACCTGGTTCACTACCATCACTAATCGCAAGTGGTGATTCAAGTGGACGTGTTAAACTTATATCCGAATCAATACCTTGCGTATCGAATGGAATTCGTTGTAGTGTCGATTGTTGATTTTGTATCACAGGCGATCGTACCGTATTCGTTCGGCTCGATTGTATTCGAACTGGTGCGGAAGGTACTTGCTGTTGTTTTGGCCCTGGGGCCGTTTCTTGCCACGTTTTCCATAGCCAGGCGAGACCATCTAAAACTGGGCGAGGTTCACGTGTTGTTGTCCGATATGAGGGGCGACGTGTTGTTTGCGGATATAAATCCGGTGATACTAAATTTGTAGGAACATTATTGTGTACAGGTCCAATGCCACGCTGTTTTAGTAGTGCTGCTAAAATCGCTTCATTCGTTTTGCCATAGTATTCATCACCTTTTATATTAATTGCTTCATTTGAAACGCCACCGGTTTCTTTTGGTTTTAAATTTAGTAAAAATGGTGACAATGTTGTGGTGGTAGTTGGCTTTGATGTAACCTGGCCGGCTAATTTAGGGATTTCATTTGCTGTGATCGGTCGCCCTAGCAGAGTTGACAATAAACGCAAATCATTATTGTAAGATGCTAGATCAGCTTTACCCGCTTCTAACTCTTTCTGATTTAGCACGACTTTTTTTGTCGTCATTGTAGTACGTGGTGTCGTACTTGTCGTGGTTGTTGTTGTTGTTGTAGACGTAACCTGGCGTGCTAATTTAGGTATTTCATTTGCTGTTATCGGCCGCCCTAACAGAGTTGATAATAATCTCAAATCATTATTGTATGAAGCAACATCCTTTTTACCAGCGTCTAACTCTTTCTGGTTGAGGACAACTTTTTTTGTTGTAGATGGAATTGCTGTAGTTGTTGTTGCTAAAGGTGTAGTCGGTCGCATTGTGGTCGACACCAATTGTCTAGTATTTTTAGATCGATTTATTGCCAATTGAATAATCCGATTTACCAAAGCAGGATCTTGTCTCATTTCTGGAGGGACGAATTTTGCGTATTGCCGCTAAATTAAAAAAAAAAAAAACAAAAAGATAATTTAGCACAAAGATTATTCTAAACCCAAGCCTACGTATAACTTACCAAATTATTTAAAAACGCAATGTCATCATAGTCTGGTGGTGTTGTCATAGTGGTCGGACGTTTTGTTGTCTTGAATTGACTTTGGAAACGTTCCAATAAATCGATTTGATTTGGTGGCGAATTTGAATTAATATGGTTGTGTTGGTTTAGTAATCGTGATATTTCATTGAGATACGACGACGGATCATTGTCATTGTAATTGGCAATATTGGCCGATAGTGAAATTTGTAATGGTTTGTCGTCATCATCGTCGAAATATTTGGCGGTCGTTGTGGTTGTAGTAGGTGCTGGCGTTGTTGTTGTAGTTGTCGTAGTTGTAGTTGTGGTGGTTGTCGTTCTCGGAGTAGTTTTTCTTGTAGTAGTTGTGGGAGGCCTGGTTGGTTTCCGTGGTGGTTGAGTTGGTGCAGGTCCTCCACCAAGGAATGATACAAGTCGTTGCTAAAATAAAAAAAAATGGATAAAGCTTATGGATTATTTATTTTATTATTTGTTACCAAAAATGCGACATCATCACGATCTGATGGTGTTCCGGGACGTTTAGTTGTCGTCCTTCGCGTTGTTGGTTTCCTTGTCGTAGTTGTCGTTGTTGTTGGTTTAGGTGTTGTTGTAGTTGTAGTAGTTGTTGGTTTCGGCGTCGTAGTAGTAGTAGTGGTTGTAGTAGTCGTAGTGGTGGTTGGTTTTGGCGTTGTTGTCGTGGTGGTTGGTTTAGTTGTCAGCAACTTCTGACTATTGGCCAATAATAATTTGGACAATTCACGCTGCAATGAAAAAATGATTGAATTGAAATAAATACAAACGTGTTATTTAGGTGCAAAAAATACCAAGAAGGCCGCATCATCTGTAGCAACAGGAGGCTTTTGTGTTTTTGGTGTGGTTACTTGAAAACTTTCAAGAAGTTTTGCAAAATTAAGCTCCGCTTCTGAAGGAGTTGAAGAAGTGGGCCGTGCAGTAGTGCTAGTAGTTGTGCTTGTAGTTGTGCTTGGTGTTGTGGATGTTGTTGTTGTAGATGGTGTAGTTGTTGTTGTGGTTGTAGATGGAACTGTGGTAGTTGTAGGTTTTGGGGTTGTTGTCGTCGTGGTGCTTGTAGTAGATGTTGTTGGTGTAACAGCTGGGCGCATAAGTGCTGGACTTAAACGCAATAATTGTTGCCATAACTCTATGTTTCGATCAAACTCATTTAATGTGGTGGGTAGTACAGTCGAAACAGTTGGCGGTGGAACAGTAGAAGTACTTCGAGTGGTGGTCGGCGCTAATGTGGTGGTGCTAGTGGTGGTTGGCGTAGTTGTTGGAGGCGGAGGAGTTGTAGTCGTAGTTGTTGTAGTAGTTGGTGCCGGAGTTGTAGTAGTGGTGGTAGTAGTAGTAGTCGGCGCTGGCGTAGTAGTAGTAGTGGTGGTGGTCGTTGTGGGCGCCGGAGTTGTAGTAGTGGTGGTAGTCGTTGTGGGCGCTGGAGTTGTAGTAGTAGAAGTAGTAGTTGTTGTTGGTGTCGTTGACGTTGTTGGAGGTAAAGGTGTAGTACTTGTAGTAGTTTCAATTAAAACCGATGACGGAATCGAATTAAAAATATTTTCTGTTGTAGCACTGGTAACAGTGGGCAGAACCAATATTTGAGCTGAATTCTCCACATTTTTCATTGTGGTGAGCGACTGAACTACAGAACCTCCATCATCTTGTGGATTGGCCGTAGCCAAATTCGATAAATTACGAATTAACTCAATACCTCTATTAACCGTACTCGTCTCCTCCGATCCAACATTACTATTATCGGCTGGAACCGGTTTCCATCGATAAATAGTTCCTTGAATATTATCATCGGAAGCCGTGTGCACTTGATTTGTCTGAAAAATAGTTTCTAATCAATAAAACAATTTGGCCCCCAAAATCATACAACGAGTTTAATTAATAATTTGATCGAGTTAATAAAAAAAAAAAAAAAGCGTTTATGGGTTCCAAACTTACCACTGGATCAATATCTAAAGTTAGGTAATTTATTTTCTTAATATTTTTTGGGTTATTGCTAAGATTATTATTTGAAAATTTCTTAGAAGATGGTGATGGTGTTGTTGTTAAACTAAAGATATTTCGTGTTTTTAATAAATTATCGCTTTGATTGTACTTTCTTAAAACATCAACAATTGATCCTGAGCTCTGTAAATATGGACATATGGACAAATTTTTGGTTGGATTCATAAATTTTTTTGTAGTTAAAAACAAAACAAAAATTCTAAACTACGGTACAGTTCTACAAAAGCATATTTTACGAGCAGCGGCGAGCATTTCAAAATTTCTACAGTCCAAATATACTAAGTCTAATGTATTATATAATCAACACAAATGAACCTACTACAAAATAATTTTGCTACTCTACAGATGTAAATATCTATGGATGAAACAACAATGTTATCTTTGATGAATAATTTCTTCCATCGAGGAGTTCAATTGGTGATGTTCTCAAATGATAATTTTTTTTTTTTTTAAGCCAATTATTCCAATGAGGCAGTTTCGGTTCATTTGAATAATTTTTTACTATCCGATTGTGTGTAAATATGGAGATGAATGTGTATTTATAATAATAATGATGTAAGTGCAATTAGGGTTACCATATTTAAATCTAAGCCAAAGAAGAATGAGAAATCAAAAAATTATTTATAATTTCCAGTTTCAATTTTAGAATTCATATTTTGCATATCTTCAGAATTTTAAAACTTAAGGTTTTATGAAAAAAATATATTACTTAAGTTGGGGTTGGCAGGAAAATTATCAAGAATTTCACAATAACCGTAATTAAAATCATTCTTACACATCATCGTTGGATGCCGATACAATGGATCCTGAGGGGAACCAACTATTGTAAAACAAAGGGAACAACTTTCCTAAGAGCACGAAAATGTTGAGATCACCAATTCTAAAGGTTCCAAATGTAAGTAATTGTACACTACAACTAAAGACGGCTGCGACAGTCGCGACTGAGGAAGTAATCAAAGCTCTAGTAGACAAGAAAATAAAGAATGAAATAAAGAAATGAAAAATTTCAATGGATGCAGTACCATACACAACTTCTTGAAGAAGAAGTTAAAAACCTTAAACATAATCTAAAGATGGACTACCAAACTGGTTATGAAGTTTCGGTTGAAGTAGAAGCCCTAAACCAGGAAAACAACAACAAAGAAATGGAATGTTCTAACTTAATTGAGTACCAAACCGATGTGGAAGATTTAAAAAGAGAGACCAATTGGATAATGAAAAAGCAAAAAGGGATCTAAAAAAGCAAAAAACACAGAAAGTAAATTCTTCCAGTAAAAGAAAAGCTGAGTCGTCCCCAGAAATGAACACTAGTGTGAACATATCAGAGTAATTGCTAGGGGTCTACATCAAACATGCACACCAGATGAGATAATTGAAGACCTCAAAAGAAAAAAATTAACGATCTTAGATGCAGTTAATATGTGTAAAACTGAAAGGAAGTCTACCGGCAAAGAAGGGAGTATTGTTAATAAAATAAAGTTACCACTAATCACTCTGACCTTTGCAAACTCAGAGAAAATTGAGAACATATTCAACATTAGGAACATCTTGGGAATGGTTGTCCGAATAGAGTCATTGAAAAAGGCAACAGGGATCATACCACAATGCAAAAAGTGTCAGGCTTACAGCCACACGCAAAAATACTGCAATCGTGAAATCAGATGCGTAAAATGTGCGGGAAAGCATGACACTAAAGAATGCGTGATAGATAAGAACACTCCAGCAAAATGTGATAACTGCCAAGGAACCCATCCTGCTAGCTATAGAGTCAACCAGCCAAAAAGAGCTACGAAAGAAAAGAAAATCCCGACCAAAACTGTCACTACGTTCCATAGTGCGAAAGTGGCAGAGGGATTCTCATACTCACAATCAGCAAGATAAGGACTACCCTGGGCCTACAGATCAAAATGTTTGAATTCAACAAGCTATGACAATAATGCAAAACACCTTGAATGCTATTGTCAATCGCCTTTTTAAAATAGAAGAAAATATAGAGTTGCTAAACAAGAGACAAGTTAATTTTGAACAACAAGTAGGACATCGAGAAAAAATTAAGGAGATTTCTTGCAAAAAGATCGCTTTATCTTCTGATCCTTCACTAAAAAAAATGAACAAAACACTAAGATTATTAACCTGGAATGCTAATGGACTTCTACAGCATCTTCCAGAGCTAGAAATCGTTTTGAATACAGAAAAAAATTGATATATGCTTAATAGCAGAGAGCCATTTCACTAGAAAGTCTTATGCAAAAATAAAAGGTTACTATTGTGCTATTCTATACTTCCAGCAGAACGAGCTAGCGGTGGAGCAACAATATTGATCAGAGAAAACATCAAATACTTCGAAAATGTCAAACTCGAAATAGAGACAATGCAAATTGTATCACTTAGCTTGCAACTATACAATTACAAGAAGCTGCGGGTTGCTGCGATATATTGTCCACCAAGGCATCAACTTAAAAAGGATGATTACCTCTCAATGCTCAAAATGATGGGCTCAAATTTCGACATAGGAGGATACTTCAATGCCAAACATATGCAATGGGGTTCGAGACTAATATCACCTAAAGGTAGAGAACTATTAAAAGCTAGACATCAAATAAACTGCGAATTTCATTCAAGTGGTATTCCTACTTACTGGTCAACGAAATAATAAAGGTTTATCCTCGGATCATTTTCCAATCATACTTACGATCAGTGAAACAATAATTGAAAAAGAAAAGCCACCAAGGTTAACAAGCGGGAAGACCAATTGGGGAAAATTCGCATTGTTAATTGAGGAAAGTATTGATCTTCAAGTCCCAATCAAAAACCGAACACAACTTGAAAGAGAAGTAGAGCTGCTCATAAACAATATTCAGACCGCAGCATGGCAAAGCACTCCCCTTGCCAAAAATAAACCTCACAAGAATGAAACATATACACAGGAAATAAGGAATCTGGTCAGAGAAAAGAGGAAAGCTCGCAAAATCTGGCATAGAAATCGAGCACCGGAGAGCAACATTAACTTCAATGAGCTCAAAAACAAGCTGCAGAAATTAATACAAGAAATTAAAGCGGTAAGCTTTAAGAAATAGCTAATAAATCTTTCTGGCCACAAAGAAAGCGATTACTGTTTATGGAAAGCTACAAAGGGACTAAAGAGACCAAAAGAGTAGGTGCCGCCAATTAAAAAAGCAGATGGTACCTGGGCCAAAAGTCCCAAAGATAAAGCTGATCTTTTTACTGAACATCTGGAAGAGACGTTCCAACCTTTGACTAGACAAATAGCAGATGAAAATACCTTTCTAATGCAAAAAGAATAGGAGTTAGACATACAACCAGTTACAATGAAAGACCTCAAAAATGAAATCAAACATAATCTAAATGCAAAAAAGGCTCCTGGATTCGATCTTATTACAGGAAAAGTTTTTACAAATTTGCCAGGAAAATGTCTTAAGAAGCTGGTACACATAATTAACGCAGCTTTTAGAATGAAACATGTTCCTCAGCAGTGGAAAATAGCAGAAGTTATTATGATACCTAAGCCTAATAAGCCCAATAATGAGAAAACGTCATACAGACCTATATCTGTATTACCATCATTGTCCAAGCTCTTCGAAAAATTACTTCTCAAAAGGATGAGACCTCTGATTGAAGAAAGACACCTGTTACCATCGCATCAATTTGGTTTCAGAGAGCAACACTCCACCATAGAACAGGTACACAGAGTCACTAACGTGATTGAGAAGAGGCTTGAAAACAAAAATTTATGTTCTGGAGTTTTCTTTGATGTTGCCCAGGCCTTTGACCGAGTCTGGCATCTAGGACTGAAATATAAATTACATCACAATCTTCCTAAACAGTTCTATGATATATTAAAATCATACAATGAAGGGAGATATTTCAGAGTGAAATATGAAGGAGAGTTCTCATCACTCAAGAGAATTAAAACAGGCATACCACAAGGGAGCGTGCTCGGACCAGTCTCGTATTTGCTTTATGCGAGAGACATACCTATTACTTAAGAAACAAATATTGCAACCTTTGTAGATGATACAGCAATCTTGGCGGTTGGAAGTACAATCGAAGAAACAACCAACAAATTACAGCACACTATGAATGAGATTGTCCACTGGACAAAAAAAATGGAGATTAAAATTGAATGAGCTAAAATCAATTCACACAACATTCACCTATCTAAAAGTTGATCCCTTACCTATCTACATAAATAGGCAGAAAATACCACATGCGAACACGGCAAAATACCTAGGTATGACGCTCGACGCCAAATTAAAATGGAAAGAGCATGTCAAGAAAAAAAGGCAAGAATTGGATATAAAGTTCAGAAAAATATATTGGCTCATTGGAAGAAATAGTGAGCTTACCATTCACAATAAGCTGCTTTTATAAAGGCAAATACTTAAGCCTGTGTGAGCTTTCATTTTATTTTATTATTAAGTAGCGGAATACACCAGCTACGCGGCGAGATGCCTCCGGCGACAGTTAATAAAGTGTTAAATTGTTTCATAAAATTTGCTATAGAGCACCAATAAGAGTCAATTCAGCGTCATTGAATGAATATAATATGATTTATGATACAATTGCTGCGTTCCATTTAACGTGGCAAAGTACACACAAGTACTTCTGACTACACGCAGCTACACTCTTACTAAATTTTATGAGTAGTTTGCTTTTTGAATTTATGGCTACTTCGTTACCAGAATATTTAGTACGACTAATCGGTAAGAAATCGTTGATCAGTTTTCAAATTAATAATTAATTTTCCAACTTTCCATGTTGCACGTAAATGTTTTTAAATTAAATTTTATTTTCGCAACTAATTTTCTGCGTTCCAAATATCATCTGCTCCCAAGTACTTATTTGTACTTCGCCACGTCAAATGGAACGCAGCAATTGAAACGTAAGTAGAGTAAAAATGGCGATCCTGGCACACTTTTTGCGTCTTTGCTAATTATTGAAAATTCATCAATTCTAAAAGTTGATTTGTGCTAAAAATTTCTAAAAGGTTTATGTCTTTGCTAATTTAAGTTATATTGTGCTAAAAAAAAGCAGCATTGAGAAAAGTTCTAAAACATTTATTACTATGATAATTATTAAGTTATACTGTGCTAAACAACAGTTACATTGTGATAGATAAAAGCAGCATTGTGATAAAAAAATTTCATTGTGTTGAAAAGTTGTGTTCAAAAGTAAAAATAAGTTCTAAAAAGTTTTGTCTTCGCTAATTAATGTAAGAGGTACTAAAAAGTTTATGTCTTTGATGAGATCTAAAAGTTGCTTGTAATAAAATTGCTGGGTTCCATTTAACATGGCAAAGTACACGCAAGTACTTCTGACTGCACGCAGCTACTCTTGCTAAAATTTATGAGTAGTTTGCTTTTTGAATTTATACCGACTTCGTTACCAGAATATTTAGTAAACTAACCATCACTAATAATTAATTTTCCAACTTTCCATGTTGCATGTACATTTTTTTTAAATTAAATTTTATGTTTGCAAGTAATTTTCTGCGTTCCATTTACCATCTACCCCCAAGTACTTATTTTTACTTTGCCACGTCAAATGGAACGCAGCAATTACGTTATTATAAGCAACTTTGAGATCCCATCAAAGACATAAACTTTTTAGTAACTTTTTAACACAATTGCTGCGTTCCATTTGAAGTGGCAAAGTACAAATAAGTACTTGGGAGTAGATGGTAAATGGAACGCAGAAAATTAATTGCGAAAATAAAAATTAATTTAAAAAAATTTACGTACAACATGGAAAGTTGGAAAATTAATTATTAATTTGAAAACTGATTAGCCATTTCTTACCGATTAGTTGTACTAAATATTCTTGTAACGAAGTCGCCATAAATTCAAAAAGCAAACTACTCATAAAATTTAGCAAGAGTAGCTGCGTGCAGTCAGAAGTACTTGTGTGTACTTTGCCACATTAAATGGAACGCAGCAAATATAACTTAAATTAGCAAAGAAATAAACCTTTTAGAAATTTTTAACACTTTAAGAATTCACGAATTTTCAATAATTAGCAAAGACACAAAAAGTGTGTCAGGATCACCATTTTTACTCTACTAATGTACTCAAATTTAACATAATTTTTATACATTTTTCGGACATTACAGAGTAAAAAAAACAAATACCGAACGTTATTTTGAAAATTTAGTTTCGTTATTTATAACAAGTGAAAGAACTTCTTTATAGACACAATTAACAGTATTGATTTTGTTCGGTCCCAATTCTCCCTGGTTATTTGTATCTTCTATTTTCAGGAGAATTTGTTCCTTGTGTTAGTTCTTGATAAAGCTACATATAACTGACCATGTGAGAAAACTGGCTGAGGTAAATAAATACCGACTTTATTAAACGATTGACCTTGGGCTTTTTAGCGAATGATAATCGTAAATGAAATTGAACTCCTTTTAATTTGCATAGAAATAATTTGAATCGGTTTTTTAGTACTAAGCAAAAAACAGTAATAAAAACATAATGATTGTCGATAGGTTTCTTAAACGAAACAACTGCCGATAGGGTTTTTTTACATTTATTTAGAGTTCAGTGGAAATATGGTATGTGTTTGTACAATACGTATTCTAAAAGTTTATAAAGTTCTTACTCTCTATAGAATATATTTCAAAAATTTTGATCTTCGTATAATGGGTCCATCCAAACCATATGTAGTTTGGAAACACTTCGTAAAAAGAACAGCTGGTGGTCAATGTAAAATATGTTTCAAAAACGTGAAAACATTAGAAAACACAACTAACCACAAAAATCATTTGAACAGGTTTCTTAAAGAGGTAGTAACTATCGAACCTGAAACATCAGGATCAGAAAAGACAATCGAAAGAAGTTTATCAGGTGTTGAAGTATTGGAGATATCTAATAAAAGTAGCTCACAGGCAGAATCATCAGCCTCACTACCAAGTATCCAAAGCCAGGTAACTTGTGTTCGACAATCTTAAAAATGCATCTTTTCTATATAACACTTAATTCTCCGTAGGGCATAATTCAGCTAAACATCTAATCACGATCGAGGCTGTACATCGTCTACATTAACTAGAACTACAGATGCAGATCTGCAATTATCAGAGGCCGATCCAAGAATTACAACAACTCCAATTATAAATGGCACAGGTAAACAGCAACAACCACATGAATTGATTCCAGTTTTGCAGCAATGCCAAGTTACACAGCAGCTGGAGTAAAATCTGATAAAATCACAAATGCCATATTATTTATGATCGCCAAAGATCATTTAACACTAAATTGTACAGAAAAATATGGCTTTCGCTACTTGTTAAAAACACTTGTATCGCTATGTAAAATTCTCGGAAGATTTGCATGTGAAGTTTAACCTAATTGTTTCTTAAAAATTTAGGAATAGTCTAGGAAAAACTTCATTCGCCTTTTTGCCGATATGAAGTTTATACTATAATTTTCCTAAAGCAATCAAAACATTATAATTCTTGCGTATATTTGTGTAATGAAAAGATTTAGGCGGATTCAAGAAAATACGATCATTATAGACGGGATCCCTCCTTTATCCATCTTTACAAAATAAATTTTGTTAAAATCCACTTTTTTTTATAAAAATTCACTGTTGAAGAGGGTTGCATCTTTGTTTTTAGTACGACAAATATTTTTTTTAAAATGTCAGCGTCAACAATGCATTTAAAATTAAAATTTCCTTTCTCCAGAATTTATCTTCAAGCTGCTCTTAGAGTTTCTTAGGAAAAGTCAAAAGTGGATTATATGCTAAGGTGGATTTTATCAAAATGAGACCGTGATCATCGGATTAACTTACAGAGTAGTAAGGCGCACCCCTAAGTCAACTAATCAGCGATTTTCAGAAATTTATCATAGACCTTGCATATTGACACGAAATTTTTTGTATGTTAACTCTGGTGGTCAGGTGGAAGTTGCTCGGGGGATTCAAGTTGGCACTTGCGGCCAGCTCCGTAACTTGCAACTTCCACAAGTGCTCGTGTTACCTCCACGTGGTGACCGCTGGTAACTAGATTGCTTATTCTTTGGCTTTTAGGCTAAAACACGGCGCTAATGGAGTCAACTTTAAACAAATCGCTGGGCTGGGTTAAGGTGTTAATCGTACCGTGCCGATAATCGACCTGACTGGAGGCCTAGCTTTAAAACTAGCTCAGTCGCTAACGGTGGATCCGGATACTTGGCGCCCTCCGGATTAAGTAGCCCTATCTGTGTATTGCGGATCTCTGCACAGATGGACACTTCTTTCTTCGCTACTCGTGAGAACAATTATGGATCTTCATAATAACAAAAAACAACAAACTCTTTTTGTCCGGCTCTCTCAAAAAACCAAAAATGTGGACAAAGAGACTCGGGTCTGTATACCTGACTCTAAGTCTAGGAGGCTGGTCCCTCCACTCGGGTCACCAAATCTGAGTATAAAAAATACAAAGCGGAACCAAAGCACGAACGAAGTTGGTTCCTCAAAACCAAACCTATAATATTAGGAGGAAGGCCTGGAGGGCCCTGGTTAAGATTAATAACATCTCGTCAGAAGACAGAACGAATAAGGACAAATCCACGCTTGCGTGGGCAAAAATAGTCACCGAGAAAAAGTCGGAAGGCCCTTCAGCTGGCTCACAACTCAAAAGAAATAGATCTTAGGAAGAAAGTCATAAGATCGCTTAGCGAACAAAACTCCACGCTACCACAATGAGGCCTTTTAACGAGGTCCTCAAGGATAAGCTGGTTGTGGCAGTTACTTACAAATCCCAAAAGGATGCCAGGATCACGCCCGCCCTTTGGGGGAAGGTGGAAGGGGTCCTAACCACCACCTACCTGAAAGTCCTGTCGGAAAATCCAGGACCTGCTCCGAATTGTTGGGTCGCGGGCTGGCACAGGATTCAGGTGAAACTGACTGCCTGTGCAGATAAGAGGTCTCTGCTGCTTTATAAGAAGGCAGTGGGGGGACTTCGCGAGGTATGGCCCGGAGCCAGCCTTGCTGTGATTGATAGGGAGGAGATCCCCTGCAAACCAAGAGCTAGGGTGTACATTCCTTCGGATCCTAGTGATCCGAAGGTGATACTCCAGTTGTTGCAGGTTGGCAACCCGCAGTTGCCAACGCACAACTGGAAAGTTGCTAAGCTCGAGGAGACAAAGGCTAACTATAGGTCAGCTATTATAATCTTAAACAGGGAGTCACTGAGAGCACTGGTAAAAACCAACGGTTTAATCAACTATGGTTTCAGTGCAGCCACACTCAATGTGTACAAGGAGGACGCGGACAAGCCGTAGGCTCCGAAGTCATCTTCAGAAACTACCACGGTGCTTGATAGCTCATCTGCGTGCGCAGAGGTAGCCAGCTAAGCGAAAACTCTCCCCACGGACACGGAGATGTCAACGTCCATGGAGTCTTTAAACAAGCTCTCAGAGGACTTCTCATCAGGGGATGACTCTGATGTTACTGTGGTGGGAAAGAGGCCGTAGACATGACACAGACATTTTTTCAAGTCAACCTTCACCACTCTAAGGCAGCATCAGCTGCTCTAATTTTAAAAATTTGGCAAAAAGCGACAGATGTCGTCTTGATCCAGGAACCTTAGGTCACTGAAAACCGGGTACTTGGGCTCAAGACTCCCTATTATAGATTAATGTACGCGAAAAAAGAAGGTAAGGTTCGGTCGTGCATTCTCATTAAAAATAACATAAGTTGCTTTCTGTTATGACATTTCTGTAACGGAGATGTAGCAGCGGTCAGCATTGAGGTCGATAAACGAAACCTCTGGCTAGTATCAGCTTACCTGGCTTATGATGAAGTGGATACTCCACCAATCATTCTAGGTGAGCTAATTTTGGAGGCTAAGAAGCGCAAGGTTGGAGTCATGCTTGGGAGTGATGCAAATGCTCATCACACAATCTGGGGAAGTACGGACACTAATGAACGAGGTGCGTTACTCCTTGATTACATTTTAAGTATTAACCTTCATATATGTAACATAGGCAATAAGCCGACCTTTATAACTAGTAATAGACAGGAAGTATTGGATATTACTTTTGTCTCAAGCTTTCTGGCGATTAGTTTATTAAACTGGAGAGTGTCGGAGGACCACTCCTTTTCTGATCATTGTTATATTCAATTTGAAATGGACTTGACTTCTCCAAAAAGCCCGATCTACAGAAACAGGAGGAAAACCAACTGGGATACCTTTAGAACTATTCTGGGTAATTCACTACCAGTTCCGCTGCAAAAACCTCCAAAAACTGCACAAGAGCTCGATGGCTTGGTGGACGAGTTGTCCAGCGCTTTTATTGAAGCAATACTGGGCTCTAGCCTTCCATTAGCAGGCCTAGGGGTAGATCTAAGTCACCCTGGTGGTCCAAGGAAATTCAACCAACACGTGGAAAATGCAAAAGACTCTTCAAAACAGCACGGAAAACAAAATCTGCTGTAGACTGGGACTCCTATAAGGAAGTCCTCAAAATTTACAAATATCAATTGAGAAGTTTCAAGAACAGCTCTTGGAGATTATACTGTGGCAAAATTCAGGAGTTTTCAGAGATGTCTAGGCTACGCAAAGTACTAGCAACTGGTCCTTCCATCCCAAGTTATCTTCAACGGCCGGATGGAATATGGACCACTAATAGTTCGGAATCGCTGGAACTTCTGATGGAGACTCATTTTCCTGGTTGTTCCGAATCTGTACCTACCACATCAGTAGGTAAAAGGGCAAGTAGCCTGATAGGCCAAATTTTTAGCAGAAAAAAGATCCTGTGGGCGATTGACAGTTTTAAACCATATCAGTCGCCTGGACTCGATGGTATTATCCCTGCGGATATTCAACAAACTACGCATCTAACAATTTCCTGGTTAGAGGTAATTTTCAAAGGCAGCCTAGAACTATGTCACATTTCTAGTAAATGGACAGAAGTGAAGGTTGTTTTCATACATAAGGCGGGAAAACGCTCACACTGCAATCCCAGAGACCTTAGACCGATTAGCTTGTCTTCCTTCCTTTTTAAAACACTGGAAAGACAAATAGAAGCTCATATTAGAGGCACGATTGTGTCGGAAAAGCTGTCCCAATCTCAACATGCCTATTACATGGGAGATCTGTAGAGACTGCTCTTCATTCTCTTGTATTTTTCATTGAAAAATCTTTCGAATATAAAGACTATGCAATGGTAATCTTCTTGGATATTGAGGGGGCCTTTAACAATGTGCTTCCAGGGGCTATAACTCGGGCACTTTCAGACCTGGGAGTGGATGAATCACTCAAGGACTGGATAGGTCAGATGCTAAGAGGCAGGATCATTAATGCCAGTTTTGGGCAATCCTCCGTCAGAAGATTTGCAAGCAGAGGTACACCACAGGGTGACGTACTGTCCCCCCTACTTTGGAACTTGGTCATAACTGACCTGTTGCTGAGACTGGAGGACGGTGACTTTAAGGTAATTGCCTATGCGGATGATGTTGCTATTGGTGTCCGTGGTAAATATACCGGCACCCTTAGTGAGCTTACGCAGAATGCCCTGGGCACTCTTTCATTATGGGCCAATTGCTGTGGGTGGAATGTGAACCTACACAAAACCCAATTGGTGTTCTTCTCTAGGAAATATAAACTTCCTCACATCGATCCTCTCACTTTAAATGGGTTCAGCTTGACTTTTACAGTTGAAGCGAAGTTTCTTGGTCTCGTTTTGGATAGCAAATTATATTGGAAACCCAATATTCTGGAAAGAGTAAAGAAAGCTTCAGTAGCGCTATACTCTTACAAAAATGCCATTAGGAAAGAATCTGGGCTGGAGCCCCGCATCGTACATTGGCTTTATGGCTTTATACCGCAGTAGTCAGACCCTTTCTCTTGTATGGGGTAATAGTTTGGTGGCCTGCTCTGGACAAAACTGTCAACCAAAAGCTGTTGACAAACGTTCAGAGAACAATCTCTCTGTAGATCAGTGGTGCCAAAGGCACCATTGAGGAGCACATCCACACAGGCACTAAAGACTTTGCTATTTTTGACCCCTCTAGATATCTTGGGGAAACAGTTGGCAGCTTGTACTGCCATACGGCTGAAATTTATCTTAATGTGGACCTCCAACTATACATGGCACTCATCTATTTTGTGCAACAAATAAATTCCCAAGACCACCGTCTATACTATCCCGTCACCTATCTTTTGACACAAAGTTCCGGACTAGGATCCCATCCAAGGAGGACTGGATGATGGTTGCAGTTTTGGAACCAGGAGTTATAAACTTCTTCACTGATGGTTCAAAACGGGACGGGAAAGTCGGGGCTGGAGTATTCTGCGAGGAACTTCTGTTGAGTCTCTCCTTCCGTCTCCCCGACTACTGTGGCATTTTTCCAGCTGAAGTAACTGCCATAAAGGAAGTCGTAGACTGGTTGAGGTATAATGTCATATCAGTTTGTGATATTCGCATATATACGTACAGTCAGGCTGCCATTAAAGCGCTTCAATCACACCTCCTCACGTCGAAAGTAGTCCAGAACTGTCTCTCATCTCTTAACGAGATAGCAGATCAGTTCAACATCCACATTTTATGGGTGCCAGGACATTTCATAGGTACAGGGAATATAAACGCCGATGAACTGGTTCGATGTGGTACAATGGACCACTTCTCAGGAAGCAGAAAGGATATTGAAATGCATCTTGCGGTATGGAAACTGCTGCTTCAGGAAGAAGCTTGCAAGCTGACGAATAACAGATGGTCAAGTATCACCTCTTGCGTAATAGCTCGGCAGGTCTGGCCAAAGTTGGACTTGGCGAGATCTAAACAGCTGATCTCATTTCAGCGAAGTCAGATCAGTGTGGTTGTTGGAGTGATTACGGGACACTGCCTCATAGGGAAGCATGCGAGTAGACTTGGTGTCTTCTCACATAACTACTGTCGTAGTTGCGAGGACGAAGAGGAAGAAGAGACAGTACTTCATCTTCTTTCCACCTGCCCTCGTCTGGCACGAAACAGACTAAAGTTTCTAAGGGCACCCCTCTTCAAAGACCTGACGAACCTCTGTAGGATGGACGTCAGGAGTATCCAGCGCTTTGTTAACAGCTCAAAATGGTTCAAATGAGTTTGAGGAAATAATTATTGTGGTATGGCTACGGACCATTTTTGTGTCTATGCCTGATCCTAGTGGACCGCCATCCAAACCTAACCTAACCTAACTCCGTTTACCATAGAAGTACTGTTATATGACATCATACTAAACAGGGTTAGAGATTGTGATCATCGGATTCCCTTACAGGGTAGTAAGGTGCATCGCCAAGTCAAATAATCAGCGATTTTGAGAAGTTATCATTGACCTTTGATATAGAAACATAATTGTTTGTGTGCTAACTCCGTATACCATAGAAGTACTGACTTATGACATAATACTAAACAGGGTTAGAGACTGTGATCATCAGGTTCACTTGCAGGGTAGTTAGGTGCACTCCTAAGTACACTAATCAGCAATTTTCAGAAATTTATCATTGACCTTGCATATTGAAACAGGACTTTGAAGGAAGTGAAGTGCTGCTCAGCAAACCTGTGCCCCATCGATGGAAATAAGTGAAAATCGGACGGAGCCAAATCTGGCGAGTAAGCTGCAAATGAAAGTATTTCCTAATTAAGTGCTTCCAACGTTTCATTGACTGGTTTTGCTTTGTGTGATGGTCATTATCATAAAGCAAAATCGCTATGTATTGCTTTTTATCATATTCTGGTCGTTTTTCACGCAAAGCTCGATTCAAATTGAACATTTGTTGTTGGAAGCGTTTAGTATTTACGGTTTCATCAGGTTTTAGCAGCTCAAAATAAATCACACTCTTCTGATCCCACCAAATACATATAGCATTTTCTTCCGTCCAAAGCGATTTGGCTTTGCAGTCGATGCCGATGGTTGTCCTGGATCAACCCCAGATAATTTGCGCTTTTATTCTCAAAATAAAATGACAAATGACTTTCTTTTGTGTATGGCGAGCAACATTTCGCAAGTGGTTTTTCGAGTTTTCCTGTTGTCTTGCATTCAGTTTATACGGAACCCATTTTCGTAGCTGTTGGATCTTTCCCCCATGGCTTTTAAAGCCATCAACGCGAGTTGTAGATTTCTGATGATGTTGCTGACTATCTAAAGATATTTCTAATGATGTGGCCGATTATTCCGCAACAAGAGATTTCTGATGATGTGGCCGATTATTTCAAGAGATTTCTTGATTTGTTTGACGATATAACCTCGATATAGCCCTATTGGTGGAAAGACACGAGGTTTGTTGCAATATGTAACTCAATTGACGGGTTCTTCTAGTATCGTGAGAGATGAGAATGAAAGTGACTCATTCAGTGAAGCAAATGAAACTATAATTCCTAATACAAATGTAATGTCGTCAGGACCAGTTTTGAGTGAAGCGTGTAGTTCACCGGTTGAATGTGTAAACTGATTTGAATGTATTGAGGAAAGAAGCAAAAATATTAAAATTAGAAAAGCAAATATTTGAAAAGGAGAAAGAATTATGGGCGATATCACAGAAGAATTGTGACGTAACTTCAATTGTAGGAAATAATAATTTTGATTTTTTGTTTTCATTTGATCCTGACAAAGTAGATTTTCAAAATTGGTGCACTCAAATAGAGGTTATTCGCGCATCATCGAAAATCGGTGAGTGCGACTTAAAATTAAAGATTGTAGGAAAATTAAAAGGAAAGGCATTAGAGTGGTTTTGTTCGAAACCCGAACATGTAACTATGACTACGGATCAACTTTTGGTGGAGATGCGAAAACTATTTTGGCTGCGGCCGAGCACAATAGCATTAAAAAACCAATTTGAAGGAAGAACATGGAAACAGTCGGAAATTTTTTTTTAAATATTATCAGGACAAAATTATTTTGGGTGGCGTACTAAATTACAGCCCAAAAGAATTAACAGAATGGATTGTGTTGGGATTAGACGATAAGGACTTACAACGAAATTCGGGGATGCACAATTTTCAAACGCCAGACGAATTATTAGCGTCCTTTTCACATCTTACAATAAAACCAAATTTAAAAAAGATTTCGAAAGAACCGGAAAGGGACAATCGTCTCCCTTCAAATCATCATTGGGTACCAAACTATTCATCAAATACGAATCACCCGATAACAACAAATTGTCGGCCAGATACAACGTAAGAAGTAGTTGCCAAGATGAAACCATCAGAAAACATGAAATGCTTCAATTGCAACAAAATTGGGCATCTGTCCAGGGAATGCAGAAATCACAATCGACAATGGGGAAGTTGCTACATTTGTGGGGAAGCAGGGCACATTGCCCCCTGGTTGTCGCAAAAATCGAAATAAAAAGGCGTGACTCATAGGACCTCAAACATTTTTTGTCAGTATGGATGGAGGATTGAAATTTGTGACAGTTAAAGGTATTTTTGATACTGGAAGCAGTATAAGCTTAATTAATCAAAATTTTATAAATAAATTGTGCAGTATTAGTTCTCGGCAAAGTTTTTTTGGCATAAATTATAGAAAAGTAAATATTTTGGGTTCATCGATATAACTGTCAATTTTGAGAACAAATTATATATATAAATTAAAGATGTATTTGAATTAAATATTGGTTTGAACGTACAGGCGGCTTCTATTGATAAACTTTATAAAACTTTTAACATTTATGTGAACAAAATTAACGATGGTAGTATTATACCTGTCGAGTATGAAGTCAAGTGACTGAAGTGATAAATTATTACAAATTATTGAGAAATTATTGGATGACAATGTTATAAGATCTAGCAAGTCGTCTTATGCATCGCCTATTGTCCTGGTTAAGAAAAAATCTGGAGATCTAAGATTATGTGTCGATTACCGTGAACTAAATAAAATTACCGTCAAAGATCCCTACCCCATTCCGGTTATAGAAGACCAAATAATATTGTTACGGGGAAAGAAATATTTTCCTGGTTTAGATTTAAAGGATCCATCAGGTAAAGATGAATGAATCTTCAATTCTATACACTGCATTCAAAACACCCATCGGGAAATTTGAATATTTGAAAATGCCATTCGGTTTAAAGAATTTCAGAGATTTATCAATCAATTATTCGATAGATTACTCAAAGAGAATAAAACATTGTTATACTTAGACGATATCTTAATTGCGACAGATACAATTAGTGAACATTTTGTAATATTGGAGGAAGTCCTTTCTGTACTAGTAGCGAATCATCTAGAACTTCGATTAGATAAATGCAAATGTATATATGAAAAGATGGAGTATTTAGGATATAAAATCAGTAATTCTGGAATTAGTCCTACAAATGACGGTGTTGAGGCGGTAGCTAGATTTCCAATATCTAAAAGTCTAAGGGAAGTACAGAGTTTTGTAGGGCTGTGCTCCTATTTTAGAAAATGTATATCAAAGTTCGTCACAATTGCAATAGATTTGGGGAAGAGGAGTTGAATGCGTATGAAAATCTAAAAGAATCCTTGATCTCTATTTACAACCCTAAGGACGAAACTGAATTACATTGCGACGCAAGCACAACAGGATTCGTAGCAATCTTAATTCAGAGAAAATCCGATAATAAGCTACATCCAATATTTTATTACTCTAAGCGCGCGACAGAGGTGGAAAGTAGAAATCATAGTTTTGAATTAGAAGCATTAGCGATAATTTATGCCCTTCGTAAGTTTCGGGTATACCTTCAGGGTATCAAATTTAAAATTGCAACTGACTGCAATTCTCTCACTCAAACTTTAAACAATAAAGAAATTTATCCCCGGATTGCCAGATGGGCCCTTGAGCTTCAAAACTATGACTACTTTCTCGATCATAGAGCTGGGAGTCGAATGGGTCATGTAGACGCATTAAGTCGGTCTACAAATATATTGATTTTGGAGGAAAATACGTTTGAGCACAGTAGTACGTGATAGATCAGGATATACTATTAAAGTAAGCCGAAAGTTATCAGCCGAAAGATATAAAATGTCGGTAATGCAGATAGTGTCTTGGCTATATCAGCCGAAAGTTACCAGCCGACATATTTGAGCCGAAACATATTTTAAGTAAAATGAAAAATTAACAAAACAACCTAGAAACTGGTATTTTCATGAAGTGAATTTACGACTGAAAAAAGGCTCATTTTGATTTGTCACTGTTTACCTGTGTGTATTAAACTTAAAATTTCATCAGAAAAGCTAAATATAAAATTAAAAAAATTGTATAAATTCAACCTTTAAAGTGTCATGTCTGGAAAGTATTTCAATAAGTGTGCCTACCCAACAGTTATTCCTAGAAAAATTATCAGGGCAAGTTTCATGTGGGGAGCTCGGGAAAATTCGTTTGAATGAAAAGCCCATATATAATTAAAACAATTGTATAAATTTAACCTTTAAAGTGTCATGTCTGGAAAGTATTTCAAATTATGTGCCTACCCAACAGTTATTCCTAGAAAAATTATCAGGGCAAGTTTCATGTGGGGAGCCCGGGAAAATTACTTTGAATGAAAAGCCCATATAAAATTAAAAAAATTGTAAAAATTGAACCTTTAAAGAGTCATGTCTGGAAAGTATTTCAAATTATGTGCCTACCCAGCAGCTATTCCTAGAAAAATTATCGGGGCAAGTTTCATGTGGGGAGCTCAGGAAAATTGGTTTGAATGAAAAGCCCATGTAAAATTAAAAAAATTGTATAAATTGAACCTTTAAAGTGTCATGTCTGGTAAGTATTTCAAATTATGTGCCTACCCAACATTTATTCCTAAAAAAATTATCAGGGCAAGTTTCAAGTGGGGAGCTCGGGAAAATTCGTTTGAATGAAAAGCCCATATAAAATTAAAAAAATTGTATAAATTGAACCTTTAAAGTGTCATGTCTGGAAAGTATTTCAAATTATGTGACTACCCAACAGTTATTCCTAGAAAAATTATCAGGGCAAGTTTCATGTGGGGAGCTCGGGAAAATTCGTTTGAATGAAAAGCCTATATATAATTAAAAAAATTGTATAAATTGAACCTTTAAAGTGTCATGTCTGGAAAGTATTTCAAATTATGTGACTACCCAACAGTTATTCCTAGAAAAATTATCAGGGCAAGTTTCATGTGGGGAGCTCGGGAAAATTGGTTTGAATGAAAAGCCCATATAAAATTAAAAAAATTGTATAAATTGAACCTTTAAAGTGTCATGTCTGGAAAGTATTTCAAATTATGTGCCTACCCAGCAGTTATTCCTAGAAAAATTATCGGGGCAAGTTTCATGTGGGGAGCTCGGGAAAATTGGTTTGAATTAAAAGCCCATATAAAATTAAAAAATTGTATAAATTGAACCTTTAAAGTGTCATGTCTGGAAAGTATTTCAAATTATGTGACTACCCAACAGTTATTCCTAGATAAATTATCAGGGCAAGTTTCATGTGGGGAGCTCGGGAAAATTCGTTTGAATGAAAAGCCTATATATAATTAAAAAAATTGTATAAATTGAACCTTTAAAGTGTCATGTCTGGAAAGTATTTCAAATTATGTGACTACCCAACAGTTATTCCTAGAAAAATTATCAGGGCAAGTTTCATGTGGGGAGCTCGGGAAAATTGGTTTGAATGAAAAGCCCATATAAAATTAAAAAAATTGTATAAATTTAACCTTTAAAGTGTCATGTCTGGAAAGTATTTCAAATTATGTGCCTACAAAACAGTTATTCCTAGAAAAATTATCAGAGCAAGTTTCATGTGGGGAGCTCGGGAAAATTTGTTTGAATGAAAAGCCCATATAAAATTAAAAAAATTGTATAAATTGAACCTTTAAAGTGTCATGTCTGGAAAGTATTTCAAATTATGTGACTACCCAACAGTTATTCCTAGAAAAATTATCAGGGCAAGTTTCATGTGGGGAGCTCGGGAAAATTCGTTTGAATGAAAAGCCTATATATAATTAAAAAAATTGTATAAATTGAACCTTTAAAGTGTCATGTCTGGAAAGTATTTCAAATTATGTGACTACCCAACAGTTATTCCTAGAAAAATTATCAGGGCAAGTTTCATGTGGGGAGCTCGGGAAAATTCGTTCGAATGAAAAACCCATGCAAAATTAAAAAAATTGTATAAATTGAACCTTTAAAGTGTCATGTCTGGAAAGTATTTCAATTATTGTGCCTACCCAACAGCTATTTTTAGAAAAATTATCAGGGCAAGTTTCATGTGGGGAGCTCGGAAAAATTCGTTTGAATGAAAAGCCCATATAAAATTGAAAAAATTGTAGAAATTTAACCTTTAAAGTGTCATGTCTGGAAAGTATTTCAAATTATGTGACTACCTAACAGTTATTCCTAGAAAAATTATCAGGGCAAGTTTCATGTGGGAAGCTCGGGAAAATTCGTTTGAATGAAAAGCCCATATAAAATTAAAAAAATTGTATAAATTTAACGTTTAAAGTGTCATGTCTGGAAAGTATTTTAAATTATGTGCCTACCCAGCAGTTATTTCTAGAAAAATTATCAGGGCAAGTTTCATGTGGGGAGCTCGGGAAAATTCGTTTGAATGAAAAGCCCATATAAAATTGAAAAAATTGTATAAATTGAACCTTTAAAGTGTTATGTCTGGAAAGTATTTCAAATTATGTGCCTACCCAGCAGTTATTCCTAGAAAAATTATCAGGGCAAGTTTCATGTGGGGAGCTCGGGAAAATTCGTTTGAATGAAAATCCCATATAAAATTAAAAAATTTGTATAAATTGAACCTTTAAAGTGTCATGTTTGGAAAATATTTCAATTAATGTGCCTACCCAACAGTTATTTTTAAAAAAATTATCAGGGCAAGTTTCATGTGGGGAGCACAGGAAAATTCGTTTGAATGAAAATCCCATATAAAATTAAAAAATTTGAATAAATTCAACTTTTAAAGTGTTATGTCTGGAAAGTATTTCAATTAATGTGCCTACCCAACAATTATTTCTAGAAAAATTATAAGGGCAAGTTTCATGTGGGGAGCCCGGGAAAATTCGTTTGAATGAAAAGCCCATATAAAATTAAGAAATTTGTATAAATTCAACCTTTAAAGTGTCATGTTTGGTAAGTATTTCAATTAGTGTGCCTTATCAACAATTATCCCTTGAAAAATTATCAAGGCAAGTTTCATGTGGGGAGCTCGGGAAAATTCGTTTGAATGAAAAGCCCATATAAAATTGAAAAATTTGAATAAATTCAACCTTTAAAGTGTCATGTTTGGAAATTATTTCAATTAGTGTGCCTTATCAACAATTATCCCTTGAAAAATTATCAAGGCAAGTTTCATGTGGGGAGTTCGGGAAAATTGGTTTGAATGAAAAGCCCATATAAAATTAAAAAATTTTAATAAATTCAACCTTTAAAGTGTCATGTTTGAAAAGTATTTCAATTATTGTGCCTACCCAAAAGTTATTTCTAGAAAAATTATCAGGGCAAGTTTCATGTGGGGAGGCCAAGAAAATTCGTTTGAATAAAAAGCCCATATAAAATTAAGAAATTTGTATAAATTCAACCTTTGAAGTGTCATGTCTGGAAAGTATTTCAATTAATGTGCCTACCCAACAATTATTTCTAGAAAAATTATCAGGGCAATTTTCATGTGGGGAGCCCAAGAAAATTCGTTTGAATGAAAAGCCCATATAAAATTAAGAAATTTGTATAAATTCAACCTTTAAAGTGTCATGTTTGGAAAGTATTTCAATTAGTGTGCCTTATCAACAATTATCCCTTGAAAAATTATCAGGGCAAGTTTCATGTGGGAAGCTCGGGAAAATTCGTTTGAATGAAAAGATCATATAAAATTGAAAAATTTGTATAAATTCAACCTTAAAAGAGTCATGTTTGGAAAGTATTTCGATTAGTGTGCCTTATCAACAATTATTCCTTAACAAATTATCAAGGCAAGTTTCATGTAGGGAGTTCGGGAAAATTGGTTTGAATGAAAAGCCCATATAAAATTTAAAAATTTGAATAAATTCAACCTTTAAAGTGTCATGTTTGAAAAGTATTTCAATTATTGTGCCTTATCAAAGGTTCAATTTATACAATTTTTTAATTTTATATGGGCTTTTCATTCAAACGAATTTTCCCGAGCTCCTCACATGAAACTTGCCCTGATAATTTTTCTAGGAATAACTGCTGGGTAGGCACATAATTTAAAATACTTTCCAGACATGACACTTTAAAGGTTCAATTTATACAATTTTTTCAATTTTATATGGGCTTTTCATTCAAACGAATTTTCCCGAGCTATCCACATGAAACTTGCCCTGATAATTTTTCTAGGAATAACTGCTGGGTAGGCACATAATTTGAAATACTTTCCAGACATGACACTTTAAAGGTTGAATTTATTCAAATTTTTCAATTTTATATGGGCTTTTCATTCAATCGAATTTTCCCGAGCTCCCCACATGAAACTTGCCCTGATAATTTTTCAAGGGATAATTGTTGATAAGGCACACTAATTGAAATACTTTCCAAACATGACACTTTAAAGGTTGAATTTATACAATTTTTTTAGTTTTATATGGGCTTTTCATTCAAACGAATTTTCTTGGGCTCCCCACATGAAACTTGCCCTGATAATTTTTCTAGAAATAACTGTTGGGTAGGCACAATAATTGAAATACTTTTCAGACATGACACTTTAAAGGTTGAATTTATTCAAATTTTTTAATTTTATATGGGCTTTTCATTCAAACCAATTTTCCCGAACTCCCCACATGAAACTTGCCTTGATAATTTTTCAAGGGATAATTGTTGATAAGGCACACTAATTGAAATACTTTCCAAACATGACACTTTAAAGGTTGAATTTATTCAAATGTTTTAATTTTATATGGGCTTTTCATTCAAACGAATTTTCCCGAGCTCTTCAAATGAAACTTAACTTGATAATTTTTCAAGGAATAATTGTTGATAAGGCACACTAATTGAAATACTTTCCAAACATGACACTTTAAAGGTTCAATTTATACAATTTTTTTAATTTTATATGGGCTTTTCATTCAAACGAATTTTCCTGTGCTCCCCACATGAAACTTGCCCTGATAGTTTTTCTAATAATAACTGTTGGGTAGGCACATTAATTGAAATAATTTCAAAACATCACACTTTAAAGGTGGAATTTATACAAATTTCGTAATTTTATATGGGCTTTTCATTCAAACGCATTTTCCCAAACTGCCCACATGAAACTTGCCTTGATAATTTTTCTAGGAATAATTGTTGGGTAGGCACATTAATTGAAATACTTTCCAGACATGACACTTTAAAGGTTGAATTTATACAATTTTTTAATTTTATATGGGCTTTTCATTCAACCGAATTTTCCCGAGCTCCCCACATGAAACTTGCCCTGATAATTTTTCAAGGGATAATTGTTGATAAGGCACATTAATTGAAATACTTTCCAAACATGACACTTTAAAGGTTGAATTTATACAAATTTTTTAATTTTATATGGGCTTTTCATTCAAACGAATTTTCTTCGGCTCCCCACATGAAACTTGCCCTGATAATTTTTCTAGGAATAATTGTTGGGTAGGCACAATAATTGAAATACTTTCCAGACATGACACTTTAAAGGTTGAATTTATTCAAATTTTTCAATTTTATATGGGCTTTTCATTCAAACGAATTTTCCCGAGCTTCCCACATGATACTTGCCCTGATAATTTTTCAAGGTATAAGTGTTGGGTAGGCACACTAATTGAAATACTTTCCAGACATGACACTTTAAAGGTTGAATTTATACAAATTTTTTAATTTTATATTTAGCTTTTCTTATGAAATTTTAAGTATAATTCCTATGGTAAACAGTGACAATCCAAAATGAGCCTTTTTGGCCATAAATTCACTTAATGAAAATACCAGTTTCTAGGTTGGTTTGTTATTTTTTCATTTTATTTAAAATATGTTTCGGCTGAAATATGTCGGCTGGTAACTTACGGCTGATATAGCCAAGACACTATCTGCATTACCGACATTTTATATCTTTCTGCTGAAAACTTTCGGCTAACTTTAACAAGGTGATCAGGATATAATTAAAATAAAAAAAAAATTAAGGAATTCGTAGGATAAATTCTATGAAATGCGAAATGGGCTATTATATCGCAAAGTGAATGACCAAGTACGGTTTTCCATCCCCAACGAAATGGTCGATAATGTTATTCGAAATGCTCACGAATGTTTTGGGCATGTTGGAGTGAATAAGACTGTCGATGTAATTATGCGTACGTATTGGTTTCCTAAGTTAACTGACTGATAGAGTGAAAGATTATATTGACAACTGTTTGAAGTGTATTACTTTCTCTCCTCCACAAAGTAAAATTGAGGGTTATTTGCATAACATCCCCAATTCAACAGTTCCATTTGATACCCTTCATATAGACATATATAGATTTTAATAAATATAGAATACATAGTATATTCTCTCTCGCATACACTCCTACCTATATACTAAGGTACCAGTTTATGATGAAATATCGCGGCAGTCTGAGTTAGAACAGCAAGGAGATAAAAGTGTACTTGGAAGATGAATAAAGTATGTCGTGTTAAGAAACGTGTTCTTTTATTTTAATGATCCACTAATCCTATATGCAAGGTCAATGATAAATTTCTGAAAATCGCAGATTAGTTCAATTAGGGGTGTACCTTACTACCCTGTAAGTGAATCCGATGATCACGGTCTGTAACCCTGTTTAGTATTATGTCAAATGTAATACTTCTTAGGTTATATTGAGTTAGCACATAAATAAATGGTTTGCAGATTTTAAATAAAATTTTCTATTGAAAGTGTAGAAATAGTTCAGCGATCCATATGCAAGTTTGTTTCCGAAAATTCGACTATGATTGATTTTGTAGTTTGGACTTCTATTTGCCAAGAATGAGAAAGCATATGTGTGCAAAATGTTTGAGAAACATGTTTTCTTCAATTTCCATTGTTTAAATGTTTAAAAAAGAACCAGCCAAAAATCAATCTCAGTCAATTTCAGAATTTGGATGCTGAAAATTTGGTAAAAAAACTATAAAAAATTTCCTGTAAATTAGAATATTCCTAAATTTAATAATGAATTGATGAACAGGGGCTAATTTTCCACAAGCAGACTAAACATCGAACTAAATTTCGATGAAACAAAAATTCTGACTTAACTTATCTTCTTAGAAATACTTGGTAACCCTAATAGTGTGATATAGGTAAATATCCGTGTTTTAAAAATAAAAAAAAATTAACATACAGATATTTGTTCCAATCCCACATCCAACACCCACCAAAAAAACCCCATCATGCTATAAACATATACATATCAAATTATACAAATAAAAAATCAAAAAAAATATACCGAATTTAAATTATTAGTAGTAGTAGTGGTAGTAAAACTATTAAAAGTAGTAGTAGCGGTGGTGGTTGCACTATTTTGCGCTTCTAGCAATGCAATTCGTTCCTTTTCACGGATGTGCTCCTCTAATGTTTCAATTGTATTGATTTTATCTAAAATTTTGGTCTCGCTAAATTTTTTCACCTCTTGTACAATTGTTCCGTTCGGATATTTTCGTACAACCGTATTATTTGGATAAATCCCGTAGACAATTAGCCCACTTGATGAATCAAACGGTGTGCCGATTGTTGAAATTGGTAATCGTAGGTGACGTTCAACAATTGTTTTATTGGGTAAAATACCGTACACAATGTAATCACGTGCCGATGCTATGGTGACGGTAGGAATTGGATAGGTTGATGTGGACGGTGGAGAAGGTGTGGTTTTTGGATAAAATGAAATTGAAGGAAGGAAAGTAGTTGTGTTGGATGTTGCTTGGCTTTTGGAAATTGGTGAGGTTTCAGGAATTAAATGATGGATAGTTGTGGTTGTTGTTGGCAAGGTTTCAGGAATTAGAGGATGGTTTGTTGTAGTAGTGGTTGTATATGGAGTAGTTTCAGGAATTATCATTGCTAAGGGACGACTTGTAGTTTCTGGATAAAGCGGCAAAGCAGTAGTTGTCGATTTTATTGCATCAGGAATTAAAGGACGGAAAGTAGTGGTGGTCGTCGTTGAACTAGTCGTATACGGCATGGTTTCAGGATGTCTAGTAGGTTGATTTTGACTTCCAAAATAGGATAAAATAGGAATTCGACTGGCGAATCGAGGAATATACTGCGCTGTCGTAGATTGCATTGTTGTTGTTGAGGTGCTTGGTGTTGTCGTCGGCATTGTTGTTGTTTCAATAAATAATTCTGGTATTTCTGTGGTCACATCAACCATTGGCGTAGTTGTTATTTCAACTGTAAATGGTGTCACAGTAATCGTAGGCATGTTTGTCGGCATAGTATTTATAGTAGGAGTTGAAGTAATAGGAGTAGTTACATATAAATCAGAATCACTTAATATTGTTACGGGGTTAACATTTGTGGCGATAGTAGGAATTTCTGTTAAATTGTTAATTGTATTTTGAGTTACGGATTCCTCAGAATCGCGCTTCTCTAGCTGAATAATTTTTGCGCTTGTATTTACAGCAATTGGTGCTAAACTAGTGCTTTCATTAATTATTGACAAATATGTTGTGCTAAAATTTTGTACCTGTGCATTTTGTGATGGTGTATTCATTGTAGTGGTCTTTGGCGTCGTTGTAGTCGTACTAGTTGTAGTTGTCGTCGTCGTCGTTGTCGTTGGTTTAGGAGTCGTTGTAGTCGTTGTAGTGGTGGTCGTTGTCGGTGGTTCGGTCGTAGTCGTTGTTGTCGTTGATGATGTTGTTGTGCTAACAACCGGTGCACTAGTGGTCGTTGAAGTTAAAAAATTTAAACTTTCTGTTGTTTGTGACAAGATTTCAGCTAGAGCACCAAAAATTGATACTGTCACTGATGGTGAATGATGTGATGTTTCAACATTTATATGTGACTGAATTAAATTGCTATCAATTGGTTTTATATCATTCACAGATGTTGATAAAATAGTATTATACAATTTAGTCGTTTCCTAGAAAGAAAATAAGAAAAACAGAAAATTTTGGTTTGCATGCGACATACATAAACAAGTGATAAAATAAAATATGAAAAAAAAAGTTCATCAACATTGGTGTCACAAGAAGTAGAAAAAAAAAAAATAAAAATTCTGTTTGATCATCAAACTTAGAAAAAATCATGCTATTTTTGTTGTTGTTTGCATTTTAATCAAAGTGCCATTTTAATTTTGTAATATAAATTTAAATTCATTCATAATACTTACACGGAATAAATGTATAAAGGTGATTAATCATCTTACGCTCGAATAGAAGGTTAAAGTCAAGTACAAACCATCCATAAGAGAAAGTGTTGAAAAGATCTCTTGCCCCGACCGATCAAAATATAGTTATTTTACTTACTAGATAACCTTAAACTAACATTTTGTTTTGCCATTGTCTTCTATTTATTCTTCTTCCACCATAAAAAAATCGTGACTTAATAGTTTCTATACATATTTATAGTGTAACTGTCTGAAGAAGATAAGGTGTTAGTTTTATAACACGACATTGAACTTATTACATTATTCACTTGCAGACGACGATTATTAATTGTCTCCCATACAAAACTGTAGAGTGTATTTAGCGCACGAGTTGTGAATAAAGCTTTTGTGGATATAGTTTATCGCGCGAATAAAATAGTTGCAGAGTAAATAAAAATTCGAAGCATATCCTTTTTGCAAAACACATAATTCCTCGACAGACGGTAACAAAATGTATATAATATTTACCTTTTTAAAAATTACTGTCACGATCAACGTAGCAAAATAAAAAAATTAAAAACAAAACATTACAGACGGTATTTATGTACTCGTATATATGGATAACATCTACTCCTCTTACTTAACACTCAAGAAAAACAAAAAACGTAAGAATAGAAAATAAAATAATAAAATGAAATCAATAAAATTTGTTCGTTGTTATTTTATTTTTGTAAAAATTCCGTTTATTGGAAACAGCTCAATAAAACATAAAAAAATATTATGTAATCAAATTTTATAACATAAGTAAACAAAAAAAAAAAAAATTGAAAGTGACATAATTGTATTAAATCGCCGGTTACAGTGGGGTGTCAAAGATATTTGTACGGAGTGCTACAGTAAATTCAAGTAAACGGCCAAAGAAACAATTACACAAAATCCACCTTTCGAATGGTGTGTTCCCTGTGTTATAAATTCCGACATTAGAACATTTTAGAACAAAATATCCATTTAACCATATTGCCCTGCCAAACTGAAATTTTTCGTTGGTATCCCAGAAGCTAGAAAGAATTTTTACAATATTTAATTCTCAACTTTATAAATTTCTAAAATTCCTAACTAAAATTAAAAAAAAATTCACAATGCTTTTAAATTGTGTTCAATGTCATCAAATTGAAATTCACTATTAATTCATACAGAGAAGTTGATGTTACTTCGCATTGTTAAAAGTTGAACACTTTCTGTACTAGGAAAGTCCGTGCTGGACCCTTCCTCACATTTGTCGGACATGAATTTAATTTTCAATTAAAGTAGAATCATTAACGAGTTATTTGAGTAAATTTGGTAAATTTTGTATGGTTAGGAAGAGACTATTAACGGTCGTGCTGGACCCTTCATCACATTTGTCAGACATGAATTTAATTTAATTAACGAGATATTTGATTTAATTTTGTAAATTTTGTTTGGTTAGGAAGAGAGTACTAACGGTCCATGCTGGACCCTTCCTCACATTTGTCGGACATGAATTTAATTTTTAATTAATGTAGATATCATTAACGAATTATTTGAGTAAATTTTGTAAATTTTGTATGGTTAGAAAGAGAGTACTGTTATATATTTTGGAAACCCCTAAATTATAAATATTTTGTATGCGAATTATTAATTGCAATTCCAAATTATTGTAGAGAGATAATATTGATGAGTAGATAAGAGAAGATTGTAACTTGTTTTTGACATGGACAGTCAATGATACATACATGGATACGGGAACGTTAAAAACCGATAAAAGGTAAATGAGGTCCAGGCAGAAGAAGATCGTCAGTCATAGATTATATTAAAAATAAATAAGTAAAAAATTAAATGTGTTGTGTAAATTATTTAATAAAAAAAAATATAAAAGTGGCGACGAGGATGGATAAAAAAAATAAAAAAAAAATATTGCAAAACGGGAAATCATTCCAATAGTTAAAAATACAAAGACAAGCTAAAAGTGAAAAATAAAGCAGTGCAGTGCATAAAATGGTCTGAAAAATTGAGCAATATGTGGAAGGAACCAGCTACGAGTAGTTGGCTTATGAAGATAGGCGTAATCAATTTTTTATCGCTAATAAAGTGGAAGACGATAAAAAAATGGCAACGTTCATTACGGTTATTGGTGCGGGCCTATACGAAACTCTTATGAAGCTAACAGTACCAAAATTACCTTCAGAAAAATCGTATGAGGAATGCATTTTACTGTTGAAAACATTTTTTTCAAAGAAAAGGAATTTACGAACGGAACGCGCAAAATTTCATAGATCGAAACAAGAGAAAGGCGAAACGGTTTCAGAGTTTATTTTGAGGCTAAAATCTATGGTAGCTTCTTGCGATTTTGGAGGAGTGTTAGAAAGGAGAGATATCAAATATCGTGAATTAAAAGATATAATCATACAAGAAGCTTTGCTAGATCGTTTTGTCGTTGGTATTCGGAATACAAAAATTTTTCAAGCTTTATTAAATACAAAGGAAAACGAAGACAGTTTTGATACCTCATGTGAATTGGCCTTGAGTTTGGAAATGGCATTAGCAGAAAGTCAGCCGACTTTAGCAACAGGTAGTAAAATGGCGACCACAAACAACAACTTTAACCAACAATTTCGTGGAAGATCTCCAAATCAATATCGATCATCGAGACATTATTACTCATAGTATTAACAGCAAAAACAATCATAATTATCAAGCTACAATGAATCGATGCAAAACATGTGAAAGTTCTGGCAGACATAGGGATGAAAATTGTCCAGCGCGTAATTGGAGATGTTTTAGATGTAATCAAATTGGTCATACTTCAACGGTTTGTTGGAATAATTCGGATTCAAAACAACTGAAAATCATAAATAGTATATCCTCGAAAAATAAACCAGTTTTAGTAAATTTCATCGTAGAAGGCAAAAACATAATTTTTGAAGTCGATACGGGTGCATCATCAACTGTATTATCTAAGGATGAGTACTTAAATAATTATAGTAATTTGAAACTACATAATAATTCCGAAAATTTGTATAATGTTTCAGGTGACTGTATAGAGGTTGTGGGAACAACTACAGTCGGAGTTCAACCTTGTCATTAGGAGAAATTACAGTATTTAAATATAACAGTAATAAATACGAAGAAAACTTATAATTCTCTTGTCGGACGCGATTGGCTGGATATTTTTTGGACAAATTGGAGAAACACATTTTTTTCTGGAGTCGTTAATCTCGTAAGTGAGGATACGGATATTGTTGGAGAGCTTAAGGGATTGTTTCCTAAAATAATAGACCACAGTTTAGCTAGCCCAATTGAAGGTTATATGGCGGATATAGTGTTGAGTGAAGATGCAATTCCGATTTTTCATGCGGCTTATTCAGTTGCGTACCGTCTTAAGGATAAGGTTGATGAGGAAATTAATCGTCTTGTCAAGCAAAATATTTTAATGCCAGTTCGCCATAATAGATATGCAAGTCCGGTGGTGGTAGTACCAAAAAAAGATGGTAAAATTCGACTATGCATAGATTGCAAGGTCACTATTAATCGGTTTGTTCTGACCGAGCACTATCCACTGCCTAAAATTGAAGATATTTTTGCCAGTTTATCGGGGTGTAAAGTCTTTTGCTTAGTTGATCTCACTGGTGCTTATCAGCAATTGTTATTGAGTGAAAAGTCTCAAGAGTATATGACCATAAATACACATAAAGGTCTGTTTAAATATACCAGACTCCCTTTTGGGGTTTCATCAGCACCGTCAATTTTTCAAGGTGTAATTGATCAAAAATTATATGAAAAATGCTAAATGTTATTTGGATGACATTTTAGTAGGTGGATCTTCAAGGGAAGAATGTAAGAAAAATCTTTTTGAAATTTTGAAGAAGTTGAACGAACATAATGTTCGGATAAATATATCGAAATGTAAATTCCTTCAAAACTCAGTCAAATACCTTGGTCATATTATTTCGGGTGATGGAATAAGACAAGACGGAACAAAAGTCGACGCTATAGTTAATGCGCCTCCACCACAAAACATTCAACAACTTCAGTCATTTTTATAGGCCTTTTGAATTATTATGGGCGTTTTTTACCCAATTTGTCTTCGAAATTACATATCTTGTATAATCTTCTACATCAAGATGTTCCATTTGTATGGTCAGAAAACTGTCAGGTTGTTTTTGAAAATTGTAAGCGATTAATATTAAACAATAACATTTTGGAACTTTTTGATCCGCTGAAACCAATAATTTTAACAACCGATGCTAGTCCATATGGAGTGGGTTGCGTATTGTCACATTTGGTAGACGGAGTTGAAAAACCAGTAATGTTCGCGTCAAGCACGCTCTCCTCAGCTGAAAGAAATTACTCACAGCAGTAATCTTCGGCGTTAAAAAATTTGAAAAATATTTGTTAGGAAAAAAATTTCTGATTTGCACTGACCATCAAAGCCTGCAGGAAATATTTAACCCAAAAAAGTGTACTCCGTCCGTACCAATAGCTAGGCTTCAGCGATGGGCTGTCTACTTATCAATGTTTTCATATGAAATTTAATTTAGACCTGCAAAAAACGTTGCCATGCAGATGCGTTATCGCGTTTACCTTTAGCAGAAAACACTGGTATAGATGATATTCGAATTTGGTATTTCAATCAAACTAAAGATTTTCCTTTGAGTTTTGATGACGTCAAAACGGAAACGAAGAATGATTTAGTCTTGTCAGAAATTTATAATTATATGTTAAATGGGTGGCCAAATTTTGATTCCTGATTATGCCAAAAACTATTTTTCAAAGCAGGCTAGCCTTAGTATTGAATATGAATGTTTATTTTATGGAAGTCGTTTAGTAGTCCCAGAGTCTTTAAAGTCGCAATGTCTAAAATTATTGCACGAAAATCATGCAGGGATAGTTAAAATGAAAATGGTCGCAAGATCATATATTTGGTGGAGCGGTATCGACAATGATATCGAAAGTCTCCAAAAGTCCTGTCTTATTTGTCAACAGTCTCAAAATATTCCTAGTGAAATTGTTAGCTCAAAATGGACAGAGAGTCAATTTCCCATGGAGCGTGTCCATATAGATTTTTTCTATTTCGGAGGAAAAATTTTTCTACTTTTTGTCGATTCATATTCAAAATATGTCGATGTGGTGCAAATGAACCTTACAAATGCATCAAGTGTCATTGGATAACTGTTGAATATTTTTGCAAGTCTAGGATTATGTTCCAAATTAGTCACGGATAACGGCCCTCCGTTTAATAGTTTCGAATTTAAAACGTTTTGTAACAGCCATAATATTAAGTTAATGCATTCTCCGCCATATCACCCACAGTCAAATGGACAAGCTGAACGGTTTGTTCAAACAGTTAAAAGCGTACTATATAAGTTTTTAGAAGGTCCAGAAAATAACTTGTCGAACCAATATAAAATAAGTAAATTTTTGTTTCATAATAGAAATACTCCAAATATGACAACAAAAAAGGCTCCTTCTGAAATTTTGTTTACCTATAAACCTAGAACACTTTTCGATCTTCTTAGAAATAATCAAGATTAAGAAATTATAGATACAGCAAAAAATTTAATAAATAGTGAAGAAAATGTCCCAAGAAAAAAAGTCAAGTTCAACTTAATTAAAGAAAAATCATTTAAATTTAAACCAGGCGATAAAGTGTTATATCGGAACCACTTCAAGTCGCACTTAAATTGGTTACCGGCTAGAGTCGTAGAACGTGTCAGTCTTTTCACGTATTTAATAATTGTTCAAAATCATATAAGATATGTACATGAAAATCAAATTAAAATTAGCACATTAAGCGACGAAGAACATCCTGGTATGAGAATTCCTCAAATTGAATCAGATGATTATAATTTGTCAAATGATTCGGGTGTGTTACCTAATAATGAAGGTTATAACAAAAAACGGTCGAGATCTGCTTCACAGTCTCCACCATTCGTAGTAAGAAGATCGAAAAGGGTTAAAAGGAAATGATAAAAGGTAAATGAGGTCCAGGCAGAAGGAGATCGTCAGTCATAGATTTTATTAAAAATAAATAAGTAAAAAATTAAATGTGTTGTGTAAATTATTTAATAAGAAAAAATACATAAAAAGTACTAGCGGTCCATGCTGGACCCTTCCTCACATTTGTCGGACATGAATTTAATTTTCAATTAAAATAGAATCATTAACGAGTTATTTGAGTAAATTTTGTAAATTTTGTATGGTTAGGAAGTGACTACTAACGGTCCGTGCTGGACCCTTCCTCACATTTGTCGGACATGAATTTAATTTTCAATTAAAATAGAAAATTTTGTAAATTTTGTATGGTACGCACACATTCACCATTTTTTGAGTAGCATAATTTTGAAAAATTCAAAGAAACCGTTTGACGGGTCGCACAATTATTTTGTATAACCCAACACATCCCCAAAGGCACATACAATATGATGGCACACTAAGATACGCGTAGCCATTTAGCAGAAACTTATCCTCAGCTTGGTATACCTTCAACACCTGGCCTTTGCTGGAAAACGGGAGCCTCACTAATGATTATTATAAAAATACTTGCTTATTTGACTCATTTGTTCAAAGTGCCATTAATTCATTCAAAGTTAATGATTTGAAACCTTCAAAACTTAGAGATATATTCATGCATTTAACAGAACGAAACATGTCCCGGGCTTATATTGTCAGAAATTATAATTGATATTTATCGATATACAAGTTTCTGTGATTGCAATATTTAAAAATCTCGGATTTTTTTATGAAAAGCAATCCTAGCTTTCGCTAATAAATTTCACTTGTCAAAAATGTCCCGCAGATACAACTGAAGAGAGATCATACATTAAGATATTGTTGGCCTAGAAAAAACAGGATTTACATATTTAAAACGAAATTTTACGGAAATTCATCAGAAGAATTGTAAAACGTGTGGAATCTACCTGGATGTTACTACAAGATTTCCAATGGACATCATTTCAATACAAACGGTATCATAATAAGCAATCACATATTCCAAAAAATGATATCCAAAAAAGAATTGTACATCGAAATAAAATTTACGAAATTAACTCATTAGTAAGTTACATACCTTCACAAAGCCAATCACATTACGTAAGCTACTGCAGAAGAGGTAATAAATGGGAAAAGTACGATGATTTAAAATCACACGTTCAAACTATAACTAAACCAGCAGCTGAAAAAGTAATACCTCACTTAATCATTTTTCGTAAGAAAAATCAATAAAAATTGCGAACAAAATTAATACTCAAATTTTATCAAACTATTTCGCAAAGGTCCCCGCACTAAACACGAGAAAGTGTCCAGCACGGACCGTTAGTACTCCTTCCTAACCATACAAAATTTACAAAATTTACTCAAATAACTCGTTACTGACTCTACTTTAATTGACAATTAAATTCATATCCGACAAATGTGAGGAAAGGTCCAGCACGGACCGTTAGTATTCCCTTCCTGTCTTGTACTTGAATCATATTTCGTGCTGTGTTTCTTAAATATTTTATTGGTATTTAAGAATATAAATTTTTCTTAATTACTGACAAAATAAATTCAGGTTTAGGAAATTTTATCGAATAAATTTTAAATTGTGAAAATAAATTTATTCCGGTTAATTTTCGGCATTTTTTTTTATTTTTATTTGATACATCGTAATTTATTTTAATTATCGGTACAAGAAAACAAAAGAGCTGGTTTTAATATTTTTCGTGCTAACTTTTCTTGATTTTAACTATTTATATAAATATGAATATTCTAACTGCATTTTTGATATTCTTTGATTTTCCCTTTTTTCGTGCTAACTTTATTCCGGGCTATCGAATATTACATTTTTCGTGCTAACTTTTTAGTACAAATGTGTCTTTGAATTGTTTGTACTAAAAGTGTTGCCATTGCGTTTTACGTGCTAACTTTTCGTGCCAGCTTCACAGACATACTTTTAGGCCTTTAAAATTAAATATCGATATAGTTTGACGAAATTTACAATTAAATGTTTAAAATTATAAATTTGAAAAATTTTGACAAATTCAGATTAGTTGCATAAATAACCATATCACAAAACCTCGAAACTTGTACGTTAAAGCCGTTTCTTTGAATGTCAGAGATGTTTCCTAGTGTGACGCTATATTTTGAAAAGTTTGGCAAAATTTAGAGGTTTGTGAAAAATTGGGTTTATTCCGTCATTGTCAAGGCAGTTTTTAATAACGGCTAGTATGCACTTGACGTGCAATGAAATTTTACATATAAAAATGAGAGAAGCGAAACAAAAATTTCACAGCTAAATTTTAATTTCTAGTAAGGACGCAGTTTAACCAACAAAATGTAGCATTTTCTATTAGAATTTAGATGTCTCTATTTTAGCTCTATACATTCCCTGCAAGAAATTTCATGTATATTGTTAGGTTTTTGCCTTGTCAATTAAGGTTCGTATCACTGGATTATGAATAATACAAAATCAATTTAATTTATCACCAACGAATTTATTTATGTCACAAGAATTATAACAACACAGTTTATTAATAAAAATTCACAAAATCACTTTATATAAATTATTCCCAAATTTTTACTATACACTTATAATTTTTATTTCAACAAAAACACTTTTTAAATTCCTTTTTAATCTTTACTCTTTAATCTTTCCTCCTTCGCCTTTTTATATACACAAACCAAACTTCTCGAAAGTTCATGACTTTTCCAGTTAGAATAGCGTAGAAACATTACGTAACTATTTTTATAATGGAAAATTCCATGTTAGTACAGTAAAACATTGAGCTATTAATTTAACTTATTCTATTACACACTAGGTGTCACCGTCACAATATGATAAAATTGAAGCTAATGTGACGGTGACATCTTGGGTGTGATAGAATAAGTTAAATTAATAGCTCAAGGTTTGAACTGTACTAAAATGGAATTTTCCATGATAAAAATGTTCTTAATGTTTCTACGCTATTCTAATTGGAAAAGTCTTGAAATTTCGAGAAATTTGGTTTGTGTATATAAAAAGGCGAACAAGATCGAATTGGATTATTCGAATTTGGAACGCGATAGTGTAAACTTGTAAGAATTATTAGTATTTAGTAAGCTATGGTGTGAAGATTAAAAAAAGGAATTAAAAAGTGATTTAAATAGTGTTCTAGTGGAAATAAAAATTATAAGTGTACAGTAAAATTGTGTAAAAATTAAATAAAGTGATATTGTGAATTATTGTTAAAAAAATTATGTTGTAATAATTCTTGTGCTAAATAAATAAATTCGTTGGTGATAAATTGAATTGAGTTAGTTTTATTCACAATCCAGTGATGCGAACCTTAATTGACAAGGCAAAAACGTAACACTGATGTGACGGTGACACCTAGTGTGTAATAGAAGAAGTTAATTCAATAGCTCAATGTTTAACTGTACTAAAATGGAATTTTCCATTCATGAACTTTCTAGAAGTTTGGTTTGTGTATATAAAAAGGAGCACGAAGTCGAATTGGATTAGTAGTATTTGGAAAGCGACAGTGTGAAGATTAAAAAGGAATTAAAAAATGATTTAAAAATTGTTTTAGTGCGAAATAAAAATTATAAGTGAATAGTAAAATTGTGTAAAAAATATTTAAAGAGATTTTGTGAATTTTTATTGATACTGTGTTGTAATAATTCTTGTGTAAAATAAATAAATTCGTTCGAGATAAATTAAATTGATTTTGTATTATTCACAATCCAGTGATACAAAGCTTGAGTGACATTGCAAAAACGTAACAATTGGTGACAGCGGTGGGATTCGAACCCACGCCATTACTGACTGGTGAATAAAAAGATAAAGAAAATGATTCTCAACGAATTAAAAGTTCCAGAATTAAAGAGTAAACTTGAGAAACGGGGTTTGGCCACTGATGGAAGTAAAGCAACTTTACAAGCGCGACTACGTGACGCCATGGAGAAAGAAGGGTTGAATGCTGGCCATCATGATTCTGGCGTGGAAGTAACGGATGCGGCAACTGTAGAGAAAGAAAAAGATAAACATCAGTCAGCCGAAACAACACAACTACCATCTGGAAGTTTCGATTTGTCGCAGTTAATCGCTGCTATAAACCAGTCAAAATAAGAAATTAAACACGAAATGAAACAACAAGGAGAGGAAATTAAAGACCAAATTACAGATGGTCAAAAGAGAATGGACGAGAAACTTCTCGAATTATCTACAAACATACAAGTCGAAGTGCAGAAGCTGCAAATGGAGATTCAACAGGTTGACCAAAAATTAGAACGGAAGTTCAACTTGTCAAAACGGAGGTTCAGCAGGTTGAAGAAAAAATTTCAAGATCTCGAAAAAGAACTAAATGTTGTCAAGGCAAGTGGAACAACGACTCAAGTGGTTCAAACCGTTCAATCAGTTAAGTTAAAACCACCAAACTTCGACGGTACAACATCTTTCGGCATTTTCAAATTTCAATTTGAAACGGCAGCCAATCACAACTGTTGGAATGATGAACATCTTGTCGCAGCGATAATAGTGGCCCTTAAATATGAAGCAGCGGAGGCCTTACAAACAATTCCGGAAAAAGATCGCAACAGCTATATTGAAATTATGAAGGCACTAGATCGGAAGTACGGCAGTGACCACAAGCGGGAAATCTATTGCATGGAACTTAAAGGTCTCTGCCAAAAGGGAGGAGAATCGTCACAGGAATTTTCATCAAAAATCGAGCGATTAGTACATCTAGCACATACCAGTATTGACGGCATTCGAGGCCCAGAAACACGCAAGGCGGTGATGTTGTCACCTAAAGCGACATTCGCGGAAACCATCGCTTGCGCGTTAACGAATGAAACTGCACAAGCCATCACCAAACCGTCAATGAAAATACGCCGAGTGAAAATCGACACCAGCATAAATATCGAGCGGTCAGCACCAAGATACCGAGACGGAAGCTGAAACATCAGATGTTGGGCATGTGATAAGGTCGGTCACATCTCTCGCGATTCCTAGGAAATAAGAAGAAAACGGGGAAGATCACCATCTCCTATGCAGCGACGACCAAGCGGAGCACAGGCAGTCGACAAGCAAGAGGGCCAAATGACGACAGAGTCGTTAAACTTGAACGAGTCAGCTTAAAGGGACAGAAGCTGACTCCCACAACCGATTGTTCTATAACCTCCATCCGCGTTTCGAAACAAGCAAGAGGCGGTGACAGCTTAACAATCAAAGGCAATCACCCTGGATACGGGAGCGAATCGCACGATTGCCCGAAAAATCTGATCGATAGAGGTATACGGGTAGTAGGTATAGCTAATGGATTTGAAGTTTCAAACAGTAACTGGAGGTAGTTCAATAATAAAAGGCAAAAAGATTGTGAAAATAAAGATCGGGAGAACTCTTTTCCAACACTAAGTGCTGATTGCTGATATTGTGGATGAAGTCATTTTGGGGATGGACTTCATGAGAGCAAATGGCTTCGTGGTGGAAGTTGGACGAGGAGTTTTAATTTACGATAACATCGAGTGGCCACTTCAATCTAGCAGTACAGGAGCAACTACCAGGCGATCCGACCTGCCACCGAACTCGGAGGCGATCGTGTATGGGGAAAATTGGAGGAAGGTTCTGGGTCACCCAGGTTGTGGGTTGTAGAAGCTAACGAAGAGGAGAACGGAGCCAAGGAAATTATAATTGGAAAAGCCCTAGTTAAACCAGACAACGACTATAGAGTACCAATTAGGACTCTAAATCTCTCGGATAAGACGAAAACCATCAAGAAAGGACGAGGTTTCAACTATAGTAAAGTGTGAACAGAAAAGTCCGATTGAAAAGGCCGACATGCAAGGGCAGAAAGTAACAGTAGAACAACTCATGCAGAAATGGACCGAATATCTTACTAAGACACAGAAAGATTCTGCATATCAACTACTCAAACAGTACACGTCCATATTCTGCAGTACATCGGAGAATAACGGAAGGACTTCAATGATAAAGCACCAGAGCAGAGATGCCAATTCGTCAACCACCCAGGAGATTACCATTGGCAAAAGTACAAGAAGTCAACCGGATGGTAACAGAAATGCAGACGGCAAGAGTAATCGAACCATCTAACAGCCCATGGAGCTCACCGGTAATATTGGTCGAGAAGAAGGATAGTAGCATGAGATTATGCGTTGATTACTGAAAATTCAATGCTGTGACGAAAAAAGATAGCTACCCACTGCCAAGGATTGATGACACGTTAGACACGTTATCGGATGCTTGAATATTTTCGACATTAGATCTACAAAGCGGCTATTGGCAGGTGGAAGTCCATGAGGAAGATCGCGAGAAATCTGGACGACATCATCGTCACGGGTAAGGATTTTGACGAGCATTTAAGGAACTTGGCGGAAGTTTTGGATCGGATACAGGCCGCCGGATTAAATTTAAGCCCAAAGAAGTGTAAACTGTTCAGAACTGAAGTCAAATACTGGGTCATCTTGTAACAACTAATGGAATTCACACCGATGAAGAAAAGATCGCAGCGGTAAAGAACTGGCCAAGACCTAAAAATTTACACGAATTACGAAGCTTTCTGGGATTGTGCACCTACTATAGATGCTTCGTGCCAGGGTTCACCAATATTGCCAAGAGTTTAAACGAGTTGACCAGGAAGAACAAGCCATTCGAATGGAACGATGAGCAGGAGGAAGCATTCGTGGAACTAAGGAGACGGTTATGTGTAGCGCCAATCCCCGCGTACCCTATACCCAACGTGAAATTTATTTTGGACACCGATGCAAGTAATGACGGTATAGGAGGTGTGTTATCACAGGAAATCAATGGCCAAGAACGAGATATTGCGTACTTCTCCAAAACATTATTAAAACCGGAGCAATTACTGCGTGACACGGAAAGAATTGTTGGCTATAGTGGAATGTGTCAAGCATTTCCACAAGTATCTTTATGGCCAAAAATTCCATTTATGGACAGATCACGACGCTTTACGGTGGCTGCTGCAATTCAAGAATCCAGAGGGACAGGTAGCACGCCGGATCGAATGTCTTCAAAGCTACGATTTCCAAATCAAACATCGGAAGGGAAGTGCACACGGAAATGCCGACGCATTATCAAGACGGCCGTGTTCAGTAGAATGTAAACATTGTGGCCATGAAGGAAAGGAAGGCATCATCGACGTCAGGCTTACGCAAGTGTTAAGGAAAGAGCAATTGGATGATACGAATTTATCGGTTATAATGGAATGGAAGAAAAAGGAACACCGGCCAACTTGGAGCGAGATCGCGGACAAAACTCCCATTGTCAAGGCTTATTGGGCTAAATAGAATAGCCTCGGTTTGAGAATGGCTGTTTAAAACGATTGTGGGAAAGCACTGATGGCAAAGTGAAGCAATTGTTGCTGGTGATACCAAAGTGCCGGATTGCGGAAATTCTGAACGAGTATCATGGAGGAGCAAGTGGGGGCAACCTAGGAATTAATAAAACATTAGCAAAGATACGTCAACGATTCTACTGGGGAGGATGTAGGCAGTCCGTGATAGAATGGTGCCAAAAATGTGACCAATGTGCGGCGGTGAAGGGACCCACACGCAAAAGTCGTGGAACCATGCAACAATATAACGTCGGAGCACCATTCGAAAGTATTGCAATGGATGTAGCGGGGCCATTACCCACCACCGAGAGCGGCAACAAATATGTGCTAGTAATAATGGATTATTTCAGCAAATGGCCGAAAGTGTACCCCATTCCCAATCAGGAGGCGACAATAATAGCTGATGCCGTGGTCAGCAATTGGATTAGTAGATTTGGAGTGCCGATGGAGATTCATACCGATCAAGGAAGGAATTTTGAATCGGTGGTAGTATATCAAGAAATATGCCAGATGCTCGGTTTAAATAAAACGAGAGCAACGCCTTTGCATCCACAGTCTGATGGTTTAGTGGACAGATTCAATGGTACATTGGAGGAATATCTAGCAAAGGTCGTTGAGAAAAACCAACGCAACTGGGATCGGCATATACCGATGTTTCTGGTGGCCTTTCGATCAGCAATACATCAATACATGACACAACCGGAATGACACCAGCTAAAACGTTATTTGGGGATAACCTACGATTACCTGGAGATCTAAAATTTGGGTCTGTACCATCAGCGGCTTTATGTGGACAGGATTTCGTAGACAGGATCAAAAAGTATCTTAATGAGATTCATCAATTTGTACGGGGAAAAATACAGATGTCAAGTAACCGGATGAAGGCTCGATACGACATACGAGTACAGGGTGGCTGAGACCAAGTGTTACCAAATGAAAACGCTGTAATTTTTTTAATTTTGATTATTTTTTATTGAAATTTCGTGGAATATGTTGAAAACATATTACATTTTATGAAAAACATGTTACTGCTCGATATGACCTCCTTTGGCTTTGATTATTTGATTCAGTCTTCCATAGAAAGCATTGCATGCTGACCGAACGTGGGCTTGCGGAATTTTATTCCATTCTCGAACAAGAGCTGACTTCAATGCATCAACACTTTCGTATTTTTTAGTGGACACCTTACTCTCCAAAATGGACCATATGGAGAAATCCATGGGATTCAAGTCTGGTGAATATGGTGGCCATTCTTTCGACGAAATCAGCCGCGGAACGCAATTTTGTAAAAATTGCTGTGTCGCTCGAGCTTTGTGTGACGGTGCCGAGTCCTGTTGGAATGTCCAACGGTTCGTACCAAAGTGTTTACGTGCCCAAGGTAGCAAAGCATCGTTTAGGATCTTTTGGCGGTACATCTCTTGGTTTACCTTGACTCCATGTTCGATGAAAACCAGAGGAGTGCGTCCATCTGCAGTAACTGCAGCCCAAACCATAACATAAGCTGGTGATTGCTTGCGCATGGCAACTCTTGTGTCCAAATTATCGTTGGACTTGTCCTCTAACCAAACACGATCATTTTGTTTATTCACATGCTGTTGAATGGTGAAAATTTTCTCATCAGAAAAGACAATTTTTGGAATCTCATCACGTTCGGCCAAGGCCTTCAATGCTCGTGTTCTTTCAAGCCTAACTTTTTTTTGTGCCTCCGTAAGATCTTGAACTTTTTGTATCTTGCAGGGCTTCAAGTGTAGTTCATTTTTCAATATGGTTTGAATGCTGTATCGTGAAACATGTAGACGTGCGGCTAATTGATTGGCACTTTGACGAGGATTTCGTTGGATTCGTTTCTTCACCTTTCGTATCATTTCTTTTGATGTTGCTGTCTTTTTAGGACCGTCTCTGTTGCGTTTAGCGATGCTACCAGTTTCGTTGTATCGAGTTATGGTTCGATACACAAACATTTTATTCACATTCAAATGCTGGAGCTGACGAACTATTGCTGTTTGTGAATTTCCACCCAAATACAGTGCAATTACACTATTACGTTTGAATTCCATTACGATTTTTTTATTAAGATATTAATTTAGAACAATTATTTATTGACCACATATAAACAACTAACCAAACTTCAATCTGTCAAAAAATTAATGCGCGAAAATGACAACTACACAAATGACAGCAGAGTGAAGTTAGTAACATTTGGTCTCAGCCACCCTGTAAATAATCAGGGCTTCCAGGAAGGGCAATTAGTATGGGTTCACAACCCGCAACGGAAAAAGGGATTATCACCGAAGCTGCAACCAGCATGGGAAGAACCTTACACCGTCATCACAAGGATCAACGACGTGGTTTATCGGATACGGAAGGTTCATCGAGGTAAACCAAAGGTGGTGCATTTGGAGAGGCTGGCCCTATACAGAGGAAATGATTTGGGTCCTGTTCGGGACGAACAGGCTTAGGTGGGGGATAGTATGACGATGACACCTAGTGTGTAATAGAATAAGTTAATTCAATAGCTCAATGTATAACTCAACTAAAATGGAATTTTCCATGATTATGTTACGTAATGTTTCTACGCTATTCTAACTGAAAAAGTCATGAGCTTTCTAGAAGTTTGGTTTATGTATATAAAAAGGCGAACGAACTCGAATTGGATTAGTAGTATTTGGTAAGCGATAGTGTGAAGATTAAAAAGGAAATAAAAAGTGATTTAAAAAGTGATTTAGTATAAATAAAAATTATAAGTGTACATTATAATTTGAGAATAGTTTATGAAAAGTGATTTTGTGAATTTTTATTAATAAATTTTATTTAAATTGTGGTGTAATAATTCTTCTGCTAAATAAATAAATACGAACCTTGATTGACAAGGCAATATGATATTCAAAAATAATTAAGTGATTTTGTTCTTTTATTAAATTGAATTTGTGCAAATTGTTGGCAAATATTTGAAAATCTATTGTTGTTTAAAATTGTAGGAGGTTAAAAAATTTCTACTTGCGTATATTGAAAGACGATGTCGTTTTGAAAGGGCTCGAAAATGCTTCTCTTAAGACAAATGGAATAATCAGGTTTGCGCTTACATACAAGCTGTGACATTCAATTGCCAGTTACTTAAGTCAGTATTTGCGAACGACATTATATCGAAGAACACACAAAGAGTGCTACATAGATTTTTTCGGATGGGTCCAAAGCCTAACAATGCAGACTGTTACCACTAGCTGGGGTTTGGGTGAATGGGTGATCATGAACGGTGAAGCTACAGAATTTTTTATTTTATTTTTAACATGTTAAACCACTTCATCTTACACAATATGTTATGAATGCGCTGCTGCTTAAAATAGGCTGTTTAAGTATGGGGTGGTCTCTAAACAAAATGTATGTAGATAAACAATTAAAAAAATAAAAAAAACCTTTGCGACATTTTACTTTATTTAAGTTTCTTCCTCCTGCACTTAATTTTTAAAATAAAATTGCAACTTGATAAACTAAAATTTAATAACAATCGACCAACTAATGTTTTCATGCTCGATTTATCATGTTTTATTTAGAGATTATCACAATGACTGATTTAGTTTTACTGGAAGATGCTTCAAACAAGTGTTTGGTTCCCTGAGGGAAGTATATCGTTACCGATGGCATACATCGAAACTGAAGTGTTGACTTGAAAGCATTTTCCGTTAAATATATTTGCTTTTTTAAATATTAGATATGTGGACGATATTATTGCACCTATACCAAATTCTAATGTTACTATATTTAAACATCTGGCGGAAAAATTGGGCAATAAATTTAGCTTTTTAGGAAGTTTGAATACGAATCAAGTCAAAAACGATACGATATTTTTACTAGCTGTAAAGTTCTTAATCAAATTAAATCAAAATTAAAAATTGTTGGTATCCCTTTGAGAAGTTTAGATAATTTTTTGTTTACAAAATTCCTTTGGGTTCCAATCAAATTTATTGTATAAATTAAAATGCTCTTATACGATGGACTAAATAGGTCAGACAAAACAATTCTTATTAAAACGACTTTGAAAATTCATATAGCAACCATCATTACAAATCACAGGGGATTGGTTACTTATTATCTTTGGATTATGCTAAATTGGTATATTAAAAAATATCTCGCAAGAAGTTTCCAAATTGTTGCTAAAATACTACGATAACACATTATTCAAAATTAATTTCGAATGTGGTGAAGTATAAAATATGTTACCTCCAAATCCAGTGAACATCTGTAATGGAACATTTTTGTGAAAAATATTTTTTATTCGTTCCTGACCATGAGAGGATGATGAACCGTTCGAAACGTCGAAAGATACCATCGCTGTAAAATTTATGGAAATAATGACAGCTTAGCAGCAGTTTTAGAACATTAGTCACTTTTCTTAACATCAAAATTTTGTCAAGCTGGCCCAACTGTTGTTATTTTATTACCAAACTTGGTTTTGGTAAGCTTGACCAATCCACTTTATGAAAATATAAACCACCGTATACCTTAGATAACTTTTGAAAACGATGGAGCTTTTATGCGTTTAAGAAAATATTGCTTGAAAAATAATTTCGCTTACAAACCTCGATAGTTAAATTTCAATTAGAATTTGGAAAATGTTGAATATTTTGGAAACTACAATATGTTCAGATTTTTTTTTTTTTAATAAGAGCAGCTAAAGATCCCAAAATATCTACAACTATGTTAAATATGATAAATATAATTTCTAAAGTAAAGAGCTTTAATAGTAAAACATCACCCAGCATTTTTCGATTGCTCGGCGTTAGTCCTAAAACATCTCTTCTTTCATCAACTAGTTAAGAACCTGTTCTTCACTAATTTGAAGAAAAAAAAAATTGCCGCGATCATACTTAAAATACAGAAAGTCGTTGTTGAACATTGAATATGGAACACATATCGCTGCTAATTGGTGATAACCACAAGGTTCATCGGTCTAGTGATGATTTTTTATTCGAATAGGCCATTGCAAATAATTCTGCCCATTTTAAAAAAAAAATATTAAACCCTATTTTTGATATTCTACTTTAAAAGCTGTTTAAATATTTTAAACACTAAATTTAAGTTTTATATTGTTTCGCTTCCCATTTCAACAATTGCGAAACAGTCAATTTACATTTATTAATTTAAAAATTATCATCTTACAAGCTTTATTAAAAAATAAATCAAACATAAAAAACAATTAAATGTAAATCAAAAAATACTAGCTGTCGAAAAGCTTGGAGTATCAAAATCAACCATCGGAAACATGAAAATGCATGCGGCGGAATATGGGGGTAATGGGTAATGTAAACACCACTAAGCACGAACGCTTCATACAGACGAGAGCAGCTAATACTGGATATTCCCCTTTCCATTCAAGAAGCGAAACACTTTACTGGCCAGGCATTTAAGCCATTAGTCATCGAAAAATAGAGAAAACAAAGAACAAACAATTATTAAAAAATTGAGGATCTTCCAGTTTCAAGGAGGTCTAATAATTCAACGCGGACTACTTCTTAAATTTTTGAAGAATGATGTCATAAAGTCGATGTTGAATTAAAATGTTTACAGACATGAATGTCTCAAGAAGATCAAATTTCAGAATATTAAAAGTTGAGTTCCTTGATGTGTACATATGCGATATTTTTCAGGTTAGAGATTATTCAAAATTACAGTAGCATTGGGCTTGGTATTTTGAATTTACAATTAATCACAGATTTTTAAAACTCATGGACTCATACAGAACTCATGGACGACTCCCATTTGATGAGTGTACGTGAAATTTTTTGAGGTATTTCAGTATTTTACAGATATTTGAAATTGTCCAAATACCAACTCTAAAGATTTTTTGGAATTTTTGTTGGAATTTCCCATCAAAGGCAAAGAAGGAAAACTAAAAATTATTCGATATTATTCTCGGAATTTAAAGATGAAGTTAATGACTATTTTCGATGTTTACATCGTTTCATAAATTTAGACAAAGAAAGAATAAGGGAAACAGTAATTTTGTCAAATTTATTTCCTCCGTTACTGCCATTAATACTGCCGCTATTTTTTACTGCCGAAAATATTCTCCCAATATCATATTAAACGTTTGCACAACGTTTAGAAAACCCCGAGCAGAAAATGAAAGGTACTTTTCTGAGAATCAAAACTGTTTAGCAACCCCGTAGGGTGCCTATATTGAAAACATTGAGAATTCCACATTGTATTTGTATGGGAATCAAGCCAAGATTTTTCTAAAATGACAACGTATTGTTTAGTCTAGTAATTATTATTGTAGATGGTAACCGAAACTTTTTAATTATTTTAACTTCTTCTTAGTAAGCCTTCCAACTAATTTTACAAGTGTCCGTTTTTCCCCTTATTTAAATAATTTGCAAACAACAGCAATTCAGGTGAACGCGTTTAAGGGTCATTGATGTATGGATCATAAGGTACAGATTTCGAATTTTGCGAAAGAGAATTTGATATGTATTGTAGTGCGGGAATCATGGGTCAACCCACTTTTCACGTTAAAACTATTGGCTGCCATATTTGGTTTTGCTAAATCTGATTTATACCAAAAAAAAATCTTGCGAAAACGGTTTTTGAATGATTTAGTAACTGCAGAGTACGTGTAGGTTTATATTCAAAACAGGTCAAGGTCATCAAAAATAATTTACTCAGGTTCACCATCAAACCATATTTCGAGCAGTACAAATGTCTAGCCATCCCCACTGTAATTATACATATAACCTAGGTAAGTAAAAAAAAAAAAAAAAAATAACCGCTAAAATAAAAACTGTGCAGATATTTGTGCAGACTCTTATCGTGGATACATGTTGAGTGAAATAAATCGGTGGTTAATCCTATAAATTAAAACAAAAAGACCAAGTTGGTTCTTAATTATTTGAAGTGAAAAATATTTTTCCAAAATGATGCACCCAATTCAAATAATGATGCTAACTTTTTATTCGCATGCCCCTGATGAAACCATACCATATTATGGTTTTTTTTTCGTCCACCTGAATTAAATGATGGTTTTGGTGTGGGACGATTTGCTTTCGGTTTTTTCGATTTATTTTGTTTCATTTTGATTGGTGACAGTGACATTGGCGGCGATGGTTGTGGTGGTGGTGATTGTTGCATCATATTGGTTCGCATGCGTAAATGCATTGGTCTGGGTAATGATGGTGGTGGCAAAAAATATGATGTTTCAATTTCAAATGATGCAAATGTTGATGGCGGCAATATGATTGTTGTGGCGGACGATTGTGGTGATGATAAATGAAATGAATTGATTTTATTTATATTGCTATGATCGTGAGTAATTGACCATTCCCATTCGAGTAGCTTTATTTATTTAATTTTTTTTTTTTTGACACCAATGTTGATTTTTGGGAATATAATAAAATTTTTGATTGGTTAAATGAGACATAAATTTACATTAGGTATATTAGGTTTATGATTAGCGAACAAATTAATTATCAAATACTGACTTACCGGTTTTACCGTAATTGGTGGAACTGTTGGTACATATGATGGAATTTGTTTTGGTTTCCGGGCGGATGGTGAAGAAGATGACTGTGACACTAAATTTTTGAAACTTTCAGCTCGGTATCTCGATTGGAGGCGCGACGCTTTGGGGAGTAAAGGAGCAACGGTAGTTCTCCAATTTTTTTCGTTTTTATCATCGTCACTATAAGGTAGGGTTGATCGGGTCGTTTTTGGATTTGTACGATATTGGCTCGTAAAGTCCGTCATTTGGATGCCATCCCCAAAATCGACTGACAATGTATATTTTCCGTTATTATTTTTCAAATCGGTTTCATCGTCGAGTAGATTCGAATCAAATAGTTTCGTCGTTTCTGTACTGGTTGGGCTTGTGGCCGTTGGTGTGATGCGTGAAAATGTTTTAAATGGTTTATTTCGTTTAAATTTTTCAGCTAGATCGGAATTTGGAGAATTCAATTTTGAATATCGTAAAGATCCAGGTGTTGTAGGGATTGGTGTGCTTGATGTTAGTTTTGATTTTATTAAATTTTTAAAATGTTCCGGATAATTCTCCTCTTCAATGTTAGAATCAAGATTATTTAGTTGCTTTTGGCCTGATTTGGATGGACTATATGGTTTTCTACCACGAAACGGTTTAATTGTCACCAATGTTGCATTTACCGTAGTTAATTTATTATTGTTTGTGGTTAGATTTGATGAAGGTCTCTTGGTTGCTGGTTTTGTTGTTGAGGTTGTAGTGGTAGATGTAGTAGTTAACATTTTTGTTGTAGCACTCAAAGGCCTTTTTCTACTTCTAATACTAATTTTTTCGTTAACTTCGAATGAAGACGATGTTATTGTCCTGAGAGAAGGCGGCACAGTACTCGAAACTGTTGCTTCATCTTTAAACCTATTTCGCCCTGTTCTTCTTGATTTCACAGGTTTCTCAATGTCATTTCGAATTATTTTCTGGGCTAATACCACTTCAGACCTCAAACTCGAAGAACCTTTTTCAAACTCACTTTCGGGAGTAGTCGAAACTATTGTTTCATCTCTAAATCTACTTCGGCCAGTTCTCCTTGATTTCACAGGTTTTTCAATGTCATTTTGAATTATTTTCTGGTCTAATACCACTTCAGACCTCAAACTCGAAGAACCTTTTTCAAACTCACTTTCGGGAGTAGTCGAAACTATTGCTTCATCTTTAAATCTACTTCGGCCAGTTCTTCTTGATTTCACAGGTTTCTCAATATCAGATTTTATTATTTTGGGATCTAATACCACTGTAGACCTCAAACTTGAAGATCCTTTTTCAAACTCATTCTCGGCGGTAGTCGAAGCTATTGTTTCATCTTTAAATCTAATTCGGCCAGTTCTTCTCGATTTAACAGGCTTCTCATTATCACTTTTAATTATTTTCTGCTCTACCAGCACTTCAGACCTCAAACTCGAAGACTCCTTTTTAAACTCAGTGTCCGGTTGAGATGTTCTCAAAAATTTGCGAGAATTTCGATCCCTACTTCTAGTGCCGGTTGGTTTAATACTTTCACGCGATGAAATTGTCGTTGTTACAGGATTACTGGCTGGACTGGGTATGAATTTTGCTCTACCTCTCGCTCTGGTCATTTGTGCCTGCAATAAATCAAAAAATAAAAGTTAAAAATATGTCGCATATGCATATATTTAGTATGTTTCGACCGAATAATCGCGTTAGTATAAATTTATTCAAAACTCATTGATTCGGAAAATCACAAACTTGAACTCTCTGAATGTACGTTACTGTTGTATACAGTATAAATTAAATAGAACACCGGAAGGGTTTACACATTAATTACATTTTATTAAATTTTTGGCAAAATTGGAAAATTATACATAAATAACCGTATAACCATGAACGAAATATTCAATTCGTGATGTATGACATAATTTTTTTGAGTTACACAGAATTTTTTTTGTCTGTTCATATAGCTGTACAATTTCTTTCTTTTTTTTTTTGGTTTAAATAATTTTGGTTTGCTTGAATCAGACCCCAACCAAATAGTTTAGACCGAAATTATAGTGAACTTTCACTTCGATTGAAAATTAATGCTTTTATTAAGAAAAAAAAAATCCCCGCCATTATTGGCTCAAAAGAAACTTAAGAATGTAGTGCAAATATTTAACCTTTTAGACCTTCGAATTTATGCATTTTGTTAATTATTGGCACACCCACAAATTTAATTACAAAGGGTGCCCATACCTTGAGAAATGAGTAATCTAGGCTACAATTTTGTGTGTTTATATGAATATATGGTATTGGGCAATTTATAATATTTTGTGAATGTGAAAGGAGTGATTTGGTATTGCATTTGAAATGTAAAGACAGTTAAATAAATATCATACGCAGCACATAACTGTGATATTTAGAGCTAGTTAATTCATCACGTTCAAACAACGTTTAATCAACACGTATCATATAAAGATTTTTAGTTTTCTCCTACGCAAGTAGAAAAGTTATCATTGTGCTAAACATTGTGCTAAATTAGTGGTACCTCATGACATTGGTAAAACAACATTAATACAGGGTCCCGAAAAGTTTAGTGCATAGCTGATAATTTGTAAATAATCGTTAATTTCTTTATTTTTTTAATTTTTTTCTTTGATCATCAGATCAACATATTTTTGATTCACTGACCACTTCCAAGTAATAATTCGGTGGCTAAGACCCGTGATATTTCTTGTTTTCATCGACCAAGTTTACACAGGTTATAAGATATTCTAATCTGCTCACATTTGCAGATATTATTAAAATTTTCGCGATTACAGGAAGATATTAATGGGCCTAGTGAGTGGTTTGACCGCACCTAATTACGATTGTGTCGTTTCGCGGGGAAAAATCCTATAATCAATACATAACCAAAAGCGCTGAATTGCAGCGTGTTTAATGTGAACCAGATCGATAAATAAACAAAAACATAACTGCTATCCAAAAATTTTATTTTCCTTAAGTGGAACCAAAACGGCATACAAATCGGCCGGACCGAACATTTACAACTACAACAGTCAAACTCCTTTGGTTGTCAGCAACAAATCAAAATGACTTTCTACGAAGCACAGCGAACGTGATATATTCAGATGACGAAGGCGAAAACGACGTTTCCATGAAACAAATTGCATATCGTCAAGTGATCTCAAAAGATTTGCCCATCTTCTGGGGTGACCCGGGACATTAGCCCATGTTTATCACGTCATACGTCGAATCGACAAGATTGGGGCGATTTACAGATAAAGAAAATCGTGATCGACTATTAAGATGTTTAAAGGAAAAGCATTGGAAACGGTAAAATCCAAACTTTTGTTTCCGGAAATGGTTCCCTACGTGTTGAACACATTACGAGTTTTGTACGGTAATCCCGAAGTGATCGTCGAACAAGCTCGTACCGAAAAACCAATACATCCGGAAAACCTTGAATGTGTAGTCGAATTCGCAATGACCGTGCAACATTTATGCATAATGATCGAACTCTGTGGTCTAACTGAACACAGCACAAATATGATACTTCTCAAAGAATTGGTCGGAAAATTACATGCGGTTTGGAGAATGGAATGGGCCACCTTCAAGCAGAATCATCAAATTGTAAGTTTATCGACGTTCAACGAATACTTGCATGATTTGGCCGAGCGAGCCGGTAGTTTGATTATGATGAAACCGGCAACATCGCATGCTTCAAAATCCAAACACTCCGATGGTCAAGTACGGCAACATGCAGCACATACCGTCATGACCACCGAAAGATCCAAAAAGAATTGTATTGTTTGTAAAGACGAACACGAAATACAAAATTGTAAAAAGTTCAAGAGTATGCAACCAGCCGATCGTTGGTCATTTGTTAACAAACATAAACTTTGCAAAAGATGTTTACATAATCATCGTAACAAATGTGCTTTCGATAAAGTTTGTAATGTAAACGGTTGTCCGCGCAAACACAACTATCTCTTACACAACCCAAATCTTCATTCCGATGAACCGATAAACAATACACCATCGTCATCGAATACAACATCGTCGCCAAAAACACAATCAACATCAATGCCGATTGAATCACAAGATGAAAGTTCATCGACTAAAATGGGCATGTACTCAAATCATTTGCCTTCCACTTCGAAAATGCACGCAACACATTAAGGTGCAACGCAAATAGTCTCGCGAGTGGTCCCAGTGGTTCTGTTCGGCAAAAAGCTTAGTGTCAAAATTTACGCTTTCCTCGACGAAGGTTCACACGTAACAATGATCGACGAAAATTTGGCCAAACAACTAGAATTAAAAGGCCCGACCGTAGATCTCGAATTACAATGGACCGGTGGAAACACGCAAACCGAAATAAACAGCTTGCGTACTTCTTTTAAAATTTCTGGTATCGGTAATCCGAAACAATATCAAATGGATGACGTAATCACCGTGAAATCATTGGAGCTTCCAAGATAGTCGACCCCTATCGACATCACAAAATACGAACATCTACGCGATTTACCATTACCACAAACGCAAAACCACAGATCCTTATTGGTGCGGATCACGTACAATTAACCAGCACACATCAATTACGCGAAGGGATCGGGGGGAGCCCGTTCCAGCAAAATCCATAATCGGATGGGCAATTTACGGGCCGTATTGTTCAAGCGGGTATAACTAACCACCGTTTCTCGGATTTCATCGCATAGCTCTGCGATCACCAAATGATGAACTTCACGATATTGTCAAAGACTTTTTCTCCATCGAAAATTTCGGTGTAGCTTGTCCAACAAAGTTACTCGAATCGAAAGAAGATGAAAAAGCACAAACCATCATGGAAAACACAACAAGGAAAATCGGTAATCAATATGAAACAGGACTTCTCTGGCGATACGAGAATGTCAAATTACCAGACAGCATGCCCATGGCAATTCGTCGTTGTGCAAGTTTGAAAAACAAAATGATTCGTGAACCTGCCGTTATTCTGAACAACGAAATTTCGAAGTACGTTCAAAGTGGGTGCGCGCACAAACGGAGATCGATGACACAAATGATAGAACCTGGTATTTACCAGTTTTCTCCATCAAGAATTCGAACAAACCGGAAAAAACACGAATCGTTTGGGATGCTGCAGCGGAGGTCAACAAAACATCACTCAACTCTGTTCTCTTGCCTGGTCCAGATTTACTCTCACCGCTCCCCGATATTATTCTTCGTTTTCGAGAGTATCGAATCGCGATATCGGGTGACATTCGTGAAATGTTTCATCAGGCAAAGATAAGAAAATCAGATCAAAACTCCCAACGATGCCAAGTTGGCCAAGTTTAACCGACATTTGGCGCATGTTGTTCTTCGAGCTCAGCCCAGTTCGTCAAGAACAAAAACGCAATGCTATTCCAAGAGGAATGCCAAGAAGCTGTTAACGAGATCGTCAAAAATCACTACATGGACGACTGGTTGTCTAGTTTTAGTATAGAAGAAGAAGCTGTCAAAATCATCAAAGATGTCGTTCGTATTCATGGTGGATTTCTCATTCACAAATTTATCTCCAACTCGCAAAATGATCTTCAACAAATTAATGGATCCGCTGAACATGAACCAAGAAATCTAAATTTAGGTGGCGAAAGTGAAGCTCGCGTCCTCGGTATGTGGTGGTCTACAACAGACGACTCATTTTTCTACTCATTGAATGTTAAACGTGCCGGTGACAACATCATCAATGGCGAACGAGCACCCACCAAACGAGAAGTCTTGAGAGTTTTAATGATGATATATGACCCGCTCGGGTTGATCGGATTTTTCATCGTCTACATGAAAATCGTCCTCCAGAAAATCTAGAAATGCGATGTTGGATGGGATGACTCAATCATTTCTGAACACTATGATATGTGGCTCCGGTGGACCAAATGTCTTTCCCTCTTGGAGAATATTCGCATACCACGATGTCACTTTTCTGAAACACCAATCTCAGTGCAACTGCATGTAATGGTAGACGCAAGCGAAAATGCGTTCGCAGCCGTTGCGTTCTTCCGAGCCCAAAATTTGAATGGTATCCGGTGTTGTCTCGCCAGCGCTAAAACAAAAGTCACACCACTACGTCCAATGTCAATTCCCAGACTAGAATTGCAAGCTGCAGTATTGGGAACTCGATTAAGCAAATGCATTCCAGACTCACACACCGATCCGATCAGAAAATCAAAGATATCGCCAATTTGTGGCTTTTCGGGTATCCGAAATTTTAGAAACCACAAATGCAAATCAATGGTTTTAATCCCAACAAACCTCAACATCGCGGACGAAGCAATAAAGTGGAAGGGGAATCCCGAAATTTCAATCAACAGTCGGTGGTTTGAAGGACTGCCCTTTCTTCTTGAACCCGAAGAAAAGTGGCCAGTTAAAGGATCATAAATCATAAATCATCCACCACCCCAGGAATTGGAAGAGATTATGCCAATTAAGCTTCACGTTCCGACGAAAACGTCAACAATCACTCCAATAGCAACGCGATTTTCGAAATGGATGCGTCTAGTACGAGCACGGCACTGGAAACTAGCAGCCTCCTTTTTAAACTAACAACCTTTCTGGATGATAATAATATCCTACGTCAAAGAGGATGGCTCTCAAAAGATACATCGATTCCGTTTGATACACGATATCCTATCATCATGCCAACCGATTATTGGATAACATTTTTATTGGTTCGATACTACCACGAAGACGAAGACCATCAAAATCATGAAACCGTCGTGAATGAATTACGACAACGTTTTGTAATATTCCGATTACGCGTATTGCTTCAGAAACTTTGGAAGAAATGCAATATGTGCAAACTCATGAGTGCAAAGCCAAGGGTGCCAATAATGGCCGATCACCCTGTATCACGTCTAGCAACACACACTGCTCCGTTTACGTATACTGGAATCGATCTCTTCGGGCCTCTTGAAGTCAAAGTAGGTCGACATGTTGAAAAAAGGTGGGGCGTTCTTTTCAAATGTCTGACAATTCGCGCAATTCATATTGAGATTGTACACTCATTAGATTTTCACTCTTCCATTATGTCAATACGTAATTTCATTGCACGACGGGGATAACCGCTTGAAATATGGACCGACAAAGGTACAAATTTTCATGGCTCAAACAACGAATTACAACACACATTGAAAGAAAATGAAAAAGATCTCCAGAACACCTTCGTTCGCATTAAGTGGAGATTCAATCCTCCAGCAGCGCCACACATGGGCGGTTGTTGGGAACGCATCGTTAAATCCGTCAAAAGGAGCATCAGACATACTATGCCAGAACGTTATCCGAATGATGAGACATTGAGATGCTTCTTGATGGAAGCTGAGAGTTCCATCAATTCACGCCCCCTCACCTATGTACCATTGGACAACGAATCAGCCTTAGCAATTACGCCAAACCATTTGCTATTGGGCTCCTCTGGAGGAGTAAAACCATTTGGACCATGTACAGATGACGTATTAATCCTGAAAAACAGTTGGAAAATTTCACAACGGATGGCAGACCTTTTCTGGCACCGATGGATACGAGAATATCTACCAGACTTATCAAGACGAACAAAGTGGTACAAACGAGTAAAACCTATCGCTAAGAATGATCTCGTCTTGATAATTAACGAAAATCACCGTAATGAATGGCAAAGAGCCATTGTTATTAAAACATACCCAGCAAAAGATGGCCAGGTACGACAATATCTATTAGAAACAACGAACGGCACACTTAAACGACCAGTGACAAAACTTGCAATACTGGATGTCAAGGATGTCGACCCAGATGACTCTCACCAGTCTCGACCGGGGGGAGTTCAACAAATTGGAATAAAAAAATTACCTATAGCATATAAAAAGACATTGTATTTTGTAATTCTACATTTCGGTGTATATTAATAAAATAAGTGAATTTACAAACGGTGTTTAAGCTGCGGTTGGTTTCCTGGTCGTTCAACATTTCAACAATATTAGTTCAGCTAGTGGAAATTTTCAAGTATTTAATTTTAACATTACTCCACTCCGGTGTTACAACTCGGTGAAACGTCTGTTTTCTTTTTAACGTCCATAATTTTATTACCAATCTTCCGTAAACACTATCTCCATCTTTTCCTTTAAAAAACTGCTTCAACCATTCATAATTATATCACCCTCAGCATCAAAACATTTCGTTGTTTTCGTTAAAATTGGCAAATATTATTTTACCTATTTCCGGCTAAATAAATCACTTTGGCTGATTCGCCAATGTTCGGTGATATCAGATCTGATTTATCAAATTTACCGTATTCTTGATGTGTCTTGATGTATTCTTGATGTGAGATCGTCCAATCAAGAAGTGATTCGGTGTATTTCAACATTTAAATATGTTCTGCTTCCAGTAGTAGCGTATGTAAATTTCTTTAGTTGGATGTTGGGTTGTCATTTAATTTGTCTTAAGCACATTTGCGTTTGTAGCCTATTTTGGTTATGCCTGGCTCTGATGGTTAAGCATGTGAAGAAAACTACACAACATTCCGTCCAACCCAGCGTCCACATTTGATTTCAATCGGTCCGATGTAGTCCATTCCAGTAAAATCGAATGGATTCAGTTTTAAATTTAACCTATACCTAGGTAATTGTTCCATCAATTATTGTTACCCTGTTTAACACACTTCATTTTGCGAATCATACATTGGTCCTCTATTTTCCGTATCATAACTTTGGCTTTCAATAAATAAAATATCTGTCTAAACTCATTTAGTGCTAATGAACTTCCTGGTTGGTTGTATTATTCGTGATACAATTTTATTAACACGTTCGCCCTTCAAACGATTTTTTGATGTTCGGAAAAAACTCACATATTAACAATTCTATGACACCTATATGGGTCATGAGTTTGTGGAAAGCTGGCATGTCACATATATGTATGTGACATGAGTTTTTGATTGTTTCTACAACACATGAGGTTTAGGTGGAACATAAATTATTTTAAGGTGTACAAGAAATTGCAAAATTCAGTATATTAGGTTTTTATTTCTAAAGAGTTAATTATGATTTACATATAAATTATATAAGCGTAAGTCCGTTACAATTTATAAAAAAAAAAAAATCAAATTTTTTATTGGGTATGCCATAGCCGAAAGCATGAATATGGGCATAGACCGATCAACTCGCCTTTAGCATCTTTGCATGTGTCACAAACGTATTTACTCGCAGCCCTTTTACCAGTTTTGTAACACATGCGGCACCTCCTGCGGCTGTTGGCCATGCTAGGGAAATGTGTACTATATTTCAAGTTGAAGTTCCTGCGGTTCTTGGGCTCTTTTGCCGCGCTAAAATCTCCCCTAAGTACTAGGTTATAATTTTTTCTCTAAATTCTAGATGTGGTAATTGTCGCTGCTGGGTTTGTTTGCTATATATTCAACACGAATTCCACATTGCTATGTTCAGTATGTGAAAATACACTTTCATGTACCATCGCACTTAACGCCTTGGGCAAGCAGCGTTGTAGTCTACCAATATTTTTGGCTTTATTATTTCCTTGTTTTTTTTTGTTAATAAATTAATAAGCTCGGCATTATGTTTGGTAGAAATCATCAAAACGTCTCGCTTGTCTTCCCATTTAAACACCTTAATGTTCTTGCGGTTTCGCCGCCATGAAATTTTTCTTCGCTTTAATTTACTCTTTATAACTTGAGAGGGATTGCGTTTCCTTTCCAAACGTAATGTTTAATGATTCACCAAGTGCTCTACCAGGTCAATACTGTAGTAATTATCCATATACAACGTATGACCTTTACCCAAATATTCCTTCATTAGTTCAACAACAACGCCAAATGCATGCCCTTTCTCGTTAGACACCGTGCCTCTTCCATAGAATTTGATTCCGTGCTTGTGCCTCTTATTCCGTATATACTGCCGCAATGACAGTCTTCCTCGCCATAACAGGAGAGCTTCATCTAATGAAAGGTTTTGAGGTGGGCTATAAAATTATTTTATGTTAGCCAGAACGTGATTTGTGACGTTTTGTATTTTTTACAATCTATTAGTTTTGATGTCGTGTTGCTCGTCATATAAACACATACACCTAAGGATGTTTTCAAACCTTATTCGACTCATTGTCTGGCCGAACACATTTTGAACATAAAGCCCAGTTTCTGGCCCAATAGTGTTTTAGGCTTGGTTTTCTATTTAGAGGCATTAGTAGACATAAGCCAAGCATTTGTTTCAATTCGCTACTGGTCACATCTTTGCATCTGCGCAGGTTTGAATTTGCTGATAATGGCTTATGCTCAATAATGAATTTAGCACGTGCGTTAGTCCAAGTAACTGTTTTCTCGAGCAATACATCGTCAAATATTTTCCTGAAATATTCTACTGGTTTGGCGGTTGGTGGTAGATCTATGGATATCAATTCTGCTCCAGTAAAAACTATGTTATTTGTTTTAGGCCCAACATCAGTCCACTTATCATTGTTATTTTCAGTAACATATTCTTGAACTGGTACCTCTTGCAAGTTAATTTCTACTGAGCATTCAGATGACATGCTGTCAGTGTCATAAATGCGAAAGCTGCTGCCCGAATCTTCAAAGTCTATTTCACTGTTGCTGGAGTCCAATTCAGTTTTATACTCATAAAGACTACGGCGAAAAGAAAATAATCATAACACAAACCATTCCATAGTTAGACTTATGTAAAGTTTCAGTAATTTGTGATACATATATGTAACATGAGTTTTTTGGGAAACTTGCGTGACACATATATGTATGTGTCTTTGAGAGGTGAACGTGTTAATAGGTAAACACCATAATTGGATTTTTTTAAACCGATTCATAGCTAATATTTTCGAATCTTCCGGAAACTCTTAACCATGCATTGCAAAGTTTTGTATTAAGATTGTGTATTCGGCTTCCTTTATAAAATACTTTGTTTTTTTTTCAGATCGTTAATTCCGTTGAAAAAATTTTCAATATGACATCGTTTAAATATAATTTTTCGGCTACGTGTGCTCGTTCTGTAATTTGAAGCCTGTTACAGTAAATCGTCTTCTACATCTTAAAATAAATCTATTTAATCTAATTGAAATAAAGCCTTTTGAATTGGCCACTTGTCTTTTGGTAATTTCAAAACCAGAGGTTCTTGAAAAATCATTTGAGGTCTATTAGGACCCAATTCCAATCTGCAATATTAATGACATCAGCTATTTAACCAATACAACCAAATTTGTCTCAGATTTTATCCAACAGATTACTGGCTTTGAATCAGGCCACTTAAATGTTCTAGTAATATTAGTATGATTGTTTTTTATGAGTGAAGCGAACGCTGTGAAAGCCTCTTCACTCGCACCGCATAAAATGTGTAATTGTATTTCGTCAGATGACGAAAAGTCTACAGAATAACTACTGTCTAATTCCATCGATGTTATTGTTTTTAATTCACTAACCCAATTGGATCATATCTGTTGGATTCCACCAAACTCCGAAAATTCTTTACCTCCCAAATAAATACCTGGCTCTGGACGTCTCAAATATTCCGGGATTACGTTCTTCTTCTACTACTATTACTTCTAAGAGTTTCTATGGTCACGCACAATTATGTATATCCTTCAAATTTAATGTCAGATATGGCCACTTTCTTATAATTTCATGTTTATCAATTGAGTGAACTGGTAAATTTAGATTTTCATCCGTTTTAACTTTTAAGTTCCGAAAGTTCCTCGTATTTTGAGCAATACCAGATTTGGTTTCTCTTCATGATATACAACTCCGTTTACATGCATAAAATTAATGCACAAAGGCGTTGACACACCTCTTAAATTTAAAATAATTGCCAATCTGTCGATTTAGAGTCTAAAAGACAGACACACACACACACATGCGAGCGTTTCAAAATCTTGATTTTAAAAAATCTCGGTTTTTGTTTACATTTATTTTAAAATTACATTCATTCATTGTCATTTTCCAGAATTTATAAAAACCGAGATCTTGTAGCACCGAGATTTTGATTTCTTCAACCTAGATTTTGAAAACCAACTAATTTCGCTTTGCAAATTATTCTTCTAAACAGCAATAAAGCAAAACACTAAAAAATTGGCTTGGGTAGTAAATCTTGATTGACAAAATCTAGGTTTTCAAAATTTTGCTGTTTACAAATTCTGGAAAATAGGGATTAGCATTTTAAAAATTCCAAAAAACCAAGATTTTCTAAAAACCATCATGTGAATATGACTCCGCCCTTTTTTGTTAAAATAAAATACATTTGCTTGTTTAGAAAATGAAAGAATTATTTATTGAAAGTATGCTCTATTTGCAGCTATAACTTTCCCCCATTTTTCAGGCAGCTTACGGATTCCCTCCCTGAAAAAATCTTGGTGTTTGGAGGCGATCCGATCCTATCATTAGGCCAATTTTCAATCTCTGCGCGAGAACTGAACCGCTGTTCAGAAAGAGACGACTGCATCGACCGGAATAAGTAATAATCTGAAGGGGCTATGTCTGGTGAATATGGCGGGTGGGGTAAAACTTCCCAGTCCTGTCCTTGTAAATAATTTTTCACAACGTTTGCAACATGTGGTTTTGCATGCTGAAAAATTAATTTGTTGTGTCTATTCACCCATTTTGGTCGTTTTTCCTCTATAGCTCACATGAAACGTATTAGTTGTCGTCGGTACACATCGCCATTGATAGTTCCACCTTATTCCAGCAGTTCATAATACACCACACCTTTCTGATCCCCCCGATACAGAGATGCATTACCTTATTGCAATGAATATCTCGCTTTGTTTGCGATGGACCAGCTTCACCACCCTTCACCCAAGATTTTTGGCATTTGGGATTCTCATAATAAATCATTTTTCATCTCCAGTAACTATCCGATGCAGAAAACCTTTTCTTTGTTGTCTTTGAATCACTATTTCACAAATGGTTTTTCGACGTTCGAGGTCTCTTTCTTTTAATTCATGTGAACCCAGTTGTTAGCTGTTTGAACCGTTCCGATTGTTTGTAAATGTTTTGCAACAGTTGATCGATCAACATTTATTACTTCAGTCAATTGTGATTGTGTTTGAGAAGAATCTTCAGCCAATAACGTTTCCAATTCAGCATCTTCAAATTTTTTAGGGTAGTTTTCCATGCTCTTTATCTTCAATGCCAAAATCATCATTTTTAAATCGTCGAAACCATTCTTTGCACGTTGTATTCGATGGAGCATGCTCACCGTAAATTTCCACAAGCAAACGATAAGTTCCGCTGCACTTTTCTTTGCAATAAAATAATGTAATAAAATTTCCCGCAAATGATGTTTATTTGGAATAAAATTCGACATTTTGAAATAAATAAAAATACTATTTGTTTACACTTCAACCAAATGTCGTATACTGCGTTTGATAGCTGACATCAAGTACTATAGAATACAAGTTTTGCGCATTTATAGTTTACGTAACCAGTAAAAATAACGACACCAATTAAGAAAGGGCGGAGTCATATTCACACACCCAATAATAAAATGAAAACTTGGGAACTTTAAATTTTTTTTACATGAAAGAAGCACAATTCCGCCAATCTTTGGCCGTATGAGAATCACCAGTTTTATTAATTTGAAATGAAAATAATTTAGATCAATCCAATACAAATACCCATAATTACGGGTTGGTTATGAAACCTTGGTTTACAAAATCTTGGTTGTAAAATTTTGGTTACCAAAACTTTGATTTTCAAAATCTTGGTTTTCAAAGTCTTAGATTTCAAAATCTTGGTTTTCGATATCTTGGGTTTTAAAAATATATTTTAATTAATTCAGGCGCCCGCATGATCTATTTAAGACAATATTTGGAGCTTGGTTTTCTCGCGTTTTATAATTGTATTCGGACCTCTTCTTTGATAAGAACATTTTTGTTCTCCATTGAACATTTTTATAATGGTACATTATGTAAATTGATAAGGAAGGTCCTTGTTTCATTTAATCTTCTAAGTAGGAACTTAGATTTTGAAAATTCAGGTCGAGAATATTGAACAAATTAAAAATATTTTTGTTAATTAAAGGTAGCCCGAGTTTTATTTGTTAAATTTTAAATATTTGGGGAACCCCATTTACAATATATTTTTCTTAATTAAGAAAGTCCTGATTTTATTTAAATACCAAATTCACAATCACAAATTAAAATTATGGAATTCGCCGATATTGTTTCTATGTTCCTGGCCAAATTTTAGCTTTAAGGTCTATTTCAGGTTCGGTAACATCTTAAAATCACAGAACCTTGCTTGATAAAATTCTAATTTTTGTGTCACTATTTAACATAAACATTTAGTTTGCTAATGTAATGTCCTTTTCGATTTAGGGCAACCCTGAAAATAATTATAAAATTGGGGAATTACCCGAAATTGTTAGAATATCGTTTCTGCATGTAATTTAATTCACTTAAATCGTGGAAATTATGAGTGCAAAATTCAAATCTTGTTGACGTATTAATTAAATGGTGGTTCGAGGGTGGCAATGGGTATTCAAATTGACTTTCAGTGAGAGTAATAAGTGTTAAAAGTGAATTTTAGTGAGTATGTTTGCTTATAGTTTAACGGAAAATGTTTATTTAAAGTACTGAAGGTGAATAAAACTTGAAATTGGTTAATATGAATATTGAAGTGGTAAAATCAAAGAAAGGCAATCCAAAATTAATTATAGATGGATATGCCTATCATTTGGAAAGAAAACGCGAAACTTTCCAATGGGTTTGTGTTCAATAGAAACTGCTCATGTGTAGATCTCGAGTGGTAAAATTTTCTTACGATCCACTACGTTTTGAAAAGGAAATATTTAAGATCAATGAGTTATATAAATAATGCTCATAAAACGACCCGTTTACCCTCACAATTTATAAGAAACAGTATAGTTAAGTGTAATCCTAAAAGTCGGATTTATTTACCATCAAATCAGGCTCAAAAATATAAAATTCTTCGAGCTAGATCCTTTAAAGTAAAGGAACCCGATAATATTTAAACATTTTAATTCCGGAGCAGTTAGAAAGCCAGTCCGGAGAAAAGATTATAGAGTTAGGGAACTCCATCGAGCTTCAAATTGCTTGCCGAGCCGAAATACTGGCTTATGGATATCACATTTGAAGTGGTCCCGTTATTTATGCGTCAATTATTTACGGTGCACGGTAAAATTGGAAATGCGATCGTACCACTTTTGGTATATTTTGAAAAATTTTACGAAAAGTGCAAGCTAACGTGTGAATGGAATATTCATTTAAAACCAAAGCGAGTGTAGCTGCCCTTAAAAATTTATTCCCGGAGGCAGAATACAAGGGGTGTGTGTTTCATTTTGGTCAGATTATCTGGCGCAAAGTTCAAGCTCAAGGTAGTGCCACTATAAATATGGCAATAATAAGCAACTTCGTATGCAGATTCGTAGGTTGAAAAGTTTATGTTTAGTGCAGCTAATGAAGTCATTTTATATTATCGGAAACTATAGAAAACCTTCGACTCGGATGCTCGTAAAATAGGAGTTTGTGAAAAATCAAAGTTTGACAAATCAAACCCTAATTATTCTCCCAAGTTTTGGACGGTTTTAGACGGTTTCAACCAAAATTTTCCACGTACACAAAACTCTGTGGAGAGTTGGCATCGGCGGTTACAAAGTACTGCTATTGTTGGAAAGCCACCTATTGAACTTTACCAACTAATTTCGGAGTTGGAGAAATAGCTGATTATTACAAAAACCCGAGTTCAGCAAACACAAGCTGGAGCGTTCAGTTCAATAACATCGTTCCTTCGATGCAACTTAGATAAAATCCCAAAAACCAAGTCAGTGAAGTTAGCCCGAGCCCGAACTTTTGGTTCATTTCTCGGATAAAATGTAGCCATCCCGAACAAGTGTAAATTTTGTAAAAAGTGTAGGCTCATCCCGAAAAAAATATTATAATTAAAATAAATCTAACACGAATAAAAGCAAGTTTAAACCAAATGAATACTAATAAATTTCTTAAAAAATATGTGTAACAAAAAATATAAATTCCTTTAAGAGTAAAGCCTTTCAACATATTCTACAAATTCATATATAAAATTATGTTCTGCTGGTAGAGTACTCATTTACTATGAAGAAACCTTAAATTATATACAGCCAATACTAGAGCTTAATATGTTTTTATAAGGAGGAATAGGCCATAATAGTAGCTAACAGCCGGCCAGTACCCCAGCTCCATATCATGGGGATAAACATATGTTTTTGAAAAATTGGAATTTTTAGTGTAGCGTGTGTGATATGGGGAAACCTTAAATTATATACAGCCAATACTAGAGATATATCTTAATGGTTTTTTATATAAACAGATAGGTCATGATACTAGCTAACAGCCGGCCAGTACGCCAGCTCCATATCATGGGGATAAACATATGTTTTTGAAAAATTTGTATTTTTAGTGTAGCGTGTGTGATATGGGGAAACCTTAAATTATATACAGCCAATACTAGAGATATATCTTAATGGTTTTTTATATAAACAGATAGGTCATGATACTAGCTAACAGCCGGCCAGTACGCCAGCTCCATATCATGGGGATAAACATATGTTTTTGAAAAATTTGTATTTTTAGTGTAGCGTGTGTGATATGGGGAAACCTTAAATTATATACAGCCAATACTAGAGATATATCTTAATGGTTTTTTATATGGACAGATAGGCCATGATACTAGCTAACAGGCGGCCAGTACGCTAGCTCCATATCATGGGGATAAACATATGTTTTTGAAAAATTGGGATTTTTAGTGTAGCGTGTGTGATATGGGGAAACCTTAAATTATATACAGCCAATACTAGAGATATATCTTAATGGTTTTTTATATAAACAGATAGGCCATGATACTAGCTAACAGTCGGCCAGAACCCCAGCTCCATATCATGGGGATAAACATATGTTTTTGAAAAATTTGTATTTTTAGTGTAGCGTGTGTGATATGGGGAAACCTTAAATTATATACAGCCAATACTAGAGATATATCTTAATGGTTTTTTATATGGACAGATAGGCCATGATACTAGCTAACAGCCGGCCAGTACGCTAGCTCCATATCATGGGGATAAACATATGTTTTTGAAAAATTGGGATTTTTAGTGTAGCGTGTGTAATATGGAGAAACCCTTAATTATATACAGCCAATACTAGAGATATATCTTAATGGTTTTTTATATGGACAGATAGGACATAATACTAGCTAACAGTCGGCCAGAACCCCAGCTCCATATCATGGGGATAAACATATGTTTTGAAAAATTTGTATTTTTAGTGTAGCGTGTGTGATATGGGGAAACCTTAAATTATATACAGCCAATACTAGAGATATATCCTAATGGTTTTTTATATAAACAGATAGGCCATAATACTAGCTAACAGCCGGCCAGTACTTCAGCTCCATATCATGGGGATAAACATATGTTTTTGAAAAATTTGTATTTTTAGTGTAGCGTGTGTAATATGGGGAAACCTAAAATTATATACAGCCAATACTAGAGACATATCTTAATGGTTTTTTATCTGGACGGATAGGCCATGATACTAGCTAACAGCCGGCCAGTACTTCAGCTCCATATCATGGGGATAAACATATGTTTTTGAAAAATTGGAATTTTTAGTGTAGCGTGTTTGTGATATGGGGAAACCTTAAATTATATACAGCCAATACTAGAGATATATCTTAATGGTTTTTTATATGGACAGATAGGCCATGATACTAGCTAACAGCCGGCCAGTACCCCAGCTCCATATCATGGGGATAAACATATGTTTTTTAAAAATTTGTATTTTTAGTGTAGCGTGTGTAATATGGGGAAACCTTAAATTATATACAGCCAATACTAGATATATATCTTAATGGTTTTTTATATAAACGGATAGGCCATTATACTAGCTAACAGCCGGCCAGTACGCCAGCTCCATATCATGGGAATAAACATATGCTTTTGAAAAATTTGAATTTTTAGTGTAGCGTGTGTGATATGGAGAAACCTTAAATTATATACAGCCAATACTAGAGATATATCATAATGGTTTTTTATATGGACAGATAGGCCATGATACTAGCTAACAGGCGGCCAGTACCCCAGCTCCATATCATGGGGATAAACATATGTTTTTGAAAAATTTGTATTTTTAGTGTAGCGTGTGTAATATGGGGAAACCTTAAATTATATACAGCCAATACTAGATATATATCTTAATGGTTTTTTATATAAACGGATAGGCCATTATACTAGCTAACAGCCGGCCAGTACCCCAGCTCCATATCATGGGGATAAACATATGTTTTTGAAAAATTGGAATTTTTAGTGTAGCGTGTGTGATATGGGGAAACCTTAAATTATATACAGCCAATACTAGAGATATATCTTAATGGTTTTTTATATAAACAGATAGGTCATGATACTAGCTAACAGCCGGCCAGTACGCCAGCTCCATATCATGGGGATAAACATATGTTTTTGAAAAATTTGTATTTTTAGTGTAGCGTGTGTGATATGGGGAAACCTTAAATTATATACAGCCAATACTAGAGATATATCTTAATGGTTTTTTATATGGACAGATAGGCCATGATAGTAGCTAACAGCCGGCCAGTACGCTAGCTCCATATCATGGGGATAAACATATGTTTTTGAAAAATTTGTATTTTTAGTGTAGCGTGTGTGATATGGGGAAACCTTAAATTATATACAGCCAATACTAGAGATATATCTTAATGGTTTTTTATATAAACAGATAGGTCATGATACTAGCTAACAGTCGGCCAGAACCCCAGCTCCATATCATGGGGATAAACATATGTTTTTGAAAAATTTGTATTTTTAGTGTAGCGTGTGTGATATGGGGAAACCTTAAATTATATACAGCCAATACTAGAGATATATCTTAATGGTTTTTTATATGGACAGATAGGCCATGATACTAGCTAACAGCCGGCCAGTACGCTAGCTCCATATCATGGGGATAAACATATGTTTTTGAAAAATTGGGATTTTTAGTGTAGCGTGTGTAATATGGAGAAACCCTTAATTATATACAGCCAATACTAGAGATATATCTTAATGGTTTTTTATATGGACAGATAGGCCATAATACTAGCTAACAGTCGGCCAGAACCCCAGCTCCATATCATGGGGATAAACATATGTTTTGAAAAATTTGTATTTTTAGTGTAGCGTGTGTGATATGGGGAAACCTTAAATTATATACAGCCAATACTAGAGATATATCCTAATGGTTTTTTATATGAACAGATAGGCCATGATACTAGCTACCAGGCGGCCAGTACCCCAGCTCCATATCATGGGGATAAACATATGTTTTTGAAAAATTGCAATTTTTAGTGTAGCGTGTGTAATATGGAGAAACCCATAATTATATACAGACAATACTAGAGATATACCTTAATGGTTTTTTATATGGACAGATAGGCCATGATACTAGTTAATAGCCGGCTAGTTTTCCAGCTTTATATCATGGGGATAAACATATGTTATTTTGAAAATTTTGAATTTTTAGTGTAGCGTGTGTGATATATAATTTAAGGTTTCCCCATATTACACACGCTACACTAAAAATACAAATTTTTTAAAAACATATGTTTATCCCCATGATATGGAGCTGAAGTACTGGCCGGCTCTTAGCTAGTATCATGGCCTATCCGTCCAGATAAAAAACCATTAACATATATTTCTAGTATTGGCTGTATATAATTTAAGGTTTCCCCATATCACACACGCTACACTAAAAATTCAAATTTTTCAAAAACATATGTTTATTCCCATGATATGGAGCTGGCGTACTGGTCGGCTGTTAGCTAGTATCATGGCCTATCTGTTCATATAAAAAACCATTAAGATATACCTCTAGTATTGGCTGTATATAATTTAAGGTTTCCCCATATCACACACGCTACACTAAAAATACAAATTTTTCAAAAACATATGTTTATCCCCATGATATGGAGCTGGCGTACTGGCCGGCTGTTAGCTAGTATAATGGCCTATCTGTTCATATAAAAAAACATTAAGATATATATCTAGTATTGGCTGTATATAATTAAGGGTTTCCCCATATCACACACGCTACACTAAAAATACAAATTTTTAAAAATCATATGTTTATCCCCATGATATGGAGCTGGGGTACTGGCCGGCTGTTAGCTACTATTATGGCCTATTCCTCCTTATAAAAACCTAGAGCCTACACTTTTTACAAAATATACACTTTTTCGGGATGGCTACATTTTATCCGAGAAATGAACCAAAAGTTCGGGCTCGGGCTAACTTCACTGACTTCAAAAACCAAGATTTTTATGAACCAAGTTTTCTTTTTTTGCAAAAAATCAAGGTTTTAAAAACGAAGATTTTGAAAACCAGAAATCCTGAAACCAAGATTTTGAAAACCAAGATTTTACAAAACCAAGATTTTTTAAAAAGCATGATTTTGGTCATAAATCTTGCAAGATTTTATCATACCGAAGAATCGCTGAATAGTCTTGATTGATGTTGGACCTGGGAATTCTCTAATGGCGTTAATTTTTTCTTCAGATAGCAGAATACCATTAGGAGTTACCTTGTGGCTGAGGAGATCAAGAGTGGATGCACCAAAGACGCATATTGAACTATTAATGTGAACATCAAACTCAGTAAACCTGTGGAAGAGTTGTTCTAGATGAAGTTTGTGTTGTTACTCATTATGCGAAGCTACATGAATGTCTTCAATGTAGACGATTATTTATTTATTTCGAAAGACTTCGTTTCATGACACGCTGAAACGTTTGAGCGGCATTGCGTAGAATAAGTGGCGAAAGGGGGTCGTTTCAGCCGTTTTATGAACGCGTTCAGGTGCGATGGGAATTAAGTGGTGAGCCCTGACAATGATGTGCTGGAATTCGGTAAATGCGGCTTTTGGCGGATTAGATCTAGTCTGTGTGGTCTATAGGCAGGCAGATGGCCTGATGTGACAATGTGGTGGACTACGTTTCGATTTCTTTCTGACATATGGTCCCTTCCCTTGTAGATTCACTGCTCCTGTTACTTTTCAAGCAGGGTTTCACCTGCCGTATCACTGTTTTTACTCACTTTCTATCTTTCCATGTGCTACCATTTTATAATTGTGGGAAAATCGCCAAATCCTGTATTTAGTACCGAAAAATAGTTGTTACCAACAATTTTAAAGCGTCAAACTATCAGGAAGCTTAGTTTAAAATTTAACCGCTAGGTGGAATCCATGATTTCACCTTCTGTCTTCCACCGTAAACAATAACTAGGTGTTTTATTCCAATAGAGCGCGTTAAACGTTAATGCTTCGACCAATACTTAATGATTTTTTGAATCCATTCAAGGCTGTAATGTTTTTGGTTTTCACAAACTACTGCGCAACAAATAACAACCTTTGAACCTTTTTCGATTCCGTTTAAGAGAGGCGCTTATTCCAGATGTACAATCGTCAACTAGGAAATCCCATTTTGTCCCAACTTGTGATGCCTCACAAAATGAGGCATTTCCTAATGTTCCATAAATATCTATTAAAGCTAAAATGTACTTATTTAGCTTTAAAGGCGGATTCTTAGTTCCCTTCATTAGTTCATTCATTCGTTCTTAATTTTTTTTAATTAATCGTATTCCTTGAAAATAACGTTATGCTTCGTCCGTTTCAGAATGAATGAATGAACGAATGAATGTAACCATGGAATCGCCTTAAGTCATTCAATCTGATTCAGGATATCACAAATGAAAAATTGTTTCAGAACGACTTCATCCTGTATAATTCACAATTAGACAAACATTTCATCCAAAAAACGGAGAGACACACCATCCTCTTAAATTTATTGATTATTATGCAAAACGGAAACAATATCAAAGAGGCGGTTTCAATTTTAAAGTCATGCCAAAGAGGTGGTTAGTTCGTGATAAACTTAAGTTACAAAAATTAGATAGATAGAACAAAATTTATACGAGTGGAAAATGGTAATTTATTAATCTGCCCTGCCCGCCTTATGGTAAAATTTAAAGTCAAAATTTACATTTTATGGGATAAAAACAAATGAGCTTATCATGAGTACAAATCTCCACTCCACCGAAAATTTAAAGTACACCCGTGATGCTATAGGTATAGTAAATTTCTCTGGAATAATAAACCATTTTTGAAGTCTATCGAAACTATTTAAATCTATTCGAAAACTATCATTTTCTGGCTTCTACAGGTTGTAGGATACAGAACCACTAGAACCTAGAATTCATGATAGTACTGACAATTTTTGGCACGGACCAATAAAGATGTTTTGATTTTTACCAAAATCTAACACAAATTTTTTGTAGCATACTGTGATGATGCTCATATTTGGAAGTTTATTTGTTTAGCATTCTTTTGCGCGATTATCTACATTACAAAAATGAAACCATTTTCCCATTTTTCGTTATAACTTTTCTTGCACGTCACGATTTTTTCAACCAAGATTTCGAGACGATTTCTAGCAAAATATTTAGACACACAATAGAAAAAATAAAAACCAAGATTTTTAAAACCAAAATTTTGTAAACCGAAATTCTAAATTTATGACTTTTGAAAAATCGACATTTTGTAGAACCAAGATTTTGAAAACCGAGATTTTGATAAGATCACGAAAAAACTTTGTATATTTGAAGAAAAACAAGATTTTCAAAACCTTGATTTTGAAAACCATCAGTCATTTGAAACCGAGATATTATAAACCGAGATTTTGAAAATCAGGTACATAACAGGAGGTATTTTACGTTCAGTCTCTTCTATCAGTTGCGGGTTCTGATAAGATATTCAGGTCTGCCAAGTTTTCTAAAGCTATTGTAAGTTATTAATTACCCAACCAATGTTCTTCGAAAAACTAAATGTACACGAACTGCTTCTTTAGCTTCGCCTTTTAATATTATTTAAAAATTAACGATGCAGCCATTACATATTTTCCTCATTAGTAAAATTACATATTTCTGTAGTGTCCTTAAATTGCTGATAATAAAGAGGGATTACCTTCAAAATAAGGAAGATCTTTCTAGCCTCTATAGCTTTAGTAATAGCATCAGTAAAATTTCGAGCAATCCTGACTTGACTACAGCATAACTCGTTCCCACAATTAAGATAATTTTCTGCTAACTTCGATCGATATTCATTTTCATGAATAGACTGATGAACTGAGTTTGTTGCTACATTTGCTACACAATACAATTTACTTTTGCCGACTGCTTCTTTGGAGGTGCTTAAAAGTAAATTATATTACTGGGAATAATTTGATTTCGAAGATGTGTTTTTTACTTAATCCACCTATTCTTCCATCTGAAGATTTATAATTAAAAATCATAAATGGTGGGCACAGTGTGTTTCATTGGCTCTGGTTGATGTTCAGGAAGTAAAGTTTTGGATTATTTGTAACACTGTAGATGCAAGTGACACCCAAACCTTACGATTTTAGCCTTTGAGTCTCAACAAACAACTTTGGCATTTAAGCATTGAAAATGTTGATATTTTCAAGAAAGCTGCAATTCTTGCATTATTTAAATTGTTAAACTCGATTTTATTGCGGATTTTCTTATGCAGCAAAGCATAAATGTGAACGGCCTCTAAAAAAAACTACTCTTATTTTTTTTTTTTTTTTATTAACAGTATCGTCATAAAATTCCATTAATTCCATGTAAGTAAGAGCACATAAACATGCAATAATAAACATGAATCGTGAAAGTGAAAATTATACAAAAAATAAATAAAATTATTAAAGCTTGAAAATTTCGATTTTAATTTTTTAATTTATCATTTTACGACGCGCATATACTCGTACAATCAAGACTTGCTTATATAAAAATTAAGAACAAGTTAAATAATTTAATATACGATTCTTAAATTACGTAAATGAAAACATGAATTTAAACGTAAGCCCCAAATTAAAATTGGATGAAACAACAATACCGTCTGGGCAATATCGTCTTTTTAGGTATTGTAATGTAGGTTGAACTACTTAGAAGACACTTTATAACATATCTGTTGTCTTTAATTATGTTTAATAAACTGTACTGGTACAATAAAGATAACACTTTATATTCAATCTCGTTATGCGCAAGTTGTTGTTAACAAAAGTTTGAATTTTTACATGTAACGGACTTTATGAGAAGATTAATGATTGCTTACTTTGTATATAATTACAACTTGTTTACATTGTGGCTAAGAATTTATTTGACGTAATTGAAAGCAATTAAATTTATTATTAATTTTGTTTGAGAAAGCAATTCCAGTTATTTGTTGTAAGCTACTTACATATTTTTGCAACTCTCACCATAGAAAATCGAAAATTCTTTACTTACTGTAATAGCTAGCTATTGGGATGAAACGATTTGTATCCCAATGAAATGATTTTATCAGACTTAAGGATAAGAAGTATTTTAGACTTTTGATGAGTTATAATTAAACCAAGCCACAGCTAAATTTTAAAATCAAATATTTAAAAAAAAAATTCTTAAAACTTGATAGCAAAAAATTTCATTTCACAGTACAAAACTATTTTGGGTTTTTCGTGGTTGTAATATAGCCAGAATATTCGGCTCAGAAGAGGAAATCAGTCACCAAGTCAACAACACCATGAACACATTCAATTTGTTGCCCAAAATCTTTTATGTATCGTTCAGAACTACAAAGCTACTAATTTTTTACGAAGAAAGAAACTATTAAGAGTTCGCAATTTCAGTTCTAACGTAACGTTACAATATTCCAAACCGAACTCAGGCTGAAACCATATCAGGTGTTTGGCCAAACCAGGATTTACCTAACAGTAACAGGCTTCAGCAACCCCTATACAATATAGTAGTAAAATTGAATACCTCCTTTTCGGGACAATCCGAGAGACGAGACATTCACGATTTCATTTTTAGATTAGAAACTTTGGCCAGCAAAGAGAATATTACACTGAACCGTTTAGATACCCTTATGCCGAAACTATTAGTCAGTACCGCAGAAAAGTGGTATTAAGTCTTCATTTATACAAAATAAAAAGCAAACAGAGCGCGAAGCCATCGAAAATTACATCTTGGAAATGGAAAGCCTAAACGACAGACTCGTGAAACTTTTCTCGGAAGGAGAATTGGTGGAAATTATTTGAGATAATATGGGAATTCCATACCGTGAGGTTACTATATCGACTCCTTCAATTACCACGATGAACTTCGGGTAGTGTGCGAGCAATTTGAGAAATTATGAGCTAACAAAAGTGGACAGACGGGGTTTGTACGCAATTCAAAATTTATGAACGAGATCATCGAAGATCCAAATTGTTTAGCATATTCTAGCCGGTCCCAAACATATATGTTTAAATCCTCTCATCCAGGGCAAACAAAAATAACCTACCTACGAGATGTTCATCTGGATGCACTCATGAGACCCAGGACGGCATATCGTAAAACTTCTGATGAGACGAGTATGCAATCGAATTTTATTGTCTGTTGGAATTGGCACGCCTTAGGACATCGATACCAAGACTGTTTATTGCCGTCCTCACTGCACGACATTTAATTCGGGAAACCAACAACCGGGCGTGAGCAATTCGGGATCGACACGACCGGTACACACTATATCCCGAGTAATCCAACCAGAGAAATCACCACCAAAGACCGCAGATTCGGCTTCGAACACCGCACCGTCAACTCATCGGTAAGAAAATCTTCCTTATCCAAGCCAAATATAACTTCATCGAGTCAACCTGCAAATAACTATTCAACCCACCTAAAGAAACCTTTTCCAACTAAGAGGCACAGGCGCACAAGTAGGTATTTTAAATTTCGAAAATCCCTCAAAAGAGCGATTGCTGAAACGGTCATATCCGCTTTGGATGATCGCCGTCCATATGTTGTAGTTAATATAGCTAGGAGCGACATTCGAGTTCTTCTGGATAGCGGAGCTTTGATAAGCATACTGGGATGGGACTCACTAGAGCGCGTCGCTAGCTTATCGTTATCTTAAGAAATGATTGGCGAAAGTAAACACCGCAGATGGTAACGAGAATCAGATAATTGGATAGGTTGACACCACTGTGAAATTCAACGACCAAAGTCATACAATACGATTTTGTCCCAATGTTGCAAGGTTCATTGTATCTAGGGATCGATTTTTGAAGTGCCTTTAACATCGCACCACAACTACTTGGTTCCTTAGACATGTCTGATACCGACGCAACGGACACCCACTAACTTCCCTCTCCGAGCAAAACGAGAAGAGTAGGAGAACGATTAAAGTAAATTTTTTATGAAGCAAGCCAAATATTTGGGCTTTATTGTGGATAACGGGGAACTTCTGGTACCGACCTCCCTTAAACAAACGAGACGATTGTTAGGAATGACCGGTTGGTACTAGAGATTCATCCCTAACTATGTACAGATCACGACCCCTATAACCAATCTTCTTAGAAAGAACGCTATATTTACTTGGACACAAGAAGCTGAATTAATCAAATCCGAATTACTCAAAACCCTTTTTTATTAGATGTGATGCCTGCAAGTATGGGGTAGGAAGTGTATTGTACCAACAGGATCAGGAAGCACATGAACGACCTATTGCGTTTTTCTCTAAAAAATTGAATCAAGGCCAGTCAAACTATTCAACCACTGAGCTAGAATGTTTAGCCGCCGTTCTAGTGGTGAATAAATTTTGACCTTATATAGAAGGCTATGACTTTACCGCAATTACTGACCACTCCTAGTCTCAAGTGGTTGATGTCGTAGACTGACTTGAACGGTAGATTAGGTCGCTGGAGTCACAGAACGTTGTTCCCGACAAACTGTCTCGGCTATATTGTGATCAAGTAACTTCCGTTGTATCAGAGATAGATCTCCAGTCCGAATATATAAAGCTCCTTAATAAAATCACGACAATCTCGTCAAATTATCCAAGATGGACGAATTTACATAAAAGTAGGTGTGGAAGTAGATCCTTCTTTATCCATCATACCCCAATGGAAAATTTGGCTACCTCAAAGCATGACAGACATTTCTGATAAAACAGTACCATGATGAACCGCTAGCTGCCCATGGAGGAATAGCAAAAACCATAAAAAGGTTACGACGGCTGTATTATTGGCCAGGCATGCGAAAGCAATTACAACTACGTGCCTCAATGTTCGAAGTGTAAAACACTTAAGAGTGCCAACACCCTATACTAAAACCCCCTATAAGTCAACCAGTATGCGCACAACGGCCAGGGGAACCTATTTACATTGATTTGATGGGCCCCTATCCTCGGTTTAAAACAGGAAACACCTATATACTAATAATACTCGACCAATTTACCAAGTTCGTATGCGAAATGAAGTTTTTCTTCTGTTTGGTGTGCCGGAACAAATACTTTCCGACAACGCACCTCAATTTGTCAGTAAGGCATTCCAACATTTGTTGACTGCCTTAAAACTGCCTTATGTTCTCCACAAGCGAATGCGTGTGAGCGCATAAACCGATCTGTAATAGCTGCTAAATCGTGCCTATGTGAAAGCAGCGCTCAGAACAGCCGTACACCAGTCTACTAAATACCCACCCTAATTCCTGTTGTTTGGTTTCAATATGATCACACAGGGAAAATCGTATCAAATTCTACGAGATGTTCACTCCTTGTTTGTCTGTTATTCATAGCACCGTAACCAAAAATCTTAATGAAGCCTTTGGGAAATATTCTCAATTCTATAATATCAGAACAAGAAAAGACAGCTACAGTCCGGGGCAATCAGTTTTTTTCGTCAACACCACCTTAGTGATTCGTCGAGAAATTTTTGCGCTAAATTTTCCCCGAACTACATTCAAGCAGTTGTCGGGGAAAAAATTGGAAATATCAACTATAAATGTAAAGACGAATCGGGCAGAACATTGGGAACCATTCACGCAGAAGACATCAAGCTTGAACGCCTAAACCCGTAAAACTCAGTTTCGTCGCCTCTTTGGTATTTCTACGACAAATCTGTCCTGTAACGACCGTGCAGGCTAGACTCTTTCGGATCACCCAGTTTGATCAATGATGTGGATAATGGTATGTGAACGTATTTGTGCAATAACGATTACACTTCCCCTTTTGATGGTCAAATTGTGAATCGATCGATCCGAAGAAAAAAAATAAGAATAATTGAGGCAGTCGAGTTTAGAATATCGCTTGGGTTGGACGATGTTAATGTCCAAAGCTCTTGGGCAAAATATAAATGATAAATACTTTGGTCTTTTTAAGCCGAAGTAATGTAATGAAATCATAATTTAAATTGTTAAGAACTGTTCAAATTATTTATGTTGTTTGGTAAAATTATAACTAATTGTACATAAATAAGTAAAAAAAAAAAAAATCTGTTAATTATCAAGTATGATAAAGAATGTTGTAATAATTAAAATCAAAGTGAATTAAACTGGTAAATTAATCAAACTTAAGATTCATAAATTATAAAATATTGAAGATAAATGTGAATATTAACCAATGTTACTTTTTTTTGTGTATAAACCCTGGTTTAGTTATTCTCCAATTTGTTTTCGATGATTAGGACTTTATATACAAATATGGCTGACTAAAACGGCGAGAATAGGTTAACCCAGGTGGATAAGGAATTATTTACTACCCTGGTACTTTCGGAAACTGAGCCCCCAACGACGAGAAAATCTCACTGCTATCCGTGTCCGAAACTAAAATCATTATACAAGCTGAGGAACGAAACACTAGATTCATTTAAAGCAGTCAGGCTTCTCTAATGAAAGCGCTTTAGATTGGCGTCAGATCAAAATCAAGGATAGAACTGCCAACCAATAAATAACCCTAATCGATGCGACAACTACACTCCTATAGGAGTAGTTTAATAAAAAGAAACAAAGGATCGTACTCATTGCTGGGTAAAAATTTAACTGACTTAAAATTGTCCAAAGTAACAGGCCGAGGTTTACTTTTATTTAATGTGTTTCATATGAATTTATTAAAAGTCTGATTAAATTTACGTTGATCTATTTTTAATTTTCAATTTAGCTACAGCAGTTATCTAATTGCAACAATGTAATTGTTGTTTGTTTTGTTGCGAATCTGTCAGGTACGTAAACACACTACGCATTTACTTTTCTCAAAAGGAGTGCAAACGGAATAAAAATGCCATAGAAAATGTTTTATGTTTAGATAATTAATTTTTTTTTGGTTATGTGGGGTACGCAAAAAATAGAAAAAAAACTGTCTATATTAACACAAAACGCTTAAAGTCGATTTTTTACCATTGTATTCGATTTACCCAAGAATTAGCGCGCCGCCTAAATGTATGCATCATTTTTTAAGATACGCATTATTGAATAAAATTGATTGAATTTAATTTCATTCTAGCTAATAATTCAATTAATTAGAATTGGACAGTGTCAAATTAATAAACCGGTAAATATGATAAACTAAAATTTAAGATGGCGTTAAATTTGCACCTAAAAACACCAAACACGACATAGTCAATTTTTAAAATGTGTCTCCGCTAAATAGGAACAATGAACATACAGAATTAATTTTTTCTTATGCATAGCGCTTTATGCGTTTAACACCAAAAGCTTAAAAAAAAAAATATTGAATGACATTTTCGATTCGTTTGTTTCATTTTTTGATATTGTTGCATCATTAAGTTCGAAAAAAATGGGTCCTATTTTGATTTTATTTTATTAAACGTAGTGTAGCTGTGTAAAGTGTAAATAAGTACGTAAATGTATAGTGAAATTAAACAGTAAGCCGTGTATAAGTGAAAATTAGTGTACATTACTCTATATTAAATCGCATAGTATACTAGTAAGTACAAGAATAAAATAATTCACAACATATTCATTCACTGTTGTAATCATATTCCAAGGATGCATTACTGCATTATTGTGTTGCCTTTGAAATTGAATTTCAATGTGGAAATTTAGCTTAAATTCTATTATCAAATTTTGTTGAAATTTATCGATAGTAATTTTTTGGTAAAATATTATTTATTCAATTTTAGGTTCAATTCATTCTTCAGCGATAAATATTCTACGATATTTTATTTTTATTTTTTGTTTATTATAAATAATGGATGTTACAAATGTTTATTTATATCACATTTAAAGGGAAGTAATCAATCGGTTAATCCAATTATACTCTCATCTTAATTTATATTGGCCAGTTCACCAATTCCATTGTCTTCGTTCGGCGAGAGGGTTGTATATCATGAAATGTTTTCATATTTCTGAAGGCGTAATACGTGTTGCGAGCTGGATACCCAAATAAGTCTATATAGGTTTCACAATTTACCGATAAATGAGCAATTTATTGTGGATAGTTAACTCCGAGTTTCGTTCAATAAGCCTATACATCTATCTGAAACTAATGTTAAGTTCTCCCTTTTACTCTTTCACGTGTTCTTTCCACTTCAACTTAGCGTCCGAACCTAAATATTTGGCTGTATTGACATACTGAACCAGTTTTGAATTAATTTATATTGGTATCTAGTTAACCTTTCGATTAGTGAAGTTGAAGTGAACAAGTTTCGTTTCATTGAGCTGTATACGCTATCGTTTTGTTCGGTTACAAACCTCATTAGTGATTCTCTGTAGTTTGCTGGTTGCCTCTTCAACATTATATACAGTAGATGCAAAGTTGGTCCTAAAACGCTGCCTTGTGGTACTCCCGCTGCGATTTGTTTAAGGCGGAGTGTTCCTCATCATACCTTACTCAAAAGTGCTTGTAGTAAGTTCCTCTGCAATTTATAGTCCAATCTCTTGTGCCATACTACAATCCCTCACATCTAAAAAAAAAATACTTCACGCGACTTCAATTTTGTTTGTGATTTGGTGTACTTGTTGAATAGTGGAATGCTTTTCTCTGAATCTAAATTGATATGATGGAACGACAAATTCAAATAGCTTAAACATCGTTGACAGTAAAGGAATTGGCATATAAGATCATTTGTCATTAGGGGGTTTGCATGGTTTCGCTATCATTATTACTTCTGCAACTTTTCATTGACGTGGAACATACTTTAACCGGAAAGATGAATTGATTATATGTAGTAATTTTAGTATTGCTTTCCCAACCGATGCTTTGACGCTTTGCTCTATAATCAATTCATATCCTGATGCTTTTCTAGGATTTAGGTTAGATTTTATTTCTTCTTTTAATTCATGTAGCTTTAGAGGCTCTGTAATTAACTCATCAATTTTAGAAACTGGGGTGCTATTTTCATCTGCAGTTTGCACTTTAGGTTTTTTCAGTCCCTTAACTTTTTTAATAAGTCATTTTAGCTTATTACATAAGTTGTTAAGATTTGTCTTTTTTTCTGGAGATCCACTAATCTTCCTGGTTTTACATGGATTACGTTTTTCTTTGACCAACTCTCTTACTTCCACTGGATAAGTTTTTTCGAATTTCTTATTACGATTTTCGAATTGTTATTTCTTATTTTGTCTTCTTAGGTCTGGTAACGATAAATGTCAGAGTCCGACGTGATAGTTTTCTGCATGTCACTGTTTAAGGCCGTGACCTTATTATACATTCTCCGTTACCGATTTCATCAACGTTTCGATTGCAGAATGGCTTGACATGCCAACAATATTAATTGGTGGAGGCTGCTTATATTTGCTACGCTTTTAACAAATTTAGTTATCTACTCAGAGTGATCGAATTTCGGTGAAGATTCAATTTTCCTCTTTTTAACTCTCTTCGATGGTATTCTCTTTTTAGATCGTCTTCGTCTGGTGTAGTAGTTAAATGGTATATAAGAGATTTTCTACTCTCTGTTCCTTGTTAGTGTCACTTCAACGTTTAGATTTAGTTTAAATTTAGTTATCTACTCATAGTGATCGAATTTCGGTGAAGATTCAATTTTCCTCTTTTTAACTCTCTTCGATGGTATTCTCTTTTTAGATCGTCTTCGTCTGGTGTAGTAGTTAAATGGTATATAAGAGATTTTCTACTCTCTGTTCCTTGTTAGTGTCACTTCAACGTTTAGATTCTTTTTTAGATCTTCATTCTCTAACTTATGAGTTTTAACTTCATTGCTCAATCTGGCAATAACTTCTTCAAAGTTGTTTAGTTTCTTCCATAATTCTTCATTTTCTCGTTCTCGATTCTTTGCGAGCAATAACTCATTGTTTCTGTTAGTTGAGGGGCCATCTTTTAATTGCTCTTCATTTTAAATTTGCTTTCTGGTTTTAATATATTCTGTACTCTTCGTAGTGTGGATTCCTGCAAAGTAGGTGTGCCACTGTGGTAGTAATATGTGTTGTTTTATCTATTGCCGTTGCCGCATCATGAGAATAATTGTCAGGCATTGTACACCTTCTGCCAGATGATTAGCTGCGGCCCTTTTGGTGTCCGCACAGACCAAAAAGCTGCTCAATTTAGACGCTTCTGGATTGTGTGCCCAATAATGACAGAGTTCACCCAACGAAGTTAGAGCTCCATCGATTTTTAGGTAAAACTCCTCCTCCTCCTTTCTCAATCAAGCTTTTTACGGCAACAGCGGAGTTCTGGGATATTTGATTGCATCTATATTGCTATGGTTATCTTTATCTCTGATGCATTAAGTATTTTCTGCTAATTTTTATGTGAATACGGATTCATGGTTCGTTTGATTATTCGGTCTGATTTTATTTTTTCATCAATCGAAGGGATACGAAATGAACGATGACTAATGTCATCTCTGAGGAATACGATTGATTTGGAAAATTAATAGAACGAATTCGCCTTTAAAATGTATTTTGCTTTGATAATTCGCCTAACAAAAATATCGATAAGTAGCGTCATACCTTGGCCACAGAAATTTTTTACTTCTTTACTTTTAAAGAACCTTAGGCGATATGATGGTTAAGAACAATTCGATTTTTCCTCTAAACATTTGATGAGTTATAACTTGGATCTTTTCTAGGAGATCAAAGTGAAATGGGTTTCGGGTGAAATGGGTTTCGGGTGAAATGGTTCTTAACGTGTTGTTCACTTCACTTCACTTCGGTTTCTTTACCAAACTGTTCTTTAATATATTATTGAAACATGCGGTCTAGTTATGTGCATCTTCAGTAATCTGTAACCGATCTGTAAATTCAATTAGATGATTTTTTTTAGTATAGAACTTTAATTACGGCGAATTAAATACTGTATAATTGTTGATCAACTTTAATGGAATAAGCAAACAAACTAAAATTTTTTATGATAATGTTAACCCAAAATTTATTATTTTTATCGAACTTATCGGGGATCTATCGATAAATTCAAACGGGATTTTTTACCGATTCGTCGTTTAAACGATTAGTCGATTTTATATGTAATCCCTAATTGAGGTGTGATTCCAATTTCGAATGGTTCTTCATATCGAAAGCTTTTATCATTTCCTGAACCATTTTAATTCCTTGGTCTTGGAATTTCTAATAAACCTCAGTGCATTTGTAATGTGTTACGAAGTATTTTTGCTTGCATTCTTTGCAGAAATTCTCTTTATTTGTGTGCTAGTATAAAGTTGACTTGTAATATAGGTGATAGGACCCTGCACTCTATAGAGACAGTTTTGATGTTATTTTAATCAGTCAGTACTATTTTTAACAATTTTATTTATTTGTTTCCAAATTAATTTTCACAGCTATTGACACACTCTACGTGTTGATCCATTCGGTTATTATCACATACTTCAATTCATCATTCTAGGGGACTTGTCCAAAACACCAATGATTTGTGCAAGTGTTGTTTCTATTCAAATAGCAGATGTCTCTGCGAATTTCAGTTGATCCGGCTTAATTTATTTTCCTCGCGATATCTTCCCTTACCGTTGTTTTACAAGCTCGTTTTTTTCTGGGTCTGTTTTCGAAATCCCCATCTTCTCTGAATACCACAAGTCCGATGCAATTGCTCTCTTTGTTGCATTTCGTTTGCAATATTTTAGTACTATCAGCTTTCTCATTTCTGGTATTCAGCTCTTGTTTTTGCCTATTTTTCCAACTAAATAAAAGACATCTGAACTATCAAAATCAATATTTAAATTTAAAAATTTAAGTTTTATTTATTGCGCTGTTTCTAATTAAATATCCAACCAATCAACATTTAAAAATCAATCATCTCGTTCAACCCATTTTTCAAAACTGTAAATCAGTTGGGGCTAATAAAAATTTACTGGGGGTACAAATAAGTATTGAGCCATTTAACCAATTGACCCAATTTGTTGCTTCTTTATAAGCAGTGAAGTGCTGCTCGGTCAGGCCTTGAGTCATCGACCGGAACAAGTAGTGGTAGTCGGAATGAGCAATGTCTAGTGAATACGACGGGTGTGGATATTCATTGAAACGCCTCCAAATTTTCCTTCACGATTTTTGCAACATGTGGCCGAACGTTATTTTGCTGAAAGATCACTTTGTCATGTCTTTTGGGATATTGTGGGCATTTTAGCTTCAATGCTCGGCTTTAACGCTGGAGTAGCTCATAGTAGATAACGCGGAACTGCATTAGCTTCTTGCCATGCATATTCGGTTTGGCCGTTAAAGTTGATGAATGACCCTTCTGATTTTATCTTCTGTTTCTGTTGAAACCCTTCTGATTTAGTCTTTGGAGCAGATGTTCGCACGTAAAAAAACGGCGTTCGACGTCTTGGCTTGAGTTCATACGGAATCCAATTTCCATGTTTTGCAAAATACCCATCCCTTGAGACGGTTTTGAATAGCTTGTGGGGCCACTCCAAAGTTTCAGCGAGCTCCTCTTGAGTTTGGCATGAATCTTGGTCCAATAACGCCTCCAACTCAGCATCTTCAAACTTTATTAGCCTTCCTTCGCGTCTTTTGTCACTGGTGTGATGGAGCATGTTCCCCATATGCTTCACACAGCAATCGATGGCCATCAGCTGCACTTTTCTTCAAATTAAAACAAAAAAGCAGCGCTTCAAATGTTGATATGGTTAGAGCACAAAAAAATTATATTTACACTTCAGCGAATATACTGATTTTTAGAGGGAAATGATGACGCTTTAACATGAATATAGTTACAAGACGGTCCGATGCGATTTAATATACTAGTTAATGCGGTCTTGTAAGCGTAAGGATTGTGTGGCCGACTGATTATCGACTGATACTGAGTTAATCGCAGTGAGCGAATGTTGCATAGAAGTGATTTGTATTCAACCTATTTTATTTGATCTCAGTCAAAAAAAAAATCAACTGCCAAAATTATTCGAGGACAACTAAAGAGCTAAAATTTAGCAACCCTTCGAAGCGCATCGATACTAAAGGGCATTTCGTGAAGTTCGACAAGAATCTCGTGAAAACCGAATATTGCCCAACCGATGAAATGTTAGCCGATCTTGTTAAAAAAGGTTTTGCTAATGCAAAATTTCAATTATTTAGAAATAAATGTAAATTAGTTAATTATTTAAACTATTAAAGTTAAATATTTTTATCTGAATGCAAATTAAGGAAGGTTGTTGAAAGAAAATTTGTATTCAAAACTTTATTATCGTACAACCACAAAATTTTGTAATGTAATAGAATAATATGTTTCTATTTTAGTTAATGGTCCTCACATTCTAATGGAATAATTTCCGGCTCGGCAACATGATATGCGTCAATTTCGCAAAAAAAAAAAAAAAAAAAAACACAAATTTTGCCATGTTATCATCACAGCGACGCTGAATTTCTATCAGTAACACTTGAGAGATCGGTTTTTGACCTCAGCAATAACTGAAATGGGTTACTCGGGGGTTTTTACCCATAGACCTTTTTCCATGAAGCCACTTATTCCCGTCACAGATCGACGTTCTGGGGCTGGAAATATAACGGATTGACCAATTTTACGTCAGCACACCAATCGACAATATTCTCTCTATCTAGGATCGTTTCATAAAATTTTTATGAATGACTACACTTTTCCTGTGCACTTACACTTTTCATAAATATGTAGCTACACATTTTGTGAAAAGCTTCGTTCGATCTTCCAAAATCGTCTTTCTCCTTCTATAGTTGATCAAATTGCTCGGGATTTGGTTTTGTTCAACTTGGAGATAAAACTTCTCATGATTTTAAAATCAGCTCAAATACGAATTGTGCAATGACACCAATCTACTTCACAGTTTACTACACTTTTTATGTACACTTACAGTTTTCATAAATTTGTGCAGCTACACACTTACAGTTTTCATAAATGTGTCCAGCTACACGGTAATTACAAATTCTAGTAAATGTCAACTAGATTGTCGGTTTTTACAAATTTTAACTATGATTCAGTAAAATTCTAGTTAAAAATATGGAAAAATCAATTTTCCAGTTAAATTTTAAAATGAATGTAATGGATTTCATGTCAAATTATAATAAAAACCAGATTTTTACTAATTTCTATTAATATTTTAGTTCAATTGTAAATAATACTTGATGTCCAGTAATAAAATATTAATAAAGTCACTAGAAAAATACTAGATCAATTACTTTTTATGAAAAAAATGGATCACTAGTTAATTTATCTGAAATCAGGTCAAAATAATTACCAGGTTTCTAGTAATCAGAATATTTTACCTGAATTCTAGTTAATTTGATATAAATATAATTTTTACTTGAATTCCAGTAAAAACTGAATTTTTCCTGGATTTCTGAAAACTAGAATTCTTGTAATTTTAACCGTTAACCACATTTTTACATCGTTTTTTCTGATACATCTTCGTACTTCCTCTATTAATCAGTCGATTGTTAAATTTTGGAAAGGTTGCACGTGAAAGTGGGTAAATAATAGTGAAATTTAATAAAAAAAGTGGTGTGTTTTTTAAACTAAAAAATGGATGCCTTTAAATTAATTCTGTTAGAGAATGAGGTTTCAGACGAAATCATTCAAATATTAATTGGTAAGTCTGCATAGTTATTTAAATAAATAAATCGCATGTGGTTGGTGAATTAATTTATTTCGTCTTTAACAAAAAATCCTTTTTATATGACGCGCTGAAAAAAATGGCGATACGCAGTGTTTTTTTTTTATAGAAATATCGTTGAAAATAAATTTTTAAGAAAATAATTTTGATGAAATATGAAGAGTATTTTCTAGGTAATTTATTTAAAAAAATTAAAAATATTACATCAACAATTGTATTGGATAATTAAAAAAATGGCTAATTCTCCTTGTATTTTCACAATGCAGTTTGTGTTGTAATATTTTTAATTTTTTTTTTTTATCCAAGAAAATATGCTTATGGTAATTTTCCATTTTGTAAAATCGGTGCTTTCAAATTAAAGTGTACATATTATTATTATGTAATCACAGCGTGTATTATTTTACTTTGTTGTTCTCTTACGAATTTTGCCCATCAAGTACTTGAATATATGGCACTTTTCGCTGTAATAAAATTAGTTATTTAAGATATATTTGTGGTTAAATCGCGTAAAAATATAAATTGTTCAGTTGAGAAAACTCATAATACTGTCCTGTTAATTCAGTTGTTAACAAAATTATTTGTAGTTATAACGCAGATTTTTCAAAAATGAAAATAACAATTGGACCACGGAAAAAATTAGAAGCGTTACAACTATTGCTGACACCACAAGCATTGTGTAGCATAAACATCCCAGAGACTGAATTAGTTAATAAACTGTTAATTGAATTTATCGATTGCATGTGCCCTCCTGCTTCGGGATATTATAGCTCGGTAATAAATATTTTTTTAACTTATTTACAAAAGATAATTTAATATTCAGAATTATTTTTTATTTCTAGGAGAAAGATCTAAATTCCATATTAATGATGAGAAACAAGCCACTTTACCAAAAGTTAGAAAACTAATGGCAGATAAACTACACTGAAATATTAAACTTATCACGAATAATGGTTGATGATCTAGTATCTGTCTGTGGAAACTAAGCTTCGTTTCTTTTAGTTTTGTTTCGAACCTCCATATATGCAAATTAATTTTTAAACAATTTGGAAAGCTATCCACAAACCGTTGATAAAATTAATTGTGCTAAGGCGATCGTTCACTGCTATCCGCAATTGAAGTGTATTCCAATAGAAGGGCTTCCTGAATATGTAATACCCATAAAGTTGAACTATAATATAAATTAATATATATATAAATATATGTATATGTATGTCTTTTTTCAGAGTTTATGACTCAACCCAAGAGGTTCTATATGCCAAAAAAAGCAAACGGACGGATCGAATTAGCAATATGCGCAAAACATTACCATTCAGCACGAAAAAAATATGTTCCAAAAAAAAAAATATATATATATGCATTATAGAAGACAACGAGGTAACTATTACAAATCTATGTATATATGCGTATGTACATATGTATTATTTATATGTGTGTGTATTTTTTCTAATCTAGCAAATCGAGGTTAGCACTGAAGATCTGAATAAAATAGATCCTACGGACGAAAACAAGGAAACAATTATGAAGATGTTTCAAAAATCATTCAGTAAAAGACAACTTTTAATGACAAACTCGGCGTCAGCAACCGAGCTCCTACAGCACTATCAATATTTAGTGAATTATCAAGGTGAAATTGTAAATTATGCCAAATAATTATATTGAAAATGTTAATATTTGCATTACTTTTTTTTGTTCTGTTTACTTTAGTTTAACCTGGAATTTAATTTACTAAATACACACGAGAATACTATTAAAAGCCGGCCATTTTAGCATTATCGAAGACGGTACGGCAAATTAAAATTTCCTAGAAAATTTTATATCTACATATATAATATATATTTATATATATATATATATATATATATATATATATATATATATATATATATATATATATATATATATATATATGTAGATATATAAGTTTACTGTAAATTATTCGTTCTTCTATTCTAAGATTTTCTGAGGGCTTTGACTACAATAAAATTCGAAACTGGAAAAAATAACCTTAATTGAAAAATTTCATCAGATACATACAACAGGGAGTTTGCTGTCACCTGCATGCAACTTTGCATTTGGGCTGAGGTAATTAAAATATCAATTGTTTATAGCTATTCCACTATATAATTATAATTTGATATTTATTTCTTAGTTGCAAAAATCATCAATTGAGGTGATCGAAACAAAAAAGCAGACACAACCGTACCTATTTCTAATGCAATCGGACCAATGCATCACCAGGGAACTTACCATTTAATAATCGATGGTGAATCCTATATTGTAGACAAAAGCTTTTTAGAGGCATTCAACACTCTATTTAAAGTTTTCTACATTTTCGGAAATACTTGGAAAAATGCGTACACTTTTATAATTTCATGGAGGTGTATTTTTATAAAATAAAAGGTGTAACGCCATCAGCCAGAGTGTCAAAATTATGCACCGAACTTTACAATAAAAACGAAATGTAGTTTTTTAATGCGTGAAATGTGATACACAAAGAATTTTTTAAATAAATATATATCTACATATAAGAAATATTGTATGTACCAAATTTTAAAACAAAATTCCACATTTGTTTTTATGAAAAACTCAATGGAATCTAGTACTTTCACTGATAAATCTAGTTGGAACACCTATTTACCTGAATTCCGTTCTAAATTATGTGATTTCCTCGTTATTTTGTTAAACTAGTTGAAATGGTAAAATTATCAGAAATCACATAGATTTACTGGAAAATTCAGTAAACAACACCATTCAATTTTACTAGAAACCTTATAAAAATATGGTTTATCCGATATTTTGACCAGAATTCTTGTTATGAATAACAACAGGATTATTTACTGAAGTTCTAGTAATTTATTGATATTTCTAGTCAAATTTACTTGAATTTGTTATTATCAGAAATCTAGTAAAGTTTTTTTACTAGATTCAACTAGATTGTCAAGTATGCTCAACTCTAGTAAATTTACTAGAATTTGTTTTTACCGTGTACAGTTTGATGAAATTGCTGAAATTCATTCCGATTTGAATTTTGCTCAACTTCGAGATGAACTTTTCCCATATCATTAAAATCAAAGCAAATTCGAATTTTGGTGTGATGCAGGTTAATGAAGTCCGGAGACCCGTAAGTACTGAGCTGTGTAGATTTCAGCACACTAATCAACGCTAACCTCTTTATCTCATCTTTTACTACACTTTTAAGATATACCTACACTTTTTCTGTACACCTACAATATCCATAAATTGATGGAATTGCTTCCATTGTATTTTGATGGAATTGCTTAGGTAAGACCTTTAAGTGCTGAACTTTGTAGATTTTGGCACACCAATCGAACCAATCTCTTGACTTCACCGTTTACTAAACTTTTTATTTATAACTACACTTACATTTTTTTAATACTTTATGTTGAAAACTTTAGTTGAATAAATTTCTGATCTACCCTCGAAATTGGTTACTGTTCAATTCCGAGATGAAACTTTCCGTGATTTTAAATTACTACAAATACTAATTTTGATTCGATAATGCTAGGTAAGGTCCATAAGTGTTGAACTGTGTAGATTTCAGCATACCAATCAATATGAGTCTCTTTACCTCACCGTTTCCGACAATTTTTATGTATGACTACACTTTTCCTGTACACTTAAACTTTGCGTAAATTTGTGTGGTCACACTTTTTATGAAAAACTTCGGCCATTCTTCCAAAATATTCTTTCTTCCTCTATAGTTGATGAAATTGCTCGGAATTGTATAATTTTCAACATCACCACCAATCTCGAATTTAGTTTTAAATTGTGAAAAACAATGCTTTGATGACCATTCCCCTTATTTAAACATAAACTTAGTGAATTTATGCTCATCCTTAAATCATTTCCCATATATCAACCAGTTTATATAAAATACGATAAGACTGATTCGATTTTCCCTTAATTTCGAATAATCGAGAATACACAGGTGGATATTTCATTATAATTATACATAAAATTCAAATTGTCTTGTCGAATTGATTGATCGTCATAAATTAAAATATCCAAAAAAAAAAACAACAAATAAACGGGAAAACATCGAAAGAAAATTTTCAGTTTTCCACTTGTTTTGTTTTGCTTTTTTTGCTCTTCTTTTTTTGAAGTAATTTCAACATCATTTCATTTTTATCATATTGGTGGCCCGGATCCAATATTACCACCATCAATAGCAATTGGTGTCCACCAAAGTGATTCTGTTACATGTATATATACTGGTATATAGTATACGTCGAGATTCTCCTCGAGTCAGTGAAAATATAAATAATTTCCCAGTTTTGCATAATTTTTTCATCAATTTAAATTTTTTTTTTTTTTTTTTTGTTTTTTTGTGCTGTATACGAAATTGGGAAATGAAAATGTCTTGTAGGTATTTTGATGGTGAAATAAATAAATGTATTTTCAGAATTCAAGATGTTTATAGTCCAAATGTAATAGATTGATAAAAATAGATATCGCGAATTTATTTTTTATTTTATTTTATTTAAATTAAATAAAATTATCTTAATTTTGATTTTATTGTAAAAGTTTTTTTTTTTTGTTGTTGTTGCTGGTTCCGTGTACTTAACGAAGAGATAAGAAAAATAAATTTCACAAGATTTAATTTTTTTTTATTTGTCCCGAAATGTTTTTTTTTTGTTCTTTTACGTAAATAAATCAAAATTGTTTTGTTGGTGCTGTTGAAATTAATGAGATTCCATCAACATTCATCCATCGTGAGTCTATGGTGATGAGTTGATGATGTTTGTTTATAAAATAAAAATGAAAATGTTTAGATATTTAGCAAAATACCATGGGGATGTTATTTTGTAAATTCTAGGGATAATTATATATATATATATATATATATATATATATATATATATATATATATATATATATATATATATATATGTATATATATATATATATATATATATATATATATATATATAATCATTAATTGATTTAAAACTACTCAAACCATTAAAAAAATAATAATTTAATTACCGACATAATATTTTATATGTAATTTGCGTTATGTAAAACGAAAAACAATAAATTAAAATTCTAATAGAACACAAATAACATTAGAGCTTAATCTAGTCGAGCATAAATCATGATTATCAAATTTGATTGTAAATTTTTACAAACAATAACCAATAAAAAATAAATTTTGCAATCTGCACATCTATTAATTTATTAATTATATATTTAAATTTTTTGGTCAGCATAACATATAATACGAGTATTTCGATAAGCCAACCGAAACATTTCATAATTTTTGCGGATCAATTTATCTCGAGGCCGTATTAATCCGATAAGTATAGGCGCTTATAAATTATAAATTAGTGTTTATTCTGGCGTCGTGATTCAATTTGTTTTAAATGGTATTTGTTAAAATACATACATACATTTTAATTTAACTTATTAATTCTTAAATTTCTCAAAATTTAATTTTATCAAACGCATTAAATTTTAGTTTTGGTTCATTTGGAATCTGATTATGTTTTGGCAATAAAAAGTGTTTGTCTGTACGCATTATTGTTATGTTTGTTAACAACTGGAACTAAGTAATTATAGTTTGTATAGCAATGCTTGTAACTCTTTTGTTTACAATATTTAGAAAATTATTTAATTATAGAGCGAAAATTAGTTCAGTACCTAAGTTATTTTTAGTTGTAATAATAGAAAAATAATAATAAAGGCATATGTAAAAATCATAAGACCATACGAATCATATGGCTCTACAAATTTCTGTTTCTGTTATCATTCTAATTCCCCTCGGGATTTGCAAAAAAATGTATTCCCGCAGCTTGAAACAATATCAATATGGCTTATGCTTTTCCAAATTGAATTAATTGTGAAACCTGCGCAGTTATATTTAGATTTTCTCTCTGTGCATAAAAATAAAAATGCTGGATTGAATATAGTTGTGCTATCCCTGCTACGGCCGAGTTTTCGGTGTACGGGTCAATAATTTGCAAAAAAAACTTACAACATTAATTTCCATGTAAAAATATATCACGAAGTTCTCAAAATATCAATGAAAGTCAAAAGCAAATCATGTTCCTCAATAAATTAGGGTTTTAGGCGGCAAACGCCAACTTACAGATTGTGAAATCAAACGAAATGAACAGGCGACTCTCGGTAAAGTCTTAATAAAAAATTCGGCTGGATACCTGGCCTATTTTTAAAATATTGTACAAAACAGGAAAATTTCCATAATTTGAACTTTGGTCTGTTGTTTGAGTGTGGTATACTTTTAAGAATCTAAAATAATCATTCTCGAAAATAGTATTTTCACATTTCAACATGAAAACTTAAAAATATTTAAAACGATCAAAAGTTCAGACTCTTCATTACCGGGAGATTGTATAATGTAGCCTGTAAATCAGGGACGAATCTGAGAAATGTTTATGGTAAGCGAAAGAGTTATTCAGGGCACAATATCCTTTGCTATGTTCAATGACGATCAAAAACCAATTGAATAATCGCAATATTAAGAATTTTTTCACAGTTAAATATTTTGAAAAGTTTGACAGTACTTATTTTTAAGATGGGTTAAAAAAATTGAAAATCACGATCAAGTGAAAAAATAAAATATTTTTTTTTAAGCCTCTTAAACTATGCTCTCTTGTGATACAATATTTTACTGTTAATATTAATAATGCTATCCGTATCGAACAATTTATCGATCGATCCCTAAATTGTGAAATCTAAACTAAGATACATATTTAGCTAGATGGAAGAACGGGTGTATTACCTCATTAATCTATCTCTCCTAGGATTCGCCCTTGTTCTTAGTTTATATTCAAATTTTTGGTGGCTATATTGAAACTCCTTACTTAATCCAAATACTTTACCATTTTAAGTTGATCACCTAGTAGGGTGATGATCAACAAGTAAGGCAATCAAATATAATATCTCATTTAATTTACTATAAAGACCCCATTAGCCAAGCATATCGATGAAACACAGATTACAGAAAAACACTATAATCTTCAGCCTCGATTATGTAGGAGATTGTGAATCTTTACGATATCTTTATGGTATTTGGAACTGGTGATTTCTTCCATAAATACGAACTTACCAAGATTAAGTATTTAAAAACCTTCCAAGGATTGAGTTCATCGCTAGGCCAATTTTTGTACACCAACTTTGGCGAGACAGAATGGTCCATCGCTATTTATTACTTCGGTTTAAAAAGGCCCGAAAGTATTGAAATCCTGTCAAAAATGACGAAAAATTTGGTTGGTCCAAAACCAGTTTTCTCCACGTTTTGAATGTCCCTGAGTCTGGAAAAGTAAAAAGAATAAAAAAATGTCCGTCTTTGATTATTGAATTGGGCATTGAGTTTGGGGTCGATTTGAAGAATAAATTAGGAGTCAATTGGCGGGTTGAGTTGAAATTGAGTTGGAGTTGAGTTGGGGTTGGATTAGGATATAGTGAGCAGTTGACCAATTTTTCATATATGCCGGTTTGAGGATTGCGCTTGGCTAGAATTTGCAATTGAGTTGAGGGTTATTGCATTCCGTTTGCGGGTTGAACTAGGGCTGAGTTGGGGTTGGATTAAGGTTTAGTGAGCAATTTATATACAGGGGAACCTCACTGCAATGGTGATCGTTAGGACCAAAAAAGTTGTCTTCCTTAACAGATTATGAACAAATTTAACATCTGCGTTGGAAATGGGATTCTAAAATGATTTTCGGATAAAGTTCTGGAATATGGCCAAGTATGATGAAACTGAAAAATTTGACATGTACGTTGCAAATGAGATTTTAAAATATTTTTTTAGAAGTCGTTCTGTAAAATGGCCAATTAGAACGAAAATTGGCTATTGGAATTTAGTGAAATTATACATATGCGTTGGAAATGGGATTCTAAAATGAGTTTTGAATAAAGCTCTGGAATATCGTCAATTAGGATCGAACATGCCTATTTCTTAACCGATTACAATGAAATTTGACATGTGCTTTGTAAATGGGATTCTAAAAAGTAAAATTTAACATGCTGCGATGGAAATGGAATTCGTAAATGATTTTTGGATGAAGTTCTTGAATATGACTAAGTATGACGGAACTTGCCTATTTCTCAACCGATTATAAATAATTTTGACATTTCCAACGAACACAAGAAAATGTGACCCAAAAAATATTTTTGGATAAGACTGTGAGAAATATGTTGAGGTTTCTGCGAATCATGCAGCTGTTAGAAACTTTTCTCGCGAATGCTTCGCTTTAAACTTTGGGTTATGTTTTCTAACTAATTACTATCAGGGCAGTTAATTTGGCCATAATAAAAATATTAGTGTGGCAAACACGCACCGCAGAATTGAAACTGCTAACATTAGTGTAGAGTCTCGGAATCAAAAATATCACTTTAGAATCTTATTTCCATTGTAAATCTCGAATTTCATCATAATCCGCTAAAAAGTAGTTCCATCCTGCTTAGCAATTTACATCGCACATGTTAAATTCTAATTCCGTTTAGAAATAGATTAGTTTATACTAACGGATTTCAAATCTCATCAAAACCGATTAAGGAAAAAGCAAGTTCTATCCTACTTGGCCGTATTCCAGATCTTTTCTAACATTTTATAATCCCATTTCCACACACATGTCAAATTTCACTAAAATCTGTTAAGAAATAGCCAAGATCCATCCTAATTGGCCATATACATATAATTTGCTAAAGTTTCAATTTGAAGTGTAAAACCTTTATCGTCGCAGAAATATCTGTCCCTGTCCGCTCTAATAAAATGTCAGCTTAACTAAAGCGTGGTTTCGGCGAAAATTAGCCCAAATAGAAAACGAAAGAGAACAAAAAATCATTTAAGATAGAGTAAAAGAGCAATAATTTGATAGTCCGAATTTTTTCAACTTAGATTTTGTTATTCCGAAACATTGGTTTGTAATTTGTAAAACGGAGAAAGATTATTTTAAAAAAATAGAATTAAGTTTTGAGTAATAAGTTTAGCAATTATATTTTCGAGTAGCAACATTAAAAAAATGGAAAATGTATTACAGAAGTAAAAGAGTGACAATTATGGATGTCAGATTTTTCTGGCAAAACTATAACCTGTCTCTATCGCACCAAACGAGTATTTGTATGTACAACCTTTTTTTTTAGGACGTCGAATTATTTCACAATGGAAACCAGTTTTAAGGGAGGTTTTCACGGAAAACTTCAGTTTTGCGTGGGACCTTAAAGCTTGTCCGTTGAAGTGAGGTATCTTTTAAAGTGAGTGTCCTTTGAAATGAAGTTTCACTGTATATAAAAGTGAGTATTTATATGTACAGTATATGTGTATCATATTTAAACAAATGAACAAGCCTTGAACGATTTTAACCAAACTTGAGAAATATTACTGTTAATATTTCAAACCTCCATCTCCTTCTTGAAAGATAATATCAGGTCCAAAGTTACTATGGAGGAATTTCTAAAACCTTTAAAAGTTAAGTAGATTTTTGATGATGGTATGATGGTATGATGGCATGATGTAAGATGGTATGATGTTATGACGTATAATGGTATGACGGCTTGTATATAAGAATGGCCTAATGGTTATGGTGGTATGATATGTCATAGTTTGTTGGTGTGATGGTATGACGGTATAACGGTATGACTGTTGGATGATATTAAGATTATATGATGGTATGATGGTACAATATTACGATGATGGTATGAACGATGGTTGGTGGTGGCTCGACGTTACCATGGTACGATTGTATGATGTTTTAATGGTATAGTGTCATGATTGTATGATGTTATAATGGAATAATGGTATGATGAATAATGATTGTTTAAGGTTATGATGGTACAACGGTACGTATGCCGTATGATTGTACGTTGCTATTATGGTATGATGCTGAAAAGGGTTTGAGTTGAATTTGAGTTGGATTTAAGGCAGAAGTTCGGTTAGGGTCGTAATTTGGGGTCAAAGGGTTTATTAAGATGGGTAGATTAAGTTGAGTTCATACACGCATGTAGCTTTCGAATCGAGTTAAGTTTGGGATTCTGTTGCCCAATAAGTGTGGAGTTGTGCAGAGGGTTGAGATTTGGTCCGAGCTAAGTTGAGTTTTAAAATTATTTGAGGGTTGAGTTGGAGTTAGGTTAAGGGTTGATTTGAAAGTTGATTTGGTGATTGAGCTGAAGGCCGGGTTGGCGATTAATTTAGTGATTGCGTTGAGGATTGTATTGCGATTGAGATCAAGGTTAAGTTATAAATTGAGTTGGAGGTTGATTTGAAGATTGACTTAAGAGGTTCATTTCAGGATTGATTTGGGAGTAGAATTAATCAAGACCAAAGTGGTATTTTCTAAAATAAAACAAAATAAAAGGAAAATTAAGATCTAATACGTCTCCTCAATAAGCCAAGTGTATTTCCCGCCAAGTTTATATTTTATATTTAAAGAACAAAATGAACAAAATGAAAATACTATAAAATCTTTAAGTTTTCCGGTCTATGAATACCGATCTAAGTCTTCTAAGGAAGCGGTGTCTTGCACATATAACTTAGAACATTAAGTTGAATTCGTGTCTAATGTCAACTACCTTGATTTGTTTGTAGATACTTCTATGCGTTGGCTTCCTCATATCGATGTCCTTTGTAATTATATGTTTGTCTTATTCGAAAATTTAATATTTTGCATTTATTGGGTGATTCCATATGATTTTGCTGTTTTTCCGTGAAACAAAACAATTTTTCTTTTTACTAAATGATGAAGAATTTTATTCAAAGTATTGACCATCTAGCACCCTCTATCATCTGTTAAGTAAAAGGTGAATTCCACGTGATCAAAAAAATTCTGGATTTTTGAAGAAATTATGAGGTAAATTTTGACCGATTTTTCAACGTGCGGCCTGGCGTTGTCATGTTGGAGAATAATTTTAGAATGCCTATTTGCCCATTATAGCTTATTTTTGTTGATGGCAAACCCATACACAACATTACCATTTAACCATGTACTCATAGATTTCGTTTTGGAGCCAATGGCTCTGGCTTCACCCAAGCTTTTTGACATTTTAGATTATCAAACTAGATCCAATTTTCATCACCAGTAATGATCCAATGGAAAAACAATTTCTTTTTTGTTTTTGAAGCAACAAATCGCATATAGTTTTTCGTCGTTCTGCATGTTTTGGTGATAGTTTATGAGGCACCCAATTACCTTGTTTTAAAATCATTCAAAGAGCATAAACGTTTGATTCATCAACATTTAATGCCTCTGCCATACATTCCAGTGATAAACCGCGATTTTCATTTAGTACTGCTTGTAATTCAGCGATCTCAAACTTTGGTGGTGGTTTTCCGTGTTCTATATCTTCCAGAACAAAGTCAATTGTCCAAACCAAAATCTACACATTTTAACCGATTGTGCATGGTCGCCATAAATCTCTACTAATACACGATGTGTTTCTGCAGCCGATTTCTTTGTCGTAAAGTAAAGAATTAACACTTCCCGCAAATGTTGTTTATTTGAAGTAAAAAAAAAAACTATGCTACACACTTGATTCAAATGTCACATGCTGCGTTAAAAACCTATCTAGTAGTACGGTCAAATAAAATTATTGCCAATTTACACTATCTCTTAACAGTAGAGGAATGTCATCTGTTAGAAACAGGAAATCGTATGGATTGGCTGTCGTTATCGTATGGATTAGCTTGCTGCGGGGACGAACTTATTACTCAAGAGTATATCCCCTTGTTATAGCTTTTAAACTTATTATTCTTACTAAGCTAAATGCTCAAAGACTACTGCTTCATGCCTTTGCTTTAGTTGTCGGAGACTTTTCCTATTATACATTCATTTTAAAACATTTTTTTCCTATTAACGCCAGTCAGTAAAATGTTCGTATCAATTATGACTTGAAATATAAGCAGTATTCAGCTTGAAAAATTTACTACCATAAGTTTACAAAATTTGTTTCTAATGTTGGCACCTAAAATATTCAATAGCCTACCGGATGAATTAAAAAACTCAGCTGAAACTTCAACTGTGGGATGATTTGTGGTATTTCCAAGTGTAGTAAGTAACTTGTAAAAATATTTTGTTAGTATTAATGTAAATATTGTAAGTAGGTACATGTAACAATTTTTCAGTCACCATGCAACTACGCTTTCAGGAACTAGTTAGATATTTTATCCAAGTGTTTTGTTTCTGTTTCTGCAACAAAATATGAAGACATCTGAAAGATAGCAAAAAACCTCTAGAAAGAAGTTTTTTATGTTGTTTTTAACTATTTACTCATGAGGGTAAAGTTTGCAGTAACAGCGATAGCACTGTAATTAACCGAATGAGTGATAACCATTACGCTACGACTGTTAATATTTTAGTTTAAAAACAAAAATACGCCCGCGAATACTTGCACGGTAGCATAAACAAATTGTTCCACATGGAATTTATTACAGTATTTTAGAAACCAAAATTTATAAAACTATTTCCAACTAAGATAACGCTTGCCATTCAATGTAAATCTAAAGGGCCCTACATACGACCTGATATGCTCGGGCGGTCGGGCCGATTTTATTATATCAGACGTAAAATCAGGTCGTATGTAGATTTGTCATATAACGAATTTTCTGTCGGGTATGTCAGATGGTAAAAACCATCCCACCATCACCCGACCACCCGACCGCCTTACCAAATCAGATCGTATGTATTGTTGTCGGGTGGTTGGGTAATTTTTCTATCAGTGAAACGTCAAATGTATACAAACATATTTATGTAAAATGGCGGAAACACCAATTACAGAAAGAGAAGTTTTAATCCAATTTTTGGAATTATACAAAGAAAAGAGCTGCTTGTGGTGCATAAGCAGCAAGCAATACTCCAACAGGGATGCCAGAAATGAGGCACTACAGCTGTTACAGCAGAAATTGTGCTTGATTGATAGCGAAGCCACTATCGATACAGAGGGCCTCGTACAAAAGGGAGCGAAAAAAAGTAAAGTATATGTGTACATATAAACAAATTATTACTCAATTTATATTAAATTTAAAGTTTATTTAAAAATTCATTTAAATAATTATTTACATAACCTTAATAAAAATTGTTCATGTCCATTTCAGGCTATACATAGATAGTAAGAAGACTGGAGTGAGTCCGGCAGATATATATACCATATCACTATGGTATTATGAATAGGTATCTGTCATTTCTAGATGAAAATGAATTAGTAAATAGAACGGGAGTCGAAACTTATGATAATTGCGATGATGATGAAGTAGGTACCTAAATATTCTAAGTTTTTCCCCCGTCCCTTAAAATTACACGGTTCTTATCATAAATATATTACAAACAAGTTTTGTGATCGTACGTACGTTTCCCTGAAATTGTAACATTAATCAATGTATATTGTAGACATCACAAGAAATACCGCAGCCACAAAAACTGACCTCAGACAAACTCCGTCCAACTACTTCAGCAAATATAATGAAAAAACAAGACCGGTTAATAGAAGCTGCCGAAAAAATGTTAACATCAGATAAGACACCCCAGCGGAATCGTATGGGATAGCGACTGGGTGTCAGTTGCAACAAATGACGGAATTACAGAGAACAATTGCAGAAAAATTAATTTCTGAAATTATATTTTATGGTAAATTAGATAAATTGACTCTTCAATCCACCATCAACTTAAATTCTGAGTACGAACACGTGGTACTCTCTCCATCACCATCGCCGTCAGCCAGCTTCGGATATAGCAAATCTAGCCTAAATTTCCCACAAGCATCAACATCTACGCCAACTGAATTAACTATGGGCCTACAAAATGGCGAAATTGTAGGCGAAGTTGTAAATATTGTGATAGTAGCCAATACTCGATCGAGGATTACATCGTTTTCAAAAATTATAATTATAAACCATAATATAAAAATAAATACTAATTTTGATTGTTAATTTAAATTCTTTTATTGTTAATCTTTTAATTTAATCAATTCTGTCCCCCAACACATTAATCATGCGATCTTGAAAAAACACACGACCTTTATCATTGAAAAATTCCGTAAAATTATTCCGGACATTTTTGTCGTCCTCCGTTTGTTGCCTTTGACTTCTACGATCAATCTGTAGCATAACATTTTGTTATCGCCAGCTAGCTTCTCGAAACGCTCCATTCTCTATATCTTCGTGATCTACGCAATTTGCGGTAAGATAATTATTCGAAGTTTTCCTTAAATAATTGTGCAGCGCAAAGCACCCTAAAACAATTCAATCTATCGCGAAGATAATATCCCAAAGACATTCTCCACTACTCTCCTGGCCCTCGATAACCTGTAGTTAAACACACTCTTTTCTTTGGTTAAGTCTTTCTGGGGATAAGGTTTCATTAAATTTTTGCTCAATGCAAAAGCGCTGTCTCCAACGAACACATATGGTGCTGATATAGTTGTACTAGGCAATAACAATGGCTTTGGTAAATTGAGGTCACCGGAAGTTATTTTTGGTAAAATTTTGTGTGTTTTAATACTCCTCCATCTGAAACGCTTCCGTTAGTTCCAGTATGAATATACATAAACTCATAATTTGCATTAACTACAGCGAATAATACTGTACTAAAGGTTCCGTGGTAATTGTAGAACAAGGACCCAGTTCTTGGCGGTTTATTGATTAAGACTTGCTTTCCGTCCATAGCACCGACGCAGTTATTAAACTGCCACAGATTTTGAAAAGATTGTGCGGTTTCTAACCACTCGACTTCGTTAATAAGTATCTGAAACACAATATTGATATACATAATACCATCAAACGACATTCTATGACTTTTCAACTTTAACACAACTTAATACAACATAAAAATAAAATTCACCTTTATGTATTTTTTTAAGACTTGATATATGGCTTTACAAGTTTCGGGTATTATTTTTGACATCTATTGCGGTGAAATAATACTACTGAATTTTAAATCTGCGTACTCTCGACCAGTAGCTAGGAATCGCAAAGTAACAAATAGCCGTTCTTCGGCTGTAACTGCTTCCCTCATGATAGTATTTTGTTTAGAATTCAATGACGATACTAAACGTAACAACCCACTAAAACTTTCGTAGTCCATCCGCAAGTAATTCCGAAAATCATCGACGTTTAGTTGTTTTAATAAAATCAAATGGATAAATTTTTTGCGTTGCAACAGCCATTTTTTAGCCCACATTCTTCGATTTTTAATGTTTAAATTCAAACACGCTACGATCACAAAGAAAATTTTTTGTTTTTTGGATAAAGTTCGCGGCATGATTCGTATGTTCTCTTTTCGTAGTCAATGACAAGCGACCAAATCAGACGGTATGTCAGGTAACTTATATACAATACTGATTTGGTCGGGCCGACTGTCGGCCCGACAAGTCATATAGTGTGTAGAACCCTTAATATGTGTCTTATCTTCTATTCTGCTAATATTTCTAAGAAAACTCGATTTTATTTAAAAAATATCCACACAAACGTTCGGATTTTTTTAAATTCATATATCTAGTTTTCACAGAAATAGTGTCAGAACTGAGTTGAAAAAAAGACAAATAGAAGATTTACATTGAATCGGACCCAATATTTCAAATAAATGAATTTCTTGTGAGGTATAGTATGTTCGGAAGAAGCAAAATATTTGTTTCTACTGCTAGTGCTGTGATGCTGGAGTTCGTTAACACCCACGGATCTTATTTCCTTTTTTCGGAATAACGGTACATGGGCTATTTCTTTCTTGAAATGACCGAATAGTCCATTGTAGAAATGAAATATGGCCCGCTATTTATATTACCTTTTCGGGTGTGCTTTAAGGCCCAAATACATATGCGGTAATTCTGTAAAACGTAGATGTTCATTCTAATTTTAAAATTAAATGTTCCTTTTCCAGAATCAAATTCGCAATAGGGCCCAATACATTCGACGATTTTGTCATAAAACACAATGGATTAAGCCAACCAAAAAAAAAACAACTTCAAATATTTATGGTTCAATTATTAGTAGAAGCGATACGAGCGATGTTTGGCTTTGACTTTCGAGTCATAATTTGTTACTTAAAGTTGAAAAACTATTTATTTTAAATTTGTTTGTATAATTTTTAATTGGATTATTATAAAATAAAACAATGCACTAACCGCAACTAATCTTCGTGCTTGAGTCGTTTGGAACGTTTCAAAACTCGCGGAAAGATTTGTTACAGATTTCTTGATAATGACGACTTACAGCGATGTTATGACTTTTGAGTCAGTCGGAACAAAACTTCGTGATCGCGAAATTTTTGTAAATAAACATCAAATAAATAAAATTCCATTGATTTTTGACGGCAAGATGAACGTCTCACCAGACAATGAGACTAAATCATTTGTGGCGAGAGTGCATCTTATTAATTCACAGTGGTTGTACTGTAGAATTTCAAAAGCTAAGCGCACGCTTACATTTTGCAATTTATGTAATTTAATCTTTATATCATTTCCTTTACTTGTTTATGTGTATAGCTAGAACGCTCGGTTTTTGAGAACATCAAAAATTGTTTCTGGATAGAAAATGAGTTTTCAGACATCCTGTTAAATTTTAATCGCATTAAAATAAATAAAAAATTATAACGCCTTGATAGAAAGTGTAAGTTTTATTTTTAAAAACCATGCTAGAAAAACTACCACCACTTTTGAAAAACTAGGTTAAAAGCTGGTTCCAAAAGGTGGAAGCTCAGTTTGTACTCGACAGTATTACGAAGGATGATACCAAATTTTACACATTGGTAACAGACACAAATATATTATCGCAAGTAAAAGCGGCTGTCATTAAGGCGGCGGCAACTGAAAAATATGGCAATTTGTAAAAAGCGTTGGTGGAACGATATGCAGTTTCCGAGCATTTAAAATTCAAAACTTTTATCGAAAAAATTCAGCTTAGTGATAAAAAAATTTCATATCTTTTCAACGAGATGCGCGCACTGGGCGGAAACAAAGTCACTGCCGAATTGTTGAAGCAAATGTGGTTATGATGGTTACCATCGCAATGATCGATAGGAAGGATCGTATTGACGACATAGCTATGTGGTTCATCACAAATTTACAAGAATTCAGCAAGAGAATTTTGATTATTTGCAAGCGGATCAATAAAGTCGTATATCAAAATCGAACACGATTATCATTAAAAACGCGACATGATAATGAAAGGTCGTCATCAGCAAATAAACGAACATCCGAAAAGTGTTGATGGTATATAAAATAAATCACTAGACAATCAATCACTTGGGGAGGCACAAGTGGTTAAACAAACGCTATTAAATCGTTTATAGGTTTCCGATAGTTCGACAATATACCGACACAAATGTATATACGTACAAGCTGGGCCCAAATTCTTAGACTATGTGTTTCCCCAGAATTGAAAAAAATAAGTTGTCTTTTATCAAAAAAATCCATTTTTTTTTTCACTGAAAAATCATTAAATAAAAGTATTTAAGATGTTGCCCTGACTTTTCGTTAATACCTTCTGTTTATCTCGTATGCTAGCTCACCAATGTTTTATTTGAAATACTGGCCTAGAGTAGTTGCAGGGTTTAGTTTCTATCTGGAAAATAGCCAATGTTCTCCCAGTGCCCAAGAATGGCAGTAAAACTGATCCTTCGAATTACAAGCAAATAGCCACTGTCTCAGTGGCCTCTACGGTTTTCGAAACAATAATAAATTTTATCGACTATGGAGATTTATTAAACTAAGTCACCGAACCATGGTACAGACACATTCACTACGTGGACATCTCGGTCGTGTGTAACACAAGGATTTACTTTGCAAGTTGGGAGCAATTGGACTTCCCAGTACGTTGAACAGTCGTCTTTCAGCGTTACTGACAAGAGTCCCAACTAATATAGATAAGCTAAAAAAACGTGTTACTTCAATGCAAAATTGTCCGCAAAATTTCTTCTTGCAAAATCAATTAAAAGCCATTTGCTGAAGAAAACGACTTGGATGTTAGATAAGTTTAACATTTTTTATGGCTTGAGTTTCTATTTAAATTTGTTTAATCTCAAACTCTTATTTGTACTACGATTTCGTAATTAAACGTTTTAGTTTCAACCAAATATCTCATTGCCTATTTGTGTGAATCGCGCTAAAACACATACCATGGTATTCCGAAAACTAATTCCCTATTACAGTTTCTAAAATATTTCGTTTCGTATATTTACTGTCTGTTAATTCGAAAATAAAAACAAAGAGTTTAACAAACGATTCTTGTTAAAATTCATGCTTAAATACTGTCACTTAAACCCTAATTGGCAACGAATTTAGTATGTTGTTATAGGGTTGCCAGGTTTCTTAAAAGAAAAGTCGGAAAATAAGGAACATTTGAATTGGTCGTTTCAAAATTTTGTGAAAATTTAGAAACTTAAATTTGACTTGTAGAACACGAAGCAAATGCATCATCATCAAAATCCAATAATAATGTCGAATTGTGCTTGATGTTAATGATCACCTCGAATAATTTTGAAAAATTTCAAAAGATTTCAGCTGCGTTTTTTTATTCGCTCCGGATAGCTGCTATCGAAAGCCGTCATATAAAATGTGGCTTCCAATAGCGCTCCATATAAATAGGTAGAGCCAAATATTTTTTATATCAAGTTTTCGCTAAACAATTGAATTAAAAATGATAATTTGGTGTTTACGCACTTTGCCACTCCCAAATGACCAATTTTTTCATGAATCAGACGAATGACGTTGTCCTCCATCTCCTTGGGTACGTATAGCAATAATCTACCGGAAACGCCTCGTCGATAAACCAATCCGTCACTCAATTCAAACAATTTGGATGATTTATGTTCCAGGCGGTCATGGATACAAACAATATCCGAATCTCGATTCTGCGTTTCTTGCAATTGCATGTCGATATCATCAGCACCAATTGCAGCAACTAAATAACAACGACTAAGCGTATCGGCGTGGCCCATTCGTTCGCCACTACGATGTTCGATTGTATAATTATAATTCTCAAGCTCGAGGGCCCAACGAGCAATACGAGCATTAACATTCCTCTTACTTAATGTCATTGTAAGCGAATTGCAATCAGTAACAATTCGGAATGGGATTCCTTCTAAATACACCCGGAAACGACGCAACGAATTAATGATCGCCAAGGTTTCTAGTTCGAAACTGTGGTATTGAGATTCACGGACTGTCGTACGCTTTGAAAAATATGCCACTGGATGCAATTTTCCGTCTTCCTGCTTTTGCAACAACACACTACTGTATCCCAAAGCACTAGCATCGCAGCGCAACTCAGTCTCACATACTGGACTGTATAAAGCAAGCACCGGAGCAGAAGACAACTGATCTCACCATATGGTAAAAGCTTGCATACATTCATCGGTGAATCGGAAGTTGTTATTTTGTTTAACTAAATCAAGAAGTGGTTTGGCAATTTTGGAAAAAAATGGAATGAAGCTTCGAAAGTATATGAGAAAAGCCCCAAACAAGATTGAACCTGCTTGGCGTTCGTAGGCACTGGGTAATGACGGATTGCTTCAATATGGCTGTTGCTTGGTCGTATGCCATCGCGATTTACAAGATATCCCAAGTACTCAATCTCAGTAAAACAGAATTTGCACTTTGATAATTTCAATTCCATACGATATTCACTAATTCTACGCAAAACTTTTTGTAACAAATCAAAATGTTCCGGAATCGTCCTAGTTGCTATCTGAATGTCATTCATATAAACAATGATGAGTCCGGATTCAATAAACTCTCTTAAAACAAAGGAAATAATCCGTTGAAAGCTATACTGGGACCATTTTTAAGTCCATACGGCATGTCAAGATATTCAAATTGACCCTGAGGTGTTTCGAACGATGTATAACAAATTGAATCTTCTGCCATTTTGATATGTTGAAAACCACTGCACAAATCAAGTACTGTGAAGTATTTTTTTCCTTCCCAGTACTCTAAGCAGTCCTCAATAAGCGGAAGTGGGTAATTGTCGAGAATAGTTAATTTATTTAATGCCCGATAGTTGACACACATCCGTGTCTCACCACTTTTTTTTTTTTAACGAGCACGATAGGTGATGCATATGGCGAATCACTTGGATGTACAGTATTTCTTTTAATAGATCATTAATGATTTGGTTAACTTCATTTTTCTCGCGAAATGACAATCGTCTTGGTGAGCAATGAATTGGCACATCAGAGGTTAATCTAATTTTCATTTTGTAGTCGTGACAGATAGACGGTTTATGTTCATTTTTCATATAATTTTTATCAATTATCCTAAGTAAACTGTCCTGGTGTAAAGAACTCAATCTGGTATTAATATCAATAGCGGATTCAACACTAATATTAAAAATATACAGTAATTCATCTACCTCAGGCTCAACTGGCAACTCCGTCAAACTAGCGGAAACGATCGGAACTGCAGTCAAAGAACGTGACGAGCAACTTTCAATGGAATAAGACTCATTTACAATAGTAGTAGCATCAGAAATACAGAAATAAGTTTTATTCAAAATAACGGTTTTATTCAAATTTTTGTTTAATTCAATATTTGATGATACATTGTCCATGTAATATAGGCACAGGCATACATCATCTGAAATAATCAAAAGAGGCATCGTTTTCACGATTCGATAAAATTTGATAATAATCGGGACTTTCCCGTGAATAAACAATTTGGTGTTACCTAATCCACAATAGTTTGAGTAAATTTGCTTTGAGCTATTCAAATCATCCGGAACAATAGAGCGATGGATGAAGCTAACCGGACTACCCGTATCAAGTAATTAATAAAACTTATTAAAATCTGTAATTCTTCCGCCACTGTGAGGGAAAGCAACACTTACCAATTGTAAGGCAGCTAAAGCAGAATTCATCTCTTGTTGTTCTGGATCACTGGTGTCAGCATCAAATTCAGCAATAGCAGCAACTTTATTTGTTTTGGTTGGGCAATACTTAATGAGGTGCCCGTTTAATCCACACTTGAAACAAGCTCCTTGTTCGCGTGTAACTTTGTTGCAGTCTTGAGTCACGTGTCCATATGCAGAACAATTGTATCATCGCACCGATCTATGGTTATTTGGCGAGACTTTTGCTGCGGAAGTAGAAGATGGGAGAGTATTGTACGATGATGTTGTTACCAATTTGATTAGCGTTTGTGCTTTAAGGCTTTCATATCGTGGAAGAAGAGCTTTTAATTGTTCTATTGTAGTGGCGGTATATAACACAGAAACAGCTACACTATTGTCCCGAAGTCCCCTGATAACAAAATCGATCAAGTCAGTGTCATCCACTTGCGCTGGACCCGCAATCTCCTGCATGGCAATGACATATCGCCCCAATGATTCACCTTTTTTCAATTTTCGGGCGCCTAGCAACTGATAAGTGTCTTGACGAGTCTGAAAACGATTGAATTCTTTCAACAACTTCTCTTTCAAATCCATCCAAGATTTAACTTTCACAGTTTGTAAAAACATTTTTGAAGTCCCATCCAATAACCGGCGTGCACTAAGAAATCGAAATTTCTAGTCGCAATTCAATGGTGCCACAACGCACTTGAAATCATCAATTCAATTTTTAATACAATAAGTGTTATCACCTGTAAACTTAGCAATGTCATGCTCAATATCTGAAAATTCATACCGTTTTGGTTGAATTTCTAACCCCTCTCGCAACTCCCGTTGTAACATCATTATTTTATGCCGCTTCTTCACTCGCGCTAACTCTTTATTCAGTTCATCGTCTTCATCAACTGGCCCATGTATTTGTTCACGTGACATTAGCAAACTCCCACTGTTTTGCTCAGAATGAACAAAAATTTCATCCTCACTCTCCTGACCAGCTTTTCCATCAACGCGATGATCACCGTCCGAATATTCGGTTGGCACCACGTGCTCAGCCAACAAATTTCGCAATTGCGACACGGTAGCCGTCGATGAAAAAACAATACTACGCTCACTCAGAGCCTCAATCAATTGTTGTCGCGTAGATTTTTTAAAATCACTCATTTTTATTGCTCCAATAATCAAAGAAATATTACACCCCGAATGCAACTTTAATTGGATTATCCAAAACGGCGTGGCGAAAAGATTATTCAATAAAACACTGTACACTAAAATTTATTGGTTATTACCCCACATCTGAAGTTGTAATACACTTTTAATAAATTTATTTATTACGTTTTTCTTTTACACTTATAATTCCTTTATTCTGTTGACGTTCCTTTCAGCTTCGCTGCTCTTTTTTTAATAATCGTTCTCCACCCGTTTTTCTTTCTCTTTTTGTTATTCTTACAATACCCGCCATCGACAAAGTGGTGGCAGCACAAATCAAGAGTGAAGATAGAAATGATTATATTTGAATTTGAAAGGAACATAAGTGCCACTCTCATTTGTATCATCTTGTATCATGTTACAAGAATACCAACAACACAAATTGAAATATACATAATTGTAAAATTTTTAATTTCAATTATTTTCATACATAAATGGTTTTTCCATTTTTTTTGCTTTTCTATTATTGTGCAGATACATGAAAATATGTATATGAAAACATAAAATTTTTCGCTTCATTACAATACCCAGCACCGACAAAGTGGTGGCAGCACAAATCAAGAGTGAAGATAGAAATGATTATATTTGAATTTGAAAAGAACGTTAACTATTACATAATATTGAAATTATTGAATAATCTGTAATAATTTAATGATTCATGCTCAACGCAATGCAAACCTTGAAAAATCAATCAGCGCAAAGTGCAAATCAACGGTGTATTAGTGTAATTCGCTAATACAATGTGTACATAGTAGATCCTGATGGTATATATATATAGAATGAAAATTGTAGTACAATCGTTCCCACGAACTGATGAAAGAGTTGATTTTTTCATAATCAAAGGATCACCAGTCCGAAACTGGATTAAATTTTCTTATATTTTTCGGAAAATATTAACTTCAAATTAAAGGTTTTATTTTGGTTTGTAGATTTTGGCAAGCCTATACACAATGTAAATGAACTTAATTCGAGAGAATTATAACAAACAGGTCTTTAAATTTAAATTGGCTGACTATTATTTTTTTGCCAAAATTCTGAAATTCGTTTAAATATTAAAAAAACCAATTGATGTACTCACAAATAAAATTTAATACGATAAAAGGGTGGGTGGTTGGTACTCAGATATCCAAATAAAAATTTGCTAAATTTTAGGGTTTTCTAATTTCTTTTGAAATTTTCAAAATAACTGTATGGTTTCGATTTTCCAGTAAGCGTGTTGAGTTTTTTTGATTAAAAATTAATTAACACACGTAGCTGTAAAATAATCATTGTTAACATTTTTTTTTTTGTATAAATTACAAAAAAATAAAAGTGCCACTCTCATTTGTATCGTCTTGTATCATGTTACAAGAATACCAACAAAACAAATTGAAATAGACATAATTGTAAAATTTTTAATTTCAATTATTTTCATACATAAATGGTTTTTCCATTTTTTTTGCTTTTCTATTATTGTGCAGATACATGAAAATATGTATATGAAAACATAAAATTTTTCGCTTCATGAATATATTGGTATAGCAAAAAACGGAAAATCATATTTAAAAGTTGTTAAAATCAATTTTCTTGTAAATCTATCAAGTGCAATTAGAACATTTTTGTTTTCGTACCTTATGCTGTGTAATGTACGTATGTAGGTAGCTAATATTTTATCAGATATGTACATATTTTGATGGGGAAAAAAAAAGTTTTATATTTTGTTATGTCTGTATGTGAATGAACATATTTTTAAATCATCGCAAATATTATTTACTTTTTGAAAGCTTTATCATGATAATGTTGAAAACCGCTTATTATAAGTACGCCCTTTGTATTTTATATTTTTGAGAAGGTGTTTTGAATGGGTTCGTTAAAAACTTTTTAATGGCGCTACTTGATAAAGATTACGAAGCAATTTTTTGCGAGTTGTTGCATCGCCCATTATCTGTTCAAAACATCTTTCATCAATTTTAAAAAAACCCAATTGTCAGAAACTTTCGATAAAAGCATTCATAAAATATAAAACTAATTAGAAAAATTACACAATGGCTTTTATCATCATTTAATTAATTATCTTAATTAATTCGAAATAATTGGTCCGAGTATCTGTTTCGTTACAGATTGAACAATACTAATAAAAGTATTATTCGACACAATCTATTCAAATAGTATAAATCTTGGTCTATTATTTCCGATGGTGAACATAAAAAAATAACAAAAAAAAACTCCCACCTTTTATTCTATATCTATTAAAATCAACTAATTAATCCAATCACTATACAATTATCTTACGTACGAGTAGAAACGACACAACCAAACTCATTTATTTCTCGACAATGTTTTTTTTTTTTTTGTTTGTTACATTACATCTCTCTATCTCTTAAAATCCAATTTTCTAATAATGTAACACGAAGCAGATATGTATCCACATATTCTTATATGGTGGCCATAAAAAAAATTGTGTCTAGACGATAGTTGACATAATACTTTTGTTAGCTAGTTTGAAATGTTTTTCTAATGCACACAACAATAAAAAAATTAAAAGGAAATTAATTTAATTTCAATCCCTTTATAATAATACGGTATACAAGGGATGTACGTACTGTAGTGGGCTGTTAAAACATGACAATAATTATTTCTTAACTTGATGGTTTTGCTCATTTTGATTCTTGCAAATAATAAAATTTAACTAGAAAATCCGCTAAAGACTTTCTGACATTTTCAGATAGTATTCTTATATAATTCTGTAAAGTATTCTATAAAGCTTTCAAAATGAAAAATGACGAATTTTCAATTTAATTAAAACACAACAAGGCACAATTTCCAATTTTTTTTTTCTGTTTGTTTTTGATTGAAATATACATGAACATGAGATAAAATTACAATATTTAGACAGATAAACCATATCTCTCCAAATGTAAGAAGATGGATTTCATGTAGAGATTCATTTGAATAAAAATTGAATTCATCATTTTGACGATAGGTTTTTGAGAAAATTGCTGTTGTGGGGAGGGATATCGTAAAATACACATTCATCAAAATATGTACACTGTGGCCGAAATTTCAATAACGCAATTTGAATAAAAATTGTTTTATGCAAATTAAACGTACATAAAAAACCTTTTGGTTTGTTGAAATGTAAGTTAATGTTTAAAAAAAACATCTAACAACAAAGGGAGATTTTCACCCAAGTGCCAGGTCACTTTATAAAAATCTAGATTTGTTTGTGAACTTTACCGCATACAGATACAATATATAGTAGGTAGTATGATAGTGATCTGATATTTTCAAAATCAACGCAAAACGAAATAGGTAAAATCATCCGAATTGTTTGTAATAAGATAAACCTTTAGAAAATGGAGGATAATTTGAATTTTTATGTCAAGAAGCTGCTATGTGCATTCTATATTTGAACATCTACGGTATCTTTATGTATTGTGTTAGGTTAGGCTAATGAACCTTCATTTCCTTAGAAATTATTTCATAAGAAAAATGACAAGCAATTTTGATGTTTTTGCAAGAAAGAATCATGTTGACAATTACGCCGCCTCGCCAGGATACTTATTTGAATAAGTGAGGTTCCTAAATAAGTACCGGTTTTGGAAAGGCCCCTAATGATGTTATTTAGGTAGCCCGTTTTACAAAGTCCTTCTAACTAGTCTGCTACTTCCCTAAGCAGCTTAGAAGGAAGCATAACTTTTCCTTGCTGAATGTTAGCAGCACCATGTAAATAATGGGGCCTTTATGATATGTCACCACGTAAATCCGATTGATAGCATCCCAAGAAGAGCCAACCTACTCAAATTCAAAGAGCATCATCATTTAGACATACTTACGCTAAGTTAAAAATAAACATGATTGTTATCATCGAATGACATTAAAGGAATTTAATATCATTAAACTGGATTGGGCAAATTTGCAACATTTTTCAAATACTAACACGTTAAACTAAGTGTTCTCGAAAACACCAGACTTAAGCAACACCAACAATTTCCACATAATAAATGGAGATTTAGACGCATGGCATACGAGGCAGGAATACAGAGTTACAATACAAACCGGATTCTCTAACATTTGTGCGTTCCGGAAATTACCTTGATCTGGCAATCACTGATAATTTCTTAACATCGAAACCAACACTTCGTTCAACACTTCTTAATCGCCCAAAATATAAAGGATAATGTACCAAAAATCAGAAGACGAAATAACATGGAAAGCTACACCAACAATGGAATCGAAAGCCTGAATAAACATAAAACCAGAATAGTTACGTGTATCAAAAGATGTAAAAGAAGAGGTTCTAATAACGTGCAACCTGGTTAGCACACTAAAGGCAGAAATAAAGCGTATAAACGAACTGATAATCCAGCACATAAAAATAGAAGTAACCAAATTATGGAAACATAAGCTGGGGGCCATTAAGCTTGATCCGAAAATGTTCGCGAACGTTAAACGGGTAAACCAAACGAAATCGGAGAGCATATATATACAGCGACTGGAGAAAGAAGAAAATGAGGCTGCAAACATGAACTCAAGCGATATAGATTGGTCATGTTTAACGAAACGAGATACAGCACACATCAGTAACAATGAGCAACAAAACTTCAACTATTAGTTTCTTCATATGTGGCAAATCGAAATAAATGTAACGAAATGTAAAGCTAGTTTGTTCCGAAAGATACAAAAATAAACCGGAAAAAATTCACAGTAACAATCAATAAGATTCTTTCGGCTTTTTATAGACAAAATATATTAAAAATAATGGCATTCACAACATTTTCAACTTGTTAATCAGAAAAAATGAAGAATCATTTATAAATATATCTACGCAAAAAAGTATAAATATCAAAATTTCCCCCGTACTTTAACCCGAACTCAATACAAAGTGTATCGACTGCAAAAATGAAAACTATTCTTGAGCTTTCTCTGTGGTAGTTTGGTTTCGTACTGACAAGCCCGTACAAACAAAAAAAGTTCGGCCTACTCATCAGGTAGCTACGACCAAGCTACAAAAATACAATTCCAACTGCATACATTACGTATGAGGCAAGAACGCATTGACTTAGCGAATTATATAATTCACCAAATCAAAAAACTCAAGAAAAACTCAAATAATAGAAAGAGAAAGATTATCTGTATTAAATCAATAAGATTCTTTCGGCTTTTTATAGACAAAATACATATATTAAAAATAATATATAATATTAAAAATATTAAATAATAAAAAGTCGAAAATTTTGTGAATGCCATTATTTTTAATATATTTTGTCTATAAAAAGCCGAAAGAATCTTATTGATTTAATACAGACAAACTTTCTCTTTCTAGTAACAATCAACAATGAAGCGATGAAAGGAAAAACCAAATACTTATAAATGAACTCATAAACAAACAATTAGCGAAAGCCAGGAAAGCCTTTCTTAGCCACAGAAAAATTCAGAAGCGTTTTCCATAAGGCAGAGACAGGATATCAACACTAAGTTTCCAACCAATCCTATTACATTAAATTTAACCATAAAATTCGCTATTATTCTGCCCATAATCTTGGCCGTATCAATATTCATATTCATTTCATTGGTTCGTTTTAAAGATGAGTTGAAAAGCATATGCTACCAAAATCGTAAAATATCTCATCTTTCTGTTCATAATTGTCCAAATAAATTTCCTATTCCATTAAAAATCTTTATCATAGACCGATCCAAAATGTCGAAATTTTTTCAATTTTATCCAACAATTTAATAACGCCAGCACTTTCGTACCGATGGACACCAAAATTGAAGATAAAGAGCATTACTGTTTTGGGGTGAAGTATAGTATTAGGTTATTTGAAAAGTTCGTGAAGTGCCACCTATATTCTACTAGTAGAAACCCATCTACCTATAATTGCATTAAACGCATACACTCTTAATATGAACGCATACGAAATTTCAAGTCTTATAGATCATGCTTAAATGTCAAATTTTCTTAAGCCGCAACAGGTACCATCTTTCGGAAAACTCCGAAAGCATAAGCAACTTTCACATAATGCCACTAGGTGTCACTAAATATTTACTGTCAAAAATTGTATGACATTTTTATGCGTGCATTTTGTAAACATAAGGAAAAATATTTTTGTGTTATAAAAGTGATTATTATTAATACGTGATAATTAAATTGGTTTTGAGAAGTTTTTATAAACGTCCTTTTGAAAAACGTCAGTAATATTTTTTTGATTGTGTAGTGACATCTAGTGGCAAACACTCTGCACTTTTTCTTTTATCGTGCTGCCTCTTTCGGAAAACATGATCTATATGTTGAATAGTTTTGTTAATGTAGCTGTTTAAAGTAGACGTGTTTTTTGTAGTTTTTTAAAATGGAAGAAATTGAACATCTTGATGTCATTAAATTCTTTTTGTGAAAAAGGCTTAAAGGCTATGGACATTTCTAATGAATTTTCCATACAGAAAAATTACAAATTTTCAAAGTAACCTCCAAGAGCATCAATACAAAACTGTAACCGTTTTCTAAAATTATCAGTAGTAGTTCGAAGCATTTCAAGAGGAGTTTCAGCCCAGACCTTGACAATGGCAACACTTAATGATTCCAAAATTGTATGTGGTATGACGCAGGCTTTAGCTTTCGTGTATGGCCAAACAAAATAGTCGAAAGGATTTTAATTCCGAAGAATAAAGTTGCATAACGTCGATTACTGATGAATTTTAGTGGTAGCTTCCCCATAGCGGTAAATCCACCCCAAACCGTAACAGATTTAGGTTTTTGGCTTCTGGTAACAAATTGGGAAGTGTTTTTGACCAATCTCGTCCATTTTGACTATTCTAACATTATTGATGCACCGGAACCGTTTGAGCTTTATGTGGTGCCTTGGAGTGTTGATAGTGCGTGGTTACCTAACTCCTGGTAGTATTTTATAGCTTTGAAGGCTGTTGATCGTGGAAGACGAAGATTTTGAAGTATTTTTTTGCCGAATATAAAACAAAAAATTTGAAAAAGTATTCTAGATGAGAAAAAAATGTAACACAGTATCCGTATTTTATTGTCACCTGGTATCACCGAGTAGCACTACTATCGTGATAATCACAAAAAATGAGTTGGCTGATCTTTTAGTAAATAATGAAGGTTTTGGGCTTCTAAAGTATTTTTAAAAGTGTTTGTGGTTTTACTGAATTGTAACACTTGTTTAAGTTGAAATCTCCAGCAATAAGAACATGTTCTTAGTTTGCGACATAGGTAGACAATAAATTTTCAATTTATTGACAACACTCATACAAACATAAGTAAGGCACGCAACCTGGGTTATATATTCAATTCAGACCGTTCAATGGCTGTGGCTGAACATGTAGTTTATATATTTATTCAGATTTTAAGAGAATATCCAAGTTCAGACATCCTACTGCCACTGGAACTAGAAAAGCATTAGCTCATTTATTATTGATTAGACACATTTTATACTGGAATTTTGTTATTGGTAAAATGAAATATGAATCAAATAGAAGACTTGTAGTTGTATTTAACTAAATTGCTCGTTACGTTATAAAATATAATAGTAATGTTAAGAGAGCAAAAATTCTAATAAAAAATTAGAGTGTTTGCATTTAGTCAATAAGAAAAGTAAGATAGTTTTCATTGCTTCGTGAACAAAATGTTTTTGCACTTACGCATTATGTAAGTTTTGCCGTTGTATTGCGTTGTATATTGAAAATTGGTTGAAGTATAGGTAACGTATGATGCTTTTTAATACTATTCATGACAATTGTTCTGAATACTCGTATCTTTAAAACAAAATTACACAATTTCACATCCGTTTCAGCTTAGAACTAAAGTTACGAATTTCTTGAAGCTGGTTAATTTTTGTTGTTTTATTCCGCTGTCCCAGGCCGTAAACTAGTAACCTCATTGCTAAACTGATAATCCTTTTACACAATATTTTGACCTATATCCTGGGAGATAGCTGGCTTTTTATCAAAGCTAATTAATTTATAATTGTTTATGTTATTCTAAGGAAATAATGTCATTTCAAAAATGTCAAATTTGCGAACTTTATTACTTCAACGTCACAAACCTTTTTTATTTAAGAATCGAATTATAGGTGTTTCCCAGTTTATAAAAGCATCAGGGCACATCGTAGGAGGACCAATATGAACTCAAACATTCCAGAAATTACGTGAATTTAAGAAAAACTTTTATCTGGTTTGGCTAAATATTTAGATTAGAACCCCCTGAATATAGAAATAACACTTGAAGATAATTTATGCAGTCATTTAACCTTTCCAGACTAGAATGTTGTATGGAAGTCTGGATTTATGCAGTCTTAAATAGCAATTTTCAGTGCAGCAATATGGTGAAAATGTAGGTTAAAAGCTCCAGAATATGAAGATTAAGATATATTGTAGCCAAAAACATAATTTGAGAATATTGAATTCATGGCGTATTGCACTACTGAAATTTGGATTATCCATATCGCACTACATTTAACTGGGGGGAGGGGGGACATGACTGTAGAAATTGTTTTTCAGCAATTAGTGTATCTGGTACCTACATAGGAATCTAGGTAGGAACCTGCTGTGAATTCGTCTAGCATTGACATGTATTTAAATTGCACCAAAATATCTGTCTATTCTCAAAACAACCCTCTGGACAAAGCAATTCGTTTACGATAAGAAAATATTGTTTGTTAACATCGTTTACGAATCAGTTTTGCGATCCGAATACGATACATTTACAAATCATCCCAATTTTGCGATACGTTCCCGTATCTTATTTTTCGTAACGAAAAGAGCCAATCTCTTTCGCCGATATATTTACGTACGAAGAGGAGAAATTGTTAAAAGTTCTTTTATCAATTTTAATTTAAGGGGAATTATAAAATTCGCTAATACTATATGGTATTGGCTCCAAGATATATAGGAACAAATTAGGGTAATACATTAGCAGTTCATTCGCTACAGTCTGATGAGATGATTGAAGAATTATTTATTTATCACAATCGTTCTAAAGATATTTATGATTTCGTGTGGAGACCGCTTTAAAATACTATTTAGCTTGAGGCCGTTCAACGTTTTCTGATTTTTTATTTTTCTTAAATACTCAAATTTTCAAAGTGCTCGTTCTCAAAAACGACTCAACCGATTTTAATGCTTCATGGCTCATATGAAAGGCAATTAACTCTTCTACAAAAGAGCGAATGATATCATTTTTATTAATTTTTTTATATTTTTATTGAAGAAAACATGTTTGGCGACACAAGGGGTCACCACTTTTTAAATTTTTTTTCTGAAATCTTATATAACTTAAAATTAAATAACGAAATAAAAAAAAATTGGTTATATTCCGTCGAATATAGAATATAGAGAGAACAGTTTCAGCGATTTTAATCAAAATAAAAATCGGTTAGGGGGGATTCCGGTTCAGTGATAAAATGAAATGATAAATTTTATTCGGTGTAAAACAAAAGCGAAAACCAAAATTTATTGTTTTTCGTATTATGCCTGCTGTGAAATTTAAATGTTTGAATTTTCTTAAGAAGTAAACCAATGGCAAGGTTTACAACGACATAAAGACGCTAATATTGCATGAAGTATCCTACAAGTATTTTACAATGTAAGCTGCAGTTACTACATTTATACCATTCAATAGTTGAGCGATAATTTCAGACATTGCTTCTAGAAATCTATTTACTCTACCTTACCTCCTTACTAATATGTTATACCAAAAACGATCCGTATAGAGACATACAAAGCATTAGTCATTAAAAGTTGTTAAAATCTTTATAAAGTTATTTTAACTGATACCCACTTATTGTGCTAGTGCGTATGCACAAACGCAGCATATTCTCTTGGCTTTTCCAAATACAAACATTGTGAAAGATTTTGTATAGTTTTTGAGAAATTCAAAATATTTTTGAAAGTTGGTCCCCAAAGATGATTTTTACCCTTAGTATACGCACAAATTTTACCATCGGCGACAAAGTGCCAAAGTTTCAAATTCGTTATAAATTTATCATTCGTCGCTTACTTGAAATCGTAAAACGCAATGTATACCAGTGATACTTTCATCAAATTTCATTTTCATCGAACCAGAATCGCATCCTAGTGATAAAAAGCACTTTCTCAATTTTTTGTTAATAATAATTGGAGAAAAAATTACTCTCACGCTCAAAGTTATTAAAAAACAGATTATGCCTTTTTTTATCTACGAGTATACTATACTAAAGTAGGTGGTATTTTCGAAATGTTCTTCTTATGGCCAATCATAGGTGGAAAAATTCGGAATATTCAAGTACAGAAGTTATCCCAGTTTTTCGTCCTGGAAAAAATAAAAATATTCATCAGGCAACAGACCATACCACAGTTTTTTTCTGAGACAAAATAAAAGTAAAATATGATATGAAATTTAATTATTTTTTTTTTCATCCCATCCCAGTTTTTTGGTTTTGTACGATCTTACATTATTATTGTATTTATGTGAATCTCTTAGAGAGAGTAACGAGTAACGATCAACTCAGTAGCAGCGGTATATAGTACTGTAATTTGTACAATCGGCCAACTTCGAAAGAGTTTCTCATAAAATTAACAATATTTTAAATTCTTTAGTGTCCGTTTTGTAAGCATGTTTGTGGGCCGGAAATAATTCCTTACGTTTTGAATTGGCAATAGTATATGGACCAACTCTGATAATGACCCCAGTATCGACCGTATCTTGTAATTTTAAATTTCATATTATATTTTACGTTTATTTTGTCTGCGAAAAACAACTGGATTGGTATAGTGTTGCCTGATGAATATTTTTTTTTCTGAGATTAAAAACTTGGATTAACTTCATATGCTTCAATTTTCGCACACTCTCGAATACTTTCTACGAATATTCCGAATTTTTCCGTTGCCTAAAAGCCGATGTTGTTAGATCTAATCTGTTGTGGCGAATAGTCCACCATCGCAAGTCCTTCTTCACATTTGACTGAATCAAATAGAAATTATATTTGTTGTCAAAATCCTTAATTTGACTTGAGTTAAGAGACAGAATATTACAGAAAATACTTTTCATGATTCTAGAATAAATTTTAAGTCAAAAATTGTAACAAAAAAAAATTGTACAAGAAAATTATCTGATGCATTCAATGAAATTTCCGGATCTGGAGTAAAACACGAACTTGTTCCGTTTAATATTCGATGGGATAAAAAAATGTTTGAAGGATTAACAGGATTGTTTAGTTCGCATGATTGTGGTGGAATATTTGCTGTAAATGTATAATTTGATAGTTTGGATTTTTAAGGCCTAATTTTATTTGTGACAGTAAAGGCAAATTTTGAAAATATTCAAAGCTCGTATAACTTTACAAAATTATTTGTTAGATCGCAATTATAATTTAATTCAAGAATCCATTCTTCTATCACTAACAAAAGTCTTTATTAAAATGAATGCAGTTAGGTAACAAAAAATTACCTTTCTAATTATTTGTCTCTCTATATAAGATTAAAATTTTGTATTAAACACGAACCACAAAACTACTTCAAAATGTTCATCATAATTTAAGATTGCTTGTGCATGATTTATTTAAAAATGCATACATTTATATTGTCAACTTTACCGTCGCCCTTGCACATGCAATTTTTATTTCATTTGACATTTCTCTAATGGTTCTCGTATGTTGAATAGGTAAACGTAATTGACGCACTTCTATAATGTATAATATTTTTGAAAGTTTGCACAATCTAAACTGAAGTCTTAACCAAATAAATAAATACATAAAATAATTGTTTTTCATTTCGAACCTATGGCAATTTAAACTGTCACCGATGTAAGAATTTCATTGATGTCCTGTCACAAGAAAAGTATTACATATAGATTTCAAATAAACCAATGTCGTGACTAAAAAATGAGTTCAGAAAGGTTTTGGTATAAATTTATGTCTTTGCATATGATTAAATAGACTTTCCAGTAGCTACACACCTTTATAATATATTAAATAATAATAAAAGTAAAAGTTATTGTTACTAATTAGCATATAAGAACCACCAAATTTACATAATATAATATTATATAAATTGTTGATATAGGCGTATTTTTCGGTTGATTAGATTTTAAGAATTTTCAAAATTGTTAATTAAGTTTTCATTGTAATATAGCGTCATATAACCGCAAGCAAGAAAGCAAAGATTTGGGTGACCAAATGTTAAATTAAGTACATTTGCAACATGAACATAATATGCAAAAACATATTATAAACATGTTCTTTAATTATGGATATACCCGATAAACTTAATTATACATTTAGATGTATTTTTTATTTAATTTTATGTAACATGCAACATTATCCAGGTACAAGTTTATAGTTGTTGTAGTTTCTATTTAGTCAACAAGGTTCGTGTCGTGTTTTAAGAATTTTATAAGATAAGCGCGCGTACATTTTGCGAATTTAACATTATAAAAACAACATAAAATTCATTCTCTTTCGTGAATATGTAGGGCAATGACACTAGCTGTAAAAACTGCTGAATAAGTAATCCAAGAAGGTTTACAACGCATTAAAATCTATTAGAAAACGTTTAATACCAGTAACAAACCCAATAGGTAACAGATTTTAACGTTTCGGATAATATTTGTTCAAATCAATGTTTGTTTCAGTTTGCATATTAAGACTAATTCTAAGAACTCCGAAATAAAATTTTAATATCAAATGTTTTATCACAAAATGAAAACTTTGCTTTTTGGGACAGCATTAACGTTTGGGACAGCAAAACGATTTTTTATGGAAAATTTTGCATTTCGTTATTTCACTTATTCGAAAGATGTAAAAGAAACATTTTGTAAACTAAATTCTTTTTATTCAATTATTATTATATGCTAAAAGCTTTTAAAGTAAATACCTTAAGAGTAAACAAATCACTTTGTTTTTACATGTTCCTTTGAATCAAAACCTAACTGGAAGCTTTGCTACCGATTCAATGCAGTACATTTTAGATGCAATGTTTGGTTACAGGGATATTATTTTAGAAAACTTTAATATATAGCTTTCACATTTTCTAGAGTACTAGCGGCTATATTACCTATTAAGCTTTTCAAATAAAGAATCACATTGAGGAATCTTCGTCTAAACTTTTATTTGTAAACATAAATTTAAATTTGTTCGAAGCTGTATAAGTAAAATTGGTACTTTCACATCACAAACCCAATTTTAATTCTCTGTTTGGATTTAACGGTAAACGTTCGCCCCAAATAAGGGGGGGGGGGGAATATTTTTGTAGCACAGGCGGATTTCACTCGAATATTTGATTTTAAAGCTAATTAATTATTTTACTGTAATACCCTAGACACACTGCGATTTAATAAAACCGAGAGAGATTAATCGCAGTGTGTCAACCTCAATTTAGCTAATCCCTTTGTTTTTGCATAGAAACTTAAACTAGTTTATCTAAATCGAATTTATTAAACCACAGTCTGCCTAGGGTATAAGTAACTGCGAATTTAGATGGGTCATTTTGGGTGATGATCGCGGATGAATCATCCAAATTTTGATTAATTGAATTTGTTCATTCTGTCTGTATGATCTGAAAGAGCCTAATATTTCAAAAAGGAGATTTTATTTTTATTCACTTTTCCTCCGATATGATCCGGTAACCAGTTTAAATCCATCTTATGTTAACTCGATAAAGAAATTAATAAAAATTGATGTTGATTTTCATTTAGAATTTTAGCACCACTTTGGCTTGGTTTTTGGCTTAAAATTGTCTATTCAACCCGGCAGATTTTAATTGGTTTCAAATCTTGGGAAACTGCTGCTATTTTGTCTTATCATTTAACTCAATGGTTAAGATGATCCTGGATAGCAACTTTGTTATTATAGCATTAAATACTTATTTAATATTTTACTCATTTTTGATATACACAGTGTAATTCAAAATTATCGGAACCGTCAAATGTTCCAAAGGGATTGAGTTTCTGGTAAAAATGTTACATGTCACCTTGAAAGGCCAATTTTGGGGCTAACGTGAAAATGTTAAAAGCAATCAATAGTTTTGCTACGGAATCGTTTAGCTAACGTTATGAACTATTCGGACAATTTTATTTTTCTTATTCCAACCTTAACTTTTCGGGTTATAAGACGGTTAGCTTTGTGTTTGCGCCATTTTCTCAAGGCGTGTATATTAGTGTTTAGTGAAACTTAAGAAAATTCCCAAGCAAGCCGATTCTAGTGGTAGATTGAAGGATCGAGATCCACTAAAAATGTGCCCGAAATTGGAGCAATGACTTTCGTTGTTTTCTCAAACTCTTCATCTGGTTCAATCTACACATTTAGAAAGATGTATGGAATCTGAATTTTATGCAGGTAGATTCTAGAGAATCTTTTAAGTGTATTATTTAAACTTTGTGATTCTGACTGTTGTTTTTGAGTGGCTACTTTAGCAATAATTGATGTTGATATTGAAAGAATTTAGCAACATGTACTAATTAAAGTTTTCAATAAAAATCAATCAAAATGATTCAAAAACGGTTTTCAACCTATTTTCTGGTACAAATCAAATTTGATAAATACTGTATATAGTAGTATTAACATGGCAGGTAAAACAGGATGCCATTCCGGGATTCGAAGTCGGTACCCTCCGGCACAAACTGCGCTGCCTTATCTGCAGTACTTTTGTACCTTCTGAAACCTTAATGATACTATGATGTTTGATATTATTTAAAGTATAACAAAAAAATTCATGGAATAAAAAATTCACTCGAAATCGGGACGATAAAGAAGTGAACTCAGATATATTAAGTCTGTAAAAAGCCAGTACCATTTCATGATCCAAGCTTTAGGGTAGTTTTATAATATAGAGAACTCTTTCTCTAAATATCTAAACGAATTGTGTTTTGGCAGAAAGCTAGAAATACATTTTGCCCGCCCACCGTACTGCAAAACCTTTTTTCAAAATTATTTCAAACGTTGAAAATGCCAGTTTTGGTTAAGAGGACAACGATCGTATTCACATTCGAAACAATTTTATAAATATTTTGACAAACCACAAAAATACCACAAATATTCAAAATTTGACACCTAAGGAAAACAGAAATATGACATACGTAAAACAAACGAAGACGTTTTTGAGAGACAGTCCAGATATTTTAGTGACAAAAGCAGACAAAGGCAACGTCGAAATTGTTTTGACATTACGGAAGGACTGAAAAAATGTCTGACTTACTCAACGACACTTCGGCTTACGCACAATTTTATAGAGACAATTCTACACCGATACAACCAAAAATTAAAAGAATGAGGGAAATTTGGCAAAATACAATTGGCTACAAAGATAAAACTTACAAATTATACAGCAGTGATTCCAAAATTATATGGGCTGCCAAAATCTCATAAGCCAAATGTAACATACAGGTTCGATAAATCATCATTTTTAGGTAATATCCCTAAACCAAGTTTAGGACAAAAACATTAATTTATTCTAAATTCTGGGGATTTCAAAAACAAAATTAATATCGTTACCGTCCCACCAAATTCTATGTTTATCTTTTTCTTTTTTTCGGTTTTTATCTATGCAATCTGTTCTGGGGCTCAAATCACTCCCAACTCTTTCGCTGTTACCTTTTACCGTCCTATTTTACGCAGTAGTAGCCAAATCGAGGACTTACGGCTACAGACCCATTTTGTATAAACCACCTGCACATTGGATTGCTTCATGCCAGCCTATATAGTGCTGACTTGAAAGGTAGGTCGGCCCATGGATTTTGCACTCTCAACATGGGTTCATCCTCATGATTGATCGTAGCCAGATGATGAAAAACCCCTTTTGCATTCTCCCCCTATCAGGATTCGAACCAGGTACCTCCCGATCTAAACGCGGCAGATTTAACCACTGTGGAGTTTGGTCGATGTTAATCTATTTACATGTTAAAACTTTGTTTACAAATGTTGATAACCAAATTTCACGACATATTGTCAGTCAAAATTGGAAACAAATAAAGAAAAATTCTAAATCTAAATTAACGAAAGTTCAATTTTTTACTGCTTTATAATTTTTTTTGAACAATTCAGAATATTCGTTTAATGACAAAATGTATAAACAAACTTTTAGCTTCAGGGTTTAAGCCCCATATTAGCAAACTTATGAATGGAAAATTTCAGTATTAAAGCACTTTGGACTTTCAACCGTTATTTTACTTTAGATATGTAGACGACATAATTACTGCGGTACCGGTAAATAAAATCGATTATTTTTAAGAAGCGGTTAAGTCAGTAAATCTATATATGTATATATAAAAATGAATTCCTGCTTGTTTGTTTGTCTGTTCCGAATGGGCGTCTCAGCCGCTCAACCGATCGCCATGAAATTTTTACCATGTACAAGTTGCATATCCAGAACCAACCTTACGATATTTTGGAAGGGGCTGGACCCCGGGGTCTAGGGGCTTGACCCCGGGGTCTAGGGGCTGGACCCCGGGGTCTAGGGGCTGCGTTACAATTTTTTTCGAAAATGTTAATTTTCTTTAAATTTTTCCACGAAAATGAGTTTATGGGGCTGGTTATTAGAAATTACTGACATGTTCGAATCCGAGGGGCCCAGCCCTGGATCAAAAATTAATTTGACATGTATAGATACAAATATTTGATTATTCCAAAATGACTTCTCAGTCGCTCAACCGATCGCCATGAAATGTTTACCATGCAAATGTTGCATGTTCTGGACCAATCCTACGATATTGTGAAAGGGGCTGGACCCCGGGGTCTAGGGGCCATGGTACAAATTTTTTAAAAAATTTAACTTTTTTTACGAGAATGAGTTTTGGAAAGGGGTTATATGAAATAAGAGACATGTTCGAATTCGGGGGGTACGCCCCTGGATCAAAAATTCATTTTTACATGTAAAGATACAATTATTTGATTGTTCTGAAATAACGCCTTAACCGCTTTACCGATCGCCATGAAATTTTTACCATGTACAAGTTGCATATCCAGAACCAACCTTACGATATTTTGGAAGGGGCTGGACCCCGGGGTCTAGGAGCTGCGTTACAAATTTTTTCGAAAATGTTAATTTTCTTTAAATTTTTCCACGAAAATGAGTTTATGGGGCTGGTTATTAGAAATTACTGACATGTTCGAATCCGAGGGGCCCAGCCCTGGATCAAAAATTAATTTTTACATGTATAGATACAAATATTTGATTATTCGAAAATGACTTCTCAGTCGCTCAACCGATCGCCATGAAATGTTTACCATGCAAATGTTGCATGTTCAGGATCAATCTTACGATATTGTGAAAGGGGTTGGACCCCGGGGTCTAGGGCCATGGTACAAATTTTTAAAAAAATTTAAATTTTTTTACGAGAATGAGTTTTGGAACCCGGAGTCTAGGGGCTGTGGTACAAATTTTTTCTCAAATTTAAATTTTTTTAAGATTTTTTGACGGGAATGACTTTAGGAAAGGGGTTATATGAAATTAGTGACATGCTCCAATCCGGAAGTCTGCCCTGGATCAAGAATTCATTTTTACATATATAGATACAATTATTTAAATGCTCCGAAATAGCGCGAGGGACTACCCCAGGATCAACAGGGTATAAGGGCTGCAGTACGAATTGTTTCTACAATTAAAATTTTTTTTTAATTTCTTTCGGTAATGAGTTTAGGAAGTAGGTTATATGAAACTAATGAAATATGTATTTGAATATGAGGGGTCCATCCCATGGATAAGAATTCATTTTTACGACTTTATGTAAGAGAAACAATTTTAGACAAACTTACGGTGACTTGGCGTTCCACAAGAAATTCCGAATATTTTTAGAAGTTTATTGTACTATTTTGCTATTTGGTTATTATTGTATGTTGAATTGGAACTGCAGTAAAACAAAGAAATATTTTAATCCTTAACTTCTTTCCCCTTAGAATGAGAAAACATTTAGGTTTCTAATGTTGAATGATTGCTGCACATTTAAATTTAGACACCAAGAAGGATATCTAGCGTGCGATTGTTATACACAAATCATACCTCTACTATAATTGATTTAATTATTCAAATTAATTTTATTAATTTAAATTTAAGACAATCTTTCATCACTTTAACTGAAGACAAATCTCTGAACACTTATATTATCCATACTAATAATCCATTTTTACTGGTTTGACATATACTGTTTAGTGATATCCTATTTATCATATCCTGTTTTGAAATGTACCATAGTCAGCGAGTTCTAATTTCCACATAACTTCAGAAATAATGAACATTCTATTTTAATCCACTATTGCAACCGGCGGACTTCCTGTGCAACGCCGGTTAACTCAGCTAGTAGTAGTATAAAATTTACTTTAGAAGAAGAAGTAGATAACCAGATTTCTTTTTTGGATATTTTGTAAATTTATAAACCAAATGACAATAGAGATACCTGGTCAGGCAGATATATATTCAATTTTTGGCCTTCCACCACTTACAAAAACGTGATTTGGAAAACAAGAAATCCTATGCCTAGGCCAAAAAATGAAATCATAAACTTTTTGGCCTTTCCATATATACAAAAACCCGAACAAAAAACGTCTGTTCCAGAATTATAATTTTAAAATTATGGGATATGCTGCCACAAGCTGAAATGAAAATATTTTCCAAAATTAAAGACGACGTACCTTTAAAAAGCAATCAAATGTGGTTTACCAAGTCCGTTGTAGTTGCAACGTATATCGGACAGACAAAACCCATTTTTGAAAAAAAAAAAATTTACCAACACAACTATGACATCAATAACGATCTAAATTCAAATATTAGTGCACTTACACGGCATCTGAAAAAATTCAAATCATTTAATCAATTTAGATAACGTCAAAATTCTCGATAAACAAACCAACCTTAGGAAAAGATCGATTTTGGAAATGTTACACATTAAATTAAGTAAAAATTCGATTAGTATTGTGGAAGATTATGCTTATGACTAATTATGCAATATTGGCAACTTGTATGATTTATTTATATAAGTTTTTGTCTCATACTCATTTAATTTTACTCAATTGTACAACTTTTCTACATGAAAAGCTTTAGCTAGGCTGTGCATTTTACTGAAAACTCGGCTTTAGTAAAAACACTCGTTTTTAGTAAAAACTTCCAGCATTTGTAATAAAGGTTATGTCACTAAATTGTAGTAGCTCGATCCAAAACATCGCGCAGGGCATAGTTAGTAGGCTAGTCGAAAAGCTAAAACCAACTCAACGAGACAAAACTGTCAAATAAACACAAACTGACCATACCAAACTACAGCAACCAAAAGGCATTCCGAAACGAAAATTACACAGCCACCTCCGTAGAAATTAATGGCGAAATAACCTTATTCACTATTGTTGCAGCTTACTTCTGGAAGGTCAATTCCAACGATTTAGATAATTTGTTTAAACTGCGCAACGCCGGAGATTGACCATAACGCCTTATGAAGCTGCTTGGAGTGCAACCTGAACGGTAAAAATCTCATGAAATATTGCGAAAACAATAACACTCAAATTATCGCTCCTGATACATTTACAAGGAGAAATACTGTTCTGGACTTCGCCATCTCAAAAAACTTAACTGTCTCGAGTATTAAAGTCACCTAAGACTTTTGCTCTGACCATCTTCCAATAAAGTTTCACGTACTAGTAGAAGCGACAAAGAAAACAGTTTCTCCTACCACCGCTCTGGATTTTGGCAAAGTAGACTGGTTCTTATTTAAACACCAGATGCATATGAGGTCTGTTGAAATTCTAAATTTTTCAATAAAGTATACATTAGAAATTGACCAGTGCATCAATGAGTTCACGAGCGCTCTAAAAAAATGCGATGGATATCTCCGTACCAGTTAAGTTTCTAAAACATGTAACCCTTCCTGCAGACATAGTGAAGATGATTAGAGCCAGGAACAGAACTAGGGACCAACATCGGAAGTTTCCATTTCCGTTCCCCAGCACCTTGGTAAACAGGCTAACAAGAACCATCCATTGCAAAATTAATGGTCACTATCAAAGATCGTTCGAGGACAGGCTTAGAAATTTAAAGCCGAACCATCTGAACTTATTCAGAGAAATAAAAAGAATCAAGTCTGTCAGATCTGAAAGAAATACTGTGCTGGAGAGCTCTGAGGGCTCCATCGTGGACCCTGCCATTATGTTTAATAGTGTAGCTGAGTATTACAAGGAAATTATCAAAAAACAAGCAGCGAATCACGCTCTTGAAATATAAGAGGTAGAATCATTCACTTCGCCACACCCAGCCCCTATGTCAATTCCTAGCTCAGTTCAAACAGACGCCGATTCGGTTGAAGCAATCATCAAGCGATTTAAAAGTTCAAAATCTCCGGGTGTGGTAGGCATTTCCAACAGAACCCTAAAACATATCCCTCATGTAGCTATGCAATGCTATAGAGTTTGGTTATTACCCAAACATCTGGAAGTTATCAAAGATATTTTGCCTTCCCAAAACCAGAAAAACCATTCACGGCAGAAAATACCAGAACCATCACTCTATATTAAGGTCAATAGATAAGGATTGCTATCGATAGGCTATCTATCAGTGTTCATAGAAACGATTATCCCAGAGGAACAATTTGATTTTGTTCCCCAAAACTCTACTTCCAATAACTACTCCCAAATAAAAGACGTCGTAAAATATCGGCGGTGGTCTTTCGGGATATTCAGAAGGCGATCGACTCAGTATGACATGAGGGGCTTTTGTGCAAACTAAGAAGCCCAGAAGGGCGTGCTGCCAATTTAATAATGTTTCTGGTATCACACCTCATTGAACGGGACACACGGTATTCGTGCAGAAGTACCTCAGGGTTCGGTTCTGGGTTCCCTACTGCAAATGCTCATACAGATTACAAAAGCACCAAAATATTTTAACGGATTATTTCAAAAAATGGGAAATTAAAGTAAATCCGTAAAAATCCTTGTTGGTGTTTTCCATCCACACCCGAACCAAATTGATACTCGCATTATAAACAGGCTCGGGATCGTGAAATATCTTAGAATTGCCATATCAGAAAATCTGAAATTTAATAAGCACGTATGGTCAGCTATACCTACAGAGGAAAAGTATTTGCGGTTTTCAACTCTCTGTATTCCTTCTTAAAGGCGGAATTGCCTCGTCTTCGTCTCAAGGCAAATCGAAGTTAATTTCTTTCGAAGCGAAATCTTTCATGAAAACCGATGATTAAAATTTTAATAAAATGTAAACCAAAATGAATAAATACTGAAGAAATATTTTTCATTATGCTTTTGACAATGACTGCGAATTGGGATTGAAAGCTCAAGCTTAGACAAGTTAAAATAAAGAGTCATATAGCAAAAAATAATTCGTTTAAATATTAAGAATTGGCTCAATATAAATAAAAATATTCTTTCACTGAATGTCACCCAAACTTCTTTGGCACAAATAACTAACAAACCAAATAACTGCTAGGGGCTCTACTATGAAATGGCAGTTATCATTCTTTGATAGCAGCCAAAGGGAAAAGCGAATACTACAAATTTAATATATTGCCGTGCTAAGAAAAAAAATCACAAACGCCAAGAGTAGGGCATATTTGGATTCTGCAAACAAATACTTATTTTGCAGCTTTTGTAAAAAGCCAAATATCCTCAATCTTTCATATTAAGACATGGCAAATAAAAATAGAATAATTGAAATTACACAAAACTACAAAAAGGCAAATGTGACTTTTTCTTAGCACGGCAGTATAGTTTTGCTTTTTTCATTTGTCTGCAATTACGATGAAACGACAAAAGTCGAAAATAGTCATCAACATCACATTTAAAATCCAAAAATAACGTCACATAATTAATGCATTGACACTAAACTTTTTTTTTCTTTGGCAAACAAGTAATCGGCTGTGAGCAGAGATTATTAATTTATAGAGAAGTAGAAAACCAAACCGCGAGCATTTTACGCTAGCATTAAAATATTCAAGTCTCCTCTTATATCGTGCCATGGACACTGACAGCAAAAAACATCCAGGAAATTGCTATAATTGAGCGTAAGATCATCAGAATATTTCTCGGTCCCATTAAAGAGCAGGGAGCCACGTAAAGAATGCGAATGAATCACGTGGGAAAAAGTTGACATCATCGGATTTATCAAATCGTCAAGATTAACATGGCTTGGGTACGTAATTCGCTCACAAAATCCTTGGAGTCGGCATTAGTGAAAGTAGGACCTTGTGGGAAAACATTTACCCGAAGAATGGACGACGTTAAAAGAGACCTAAACACACTCGGTCATCGTGTCTTGTGATAGATCGAAATACTTGGAGGAACATCGTTGAGGCGGCCAAAGGAAAAATAAAGCCCTTGCACTTCAATGGCTTGATCTGAAAATTGGCGGCACTAATAACGCAATCTCTCACAGAGCACAGAGTGAAACGCGGCTGGCATTCTTGTTGTTCGTTAGCGGGAGTGTTTAAAATGGATACTAGGAGTAAAATGGCCGTGCAGAAATACCAACATAATTAAGCGACATAATTTTATATTCGAACACAACATTTTTGCAGGTTTGTGGTCCTCTGCAAATGAAAATCTAGTTCTTTGTAACGCTATACTTTATTTGTCACCATTTTTCTAATATTTCTCACATTTTCTCACTCTAGTCACTTGTCACTCTTTTTTATTTTTCAATTTAATCTGGTGCCGATTCTTACCGAGTTGTAATATATCAGCCAGTCTTTCTGTTAATCTGTTTGTTATCTTTCTAAAAGCTCAAAAATATTAATTGAACGGCCTGAAAAAGTTTATTTGAACTTTACATTTTTTCACACGATTTTTGTAAACGACTCAGCGGAAATGACAGTTTATCTTATTAGTTCGAGAAATAAAATGTTTGTAAGAAACCTTGAAAAAATACAGGGCGTCCCGAAAAGTTAAGCTATGTTTCATTTTCATAAATTCTATTGTCATCTATCAGATTTAGAGCTTCTGTAATAATTTTAAAATCAAAGCTTGGAATCTTGTTTTTCACCGTTTTACTTCGAATAATTGGTTATCCAGGAAAATGTTGACCATTTGTTTAAGAAAAGTGTAATTCGTAAAAAACTATTTTGCAGAATCCGAGGCTGACATTTTATTAAGCTTCTTCGCAATCAATTTAGAAATCTTTGAAACTGAATTTGATTTTAAAGCCACTACTATCAAAAGACTTACCCAATCACGAAATATGATTGGGCAGTTGAAAGTACCACTAATGCAGGACACAAATATGTTTGTAAATATAGCCTTTTAGTTATTATTTGATTTTGTCTTGCGATCGACTCACTTTCAGCCTGTCGAAACAAAAAAATAGTTCGGTCTAGAAAATCATGTTGCAAAAAGAATTTAAAAAAACAGTATAAAATGCCGCCCAGGTAACCAAAGCTAGGTATCCTTTGTTAATACCCGATTAAATCGAACAACTGCATGGCTTCCAAGTTTTATAACTTTCAAGATAGATTTCCAACGGAATACGGATACCTTAATTATGATTTATTGAACAAATAAACGTTTGAGAGAGAATGCTTCATTTAATTTAATTAATTGCATCGTTAATGACAAATCAGTAAATCATATTGTAAAAGATTTTTATTACGCTAAATTTGTTTTTTTCATTTCCAATTCAAATCTATCTTTGCATGTAAAAGCTTTCAACTTTCAATTATATAACGCCTTCTTAGCAGCTGATTTATTTTTTTTTACTTCAAATATTTACTTTCAAAGAGTTTCAAACAAGGTCAGATTCTCTGAATAAATATTTACTAAAATTTCACACACACTGTACAGCAAATAAAACCAGTATACAAGAATTTGATACACAATTACAATTTTTATTCCGTTCAATTAAGAAACTTAATTTTACAGTATTAGTAAGATTTGCAATATAAATACCGAAGAAACTTTCTTATAAAATAACAAAGATTAAATTATTTTGTGGTTTGCATTAAAATTTTAAAAGATTTTTGTTTGCCTTTTTGATGACATTTTTGTAGAGTGCAGTATAAACGTTAATAAATATACATCCAAATTTATGTACATATAGAATGTACGAATAAAATGTCAACTTTCTTTTATAAAACAATAAAAATTAAAATATTTTGTGGTACTTACAGTAGTTTGCCCAAATCCATTTAATTCAATTAAGCATAGCAGCACAAAAATTAATAAAAATAATTTTTTGTACATTTTAAAAAATCTTTGGGGTATTCCTTGTGTTAATGCGGATGATGGTGTGTGTGAGTGTAATGAATATCTGAAATGGTAAAATAAAAAATTGTATATAATTAGAGACTTTTAATTAGTGTAATTGTAATGTGCTTTTTTAAAAAGCTTTTTTCAATAAATTTCATTTTGGATATGTATCCTCTAGAAATGGTTCTTAACGATAATATCCAGTATTCCAGATTAATGTTTCTAATTAGACAAAATTAAAATCGGGTAAAGTACTTGCGAGAACATCTTTTGTCGATATAATTTAGATAAATATGTCACGAGGGAAATTTAAGGTATAGTTGCATTACAGAAAAATAAAAAGATTAACTAAAAATTTTTGTTTTTGGTTTTAGCAACAAATTACAAATTTTACAGGTTGCTCTTAAAAATGTAACTTAATTTTATGTCGTAAGAAAAATCGAAAAGAACTTGGATTGAAAATCTCGTGGCAAGGCGATGGTCAGATCTCAAAATATGTTTGGTCCAAAATTAATAGACAAAATCGTAATAGTACAGTAAATACAATAGTAGTATTATCTTCAACGTGCTGCTATATTTAAATATCTAGACGTCAAAAATGACCAATTACATTGACCGATAGCAAATAGCAGTGCCAAGTTTCTAAGAGTTTGTCTTTAAAATCAAATCATTGTCTCCCCAAATTAATTTAACCATAACGATGAGCTTAAACTGGCTCAGGTAAATTGTTTTTAGAGTATAGTCACATATCCAGCAAATAACGTTCTTAGTTGTAACATATATCAAAAAGTATGAATATTAATGTGCCATCTCCATAAACAGATCAATTAAGATTGGATAATATTTAATGACGATCCGTGCAACTATCTCAACTAAGGAAATTTGGCGAGATATTGGGGCTATCAAACGAATCTCGCGACAAATCCAATTTGGTGATTTTGTCTCTGGAACTCGCGAATTTGTTGGCATTCACATCTTTATGGAGCGATAGAATTTCTCATTCTCTCTTCGGTCAGTAGAGCCATACTAATAACATCCGTTTATTAACAAAGTGGTCAAATATATCATCCTTTAAAATGATTATGTAAAATCTCCTCACACACAAGAAACAAATTCTCCTTATATTGGAATTGTGATGAAAACGGGCATTACTACCAAGACTATTTACAAGACTGTCTTGCAATCATTTGTTTAGAAAGCGGAAGCAAAAATACAAAAAAATCATAAATTGCACAAACTGTAAATTAGACCTTCGACATCAGGAAATTCGATAGCAAACTATTATAGCATTATGATGCCAAGCTCGATGGCAAGGCCGAAGTCCCTAATTGAACCCAATTTCTCTAATTGATGCAACGTCAAGTTAAATAGTATTTTCTATCTTTCTCCTTTTAAAAAACTGCGGTCAAATTCAATGGAGGGTGGTCTAAGTAGAGACTCAGATAAATTACTTTCGATTATAACGTCGAATATACAAAAAGCAATAATTAGGAGAGGCACACTACTTTGCAAATATTGGCATTCGTTAGCTGAAGTTTCTAGTGTTCTTCTTGATGGGTTCAATTAATTTTGAAGTTAGAAGCTTTACTTGTATTTTGCACTGAAGATTAATTTAATATATTATTACAATCTAGTCTCAAAATAATTAACGATATTTTATACAAAAGCATCGACCTTCGAAATGTATGAAAGCTGTGACTTCACAACAGATGTGATGAACCGAGAAATTGTCCTTACAATGGCAACACACGGTTAGATAGAAAAAATTCGACAGCCAATAAGAACTTATAAATGTATTAAGTACTCAAATAATATAAACAGCAGATATTTTCTTTAACAAATTTTATATAAAGGCCTATCCAAAAGATATGTGTCGACTTCAATACCTTAAATCATTTGCAGATCAAATGCAATTCAAGCACTAATATCCGAACATCATGCAAACAACTCAACGATATGAAGAATTCTGAACACCTCGAAAAATACCACAAACTTCGAAAATAATTTAAAAAGTCTCATTAATTTCGAAATAATCTCAAGAATGTCGAAAAGACGATGTTGTAATGCCAAAGGAATTAAATCGCGATCATCTGACCTGTAAAACATTAATAACCTGAATAATCTCGAATAACCTAGAAAATAAACTCGAAATATCGAAAGTTTCAGAAAATCTACTGAAAACTTGATTCAGGCTTATGTAAATAAATTAGAAAACGCTCCCTCCGCCCCTACAAGATCCCGCAACTATAGAAGCTAAGCGCAAAAAATCTCCAAAATGTCGACATCTTAGGATATTTAAAACAAACTGGAATATTCTGGATTATCACAGCAAAATTCGAATTTTCTCCTGAATTATTTCGAACAATTCAAAAATATTGAAAAATCTGGATATTCATAACTAATTTCGAAAAACCTAAAAGCAGAAGTGAGGAGACTCGAGGAAATGTATAACTTCTTTAATTTTTTTGAATGTTAATTAATTCATGTAATTTCTAATATGCAACCGGTGATTAGACCATTTTAAATGTGTTACAAAATTAACACGTAGAAGTATATTAGTATTTGCGAACAATCATTCAACGAAACCGACTAATAGACAGAATTCTATTTATTTAATTTTTTAATTTATATGATTTCAATACGTTCCGAAGATTGTAAGAGAAGTCAATACAGTTTCGAACTGACGAGCTTATGATTATGAAAAAATCAATCTTCTCATCAGGTCGCGCCGACTGGACTGATTATACCACAATTTACATTCTATATATACAGAATGTACTGTGCGTTATGTATTAGCGAATCATACTAATACAGACAAATTCTCTTACAATTTTTTCTTCTTCACGACATTCACACAGCTTTATTTCTGTGTACGCTAATTTTACTTTTTTAATTTTTTTGAATGTTAATTAATTCATGTAATGTCTAATATGCAACCGGACATATATTTTTTGAGCTTATCGTTAAATTTCTTAACGTTACTGTATATAACATTATTGAAAGTAAGTTTTCTTAGACTTTATTAAGCTTAGTGTTAACTTAGCTAAATAAAAGTCATGTAAATCTCGAATAACATTGGAACTCGCAAAGAGTCGCGGATAGTTTCGAAAATTTCGAACAATCTTATACTTCGAATCTCGATAACATTGAATAACCGAATACCCTTGGAAATCTCAAATATATTCGAATAATCTCGAGAAACTAGAATTATCTGACAGTTTTAAAACACCGAATCTCAAAAACATCACCCAACTCAGCTCCAAGTTAAATTCGAATGATTTCGAAAAGTTCGAGAAATTATAGAAAATGAGTAAAAATTCAAATCCGGATCAAATGGCATAATGGCTAAGGCTGCGGCGTTTGGATCCGGAGTTCCGGGGTTCGAATTCTGATAGGGGCGGGATGCAAAAGGGATTTTTCATCATCTGATTACGATTGGTGATGAAGATGAACACAACTATGACCCTCATCTTTCATGTCAATACTATATACTGAAATGAAAGAATGCAATATGCAGGTGGATACGTAAAACGGACTTATAGCCGTACGTCCCCGATTTGGCTACCGCGTTAAGTAGGACGTTGAAAGGGTACTATGAAAGTGTTGAGGGTGCCTAAGCCCCAGAAAAAATTGCAGAGATAGAAACAAACAAACATCGTGCCATGAAATCGGGACGTGCCAAAGCTCTTAACCCCATCAAATGAATTTCCATTTTCCTTGCATAGTTTTCCAAAATAACTGATTTTACCTGGTTTAACTTTAATTTTCGATTTTATTTGCCATTTACCAGTAACCAAAAAACTCTGGTAAACGAGGAAGTGTAATTCCAGGTCAGATCTCCATACGGAATGAACACTAAAGCGACGTTACTAGTAATTACTCTCTATGCATAGGTCGATTGGATTTTCATTATATAAAGTTTTGTATGGTTGCATCTGCCTCACGACCGGTTGAGCTCGTACGTTTTTGAAGTTAGTTTGTTTTAAGATGGTAAGTTATTTATGGTATTAACTGACACTTACCGTTTCTTTGTTAAGGAGGAAGAAACATTATAGTTAAAAATTTCATGGCACAAATCAGAAAATCTCAATATGTGGCCTGTTTTTGCAGAGGTATAATTTATCTGAAATATCCAAGATGTATGTATGACCAAGAAAATTGATTAGAACTAATACACGTTAATCCACAAAAATAAAGCTTAACGATTTAAATAATTTATGAGAATGAGATGAGATCTGATTTCGGGAAAATTCGTTTAGGGATCATCCGTTGGGCCTAGGTTCCTTTTTTAATTTTTTTTCTAATTATAATCGTTGCGTTTCTTTCTTATTGTTTTGTGAATTTTGTTATTTGTATGGGATTTCAAATTTAGTTTCATATACAACTCGAGCGATCCTGAAAAAGCCAATTTGAAAAAAGCTAAGCCATTTCTCAATCGATTTGGGTGAAACTCGGTTTATACGATGAAAAGGGGATTGCGAAATGAGTTCTGGATATTATTCTCTAAAAATGGACAGTTTAATAAATCGAATTAAGCATGAGTTCTGGAATATGGCCAATTTAAATAGAATTACGCCGACACTGACCCGATTGAGACGACAACCGGTTTGCATGATGATAATGGGATTCCAACATGAGGTCTAGGTGTAGTTAAAAAAATGGCCAATTACAATGGAACTACTTAACGATTTCTCAACTAATTTGGGTAAAACTCGGTTTGTAGAATAAAAATGAAACTCTAATGTGAGTTCCAGATGTGGTTCTGAAAAATGACCAATTTGATGCCAACTAAGCCATTTCTCAACCGATTAAGATAGAACTCGGTGTATATGATGAAAGTTACATTCCAATTTAGTTCCGGGTGTGGTTCTGGAAATTTACGAATTTGGAAGCCATTTCTCAACCGATGGCATTAAATTCGGTTTATAAATTGAAAATGACCAGTCGAATGGAACAAGGGCTGAAAATGGCGAATTTGATTGAACTATAAGTATCTTCATAACTATATTGGGATGAAACTCGGCGTATATGAAAAAATTGGAATTTTAATTTGATTTATGAATGTAGTTCTACAAAATTACTAATTTGAATTGAACTAAGCCACTTCTAAACCGATTTGGTCTATATAATGAAAATTACCAATTTGATTGGAATAAGGCCTGGGTTCTGGAAAATGGCCAGTCTAAGTAACTTAATAACTAATTTGGGGTGAAACTCGGTTTATATTATGAAAATAGAATACCAATATATGCAATGGATGAGGTTCTGCAAAATGGCTAATTTGAATGGAACTAAGCCATTTCTCAGCCGATAGGGATGAAACTCAGTTTGTATCATGAATGAAAATGGAATTCCAATAAGAGTTCCGAATGTGGTTCTGAAAATTGGCCAATTTGAATGGAACTTTTAATAGCAATTTCTCAGTCAATTGGGATGAAGCTCGTTTTATTGGATGAAATGGAGAATTTGAATGGAACAAGGGCTGGGAATGGCCAATTTGATGAAACTAAGCAATTTTATAGCCAACTATGATGAATTTCGGCTTATACGATAAAATTATAATTATAATATGAGTTTCGAATGTGATTCTGGAAAATGGTTCATTAGAATAGAAGTAAGCATTTCTCAATCGATTTGGATGAAACACAGTTTGTATGATGAAAATGGACTTCAATATGAGATCCGAATTTGTTTCTGGAAAATAAGTAATTTGCATGGAATTGAGCTATTTCTCAACCGATTTGTAATATGAAAATGGGATTCCAATTTATGGTCCGAACGTGTTTCTGGAAAATGGCAATTTAAACGGAATAAAGCCAATTGCTCAACAGATTGGGATAAAACATAGTCTACATATATGACAAAAACGGACAATTTGAATTTAAAAAAGCAATTTCTGAACCCATTGAGATGATATATGGCTTATATAATGAAATTGGAATTCCAATATGAGTTTCGGATGTGGTTCTTGAAAATAACCAATTTGAACAGAATAAAGCCAATTGCTCACTATAGATTGAGATTAAAATGCTTAATTTGAATGGAAATAAGCCATATTTCTCTTTAGTTTAGGATGAAACTCGGTTTTTAAGATGAAAATCGCCAATTTGATAGAACTCAGCAACTTCATAACCAATTGGGGTGAAACTTTGCTTATATGATGAAATGGAATTCCAATATGAGTTATATGGTTCTGGAAAATTACCCATTTGAATGGAACTAAGCCGTTGCTCAACCGATTGCGATGGAACTCAGTTTGTATGATGAAAATGGGATTCCAATGTCGGTTCCGAATATGTTTCTGGAAAATGGCCAATTTGAACAGAATAAAGCCAATTGCTCACCAAATTGGGACGAAATTGAGTCTATGTGATTAAAACGGCTAATTTGAATAGCTATTTCTCAAAAGTTTAGGATGAAACTCGGTTTATAGGATGAAAATGGCCAATGTGATATAATCGAGCAACTTCATAATCAATCGGGATGAAACTTTGCTTATATGATAAAATTGGAATTCCAATATGAGTTATGTGGTTCTGGAAAATGGCCAATTTGAATAGAATATAGACAATTGCTCTACATGGGATGAAACTCGGTTTCTGGAAATGACCAATTTGATGGAACTAAGCAACTTCTGTGCTGAATGAAATTGGAATTCCATTATGAGTTACGGATAAAGCTCTGTAAAATGAACAATTTGATGAAACTAAACAACTTTTGATTACGATAGAACTCGGTGTATATGATGAAAGTTAAATTCCAATTTAGTTCCGGGTGTGGTTCTGGAAATTGACCAATTAGGAAGGCATTTCTATAGCAATGGCATTAATCTCGGTTTATAGGTTGAAAATGGTCAGTTCGAATGGAACAAGGGCTGAAAATGGCGAATTTTATTGTACTAAGTATCTTCATAATAAATTAGGATGAAACCCGGCTTATATGATAAAATTGGAATTTCAATTTGAGTTGCGGCTGTGGTTCTAGAAAATTACTAATTTGAATGGAACTAAGCCACTTCATAACCGATTTGGTCTATATAATGAAAACTACCAATTTGATTATAACAAGACCTGGGTTCTGGAAAATGACCAATTTCAATGGAACTAAGCAACTTCTTAACCAATTGGGGTGAAACTCGGGTTATACCACGAAATTAGAATTCCAATATGAGCTCCCCGTGTGGTTTCTGAAAAATGGCTAATTTGAATAGAACATGATGAATGAAAATGGGATGAACTAAGCAATTTTATAGCCAATTATGATGAAATTCGGCTCATATGATAAAATTGGAATTATAATATGAGTTCCGAATTTGATTCTGGAAAATACTAATTTGAATGGAACTTAGCCATTTCTCAACCGATTTGTATGATGAAAGTGGAATTCCAATCTGTGTTCCGAACGTGTTTCTGGAAAATGAAAATTTAAACGTAATAAAGCCAATTGCTGAACATATCGGGATAAAACTTAGTCTATATGGCAAAAACGGTGAAATTGAATGGGAAAACGCCGGATAATTTGAATCGAACTAAGCAATTTATTAACCGCTTGAGATGAGATACGTGAATTTCAATATGAGTTTCGGATGTGGTTCTGAAAAATGACTAATTGAACAGAACTACGCCATTTCTTAACCGATTGCGATTAAACCCGGTTTACTTGATTTATATGGTATTCCAATTTGAATTCCGAATGTGTTTCTGGAAAATAACCAATTTGAACGGAATAATGCCAATTGCTCACCAGATTGGAGTGAAATTTAGTCTATGTGATTAAAACGACTAATTTGAATGGAACTAAGCCATTTCTCAATAGTTTAGGATGAAACTCGGTTTACAGGATGAAAATGGCCAATTTGATAGAACTAAGCAACTCCATAACCAATTGTGATGAAACTTGCCTTATATAATGAAATTGAAACTTCAATATGAGTTATGAGGTTCTACTAGGAGCCACTTCTCAACCGATTGCAATGGAACTCGCACAGAATAAAGCCAATTGCTCAACATATTGGGATGAAACTCGGTTTATAGGGTGAAAATGGCCAATTTGAATGGAACTAAGCAACTTCATAGCCAATTGGGATGAAACTCAGTTTGTGTGATGAATGAAAATGGCATCCCAATATATGAGTTTCGGATTTGGTTTTGTAAAATGACCAATTTGAATGGAACTAAGCCATTTTTTAACTGATTCTGATTAAACTCGGTTTGTATGATGAAAACCGCTAATTTGATTGGAACAAGGCACTAGTTCTAGAAAGTGATCAATTTCAATACCATTAAGCCATTTCTCAACCGTTTGGAATGGAAGTCTGTTTCTATGATGAAAATGGGATTCCAACATGAGTTCGGTGGTACACCGAAATATTAACCATTACTTTTCGGTTCAGTTTTTGGTGCTTATGGTCTATATTGCGAACATTTTTTTTTTACTTTTCGCTTGCTTTTTTTTAGCAGGGAAATTCGGTATTCTTAATGTGATTTTTGTATAATCTATACAGACTTTGTTTTCTTATATATACTACTGACCATTATTTCGCTCATTCGCTGCAACAGTGAAAATCGTAATTTTTGAGTTGTTTTTATGGGTTATAGCCCCACACAAGGGTTAATAAAGGCATCATAGCACTGTGTTTCTATCAACTTATTCCCCATTACTTCTGTGAACTGTACCCCTCGAAAAGTATTACAATTCAATATTTTTAAAAGTGTTTCCTGAACAAAGTAATTTTTGAGTTGTGTCATTGTTGCTGCAAATAAGCGATTCGTTATGCGCCATGATTAATTAATCATTTTATTTAAATTTTGCCGTTTAAACAATATGTTTTTTTAAACAGTGGATTGGCCCTACGAAGTGAATTCTAGGGCGTATTAAAGTTATCCTAAAAACTGAACACACAATATTATAACGGGCCATAAACCATCGATATTTTCCAAATTGTAGAAGCACAATTAAAATTAGACTTTTGTTATTTATTAATTGTAATTTTAATAGACTGTTACTGGCGTAATTTTATTTGTTTTATAATTAAAATAAATTATCAAAACTTAAACTAGGATTGGTTAAAGCTAATTTTCATTTTAGCTGCAAAAGATCTATGAAGGTTTAACATTCTTTGAAATATGACTATTCGTAACTTAATGATTTTTCTATACATGAAATTTTCATTGTACCAATTTTCAATATATTCTGAGATAATAAAATACATAGAACAATTGGAAATAGATGTTCCCAAAAAAAATTCAAGCCTGAACGCTCCAATTATTATTTATTCATTGTATGATTTTCATTTGGTTTACGATATTTATTGGTTTTCCGTCTATGATCAATAAAAATTATAATTATTTGATTCCTTATAATTAATCTTATACATAATTGTTGGTATTTTATATAACAATGTTATGTTTTTTTATATAAATTTAGTTATATTGTGTCGGCTCGAGTGTGGCGGTTTTAATTTTATGCATGCATGCAACAAATTATGTTCACATTTCTATTGTTATCCGATAGAGTCGCATGCTAGGTAGCACACACAAAAAATATGTGCATAATTTACTTTGCGTTTTTTTTTTCTTTGTTTTGTGTTGCAGTTTTATACAACAGCAAATCAAATTAAACAACAATTTTGCCACAAAAAATAAAGTATGTGCATTTTATGCGACGAATATTTAAGTGCATACATATTATGTATACATAAATGCGATCATAAATATAATTGGATAATAAAAAATTCTCAGCATAAAGTTCATAGAAATGTTTTTCTAATTATTAATATTAGAGAATGTTGTATTATTTAATAGGAAGAAAGATTATCGACAATATGGTTGATGGGGTGATTTGCGAAATACACAGCCAATAACCATAAATCAATTAAACTTTAATCTTTTGCCGATCATCAAAAATTATTTTATTTTGCACAGTTGTTTTGGCGTTAAGTTCAAAACTATTTCATTAGTTGAACAAACTTTTTGTATAGAGAAAATAGACACAGCTTTCTATTTCAACGTGCGTTACACAACATTCAATCAGTTACAACATTTTCTGTATAATATCGACCACTCAATCATATAAAATACATTTGTTTACCTTTTATCTTAATAATCCATTAAAAAGTTATTTTTGAAGTTTGTTAATGAATTTCGTTAATTTTTATTTGTTTTAAAATATTTTGGAATTTTTCGTAAGGCTAGTTAGTTAGCGCAGGATTCTCTTAAAGCACATCATCACCTCGAATACACAAATTTCTATTTTACAGCCCAAAAAAAATTTAGCTTTCTATTTAATTGAACCACATTAAATGTAGTAATTAGTTCCGTCAATGGAACGTAATTTAAAACATCTTCTGTTGTTTTAATGTATATTAAAGTCATATATCATTAGTATCACCTTTCACTGGTAAATGATGGGGCGATTATATAATCGCTCGTGGATTTATGTGTACACAAGTGATTAAGATAAGTTTCATTAAAATTCATAATAAATTTCAAGGTGTTAACCAGTTTACTTATAATTTGAGAGAGAAGCTTGATATGCTGCTTGTGCTAACAAAATTTTTAACTCGAGCTCCGCAACTCTCCACCAAAACACAGCCAATAACCATAAATCAATCAAAAGATATATTTAGATTACTCGTATTTTGAGATTTTAAATTTGTTCGCGGGTGAGTAACCGATTAGCGAAATCGTAAGCGAACTTAGGTTAAAGGGAAGTGTTGGCACATAAGTTGAAAACTATAAGCGAGCAAAGGAAATTAGAGTTTCCTGGTTTTCAAAATTAGGGTTTTGTTGTTTTAACAAGCCTTCGAATTGTCAAATTGAATATAACGTTGAGCAAAAATAAATATAGCAAATTTTACAGTTTGTAACAATTGGCGATTTATCAGATAAATAAGAATAGATCCCTATGAGCACCATTATCAACGGAGCAACACAATTTATGTGTTAGTAGCATGAAATCGAGATTGAACCAGTTTAGCCTTTAAATCTTCAAATCAAATTAGTTCCTTACCAATCGACCTGTGGACACTATAGCGAAAGCTGGCGGTTGAATAATCTCTTATTCAAACTTATTAATATTTGCGGCTTTTTCAATAGCGACAGTTAAGAAGAACCCCGAATTTCTTTAGGTAGTTTATGTCCTGAGCTTTACAGGGATAATCGAAATGTTGTATTTATTGTTAACGTAGTTTACAAAAAGACGACAGTTAGTTTGTTATCCAAGGCTTTCAAGGAGAAAAGCACTTCTGAGGGTCAATTTCCTTTGGTAAGTTCATTCAATAATATAAAATAAAATTAATGGAGAAATTTTTTACCTTTGTCGCAATTGATTTGAAAAATTTATGTTGAAAAGTATGGGTCACGGGTATGAATTTTGAAATCCATTTCCATAATCCAGAACTTTATATTACTATTTATGATTTGTGATAATTAAATTGATCAAAATATATTTTTCATACATTTCTCTAATTTGTGTATCCATCTATGTATCAAATTAATTTATTATTTAAGATTGTTTATTTTGATCGATTGATTTGTTATCGATGAAAACTATACAAATAATCGAAAAATATCCAAAATAAAATTTGCCTAATTGCAGAAGGAACTTTTAAGTTTGTGAATTAAAATCTAGTGTATAGCGTCTGAACGGGACATTTATATTTGAACGTTTAGACCGATTTAAGAAGTAAATAAAAATTTTAAACGCTTTAGTTGCTATAAAAATACTACAAAAATATCTCGAGGCTATACATTTTGTATTTCTATTCCATAAATGTTATGTATGTCGTTTATAAAACACCCTGAAAAAACATTTGCTGTAAGCATATTTTTCGAATTTACGTTTCCCAGCAAATTCCTAAAAATCAGTCCACAATGTTAATTAAAATTGATTTATTTTGTGTGTAACTTTAAAAATAATAATAATATACATAATTATAATTTCATTTATTTCCAGAGAAATTAAAATATTTAATTTTTTTTAATTTAGAGATTTTGTTTTGTTGATAAATAATAATTATAATTTAGGAAATAAATAACAACAAAATAATTATATAAAATAAATAATAGAAAAATTTTAATTTTGTTGATAACTAAATAAATTTGCGAAATTATTTAATTGAGATAGAAAAATTTTGTTTTTCCAGGAAGAGTAATTGGAAAATAGTTTTAATGGATTTTATTTATTTACTTGTTTATTTTATTTACGTACATAGTCGATATAAATAGATAATATTTTTGATAGATTAGTCATCTAATTTTTTTTCAATTTTCATCTCTGTTCATTTGTGACCATAGGCCAAATAGCGTTGGCAATTAATTGATGCATACTATATCGCATAATTATTACTAACTTTGACATTTAGCCAATTTTAAGATTTGATTTAATTAAAAAATAAATTGAGCAAAACTTTAAAATTAGCTTAATCTGTAAGGGATATAAATCAAAGTTAGTGACTAAATTGCTAGATGATAGTTTTGAATATAAATTAATCCAAACGATAATAGAATTCATAAAAATGGTTTTATTGAATCAATACAATTGACCAATACGATATAATCTTCAGAGACCCTTTTTAGATGGTGTGCCAGGCAGTTTCGGTGAAAAACTGGCGACAAATAATAATGATGGTGTTATGGAGATTTTTATTGAACAAACTTACTAGAAACGCCAGGATTTCTTATGATATCACAATAAAATAATATACAGTTGTTACCGATCTCTTGGCGGCGTACACGTTTCTCTTAATCGGGTATGCTGTAGTCGGCATATGGGAGGTTCTTTGCCGCCAAACTGGAATTGACCGTTCACTTCTATACGTGCACAAAAAAAAAACAAAAACTTTGACTCACAAAAAAAAAAAGTAAGAACAAAGATCAGACCCACTTAAACCCTTAACACCTCTCAACATCATCATCAATAAAAAGGTTTACTCGTTCATCTTAATTGAACAATTTATTCAAAATTCAAACAAATAATAATCCATTCTTTGCAAAAAAAAACTACCAATCCCTAGTATATAATATACCTACTATATACATCATTATAAAAATTAGTTAAAAGAAAAATATGTACAAAATTATGCTGGAGCATATATATTAAGGCAAAAGCCAAAAAAAAAATAAATTGAATGATCCAAAATAAACTTACCAAATTTCGCCAAGAGTACTCTTCGCTTGTTATGGAAGCTAAAAACAAAAATTAATCTTATATGCCCAAACACTTTCGCTTTGAACACTCACAATTGATATTATCTAAAGAAAATTATTAAAAAAAAAACTACTCATGCACAGGATTAATACTATAAGAAAAATTACATTGCTCTGAATAAAGATAAAGAGACTATAGATTAAATTTAAGAAAACAAAATTATAAAATTATGACTTGTATCCAAATTATTGTGAATCACTAAAGTTTTTTTTTTTTATTTGGTTCCACACCGCACAAAACTAGATTCTGCTCTCCACTGATAACGCCAAGGTTGCCATTTGAGGCAAGCTTAGTCTGCCTTATGCAATATCACACTATGGGCTCTGCGTAACACTTTATTCCGCTGTTTAATACAAATGAGGCCCCGCTGCCGCCACTATAACGGAACTAATTTAGTAACAGGTTCATTTGCACTAAGATAGGACACAAGACTTACCCACAAAACAGCAATTATAGCATATTTGGGGCGCACTATGAAGTGGAAGTTGAGATAATTCTCCCGGCAGTTCGTCAGCAATCCTATGTAAGCGAAACATTTCACATAAAAATTCGATTTAATTTAAAATGAAAAACTATGACGCTTACCGATCGGTTCAACGAGCTTCAATTTAATATTAATGTTAAACTTTGTTTAACAATGAAAATGTTAACTACTATACGTATACTTGAAACTACTATTAATTTCGTAATTACACTTCACTAATTACAGATAAATTATCCACCAAAACTCCAACGCGGTAGCCTCAATAATAAACTGAATGATCAAAAAAAAAAATTTTTTGCATGTTCCAGAAATTATTGTAATTCATTTATATTACATAAAAGATGCATATAAAGCCCATTACACTATTTTGTGTGTATGCATTTACCTACTTATAAAAACAAAACAATACAAAATTAAATAAGTATATAGCCAATTTTTCCCCCCTGACGCATACGACATTGTTTCCAATTATATAGCTATCCACACAGAATCAAACCAAAAAAAAATGCATTTTACATAAGACCAAATAAGTGATTCACTCATCATCATTACTAGAGGTAAATAAACCGAAATAAATGCAAAACAAAATTTAAGTTCATTGACCTATATTATAAAAAAAAATTCAAATTCAATTTAAATATGGTATTCGATGCTAAAGGCGGTCGGACACTATCATTTTTTTTACTTCGCAATCCTTCAATATTTTCCAAAAAAAAAATCAGTTTTTTTTCTTTTGATGGCCGTAACACAGTGCTGGGAAAAAAAATTGGTCAAACATATTTTATTACAAATTGGAGTATTATTTTGCTAAAATTACAAATCTTTTGAAAGCAATTGGCTTATTGTTTCATTTTAGATACATTAAGGACCTAATTTAAAAAAAAAAAAAAAAAAAAAAATGTATCTGCAATTTAGAGGGAAAACCCGAAAAATGCCAAAATATTCAAAATACGTTGATTGGAGTTAAAGTAATGGAATAAATTAAACACTTATTATTTAATTTTTTTTTTGTTTTTTACTGATTTACAGAAATTCTATCTTTAATATTAATATTTTGTTGGACCACCATTTGTTTTTATTACAGCGATACACCTCTGATTCATTGAATTTGATACATTTTTCAAAGTCGTAGAAGGTATGCATTCCCAAATCGTCATCAACAAACTTTTTAAAGCTTGAATTGATTCTGGGCGCTTTCTTGCTACTTCTAGCTTCATTATAGACCAAATATTTTCAATGGGATTTAAGTCTGGACTGTACGGGGGCCAGTTCAACATATCGTTTTTTTTTCTGATAAGTACTTTTTTACCTTTAAATAAAGAGATAAGAAAAAAAAACAAGTTTAATTTATTCCATTACTTTAACTCCAATCAACGTATTTTAAATATTTTGACATTTTTCGGGTTTTCCCCCTAAATTGCAGGTATTTTTTTTTTTTTTTTTAAATTAGGTCCTTAATGTATCTAAAATGAAACAATAAGCCAATTGCTTTCAAAAGTTTTGTAATTTTAGGCACAAAAAAGACTCCAATTTGTAATAAAATATGTTTGCCCAATTTTTTTTTCCCAGCACTGTATATATATATAATTTTATACAATTTTAATTAATTTTCAACTTTTTAATGAAACTTTTATTAAATTTAACTTTTTTGTCACAATAATGTAAGTTTTACAATAGTTGACCGTACTCCACGAAGATGAACAAGCAAATGATCGAGTAAAAATTAAATAAGTATATACATACATAATTGTCGATATTATCGAGCTGTGAAAGCAACAATAAAATATGGTACAGTATTGTGACGTGTACATGGAAGTTGAAGCGAAGTTCCATTTTAGTGTGATGTAAATAAATAATAATGAATTTGTGGTGTATTTGTCGCCTGAACATTCTGCCCCCGTTGAGGTTTCACTTAACAAACAACTGACTCTTCAGTAAGAAAACGACATAGTTTTACTACTGGTGGCGACTCGAACTAAACCATCGGCCATTTGGACGGAGGAAGATTATCATTTTTAACGAGAACCACATCGCTTAGTTGGAGATTTGCGGCCTTCTGACGCCACTTTGGTCGCTGTTGTAAGGTGTGTAAATACTCCAATGACCACCGCTTCCAAAAGCCCTGCATTCGCTGTTGTACGTTCTGCCATCTGGACAATCGTGAAGAATGAATGTGTTGCAAATCAGGTTTAGGTACGGATGTGAGTGCTTCGGTAATGAGGAAATGACCCGGTGTAAGCACGGCTAGATCACTAGGGTCAGATGACATCAGGCATAATCGGCGAAAATTCAGTAGTGACTCAATCTGACACAGCAGAGTAGTCATTTCTTCGAAAGTCAATATGGTGTTGGAGGTGACTCTCTTTAGATGATACTTTATTGACTGAATATTGGACTCCCACAGTCCTCCAAAATACAGTGAACTAGCCGGGTTCAACGAGAACTTGATCATGTGATATGGAAAAAAATCAAATATATATTTCTTGTTTTCGCAATTTTTAAATAAGTCAAAAAGAGACTGTAATTCGCGCTTAGCGCCAATAATATTGGTACCGTTGTCGCTCACTATTTCAGCTGGAATTCCTCTACGGCTGACGAATCGCCGTAGACTGGCTATGTATGCTTCAGCGGACATATCGGATACCAGCTCAATATGAACCGCCTTCGTCGTAAAGCAAATGAAAAGAGCGATGTATCCCTTGGATATAGGGCATTTCGTTCGTCCGTGCTTTGTTTTAAGTTGGATGGGGCCAGCATAATCCACTCGAGTAGTAATAAATTGGTTTCCCATTAGTTGAGTGGTGATGGACTGTTTTTGACGGATACACACTACACATTTGTTGGAGACGCGGCGAATTACACTGCGGCCATTGATAATCCAGAATTTCTGTCTTAGCAAACTGGATAATAAGGAAGGGCCTGGATGTAGGTTAGCCAGATGAGCGCTTTCTACAATAAGAAACGACATCATAAGCTGATTCAAGATGTTCTAACCGACCACCCACTCTCAGGATTTCATCACGGTCCACAAACGGAGACAGTGAGATTAGACTGCCATTTTGTCAATAAATTTGTTCCTTTGAAAGGATAGGATTTCTAATCCAAACACGCTCTTTTGCACTTCTTTCAACATAAATATCTCAGCTTTACGTAATAAGTCAACGAAGCACAGACAACGATGAAACGGACTAACCTTGAACACATACGCTAAAGTTCTTTTGACACTATCAACCGATGAGAACCTTTCTAAAATATGAGATACTAGATCCCTTTTGGCAATTTGCGTGTGATTGACGACGGGCGAATGCTTCTCTTCAGGTGGCACCTCGGTGAGCGCCGTGTAGTCTGATGGCCAATTAACTTAAGAAAGGCTTAACCATCCAGGTCCGTGCCACCACAGTTTGAAGTCAGGTAGCGAATTTGGGTTAATGCCCCGCGTTGCGCAATCCGCTGGATTATCCCTTGAAATGGCGTGTCCCCAATGAGTTCGGGGCAAGATAGCCAGGATTTCGGAAGTGCGGTTTCCAACAAATGTTTTCCATCTTCGTGGTAATTCAGATAACCAAGCCAGAACTATTTTTGAATCAGTCCAAGCGTATGTGTGGTGCTTACGGTCCTGAAAATTGATCGAAATCTATCTGATTAGGTTGGCCAAAAGTTCAGCACTGCACAGCTCCAGCCTAGGCAGTGACACTTTCTTCATCGGAGCGACTTTAGTTTTCGCAATCACAACTGTTGTATTGACTTGTCCTTCTCGATCTGTTGAACGCAGGTTGACAACGGCAGCGTACGCCATTTCCGAAGCATCACAAAAACCATGTAACTGAAGATTGGTTGTTTGTGATGAAAGTCTAAGATGACGCGGAATTTCAACCCGTTCCAAATTTACGAGGTTATCTTTGATGTACATCCATTGCTGATTAATGTCGAAAGGAAGTTTGTCATCCCAATCAAGCTTGAGGGTCCATAACTTCTGGAATAATAATTTCATTGAAATTGTAACAGGCGATATCCAACCAAGCGGATCAACAATTTTTGAAATTGTGTAATGATAATTGTGAACACAAAATAATCCGTGTTGAAATATTCTGGAAAATGGGCATTTTCTTTCTAATTATACTCGTAATATTAAATATCTATTAAACAGAAACGAAAATTTAAATCCTGAAAAATGAAGATTTAAATTCCTTATCCAGAATTTTGTGTTGAAATATTTTGGGAAAGGTGGAATTTACTTCTCTTTCTCGAAAATTCTATAAAAATATTTTGGAAAAGAGACAATTTACTGCTCTTTTCTGGATAAATATTTAGGAAAAGTAGGAAATATTTGGGAAAAGGAGAAATGTACAGCTATTTTATGGTTATTTTATTTTCCGAGAAAAGATATAACTGAGTTACCTCCCGATTTTCTGTATTTTAGAACTTTACCTAAAAATCATTTTAGTAACAGTGAAATTTCACCATTATCGTTAAACAAGTAGCCATGACCATCATCGTCATCATGATAACCACCACCATCATCACAATCTCCATGATAATCAGTACCACAACAATCATCATCACCATCATCATGTCAATACCCATCTTCATCGCCATGACTATGATCATCATCAATACAATCACCATGAAAATCATCATCCACATCATCATCACCAAGACCATCATCATCTTTAAGGCATAGCCAAGTTACATGATAATTGGCCATATTTCAAAAATCATTTAACCATTCCATTTCGGCTATGATTTAGAAAGGCGTACCATGTCAAACAGCGACAATTTTTAAAATGGTAGAAATATTTTCAACTAGAAAATAGCTCCATATTTATTAAAAGTGCTAATTTTTAAGCCTAAAAAATGCAATAATTTAAAATGTAGCAATAAATTATACTAAATGAAAATTCCACTTTTCCAAAAAAAATTATTGTGTTATTTTTGTAAGCTGAAGGTAATGCATTACTTTTACAAGTACATAATGGATTATTTTTCGTGTATTTCGTAAATCCAAACTGGATTTTTGGATACATTTTTGGAATATGACCAATTACATAGTATGTAACCGATTATGATGAAATTTTTAGATAGATTTTTGGATAGACTTTTAAAATATCAAAAATTATCCTGTAACTTGGCTATTCTTGTACTATGGAAATGGCATTCTTTGATGATTTTGCAACTACAACATGTTGTAATTACAAAATGTTGCAACTTCACAATCTTGCATAACAAAATAGTGCACTTATTTTTCTTTTTAGTAGGTGTCATTAACAAACCCTATATAATCCGCTCCTATGTGCGGCACACAGTGCGACATGTTTGCTGATCCCGGCTCCTACGTCCCCCGAAATTCAAATCTAAAGCCCCTCGAAGAGCTAAGCAGGGGAGAGGGCAGCGACGTCCCGCGTCCCCGTGAGAGTTACCGAAGCCGTTAGCCTCTAAAGTTCGGCATTAATAGATTCTATATAATCCGCTCCTACGTGCGGCACGCAGTGCGACATGTTTGCTGATCCCGGCTCCTAAATCCCCCGAAGAAATACCCCATTTTCCAAAATTTATATTTTTGGTTATTTTCGTTTCGTAACCGAAATCCGTATTTTCCAGAATTTATAAAAAGCCAGATTTAAAATTCAAATCTAAAGCCCCTCGGAGGGCTAAGCGAGGAGGAGCGCAACGACGTCCCGCGTGCGCCTGAGAGTTACCGAAGCCGTTAGCCTCTACAGTTCGGGATTAATAGATTTTATATAATCCGCTCCTACGTGCGGCACGCAGTGCGACATGTTTGCTGATCCCGGCTCCTACGTCCCCCGAAGAAATACCCCATTTTCCAAAATTTATATTTTTGGTTATTTTCGTTTCGTAACCGAAATCCCCAATCTCCAGAATTTATAAAAAGCAAGATTTTAAATTCAAATCTTAAGCTCTAAAACGAAATTCAAATCTAAAGCCCCTCGGAGAGCTAAGCGGGGAGGAGCGCAGCGACGTCCCGCGTGCCCGTGAGAGTTACTGAAGCCGTTAGCCTCTACAGTTCGGGATTAATAGATTCTATACAATCCGCTCCTACATGCAGCACGCAGTGCGACATGTTTGCTGGTCCCGGCTCCTACGTCCCTCGAAGAAATTCCACATTTTCCAAAATTTATATTTTTGGTTATTTTCGTTTCGTAACCGAAATCCCCATTTTCCAGAATTTCTATTTTTGTTTCTGTTTAATACAGATTTAATATAGATAATAAATAATAATATTAAAATAATAATATGTAATATATAGATACTCGTAATGTATTTATAATATTTAAACATAATATTTTGGATTCTTCAATTTCTGATGTCGAAATCTTGATCTACTCGGGCCGCAATCTTTTGTTGTTGCTCCTCGTACGTCCAATCATCTGGTCGATGATTAATGTTATAAATTTCGTAAGCCTTTTTTACTGTAGAATATCGATTTATACACTTTAAATATGATGATACCTTCCTCAGGTATTGCATTGCGTTCTTCGTCCGTGTGATAAGTTCTAAATGCTTCCGTAGGCTAAATTTAAGAACATACTTGGTCCCGCACAAGTGACAATAATAATCCGATATCACTTCATTCACATTATTCATTTTAATTTTTTTTTTACGGTGGTGGACATATTGTAGGCTAAGTAATTGCTTCTCGATTCAATTAATACATTTATCATGAAACTTTAAGGCCCCACAGATTCGGCACACAAATACCTCAAATTTTTCCGTTGCTGTCTCGCTAACAGTTTTAATGATTCTAGGCCTATTCCACTAGCACAGTTCCACTAGACATAATTCCACTGCACACAATTTCACTTGGCACAATTCCACTGGGCATAATTCCACTTGGCACAATTCAACTTGCACAATTCAACTTCCACAATATAACTTTTTGATAATCAAACGCATTTAGGATGGTAAATTGCGCGCGCGATTCACCATCCTAAATGCGTTTGATTATTAAAAAGTTAAATTGTGGAAGTTGAATTCGTTTAATTATAAAAAAATTAAACGTAAAAGTTACCTGAAGAAAGAACAACGAATGTTAAACACGAATTGAACGAAACATGAATTTATTGCAATGGAATCGTATCTAGTGGAATGGGCTAATGGAATAAGTCTAGAATCGTAATAACTCGCTCGGTTACCGTTTTAATGTGTCGTGTTCAATTTTTTCATGTTGACGTAATCAAATTTTTAGCGGGAATAACTTACCGCATGTTTTACAGAAATAATTCGCCTCGAATCGATGCTTACGGAATTTATGTTCGATCGCTTTGGAAATTTATCGGGAATGCGTCGGGGCAACGTTTTCAGTCGACTAAATCTATTTTGGTTAATGTAACTCTTTTTGCTGGATACTTAAGCAGAGTTGATGCGAGTATTGGTCTCCCCCGGATATCAATTTCACTTTCATGCTGCCTGAAATCATAAATCACAATTATAATTTTAAAATAACACACACATATATTTTGTTTACCGAAAATGTCCTATTAAATCACAATGTTTTATAAACTCCTGGCTAGAGATCACACATTGAAATGGTTTTGGCGTTTATTGTTTTAATTTTTTCGAAGTTGTTGGGCCTTGTTGACCGCTACTTGTGCTTTTTAAATCACTTTGTTTTATTGCATCACTTTGTCTATCGTTGTAAACGATAATTTACATTAAAATTATCCGAAAAATGGAGATTTAATATTAAAATTATATAGGAATTCTCCATTTTCCATAATAAATTATTTCGCATTGTGTTGTATGTTGTATGTATGATTAAACATAAACATTTTGATGACGATCGAATTAAACGAAGTAATCAATTCGTTTGCCTCCTAAACAAGCACTTTTTATTATTTTATTTTACAACAAAATATATAAATTAAAGTAGGTATTTGATTATAAATCAATATTTACTCGCAAATGTCAAAATTTAGTTTATTTTTAACCAGATGGTTCTTATCTATCTAAGAAATAATACGCCTACTAAGATTTCAAAAATTTATTTTAGTAAATACACAAACCAAATGATGTGTTTTAAACCCAATACTCGAACCATAATAAGGCATTTGCTGTCAAATACATACGCGGCCAACAATGTATTTGAATTCGCGACATTTTATTGCATTAGTCTGTTAGGAAGCGGTCCGAGGCGCATGTCCGAAGCGGTTTAGCAATCAAGAAATTATGTTTGGCTTCGTTGCAGATACTGCTACTACTTCTGCGAATTCCTTTATTGGTGCAATTATTTCAGAATTTGAAGACCTATTGTTTTTAATAATAGATACGGAATGAGAGATGATAAAACTTTGAATATCTTATCCGTTGTAATTAACTTACATATGTAATGTATACTAACAAAATTTTTTAAATTAGATAACTTTTTAAATTTTGTTAGAAAGGAGACTGTTTAACCATAATCCCTTGATTAGATCATTATTTACTACGGTGGACTTACCACTAATTTCTTCTAAACGACGAAATTGGGATTTAGTGCTATCCTAATTTCCTAACAGAGTATTATGTGACAACAATAAGAGAAATATATGGACTTAATATCATCCTTCACATAATATCTGTATTTCTTGACGTTTGGTCTAATCCGGATCAAACCATGTTTCATGAAACAACAGTAATGCAAACTGTTACTCGGATCAATGATTCAAGATTAAAAATTCATTCAATTATGTTGTTGATTTCAATGTAAACTTTGATATGATCTATGGATCAGTTTTTGTCAAGAAATATAATATTAGTGGAACCCAAAGCTTCGAATTTATTGACCAATATATTTAACAGCTATTCCAGCTTGACTTCAGTTAGTGGTTTTACTGACTCCAAGATTTAACTCATAAAAAAATTCATTAAGATCCAACAATTCAAATAAAATTGCTTGAAAATCAGCCACCAAAAATCTCTAAGAATTATAAAAAATTTAACCGTTCTTAATATTGATTATATTTTGTTTAAAAAAAAACAAGTTCATCTTCACATGATATGTGTCATCCGTCAAGCTGACATCTGTCTATAAAATATCTGAATGAAATAATGTTTGAAGTTTAAAAATGTCCTCTTTTAATCCAACATAGTTGGTTTTGTTGTTTCGTATAGCGAGGTGAATGGATAATAGCTAAATCGGAACCGATTTAACGAATTTCAATGATGTATGGTCTTACTTAAAGATACCGCAAAACCTAGTGCCACCGAACTTGTTACATAGCTGGAAGTACACTGTGATTTGAAACTAATTTACATTTCAGTGAAATAATTTTACCGACCACTTAGAATAGTTCTCATTAGGTGAGAGGTCTTTCAGTACATTCCCAATATTAACGACCTTAGTAAGAGGCGATATACAGATGAGACGATATACATATAGAAAAAAGGTTAAAACAAAAAGCCAAACACCCGGTTCTTGATTAACCTTGACCATGAAAAACTAGAATCGTGTTAATTTCCCAATGCAGTTTACATTTACTAAAACAAAACTGTGCAGTAAATAACGATTTCCAATAATTAAAAATCTCATGTGTGTATGTCTTCTTTACTCAATATCTAGTAAAATTAATTATCTTTCACATTAATAATAAGATTAAAATAATAAACTGTCTTCATAATTTGACACACTATATATAGTAACCTAAGCAGAAAAGAAAAAAGTGAAATTTCTAGCTGTCCATGCGGTTTAGCAATTTCTTTCGATTTAATCGCGAGATGCACAAAGTACACATCAAGTTTACATTTTATTTATGGATCATTTCACTTTTTCGCTTCTTCGCCTTCATTTTATTACTTTACGTATTTTATTTAATGCATACCTGCCGGTTAAAATTGTATTTTGTATTATTTATCATATGATGCTGATTTGTAAGAAAGAAAATGAAATGAGATTAAATTCTTTCACTTTCTGTGATTTTTATTTTTGTGTGTGGAATTGTAATTGTTTGTAAGTGTAATTTGCATTTTAATGGTTTCATCTAAATTTGTGGTATGGTATTTGTGGTAATAACAAGTAATTAGTTGGATACATTATTTACGTAGTAGTTAACTAGTTTTTGCGCACGATTATTATGTTTTGCACGAGTTGATGAGAATCTCGTATTTTTTTTGGCACTTTGTCAAAGAATTAATCGCAGCCAACCATAACTGAATAATATACAACTCACATGACTATGACCTATAAAAAAAACCAAATTTTATGGTCAAGATAGAATTTATTATGATTTGTATCTAAAGCCGCCCAATGGAAAGTTTACACACCGACTTTTGTAAATTCTCTATGTACGTTTCCTGCTCGACTTATTTAATTGTGTGATATAAATAAAAATACAAAAATTGGAATGGTAATATAAGTAATAAAATTAAGAAATTTTAATTAGTAGAATTAGAAAGGTACCTCAACATCATATAATGTAAATGGTACGATGGTGTTATGATTTAGTTTTATGACTGTGTACTTAATATTTTAATTTAGTTTTTTTTTTTACATACACGACAATTATAGTAAACTTGATGTGTAACATTTTTGAAAAATTTGATGTACGAGTAACACTGACCTTCTAAACTTGACCAAAATTCAAGGTATTTTTAATGAGTTTTGTTGTAGGCAGTTAAGTTTATTGCACTTTTATTTGGGTACAGAATATAATAATTCATTGCTTTCATGTGACCTTATTATTTTTTATTTGATTCTGTAACATCTAAATAATTTAATTTTTAGTAAGTGGGTTAGTAAGGAGAGTGTTGAAAAGATGTTAATTATAATATTTCATACATATGGTTGGTTTTCATTTTACGGTTACTTCAAATTTACTGGTACGTAAAATAGCGAATTTGATGCATAGCCGATCGTTAAAAAAAATTGTGAATGGAGCATAATTTTGATTGAAGCAAATATTTTTGATAGGTTGAGTTTTGAAAATTCGTTATTTTAGTTTGTTTGCGTAATTAGATTGTTCAAATAGTCAATTGGACGTCATTTTCTGGAAGGCGCAATAATTAATGTTAGTAAATTTTTGTGCAGTGCTGCGGCAATGCAGGTAAAACAAAGACATGAGTATGAGTACTTTTTAAAATACACTAGATCTAGGGAACTTTATCAAGAAACTAAGCAAGCAACTTTATGAAGAAAGAGAGATAAGAAAACGAAGAAAAAATTTTAGATCTTAAGGCGCATTTACACGAATCACATTGGATCATCATAGATGAATCATCCACAATGACCTATGTAAATGCATCTTTCATCGAGAATGATCATCGAAGATGAACAATGAAAAAAGTTGAACGTGTTCTACTTTTTTTTCGCTACATCCAAATTGATCTTTCAAATGATTGTAATGCGCTTACTAATCAACAAAATCTTTCAGATATACTGTCATTGTGTCGTAATAAATTGAATTTTATTTTGAAGTAATTTTGAACTAAATATTTCACTCTTGATGCAATGTGTAAAGGCGCACTTACACGAATCACTTTGGATGATCATCATGGATGAATGAATGCAAATGAATATAAATGTATCTTTCATCAAGAATTATTATCGAAGATAAACAGTGAAAGAATTTGAACGAGTTCAACTTTTTTGTTCACTTTGGATGAATCGGCACCTACTATTCAACCAAAATTTTCAGTGATTCTGAGAGAATCAATAGCTTCATGAAAATTGCAAGTTAAAACTTGTCAGAATAAACTTTTGACAGAAATCTAAAAGTTTTCAAGTATTTATTCATTTATAAATTTAAAATATATTCGTTCCAGCCATATAATTGTACATATCAAAATGGTTTTATGCGTAGTAAGACAGAAATGTTCGCTAGTTGCAACCTGAAAACTATATGTATGTGAAGTGAAGTTAGCCCAATTTTCTGCCCCGAAAAAAGCGATAGCAACACTAAATATGACTATTGTAACATTTTTTTAATCTCAGCCTAGCAGAAATTTCAAAAATCTAACTGGAAAAATTACTCTACAGATTTAAATACAGTAAAAAAATAAATTATTGGCTAGCCTGTTCTGCAAAATGTGAAATGGTTTAATGCATTTGTTGTAAACTTTTTAGAATTTGTGTATGTCGGTGAGTTCAGATATAATCCCTTAAAGTTAGAAAATATTTTTGGTCGACCCAGATGAATTCAGCTTAGATGGAGGATGGTTACATGTATTTTGTTGTAAACTTTTTAGAATTTTTGTTCGTCGGTGATCTGTAATTTAGTATAAAATTCTAAACAGTTTCCAATACATAGGAGATTGATTGCATAGATGTGACTTGTCAGTAACTGTCGCAGGAATAAAATTCAGTTCAAGTTTCCCGTGGGAAATCTCAGAAAATTTTAAAAAATTTCCAGTCGAAAGTAAGAAATGAATGTATAAAATTAGCCTCCAGAGTGTTGAGTCTGGAGATGGATTGCATTAATGTGACTTATCAATTTTCATTCAGTTCAAGTTTCCCGTGGGAAATTATTAGAAAATTTGTATAAATCCAGCCTCTAGAGAGTTATTGAGGTAACTTGTCAACAGCTATCGCAGGAAAAATTCATTTCAAGTTTCCCGTGGAAAATCTCGGAAATTTCGATTTTCCAAAAATCATTAGAAAATTTGTATAAAATCAGCCTCTAGAGTGTTATGTTCAAATTACATAACAAGTCATTGATGTGACTTGTCGATACCTATCACAGAAATAAAATTCAGTTTAAGTTTCCCGTGGAAATCTCGGAAGATTCGATTTTCCAAAAATCATTAGAAATTTTGTATAAAATCAGCCTCTCGAGTGTTACATATGTCTGGAATTATATTTTATTGATGTCACTTGTCAGTAGCTATTGCGGGAAAAAAATCAGTTCAAGTTTCTCGTGGAAAATCAAGGAAAATTTGAAAAAGTTTCCAGCCGAAAGTAAGAAGTTAATGTATAAAATCATCCTCTAGAGTGTTATGTCTGGAGATGCATTGCATTGATGTGGCTTGTCATTAGCTATCACAGAAAAAAAATTCAGTTCAAGATTCCCGTGGTAAATCTCGGAAAATTCGATTTTCCAAAAATCTATATAAAATTTGTATAAAATCAGCCTCTAGACTGTTATGTTCAAATTACATAACAAGTCATTGATGTGACTTGTCAATACCTATCGCAGGAATAAAATTCAGTTTAAGTTTCCCGTGAGATATCTCGGAAAATTCGATTTTCCAAAAATCATTAGAAAATTTGTATAAAATCAGCCCCTGGAATGTTATGTCTGGAGATGTATTTTATTGATGTCACTTGTCAGTAGCTATCGCAGAAAAAAATTCAGTTCAAGTTTCCCGTATGAAATCTCGGAAAATTCGATTTTCCAAAAATCATTAGAAAATTTGTATAAAATCAGCCTCTAGAGTGTTATTCTGGAGATGTATTTTATTCATGTCACTTGTCAATAGCTATCGCGGGAAAAAAATTCAGTTCAAGTTTCTCGTGGGAAATTTTGGAAAATTTGAAAAAGTTTCCATCCGAAAGTAAGAAGTTAATGTATAAAATCAGCCTCTAGAGTGCTATGTCTGGAGATGGATAACATTGATGTGACTTGTCAATAGCTATCGCAGAAAAAAATTCAGTTCAAGTTTCCCGTGGGAAATCTCGGACAACTCGATTTTCCAAAAATCATTAGAGTATTATGTCTGGAGATGTATTTTAATTGATTTGACTTGTCAATAGTTATTGCAGGAAAAAGTTCAGTGTAAGTTTCCCTTGGTTTCACACCAATTTTTTACAAGTTAAATTTGCCACGACGAACTGGAGCCAGGCTTTGCCATATAAGAATATTGACAAAGGTCTTCAATGCTATTAATGCATCCTTAGTAATTTTTTCGGCTAAACACTACCGATTGATAACGACTTCATTTCTTATTTTCAGCTAGGGTAGCATAATCTGCATTACCGATTTTTTTACTTTCGGTTCGTGACACAATCTGCATTACCGTTGCTTTTATTTTCGACTGGAGTAATTCAATCTGCATTATCGATTTTTCACTTTCGGCTAACTTTAACAGTATGAACAGGCCAACAAATTTTTTCCGATTTCAAGGCACTATTTTACAGCTAACCGACAAACAAAAATTCTAACGGTTTAACTCTTTCGGACATTTGAATGATTCCAGATTCAGAAGGTGTAAATTAAATTCCTCTAATAAAGTTAGCTAATTTTTATGAGGTTCGTTTTTCAACCGGCATCAATCTATACATATAACGCTTATCGAAACATCTTAATGATTCCTCAAAGTGTTTTCGGTACTGATATCCGCTGAGGGAAAATATAAAGTACAGTCACCTTTATGAAATGAGTTAAGGCACTCAATTTAAAAAAAAAAATAAAAATAAAAATTGTGATAAAAATTAAAATTTTTAACAAAATTTCATATTGGCCAATTATTCGCAGAATCAAGTTCACCGAAAACGCTTAGAGCAAATATGAGGAAGTTTTTGCTAAACGAATGCCGCTAAAATCATCCATACAGAAAGTTAGAGGAGTTACAAGCAATGGAACAAAACTGAGGCGACTTTTCCAGTCAAATCTAAAACCAGTTCTCTATTGGTGATTGTAAAAATATAATAAAAACGAACAATGAGTAAATTATGAATGATTATTCAGTTGTTTCCACAAATTATTTTTAATTATTAACTCTTATGCATTCTTAGTTCTTTCACTAATCACTGATAATTCGGTCTTTATTCGCTAATGAATGGTGAAAGATTATTCTGTAAAAATAATCAGTGAATTGACCTGATTGATCTGTAAAAATAATCAGTGAATAATGCGAGAATAATGTTCAAATGAATAATGACTGAATAATGAGCGAATAATTAGAGAATAATCAGAGAATGAAATCTGAATTGATTTCGCAAAAATATATTAGAACTTAGTTTTCGATTTTATTTCCAAAGCAACACACTACGACTTAATTTTTGTTTAATTCTTATGAGATTATTTTTAGATAGGTATTATAATTAAAAATCGGATTCGATATACGTAGATTTAGAAATTTTTCTAAATCCAGGAAAGGAATACAACTAATGTATAGAGAAAGTCTACACATTTTAGCCAAATGCCGGAAACTGAGAACATCTACACGCAGTGATGCTTCCAAAACACAAATGCTGCATGCAGCTCTATATTCGTTAACATTTATTTGAAAGGCCGAATGTCTAAAGGCCGAATGGGTCGAAAGCCCGAACGTCGAAAGGCCGAATGGGTCGAATGGCTTGGAAATTTATTTATTTTTCTTTCTTTATTATAATTAATTAATTTTTAATTATATGACAAACAAAACGTAAGAAGATTTTAATATTTAAGGCGATTTACTATTAAACATTTTTATACAAAATTTTTGTTAAAAATGAAAAATTAAAATCAATTTCGACATAAACGGCCTTTCGATATTCGGCCTTTCGACACCATCGGCCTTTCGACACAATCGGCCTTTCGACACAATTGGCCATTCGATATTCGGCCTTAAGCCCTATTCGGCCTTTCGAAGCATTCGGCCTTCCGACACATTCGGCCTTTTCGATATTCGCCCTTTCGACCCTGTCGGCTTTTCGACATTCGGCCTTTCGGCGTTCGGCCTTTTGACATTCGGCCTTTCGACATTCGGTCTTTCGGCCCTATTCCAAATTAAATATGCAGTCGTGGTCAAAATTATTTTTACCAAACAAACCAAACCGAAAATTTTGTTTATTATTGTTTTATACATATTAAACTAAATTTAAAATTTTTAATTAAGTTAGAAAGGAAAAATAAATTTAGTTTTGTTCAAATTTATTTGTGCATTCATTTTGTGTCCAAATTATTTGTGCAATAAATTGTAAATTAATTAAATTTTTAATTATTTTTGGCCAATCAAATAGTGTTTTAATCACTCGAATTTTATATTCCCTTCGCAGTGTCTTGTCACCTCTCTGTGATACCTCAGCAGTGATCTAACAATTTGTTCATAACATCTTTTGGAATCTAATGTCTATAGCTCTTTTATTATGACCCCATTTTAAATTTTTGGCGTCTGTGGATCCCGTATATCTTTCTTTCATTTACAATTAAACCCTCCGAAGTTTAAATCGAAGCTCGACCCGGACCAAGGCAACTAATTAAACTAAATATTTCTTGAACATTTTGTAACCATTACTTTAATTGGATATATTTGGGGGCATAATTAGGAATGTCACCTTTTTGATTAAACCGAAATTGAACGCTAGTCTTGAACGGTTGTAGTTTATACCATCACATAAAATTTTATTTATTTCACATGAGATTTCCAATGGAGAAATTACCTACTCTATTTGTTTATCGGTGGGAATGTAACAATGAAAATAATCTCTTTTGAACAAAATACGGCTCTTTAGGTTAGGTTAGGTTAGGTTGGAGTGGCTGCTTACGCACACTTAGACCGGTGACGGTCCATTGTGATACCACAGGATGTATCTCCTTTTACCCCTATTGGAACCATTTCGAGCTACTTATGTAGCGTAAGACGTCCCGCACTTTAATGTTTTCGAGATCCGAGAGGCAGTCCATCCTGAACCTTACCTAAGTGTTTGTGCCTTCTGAGAGCCAATGCTGGACACGAGCAAAGGAAGTGGACCAACGTCTCTTCCTCCTCTTCGTCCAAGCAGCTTCTGCAGAAGTCATTAGCCTCCAGACCCAGCCTTCTTGCATGTTCTCCAAAAAGGCAGTGTCCCGTGAGTATTCCTACGACCGTTCTTAATTCACGTCTTCGTAAGGATATTAATGCCCTAGTGCGCCCCAAGTCCAGCTTTGGCCAAACTTGTCTTGCAACTCTACAGGTTAGGGTGTTAGACCACCTTTCCCCCGCTGAGGATAGCGCCTGCTTCCCAAGTGCTTGTCTCAGCGCTGTGATAGGCCTCCCCAGACTTGCCCTTTCCGGTTGCAGCTGGAGAGTCGTACCATGCCTAGCAAGTTCATCTGCCCTGCAGTTCCCCATGACGCCCGAGTGACCTGGGACCCAGACTACCTGGATGTTGAAATGCTCACCCATCTCATTTAGAGATGAGTGACAACTCAACGCCACCCGTGACGCCAAAGACACCGATTCTAACGACCGAATCGCCGCTTGACTGTCCACATAGATTGTGATATCGTCTGAGGATAACACATTATGCTTCAACCACGTCATGACCTCCTCAATCGCTACGACTTCAGCTTGGTACACGCTGCAGTAATCAGGGAGACGAATAGAAATATTTACATTTAATTTGTCACAGAATACTCCAGCTCCTACTTTGCCGTCTAGCTTGGAGCCATCTGTGAAGAATTGCAACGCTTCAGTTTCCGATGACGGTCTATCCCTCCAGGATTCCCTTGAAGGGAAGGAGGTCCGAAATCGCTTTTCGAAGCGTAGAGTAGGTTTAATGTAGTCAAGATTCGCCAGCTCATCCTTCAACGATCTGACGATAGTAGAGTGTCCTATACTAAGACACCTCCACTGAGAGACGGCTGCAAGTCGTACAGCCGTATTTGCCGCCATCTGTTTGCCAAAAATGTCGACAGGAAGAAGGTGCAACATAACCTCTAAGGCACTTGTCGGTGTCGACCTCAATGCCCCGCTAACAAGCATACAGGCCATTCTTTGCACTCTCTCATTCTTACTTTTGTAAGTAATACGGCTCTTTATAAATCATAATATTTTTGGTTGTAGTTAGACATTAGGTTCCAGAAGATGTTATCAACAAATTGTTGAGATTGAGATACTCACAGATAGTTGATAAACCATAACGAAGGAAATACAAAAGAAAGTGATTAAATCATTTGACAATTAGGCAAAAAATATTTTAAATTGAATTAATTTACTTTTTTTTTTCTTATTGCCCAATAAATTTTGTCACGAAATAAATGCACAAATAAACTTGAACAAAACTCAATTAATTTTTCTTTAAATCTTAATTAAAATTTTAAAAAAAGTTGTTTAATTTGGTTTAGTTAGGCTAAAGTATCTAACTTTAGCCTAATTAGTAGCATTTATTTCATTATACGAATTATACGAAATATTTTAGGATATAAAAAATATTCGTTTGGTACAAATTATTTTGACCCTGATTGAACCTGAATGATGCCTTATTTTATACGAAATTAGTGTTAATTTTTATCATCCATTATGGCAATTGTCAGAAAAATGTTTGCTTATATGTAGTGCTGTAGTCTTCTAATTAGCAGCAAAATTAGAAATAGAGACAGCATGCAGAATTCTGTGTTATGTTGAAATTATGTTGAATATTTCGTTTCATAAAAACTAGAGCATGCTAACTTGGATGCATGCAGAATTCTGCACGTTTGTTTCCAGCATAAAAAGTACGTATTTACAAAATACGAAGAATTTTAAATCTAACACAGCTCAACTACTTTTTTGATAAAATATTAAAAATTTTAATGTAAAAATTGTAAAATGTAAAATTTAATTTTGCGCAAATATTTTGCTGAATACTAATTAGTAATGAATTCACTTTCTTCATCATTATTATTAATAATTATATTTATTTTTTATATATTTATATTTATTTTTTTCTGTTTGATCAATACTGTGCATATTACAGAACAAGTCTCCCGCTTCAAAACTTTCTTGGAATATTCGTCACTCTGTCTTCATCTGGTCAAAATGCATTTAAAATGAAACAATTGAATTCAATAATTCGGTTGTAAGTGTATGATTTTTGCCGAAATGCTGTATTTGCTGATAAGCTAGGTAGTGTATACTATTGGTAGTAAAGGGTATCCATTATATGAGCGCCACAACTTTAACATTGCATAAAACAAAAATATTTATGGCATTTGTAAATTTTTGAATATTTTTGAGGTTATTAATCGATATGGTTGCGCTAAATTAAACGTAATACCTTCGGTATGCAAACACTTTTACGTCACTCTTTCACATAAATCCGGCTGCATTTCATCAATATAAGTCCATTATTCTTTCTTAATGTTTCACTTATTGCTGATCTGTCAGGATTCACCATGATTGACAATTTTCTTTTTTAACACTTTCTGCTACCGCTTCTACGTTCACTTCTGATGGCACAATTTTTTTTACACAATTTGGTGTAGAGTAAGGTCAGCTTTAGATTTATCAACAATACAACGAATATAATGTTCAGTTTGTTATAATTTAACAAGTATTCCACCTTGAGCATTACTTGATACCTTTAAATGTTTCCTTATCAAACAGATAAATACTGAAGATACTGATTGATGTTAAAGCATTCCTTTTTTATATTCATTCCATTCTGTTGTATCACAAGCAAAACTTGAAGACATTCACTTGGTAAAACGTAAAATTCTTGAGAATATTTATTTAAAAACTTTTACTTTCTTTAAAAACTTCACTTATTGAGATGAGTAGTTTGCGAACTTTAGCACTAATAACAATAATAATATGGTTTTCATAAGACATTGCTGAACCAACTGTGTCAACAATATGGCACCACCGATTTCGATGTCGCAACTGCATTTCCCGTTTTTGTAAATAAAGGAGCGTGGGGACATACTGTTAGCATAATAAATGAATTATTATTAAGTTCGTGTGTTGCATCATTCGGATTATGTTTCCGTTTTTTTTTTAAATCAAATGTTCTATCATCGTCATACTTAGGGCCAAATTATTAGTTATTCAGCTACTTTTCGTAATCTTTAATCAGAGTACTGTCACACCCAAATAAGGCAACGCGCTATACAATTTGAGAAATGTTTGTGCTGGATTGTTTGTTAATGCCTCTAGGGCATTGATATGGTTCAACATAAACTCTTATTGTCTATTTTGCCCGGCATTGGAGGTATAGCAAACAAATTATTTACTTCCTAATTGAAACTTGGAAAATGGAGCTGTGAGAGTTAGAATTATTAATATTTTAGGTGACCCTAAATCAATGCATGTTGGAGTTCCCCAACTGTCTAATCACAACAGTTTGAGGTTTGCTAATGATTTTGTTTTAGCTTATTCTGCTAAATCGCCCATTAATATTATTTTCATTCTATGTAAATGGTTTGACAAGCATGACAAGCGTTGCCTAACGCCCAGAAAGGAAGTTTAGTTGTTTAAAATTTCTGGAATCATAGCTGCGTCTAATAACAACCACAAAACATATCACAGCGATTTCAAATGTACTCCCACTAATTTTCATATTCATTGTTTGAATAATGCATTCGTCAACTCATTTAAATAATTTGGAATTCATCTAGGCAGTAACCAGTAAGTTGGAAAATTTAAAACATTATGTTAAATCAGCATCTATAATGTCTTACCTTCCTCGCGATGTGTGACCTGTTTCTGTGCTGAAAATAACGTATCATTACGTTTAGCATTGGTAATGGCTGAAATGGAATACGGCTTATAATGCCACCAGAAAGATTTATGGACGGACAGATATTTCAGCATCAAATAATTTCATTTGATGCTAGATCAGAAGCAAGCATATTTATTACCAAAATAATGAATCACCTAAAGATTTTGTGGGGAATATTTATTCAAATGTTTCAGCTTTAACTGAAAATTATAATTCAAGAAATTTAAACAAAATCAGTATCGACAATGTCTGTGTCAAAATCGATTAGAGAGGTATTGCTCCGAATATACTCCGAAAATACTGTTCTCAACCCAAAAAGATGAAAAAAAGCAAAACTCGTAAACTAGAAAATATTAAAACATTTGCAGAAATATATGACGGTGTCATTAGTTTATAACTTACGTGAGGTTATTAACAGCCATTTAACTATATTAACTACAGAATTTTAAGTTGATCCACTGCCAAAGCATCATTTTGTTACATTACCCTAGTATAATTTTAAAAATGGGCTCAACATCTTTGTATTCTCCCAATTTAGGAAAATCTTTAAAGGTCGGTAAATGAAGTAGTCCCAACAAACATTTTATTCAAAAGCTCAATTTAAATTCTGATTATTTATTGGTATCCTGGGTAGAGTTTATAGCAGATTATCAGCCACGACTATTTGTTAGGCCGCCATTGACTAAATTTATTTATTTATTTCATTTACAAAAATTTCAATAATAAACAATATCAACACAAAAAAATGAAATAAATAAGGAAATATCTTTTGAACCACAAGGTCAGTAGCAGGCATTCCTACAGCTGATAGTAAAAAAAAAATAATAATAATAATACAGTGATTGTAATAATAATAGTCTAATAAATACTACACAATACAAACAATACAATGTAAATGATAATATAAGAAAAAATAATTTAAACAATTTAAAAAGATTCGTTAGAAAAAAATGTTCAGTTTTAAATTTCAGAATCCCTAATTTAAACGACATCATAAATCCCCTTATTCATGCAAAATTTACCCCTCATCAAAAGAACTAATATACAAAATGAGAGAACAATTAAATAATGACTTTAACCAAAAAATCAATATTGCTAAATTGGACTAGCCAAATTTTCAATCTTGATGGGAATTTAGTTTTAAAATTCAAGCTACGAATATCAATGGGAAGTTTATTAAAAATGGTTGGTGCAGTGACTAAAAAATAATTATAAAAATGCGTTTTGTGAAATTTTGAAATACTTCTGAAACGCATGACATTTTTACGCAGTAAATAGCTGTGACAACTCAAGTAACGATTCCCACTAATTTCAAAATATTTATTCATAACTTTAAAAACATAAAAATCTTTCAATGGAAGTAGTCTATTGCTCAAGAATAACGGCCAAGAAGAACTACGTTTATTCTTGAAATGCATCAACCTAACTACATGCTTTTGAGCTGTTACTAATGATCTGATCGTCTCAAACAAATACCATAACGCAGTCTGAAGTCAATTAAGGCGCGATAGAATATTTTAAGAGTAATAGGTGGACAGTGTGACCGCAGTAGATACATTTACCTAATTCCAGAATGAAGAGAGTTTGTAAATTCTAACATATGATACTTCCAGTCTGATCTACAATCGAGGTTTAGGCCCAATTATTTAATGTTAGCAACAGATTCAATAGACAAGCATTTATAGAGCACCGGCCATTCCTAGGGCAATGCCGGTCATGATAAATGATTTCATCATTAAACGAACTGTTATCATTTAAATTAAAGAACATTGGTTTAGTTATAGAGCTCAATAACAGTAAATCATGATTAATGTGTGATACTGCAGATAAATAATCAAATCTTTTATATGCAAACGCCAGATCATCAGCAAAAGCAATAAATGTAAAACTTTAAAATTTTGTTTAAAAATAAAATTTATGTAAATTAAAAATAAAATTGGCCCAAGTACAGATCGCTGAGGAACACCCTCCTGTAGTACCAATAAACCACTGAAGCTATTTTTACAAGGAACCCTTTGCGGCCGATTAGTGATGAATGACTTGAGCGAATTCAATATACAACTTCGAAAACCAATACTCCTCAGCTTATCCGAAAGAATACAATGAATAACCATATCAAAAGCCTTAGTAACATGCACAACGAGGCCAGCTACTATACTAGAATTAACAATAGCTTCATGAAGTGGATTCATAAGTTCGATCAAAGCATCCTCTGTACCCAAACCAGAGCGAATTCAAATTGACATTTACTGAAATAGTTAAAGCTCATTCGTAATTTAACTGCTTTTTCAAAAATCTTAGAAACAACAGAAAAGATTTATATTGGTATATAATTACACAAAAACAGACGACCGCCCTTCTTAAAGAGGGGAATAACAGTGGCCATTTTCAGTGATTACGGAAATGTTACGGTTAAAAAATACACTTAATATATCAACAATGTTGAAACTAATTCTTTTAATAATTGCACTACTAAAGCCAATAAATCTGTTAAGTGTTTCTCCTCAAGCGAATTGATAATGAAAAATAATTCCATGGAAGAAATTGGACGAAAGAAAAAGTTTAAGTTGGGGCTCATATCAAGTATAACGGAGTTATCAACTAGTTGAGAATTATTGTTGAATTCCAGACCCGTTTTTGAAACGATATTACAAAAGTAATTGTTAAAACAGTTAGCAATATCTACTGAGGATAAGAGCTTAATATTTTGTTCATCTAATATTTCAGTAATTTCGTTACTGGAAATACCTTTGTTAAGTATTTTATTCAATAAGGACCATTGCTGCTTACGATTATTACCTGCTTTTTGGAATTTAGTCAAATAATAACTTATAATGTAATATAAATGTATGTGTATTGTTCTGTTAAAAAAACAATCCAGACCTTTCGTCTAATATTTGAATGAGACACACAAAATTGTCAAAAAATTTCCGTAAACTACGAATATTTTGAATCAGTATACATTCAAAACTTGAATTTCCTGAATGTAAAGAGGAGAGAAGTAATAAATCACTGAATAAATCAAAATTAGAATTCAATATATCACATGAAAATAGGTTGAAATAAATCACGTAAGTACATATTGTATTCGTAAGGTTTTGATATAATTAAAAATAAGCTATTCAAGCTTTTACAGCGTAGATCCAAACCGTACAGTAATAGATGTAATTGTAAGTGCAGAAAACACATTAATGAAATAATTAATTTATAAGGTTCTAAATAAAATTTAGATATAAAACCTAACAAATTACCAAATTTAATGCTGCATCGCATTGTCCTTGGATACGTCAGCAGTGGCAAAATTTTCAACTGGTATAGAGGAATCAGCTGAGTGAATGATTTGTTTAATCCTACAGATATCATTGAATGACGAAACAAGATGAACATTTGTATCAAATGTTTTTCGTAGGTAGATGATGTTATCTTTACCATAAAAACTGATATTTAGTTTTAAGAACTATCAGCAAGCTCATGAGAAACATCATTGACAAGATCTTTAATATATAAATTTTTATTCCTCCGAAATAAATTTAATATGTTGTTTTTTGGAGCAGTAGATTTCAAGGTAACAATAACTGAATCTTTTAACAATGTAATAGGTAAATAAAAATTCAATATGGAATTTAGCCTTTTTTAACAAAATTATAAATCAAAATTTATTTTTCACAAATTCACATTTAAACTTTATTATTATTTGAATATTTCGGCATTCATGCCATTTTCAAAAAATACACTGAAAACAATTAAAAACAAGTTAAAATTAATTATTTACTATACATCATTAATTTTATATAATGCACAAATTCTTTTGTATACTATAACCAACTTACATGAAAGTTTAATTTTTAAAAAACATTATAAAATCATTACACTACTCGTATACTTTAAATTTAATACATTATACAATAGTACATTAAATAAATAAATAAATATAATTTAAGATGCAACTTAACATATTAAAAATCTGGTCTTGTTTAAAATATTATTAGAATTCCATCCTTAAGCCCAGAATTGCATATACAGTCATACCCCGTACAACGTCCCCCCTCATAACGTCGTTTCGCAGTAACGTCGTTAGTAAAATGCGAACAAACCTCGCTCTATCGTCGCTGTGTTTCGTTGTAACGTCGTTTAAAATAATAAGCAAAGCAAAAAAACACTGAGAAAAAGGCAAAAAACATAAAAACAAAAAACAATGAAATTTTCTCTTCTTCGTCTACGTATATTCTTTGTCCCTTATAACGTCGTTGTTTCGCCTAACCATAGACAAATTACTTTAGAAGATAAACAACTTTGGTATTAACCTGTTACCTATAAAATAAAGTATTATAATTTTTCGAACAGTTTGGAGGAAGATTGAACGAAAGGAATATATGTTTTATCTCTTTTCGTCATAAACTTTCCTACTGATCAATGAACGTGAATGACGAAAAGAAATAAACATATTCTCTATACTCCTTTTATTAAGCAATTGTTTTTTTTTGATGGCTGTAGTTTTTATTTTCCTATATCAAAATAACATAGTCTCTCTCCCTTTACATTATGTTACAACCATATTCAAATATGGAACAGATATGTGTACTTCGATATTTTTATTGTTTAAAAAAAATGTAAATAGAAAATATTAAAACTCAACACACATACATATACACATATATTTCAAAACAAAATTTACAGAACACCTAAACCTAAAAAACAATGAAAAATAAAGGAATTACATTTACCTTTAAATTATTTGCTTTGCTATTGTGATTCATAAAATAAAAAAATTGCGATAAAAAGGACCGTATTAAAAAGGTTTAGGTGCATTTTTTATTCTTTAAAATCAAAACAAAAATCGAAACAGAAAATGTGTATGCATAGATATATCCAATGCACATATAGATTGTAGAACGAATTACATATTTCGGTATCGGGAATAATAGAAAACAAAAATTTTTTTTTGAGCGATCATTTTTTCAATTTTTATTTTCAAGTTTTTCAATTTTCATATGATAATTATTTTTATTTACATTTAGCAGTTTAATTACATTACAGTTGACATAATAATCCTTTGATACCTGTAAAACAATCTGTAAGGAATATATATATACGAGTTTATATACTGTATACAAATTAACAAAAAACCACATGGAACCCAACAGTTTTCAGAAAATGAGTGTGAAATTGGCCGTACAAGTTTTAAGTAACACCGTTTCATGTGCAATACGTACAGCGCTAAAAACAATGCCATCCATTTTTGACAATTATATGGAGCACGCGATACCGACAGCAAACATCATAGAACGATTCAACAACATTTTCGATTGTCTGAACTGTCGCAATTTTTCATCAAAAAATCCATTTGAGAAGCCGCTTAGTATAAATAACAGTACATATGTTTATTTAGAAAACAGCTTGGTATTTTTAAAAAAATTGAAAATTTTATCAAAAAACGAAAATTATTTTAAGTTTATAAAAGGGCTTGAATTAACGATAAGTGCCCAATTAGCGCTGATAAATTATGTAAATTCTACCTTTAATGTAGAATTTATACTTACCGGAAAAACCAATCAGGACGCTCTGGAGAATTTTTTTTCGGCATTAAGAGGCAAAGGTGGCTTTAATTATATGCCGTCGAGCTACCAGATCGGGGTACATTTTGCCAACATTGTGGTTGCGAAAGTTTTGTTTCATTCCATACATTCTAACTGTTTACCTGATGATGAATTTAATTTAAAGCTAAATTGGAAACAATTCAAGGATGAATATAAAAAAAGCATCAAACATCAGGATTCGCAAGAAATTGATTCATCAGAGGCGATTGTTCTACTGCCTAACACCACAACGGAATTCACCCAATTAACTTCTAATGCAATAGCGTATTTTGCTGGCTATTGTGTACGCGAAAAAATTGATTGCGACAAATGTATCGCAAAATTATTAAAACCTGACACAGTAATTAATGCGAATGATGTATATTCAAGAAAAAAATTTCAGGAAAGATAGCTCCAACTTCGGATCTCTAAAAGCGCCAACGGATGAGTGGTTTGAAATAGCTACATTTTTGGTACAAATATTTGAAAATTTTTTTAGTAAAAAAAGTCATGTGAATAATATATTGGAAGAAATGACAAAATTTAGTTTCGAAAAACTAAATTCAAAATTTGTGTCATTTATGCCAGATCAAAACAACCTTTGCTATGAGCATTTTCATAAATTAGTTTATTTTCTTTTATTGGTTTTGCTTCGCAAAAATTGCAAATGGCTAGTTGCTTACTTGCTTCCAAAGGGATACGTAAAAATACACCTGTAGCTTCAAGAAAATTAAAAATTTTGAGTAATTAAATATTAATTTTGGATTAAATTTTTGTTTTATTATAATTATTTAAAATTAATTAAATTATAACATTAAAACTAAATAAATTAAATTATAAATTACATTACACTGACTTGTTTATGTAAAGCCCAGGCGATTCATTGTCATCAAACATTTATCTCGAATATCACGAATGAAGAACAAATATTTAGCGTATTTTGTTGAGAAATTTACAACAACAATTGCACTAGGCAGAGAAATTATTTAATTCAAAAAATAATTCAAATTATTTAATTAAAGATTGAACGAATAAAATACTTAATTAAATATTTGATAGAGAAACAGGAGAATTAGCATCATAAAAGATACAAATTAAATCGAAAAAATAATTTTCGATTTATTTTCTTAAAAAACAATAATTCCTTTAAAAATGTCGAAATGCAACAGCGTAAGCGCGACCCGCGTGGAATGGGTTAATAAATTATGTAAGCACACACAAATTACAGCCACAAATTATTTTTGTATAGGTATTAGGTATGCATATTATACAAATATGAAATAACTACGTAGCTACATATCTATGTATATAGTATATAAACTCGTATATATATATTCCTTACAGATTATTTTACAGGTATCAAAGGATTATTATGTCAACTGTAATGTAATTAAACTGCTAAATGTAAATAAAAATAATTATCATATGAAAATTGAAAAACTTGAAAATAAAAATTGAAAAAATGATCGCTCAAAAAAAAATTTTTGTTTTCTATTATTCCCGATACCGAAATATGTAATTTGTTCTACAATCTATATGTGCATTGGATATATCTATGCATACACATTTTCTGTTTCGATTTTTGTTTTGATTTTAAAGAATAAAAAATGCACCTAAACCTTTTTTATACGGTCCTTTTTATCGCGATTTTTTTATTTTATGAATCATAATAGCAAAGCAAATAATTTAAAGGTAAATGTAATCCCTTTATTTTTCATTGTTTTTTAGGTTTAGGTGTTCTGTAAATTTTGTTTTGAAATATATGTGTATATGTATGTGTGTTGAGTTTTAATATTTTCTATTTACATTTTTTTTAAACAATAAAAATATCGAAGTACACATATCTGTTCCACATTTGAATATGGTTGTAACATAATGTAAAGGGAGAGAGACTATGTTATTTTGATATGGGAAAATAAAAACTACAGCCATCAAAAAAAACCAATTGCTTAATAAAAGGAGTATAGAGAATATGTTTATTTCTTTTCGTCATTCACGTTCATTGATCAGTAGGAAAGTTTATGACGAAAAGAGATAAAACATATATTCCTTTCGTTCAATCTTCCTCCAAACTGTTCGAACAATTATAATACTTTATTTTATAGGTAACAGGTTAATACCAAAGTTGTTTATCTTCTAAAGTAATTTGTCTATGGCCTAACGTCGGAACCAATTAACAACGTTAGGCGAGGTATGACTGAATACATATAATTATTTTAACTAAGGCTACTTAAAATCCTATTTTTGTATGCGTGAAATTGAAAAGTATTTACTCGTATATTATTACATTCGCGCTAATTTATTATTTACCAACACTTTTTAACTATACACTACTGTCTATTTCTTATATTTTTATTTTTATAAGCTTGTATAATAAAGTTATATTCTCTGCAGAGGTTGTTGGTGTCAGTTTTAAAATTAATGTTTTTCGCTGTGTTTAAGCTAATATGAGCAGATTCCAAGATTAGACTAGATTTTTCCCATTTCTCGTGGTAAATTATTTTTGTACCCTCAAAATTAAATTTATGATTGTTGTCAATAGAGTGTGTGCTTAAAGCTGTGGATTTATTTTTTAACTTTACGTCACTTTTATGTTTTTGAATGCGTTGTTTTAGGATTTGTTTTGTTTGGCCCACGTAGGTTTTACGACATTCACACGGTATTTCATAAACTACATTATGCTGCTGTTGTATCGGTATTTTGTCTTTAAGTTTAGAAAATTGATTATTTAATTTATTAGGGACTTTATTACCTATTCTTATTATGTTGTTATTATTTCTAGATATGATTTTAAGTATTCTGTCATATACATCAGGTATATACAGTGAGTCAAAGTGAAACTCATACACTATTAGAAAAAAAAATTATTTTCATTTTAACAGGTTATAAACCATAATTTATTGCATTTTTTATATTAATAATGATTATACTATTATTTAAGATAATTTACAAAAAAAATTATTTGAATTCATCCTATCTAAGAAATATAATAATTAAATTAGCTTGCGTAATTCAAAAAATGAGTCAAAATAAAACTCATAGATAACTGCTACAATAGTAGAAATCTCTATACTAAATCAAAATAGTTAATGCTTAATTGCAGCATTCAATACTTTGTTGGATATCCCTTGTTATTCTTAACTGCCTTTAGACGGTTAGGCATAGACCTTACTAATTTTTCACAGTAGGCCGGACTAATTAGCTCCAATTCCTTCTGTAAAGCCGTTTTGAGCTGATTTTGATTAGAAATGTTGTGTTTCCTGATAGCATTTCCTAAATGACTCCAAAGATTCTCTATAACATTCATATCTGGAGACTGTGGTGGTGTCTCCAACACTTTTGGGCAATTAAAAAGCAACCACATACGGACTTTATGAGCCTTGTGTTTTGGATCGTTGTCCTGATAATATTTAAAATTGTCCAAAATCCCAAGTTTTTGAGCACTAGCTTTCAAATTGTTTTGAAGAATTCTTAAATACACATCCTGATCCATTATATTATCAATAAACACGAGCTTTCCTGTTCCAGCTGCTGACATACATCCCCACACAGTGACGCCTCCACCACCGTGTTTAACTGTTCCTCGCAAATTAGCAGGTTTCAACTCCTCATTAGGTTTTCTCCATACTGGAATTTTCCCATCTGACCCGTATAAATTAAATTTGCTTTCATCAGCATAAATTACAGTCCTCCAGTAATCAAAATCCTTCGTTCCATATTCTTTTACGAAGTTTAACCGTTTCTTACGATTTTGTTTATTAATAAGTGGTTTATTTCTCGCTACCCTTCCATGAAAATCATTTTTCCTCATAATAATTCGTACTGTTTCGGGATGTGCTTTTTTATTTAAATATTTTTCAGCTGCCAGGGCTAGTTTCGGTGCACTAATTTTCGGATCTTCTTTGACCTGCCTTACTATCCACCGCTCATCTTGGGAATTAAAAATCTTTCTGCCACTAATTTTTTTCTTATTCTTTATACCTTGCCTATTTTGATACCTCTTTATAAGAGGTATCAAAATAGGCAAGGTATAAAGAATAAGACATTGTACCATAACACATTGTACCGTTGCGTGACTCCTGTTAACGATTTTACCAATTTCACGCAATGATTTCCCTTGTTTATAATGGTAAACCATTAATTTCCTTTCATCTTCAGATGATTGCCCTCTTTGGCGTCCCATTTTAATAAGAATCAACTTTTTTTAAAGAAATACAAATTTATTATTTACTTTAGACACTTTGGAGCAGTTATAAATATTACAAACTAATAACCACATTAAATTATCTAAGTTAAAACTTATTTATACTAAACTGTATGACTTATATTTTGACATAAACAAAGGAACATTTAAAAAAAAAATCCATACTGAATTTGTTTTGTACCGTTTTTGGTCCTTCGTTTTACTTTCACTATACAAGGGCTTCTTTGATATATTTGCATTATTGAATTTATAGAAAAACTATTATAAAGCTAGTTTTCTGCTAAATAAATAAATTTTTTATAGTGTATGAGTTTGATTTTGACTAACTGTATGTGAGCGGAGCAAATATAATGTTTGTTTGTGGAATATTACTATTATTGTTATTATTATTTATTGATTGTTATTTAAGTTCATACCATTGTTATTATTTATATTATTACTGTTGTTAATTAAGGGAAATTCTAAGACACCGTTGTCATTATTCAAAATAGATTGTGTGCTATTAATTACAAATGTTGTATTTCTATTCAACTGGTTTTCTGCTGGAAGCTGCACATTATTTCTTAATATTAGAGTTGCTTTACATTTCGCTTGTATAATTTTTCGTTTTATAATATCCTCTGGATAATTATTTTTATATAATAAGTTTTTGATTATCATAACATTATTGCACCAGAATTCTTTATCAGATAATGTTAACACTCTTAACGCGAAACCTAAGGCAACATTTAATTTCATTTTCTTTAGATGCGCTGAAAGATAATTAAGTAATCTTTCCGAACACATAGATTTTTTATACCAATCTGTTTTTATGTTACAGTTTTAACAATGAACCGGTCCAATTTGCACCATCTGCTTAATAGAAATTATATCATGTTTTGTGATATTTACACCAATTTTTTCTACTATGTTGATTATTAAAAGAGGAACATCGCCGCACTTAGACGGAATACCACACTGATTGCGTCCATCCAGCTGGGCTTCCAAATGTTGATTTTATGATTTTGAACATCGTATTTTCCCCAGCACAGCTAATTTAGTATGGTATATGTGAATATTTTTAGTTAGACCGGGGATAGCAATTCTCATTTCATCCACAGTTTGGCATAAAAAATTGAACGATATTTTAAGACTTTCAAGGTATTTTCAATTCCAATAACAACTTTATCAACAACTAGAGAATTGTTCGACCCCTTACGGCAATTTGGACACAGCCAGGAAGCAGAACCTATTCTTTGATTTTCCAGCATTTCATCAGAAATTTCTGCATATCTAATGTGGAAACCTTTATCACAATTACCACATTTAATGCCGGGAAAGCGCTTGTTTGTGATATTTTTCAAACATACATATATCACAAATTTTAGACATTTCAAAATTTTTTTAATTTTTTTCGAAAATAGACACCATTCCACATTTTTTGAAATTAAACATGTAATATTTGAAAATAATAATTTCGTCTTCTGACATAAGAATAACGATATGACGCTCAATTTATTGATTTTCGCAATGTATATGAAATTTACCCTATTTGGCGAAAAAATCTTGCAAGAAATATGAAATATTTTATAATAAATTTGATAAAATTTTAAATAAATAATTTTAATTAAAAATATATTTTGTTTAATGTTTATCTTTTATACGGAATACCTTATAAAATGTATTGTTACATTGTAGCAAGGACTATATAGTACAAAAATGATTTTAACACCTTTACCAAATAAATTTTATTATCCAAAAATATTTTTTATTTTATTTGGTTGCACTGTAAAACAGTCGTATAAAATACATTTTGTACTTTTACTTTCTTTTACTCTAGAACTCTTGAGATTTTTAGAGATTTATCTGTTTTGAGGTCCCCAGAGTCCAAAAAAGTGGGTTTCGAAATGGTGTCTGTCTGGCAGTCTGTCCCACTCCCTTGGTCCAGAAAATTTATTTTGCAAATATCTCAAAAAGTATAAGGTTTACAAAACACAACTTTATACAAAATGTTTCCAAAAATTATAGAAAAAAAAAATAAAATTTCTCAAAATTCTCTGTTCGTTAAAGAAAGTCATGTGTTGGGCACACCTCCATTTTTTTGTGCGGGATTGTAGTATTAAATCGATACCAATTTTTTTTTATCGTAGGTTATTTTATTCAAATCAGACACACCATGTGTTACTAAGACTATTGCCATCTATGAATGACGCTTATAAAAATAGCAAGGATTTATAACAGTCGAAAATTTAACCAAAAAATCGATCTCGTCATTATTATCATTAGATTTGTTTCGCAACTTTAAAGTTTATAAAAGTATTTTACATTTATTTACAATTATATTCTAATCAGTTACTATTCATTATAACCAATGTGGTAGAAGCTTTATGTTATATGTATGCCTTACATTAGCTGTGTTTTTTATTCGCTCCGGATAGCTGCTATCGAGAGCCGTCATTTAACTTCATATAAAAAATATTTGGCGCTACCTATTTATACGGAGCGCTATCGGGAGCCGCTTTTTATATGACGGCTCTCGATAGCAGCTATCCGGAGCGAATAAAAAAACGCCGTAATTGACAACCAAACTATAAACTTATAATTCTTATAAACATAGAAGAGTTTTCGAATTACAACTTAGAATAAAAATTCCTGTTGACGTAATGTGTTTAAAACGTTTCTCATATAATACCGGTGTTAAGAAAATTCAATACTGACATACTAGTATCAATGAAACAGTAAAACTTAATTTTTTCAATTTTATTTAACTTTCGTTTTTCATTATATTTCAATAAAATCGTGGGAAGAACGTTTACGGTGTAAATTACCAAAAGTATTAAATTTTTATTATCAATTATTTACCCTAAAGTTTTATTTTAATGACCGATGAAAGATTTTAAAACTCTATACTGTTGTAATGAATGGGGTCTGATTTCTTAATGACGCAAATTTTATTGAGTTTTTAAAACACTGCGAGCTATAATTTTAATTATTCAATTAATTAGTTACGAAAATACCACTTTTAGGAATTCAAACGTATTTACAATGTTAATAGCTATAAGAAGGATTAATAATTTCATAGAAACGTCGTTTAAAATGTTATGAAAATAATTATTATACCAACAACATGTAATAATTATTAGTTTATTAAATAGCTTGAAGATTTATTATAAGTTTCATTTTACAATAAGCAACACTATATCATGCATGCATTCAAAATAGTAAATTCCGCCATTGTTTGTCACCCGAACATATTTTTTAATTTAATTAGCACATAATTATTTACGGATTTTTTTTTAATTCTGTACAATTTTTAACTGAATATTGCAAAAGATATACTCGTAGATTTGTGGTTTGTTAAACGACCGAAATTTGTTTGGATCATAAGCGAAACTAATTATATTAACATTGTTTAATTTCCATATATAAGTTGTATGTTGTACGACTATGGACTACTTTAAATAACCAAAAACTGTAAATAAAAATTATGTGTATTGATTTCCAATTCATTCCAATAGTCATGTAAACAAACTATTAAAATTCAATTCTTACAATTTTCCTTTTCAATCAATTATTCAACTTCAATATTATTATTTTACAAATGACACGGAATGGCGAAATAATTCATTCTGTTTCATTATATCAAATATAATAACCGAGCAATTTAATTTACTTTCAATATAATTTTGTACATAACTATAATGCTGGTTTGGTTGTTTATTATTTACATTGAATTACATAGAGCATAACGACGAACGATAAATATAAGTATAGATCAAGTTACAACTAAATATAGCTAATTTATTATAATCAACCTGTATAAATTGTAGGTAATTTTTGGTCATTTAATACTTTAAATGGAGTTCATCATCTTTATGCTTTATATGTGCAGTGCTAGGCGGATGCCAGATTTAAAATGCGGAATATTTCTTTGTTCAATGGCCTTGTTATTGAAATTATTTTATACTTGATAATGTACTGTATATGTACTGTAATATACTGATAATATGTACTGTATCCATATAGTGGATCACGATCTAATTACGTCAGCATATTTTATTTTTTGTTTTGGTTAAGTATTACAGAAAGTAGTTCTAAAATGTTATTGGAATGTAATTGAAAGTTGAAACATAAAATTGTACAAAATACGGATAATGATTTGGTAATTAAACAGCATAGCTATTATCCAATTTCCTTCACAAAACTAGTTAAATTTCGAATAAAATGTTTTAAAAAATCGACGTTAGGATCAGAGCCTGCCAAAATTGGAAGCAAAACTGGCTATTTAGCTTTATTTTCAAAATTAATTTGCCTTAGAACGAAAAGTAATCTTAATGAAGTCCGAAACATCCCATGCCATAAAAAAATTAATATTTACCAAGAAGTTAAAAAATTATGGCTGAGAGGGTCAGAGTAAAAATTCAGCGGCAATTGAAATGACAACAGCCATTATAAGTTATTGAATTGGATTGTACACGGTTCTGCCAGAGTTATAAATTAGAAAACTTTTAAAAAAAAACTTGCGAGTAACTTCGAACAATTTTCAAAAATATCGAATAACTTCAACAATTTTGAATAAACTAGCAGCTTGTGAGTAACATCAACCTAATCTGGTTCCTAATCTCAAAAATCTTTAACAATAATCTCGATAGAATCTAGATTCCAAGAAATCGAACGGTGTTCAAATTTGCAACATCCGAATTAATAAAAAGTATTTCGAGGATCGCAGAAAATCTCAAATATACTGGAAAAATATCATCTAGTTCAGTGTTGCTGAACCGGTGGCCAATGAGACATTTCTACTGCTCCTTGAATATTTTACCAAAATGCATAATGAATTTTTTTTAATTTTCCTGACAAAAATATTTTTTTTCATCATCATTTTAAGTAGAGAATAAATGTATTTTGGTGGTCAATTGTTAGACTAAAATCTGTAACTGTGATACATTTCAGATTAATGGTATTGATAATTAGTTCCATCCCTCAGCCCTGCGTAGTCACGGCATTAACCCCAAGTTTGGGTTGAGAGCTTTATGAAAATCTTGAAAAGTTTAAAATCCAAAACCTCAATAAATCACTAATAGTTTAACAAGGCACGATTCAATCCCCGAAAATTGCGAGAAATATCGAGAAACACGAATTCTACATCACAAGATCTCGAAAATATTAATACATCTTAGTATAATTTTGTAACATCACGGAACACCGTCTTGCAAGTTTTGAATATTAATGGGAAACTCGAATTTTTCTAAAAAAAAAAAAATCGAATATTCCGAAAATCTCGTATAAACTAAGAATCCTTCAAAATCTCAAAAAATCTCAATGGTGTAAGCAAACAAAAACTTTCTCGAAAATAACTGGAAGACCTCGATAATCTCGAATATATTGAAAAAATTTGACATTTTAATCAAATCCGGAAATCTAAATTAATCCAAAAATTACAATTGCGTCTTTATGAAATCGTAAAATTAGATACAGATAATTAACAACACCCAGAGGCAATCCTGTCCTATCAAGTAAATTTGAAATGTGAATGTAATACAATAAGTACAACTTGCTGTAAAATTGATCTGCTTGGTGATTCTAAATCTTTCTTGAAGTGAAGGTTTCGATGTACAATTCATCACTCGATTGTAGCGCCCTTTCTTGTATATAGATTTGAATATTTGAAATATTTCGATGCAGCCGTCATTAATTATACTGTCAATTCTTAAACGAGAGGCGTATGTATTAATTACAATACACTTACGCTTAGTTAAAATTTCGTTGAACATTGCATTTGACTGATCATGGCAAAAATCATTTCTTTATTCAAGAGGCCTAGCCCCAATTTGTATTAAATTGGGATTAACTAAAACTCTTAACACTCAGAATATTCTTTAAATTTCATATTTAAATTAAACAATTTAAAATAAACTATCCTAAGTCTGACAGGTAATTATTTGTATACAAAAAATTTAAAATCTGAAAATTCCAAAAAATGTTGCTCTTATTTTGTAAATATTTAAATTTCTTTATACGAGTATATTTAAATTTCTTGTGATTTTTGATGTTGAATATTTTAACACATTCGCAGACATGACTGCTATAGTATTCAACATTTTGATGTTGAACTGGTACATGACTCTTGCAGCTTGCATATATATTATCTCTTGTATTACCTTCATATTACATACAATTTTAAATTTCATTTAACTAACGATCACTGAAGTTGAGAAAAGATTTTTATATTGTAAAGATCGTATTTGTCCATTTTACGATTTTCACATTTTTTAATTGTTTTAAATTTTTAAAATTTTTTAATTCCTTAATTTAATTGTAAAGTTTTCTTAAATTTTTTAAAAAAATTTCATTTGTTTAAATTGTAAATTACATACTTGTGAAATATGTATATATACCAAACACAAAGTTTTTGTGTTTACCTTAAAGATATTTAAATAGGAAATTCCCAGTATTTAGGCTCCACTCTGCATTTTTCGTTTTGTTTCAACAAAAAACAAACACATAAATGCTTTAGCCAGAGTTTATACCAGAGCTAAATTAGCAATGCTAAATGACCACGTAGTAACGGTAAAAACATGACATAAACATAGCTCAGCCATTGCTACGAAAGTTGTGTTTGTACCATTCCTATTTTAGCTGTAGCAGTATTTTTATTTGGATAATTCTGTTGTTTCATTCTGTGTTTTATTTGGATAATTCTCTGACCAGGTATATTTTAACTGTAAATATCTCCAATGATTGGGGCAAAGGCAAATCGTCACCAAATCCGCGTGCTTTAACTTTTCAATAACTCTGCGGTTGTTGCTTTCGCTGATTTTCCCAAGATGAATAGCTTCGCTGGTTCAACAATAAAATAAGTTGTTGATTGAATCAGAAAATAATCAAAACTTTAATTAATTCAATCTTTAACAAAATTCTTATTTATTGTTACATTAACTTTTATAGTTTATAAATTCACACTGTTAACACTTCGCACTTCAACATTAGCTACATTTGAGGTTGCACTTTTATTTTTTAAAAAATAAGCCTGAACACGTCTTCTAATAGTATTGCGATTTACACATTTATTTATTCGTTTGGACTTCATTTTTTTAAATTTATCACAAACACTTACACTGCACTTACTACTTCAACAATTTTAACTATAACGAATCTTTAGAATATGTTCGATAGTTGGTTGGCGTTATTGGTTAGAACAAAATATGAAATGCGTTAATTACTAACTAGTAAGTAACGTATTAACTCGATTCTAACTTAAAATCAACTATGGTTGCAATTTGGTTGAAAGGCGGTTGATTTTAAACCAATAAGTTTATTACTAACGCTATTCTCTTATGATATAACTGTGATGATTGTAAGCGTTGGTGGTAATATCTAAAACTAAAACAGCATTAATTTCTAACTAATAAATAATATATTAACTAGATTCTAACTGAAAATCAACATTGGTTGAAACGCGGTTGATCTTAAACCAACAAGTTTATTGTTAACTTCATATTCCATTAGAATTTACTATTGAATATAATTAGCGGTGGTGGTAATATTTATAACTAAAACTGAATTAATTTCTAACTAACAAGTCAAACATTAACTAGAGTTAGCAAAAGTTAAACTTTGGTTCACCTTAGTTGAAATTAAACTATTAAGTTCGTTATTAACTATACATCGACTTAGGATTAAACTTATTTTCGATATATTAATTAGTAATATGGAATCTCTATACAAAATAATTATTGAAGAGACATTTGGCATACTCGGTTATTAGTTGTTTTAAGAAAGTAAGAAACATTCCCCAAGATAAGTTTTTAATCCCTACACAGGTTAAACAACACTTAAATATATTACTGATAAAAAAATTATATAACAGGCTGTAATCAAACCCAGAAAATAATTCCTCAAGCCAAACATAGATTAAAAATGGATAAAAAGTGTTAGCTATTAACTGACATGTTATTTAGAACTTTTACTGAATTTTAATACTGATGGCCTTCCTATTAGGAAAAGCTCACAGCGACAATTTTGGCCTATTCTGTGTTTAAAATTCAGAGATCGTTCTTAACAACGAATCTCAACATGCTGGTATGTTTTCCGGACATAAATATAAACATGTACTTCTGTTATAATTGATTATTTTGTAACTTTTCAGGTTATACATTTCATTGTAAGTGCGACAAAATGGAGGAACACCTTAGTGTAATGGAACGGTCAATAGCGCAAATTAAAACTACGCTGGATCTAATTCTAGAAAAAACTACGGCATCACGTGTGGCAGAAAATGAACTGCACGTAGATGAAAATGAATGGAGCAGGTTTCCATTAGAAAATATCGATGAAATAGAGGATTTGAAGAATCGTCTGAGAAGTGACAAATCCTTTAAAATTAATTTGGTATGTTTCAGTTATTAATGAAAAATATTATATTATAGTATATTATAGTATCTTTTACATTTTTCTAGAAAAAGAAATTATCAGTTTATGGGGGTGGAGGTGCCACTGGGTCAGCTAAAGTTTTGAGCAAATGGTTGTTCCAAGACAATTTACTGAAACATTTTTCATGGGCTGGGACCTCTGAAAAACATTCGTTTACCTACTTCAAACTAAGTCATCCTAACTATACTGCACACGCCAATGCGAATTTCTTCAAGAATTATTTAAAGCATGCCAAATTTAGACTGCAAACTAAGTAAATTCTAATATAAATATCTTTCTATTACAATTTTTACTTTAAACATTTCAGAAACAAATCCAAAAAATCTAAGGTTGCTATAGGAGATGCTGAGCCAATAATTCAACCGTGAGAGGTGCTTGCATTCAATATTTTATTATTTTTGATTTTTCAAATGAAATTAGTTTTTTTATGTTAATTATAAGTTCAATTATTAATAGTGAATTTTTGGAATAAGAAATATAAATAAATAAATATAATTTTTGCTCAATTCTATGGTTTTTATTTAGTAGTGTTAAATGGAGCAGAATCTGGTCATAGTGAGTTAGATTTTATCCGACATCCAACCTTCATAAGTTGAAATTTAGTACTTTAATGACCAGAAAGTTTAGATTTTTTAGGTTGGATATCGGTTAAAAATTGCCATGGTCATTTTCCAACCAATTTTATTTGACTGTATATAAATATTTCAATGTCCGAGAAACTTCGTAAATTATTTGAAGAAGTTGAAACCGATGGACAAAGTAGAGGCGTAGACGGAATCGACGCGCATTCAATGGGAATAATGATTACGGAAAGTGAAGGAGAGTTGAAAGATGATAACAATCCATATTAGAATATCCATCCAGGAAAATTGAAACGAAGATATTAAAAGTTTAAAACTCCAGCCTAAGGATGTCGTTGAAAAATTAACCAATATCATGCACATGTTTTTCGGTAAGGAAATCTGCAAACGCAAACGACATAAAATACGAAATTACTGTGTGGCCACTTTTAGTGAAGTAACTATACCGGAAGTGTATACGTTTTTGGGCCTCTGCCTTCTTCAAGGTCAGATTGCGGATAATTCATCGACCGTGAAACGTCCAGAGGTCCAGACATTATTTTCTTCAACATTGCATCCAAAGAGAACAGTGAAGAAGGAAGATTCGATTTTTATTTTGATGTAACCAAGGCTGCGAAGCTGAAGTCGGAGTCGAAGGTCGAAACCTAGGAGTCGAACTGTTTTAGAGGAGTCGGAGAAGGAGTCGGAAAAATACTGACCGACTTTGACTCCGCATTTTATATTTTTCTTTCTCTGCTAAAATGCACCTTACCCTTAGTTACAATCAGTATACTTAACCCTCGGTCAATTTTATAAAGAATAGCGCAGCGTAGTCGACGCAACAGAAATAAATTCATCGTTAACACATAAAGAAATTGTTTTGCTTGATAACGAGATATTATTGGAGGGAATTTATGTCGAACCCAAAGGTTAGAGTATTATTAAGTGATGATCAACCAAACAGAGACAAACCGGCTCTATGTAATTTGGCAACCTTTTAAAATGATTTTTTAGATATTACCGAAAAGTCCACAGTCCTAGTGATCTCACCAAGAAAATCCTGTTGAAGAAGTAGAAGAAAAACATGAATTCGAAAAATTTCTAAATGACCGTGAGAAATAGAATCGGATCTTCGAATTACAAAAATTCAGGATTCAATTTTTTCATAACTTGGAGAAAATGGAAAATATCAACAAAAGTACGAGTCTTAATATTTTGGAGGCCATACTAATTTTAAGAACAAATTCGTAATTAATTTAAATTGTTGAATTTTTTCTTATTCTTTAATTTGATTTTTAATTTTTGTTATATCTAAATTATGTTCTAAAGATGAAAGAATTTGAATACGACCAGTATTATGAATTGTATAATATTTTGATTTCATGAATGAAGTTGGTGTCGGAGTCGGATAGTCAATTTTTAACACATCGCACAGTGGGGCCGATTGCCAAGAAGCTGGTCATAATTCTGAAATTATCTACTGGGTGGTTTTTGGAGTCGCTTATCACGATTCTCTAGTTACGCTTACAAAAGTTCACTCCTTTTATCTCTTATGAACGACCCCTTTACATAAAATACATGCCATTATCATGGTTTTTGGGTCACCGATTTCGAATCTCTAGTCACATTTACAAAATTTCACCCCCTTCATCCCTAATTAACAACTTATTAACTTATTCGTGAAATAACCTAAATTTTATGAAATTTTAATTACTTTCTCGTTTTGTTCATTTAGTAAGACCAAAAATTTCTCATTTTAAAATATGCTAAAAAATTCGAAGGGCAGTTGTTTTTTATTTTATTTTATATAGGCAATACTTTTTACTGAAAAAACTAATATTTACTACTACCAACTTTTTTACTACATTTGTGGAAGAAAATTTCCTGAAATACGTAAAGTTTTCTTTAAATTTAAACGTTTCTTGAAAATATTGAAGGTTCAAGTTAGTTGAAAATTCGTTAAACTTTTTGGTGTAATTCAAAATCTTAAATAATTTTTTTTAGAAATTAGAAAGATCTTAAAATAATAAAAATAATTCTTACAATTAATTTAAAAACATTTAGAAAGAAACGTTTTGTATTTTCGAATTTTATTCGACGAGAAAACCAAACGAACCAATAAATCACATTTGATTATTATTATCTTAAACATTAATCTGTTTAGTCGGAACAGATTTGGTTTCTGGCACACAAGGATTTACAAAAAATTCAACCAGTGGAATTGACCGTAAGGATAATGAAATGAGCAATCCCATCGAATATCATCTTCGATATTCTCTATAGTTTTTCTTGTCTCAAGGTAACGATAAGCTGCTAGAAGCAAAATCTATTAGGTATCAAATCAACTAATATACTATGAAGGGACAGGCCAAAGAAGCCAGTACCGTCGAAATCCCATTTACTTACTTGACGGGTGTAAGTAAATGGGATTTCGACGGTGCTGATGTCATTCTGAAGCAAAGACGTTTGGTAGGCAAAAGTAAGCAACTTTTTGTCTAATCGTTGATTATAAATTATCAATTTCAGATATTTAATTTCTAAAATCAAATAGCCAGACTTGTGAAATAAAAGTAAGTACAAGTATTCGGAATTCGATACTAAGAGTCAAGACCTACACCATAGTTTTCGCCGACTTGGCTGCTACCTCCTAAAACGATTTAAAGGGAAACTGACAGACGGCGGTCATCCCTAAAGGTGAATTTACACTTTATAATTCTAAGCACTATTTTCTTCTAATCTTCTTTCTAAGCACTATTCTAAGCACTATTTTCAAACGATCAGACGTGAGAGTTATAATACCACAGACAAGACCAATATATAACCAATGATTAGACCTTTTGGGTATAAAATCTGATATAGTTGACAATAATTGAAACGTTCTGAAACATTATAATTATTATGTTGTATAAGACAGCAGAAAATTTTCAGCAGAAAAAATGAGTTTTTCTTTCCACTGGAGCAGCACTAAAACAAAAGAGAACTTTTTCTGCTGAAATATTTATTAGCCAGCAGAAAAATTATGAATATTGTTCATTTTTCGTTGTAGTTTTTTAATAGTTTATTAATTTTGATTTTAATATTGTTATTATTCATATTTCTCGTTCGGAAAGATCGTCTAACTTATTTACAGCGAAACGCTCTTCATGAGCACTATGAATTTGGCCAAACTGAATTTTTCAGTTTCCTCACTGACTCGTATGGACGGACCACCTTGTACCCAATATGGGACACTAATTTTTGGATACCTGGGGCCATAACACATCTGCACAGGAAATTTTGGCCAAATTTTTTTGAAAAATTCTGTAGCTCTTTAGATTCGATCGATTTTTTTAAGATTGCCTATGCAGATGTGTTATGGCCCCAGGTATCCAAAAATCAGGGTCCCTTATTGGTTACAAGGGGGTCCGTTTATACGATACAGTGAAGATACTGCAAAATTCAGTTTGGCAAAATTTTTTTGAAAAACTCTGTAGCTCTTTAGACCCGATCGATTTTTTTAAAATTGCCTGTGCAGATGTCTTATGGCACCAGGCATATAAAAATCAGGGTCCAATATTGGGTAAAAGGGGTCCATATGATACAGCGAAGAAACTGCAAAATTAAGTTTGGCCAAATTTTTTTGAAAAATTCTGTAGCTCTTTAGAGTCGATCGATTTTTTTAAAATTGCCTGTGCAGATGTGTTACGGCCCCAGGTATCCAAAAATCAGGGACCTATATTGGTTACTAGGGAGTCCGTCCATACGATACAGTCAAGATCTGAAAAATTCAGCTTGGCCAAATTTTTTGAAAAATTCTGTTGCTCTTTAGACTCGATTGATTTTCTTAATATTGCTATCTATTAAATTTGGCCGAAAAATAAGTTTTGGATTTTTGTATCTAAATTGATAAATGTAGTCTATAAAAAGTGACAAAAAATTCAGAAAATTATAAAAAAGATCATAACAACTTAAAATAAAAATTATAAATATAATTTAAATTTGTTAAGTAAATAATGAAATGTACTACAGTACTACTATAACAATTTATAAGTTATAATTATCCGATCAAAAAAGGAAAATCGTTCAAGAGATTTTATTATCCTATTTGAATTTTTAGTTGCTAAAAATCGTATGTGTTCATAGTGCGCTTGAAGACGATTTTTCCGAACAACAATATGAAAAACAAAAATAAACTATTCGTTTCCGTTTTTCATTAACGTCTCATCTTTCGCCGGTTCCACCCAAGAATTGGCTTGTTGTTTTACAAAAACAAATTAATTTATACTCACAATAAAAATGTTGTTCTTGCTTTTTTTAAATATTAAGATCCAGACATATTAAAAAAGAAATATATTTTAAAAGTGAAAGGTATTACCAACGTTCTCTTTTTTTATTTTTTGGTTTGTTTGTAAAATTAAAGCATAAAAAATATAAAGAGCGGCGAAAAGTTAAGGTTAGGAGACCGCCAAAATAGCACTTTTCAAAAAAATGCTTTATTAAAAGCCATTAAAATCGGTTAAGTGGTAAATAATCATTTTGAAAATTTGAGTTTCGAATAAAAATGAAAAAAATACCGAAAAAGGTGGGCGTCCCTGTTCCCAAGAATAGTGACAGAAACAAAAAATCATGGGTCGAGGTATTTCACAAGGAAGACATATTCGCCGGTTTTCATCAACATCAAAAGAAATCAGGACCAAATGTAGGTTTTTAATTATTTTCCAGTGAAATTGCTCTATTCAGTAAAATCTTAAAGTGGCAACAGGCTGAATAGGCAACATAACATATTAAAGTATTTGCCTGAGAACTAAAAGTTAAATGTTCAGGTTGGCTTTCTTACAAAATTCAAAAGACCTTAAAATGGTTGTGTTTTGAATTTCACGAGATCCATTCAGTAATATTATGATCAACCAGATTTGGCCAGCAGACTGTAGGTAGGGCTTCAGTGCGCTAAACCAATCAACCAATAAAGGTCAATAGACCTCAAGCTAATTAAAAAATAAACAAAATTTGAGGTAATAGGCCTGACACTTTATGTCAATCAGCAAGACGGCTAAGGTTTAAACCGCTTAAGGTTTGAAAATTTGGTATAAATAGGAGGTTTTATTGGTCCTAGTGCCATATATCCAGAAAAACAAAATCTGGAGACCAAATTTTCGAAGTTCTATGAATTCAGATCGGCAAGCGTGTATTATAACTCTGTCCCAAAAACTCGTAGTAATTCATGGTTTATGTAAATTCGGTAATTTTTCAACCAATTTTTAAATAAATATAAAAAATCGATGCGTCAATAAAGGATCGGTTTAGTCGAAAAAACATATCGATTTACTAAAAAGTCAACATTTTTTGTTTGGGTTGGCTACCTTATTTAAAATAAAATAATACAGAAACTGAAATTTCCGAAGAAAAATCCAGAAACAAAAAAATTCAGAAAATCAAAAATCCAGAGAACTAAAATCCAGAAACACAATTGTTAAAGTTCGGCCCAAGTTATAGAACTAAAATTTATGAAATGTCTATAAAATTTAAGTTTTTCCGTTATAATAATGGAAATTGCTTCGTCAACCTTTCAGATACAGATCAAATGAATCACTCACATCGCTTATACTGATAGTTCTACCATAAATGTCTCAAATTACTTTGTGGTTGGCTTAATTCGTTGGGTTAATAAGGTATCGACGAATGTATTCGAGCGAATTGCGGATTTAATGCTTTGTTAATGCTTCCTCAACGTACCAGAAATATTTCAACTGATGACAAAGATCTAAAAGTGCCTAAACAATTGAATTTTTGAATTTAGTTAAATAAAATATTTTTTCTGGATTGCTTTTCGGGATTTTGTTTTTTTTCGGGATTTTTTTTTTCTGGAGTTTAACTTTTCAATTTTTCTGGATTTTAAAATTTCTGGATTTTTTTTTCAGGCAAATATAGTGATCCTTAAAAAATCTCGAAACCGTTTAATGTGTCGAGAGATTTTTCGATATTATGTCAAAGCAATTGTTGAGATTTTGTCGAAACTAAATGTTGTTCTTTCTAGAAAACGTACCAATCACTAATTGAGCAATGGCGATATTAGAATGTACGCTATTATTGCTTTATTTGATATTACATCATAACTATTTATTTACACCAATTACATAGTCTTATATAAAGAAGTCGCTTGAGCAAAAACACCCGAAGCTATGAATATCTAGTGTGTCGATTTTAGAGATCAGACCGCTAGAAACCCTTTTTTGATTTTCAGTGTCCAAATTCAGAATGGGCCTTATTGAAAGTTAATTTTGTTTCGCAGGCCAAAACCAAATAATTTCACAGGATTTTGACTAAAATAGCTCCACATAAGAACTTTAGGGCACTGATCAGTAATTCTTTTATTGCTTCTGAATTCTAATTTGCAGCAGATATCCAGCTTAAAACGAAAATTTATCTCGAAATCCAGCACATTGTAGCTTACTTAATGACGTTTAATTTGTGAGATCAGATTACGATTAATACCTCGAGCAACACAAGTTCTTCTTTATTTAAATTTTGAAAAATCCCTTAAATTCAAAGTGAACATTGTGAATCACAGCGTGGTTACATCAATTAGATTATTACAAGTCGCCCACATTCAACAACTCTTAAAACAATTTCCATAAATTCTATATAAAAATTAATATCCCACCAACTAATAATCTTTTATAAATTAATTAAAAGCGAACTTTTAATTCAACCGAAATCAATAAAAATAAAAAATAAAATCGACAGAAAAGTCTTAAAATATTCTGTTTACGATCCAACCAATTAATTTTCTAATGTTGCAATTAGACCCTTTGTAATCATTAATAGTTTTATTTTCTCTTCGTCGTCTACATTTTCTTCAACATTAATTACGAATATATTACATGTTTATAAATTATTATATTGTTAATTACAACAATTTATCATTAAACTAAAAATTTGTTGCTATTTTGTGTTGTTCTTTGAAAGTGTATTAAAACAAAACCAACAAAATTTATTCCATGCGTTAGAAATTTTCATTTCTTTTGTATATGTGATAAAAAAGATAAGACAGAATTAAATTAAAAATTAATAAAAAATTGTTTTTGTTAATTATAACATAACCATAATCATAATTCCGCTTCCTTTGGGTTCTTACGTATACACCTATACATACATATATTCAAATGAGTTATGTTCGAGTCTCGTCTCATGGGTACGCTAATGAAATTTATAAATTCTAGATTTTTATTGTTATGTTATTTTGTTTGGTTATAATTAAAATTTAATTTGGAGAAAAATTTAATCAAAAAAATTATGAATAATTAACATATTATGTATACAGGTGACATAAATTTTATGTGTTACAAATTATTTGGTGGGTATAAAAATTAAAAAAAAAAAAATCCCCTTATTAAGACAATTAATTTTAATTATTGATTCTTTAATTTACATACATTACATAAAAACTAATATGTCGACCGCCTGGCGCGTTCTATAGAAAGTCGATTTGTATGTTGGTAGCGCCGCCGCGGCTCTTCTTTAAACACAAATATGAAGCGTGAAATTGGATTACAATAAATCAAAATGTACATATCATGTATATGCAACAAATATATGCAACAAGATTCCAAATACATAAAATTTAATGGTAGAGCGCCGCGCTGTCATTTATGTACATATACGTACATAAATGAATGCTAATAAAATTCCATAAAACGTTGTTGTTGTAAAATTCTCACGGTGAAAATAAATTCGCGTTTTATTATTTTGTTATAAAGCAAAACAGTCATATTTCATTAAAAATTCAAATTTATGTAGTGACGTACGTAAACATACACACACACACACACACACATTTAGACTTATAATTTTGTGCCTGGTGTCTTTTTTGGATCTTCTTCGTTATACATCTTAAATATTGCGATAACAAGATATAAAATGACGAAACATGAATAGTGTTAGATTTTTGGAATTTTATACGTGCAGATGAGATAACAACGAATGTGCTTTTTACGAAATGAATACATTAATAAAATATTTTTGAACTTGACGTTTTTTCTTTTTTTTTTTTTTGTGAATGACAAAACGGAAAAGAAAATGAAAATTACGCAAATTTGCCGGTAACTCAACGATGGTATCGTGTGTCGAATTTTTTTTTTTTTTTTCTGTTTTGATAAAAGAAAGTGATTTATGCATTTGTTAGATGGTTTGTAAATTAAAAAGATAATAGAGACAGGTTAAAATGAGTGATGTCACTAATTTCACGTTACCCATCGTTAATTTCTCATTAGTTTTTTTAAATTTGACTTTTATTAAAATTTATAATATTACCCAAACCTCCTGGTTATTTTTCACTGCTTCAGGTGTCATAATTACCTGAAATTAATTAGAAGAAAAAAAAATTAATTAAAAATCAAAAATTATTAAGGCAGTTATGTGCGGAGAGTTTTTTTTAAATAAATTACAAAACAGAAACGTTACATCACACAAGTATAATGATTTTCATGAACAGTTATATCTAGATAATTAGAGAGCTTTAATTAGTATGTTTATTAAATAACTTGAAACCAGTTTCAATTGGCTTAATTTCTTTATAATCGCATAAAGTTGTTTTATTTACAAAGCATTTGTAATTTTTGCCAGCTTCACAGCCAATCAAATATTTCCAAAGCAATCCAATAACAAATTTCTTATAGTGAATCTAGTCGTTATCGTAGTTATGGGGCTAATTGATAGTCATGTAGTTTGGTAGGAAACTGCGGAACAAAACAAATTGTTATACCCTAATCAGTACTCTCACCTTACGCCGCACAAAGCGCGTATATCATCTTACAAAATGACTTAAACCAAAGTTCTAAAAGCGCCTTTTAAAAGAAGAGAAGAAATCCTGGAAACGGAAGATTGAATATCTATGTTTTGATTTGTATGAGTAAGCCCAATTACCGGAAACAACTCAATACTCTCAAGAAATCAGCCCGACGAGTTTTAGGTACATAGCTCTATTAAATGTCAATCAATTTATGGTGTCAGTAGAACGAATGCAAATTGATAGAGATAACCGCTGTGCAGTACAAGATGTAAAGATACCATGGAGCCATGGGGCGTGTAACGTTTGAATAAATAAATAAAGCGAACATGCAAAAATCTATCTGTGCATCTGCGGTACTATCCGCATTAATCCGCCAACTCGGAGAAGTGAATGTGGAAAAATATATCTCGCGTTTCGGTGGGAAATTTTAGTTACCTCACTTTAAGAGATCACAACTGATGTTTGAAGTATCAACCGGTAGAGTGTAACGTCATCGGCTAAATTAATCTGAGAAAGGATAAGATCTACAACTTTCAAAAGATAGGTTCTCGGGAATGTTGTGACTATTTCTCAAGAATCCAAAATCCAATTTCAAGACTAAACTATGCAATTTTTTTAACTTCATGGAATTAATTAGAAAGTCGCAGGTAATATTTGTAGTATAATGTTGTAGTGTAATATTTTGGAGAGCACGCTGCACTTCGGGAACTGAAAATGTACGAAATGGATGAACGAATATTGAGCAATGCCGTCCAGCTACAAAATGTTCTTAAACCACTTACGATACCTTTAGATACTCAAAATTCTAGCGACTTCAGTATTATTGTTAACAAATTTAAAAGATCGGGCAACTAATTGACCACAGACATTAAAACTTGGAAGAAAAAAAATTTGGAAAAATTTGTAATTAGAAAAAATAAAGATGCTGTTCCGCTAATAAAATTTGTCCAAGATCCAGTGTTTGCATTCACAGCGAGTTTGATACCTTCAAATATTCCATTCAATTCTGTTGTCCACGCTAAAACACTTTTCCACATTCGTACTAGGCAAATAAATACAGCATGTAGGTGCTGTGTTATTCCTCACACTAGCATCTGAATAAACGAAGCAATGTTGCAAATATTACCGACTGATTTTCCTAAACATAATTTTGGCGATAACCTTGCACGTCCCATGTTATATTAGCTGACCAGTTTAGTTACATTCTTACGTTCATTATATTCTAGTAATTGTGCGGCATTCATAAATTTTGTATTTACTGGAACTCGGTAAAGATGAGGACGATTAAAACGAAAAACAAAGGCTATATTTTTAATGTTTTATTGGAAAATATTCTGAAGTGCTTTTAAATATCGCAAATGATCAAAATGCTCCTTGTGAATTGGGATAATGACGATACTTTCGTGACCATAAAATGTGATTGTCATTGGGTGATTCTAGGTGATAGCACATTTTGCGTAAGGTGTAATTCTAAAGACTAAAGTTTAAAGTCTAAATCTACTGTCTAAAATTTTAGGTTTCAAATATAAAGTCCAATGCCTAAAGTTTTAAGTCTAAAAAGTCTAACAGGTAATGCCTAAAACCTAAGTCTGAAGTCAACAATCTAAAGTCTCAAGTCTAAACTTTAAAGAGAGTCTACAGTTATAAACTAATACTCTAAAGTCTAATATGTGAAGTCCAGAGTCTAACAACTAAAATCTAAAATGTAAAGTTTGAAGTCTAAATTCAAAAGCTCTAAACTTTATAGCCAAAAATCTAAAATTCAAAGTATAAAGTCTGCAGCCTAAAGTCTTAAGTTTAAATTCTAAAGTCCAAAATTTAAAGTTCAAAGTCTACCGTCTAAAGTGTAATGCCTTAAGCCTAAAGTCTAAAGTTTAAAATCGAAAGTCGAAATTTGAGAGTCGAAAATCTAAAATCTAAATTCTAAAGTCTAAAAATTCTACAGAAATACTACAGTCTAAAGGAAGAAGTCTAAAGTCTAAAATCTAAACTCTAAATTCTAAACTCTAAAGTCTAAAATCTAAAGCATAAAATCAAAAGACTAAAGTCTAAAATCTCAACGTAAAGTCAAAAGTCTAAATTCTAAAGTCTTAAGTAACAAGCCTAAATTCTAAATTCGGAAGTCTAAAGTCTAAAATTATTAGTCATAAACCTTAAATCTAAAGTTTAAAATCTAAAGTATAAAGCCTAAAGTCTACAGTCCAAAGTTTAAAGTCTTAATTCGAAAGTCAATACAGTTCTACAGTTTGCAGTCTAAAACGTAAAGTTGAATGCTTAAAATCTAAAATAAACCACCTAAGCCTAAGTTCTAAATTATAAAGTCTAAAGTTTTCATTTTAAGTCTTAAGTCTAAAATCTAATGTCTAAAGTCTATAAATTCTAAAGTTAAAAGTCTAAAATTGAAAGTTTACCAAATACTTCCATTCAGTGAAATTTTTCTTTCAGAAAATCTTTTCTCCACAAACATACTTTCTGTGAAAATCCAAAATTCGAAAGAATTTGTTGTAATTTCCACAGAACCACATAATCGTAAGTGGTTCTTCCGAAATCCGAATGTTTTGTAGGCAATAAAGTCGATTCGTTCTTTCATCATTCCGTTTAAAATTTTTACAAAAGCATTCAACATACATCCAACGATGAGTTGTTATCATATTCGGATCTTTATCTTGTTTGTGAATGGGTACCACGCCCTACTCTCTTTCCATTTATATGGAATTTTTGAACTCATCCACACTTTGTTGAGTGTCTCAAGAAAATTATGTTGTGCTGATTTAAAAGGTTCGTTCCCGAAGTAAAAGGAACTCATCCCATTCATATTTCCCATCTACTCCTTTTGCATTTGTGATGAGCTCAAAATCCAAAATGGCCTGTATGTAGTACGGCCATTGGAAGCAAACAACGAAATTGAGTTCAGTCAAAAGAAGAGCTGCGACCACACATAGTCTATCTACAGAATTAATCCAAACTATCGAGCTATGTTTGTACTCAACAACCTGGTACAAGGAAAAGTAAGGTGCTAAGTTTACGGCATAAATAGATAAATAACCAATTTTAAATACGACCCACTGTACCATCAAGCTGACATCCACCAAAAATGAGAGGAATTTTCCATTAGGGGGGATTCTAACGAAAATTAAATCGTCATTGGGCGTATTCAGTTTCGCTAACTGTTGGCAATATGTTGAGTAAAATCAAAGCTGATAGTTTAATTATCATTTTTTCCACCGATAGATTTCCCGTGATGGGAAAATCGAATCCACCGATTGAGTTATTAGACAGTACATCATACAGTACTAGAGCAAGCCCTAGTAAAAATTCAAAATGCCTCGAAATTCAAACGTTAAGAGAATGTATAAGAGAAGAGCATTTCAATTCAAATTAAAACCGTCGCTGCAGAGAACAAGAGGTGGTTGCTGTATCTACTTATTCAGTCACTTGCCGTTAAAAATTCATCCCCATTGGCATCATTGCAAATTCTTTTAGCTATTCAATCCAATTTTAAGAATTATGGAACTTTTCAGAAAGAACTGCGACTACAATGCAACAGAACAGTCCAAAAATTATCATCTGAACCAAAAATTTTGTGCGTAAAACGAGACCTAATAGTTTCAATTTTCATCTACGTACTAAATACATAACAGTAAGTTTTGTTTGTTGTTTAGTTTAATTTTAACACCATTGCCTGTAGTCTTCGGATTTAGCAGCCAATAAATTATCTTCTTCAAGTCTACACGGTTTTAACAATACATAAAAATGTTTATTAAAATATATAGGAATTACCATGCCATACTCTGACTTACCGTTAAATATAGATCGTAAGCTTGGACTTAGTTTCCCGGTCAATATGATTGTAGAATGTAAATTTTGTAGTGAAAGTGTCGGGTCCCTGTTTAATGTTTTGTATGTATTTTGATCGCTCACCAAATTTTTAATTTTGTCCTCATACCCTGATCTCAACAATATCACCGACATATTCCCTTTATCCGCACTTAAAATAATAATATTTTAGGACACAATTCCGCGACAAGAAATTTTAAAGAACATTGCAAACTTGAAACCTTGCGACGTTTTGTTGATGTTCACCATTAATTTCTTGAATTATTGATTCTGTTTGAGCCAAAATTCTAAACGCCGGAATATCATCCTTATTAAAAAATGGCAAATTAAATGTTGGTCCCAAGCTCACAATATCCAAAACTTCATCGTTTGGAACATCAACATTACTTATGTTTCGGCACGTATTATGGTGTGCAATATCAAAATTTGCGATTTTGATGATTGCTTATGGCATCGAACTTCCTATTTACAACGTTTAAAAAAAAATTTAGTAAATTACAAAATAATTGGTCCTGTATAGCATAAAATTTTTGGAAAAACCGTCCGTCTAAATTTAATTGGTTCGGTTTGTATTTGTGGGCCGAAATAATACGGTTGAAATCTTTTATTTTCCTAAACGTAACCTCAATTTCGACATTTAGGATTTTTCTTTTAAAATTTTCCAATAAATTCTGAATTTTATTATTGAATGGCATATTCGGTTCTGTATTTGTGAACAGGCAATTCACGTTGCTAATAATATGATTAGGAAACACACCATCCCTTCTACATCGTGTCGGGAACAGTTTTCTTGATGTGTAAATCGCCAATTTTCGGCGGTGAGACAGACGTCATTATTGAAGTACTGTCGGACATAATTAATAAATCGTCGATGTGATTATTCCATGTTGTCTATTTTTTCTTTTTCACCCAATTAAAAATGTTCATATATATTTTCCTAACGGCTGGATTTAATATTTCCTCTAGTCTTCGGGTTTAGCAGCCAATAAAACTAATTTTTAATATTTATTTCGACGTTTCGATAAATTTATTATATTCTTCAGGTCTACACTGTTTTAACAATACATACAAATTTTTATAAAATATATATAGGAACTACCATGCAATACTCTGACTTACCACTGAAGAGTATTTCTTGTCATACCCGAACTTGTAAACATAAAATAATTTTTTTCAACAAACGACAAATTGATTCAAATCGGACGGCTACAATCAAAATATATTTAGTAAACAAACTTTTTGAATTTGAAATTGCAAGAATCTACAAACGATTCATATTTTGGGAATTTCGATATAAAATCAATGATGCCAGAATAAATTTGTTTAAGATCGTCACTCTTTTCCGACGATCTTAAGCAAATTTATTCTAGCATCATTAATTTTATATCTAAATTCCCAAAATATAAATCGTTTGTAGATTCTTGAAATTCCAAATTCAAAAAGTTTGTTTACTAAAAATATTTTGATTGTAGTCATCCAATTTGAATCAATTTGTCGTTTGTTGAAAAAAATTTATTTTGTGTTTACAAGTTCGGGTATGACAAGAAATACTCTTCAAATGTATATACATATATATTTAAAGATAAGTCAGAGTATGGCCTGGTAATTCCTATATATTTTAATAAAAATTTGTATGTACAATTGTTAAAACTGTGTAGACTTGAAGAAGATAATAAATTTATCGAAACGTCAAAATAAATATTAAGAATTAGTTTTATTGGCTGTTAAACCTGAAGACTAGAGGAAATATTAAGATCCAGCCGTTAGAAAAATATATATTTAATACTATTGTACGTCTAGTATGCAAATAAAAATCGCCACCCTCAAGTCTCGTTTTACGAAGAAAATTCTTGCTCTGGAAAAAATTTGAAGTTCAAATATTATAAAAAATACAAAATATCTTTGCAAAATATTACTAGAGAGACAGAGTTGAAAAAGGATCAAGAAAAGTTAGCTTATGAAAAATATTTAAACCAGCTCTTTTCGTTTTCTTGTACGTATAATTAAAATAAATCACGATGTTCAAATAAAAATAAAAAAAAATACCGAAAACATTTAGAATTTATTCCAAACATTTTATAAACACAGCACGAAAAATGGTTCAAGTATTAGAAGTATTAGATAAACATAATGAATTAAAATTCCTATACATAATTAAATTACTTTTAAGTCAAAGCAGAATCTATAACCAATGACCATTCCTAACATTTGCCGGACATAAATTTAACTTTAAATTGATGTGGGATCATTAACGAGCTTCCTGAGAAAAATTTATAAATTTTGAATTATTAGGAACATTAATTTAATTTTCAATTTATGAATTTAATTTTCAATTTGTATGGTTAGGAAGGGAGTATTAACGGTCCGTGTTGACCCCTTCCTAAAATTTGTCGCACATGAATTTAATTTTCAATTAAACAACAAAATTTAGCGATTTCTTGAGAAACAAATTCGATAAATGTGAGGAACGGCCCAGCAGAGATCGATAGTACTTCCTTCACAATCATGCAAGATTTATAAATTTTGCTCATGAAGGTCATAAATGATTCTACTTTAATTGAAAATTAAATTCTTGCCCAACAAATGGGAGGAAGTTCAACAAATGTATCAAATGGAAAGAAAACCCATATTTAGTTTTTAGCGATTTCTTGAGAAACAAATTCGATAAATGTGAGGAACGGCCCAGCAGAGATCGATAGTACTTCCTTCACAATCATGCAAGATTTATAAATTTTGCTCATGAAGGTCATAAATGATTCTACTTTAATTGAAAATTAAATTCTTGCCCAACAAATGGGAGGAAGTTCAACAAATGTATCAAATGGAAAGAAAACCCATATTTAGTTTTTTTTTTATAATTAGGCTTAGGATTCTTAGGTAAAAAAGTATTTTTTTGGGGGAATCCGAACCAAAAATTTGTTGGATAGTTATTCTTTTTAGAATAAATAAAAGCGAATGAGCTATGTTACCACATATTTTAGGGTTTCAAAGCTTATTAGCTTAAAATTTGATAAATCAAAAATATTTTATAAGCCAAATTTTAAATTTAGGCCAACAAATATTATTTTTAGAAGTTAAAACAGTTTTACTACTAAGATAGATCAATACATTAAGAACGAGATAAACGTCAAACTAATGCGCATTATTTGACGATCCGGAGTTCTTCTAGAAAAGCAAATATTGCGATTATTGTTTTTATTCGGTAACATATGTGCCTTTATCAAAAATGAAGTAAAAATGCGGCAAAATATGGAAATGCGTGTAAAAGAACTCATCGGAATTTTAATGAATTAAACAAGCGTTAAAATTCCTTAACCATTTATGAACTTTAGCAATAGTTTTAATGCTATTCATATTGAAAAACGGGCTCGAACGAGAACTAGTTTTTAATCCGAAATGTTCAAAGTTATTATATGTTTGAGGGAAATGTCGAATGTAAATTTGATTATTAAGTTTGAATTACTAACTACATTATTTGACCAAAATGGTAGATTAGAAATCGATTTCGAATTACAATTGAAACACGATGGATTGGACCAAAATTAGAGGGGAATCTAAAGGTAACAAAATTAGCTTCAATTCTGAATTGGACGTAATGATTGTGAATGAAATTTTAAATAGAATAATTAGGCAAAATTTTAAATTTGATTTAGAAATGAAAAAAATCAGAATTTAAACATGAATTTTAGTAAAATGTTGAGCGCCATTTACGTGAGAAAAGTCCATTCGTTTGTGAATTTCAATATATCGAATATTAAATCAGAATTTCGAGCAAAAATCTGAATGAGAATTTGAATTCCCAAATGTAATTAAATAAATTCTTGAGCAGGAGCTTAAATTGGATTTAAAAATTTAAACATTTCATTAAAATTACAAACTAGAGTTGAACAACATCTTGGGTTTAATATGAATCAAAAGCTAATCGTATTTTGCAGCAGAAATTTAGTTATAAATAGAGTTTGAATTCCAATCTTTGAATAAAAATTCCAACCAGGGATTTTAAAACAAAAACCTCCGGTTTTAAACCCATAAATTTTCAGTATGAAATTAAACAAATACAATTTTAATTGAGTTACAATTCGAACTATTATGACGCCAACAACATTTTGAGTGAAATTTAAAATAGAAAGTAACAAAATGTTTCAGGATCAAACTACATTTTGCATGGAATTTAAATAGTACAAATTGTTGTACAGCGTTACTTGGGTTAAAAATTGATTTGGGAATTTAGATTAGAAATTGATTAGCATAATCTGCTTGGTTTTGAGCAAAAATTTGAGTAAAAATTTGTTGTTCCAAACTAGATTTAAACATAATTTAAATTGCAATTAAATACATAAGAATTGATTTGCAATAAGAGATTTGATCTCAAACAACCAACAAAATTTCCTTTGATTTTAGTTTAGAAATTTATATCGGAAATTTTGAGTTAAATTTGAATTAGGAATTTAAATTTAAAAAAATTGTTTTGGCATAGGAATTGAGTTACAATTCGAATTTTGCATGCACAATAGATGTACTGAGTTAGAAAACAGAAAAATGAGCGCCAATTAGGTGGAAAAAAGAATAGACACATAATGTTAAGTGAAAACCAAAATACATCAAAAATTAGACTGGAAAGGAAAACAGTTTTAATGGATTAATAAAATTAGATTTCAATTCCTAATTTCAATTTCGATTTGAATAAACTTTGAGTGACATTTTAATCCGAAATTAAGTTAAAATTGTAATTTTGATCACGCTCATTGAATTAAATTGAAATTAAAACTTGTGAAAAATTTAAAAACTTTAAATTTAAAAAATATTTAGGTATTCTACTAATTGATTATTGTAATTTTCCTTTTAATATGTGAGTGGTATTCAGACCAGTACCTTAGCTTAAAATCAAAATGGATTCGAAAAAAATTAAAATTTTTAGTCAGAAATTTAGTTTCAAGCAGTTTTCGAAGTTGAACAAAATGATAAATGGAATTTTGAACATAAATCTAGTCTAAATTGGTCAACTGTATTCGACAAAGAGGAAATTAAGATAACGAAATTTTAAAGAGAAAAAATTAGCTTCAATTCTAAACTCGATATAATGAGTTTGAGTGAAATTTTAAGTAGAAATTGTCTACTTTATATTGCATTTGAGAAACACATTTTGAAAACAATTTTAGCAAAATATTAAATGCACTTTATGTGACTGAGTTTAAATTCTACACATGATTTCAACAAATTTTTTAGTTCATCTAGAAAATCAGGAATCGAGCAAAAATCTGAATGCTTTTTGTTTTATAATATAAGCATTTCAATTTTAAACCGTAATCGAATAAAATATTAAGTAGGAACTTACATTAGCAATAGAGTTTAAATTACAATTTGATTTAAGCAAATACATGAGCTTAAATTAGCTTTAAACTTCAGTTTGGAAATTCCGGACTGCCTTTGAGTGGATTTTAAAAATTTAGTTAAAATTATTCGAGCAACATTTTTATTTAAAACAGGGTAAAACAAGATTTGAACAAAGTTTGGACTAAAAATTCAATTCAATCCAATCAAGAGTTTCAGCAAAAATTTGGATGCAATTTAATTAAAAAATATTTAAAAATTAAGTTTGAATTCCAAATTTAATTAACACAAAATTCTGGTTGCAATTAAGCTAGAAATTTTATGATATTTTGTTTACAAATTAAGTAAAAATTCCAACCTATAGATTTGTCTAAATGTGCTTGATTCGAAATTTGCAGTACAACTTCAGCTTTAGTTGCAAGTGTATTTTAAGAAAAATACGAATGTTAATAGAAATGCTGAGTCAGAGTAGAATTTAAAACTCTAGTTTGGGTAAAAAATTTTGTTAAATCTGTATCAGAATTTTGATCAGAAATCTTGGTAAGTATCGAAGTATGCTATATTAGCAACTTGATTTAATTTTGTTTATGTGTAACCTAATGCTAATAATAATAAAGTATGGTAATAATGCTATTTATAACAATAATAATAAAATAACATAATAGTGAAACGACTGCCATCTACCCTCTATGGTTTCCTTCTTTGTTAGAGATGAACCCCTCAAACTCTCCTCCAGTTCGCGAAAGTCAATATAGTAATCTCTCTCATACCTTTTCATCCTCACGTTGATTTCTTTATTTCCTTACCTTACCGGAAATTAGCCTATATTTTCCATCTTTGATGGCTTGCTTCTCCCATTTTCCCACGAGATGCCTCAATGTTTTCCTTTCGAATATGGTTATTTTTGTAAACGCTGACGGTGTTCTAGTGACCCATACTGGGAATCCGTAGGTGTACTGACACTGGTCTTATAAGTTTTTTGTTTGTATTGGGAGTTCTTTCACATATTGTCTTCACCATATTATATGCTCCACACGCTTTGTTGATATTCCTGTCTATAAGTTCGTTAAATTTCCAGCGATTATTCAGATTAAATCCCAGATACTTCACTGTGTTAACTACTTAGATTTTTTTCCATTAATGGTGATTGATGCCTTTTTACAGCCTTCCAAAATGGATTTTGGGCATCTACCGGATGGTGGCCTTATAATCATACACCCCGATTTCTTTTCGATTATTTGTAAACCCCATTCTTGAATAAATTCATGTATAATTTTGTTGTGCTCTTGAATTTTTTTTGTTGTAGCTTTCAGTGTCGTTTTTGTCCTTCATCTGTTGTTCCACCATATAAATGTTAAATAAATCGAACCCCAACACTGTACCTTGTGGAACACCTTGATTATACTCACTGTTGCCCTCCTGTCACTCAGGGAACTGGTAAGTAGTCTTGGTATCCTCTTTTCCAATGTTGATTCTACTAATTTAAAAAGGAGTCCTTTTTACCATACTTAGTCAAATGACTTCTCTATGTCTAGGAAGCAGCTCGCCACGACTCTATGGTTATTCAGGCTGTCCGAAACCTTGCCTGTCAATGCTGTACCGCGTCTATTGTAGAGTGTCCCGGTCTAAACCCGAACTGATGGTCCGGTACGCTCTGATTTTCCTGATAAATTTCCTCGCAAAGATCCTTGATTATTTTTTACAGAACCTTCCCTGCTCTTTTCGGGTATGAGAGGAATAATGGTCTCCTTCCATACTTTTGGAAAGTATCTTCCATACTTTTGGAAAGTATGTGAATACAATTATTAATCAGTATTTTTAACTTCTCGAGCATTGTGCTTGGTACTTTTTTTAAAATTTAGTTGGAAATTCCAACCGTACCGCTTGATTGTTTTGTGTTGTTTAGGAATATGTCCTCTCTTGGCTTCGATGCTATATTTACTTCGCCCTAAAAAGACCAAAGTATTAAAATCCTGTCAAAAATGACAAAAAATTTGGTTCATCCAAAACTCGAGAACGGCTTGGCCGATTTGGTATATTTTCGCCAATCTGTTTCTATGGTCAAGGCGGATATTTCAAAAGCTTTTGGAAACCATACGTTTAGAGGGTGAGGTACGTGCCATACGAATTGAACCAAAACACCTGGTTATATAAAAATATTTACCAATTTTTCATATATGCTGGTTTGATTATTGAATTAGGCATTGAATTTGGGGCTGATTTGAAGGTTAAGTTAGGCGTCAATTGGCGGTTTGAGTTGAAGGTGAGTTGGAGTTGAGTTGCGGTTGGATAGGGTATGGTGAGTTGTTGACCAATTTCTTATATATGCTGGTTTGAGTATTCAGTTTGGCGTAGAGTTTGCGGTTGAGTTGAGAGTTAAGTTGGGTTCCTTTGCGAGTTGAATTAGAGTTGAGTTGCGGTTCAGTCCGATGAACTGAGGATTTGTGATTTTTTTTTTTTTAATTTTATTGCGATTCTACATATATCTTACCCGATTTTAATGAAATACAGCGTTTCCAATGGAAATTAGATTCTCACATGATTTTTAGAAGAAGTTCTGGAATAAGGCCACGAAGGATGGAACTAGGCTATTTCTTAATTGATTATGATGAAATTTGACATGTGCGATTGAAATGGGATTCTAGAATGATTTGTAGTAAATGAAGTGTGTAGATGAAGTTCTGGAAAATGGCCATTTCTTAACCGATTATGATAAAATTTGACAAATGCATTAGACATTTATTTATTTTTATTGGCCATATATTCCAGAATTTTATCCAAAAATCATTTAAGAATCCTATTTCAATCATGGACGTAAAATTTCACTAATACCGTCTAAGAAATAGCCAAGTTCCATCCTAAAGGGCCATACATATAATTGGTTAAAGGTTCAATTTGAAGTGTAAAAGGAATAAATTGATGATTTGAAAGTTGGCGGTTAAATTGGTGATTGCGTTTAGAATTATGTTGCGATTGAGATGGAGGTTGATTTGCATTTTGAGTTTGGAGGTTAAGCTGAAGATTGGCTTAAGAGATTCATTTTGGGAGTTCTGACCACCTCATGAGGTTTCAGCCCTTTATATTTGTATTGCCGAACTTTACCAGTGGCTTCCCTGCTTCTTTTGCTATATCGTGTGTTATATTTCTCTTCCATTTTTTCTGTCCCTAATTTTGGTGTTCTCTCCTCGTATAGTTCCTTGTAGTATTTCCCAAATTCTTCCGCCATTCTCTTGTCTACACTTATCTCCTCATGTCCCATTTTGATGACTTTGAATACGTTATGTCCAGGAATAATTTTTTCAATCATGTTGTGAAATTTTTGGTTTAAATCTTACTAAGCTGCTGTTTAATAATTGAGGTTAGGCAGTTGATTTAACTCCTCACCGTGTAGTAGTTGATGGAGCTGCGTTTGATTTTGAGGTGTTGATTGTATAGACTGTTTAGTTTTTTCTTAAATTGTTTGCTGATTTTGAACAATTTGTATAGCTCCTCTGGAATGTCATCATGTTTGTAATGTTTTCTCTCCGTAATAGGCACTGCTATTTTCTTGACTTCACTGATAATTGCGGCAAATTTGTCTATACATAAGTCCAACTCGAGTTCCTGTCTTCTGGAATATTGAGTTCCTTACTTCTGGTCTCTATTATTCTGGTCTGCTTTGTTGTAGTTTCTAAAACCTGCCGGGACCTTCTCCAAAAACTCCAATTGCTTCGCTGGTCTAAGGGCTAACATCAACATTCGATGGTCCTAGAACAAATCTTCGCATGTTATCAAGTAATTGTCATGTACAAAACCGCCGCCGAACAGGTGTGTCGACACTAAAAATTGATCTAATTTAGACCCTGACCTTGGGAATGTCGATCTTACAGGTAGTATATGCACTATGTCATGCTGCGAACTGTTGAACCAGCCTGCGATCGCCACTCCATTCAGGTTTCCGGCCCCCTTCCATCTCCTACTCCCTCCATTGAAGTCTCCTCCAATAATTACTCAGTCGAACCTGTCCCTCAATGGGTAGGAATATGTAACGACACCACTAAGATGCCTCCAAATCCCAGACCCGTCAACTCTACTGCTGTGGTTCTAAATATACCTAGATTATTGATAATGTTGATTTTAATGTTGATGTCTTCCCTTACAGCAATTACTGTTCAGTTGTTCTCCTCGTCTTTATTTTGGATGAAATTATAACCATCTAGTGCTACTCTGTGTTTTTGATTTAATTTTGTTTCTTGTAGTAATGCTGTGAATGCTGTAATTGGTTTATTTTTAGCCAGTATCTTTGATAACTCAATTCTCCATTGGTGTTGTACAATGCCATTGCAGTTTAGTGACATAATATTAATTTTCTCTATTCTATTTACTGGCATGTACCCATCAAAAATGCTATGAAAGCAACTTGCTTTTCCTCTCTATTTCGTATTTTTTTAGTTAATTCATTTACATTTTCATTGTAGAAATGACAACCGATCCATTTTATTACTGGTTGGATAGACAACTGCCTCTTTTCCTTTGACTATGCTGGCAAAACTGACATGTTTTTTGCACCAAATTGTGCATTGATTCCCTTGCGAATGCTTTGGCCTCCATTTTTTTGTTGGTTGATCTCCATTTTTTGATTTGCTGATGCTGGTTGTTTCTATTTTTATTTTTATTTTCCTTTATAGCTATATATGCCGGACACCCTTTATAATTGGCTGGATGTCTCGTTTTCCTACAGTTCATTTATTTATTTATTTATTTATAAATGAATGAAAAAAATAGCATAGGTTACAATACCAATAATGTTGTATATAAAAAAGTGTTACAAATTATTATTTCGAATACGACTCTTAAGAAGATCCCTTGAAATGTTAAAATCGAAAAGTTGTGAATATTGGTTAAAATATTTTGACGTACGCGCGACCGGTTCATCAATTCCATAATTCGTACGATGAAAAGCAATACTCAGTCTTAACTGTTGTGAACGAAGAATTCTCTTAGGAACATAAAATGAATATAAGTCAAGCAATACCGGACAATCAATCTTAGCACAAATTACTTCCCGAGCAAACACTGCATGAATCATCTCTCTTCTGAATCAAGACTACGAATGTTCAAAAGTGTACAACGACCGGCATAATAAGGTAAACTAAATCCTGAAGTTGACCTTGGAAGTCTACGGAGGGAAAATATTAACAACTTTTTTTGAATCCGCTCAATACGATCACTAAAGATTTGATAACCAGTACTCCAGATAATTACAGCTTATTCCAAAATAGGCCTAACAAAAGCAGTATATGTCTTGAGAGTATATGGGTCAGAAAATTGACGAGCATGTCCCTTTATGAAACCAAGCATCGAGTCGGCTCTAGCTACAATCATTTCTATATGTTTAGTAAAACCTAGGTTACCTGTAAACAAAACACCTAAATCAATAAACTGAGTAACTCTATCTATTTCCACGTTTTGTAAACGTACGGAGCTACAATTAATATCCTAATTCGTGCAAATGACATAGTTTTACATTTGGATATATTGATAGCTACACGATTTTCTTTAGTCCAATTACTAAACCGATTAAGGTCCTGTTGTACTAATAAAACGTCTGCACCATTTCGGATATTAGCGTAAATTTTAAGGTCATCTGCATATAACAGACATTTACAAAACTTAAAACATGTAACAGTATCATTAACAAATAGAATAAATAAAAATGGACCTAAATGACAGCCCTGAGGAACACCAGATGAGACTGTAAACTTCTCAGAATAATTTTGACCAATACGTACTAGTTGAGACCTTTGCGACAAATAAGATGATAACCATTTTAAAGGAATAAAATTAGAATTCACTTTAATCAATTTATCAATTAATAATTTGTGATTAATTTTGTCAAAGGCCTTACTGAAATCTGTATAGATAGTGTCAACTTGGGCACCTTTTTCTAAACAGCATATCGCATCATTAACAAATACCGCAAGATTGGTTGTCGTTGATCTACCAGAAAAAAAACCGTGCTGTTGAGGAACAATTAAGTTTTTAATATTAAGATAAATACAATCCTTTACCAGTTTTTCAAAAAGTTTAGGGATAACATATAATACAGCTATTCCTCTATAATTCTCGACTGAATTTTTAGGTCCCGATTTAAATACTGGAATTACATACGAGGGTTTTCAGCACTGGGGAAAAATACCTTGCCTAAGGCTGTGATTAAATAAATGTGCTAAATGGCTACTTAAGGCTTCAGCGCAATTATTTAAGAGTAGTGAGGGAATACCATCAGGGCCCTAAGACATTTTATTATTAATTCCAACTAAAGCCATTTTGATTTGTTCCCCCGTAAAAGAAGAAATACAGTGAATATGATTATTGACCAAGACTTGGTCAATGGGAGATGTTAAAACATTTTCGACTGAATAAACGGATTTGAAAAACGTTGCAAATAATTCACAAACAGCATTTAGATCATGAGCTTGCCTATCATTATAACTCATGGGATACAGTACATTGTATGCCTGTTGTTAATTCTTTTCTCAGTGCTTTCCTCTGGTGTTCTAGCCTTGCATTCCTCCTTTCCATGATCCACCTCACATATTTCGCAAATGATTTTTTTGCAGTTTCCTAGGTGTGCTGAATTTTCTCCCTTTGGCTATAAGACCAAATTCTTTCTCAAATTCCTTCTGCACCTCCTCATTTTCGTATCCCCTATGGATGCCCTTAACCGAGTATACCCTTGGTTTCTCTTGTTTTGGAGTATTTTGTGTTTTTCTGTTTTGGAGCATTTTATTTCCTGATTCAACTTCTTTATTTGCATCCATCCGCAGATGGTGATACTTGCCACTCACTATAGCTTCGGCATTGATGGTCACTTTGTTATGCTTTCCTCCTACCTGTGCTGTTATTTTTAGCGCTTCCTCTATTTCATATCTTGCGTAATGTCCATTTCTTCTTCCGATTCTGTGGAATAGTCGCTCAGAGCACTCATAAAGTTTGTACGTGCCTGCTTATATCTACATTGCTGTCACTTAGCCGCTTTGTGCTCGAACTTTCTTTATTCAACGAACGAGAATAAACTCTTTGATTTGCAGTTTTCAGCTTGCGGCTCCTTTGTGGTTTTGTTGTTTCCATCCTCCTGTTGCAACGGGGCTTTATTTGAGTCAGATATCAGGTTTTTTAAGTTGGTCAGTTCAGCCAATATTTTATTATTGACTTTGTTAATCACGCCATTTACAAAGCTAATGACGTTTTGATCCAGCGGCTATGTTCTGCTGGCCTTGCTTGTTTTGGGCATTTTATAGCCGCGCATTGCACCGGGCGCTCGCACACACTATTAATCTGTTTTTATCTATTTGTTTTTTGTCTTTGCTTTTATATTTTTAGACGATTTTATTTCCCTTCCTTTTATTGTGTAGAGTCTTTTGATCCTATCTAATTAATCCGCTCCGCTAGCGTCTGGTATTTAATTTTCTCGTATTTTGGTCTTGAACAATTTTTATTTTTATTTTTCCGGAAAAAAATACATCCGTGCTTCGACGTTATAGTCTAAGGCTCGAAAATAGTATTTTAAATTAGAAGAATTTTAAAGTATGAATTGTCCTATAGCTTTCTATCAGGGATAAATAAATTCACAAATTTTGTAATCCCTACAGTTTATTCTAGAGAATTTTTTTCCTGTTTTATCACGAATTTTACGACCAATTCATTTTTCCCATGTCTCGAGACTTTTTATTTTACTTCTCAAAAAATTCGAGAATTTTCGAGTGTTTCATAAAAATGTAATTTATTATTAAACCTGTTCGCAACAGTTTACTCACAATTACTTTTTTCATTTTATTAAGCTTCGTTGGAGTGATTTTGAATATGGGAGCATTCATACCTCGAAAGGTATTCTCAATAAAATGCATCCGATCAAAATTGAAAATTTCAGCTGTAAAGAATCAAATCTCCTTACTGGTGTATAAATTTTAAAATTTTTGTTTAACAACTTCGAAAAAAATCCCTCATTTAGGCCCGGTTAATATTACTGGATTTTTTTTTACCAAGACAAGAAAATTGGCCAACAATTACATAAACAGCTTTTAATAAAGATGCTGCTGGTGCCGATGAGCAAGCGAGTGGTAACAATGTAAATTCCTATATTAATGACGATAATGGTGATGATATCAAAATTTAGAAAAATTCTGTTTACAACTCCTTTACAGGAACTAAAAGTGCCTTGTAAATAATTCGGCCAACTTCTACATAGAATGAAAGAAATTCATTAAATGCATTCTGAAGAGAATGTATTTAAATCTTGAATTAAATGTTTTAATTTGCTTAGTTCTGTTTTTTCACGTGTGAAATGTTTCATTACGTTGTAATTTGCAAACTAAATAGTTGCAACTATTAGATTATATTGAAAGTTTTAGTAAATTGACTTACATTACAAACTTCCGGTATAAACTAAACCAATGATCAAAATCGATGATCTTATTTTTTATGTTATAAAAAAAAATTGTTACATAGATTACACTTTTATATTTTCTTTACAAACGCAGCATCCGAGAGCTATTTACAGTCTAAATCAATTAAATACCATCCAAAAAAATTATGTACTATCACAATTCCATATAAATTGATCCATTCACTTTATATAAATATATAGCCGATACACAGTACGTCCGTAATTAAACCGAATTACACTACTTATTCATTAAATGAGCTCATTCGAACGTCTTATATATACTATATATATATTTTATACGCGGAGAAATTAATGGCCAGCCAAAAGGTTAATCAAATTCATATTATTGACCACACAATCTATAATCATAATCAAAATTCAATATTGAAATTTGTGGCATCATATCAAATAGAAAACAGCATGGTATTATGTTTTGGTCAAATATACAAATCGTAAAACAATTTTAAAATATCATATGGACGTTGTTAAGATGATGATGAAGTATAAATTTCCGACAATCCGCGTATATTTATAAAAAAAAATATCATATTCATGTAACAATTTAATAAACTTAAAAAGCTTTCGGATGTCTAAAAATTTTAATAACAACAAAAAAAATCAAATCTCAATTTAATGGCGACATTGTACGCTGATAATGATGTACACAAACAATGTACACTTGATAAATATTAGATTTATATACTTCTTTTAGTGAAGTGAAAGGTATTTGAGCTAAAAATATCACCGCCCGTCATAAATCAAACACTGGAACGTCATTAAATGCCATTATACAATAATACTTGTTAAAATTATATTGATCGATCGATACGGAAATACGCCGGGGAGTAATTAGATTTCATAATTATACATAAATGTGTCCCATTTGCTGGAGGTCGATTAATAAATCAAATCGTGATTTTGTGTTTGTCTTTTTTTTTTTTGTCTGTTTTGTTTGTTAATTTTCAAGGTTTTATTTATATGCTACCAAATTATAACATTTTATTTGAAAGTGAATGTTGTAAGATGTTTCTTTATTACATTATAAATTATGTATTTAGATAATATAGAACCAGAAATACAATTATCAATGTGGGTGGTAAAAAAGACGGTAGACAGATTTTTTTTTGGCTTCGAGCGACCTGCTCATCGAAATTAAATGAGATAAATATTAAAAACTTTCTTTCTCGCACATAAATTATATACCAAATTGCAGACAATGTAGCCGAATTGTTTTACCATTTTACAACCACATACTACTTAATAATTCATTACACCAATATAAAATTGGTTAATTAAATTTCAATGCATTATAAACAGTAGTGAGAAAGAATATAAACAAATCTTAGAATATTTTAGAAAGTTGAATATTGAAACGATCGCGTTTGTCATAAACACAATTAGAAATTCTAAACGTGAAGAGTAATTTCGTATGTATGTTGTTCGCTGTAATATTGGCATAAATACATTAAATTTATCGAGATGGCTGATCTGAGATTTGAATAAGTCAATTGTTTTTAATATGTGTTAAAAAAAAAAGGAAAGCTATTTGCCTGTCAGACTTATGTATAACTTAATAATATAATTTTGTTCGACATGTACGTTCTTCAAAGTTTAATGTACTCGTAAAAGATCAAAAAGCTGATTAAAATTTGACTTTGTTAAGCACGAAATTTATATGTATGTGTACATGCGGAAGATTTATCATCCGGTATGTGTCTTTCCTAATTATCTTAGTGCCGGTATTTCAATTGGCGAGGTTAAATTAAGTTTAACTAGAGAGTTTCAATGTCGTCGTTTTTTTTATTAACAAATTTTCATTGCCCCTTCATTGTACTGCAACAAACCCCACCCGTTAATATAGCTACGAATTATTTTTAGAAAACATCAGTTTAACTGTAGCTTAAATAAATTTATTTTGATTGAAAATCCGAAATCGATAGTTAAACTCTAGTGAATACCATTGAATTGACACACTGCGAATTTAATAAATCGGATTTAGTGAATTTTTCGAGTTTAGTCGTAGTGTGTCAACCCTAGTTTTTGCTAATCGCCTTTTGTTTCATAGAATACCTGATCCTGTTTAGCTAAATCGGATTTATTAAACCGCTGGTTGGCAACGCTATAATAGTTTAATCTCGGATGGAGTATTGAAATATCAGCCCTAAATGGAAAAATTATCTTATTTTTTTTTTGTAAGGGGTGAAATCAAGGGTCAGTTTCTCCAATTTATTTAAGAAAAACGAAGCGATATTTTTAAATTCAGTTTTATATAAGTCAGCCGCCAATGAAAGAAACTCCGCTTTTTTAATGACCTCTAAGGGCGGAAATCTACAGGTCACAATTTTCAATCTATATATAAACATGTGTTGAAAACCGAATTTAAAAATATCGCTTCGTTTTTCTTAAATAAATTGGAGAAAATTACCCTTAATTTCGCTCCCATAAGATATTATTACCCCTTAAGCCTAAAATTGGTTAAGACTAAATTATAAATTTCGTACTCTACTATAATTTCTTAATGATTGTACTTTTTATTCCGAATTAAACAATTAATCTGTGATCTAGGTAACTTTTCCTTACTTAAGACATTTTCTGAAGATTTATTTACATTTTTTCTCTTCATTTTAAACTTCAAATCAATAGACTAACTATAACTAAACAAAGTAAACTTATTAAATGTTTTGGACACGACGATACCAGCGGACGTGGAACTAAAATTTTAGAGGCAAACCTCATGAATATAAATCGATTCCTCCATTCTACTTTCTTGTCTGGTAATCTTACAGGAGTTCAGTTGTGTTTTAGTAATATTTTTATATGATCAGGAAGTTTGTATCTAAAGTTTTAGGCATATAAATGCTTTTAGAACCTTGATTACGAGGTATTTTACAAGATCGTAAAACCTTATTGTCGCCCTTCATAAAATCAAGTCTTTAACACTTACATATTTTCTGTATTCTTTCTCTTCAATCTACATTTTTAAATCGACAAAACCAAAAATATATTATTTTGAACCCTTATATAGTACAATGTGGCATGTTTAAAAGGCTAAGCAGATTGTACTTTTATCTTCAGGTCCCTGTGTCTAAAGTTGTAGCCAGATAGATTATTTGAGAACATCGATTTTAAGGCTAATTACCGATAAATTATATTTAATAATTAATATTTAAGCCGGGATCCGATCAACATGGCATATTTCAAAACGAAATATTTCAAAATGTAATATGGAAATATGATATAGGGTTCACTATATCATATTTAAAAACGGATTATTTTAAAACGACATATGGTACACTGCGGCATAAGGCACACGGCAGTGGCATATTTCAAAACGGCATATATCAATAAGATATATGGTGCATTACGGCATAACGTACACCATGTCATATTTCATAAAGACACATTTAAATACGGAGTGTAGTACATTACGCAATATTTCAAAACGGGATATTTCAGTTGTAGTATATGGCATAAGGTAGGCGACGGTGTATTTCAATATAGCATATGGAACAATATGGCATATTCTAAAATTAAGCTAAATTTGACAAGTGCAATGAAAATGGAATACTAAAATTGGTTTTGGACGAAGTTCTGTAATATGGCCAATTACGGTAGAACTTAGTTATTTATTAACCGAATATGATGAAATTTACCATATACATATGATGGAAATGGGATTATTAAACTGATTTTAGATGTAGTTCTGGAATATTACGATTTTGATGGAACTTCGCATTTTCTTAATCGATTATGTTGAGATTCGATAAGTGTGATGGAAACGGGATTCTAAAATGAGTTTTAGTCCAAGTCCAGGAATATGGGGCATTTTGATAGAATTTGGCTATTAATTAGCCGATAATGATGAAATTCGGCAAGATTAATAAAAATGGGTGGCTAAAGTTTATTTACATATACATCGAGAAAATCAGGCAAAGAATATATATTTTGAAAATTTTTGAGTGTAGGATTGTGTATCTATAGTTTTTAGGAGGTGGAAGCCAGATTTCCCCGGAAAATTACCTCATTTTTCGGGAAAATTTTCACTTTTTTTCAAAAAAAATTGGGTTATTTTATTCAAAATACGTAAAAATGTGTAATTTTTATAAAAATTTTGATCAAGTAATATTTCCGGAAAAATATTGCAATTTTTAAAATTTTACTTAGTTTAAAATTATAAATAAAATTTGAAACTGGAAAAATTGTATAAATTCTGGAAAAGCTGGGGTTTGGGGGCAGCCCCAATCCTCTAAGTTTTACAGCGAATTAAAATTACTTTGATATAATTTTATATTTATAAAACTTAGCTTTTATATTTACAAAACTTGCTATTTTAACATTTGTGATATTATCATGAGAAGCGATAAGAGCGATAAAAACTAAGGTGCCAGTTTCCCGGAAAATTTGGCTTCCACCTCCTATCTTATCGCGAAATTTGGAGCCGTAATAATTTAGTAAACGTAAAAAAAAAAATATAATTTCATCTTAATCGGTTAAGAAATGGCCAATTTTAAAATATTCCGTTTTGATACATGCCGTAGTGTACCTTATGCCATTTTGAAATATGGCATAGTGTACCTTATGCAGTAGTGTATCATATGTCGTTTTGAAAGATGCCGTTTTGAAATTTGCCGCCGTAGGGGACCGCCGTAGGGTTACTGCATGTTCGTTTTGAAAGATGCCTTTTTGAAATATGCCGTATTGTACCGCATGCCGTAGTGTACCCTATGCCGTTTTGAAATATGCAGTTTTGAAATATTCCGTAGTGTACCTTATGCCGTAGTGAATGCGAAATACACCGTTTCGAAATATGAGGTTTTGTCATATTCCGTAATGGATTATGCCATATCGACCTTTAGCCGACTGGAATGGTTTAAGTGTATTCAGTATAAATAATTAGAGAATTTGACAAAAAAGTTAAAATTATTTCGATTTGAACAGATTAATTAGCACAAATAACGGCAAAAAAACGAAAAAACGACGAAAGGAAAACACTGGATCATAAAAAAATGTAGGTATTGTCAAAAGTGCCTTTGGGTACAATTGTACCCAATCCCAGTCACATAAAGATTATAAACTATATTTTGCAATTTTTTCAAATTTTCATGCTACATAATGTACTATGAAGAATGAATAGTTCGCAATTTCAACATTGTAGAGATCATAAGATTCCGAAATTTCAACAATTTTGTCTATAACATTCTTGCTTTCTACAGGTATAAGTGACAAAATTCTATCGCTGAAGCCTGATGAAATGACTGAATTTTCATAATCCTCATCTGATCGAAGCTGAAATTGCGACCAGTTGATCATTTTACAACTTTTTTAAGTGGTCAAAAGTGTTTTTTTTTGGACATAATTCACGATTCTATGTCCAAACATCAAGTTTGTCCGGAATCAGTTCTAAAAACCAACGACAACAATTATTTGCACATGTAGTGTAAAAGCAGAAAGACTCTTGTTTTAACGAATTTTTAAAAGAAATTTAAATAAGACAACATTTTTTACAGGTTTAATAAATTTTAGTTTATCATTAAAGTATGTAAGAATCATTTTATGCGAAATATTCTACTTATTGGAAAAGTGTAAAGACATCCCCTTGAACAATCTAATATTATGAAGAATGTACGTACTCGTATAAGAAATTTTCCGACTTTTACCTATAATTAAATTCGATATATTACACGAGATCTCATCAAACTTTGTTTTCTTAAACACTCTGATCCCCACTCTAAGGTCTAGTAACATTTTTGTATTTAGGTCATTTTGTTGCTCGCTTCCTAGGATTTTCGAAAAATTCAGAAAATTACTTTTACATATATTCTCTTCTTAATTTATGAGGAATCCCAAACTTAATTTATTTTTTTTTTTGTTACGTCATATCGATTCTGCTCGTTTGAGTGATTTATTGTTCAAACCAATAACATATATGTCACAGGGATTGTATTGTGGCGAATGGCGTAGACCATTATTTCTGAATGGCGGGGAGGAATCCCAAACTTTAATAATGTTTTTTTATGTCATATTGCAAGAAAACAATTAAAATTTGGATCTCCTCTCCACCGTTGAGAAATATGGTATACCGACACCATTTGATTCAAGACACTTAAGGCTATTATACCCCATTAATATCATTTTCCGACAATTTCTGTGATATTTGTGTTATTGGTTTGAACAATAAATCACTCAAACTGTGCTATTCAAATATACACGTTAAACGATAAATTAATTGCCCAAACCAATGATGGTATGCCCATTTGGTTTATTGTTATGCACAAATGTTAAACCCCGTTTTAAAAACTGTATGCTAATCTGTGCGAATTCCTAAGAATTTTCTTTTGCAAATGTTTCGGGCTTTTCAACTTTTTTGCTGTGCTTTTATGAGTAAAGATTTACTTTTTGGTGTTTGGCAAAGCAAAGGTCTCCCGCGAACCGTAGAAACTCAATAAAATTTTAAATCACGGGTAATTCAATCGGTTTTTGAAAGTAAAAAAAATGTTATACAAGCTTTCGAATTAATTCAGCTCAAAAAGTAGGACGGTATAATCACACGGGAAGGTAAAGGGCTTTTGAGATGAAAAATGATGAACTCAATTAAATTAATTAAAATTAATAAGTTCATTAGCTCGATCAATACGATTAGAAATAATTTAAAACCGTCGAAACGAGTTCGGAGTACGCGCTTTTCACTTGACGTTTTTGTGATTGAAATTTGCGATATAATTACTAACCAAATAGTTATCCGGTTTTCCAAAAACGACCTTATTTACGAGTTTCATATTGTCAATCCCAAAAAATTTCGAATTTACAGTAAACATGTTGCATCTAGAAATTGCCTAATTATTAGTAATAATTAAAGTTTTCTTGGTATCGCGCTAATAAAAACAGAATTAAATATTATCTACATATTTGTGGCGGTTCCTCACAGCATATGGTTCTTACATTAAATTTATCAATAAACCGGACTATATTCACAAGGTGAAATTAAAACCTGCACAAATTTAAGCATTTTTTTACCCCACTCTGAATTTATGGTCATGAACCACCCGCTGGGCGAGAATATGAGAAAAATCAATACCAAATAACTACTTTAGAACCTGCTTTGATAATCAATATGGCGATTGAGTAGGTCGATCGTTTTTATCTTTGGATAAAAACATAACGAATGAGTAAATAATTTACAATCATCATATTTTCGTACTATAAAAATAAGGCGCAGTGGGCGTAGCGGTAAAGGTAACGTGGGATTGGTACGTAATTCTGTTTTTTCGAAATTTTAGTTTCTCGAAAAATTCTGCTTTGAAAAACTCCGTTTTGCAAAATTCTGTTTTATAAAATTCTGTATGTAGAAAAATAATTTTTGTCATTAACTTATCCATCTATTGTCTACTCAGATAAAATAATTGCTGTTCGGTGCTAGGTCCATTATTATGAAATATTACGTAAAATGGTGTGGTTTGACTTCGCATACCTGAGGAAGCAACAGTGGGGGGCGTTGCGGTTTTTGCTGGCCAAATTTAAGAGCGAATCAGAAAATATCTGTAAGAGGGCCTTAGCCATTACCCAGCAGTTGTTATCTAAGATAGGACTGCTGTTAGGCGAACATTAGACGGGGGTGGTATTAATCTCGAGCAAAAAAGGCGATAAACCATTGCCATCCAGGTGGGTAATTCTAAGATCAAATATAGGAGAAATGTAAATGCATTATACCGACGGTATACACTAATAGTGATCCGCGTGTTTCGCTCGGTATCAGATGACACAAGCTGCTCCTTAACGGATCCCAAATAACGGCTAGAGTGAATCGTAATCTGAAAGGCAACAATATCGGAACAAATGAGATAAGGGATGATGGACATTCCGCCTCATACCAATGAAAGAAACTTGGTTGAACCGTCAACAAGGTGAAATTGACTTCTATCCGACCCGATTTCCGGTCACACCTGTATAGGTTCGGACACGCCGATATGCTCGAGTGCCCGGACTAAAAGGGAGAGAATGCAGAACTTGTGTTTTTTTTCAGCCCTTGAGTCTAGGAAGCTAGATAAAAAATGTCAACTAGATTTAGGCAGCACCCGACTGCGGATAACATCATCTTACGTAGTTATGGTGCCTTGAGGGCCTGAGGAAAAAAAATTGTGGTTCTTAAAGTCATAACTGGATGAAGAATTGAATAGATAAATAAAATAAATTAAAGAAGGTCCGATCAAACCCCATTTTGTTTGAATCGGAAACTGAATTTATTAACCTTAATCATTACACGTCTTTCAATAGTACACCAAAAATTTAGATTTTTCTCTTCATAAGGAAATTTTAGATGAGAACGAATTTATTGTGATTTACTCCAAAACCTTAAACCAGTACGTCACGGGTGTGTACAAATCACCATATACAAGTCATAAATCGTTTCTTGAAAAAATCAATATCGTTGTGGGTGATGTTAACCTTGAATTTCTCTGTTATTAATTGTATTGTTGAGAAATTTTCAACGCGAGTTACTTCCATAGTTCCGTCCGTATGGCTACGGACCATTTTTGTGTCTATGCCTGGTCCTAGTGGGCCGCCACCCAGACCTAACCTAACCTACTTCTCATTCACAAACTATTATTGACCGCTTATACTGTCTAATTATGATCGATTGTTTTACGTTTATTATGACAAGTTCAAATAATCATTTAGGTTTTTACTTTTTGAATTTATTTTAAATAAAAAATCATCGATTAAACTATTACTCAAACTTGCAGTGAACTATGACAAAAATTGTAAGGAAATTTCTACTAACTCTATTAATATTAATACCAGTACAACCTTTTCTAGTATTAGATGCTCGTCATTAAACAGTGGTTTAATACGTTTCTTGCCAACAAATTTCGAAAACGTGATAAATTAAACAAGCTTTCAAAATAATATCCGTAAAATTTGTTTTTTAAAGATAAATACATGTCAATATGTAAAGAATTAAAAAATATAGGAAAAGGGTCGAAAGGCCGAATGTCGAAAGGCCGAATGTCGAAAGGCCGAATCTCGAAAGGCCAAATGTCGAAAGGCCGAATGTGTCAAAAGGCCAAATGTCGAAAACCAAAATTTATATTTTTATCAATATTTTTGTATAAAAATGTTTAATAGTAAATCGCCTTAAATATTAAAATCTTCTTACGTTTTTTATGTCATTTAATTAAAAATTAATTAATTATAATAAAAAAATAAAAAGAAATAAATTTTTTTACCACAAAATTTGGTCACATTAATATACTACATACACAGAATTTATCAGCACGTATTTTCAATTTATTTAAATCATTTTACATTAAGAAATAAATTCAATAGTTTTAAATATTGATTTCAATCAATTAAGTGAAGGAAAATTTAATGAAAATTCGGCCTTTCGACCCATTCGGCCTTTAGACATTCGGCCTTTCGACACATTCGGCATTTCGACACGGAAAATTTAATGAAAATTCGGCCTTTCGACCCATTCGGCCTTTTGACATTCGGCCTTCTGACATTCGGCCTTTTTACATCGAACGAAAAAATTGTTACAAAACAAAAGCGGAACTATTATAACTCTAAATTTTAAAAATGCATTTATACCTCAAAAGGTATGTGGTGTCTTATTACAGAAATACATGCTAATCGGCAATCTAACAGCACGCACCAATTAAGAACCTAATCGGTGATATTTGCGTTGACAATCCCCAACATGTTGTTGAGCAGTTTAAAATTTAATTATTAATTATTTCATCAATGTAGGTTCTAACATGACTGGACTTTTTAATAAAAATCTTTTACTTCCAGAAAACACAATCAAAACTAAACTCACTTCCCAAAACACAAGTGAAGAGGAAATATCACGTTTGATAAATTACGTGTATCCTAATTGTGGCTCTGGTTGTGATAAGATTCCAGTCAATTTGGTTCAACGACTAGTTCAATTAATTTCTCCATGTTTGATTATAAGAATTAATCAATGGATTGTCAATATTTCCACCAGTTTTTAAACTAGCCCGTACAGTGCCAATTTTTAAATCCGCTAGCCATTCTAATTTAATCAATTATCGTCCTATATCGCACCATTCGCCAGGGCCTACCATGTTTTTAATATCTATTAATGATATATTTCTTCTCAATCTTAAAGGTAATATTCAACTGTATGCTGATGATGCTGTTCTAACATACAAATCGGCATCTTTTATTCAATTTAAACATGACATGGAAAATGATCTAATTCAAATTAATAATTGGCTGACTAACAATTCTTTAAAATTGAATTTTTCTAAATGTAATTTTTTAGTTTTACTTTCTTTTATTCTATTAAAATAAAGTATAGTTTTAGAGATTTATCTGTTTTGAGGTCCCCTGAGTACGAAAAAGTCCCAGTCAACAATTTTTAGTTTCAAGTTAGTTTTGTACTGTATTTGAAACTATGGTTTCAAAACCACCTGGTTTCAATATTTGGAACAGTTCCGATCTAAACTCGTTTTAGAAACATCCTAGCACCCAAGTTTGTCCAGGTTCAAAAAAACTATTCAATAATTTTAAAAAACATTTTAAAACGGTTTTGAAATGTTTAACTGCAGCTGGTTCGTTTTATGTTTTCTAATTACGTTCTTTTGAAACGGTTTTAAAGAAATATATAAACCAAAGACTTTTTAATGCAGGTTTTATTGGTGCGTTTTATAGAGCGATAAAAAGAGAATTTTAATAACCGGTGTTATTTTTAAAACGTTTAAAACACTGCTTTGAATGGTTCTGATTTAACGAGAAACGGTTTGCTTGAATCGTTTCAATAAGGATTTTGAATATGCAATATATTTCTTTTAATCGCGTGTTCCTTGGAAACGTTGTGAAAACATTTTATGAAAAAATGCATTGAATATAAGATAATTCACAGAAAGTACGAATATCGTGAGCATAATGGAATAAAATTAAACTCGAAAACCTGTTATTTTAAGAATTTTATTTATTAATTTCTTAAAGAAAATAATTAAACTTCATATTATAAATTCAATATATAATTATGTACGTACAATATTACGGAATTATATATATATATATATATATATATATATATATATATATATATATATATATATATATATATAAAAATAATTCATTAGTATAACAAGCAATAAAAATGGTTTTTAACTTAAAAAGTTTATGGCGCTTGTTTTTCGCGCTCTGCTACTCTTAGTAATCGAGTATTCGATGATTTTAAATAATCCTTTAAAAATTTTGTATTTTCATGGTCCGTATAAGTTGGATATTTGTCGCGTACAGCAAGTAGAATAACATTTTGCAATTCCTTGTATTGAAAAAATGGTTTTTTGTGGCTAATACCCGTCCCTGTCCATGAAAATTGATTAAGGAGTTTATCCTTAATTAATATTTTTAAAATATTCCTTGCGCATCCACCAAACGTGCTCATATATGAAATCTGAAAATAATATATATATATATATAATCTATGGCATAGAGGGCAGTGGTCCATACCGCATCCCTTGCGAGATCTCTCTTTGGCCAATTTGTACATATTGTGTATGTACAAATTATGTCAGCCTAACGAAGGCTTAAATTATTATTTTAAAATAAATTCACACTATACTTACCGAAATATGTATATATGTGAAGACATGATGTGATGACACAAAGCAAAAATTAATTTTAATATTAAAAATATATGCACCGCACTATAATATCGTCGCCGTAGTTCTATCTTGGTGTAAGCGCCAACCTTTTAGTTTTGACAAAATTCATTTTGAAGACCTAATCAAATACTATTATTCTAACTAAATTCCGATCCAAATCGATAAAATTTGTAATGTTTTACACTTGCGCTTTTCTTTTTCCTTACTACGAAACCCAAAACACTTGGAAAACTTGAAAATTTATCGGGTAAAAAAAATATGTGATTTTGGACTTACACCAAGATAGAACTACGGCGACGATACACCGCACTACCAACTATGCACTATGAACGACTGAAAAGGACTGAAATTTTTGTACTATTCGAACACTGAACTGAATACATTAAAAAACGAAAAAACTTAATGTATTAAAATTGTACCTCGTTTTCAATAAACGTATTATTGAAGGTGCAAAACAGATGTACAAAAACTTTTCGAATGTTTAAGAAACAACTGAATATTTAAACGTAATCTTTTAGTTTTACGATCGTTTTAAAGAAACCAATTTTACTAATAATAAATTTTGAGAAATGTAAACGTTATAATTTAGTTTTAAAATATGATTTCCAATTAGTTCCATTGATTCGAATTAGAATTGTTTCCAATAAACCGATACGAATTATTTAAGAAACAAAACAGATGTACAAAAACGTTCCGAATTTACGGGAAACAACTGAATATTTAAACGAAAATTTTTAGTTTTCTGATCGTTTTAAAGAAATTTTTTATTTGAAAATACAATATTATAATTTTAGTTTTCATGAAACATACCCTAACAATACTGCAAAAACGTTTTTAAAAAATTAGATGGTTTTTTGGAAACCGTGGTTTCATTTTGTTGTCTGGGGTGGGTTTCGAAATGGTGTCTGTCTGTCAGTCTGTCAGTGTGTGTCCTCTCTACAGCCCAGATGGTTTAACCAATCGAACTGAAACTTCAGATTTAAGCTTTTTTGATAAATTGGAAGGTCCCAGTGAATTTTACTCCAAATCGACTTTATTCGTGAAAGAAAGTCATGGTTGGACACACCTCCATTTTTTTATTTGAAAAGCTAGCCTGATAATATTCGAAATGAAGCGGGTTTGAACCGAAAACCAGAATTTTAGATGCTGTACAATCTACTTACGATTATCACGTGAATAAGCACACTGTGGTATTATATACCACATCACGGTATTATATAGACTTCCAATACTTAGTGAAAAATAAGAGTGGTGTTTGATTCATCTGCGAAGGATTCGTCTGGTTACCGCTTTCAGTTGCATCAATACGTCTTTTCTACCGATATTCAAAAAATGTATCGGCAAATATTAGTTGCAGAAGGGGACAGACAATAGATTATTCAGCGAACCAACAACAGTAGTCCTTTATAACAATTTGAGCTCGATGCTGTTACGTAAGGCATTAACCTGCACCATTTCTACAGTTTTTCGTTTCTTTTATCAGTAGAGTTTTGCGCTTAACAATAATTAAATTTGTTTGTTACGATCGATTTAAGTAACTTTAAGGTCATTTTACTTTACTAACTTCTTTATGTATTTCCTGTAGACAGATCATGCTTTTCGCTTTTCATAAATTTATTGTACAATCCCCAATAAATTACTGGTTTAATCGGTAACATGAGTAACATTCGTTTTATAAATTCTGCGATTATAAAACAGGAAAACAACCGGTCAACATGCACCAAATTCACCATGAACTATGGTTAAATTACAAATTTAATCGTAATGAGAGACAATCGATCATTATCATTTTCAGTCTCATTTCATGGTTATCAATTCTGAATTCGGAAAAAACCATAAAACACAACACAAACCAATAAATTTAACAACAAATATCTCATTCTATGCTTCAATAAAAAATTAAAAACTTTTGAACAAACTTTCATTTTTTTTTGTTGTGTTTCGTTGATTATTATATACGCGCTCGATACAAACCATATTTTGAAAGTAGGTACTTACGTTGAAATTGTTTTATGTTTATACAATTTATTACTTTTAATAGTAAATAAAACAAAAATTAATTTGTACATAAACAATAAATTTGTAATTATAACAGATCATCTTTATCTTTATATTTCTCGTGTATATGCTTCATTGATCAAAACATGGTGTTACACAATCGGTTAAGCAGATTTATTACACTTTTAATACTGGTATTCCTTGTAGACAGAAAAACAAGATTACCAAATATAAATAGCGCAAGGCATGTTGATTTTCAATGATTAGTATGCATAATACAAAATGCATTATGTACATACTATATATATTATGCTGACCTAAAATGAGGCGCGACCAAAAGAAAGTGAAGATACATTTTTATGCGGCAGTCTATTATTGAGATTAATGAATAATAGACTTTTTAATGAAGATTTTATAGTTTTTTCCCAAGTCATGGCATAAATTTTAAATGAATTTGACTTTTTTTTTTTTAATTTATTCATGATTACGATGCACGAACACTTTGTTTATTTTGAAGATGAATATACTGACTCGGGGGAAATACTAAAAAAAAAATAACTTTGTGCATAATGTTCACGTCCGTTTTCATCTCAATGTTTGATAATTACTGAATTATACTTTCGTGCATTAACATGAAAAGAAAATAGGCTGTGTCCAGTACTTACATTTTCACACCACTCAGTTATTGAAGAAACAAACTACGAAACTTATTGAGATGAGCTATTTTGAAGCTGCAAATTTCATATGCTAATTGGAGTAAATTAATTTTCACCTACACGTTAAATAAGACAAAATAGAGTTTAAATCAACAAAGACGAACAAATATTATTGTCAAACGTACGATGACATCCTAATTGTAAAGTATGTACTGAAAAAAATGTTATGTACATACATCATGAGAAAGACGAAAATGCCAAAAATGGTCAAATTATTTGGTTTTTCAGCGAACCATATTGTGGCAAGGAAATTTATTGATCGAATTAAGCTGAAGTTAAAGGAACCGAAGGATTATAATTCTTTCATTTTTTGTCCAAACTCAATTTTTTGTTTTTAGTTTGAACTTACAAAATTGAACTTAGACAAAAAAAGTTAAGAGAAAAAACAAGTGTGGCCAACAAAAAAAAAAAAAATGACGACTGAAAATTCAGAAGGAAAATTCAGATGAAATTCAGCATGTAATTTCAATTGGAAATGCAAGTGAGAATATAACATTAGGAAACGATGTTGTTTGCGCAACTGAACTTAAAGCAATAACTCAACAAGTCAACCCTAAGAAACGATGATTTACAATTTTCAATAATCTGTAACGTCACACAAGTAACATCAACAATAAGCTCGAAAGTATTCAATAATATCGAGCCGAAACAGCCAAATTTCGTTCAAATTCGTAATATGGATTAATTCAAAATTATTTCAAGGATCTCGGGAAACAAATCACTAATTCTGTAATAAGGTGCAACTAAACACCATACAGATTTCGAGGAATATCAAGAAACACGAGTAATTTCGAAAAGCTAGTATAATCTTAGAATAATATCTTAGTTTACAAAAAGACACCGAATATTCAAGAAAACTGGGTAAACATAAAACCTTAGAAACACCTTGAAAAAACAAGAAATCTCTAAGAATCTCGAATAATCTCAAAATACCATCACAAAACCTTGGAAATTTAGAAAATATGCAATGACGATAAGTTGGAATAACTTTTTGTTAAGCTACGGCTATCCTACAGGATTTGAAAATCTAGATAAATCCACAAATTTTGGATTTCTAGAATCTCTTCTTTGAAAGATGATTTAACTAAGTGCTACGCTTTCAAGTAAGTAATAATCCAACTCCAAGATTAACTCGAATAATATCGAAATTCTTATTATTCGAGATATTCGAAGTTTATAAAATTTCAAATGAAAACTTAGATTTCTAGAATTATCTTGACAAATCTCATTGCTAAGTAATTCCATAAATCTAACAACCAATTTCTCGAAAAAATAACTAAAAGAACCTCTGCTTTCGAATAAATTAGATACCAAGTAAATTAATGCTATTCAAACGCAAATATCTAGATTATTGCAAAAATCTTGAAACTTCGAATTTCAGAAATCTCACCTAACTCAATGTTATAAGGTTAACGCTTATATTACATTTCAATGAGTGTGAAGTTTATGCTAAAAAAAATAACAAAAAATTACACTGTTAAATTAGCTATTTTCCAATTGGAATTTAAATGATATGAAAATTTAATTTTTTTTGTAATTTTGGATTTTTAGTACCACCAAACAGATTCTTTTCATCAGAAAACAAGTTCTTTTCATCCTTTTCAGATAGGTGGACCATCTGTTTATATCGTTAACCAAAAGCATCCAATTGTGTTGAACATTACTATATTTCAGATAATTTAAAAGTTGACTGAATTTTGATGGTTTAAATAATTATTTAGCGCCGATCCTGGAAATGTCCCGAAGGCCCCGCATATTTCTTAGAACAGCTAAGCCATATAGCGGCCAATGTCACCAACCCGATCCAATTATGATGAACTATAATATATTTCACAGTTTTTGGAATTTTTAAAAATTTTTCATTATTTTAAAAGTTTTATATCGCCGACCGCAGAGATGTCCACAAGGTTTTGCCCTTTTTTCCGGATAACTTGGCTATGTGCAAATCTATGTGGTCAACCTTATCCAATTGTGATGAACTATACTATACTTCACAGAATTTCGAATTTTTAATAATTTTATTAGTTTTATAAATTTTTGTATCTCTGATCAAAGAGATGTCCACAAGGTCTGGCCTATATTTTTAGATAACTTGACCATGTGCCAGTCTACTTGGTCAATCTTATTCAATTGTGATGAACTATACTATACTTCACAGAATTTCGAATTTTTAATAATATTATTAGTTTTATAAATTTTTGTATCTCTGATCAAAGAGATGTCCACAAGGTCTGGCCTATATTTTTGGATAACTTGACCATGTGCCAGTCTACTTGGTCAATCTTATTCAATTGTAATGAACTATACTATACTTCACAGAATTTCGAATTTTTAATAATTTTATTAGTTTTATAGATTTTTGTATCTCCGATCACAGAGATGTCCACAAGGTCTGGCCTATATTTTTGGATAACTTGACCATGTGCCAGTCTACTTGGTCAATCTTATTCAATTGTAATAAACTATACTATACATCACAGAATTTCGAATTTTTAATAATTTTATTAGTTTTATAGATTTTTGTATCTCCGATCACAGAGATGTCCACAAGGTCTGGCCTATATTTTTAGATAACTTGACCATGTGCCAGTCTACTTGGTCAATCTTATTCAATTGTAATAAACTATACTATACTTCACAGAATTTCGAATTTTTAATAATTTTATTAGTTTTATAAATTTTTGTATCTCTGATCACAGAGATGTCCACAAGGTCTGGCCTACATTTTTGGATAACTTGGCCATATGCTAGTATACGTGGTTAATCTTATTCAATTGTGATGAACTATACTATACTTCACAGATATTAGAATTTTTAATAATTTTATTAGTTTAATAAATTGTAGTATCTCCGATCACAGAGATGTCCACAAGGTCTGGCCTATATTTTCAATTAACTTGACCATATGCCAGTCTACGTGGTCAATCTTATTCAATTAAGATGAACTATACTATACTGCACAGAATTCAAAATTTTTAATAATTTTATTAGTTTTATAAATTGTGATCAGAGATACAACAATTTTTAAAACTAATAAAATTATTAAAAATTCGAAATTCTGTGAAGTATAGTATAGTTCATCACAATTGAATATGATTGACCACGTAGACTGGCATATGGCCAAGTTATCCCAAAATACAGGCAAGACCTTGTGGACATCTCTGTGATTGGAGATAAAACAATTTTAATGCCAATAAAAATATTAAAAATTCGAAATTATGTGAAGTATAGTATAGGTCATCACAATTAAATAATATTGACCACGTAGACTGGCATATGGTCAAGTTATCCAAAAATATAGGCCAGGCCTTGTGGACATCTCTGTGATCAGAGATACAAAAATTTATAAAACTAATAAAATTATTAAAAATTCGAAATTCTGTGAAGTATAGTATAGTTCATCACAATTGAATAAGATTGACTAAGTACAATGGCACATGGTCAAGTTATCCAAAAATATAGGCCAGACCTTGTGAACATCTCTGTGATCAGAGATACAACAATTTATAAAACTAATAAAATTATTAAAAAATCGAAATTCTGTGAAGTATAGTATAGTTCATCACAATTGAATAAGATTGACCACGTAGACTGGCATATGGTCAAGTTATTCAAAAATATAGGCCAGACCTTGTGGACATCTCTGTGATCAGAGATACAAAAATTTATAAAACTAATAAAATTATTAAAAATTCGAAATTCTGTGAAGTATAGTATAGTTCATCACAATTAAATAAGATTGACTAAGTACAATGGCACATGGTCAAGTTATCCAAAAATATAGGCCAGACCTTGTGAACATCTCTGTGATCAGAGATACAACAATTTATAAAACTAATAAAATTATTAAAAAATCGAAATTCTGTGAAGTATAGTATAGTTCATCACAATTGAATAAGATTGCCCACGTAGACTGGCATATGGTCAAGTTATCTAAAAATATAGGCCAGACCTTGTGGACATCTCTGTGATCGGATATACAACAATTTATAAAACTAATAAAATTATTAAAAATTCTAAATTCTGTGAAGTATAGTATAGTTCATCACATTTGAATAAGATTGACCACGTAGACTGGCATATGGTCAAGTTAGCCGAAAATATAGGCCAGACCTTGTGGACATCTCTGTGATCAGAGATACAACAATTTATAAAACTAATAAAATTATTAAAAATTCGAAATTCTGTGAAGTATAGTATAGTTCATCACAATTAAATAAGATTGACCAGGTAGACTGGCATATGGCCAAGTTATCTAAAAATATAGGCCAGACCTTATGGACATCTCTGTGATCGGAGATACAACAATTTATAAAACTAATAAAATTATTAAAAATTCGAAATTCTGTGAAGTATAGTATAGTTCATCACAATTGAATAAGATTGACCACGTAGACTAGCATATGGTCAAGTTATCCAAAAATATAGGCCAGACCTTGTGGACATCTCTGTGATCGGAGATACAACAATTTATAAAACTAATAAAATTATTAAAAATTCGAAATTCTGTGAAGTATAGTATAGTTCATCACAATTGAATAAGATTGACCACGTAGACTGGCATATGGTCAAGTTACCCAAAAATATAGGCCAGACCTTGTGGACATCTCTGTGATCGGAGATACAAGAATTTATAAAACTAATAAAATTATTAAAAATTCGAAATTCTGTGAAGTATAGTATAGTTCATCACAATTGAATAAGATTGAACACGTAGACTGGCATATGGTCAAGTTATCCAAAAATATAGGCCAGACCTTGTGGACATCTCTGTGATCGGAGATACAACAATTTATAAAACTAATAAAATTATTAAAAATTCGAAATTCTGTGAAGTATAGTATAGTTCATCACAATTGAATAAGATTGACCACGTAGACTGGCATATGGTCAAGTAATCCAAAAATATAGGCCAGACCTTGTGGACATTTCTGTGATCGGAGATACAATAATTTATAAAACTAATAAAATTATTAAAAATTCGAAATTCTGTGAAGTATAGTATAGTTCATCACAAATGAATAAGATTGACCAAGTAGACTGGCACATGGTCAAGTTATCCAAAAATATAGGCCAGACCTTGTGGACATCTCTGTGATCAGAGATACAAAAATTTATAAAACTAATAAAATTATTAAAAATTCGAAATTCTGTGAAGTATAGTATAGTTCATCACAATTGCATAAGATTGACCAAGTACACTGGCACATGGTCAAGTTATCCAAAAATATAGGCCAGACCTTGTGGACATCTCTGTGATCAGATATACAACAATTTATAAAACTAATAAAATTATTAAAAATTCGAAATTCTGTGAGGTATAGTATAGTTCATCACAATTGAATAAGATTGACCAAGTAGACTGGCATATGGTCAAGTTATCCAAAAATATAGGCCAGACCTTGTGGACATCTCTGTGATCGGAGATACAATTTTTAAAACTAATAAAATTATTAAAAATTCTAAATTCTGTGAAGTATAGTATAGTTCATCACAATTGGATAAGGTTAACAACGTAGACTAGTACATGGCCAAGTTATCCGAAAATATGGGCAAGATCTTGTGGACATCTCTGCGGTCGTCGATTTAAAACTTTTAAATAATGAAAAGATTATTTGAAATTCCAAAAACTGTGAAATATATTATAGTTCATCATAATTGCATCGGCTTGGTGACATTGACCGCTATATGGCTTAGCTATTCTGAGAAATATGCGGGGCCTTCGGGACATTTCCAGGATCGGGGCTAAATAATTATTTAAACCATCAAAATTCAGTCAACTTTTAAATTATCTGAAATATAGTAATGTTCAACACAATTGGATGCTTTTGGTTAACGATATAAACAGATGGTCCAGCTATCTGAAAAGGATGAAAAGAACCTGTTTTCTGATGAAAAGAATCTGTTTGGTGGTACTAAAAATCCAAAATTACAAAAAAATTAAATTTTCATATCATTTAAATTCCAATTGGAAATTAGTTAATTTAACAGTGTAATTTTTTGTTATTTTTTTTTTAGCATAAACTTCACACTCATACATTTCAAACTAACAAGAATACTATCGAAAACCAAACCTCGAGTAAGCTTGAAAACCTCGAAAAATTACATAAAATCTTGAAAATCCCGATATATTCGCGATGTAGTCGGAATATGACACAACAAAACGTTAAAATTCGAGAAACTCGATATATTAAATATTGGCTAAATGCGACACCAAAAGGTACAATCATTTTTTCTTAAAAAACGGCATGTTTTAAGATTGTCGCCAAATTTATCAATTTTTACTCAAATATTTCTATCTAGGCTCATATTTTCATCATTTCATGATCTTTCCAAATTTTTGAACCACATTTAATTGGGTCAAAAACTTCTAAAGTTACATGCGTTTGAATACATCCAATTTTTCGGAAAACGGCATATTCACGCTGTTTATGAGTTGATTGTTTGGTGTGCAATCTTCATAGGTGAATTTATGCTATTGAATTCTGGTCAGTAAAGGATTTTCATAATATTGTAGGAACCATACCTCAGAGATAATCTGTCATAAACAACATTTTTGAGTTTGATCAGGGGAAGCATTTAAACATTTTTTTGCAAATAATTTATTATTACAACAGAATATTATAATGAATAGACCGAATTAATTTTCTAATCATCGCTTTCTTCTGGATAATCACTTATGGTATTACTATGAGGAATGTCTTTATATAATTTATGAAAGTACGTTGGTACCCACTACATAGATGTCTGTAGATCTCTATTCGAGTTTGTTAAAAAAAAGGTGACTTTTCAAATTTGGTGGACTACCCCAACACTACCGCTGGTCCCCATCATATGTTGACAGGTATAAAGGTTAGACGTGTTTTGGGAAAATAAAATTAAGTGTTCCAACGCACTTAAAATATTAATTGTGGCATTTAGCGAATCTACTTTGAGCAAAAAAGAATTTTATAAGTGGTACAAGCTCGTCACAGAAGATGTTAATGACGATACCCGCCCTGGACGTCCCAGCATGTCAACAACCGATGAAAACTTTGAAGCAGTATTTTATTATTATCATTATTATTATTATTGAAGGGGCATGGTCGCACTGCGACCTAAAAGATCTATTGTGCTGGACCCTAAGTTACTTTAAAGCAGTAAAGAAAGAACCGTCGCACCGAGCTTTCCTGTTCCCAAAACTGAAAAGACCCATGAAAGGATGCAGTTTTTCCACGATTGAGAAAGACCGCATCGCTGGACCAGCTCAACACCATAAAAAAAGCGCATATCAGCAGTGCTTCGAGAATTGGAAAAAGCACCGGCACAAGTGTATTATATCTGAGGGGGATTACTTTGAATGGGACAAACCTCGTATTTTGACGAGTTGATAGGCTTCAGTGTATTCCGAATAGGCTGCAGTTATTCAGGCCAACAAATGATTATTCGTCTCAACCTATTTAAGTCGATACTCTGGAAATATTGGTCACTAAATGAAGTTTTGTAGTACAACATTCCCATTTCACAAGCTTGCACTTGATTATGTACCATTTCCGATATGAAAATCGGCTGATTTTCTGTACACTTTTTTCTTGAAATTATAAAGGAGAATTTTAGTTAAATCGTAAACTGTTACAGGATTTTTATGCCGACAATTTCTGATAAAATGTTGCCAATCCCAAGGAACCATCATCGTTGTGTTGTTCAGTTTTTTCTTGGCTCGCCCAATTATGGAATGGATGCCGTCAACTTCCATGGGTGTTTGACCTCTTAAGAGAAACTTGTGGTTTATAATTTTTAATGTTGGAATACATCGAAGTAGCCAAAAGTTATAATAACAAAATTCCTCAAAATTCATCCCACATTGCCCAATAACTTTTTTTAACCAAAGTTGCACCGTAAATAGTTAATTTCAGAGTTCATAATTTCCGCAAATAAAATGCTGCAGCATTTTTTAAATCAGGTATGGGTAAACATTTTTGCAAGTCTATCATAACTGTTTTTTTAGAAGCAATTTTATCGTTTTTCTTTTCTGTATATCGGTTTGAAGCTTCTACTAAATGGGTATCAAAATCATTTTGAACAATACCTTTTTCACTTGAGAAAGCTACTTTAAGTTTAATTTGGTATTCATCGCACTTGTCGCAAGTATCATTCGCTGGCTGCTTGAACGCAAAATTAAACACGGAATTAAAAATATTGTTGTATAGCCATTCATTTGCAATGAGATTTTCTGCAACATTTTTTACTTCCCACTTCTCTAAATATAATTTAAACATTTGGGATATATTTGTCATACCCAAATACATTTTCGAAGATCGTTCACTGGAATAATGGCTTTGTACTACTGGAAATGGTTTATTGTAGGATCGCACATTCTCCCGTATCTCATCGTCCAATTTATTTGGTAGTGGGAGTCTGCCTCTTTGGTCAGTGGTCACTGATCCTCCTTGGAGCTTTTCCTAATGGGAGTTCTAAAAAACATATCGGATTTGCTCAACGAATTCAAAAAATACGTCTTGCATACTATATATATATATATATATATATATAATGTTTTTTTTCGGAATTGCAAGTGCACATTTGATCGGGCTGATTTGCTTGCGGAGCCTCATTCTTTTGTGACCAATTTTTTCACAACATTTAATAAATTAATTCGTTCAAATTTTACAGTCGGTAAACCTGCTTTGATTTCCCTACCAGTAATGTCTTCCAGCAGCTAAGCGAACGGGTCTAAATTGTTTTTTTTTTAAATTTAATGTTACTCCTCCAGTGGATTTAATGTCCTATAAAGGAAAAGCTAGTAAGCATGACATTCACATAAACAACACATAATCGTGAAAACTAGGAATCGAACCCGGAACCCCCAAGTTGCAAAGCAACCTTCTTCTCATTGTACCACCTATTTTAACGTTCCAAAGCATTCAAATCATTTTATAAATAAATTTAAAAAATTAAAAAAACGATTATTGCATGCATGTTGATTTAAGTCAGGAACTTGAAAGAAGATACATTAAAAAATTACGTCGTTATATTAAAGTAAATATACCTTTTATTTTAACCTAGCCTTGGAAGACATACGGTAGATGACTGTTCCCACAAATCGCGCTTGATGTCGAAAATCTCGAATAATAAACAATTATAAAATAAAACTAATAAAAGCTTATCGTATAATATCGATATTCTCAAAAAACCTAGAAAATTTCTTAAAACATCTTTAAATCGCTATACTTTTGTAAAGAAAATTCTGTTTTATATACAATATAAAACTTTAAAAGTAATTGTCGAAGTATTAAATCCAGGACAACCGAAGAAAAACTTGGAATTTGGAAAAACTCTTTTGAAATTCCTGCTTTTGTCTAATCATAAAATACAATCGTATAAACGTGAACTCCAATCATCAAGAGGCTTATCTAGTTCGCCTGCTCTAGAGCTTTTACAGACTATTTGATTGCGCAATTAGCCATGATGTCTTAAAATTTAAGTACTTTTCTGGGTTCTTTTGCGAGAGCTGAGTATAAACATTGAGACAACGAAGAGGATAGAAGCCAGCAGAATGCTAAAATAATATAAAGTTGCAAGCGACCTCCTGATTTCTAATAATTTTGGATTAAACGGCACTGAAAGCTTTCAATGGTTACTGATTAGGATTTCCGTACTCTTTGAAAACTGATAGGTACAGTTTTTTTTTTGAATTAAGCGAAATGTCAAATACGTTTTAGAATTTTCCGCCAAACAAAAAATCATTCATATTGAAATCTGGCAACTTTTGTATTTAACTAAAGTTTTTTTAAAGTGTAGCTGTAAGAAACTACATATTACATACGAAAATGTTAGTCTAAATATTAGGTATATTTGTAGTAATATATGTACTAAAAATAGAAATATATTATTTATCTAAATTAGATATATCTTCAGAAAAACCATTTCCAGCAGAACTGGCTCAAAATATTGATTGAATGAATTGTTCCGAATTAATGGCTCTACATTTCTTTTATTTGGCGTTTTGCGCTAGCTAGGCTAGCAATAGCTCTCAATTATAAATTTAAATTCACCTATTTAAAATTAGTACATATTGGTATATGCACTAGTTAGTACACAAACAAAAATTATTTTTTTATGTGCTAAATTTATTAGTTGTACTGAAAATGTAATTTCAATTTGTGTACTAGAAGTTATAAGTGCTAAAACTAATTATTCTTTTATGAAACACCTCTTATGTATGTATGTACATATATCATTTTGCCTCAGCATTGCGGTAAAATGATAGAAATTAACCGAACTTCGGTGATTTAATATATTAGTTTTATGAAGAGAAACAATTAAATTTCCTATTTTATTGGTTCCTTTTATTTTCTTTTATTAATAAAGTGCAACATTCGTGTATTATTTTGCCCGTCCTTACCCTACCACAGAAGAAAGATTAACCAAAATAGATTAACCAAATTTTTTTTTCATCTTACCTTCTTTTTTGGGCATTGAAGTATGTATAATTATTTTTGAATATTATAGTAGTTAATACAAATTATGCTGTCAAAACAAAATTTGTCCAATAATTTCACTAAATACACTGTTAAGGATTCTCAATTTTTATTATTTCAAATCAAAACCGGTAAACCAAAGAATACATAACCCAACTTTCTCTTACCTTCGACAAATCAAGGTCAAAAAAATGAGATGAATTTTTCCATACAAAAACACCATTATATCTGTTCTGGTTGTATTCTGTGACCCTACTATATTATTTTTATTTAAACCGTTTAATTACAATAAGCTTGTTTTATACAATAATCGTGACTACAAATTTTCCGATCATTCTAATTTTCTTGGATTGCTTCCTTTATCTTACAAAATTGCAATGTAATAAAACCATCTTCCATATACTCTTTCAAACCAAAACAAGATGATTAAGAGCGTTCGATGTTGAAAGGCCCAAGGTCGGAAAGCCGAATGTCGAAAGGCCGAATGTCGTATGGCCGAATGTGTCGAAAGGCCGAATGTCTAGTGGTCGATTGGGTCGAAAGGCCGAAAGTGTTGAAAGGCCGAATGTCTTAAGGCCGAATGTGTCGAAAGGTCGAATGTTGAAAGGCCGAATGGGTCGAATAGCCGAACGTGTGGAAAGGCCGATTGGTTCGCAGGCCGAATTTTCATTAAATTTTCATTCACTTAATTGATTGAAATCAATATTTAAAACCATTGAATTTATTTCTTAATGTAAAATTTAAAATCATTTTATGTTAAGAAATAAATTGAAAATACGTGCTAATAAATCCATGTGAATGTGGCATATTAACGTGATCAATATTAATATGCCACATTCACATGGATTTATTAGCACGTATTTTCAATTTTTATTTATTTTAATTTATTTTTGTTGTGTATGTAGCTGATTTAAAACAAACAAAACCATGAGGATTTCAGAGTCTAATAATTTTTAGTTTATTTTAAAGGAGTGATAATTAACAAATTTGATCTGGATTTTCAGAATATCGGAGGAACTTAACGCAGATTTCCAGAAAATTTAAGCACCCAGCGGACAGCTAGTTTAGAAATTGTCTTGTCTTGGTTATTATCATCTAAATTCACAGGAACTCCAGGTCAAATATCACTACTTTAGAAACCTATTAGTGTCTTATCATGTTGCTTTAGGTTGCTGCTTGTACTGTTGATAAGTTCTAATTGAAATTTAAATTAATAATGATTACAATTGAATATGCAATTTCGAAAAGGGCACTTCTCTGAAAAATTAAATAAAATAATAATTAACACAAGTATTAATACAAGAGATGTGCCTATTTCAAACAAAATATGTAGGTGTATGGATATATATCCATCATATTTACGTGAAAAAATGATGTTGTCAAAATATACGAGATGTGCCCCTTTCGAAATTGCATATCCAGTTTAAGAAGTGTATAGAATATAAATATTGCGATTTCCCGAGAAATTTTGTTTCTTGAGAAACCGAGAAATTGGTTTCCCAACAAATTTCACTTCTCCAGAATTTGAGAGTTTTCAAATTTTTTCTCGAATATCTCGGAAATTCTCGAGAATTTTTCTATTTTTTAAATTACTAAAATTTTATCAATAATACTTTTATTACATTTATTTATTATATAGAAATTATATGAAGTTTCCTGAAGTTCCTATCATTTTAAACTGAAGTATAGACCGAAGAATAAACAGAATTTTTGTTTGCATTTTTTGCAATATTTTGGAATCCATAAAAGTTACAAGATTATGATCCTCTATTGTTTTGTTGACAAAACCCTCCACTATATTACATCAGGGCCGATCACAACAGGATGTGGCGGATGCAAGACACCCGGATTCTCTTACTGTTGAGACCTCGAGTAATTTAACAAGTCAAGAAAAACCGTGGAAAGAAGAAAATTTTGTTTGTTGTTGCTGCCAATGGCACTATTCTGTTTTTCCCTGGGAATTGGGAATTGATTTTTTAGTGTATTTTAGTATTAGGTTTTCCAAACCATACTAAATTTTGGGAAAAAATAGTTCCATTTCATAGCAATTTCGTCGTTTATATTTCCTTAAAAATTTGGTTGGGAATTACTTTTTCCCAAAATATGAACAAAATGCATACTTTGGCACTAAAAAGTCACAATAAACCTATTCCCAATTCCCCGGGAAAACCAGAATAGTGCCACAGGTAGTTAATTTTAGTAACCGTTTAATATTTGAGTTTTTGGTAACCGTTGGAATAACTACGATCACAAATCAGCGTTATAGATGAATGTGATGTCTTCATAATTAGTTTCAACACGAATGAGTCCATTCATTTTATGATTAATTTTTAGCCCAAACAATTATTGCACTACGGCCTCTTCATGGAGTAGGCCGGCCCTACACTCTCCACATAGAGCGACGTTGTTTAGCAGATAAATTATAGTGAATTCCATTTCATCATTATTTCGACTTTAATGAATAATTTTAAGTATATCGGTTAAATTTAGTATCAAAAATCCAATACTAACAACGAGTTAATAAAACGAATTTCACATTAGGATCAAATTTTAAAATTTTTACTTTTAGAATTGGCGAAACAGCCGAGCCGAAGCAGATACAAAGCGAACGGAACGGACATTACGGATTTTCAAATTGGAAAACCCCATAGTAATAAAGAACTAACAAAAAATGTTTAATAAATATTGCTAGTCTGGTATTGCCAACTCCTTTTTTACTATGCTCAAACCACAACACCACAGTTAAGCAGTGATTTTGGAAGGATTAACTCGTATAGAAACAGTGCATGATGCGAAAACGTGGTATTCTATTATTAAGACTTGATTGCATTAGTAAAATTAACAAAATTATTTGGTCCATACCACGAATAGATGTATATGAAAATATTTTATTATATTCTGTCATATTATTAGCGGTATCTCGAATAAATAAATACTGCCGGATTTATTTTTGTTGCCAAATTTATTTCCATTGGTAATTGCAACATATCGTCATGTACATAGTTCCCACATTCAATTTATGGTGTCTGTAAATTGTATTAAAAAAATGCGTTAAGAACTTCATAACGCAGTTACTATTCGAATAATTGAGTCACTAACTATTCCCACAATCAAGCTACTGAAGTGTTTTCGGTGTTCGATTGACACTTCACTGCAGAATTTATCTACCAAAAAAGTCATAATTTTAATTTTGCATACGTAAAATATAAGAAAAATCTAAAGCGTTTTGACCATATTTGGCAGTTTTCCACATTGAACCTTTATCACATCTAATTTTAATTGAGTATAAATTTTATTATGTTGTCCTCTATGTCCGTGGTTCCCAAGCACCGGTCCGCGGAAAGATTACAACGGTCCACAAAACTTTGTCCTATATTTTCCTACTAATACCGTAAAAATGAGTAAAAAACAAATTCAAGAAACCATATTAAACTTTCTTCGTAAGCCGATTTCATAACCAATAATAGTAGATCAAGTCAATTAACTCCGGTTTCTGAACAACTGCCGGTCGTTCAAGTCAATCAAGTTTGATGCAAAGTATATCAACTTTTAAAATTAGTAATGATACAAGTTTAAATAATAGTGATACAGAACTTCACTTTCCGCCTTCGAAAAAGAAAAAAAATGTTTCATTCGTTGATACAATGCAGATTATTTGAAGTTTGGGTTTATTGAACTCGCAAAAGGTGCAGTTGATTCTCTAAGACCTCAATGTGTTATATGTGGGGACATTTTGTCGAACAAAAGTATGAAGTCTGCTAAACCTATTCGTCATATTAAAACAAAGCACCAAGAGAAGCAAAACCAATTGATTTTTTCAAAGTAAAAAACATGAGTTTAAAATTCAAAGAAGGTCTTTTACTGACAGGTTTTCATTACAGTTTAGCATTACATATTATCAAATGCAAAAAACCATACACAATTGCAGAAGATTTAATTAAACCCTGTTTAATTGATCTGTGTGAGGAAATTTTAGGTGCTGCAGCTCGGGATAAAATAAAGGGCCTGCATCTGTCTAATAACATAATTACACGTAGAATTACTGATTTAGTTCCTGAATCTTTAAGGCGATCGATGATTATATTAAAATCAATTCTCTTGAATGGAAGTACTGCGTTGGGTTAAATTCAGATGAAGCACCCAATATGACCAGTAGGCATGCGGGAGTTGCGAAGAAAATTAAAGAACTAGCCGCAAGATTGTTCACGATTTTGTGTCAGGAAACTGAATTTTACCATGAACAATTATTACTACATGCAGAGGCTCGCTGGTTTTCCAGAGGAAAAGTTCTCAAAAGATTATTTGAATTGAGGAAAGAGGCTGAAGTAATTTTAAAACAAAATGGAAGTCATTTCGCTAAAGTTTTATCTGACAAAAATTGGCTGGCTGAACTCACATATCTTTCAGATATATTTGCACTCATCAATGAGTTAAATTTAAGCCTGCAAGGAAATATGACCACTACTTTCAATTTATATAATAAAATTGACGCATTCAAAAAAAAAACTTAATATTTGGCAAAATAGAGTAAAAGAGAATAATTTTGAAATATTTACCTCTGTTTAACTCAGTGAATCATTTTGACTGAAGATGTTGTCACTGTAGTGCTTAAACATATTATTGCGGAGCACTTATCTCACTTATCACTTATTATCCTGCAGAAGAAGATAAACGCTCAGGAAATTTGTGGATTGCTAATGCCTTCGTGGAACACCAAGCCATAAACTGACATATGAAGAAGAATTACAGGTCATTGAACTCAGTTCAGATTTAATTTTAACATCGTTATTGGCAAAAATGACTTTAACTCAAAGGAAGAATACCCAGTATTATTACGAAAGGCTGGAAATTAATATTACCATTTACAACGACATATTTATGTGAATTGGCATTTTCTGATATGACTATCATAATAACCAAGCAACGCACTCGGTTGCTTATCAATCAAACCTTGCGTGTTGCTCTTATCAACATAAATCATCGAATTACCAAATTAGAAAAGGAAAAAGAACAACAACAGTCACATAAATTTAATTTTTGTTGATTCAGTAAATTCAGGTAATTTTATTAATTCACTTCAATTGAATGTGCACGCCTGACATTTTATATCGAATGAATATTTAATATACACATTGGTTTGTTGTAAACACCATTTGCTAGTTAGTTGTCAATACATATTCTTTTACAGTATTCTTATTTCTATTTGAAAAACGAATAAGGGATCAGCTGATAAATATAAAATTTTAAATTCTTATAGAATCTGGGCACCAAATTACGAATAAAATGATTGTATTCCATTCATACACATAACAAAAATATAAAAATAAAGGAAATACAAAATTAAAGGTCATTCAATTTTGAAAACGTTTATTTTCTTTAGTTGAGAAACTCTTATCAAATTAATTGTGTCGTCAGCTTCAGTTCTACATACATAATATGTCAAATGAATAAATTCTGACGGTAAATTATCGGTTAAACGGTTAAACGTTAATTCACGATAGCTCAAAACGTTGTAATGATGTAATATTTAAGAAGAGTAGAGAAACAAGAATTCCCGAGATTACTGAAAAGAAATTATCTAGAAACGAGATTTAAAAATTCTTATAAAATCTCAAGATTTCTTGAGACAGGAATTCCCGATCGCAATCACTCATAACAATAACAGTTGTTAGTTTAATAAACTACAAAATTAGATTTAGACAGCCCTTAATCATACTGAAACAATAAATTTCCGAAGGCGGGTTATGGAATCTGAAGCAGCCAAGGGAAACAAACCCTAATATTCACATTAAGATTGTGTAGTACTTAGAGATTTATTCATAACAGGTTTATAGAAGAAATTAAATTAAGCTTAATTGGTTGAGAGTATGATTAGTTATTTAAAAATCAATTAATCAATTAAAAATATCCGGAGAAAGTTAGGTGGTGGGGAATATATAAGGAGTAGTTGATAACTAAATAATATTGACATTAGGATGCCAAGGATTCAAAGCAATTTTTAAAAAAAATGTTGTAACGTAATTTTTAGAAAAAATGTAACTACTAACAATTGACCGTCAAGGTGTTTGTAACCAGGGCGATTTCAATTCTATATCCATTCCTTCCAAGTAAATGTAAAAAGGGTGTACGGTGGGTGCGGCATCAACCGGGGAGACCCTGTTTAATGCTTGGTCGTACACTCAAATTCAATCAATCAATCAATCAATCAAGATTTGCTGAAACAAAAGAAACACAAAGAAACATTTTGGCTTATTCAGATTTTCAGATTCAAGAACGACTTTTATGTTGTTTTTTTAAATTTTAATTTTTGATAATGTTTATCGAAATTATACTTTAAATAGATACCGTTTTTTTCATTCCAGTGTTCTAATTATTACCAAAGTAAATTCTGCAAGTATTGTTCTTGAAATCCGAAACAGTGTTTTGTTATTCTAAAACATTTAATTCATAACTTGGCGCTTAATAACAAATTTAAGGTTCGAAGATCATTGAGATCTTCCTATCGGTTATTGGCAACCCCTACCATAGGACCAAATATAAAAGATATTAAAAATAATAAATCTAAATACTAAAATTAGCTGTTAGCGGAAAAGTAAATGGAAATTATTTTACATAAGTGATGTACATGCGCCTAGAAAGTAATATTACACCATCATAAACGATTTTATATTTCACTATAAACGATATTAGATAAAATGATCGTAATAAATAGTTATAACTATTTTCACCGCACTATTTCAGGAAAATATAATTTTTGCACTTGACTAAATAAAGCAAATTAATCTTACCACTTATTCAATAATTAGGTTACAACAAGTGTAAACATTTTGTTGTTTTTAATTCAATAAATTTCACTTAACTGTATTACAAATTTTTGAATAAAGGAAAACTACTTATAATTTACATCAGAGTTTCTTAACCTTTGTCGAACAATGGAATCCAAATAGGAAATTAATGAAATATGTGTCAACTTAAAACCGCAAAACAAAAATTTGGTTTTGTCTTGTTTCAAGATAAATTTGAGGTTTAGATTTTGAAACTTGAAGTGAATGAAAGATTAAAATTTAAGTATTACTCATACATAATAAAAGAAAATTCTTCTAATCGTGTACACGAAAAAATACAAAATTTGTGGGAATCATGTACTCATTGGGCGCTTTCAGTTCCCACAACATGTTGGCATTGAAAATTTACTGATGGAAAAATTGACATTCGATTTATCACATTGCCATGAAATTTTTGATAAATCGGTTGCATTCAGAAAATAACATGATTGTTTTACTCAACATGTTGCCAACAGTTGGCGGACCTGAAAGCGCCCATTGACTATAAATCAAATCAGTTGCCAGTTGGTTCTACTCTGTATTAAAAACTATGTTTCCATGGCAACGAAAAAATATTATGAAATATCGTGGAATAATTCGAAATCATCATTTTCAGTTCGCTTGTAGAAAACCTCCTTTCCTCTATTATGTAGTCGGAACTTTTAATTGGAAAGGCTGTTCTTAAATAGTGTGTCTATAAATATGTATAAAACAAAACCATATTTATTTAATTAAACGAAATGAATTGATGCTAAATATAATATTGAATAAAACAAAGTTTTCAAATTAAAAATGGCGAAAAAAAACCAAACTGGTTCGCTTTTCTTTTTTTTTTTTTTTAAATGTAGTTTATTTTTAATATTTAACGCAATTTCCTTGTTTTCAATTAAATTCTTAAGCACACAAAATAACAACAAAAGCACTCCGCAACAAAACAAAAATAACGCAAAAAAAAAAAAAAAAAATTGGCAACAACAAAACAATGTTGTTGTGTGTGTACACCAAAGGTACGTTCAATATCGTTTATTGTCTTTTGTTGGCACAAAAAAATTATTATTTTTAATAATTTAATATAATTTCACTTTTGTATAATATTATTTAACTAATACATAAAGCAGAATAAGAGTAAGAAAATTTTCTAACGTGTTTTACACGTTTGAGCGGATTTAATTTAGAAGAAAATTTATAATTAAAACATAAATTTTCAATAATATTGATAAGAAAAATAAATTGACATTGAATTTGATTGAACAAACTGGTTTTTTTTTTTTGTTGTTTGGGCAAAATTTGAATTAATTTAGTTTTGATTCTCAACACTAACAACGCTATGGTTATAAAAATCGAAAGTTTTTTTGTTTTATCGTTTTGTTTTTAACATGTGCTTTTGTTTCATACGTAAGTACATAAGGAATTATCGAAAACGAGTTGAAAGTGATTGTACGCGGTGTGGTTAGTTTTGGTTTTATTCAATTATTACAATTACATATTTTCAGGTAATATAATATACTTCATTTGTAATAGATTGTTTAAGGTCGTTTTATTGTATTTACGAATAATTATAACAGTTATGTGCTTATTTGAAAATTATCTGATTTATACAAAAAAATGTACAGTTCTGATTCGATAAGCCGGATGTTTTTTTGTGTTATATAATCATACATAAAAAATAAAATTGAAAGTAAGTACTGTTAGTTGATGTTCCACTATTTTATTTAATTATACTTTATGATACATCGATCATATAACTGGCCGTATAATGGTAGCAAGTGTTAACATCTTAAGACAAATATTTATTTGTCAGTCTAAATGAAAACAATAATAAAGATTTATTTTACACGATTTATTAATTAGAAACTGTCAATTAATTAACTTTGTTACAAATACGAAGACCAAGGGGCCCTATTTGGAAACCCGAAATCGAACAATCGAATGCCATTTTCGAACAATCGAATGACGTTTTCGAGCAATCGGTATTTGTGAATTCGATATTGTATAAAATTAAAATGATAAAATAAAGCTATAGAATCGATCCAAAGCTTCCCCTATTGGGCAATTCGATTTCGGCTAATAATAGTAAGATCATGAACGAATTTTTGGTAGTTGTTAGTTTTGTTGACAAAGCCAAAGAGAAAAGTAGTAAAAATTGAAAATGTAAGTACTACATATAAAATAAAAAGTCGAATAAGACGTCATTTAATTGAAGTAAAATAAAAAATTGTTCGATAATTAGCACAATCATTTATTACTTCTTTTACATGGATGTAAATTTTAAAAGTTTATTTTAATTTGTAAAAAAAAATCGAGTTATAGTAGAAAAATATGTGTCGTGATTTTATCATACGAATTTCGTATATTTTTAGACAGGAAAAAACACCACGTTACATAAATTTGAAGTTTTGGTCAATTTTATGGAGATCCATTTCATCATCCCCATTTTATGGGGATCGTCCCGAATTTGCTCCGGAATTCCACACAACATCTGATGCTTGCATAAATACCAAACGTCTTTGGGGTGAAATTAGCGAGCAGTTAAAGAGTCAAGGTTGAGAATAAGGACTGCAGATTGTTGGAAGAATGTTTGGAGCGACTCTAAATATAATATAAAAAATAAATAGAAAGAAAACAAGCAAAATATCGCTGGTACTAGCGATGATCCATCAAAATTACAAACTTTCTCTCCGTTAGAGGCAAATGTAATAAGAATAATAAATTTACGAGAATCGGTAGATGACACTCCAGCTACCGTATCACTTGGAGATTCAGAATTAAATGTAACAAATATTCAAAATATCACTGTTTCACCACGAAATGAACGAAACCATTTAACTAATCGTTGTAACAGCGTTGAATACATACAGGGTCAATTCAACCATTCAGAGCCATTAGCACACAATCAGTCAAAATCAAAATACCAACTACTGGAGCAACAAGTTTTAGGACAACAGAAATTTCATGATACAATTACCAGCAAGTTAACAGGAATTAGCGAATCGTTGAGTGACATAGATAAAACAATGGAACGTACTCGTATGTTAAGAATATCAGAAAAACAATATGAGGAAAGGCAAATCAAACTATTGGAAAGGAAAATGGAACTAAACAAAAGCAACTTACGGTTCAAAATTTGGAGATAAAAAAAAAATTGTAACTAGAAGAGGAACGAATTTAGATTGTGATAGGTTGTGATAATTATTAAAAAACTGAATAATGTGATAAACACTCCCGAGCAACTAAATCGACTCAAACCTTCAGCGCTCACAGAAAGGCGAATTTTTTTCAAAACGGCTCAATCGATTTTCACAAGACATAATTTTTTTAAAAGGCTGATATTTTTACTTTAAAATGACACAATTTCCATGAAAATTGGGTCAGTACGTTTTTTTTAACGAATTTTGAATGAAAACGCAACCAACATTGATGATTATGAAACAAAATATTAGGTATTATTAAATTTAATTTACAACAAAAAATTCAAGGAAAACAAAAACAATTTTATTGGTTAATACTTAGTATTGCCCCCTTGCATCTACAATGGTTCGCATGTGGTTCCCCATTGACCTTATTAAGGTTTTGACAAAGACTTGGGGAATCGCATTATGGAAATCCAGGATCCCTATTTGGGAAATCGATATCGAACAATCGAACGACATTATCGAACAATCGGTATTTGTGAATTCGATATTCGATCAATCGGTATTTGTGAATTCGAAAACATATAAAATGAAAACGAACAACAGCAATAATAAAACAAAAACGTATAAACATGAAACGATGGAAAATTTCCCTTATTTGATAATTCATTTACGAGCATCATTTGTACGATCATGATCGTATTTCTGTTCGTTGTTAGTTTTGTTGATGACGCCGTATCTGATACAAAATTTTAAAATGTAAATAATTAAAAATGTAAGCCGACTCTTTATTATTTACCTAATTAAGTTATGTGATATATACATAATTCTATATCTATATATATATATATATATATATATATATATATATATATATATATATATATATATATATATATATATATATATATATATATATATATATATATATATATATATATATATATATATATATATATATATATATGTATATATATATATATATATATATATATATATATATATATATATATATATATATATATATATAGATATATATATACAGAGGCACATCCTGAATTTGCAATTGGGTACAATAAGACGGTAGATGCTCGGGAATCATCAAAACGTCTCTGGAGCGAAATCGCAAAACAACTCAATAACCATGGACCACCCATTAGAACATCAGATGGCTGGAAGAAAGTGTGGACCGACTTTAAATATAATATTAAAAGAAAAATTAAAGAAAATAAACAAAATATATCAGGTACCGGTGGCGGCCCATCAAGAACACATACATTCTCTGCACTTGAAGAAACCGTCATACGAGTGACCCATTTAAGAGAAGCAGTAAATGGAACAACTGGTGCTATTTCACTTGGTGATACGCAGTTAAATGTACCAACCATCCCACTTTCCGCCGCCATACCATCAGATAATTTGAATAATATTGAATCTGATGATAATAATGATGATATAATTCAGCCATCAAGGAATAGAATAAATAATAGACCGAACCAAAATAAAACCAAAAATCAACTTCTAGAAGACCAAGTATTGCATCAACAAAAATTTCACCATACCGTAACAAGACAATTAACAGGAATCAGCGAAACATTAACAGGCACAAAGGAAGTAATGAGGCGCATTTTAAAAATAAATGAAAAAAAATACGATTTATATAAGAAGGAGCTATTATTAAAGGAGAAGGAAATCAAATTACTGGAAATCACATTAGAATTCAATAGGGACAAATTGGCTATGGGGGCAAGGGATCGGCTAGAAGAAAGAAAATATAAAGTTGAGGAGTTAGAAATAAAGAAAAGGAAATTAGATTTATTAGAAGAGAGTGATAGAAGATGAATTGAAAAATGTGATATTTTAGATTAGAAAACTTTGTGATGAAATAAAATTTTAATATACATACGAGTATGTACATACAGTAGATTTAAGACAATGAATTAATTAATTAAAACAAATTTTAATTTTATAAGAATAGTTTTATTATCAGAAACAATCATTAATAAACAATAATAATTATTAAAAAACTGAAAAATGTGATATAAACTAACTAAAAAATGAAGTACAAACATGGAATTTTTTATTGGATTCATTCTATTATTGAACCAAACTATGTACATACATAAAAATAAAGCTTATACTAAAGAATTTAAAATGTTAGTTCTTATTTGCCTTGCCAATGAATTTTTTTCAGGCATCACATCATTTTCTTGTTGTGATTCTTCGTTGGCCATGTTTTCTTCTGCATTTTGTTCAAATGGAACTCGGAAATGAATGCAGATATTGTGTAAAGTGGCGCATACATTTATTATTTGGGAAGCTTTTTTCGGTGCATAATCTCTTGCTCCTAGAAGACACCGAAATCGTGATTTAAAAATTCCAATGCACCTTTCTATCACATTTCTAGTTTTAGAGTGCATTGTGTTAAATCGTGTTTCCCGGCTGCCCTCGTTAGTGGCTCTAAATGGTGTCAACAGCCAAGGTTCCAACGGATACCCAGAGTCACCTAATAATAAAATTAATAAGTATAGTAAATAATTCAATAGTATTGGTAATTTATATTCTTACCGAGCAACCAATAATTAGAACTATCATTATTGTGGTTTGCTTGTAAACATTGACGTTAACTCGACAAGCTCCAAACAAGAGAATCGTGTGAAGCCCCACCATATCGAGAATCAACGGCCATAATCCTTGTACTGTGGTCGCAAACCTAAAAATAATTTCAAGTAACATTAATAAATCTATGTTTATGTACTCATAATTTATATAAAATAAAAACATCTTACAATCATTGTATTTAAACTATGTTTTCCTTTTCGATTAAAATAAATGTGCTCGTTCTCTGTGGGTCGTATTATATTCACGTGTGTGCCGTCCACACAACCAATAACACCAGGAAATCCAGTAATATTGTAGAAATATTCAGTAGACGCACGTTTGTCTCGGCTTGATTGTCGGTATGATATACATTTAGGGCATACTTTAGTTTGAAGTACCGCGAGAACTTCGGTTAATGCACTTGATACTGACCCTTGTGAAAGCCCAATGTTAAAGTCGTTACCAATGCTTTGCTGGTAGCAAAGCATTGGTAACGACTTTAACCGCAAACCGCAAAGTAGCAGTTAACTTTAAAATATTGGGTACATTTGTGGAACTTGCTCTGATCGGTAACTCATCATTTATTTCACTGATGAGATATTTCACGGCATCTTTCGAAAGTCTGAATAGTTTTATAAACTTGAAATTTAAGTGGATATTTAATACTTAAGTACATTAATTATAAAATGCATAAAAGTTGACAGGGGCATGTTTTATAACTTACGTTGTATCAGAAATTTCGAATATATTCGACTTATCTTGAATTGATTTATATCGCATACGCGACGAACAATTATTGTTATCTTCACTATCACTGGACAAGTAAATCGCTATCGAATCCATAATACTTTTTAAAATAAACTGTTTTAATAAGACTTAATTTATTTAACAACAAAATTACACTTTAAATGTCAGAATTCAACAAGGTGTTTGATTTTCGTACAGGTATGACCATTAGAAAAAAATTTCCCTTCTCATTATTTAAGGGTGTACAATTATAAATTCGATCGAATTTATGTTCGAATCGAATTGATCATTCGAATCGAATAGCAATTCGAATCGAATTCCCAAATAGGGGCCAGTAATATTGTAGAAATATTCAGTAGCCGCAAGTTTGTCTCGGCTTGATTGTCGGTATGATATCCATTTAGGACATACTTTAGTTTCAAGTACCACGAGAAATTCGCTTAACGTACTTGATACTGATCGATGTGAAAACCCAATGTTAAAATCGTTACCAACGCTTTGCTGGTAACTGCCTTGTAATATTCAGTATATCTGAGGATCTAGGTCTGATCGGTAAATCATCATTTATTTCACCGATGAGATATTTCACTGCATCTTCCGAAAGTCTATTGAATAGTTTTGTAAACCTGAAATTTAAGTGGATATTTAATACATAGTCAAAATTCAACAAGTTGTTTAATTTTCGTAAAGGTAAATATAGGTAAAGGTAAATAAGGTAAATATCAATTTATGTTTCAATCGAATTGATCATTCGAATCGAATAGCAATTCAAATCGAATTCCCAAAAAGGGGCGCAGTTAACCTTATCATAAATAAGGATAATGATTACAGTACTAGAACACCATCCTGGGTGAAAAAAATGTGTGATCAAACAAGTCTAAAAAGGCGTTGCTGATGGATTATACATATGTCAGGAAAAGTATAGTTCAGAACATTGTACATTGTTTGGTATACCGATTCTTCAAATTAGAAGCCAATTTAGTGGAAAAAGATGTCAGTTTGTTGAATCATTACGAACGGCAGACGGAAGTTCGTACCAGGGCCAGCCTGAGGTGTGTACGAGCTGCTTTAAAAGGCGCTACAAAGTCAAAATTAAGTTAAAGAGCATAATATTTAATATTAGACCATCCAAATATACAGTCATGGTTAGAAAATTAGGGACAGCGATTAAATAAAACAAGAGCTTAAGATAATAAGCTTAATACATTCATTAAATTATATTTGATATTTTATGCTAAAAATGAAAAATTTGTATTTATTGAAAAGCCAAGTACAGGTCAAAAACGTCTAAACCTGCGAACGAAGTCTGAACAAATTTGAAAAAACCAGAACATTCCGACATAAGAAAACCACCACCGCTATTAAGTCTCGAGATATGTTACACTTTTATGTATTAGTTAGATTTAAAAATTGCTGCAATTGGTTTGGTGGCGACAATGCTGGTTACAAAACCAATGTGTGGTGAAATCTTTGATACTTTGAATGATTTTTTAAAAATGTTTTAGAACCACAAAAATAAAACTTGACATATGAAGGTAGGCCTATGTCCACTGATTTTTTTATTTAACCAATTATAGTTTGGAACGGTATGGCATAAAACAAAGTAATCCCCGACTATCCACAAAAGTAAGAGAGAAGTTTTTGATACTGGGATAAAAGATTAACCAATTTTTGTTTAGAACGATATGGTACCAAATGGTGTTGTAAGTTCCTGACGATCCGCAAAAATAAGGGAGGTATTTTTTGATATTGGCATGGCTTCTAGTTAATTCATTAGGTATGTGGCCAATTGGCAAAATTTCTAGGATTAAATCCACAGAAATTTTTGTTTAACCAATTTTTGTTTAGAACCTGGTACCTAATGGAGGTGTAAGCCCCTGATGATCCGCAAAAATAGTGGAAGTAATTTTTGATATTGGGATAGCTTCTAGTTACTTCATGATGCATGTGGCCAATTGGCAAAATCTCTAGGATTAGATCGACAGAATTTTTTGTTTCACCAATTTTTGTTTAGGACGGTATGGTATCAAATGGAGTTGTAAGCCCCCCCTGACGATCCGCAAAAATAGGGGAGGTATTTTTTGATATTAACACAGAATTTATTGTTTAACCAAATTTGTTTAGAACCATATGGTACCAAATGGTGCTGTAAGCCCCTGACGATCCGCACAAATAGAGGAGGTATTTTTTGATATTGGTATAGCTTCTAGTTACTTCATGATGTGTGTGGCCAATTAGCAAAATCTCTAGGATTAGATCCACAGAATTTTTTGTTTAACCAATTTTTGTTTAGAACTATATGGTACCAAAGGGTGTTGTAAGTCCCTGACGATCCGCAAAAATAGTGGAGGTATTTTTTTATATTGGCATGGCTTCTAGTTACTTCATGATGTATGTGGCCAATTGGCAAAATCTCTAGGATTAGATCCACAGAAATTTTTGTTTAACCAATTTTTGTTTAGGACGGTATGGTACCAAATGGAGTTCTAAGCCCCTTACAAACCGCAAAAAATAGTGAAGGTATTTATTCATATTAACACAGAATTTTTTGTTTAACAAAATTTGTTTAGAACCATATGGTACCTAATGGAGGTGTAAGCCGCTGACGATCCGCAAAAATAGAGGAGATATTTTTTGATATTGGTATAGCTTCTAGTTACTTCATGATGTAAGTGGCTAATTGGCAAAATCTCTAGGATTAGATCGAAAGAATTTATTGTTTAACCAATTTTCGTTTAGAATGATATGGTACCAAATGCAGGTGTAAGTCCCTGACGATCCGCAAAAATAGTGGAGGTATTTTTTGATATTCGGATAGCTTCTAGTTACTTCATTATGTAAGTGGCCAATTAGCAAAATTTTTAGGATTAGATCCACAGAATTTTTTGTTTAACCAATTTTTGTTTAGAACAATATTGTACCAAATGGTGTTGTAAGTCCCTGACGATCCGCAAAAATAGGGAAGGTATTTTTTGATATTGGCATGGCTTCTAGTTACTTCATGATGTATGTGGCCAATTGGCAAAATCTCTAGGATTAGATCCACAGAATTTTTTGTTTCACCAATTTTTGTTTAGGACGGTATGGTACCAAATGGTGTTGTAAGCCCCTGACTATCCGCAAAAATAGTGGAGGTATTTTTTAATATTGAGATAGCTTCTAGTTACTTCATAATGTAGAATCAGAGAATATTTTTGTTAAACCTATAGATGTTTGTTAGTAATGAATTATGATAAATATTTTTCTTTGTTTTTTTAATGACTAATAATAAATATTAGGCTTGTAATTTCACTTTTATGTTTGTTACTTCTTTTATTATTTATTTTTGTAATTAATGTATTTACTTTGCGGATCGTTTCTTATTTGCTAATGGTTTCGAAAAGAAATATTAACCATTTCATATTAGATTCGCGTAACAATTTGGCAAACAAAAAAATCAGTTTGCTATTTATTGATTAAATTATTTTAAATTTTTGTTGAGCTTAAATAATTGATTATGCTTAGTAAACGTTTTAAATGAATAAACATTTATAAAGTCCATTTTCCGTTTAACGCAGGAGTTGATTTTTACTAATACATAGACAGTTTAAAAATTTAGTAAACATTTTTTAAAAAAACTTCACTGTCGTCATTAAATCGAAAAAATCGAATTTAAGCCGTAAAAAGTACAACAAGTGCAGGACTTAAACCCTGTGCAAACAAAAGTACGGCGTGAAAGTGGGAGACACTGAAGTGCTTATACGATAGTGAGCCTTATCATAATTTAATTTCTCGGATGAGAATAATTTCATGGTTCAAAAGCACCTAAATCGACTACGATTGGTTACTGGAGCAAAGAATTGGGCTTAGAAAACAAACACTGGCATCTGGCATGGCTTGTGCCGGTATGACCACTGAGGGTCGCTTTCCGCTGGTTTTCACCACCGCGGTTCCTTCTAAAAAGACATGAAAACGTGTATGCGTTTAGAAGATGCCTTCACCGAGGGTGGTAGCGAATTCCACAGTCCCACATTCATGCAGCCTGCGATACATTCTTCATATCAATGTCATCCTTTAGGCGGAAAAATTGTTCAATAAAAAATTTCAGAATTATAGTGATTGTTATTAGTAACAGTTGGTCCCTCGCACCCTGTGTAAAATGATAAAGAATTGTGTCGTAAATGTACACTTATTTAAAAATTTCGTATTTAAACCACCTCGAACTTTAGTTAATCGTTTTTACCCTAGACCAGCTGCGATTTAAAAAATCGGGTTTAGTGAATTTTTCGTGTTTAGCCCTAGCATGTCAACCTCAATTTTGACTAAACTCGTTTTTTTTGCATAGAATACTTAAACGAGTTTAGCTAAATCGGATTTAATAAACTACTGCCTGTCTAGAGTATTTGAAAATTGTAATTGAACATTCAGACTGGAAGTCAGGACGAGATTGCCTTCGAGATTAAGGGCAACACCGATTATTGCTTCATTCTACTCTTATTTTTATCGGTGTTAATAACCCCGGACCCAAGTATTACTAGATAATTTTTAAAATCGATTCTAAAATTCCGTTAAATAGCAATATAAAATAATCATGATATCATAATTAAATTTCGCTTTTAAGCTATATTATAGCAGTTCACATTTATAACCGTTGTCCGATCCAAAACTGAAATTATTGTTATTAACAAAAAACAAAAAGTAAAATTACGCGATCAAGCAACTAATAAATAATTGCCTTTAATTTTTATAAACTTTATAAAATTATATTACATATTGTAGATTATTTTCACTTTCGATCATGTACAAATACAGAGCTAAGTGCATACATATGTTCCACCAACTTTATATAACTTACATATGGATACACCTTTTTAAAAAATCTCGTTTTTATTTTACTTTATTTTAAAAAGTCTTATCATTTTTATGAAAGTAAAGTAAAGTACATACTTAATATAAAAATAAAAAATGGATGCAACCCAAAAGGAAAAAAAAAATTACATAATTTAATTAAAAATTGTTTATTAAATTAATTATAAATAAGCGATATTCTTTAGTTATTTGAACACTGCTTCAGACTTTCTTTTGATGAATCAAAAGCATCTTTCAAAAAATTATAGTTAGTACAATAACTACCAGTCAGTAGTAGTAGTTTAGTATTTCTACCCAATTAAAGAAATTAATTTGAAAGCAACAAAAATGTTGAAAAGCAGCGCTACATAACTAAAAAAAAAATCAATTTCATGCAATTGAAGCAATGCTTGAGTGAAAAAAAAAAAGAAAATAATTTGTGCATTATTCAATGAAAATTAATCAGACGAGAAATAAGCGCGGTACTTAGTGTACTGTACATAAAGAGTAATTATTTTTTGTATTCAGGTATATCGCCCAACAATGGTAAACTATGTGTATTATATAAAATCCAATTGAAAATCATAATTTTTTTAATTTATTATAAACAAAATCAAAAAGTAATTAAAATATTTTATAATTTGTATCACCTTCGAATTGGTTAGTAACTGAAAATGTTCTAGGTTAACTAGTTTAGCAGTTTCATTTCTAGAATGACATTGAATTTATTGCTGCTAGATAAGATACAATCAAAATGTGTAACGTATCACGGTCGGAGAGAATAATCTAAGTTTTGTGTGATAAAGGCATAATGTAGATGCGATTATTATGTTAATAGTTTTACTGCAGTAATTGGTATTTATAGTAAAGGTTTTACTATCTATGTAAAGTAGTTCAATAGCGTACAAGTTTTTTTTAATACCGGCTAGCTTTAAAGTGTCAATAAATGTTCACCTTGTTCGCCGCATTGCTTTTATAAGCTCAAGATCAATTAGTGTTAGTAATTTATTTCAGAATTCTCGGATAGGTTTACGAAAGAGCGTCGATCTTCTTGAATCTTTTATTTCGATCTGATATTTCATCATTGTTTATCCCTAATCAACTCGGTACACCAAAAGTCTTGTAAAGTCTATAGGTTTGGTTCCTTTTTTCGAAATAAAATTCGAATTCGTCCTGCTCACAATTCGTCCCTTTAGTAATGAAGTACGGTATATGAAAAATCATAGCTCTCTTTAAAAACTATGATTTTTAAAATACCTACGCTATTTCATTACCAAAGGGGCGAATTGTTCCTTCAGTAACTGAGCTTATCTTTCGAACATGATTACATGATTACAATTATACTGTATATGTACATATATAATGTGGTGGTGGTAAGATGGTTTTTGAAGAATCTTCACATCTCACCCCTAGTCCTTAAGAAATACTATATCGACTGGAGAACTAGTGGTGATTAGAGGCAGCCTGAATACTGTGACGATACTTTTCGATGAACAAAGATTGGTTTATTCCAAGCTTATCATCAAATACCGGTATTCCCGAAGACACATATAAAACTGCAATCGCGGTTTACGTAATGCTGCAAAAAACTTCCAAAGATCCACGGACGAGGTAACAAAAGGGATGCATTTCGTATACCTATATACAGATGACATTTTATAAAGAGAAACTGTTAAAATTATTTTTTCAGAGACTATCGCATTTTGGTATTCATATCAAAATATCAAAATGCTTATTTGGTCCTCTGAAAACGAGTTTCTAATCCATAAGATCAGTAAAAATAGCATACGACCATCTGAAAAATTCATCGGTTTGGTTAATTTTTATAACCAGCTTATATTTTATATAATAAAACACAATTATTTTTGGTTTAGTCACTTCCTTTATCAAATTTCTAACAAATACTCTGAGTGTAATAATGGAGTAACATTAAGAAAGTGACAAAACGTTTTATTATATAAAACTTTTGTTAGTGATATTAGTACACGAGTAAGCAACAAAAAGAACAGCCCAGTTTATACCAAAATTAGTCGAAATACTCGCGCCCATTATGCCTTTGGTCGCGAATTACTCGTTGTTTACACAGCAATTAAACACTTCAGATATATTGATGATGTAAAATGCTTTACAGTGTTCCCTGATCACAACTGCTACTTACAGTATTAACAACAAAAACTGAAAAATGTCCAAGGCAAACACGGTACTTGGAATATAACTCTCAGTTCAAGGTAGATTTCGATGTTATCACGGTTTTGTGACACCGAAGCGGATGCAATCATTTCTATCTGAATTGATTTAAACTAGCTAAGACAATTGCAGCAAGCTGACCCCGAGCTCAAAGAATTACAAACACGATTTTTGATCTTCTCTTCTCATCCTTGAGTTACAGCCATCAGAAAAATGATTGGCATCTAAATTTTTCTGGCCAGACATGAATATCAGTAATGAACATTTGATCTATTAACCGGCCGATTCGAGCACACTCATAGGGATATCGCTGGTCCCGTGCCACCTTCCAATGAGAAGAAAAATATTCTTACAATTATTGACCGTTTTCGATCGCTAAAACTTTTTTTTAATGATTTCGTTAATTTTTTTTCTCCTGCATTCGTTTAAATTCTTGGAGCAACGAAATCGTTCAATTAATTTAATGTTATGATATTACCAAACCTTTAACTTTATTTGAATTAATATATTAATATTATTTTTCGCCTATTACAGAGCTGTAATCTATAATTAGTGAAAAATAAAATTATTTTGAATTAATATTTCTGAAGAAACATCTTCTTATAGCGTTTACTAAAATTATTCACCCAATTCAAGGCAAAAATATAAAGGCTCGAAACCTCATGAGGTCGTCAGAACTTCGGTCTTGATTAATTCAACTCCCAAATCAATCCCGAAATGAATCTCTTTAGTCAATCTTCAGCTTTACTTCCAACTCAATATACAAATAAATCTCCATCTCAATCGCAACATAATTCTAAACGCAATTACCAAATTAACCGCCAACCAAACCCAAATCAACTTTCAAATCAACCCTTAATCTAACTCCAATCAACTCTTAAATAATTCCGCAACCGAACAGCTCACTTAACCCCAATGCAGGCTAATTAAATCCCAACTAAACTTCAACTCAACTTAGCTTGAACCAACCCTCTGCTCAACTTACACTATCATACCAACATACCATCATATCATCATACCATCACCATTATACCATCATAACATCATACCATCATACCGTCAATTTTTGAAGTTTTAAAAATTTCTCTGTAGTAACTTTGAACCTGATTATCATTTCTCAAGAAGGAGATGAATGTTGATGAATGTGAGATATTAACAGTGACCTTTCTTAAGTCTTAAACAATATTTGTGTAAAGTTTGGTTCAAATAACACACAACTGTACATATAAACACTCCCTTTTAAATACAGTGAAACCTCATTTCAACGGGCACTCAATTTAGTGGAATCCTCACTTCTACGGACAAACTTTTAAGCCCCATGCAACTGAAGTTTTTCAATGAAAAACCACCTTATATAAGCTAACACTTTATTAGAGCGGACACGGACAAATATTTCTGTGATGAAACAGGTTTTACGAGTACACTTCAAATTGAAACTTTTAGACTTCAATTTGTTCCTTTTACACTTCAAATTGAACCTTTAACATTTCAAATTGAACTTTTTACATTTGAAATTGAATATTTAGCAAATTACGCGTAAGTCAAATTAGGATGGAATTTGGCTATTTCTTAGACGGTTTTAGTGAAATTTGACATTCATGATTGAAATGGGATTCTTAAATGATTTTTGGATGAAGTTATGGAATATGGCGACAACATTATCTAAAACTCATGTTAGAACCATATTTCCATTACACATGTCAAATTTCATTATAATCGGTTAAGAAACAGAACCTCATTTCCATGGCAGATGTCAAATTTCACTCAAATCCGTTGAGAAATAGCCAAGTTGTAACTATCGTCGTTGGTCGAGCCAACGTGTGATGATGCACTTCTTAGGTTTGGGTAGCATCTTGCGGCTTGGGGGGTTCAAAAAAAAAATCATCACAGGTGCTAATCCGACGTACAAAATTTTTTTGAAGTGCCAAACATACTGACGAACGGTCAAGGGCATTCATTCACTCACACCACTATTTTGGTTTTTTTCTCACAAATTAAATAAATTCAAAGCAATTTTTTTTTTTCTTTTCCATCACCGTTTTTGTAAAATTTGTTTAATGATAATAAAAAAAAATTTTAATAATAAATTTAATAATAATTTAGAATTTAATTACTTAAACTAAAAGAAAATTTATTTTTAATAATATACCGGTATATATCGGCGAAAATCGACGTAATAACGCTACCAAAAGCGGGATCTGATGAATCTCTATCCTTTATGTGTACCGCTCCAATTATACCATTTTGTATTTGGACCAAAATTGGTAATATCGTAGAATTATGGATAATATCGTAGCTGTTATTAACCAATATTTTATTATAATAACAGTAATATAGCCGTATCTTGACAAATGGCTTTTATTTTGCCGAATTCTCCTATTATGGGTGTTGGTTGGTGTCGCCAAACTAATTTTTGATTTTATGCTATAATTTGTTTGTTTTTATAACGTTTTGTTTTTAGCTTAATTATTTTATAATGTTAGGTTTTAATTTTTTATTTTTTTTTTTATTTCACAACAAAACCAATTTTACTTTTATTTTCACTTAATACTAACATTTTTTTATTTTTTATCTTAATTTTAACAATTTTCGGTTTTATTTAATTTTGTCGATTGAAAGATCGATCTATCTTGCGAAAAAACAACAACTGACTGCCTGCATCAAATTTGTTTATTTTTTTATTGTTTTATTTTATTTCTCCCTTATCGCACACTCTCTATCTATCTTACACACCCCGAACTAATCTGATCAGCAATTTATCACAACTCAGAAGTAAAGCATCGTTTCGTTACAAAGTTCCGTCCTAATTGGCCATATTCCATCAAAAAAATCATTTTAGAATCCCATTTCCATCACCCACATCAAATTTCATCATTATCGGTTAAGAAATATCCAAGTTCCGACAAGCCGTTCTAGAGATACCATGGGTACAGACATCCAGACGTCCAGACAAACGGACGGACATTTTTTTTTTTGCTTTTTCAGACTCAGGAGCTTTCAAAACTTTGAGAAAAATGTTTTTGAACCAACCAAATGTTTCGTCATTTTTGACAGGATTTCAATACTTTGGTCATCTTAGACCGAAGTAATTAAATTCGATAAAATATGCGGTTTTACGACAAACATCGATTTACAAACAAAATTCATTACACCGATTTCGCCATGAATTGATGAGGGGATTGATTTTTCATAATCGTGAGCTTAGCACTAAGCACGAAACATGGCCATTAGTTATCTTCCAATTTTCAGAATATCAACTTCAAACATTAATTAAAATGTATTTTAATATTAATAGTAGATTTTATAATTAATGAATTAGCCGTAGTATGAATTATATTGTGGTCTCCATCATCTCTTAGAAGGCTGTTTGAGTCTGAAAGAAAGTGAAATTAATGCCAGTTAAGCCACATGGAACGCAAGTGTACTGGATAAAGAAAAAAAGGACGAATTTAAGGCGGTTTACCGGTTTATCAGTTAACCGGTTACTGATATTGCATTCTCTAGTTGTATATGGTACCGAACATGGTGTTGTTCCTGAATAGTGTAACAACAATAGTTCAGACAATATTACTGCACGCTAACAATAACTAAACATGAATTATAGAAATTTTAATTAAAAATGAATAATCCAATTAGTTAATCCAAATAGGTTCAAAAATAATCCAGATATCCAAATAGTTAATCAAGAAGTTAATCCAGTAGAACGTTAATTACCTAATTCGAATAAAAATTCAGATGAAAGAAATTTTAGTAAATATTTTGAGGGTATAGTATTTGAGGATAGGTATATAATTGAGGGGTACCATTTGAAACGCGATATTTTAAAACTTGATATGACAAAACGCGATATTTTAAAACGCGATAGGTACGAAACTCGATATGGTACAAAACGCGATATTTCAAAACGCGATGTGGTACAAAACGCGTTTTAGTACAAATCGCGATAATTCAAAATGCGATGTTTCACAACGCGATGTGATACAAAATGCGATATTTCAAACACATTTAGCGCCATCGTACTCAATTTTATCGTATAGGTGAAGGAAAATGTTATTAAATGAAAATATCGTGAAATAACGCCTTTTGAAAAATCGCGTTTTCAAATATCGCGTTTTCAAATATGGCGTTTTGTACCATATCGCGTTTTAATATATCGCGGTTCGTACTTTATCTCGTTTCGTCATATCGCGTTTTGAAATATAGCGTTTCTAGCGGATCTCATAATTGAGGTCTGATCTAGCTGAAATCATTGTGAATCTCAGAAAATCGACATCATCAAGAAGAATGAACGACGGAATTGAGTAATAAGTGAAATGGGCAATTGAAGCACTGGCTATTGAAACATATTATTTTCGGAAGAACTTTAACATCCAATGTAATGCCACTTTAGTTTGTTGAAGATAAAATGAAATTATTGTAAAATAGAACTTAAAAATAGCAATTTTGCGAGTACCTTTAAGAGATATGAAGAAATCACCCACCTTGGACAAATTTAAATTTTCATAAAGTCTACTCGCCAACCCAGCTCTACCCACCTCGACAGTTTTCAAGTATACTTCAATAAAAGTGGCAACTAAGCCAAAAAGCTACGTGATGAGGAATCTAAATAACGAAACCTGGTGTTGTATAGCATAATGCAGCCTATGAAAAATCGGCAGTTTAAATTGTATAAAAAGTAAAAAATATTTTAACAACGCCATCAAATTATTAACTTGTAAAAAAGCGACAGCATTGTAATCAAATAAATATTAGTCGAAAGAAATTTACGAATGACCTACAATAACGGTGGCATAAATTGGGGTTATTTCATTGCCTAAAGCTTCTTATAAGGGAAATTTTTGACCGTTCATAGTTATATTTGGTACGGTTTGTTAAAGTCATTTAACAAACTGGTATTGGTAAATCTTCTGAAATATTAAAAATTCTAAACAGTAGAAAACCGAAATTGTTTATTAGTAAGAGAAAGTGGTTTATACTAACTGCAAACTTCCGAACGAAGTTGATAATGAACTAAATGTAGTGAAAAACTTTTGATTTAATAACTTATTGGGCACGTGCCAACACGTTCAGCACTCACTAAAACGTACAGGTCTCACTCATCTCACGTGCCGGAAGCAAAATACTTCACTAAAAGTAGATAATCTCACTGCTTTTGTGAAACGAAAAATTCTTGCCTACATTTGAGTAGATATTTTTTGGTTTGAGCTTTCACAATTTTTTTGACATTTCTATATGTGATGACACCCATCCCCCGATCAATAGGTTGGTTCCACAGAAAACCGTGTAAATGGAAAATCGGGTTTTGTATAGAAAACATGTAAATAGCAAAATTAAATAAAATTCTTAGTTTACGGTTATTATTTTATTAATCCATTTATTTACAATAAATTATTAATATCAAATAAAAACTTTAAAAAAAATAATTTCACTGTTTAAAAATTTTTAGATAAATTTTTTAATAAATTTTTATCTTTTTTCAAACCGTGTAAATGCGAAATCGTGTAAAAGAAATACCATGTAAATCGGGGGATGGGTGTAACAAAAAAAAAATTAGATATATTTAGTGCAAATGAATTGTTATTTTTAATACAATACATAAACAAACAATCCCGAAATTTATAAGTAGAACTAAAGTGTAGATTTTACCTCCAGCAATGTTTAATAAATTTAATTTTTTTTAAATTTTTTATTAAGAATTAAGTCAAGCTTAATAAAATTAGTAGGAATTAGTTACATACAATAAATTATGGTACACACAAATTAATCCAAAAATGCGCCAAAAATAAATAAAATATTAGATTATTCCGGATATTAGAGCCAGGTAATAATTTTTACGAAGAAGGTTAAATTATTAGGAGTTTGCAATTTTAGTTTCGATCTGATGATGAGAATTAGTATAGGCAGTAATCAGGGTGTAATTAACACTTCCGCCGATATACGAGTACCTATGAGATGACTGAGAATAAATTCTTCATAAGTATCCCAAAATTAATTCCTGTTGCAAAACATTTAAAAATTACTCGATATTTGAGCTTTTTGACATTAATAGGCGCCATTCTCAATCTTGAGTCTTGAAAAGCCCTTCAAAAAACGAATTTTTCTTGCGATTTATCAAAAATGCCGCTATAGATGAAGAGTAGATCTTGTTAATATTGTGAAACAGATGGCATTGCAATATGATAAGTAAAAAAATTTTATGTAGACAACTAAAGGCAGAATACATAATTTACGCTTGAATAAAGCTTTTAATTGCAATATTGATCATTTTTTCATAATATTGTGTTTTAAATTTTCAGTTCATTACTTATTATTGGTTGTTATTTATATATTGGCTTTTTCATAAAGTGCTAAGTTTTTTTTTACATTTTTTACTTGTAAAATATACAATATGGTTTATTACAAAAATATGTTCAATTGAGGATACTGTTAAACATAATTTGTACCAAGACATTCGTATCACACATTTCTTGACATTTGATCTGATCCAGATCCGATCATGTCTCATGAAACGACACTAAAATGTGTAAAACAAACAAGTTTCTGTTTCGTTTCGTTTTGAATCTGCCTGATTATATGCGTATTGTATTCATCATAATCTTTGTCACTTCTTTCCTCGACAAAGAATTTTTTGTATTCATATATAAATTTCAATTTACCCAAAAATTATCCAAATAAATTCCAGATAAATTCATAAAATAGTGCTATTTGAGCTTGGAAAGGCATATTTTGTAAGATAAGAGAATATATGTATATATTTAAATTTACTGTATAACTTCCAATGTGATACAATAAAAATTATCTAAACTGATTAGAAACAATAAATGGCAATGAACACGACTCACGAGAATAATAAATTGATAAAATGCAGTTATTTGAGCTGCAAAATGCACATTTGGTAACGAGAATTAAATTTTTATATGCAGGAAGAGAATATGTAAATTTAAATTTGCTATATAACTTCCCTGCGATCCAACAAAAATTATTCAAATCAATTGGAAATTATAAGTAAAATTAAACACGATTCGCGATAACAATAAATTCATAAAATAATGCTATTTGAGCTTAGAAATGCAGATTTGCTAAGATAAGAGGACATATAAATTTAAATTTAAACTAATTAGAAAAAACAAATGGCATTGAACACGACTCACGAGAATGATAAGAATGATTTTTATATTGGCTTTTCATAAAGTGATTTACACAGTTTTTCTACATTTCTCACTTGTAAAATGTACAATATGGTTTATTACACGGATATGCCTAATTGAGGCTACTGTTAAAATTAAATTTGACGGCGAATGAGTTTTACTATTTGTACCAAGAATTTCGTATCACGCATTTCTTGATGTTTGATCTGATCCAGATCCGATCATGTCCTCATGAAACGACATTAAAATGTGTAAAACAAACAAGTTTCTGTTTCGTTTCGTTTTGAATCTACCTGATCATATGCGTATTGTACTCATCATAATCTTTAAGCGCGTTTTTTTATTCGCTCCGGATAGCTGCTATCGAGAGCCGTCATTTTTATACGCCTAAATTTAAATTTGACGCGCTATTTATTGGTAAACTAAACTTATTTAACATCAAACTATCATTTTTAATTCAATTGTTTAACGAAAACTTGATATAAAAAATATTTGGCTCTACCTATTTATACGGAGCGCTATCCGGAGCCACTTTTCATATGACGGCTCTCGATAGCAGCTATCCGGAGCGAATAAAAAAACACTACATTTGTCGCTTCTTTCCTCTAAAAAGAATATGAGATAACTCATAAAATGAGTTCGGTATTTAATTTTGTTGTTGATTTTACTACTATCTACTACCAACCGTTTAATACTAGATTATTTTTAACTATATTTTAATAGCTAAACTAATTTGTAGATTACCATTTGTAATTCAAAAGCAATGTTGGATCAAATGTTGTTTTTGCTTCACATATAAATTGTAAAACTAAAACAATTTCAAATGAATTCCCGATATTCCTATACCAATTCTAACTCCCTGAATAAATTCCAATTTTGACTTCAATTGGGAATGCTTCAGTACTAAAGATTTGATTAATGTATTCACCAAACATTATAGAGAGATCAGTCGCAAAATACTTTAAGAATCTAATTGAAACTCCATCAAATTCCTTAGCAGGATTTGGATTTAGAGTTGATATTATTTTCGCAGTATTCTCAGTGGAAAAATCCGAGAAACTAAATGGCTGATTAATTTCATAATTTAATTGCCGCGATTATAAACTGAGTTACAAGAATTTGAATTAGAACTAATAACATTAATAAAATACTAGATTAGAAATACATTTGTCATTATTGAGTTTTGATAATTCAAACTAAATATTTTTGTTAGTTTGGGAATATTTTGATCAATTAGTTCACATATTGGATTTACCAGTAAATATTGAGTCATAATGTCTCTTTTTCGCAAGCTCTATTTCAAATTTTGCTTTATTTTTAAAAAATTTATATTGATTACTAAAATATTTGTCTAAAGATAATTTATGTTTTAGCTTATGGAACTTACTTAGTTTCTGGGTTTTCGTAAATCAAAGATTTTTGTAAATCGCAAGTATTAATCACCAATATTACATTATAGCTGTTGTTGTTTTATTGAATTAATTTCGATTTGAAGATTGTTAACCTTTTCATTCAAATGTTTAGCTTCATTGTTAGATTTATTTAGCATTGCTTTTAGTTCCTAATTTTCAGCAATAAGTTTATTTGTAGTTTCAGAATATTAAATTTTTGCTGTATATCCAAATTATTCTCAGACAATTTATACTCTGAAATAGAACCGGTATTGTCATAAACATATGTTTTGCACAGAGCTGCATGTTTTTCTTCGCAGGGTTTCGAACAGGACCATTTATTATTTTTTATAGTTTGAATACGATTTCTAGATCTTTCACCACAACAGAATAAATGATAACATTTTGATCGAAACGCCATATTGATCGAAATCTTTACCAGACATTACTTAAACATTTTTTAATTCACGATTTAAAATACAAATAAATAAATAAATTAAAATAAATGGTATCCAATTAATTTTTACAAATAATTTAGTTTTGTCGTTTAATCTATTTTTTACTTTAAATTAAATAAAAAAATCCCTAAAAATTTATTTTTAAAAATAATTATTTGATTATAGATCACAATTCAGAAGAAAACTGCAAGAAAGTAAAGTAGCGTACTATTCTAATAAAATTAGTTTGTTTGAAAAAGAATTTCTAAACGTATCGATACAGAGATTATACTCATATACCACCTTATATACTATATCTATTTATTACTAGTTTGGGAAAACCTAACTGAAACTAAAATAAAGCAAATCCAAGTATTATAAAATAAAGTGTTGAAAGTCATTAATTAAATTATTAGATAAGAATTATCATTGCTATTTTTGTATATGATTACGTTAATGTTGTTCTAATTTTCCTTTTAGCTTCTTTGTTTCAGTGTTTTTTTAGTGAAATTTGGATTTCGCGTAATGAAATTGACAGCTATTCTTTGGATGATTATTATTTTTATGCAAAGTGTAATGATGGATATGAATCTGGTGGTGTTGCTGTATATGGTATGTAAGTAAAGATATGTCCCATGTAGTAAGTTATTTAAGCTTTACATCAGCTGATGCTTTGAAATTAACAGTTAGCTTAAATTCTGTTCATATTAGCTTCATATTAATTTATCGCTTCCATTTCATTTCGTTTGATACTTTTATGCTGGAATTTTCCGATTTTCTCGAATCAGAAAAATCAAAAAATCTTATAGTGCTGGGGGACATAAACATTAATATACTCAAAAGTTGTAATGTTAGAGATGAATATTTGATGCTTTGTTCTTCTTTCGGTCTTGAGTCGGTTGTTAATTCCGATATGCGTCTAATTTCATCAACTTGTATAGATCATATGTTGACTAGATTTGACTTAAATAATATATTTTCGGTAATTAAACATAACCTAAACCTTGAAATCACTGATCACAATACAATAATAATTGAATTGTTCTGTGAATTTAACGTTAAAAATCGTACTAAATCGTTAAAACCAAGGGTTTCAAAAGAAATAATGTTCTCTGAATTAGACAGGTACTTGAAAATTGTTAGTTGGAGTGAAATTTACTCCATCTTTGATCCTAATATTGCCTATAGTTCGTTCATTGAAAACTTAAACTTGAACATCGAACAGTGCTCCAAAATAAAAAAAATTAACAGCAAAAGTTTGAAGTTAAAACCATGGATGACAAATGGTTTGTTATTAAAAATAAGGATTAGGAATCGATAACTTAGATTACTGAATAAGTATCCAGAAAATTATAAGCTCATGCGAATTGTTAAGTTACTAAACTTTAGAATTAAACAAATGGTTCCTGCAATCAAGTCAAATTACTATAGGAATAAATTCCTTAACGCAATGGATATTAGAACTAAATGGAAAGTCGTAAATGGAATGATGAATAAAACTATATCGAATAACACTAGCCGCGTTTCTTGACGCATAATAACCCAGATCAGATCAAAATTTACATTGAAAGCAACAACAGAAAGTTAACAAATTTTGTTTTTGGATCAAAATCTTGATCCGAGTAGATGATTTTATTGCTTGTTGTTTCATGAAACGTGATCTGATCCGGGTCGGATCAAACGTCAAGAAATGCGGCTAATATTCATGAAATTGAGGAAACAAATGGTTCGCTATTTAATGACATTTCTGAAATTCCAAATGTTTTTAATGAATTTTTCACTAGAATACCATGTGAAGAGTTAAATGTCAAGTATGAAAATTGTTCTTTCTCAGTGGAAGAAACAAATTTATTTTCATTTACGTATATAACACAGAGTATGTTTTTAAATCCTAGGTCAGAAACTGAAATTTCATCTATAATAAAAATTTTTAAAAATACTCAGATTATCAGCAATATTGATGAAAAAAATTTGTCCTTATATTACTAATTTTCTGACATACATTTGTAACATTTGTTAACTGAATGGCTTATTTCCAAGTAGATTAAAGAATGGTATAGTCATTCCGTTACATAAGAAAGAATCACGTAAACATCTCAATAATTATCATCCAATAACCCTTCTCAATACGTTTTCTAAAATTTTTGAGAAAGTTATAAAAAGTCGGCTTTTACGAGTAGCTTATCTAGCAAAAATTAATTTTATAGATAAAAGACAGTTTGGTTTCAGAAAAAATGTATCGACCGAGGATGCTCTTTTGAATTTTCTATCACCACTGTACTCTAATTTAAACAGTGGTCTAACATGTTCTTCGTTATTTTTGGACATTTCAAAGGCTTTTGACACTGTCAATCATAAACTTTTACTGGAAAACACTGACATTTGATCTTCTAAAATCATATCTTACGAACAGAAAGCAAATTGTAAGAATCAATGATGTCCTTAGTAATGAAACATCAGTGAATATAGGTGTCCCTTAAAGTTCGGTTTTAGGACCCGTCTTGTTTTTAATTTATTTAATGTCAATTTTCAAATTGAAACTAATAGGAAATATAATAGCTTTTGCTGATTATATAGCTTTAACCTATGCATCAAACTGTACCGAAGATTTAGAAGATGCAATGAACCATGACCTTAGACTAATAAAAAAATGGTTTCATATTCACCAAATGGTTTTGAGTCCTAAAAGTAAGTTCATTGTATTTAACATAGGACATAAGAAGCCAGTTAAAATAGATCTCAAATACCATTCTTTCAAATGCAATGGAAATTTATGTGATATGAATTGCGTGTCGATTAAGCGAGTAAATGAATTTAAGTATCTATCAGAAGCATTTTGTTCGTAATATCAATTTTAAAAATAGAAGAACTGCTTCTTTTCCTTTATACGTGGAAAATAAGATGCTTCCTTTAAGACATTTGTATATTTATAAAGTAATGCGTTTATATTTCATCAGAAGTGGCGACAGAATTCTAAATCCTGAACCAAATTATAAATTGCGCAAACGAAACAAATATCATATCCCCTTCGCCACTAAGGAATACTTCAGAAAGTTTTTCTCGTATACAGCACCCAAGCTTTTAAACCAATTACCAGAAAATATAAAACTGATCAGTACTAAAAAATTATTTTTGAAAACCCTAAAATTGTGGCTGCTCTCTGTTGATAATGTGGAAATTTTTTTCAGTGTTCTTAAATGACGAGTGCGCAATATGCCCTCGAGTTGGTAAGCGACGGGTGTATTGAGACGGGCCTTAGAGTGAACCCCAGCAAAATTATTTGCACTTTCTTTACAAATCGGAGGAAAACAATTCTCCCTCTGTCTCTAAATGGGGAAATTCTCCAGATGGCGACAGAGGCTAAGTACCTAGGAGTGATACTTGATCAGAAACTGACATGGAACCCGTTTCTAAAATATATCACAAACAAGGCAAATAGGGCGCATTTCTCTTGCCAAAGGATGATTGGCAAAACGTGGGGTCTGAATCCCCAAATGGCGCTTTGGTTATACTCAACCATCGTAAGACCAATAATCTCTTATGCGGCGTTTGTGTGGTGGCCTAAGACAGAGCAAAGTGGTGCCTGCTCTATATTGGATAGGATTCAGAGATTAGTTTGTTTAAGTGCAACGGGAGCAATGAAAACCTGCCCTACAGCTGCTCTCGAGAAGCTACTAGGGCTCTCACCACTACACTTGCACCTTAAAAAAGTAGCTGGTTCAAGAGCAGTCAATCTAAAAATAACGTCTCAAATTAAAACCATTAAACCAGGACATAATAGTATCCTACAGAAATTGGATTTGAACGAGGAAATAATTCAACCAGACGTGATGGTTAAAACTATTGACTGCCGGAGGAATTTCACGATAGAGAAACCCGACAGAGAACAAGCGGGGAGTATCATCTCCTCCTTACCTCGTCACGCCTCCATATGGTACACTGACGGTTCGAAATCAGGGGTGGGCACAGGTGCGGGTATAATCGGGCCGGGTCTCGAACTCTGTATCCCATTGGGTAAAACCCCCACAGCTTTCCAAGCAGAGATTTTTGCGATCGAGGTATGTGTGCTTCGATCTCTCACAAAAAAATACAGGAAAACCGAGATTTACGTGATCTTGGACAGCCAGGCGGCATTGCTTGACATAGGAGCATCTGTCTTCTACTCAAAGATTATCTGGAGTTGCTATCGCAACCTTCTAGAACTCAGCAGGGAAAATAAAGTAACCCTTTTGTGGTCCCCTGGCCATTCTGATATACAGGGAAACGAGGCGGCAGACCGCTGTGCAAAGGAGGCAGCGGAGTGCTCTTTCCTTGGCCCCGAGCCTAGTATTGGTTACTCCAAGAACCATCTGGCAAATGGCATAAGGAATTGGGAACTGAGACAAATGAAGATATACTGGGAGTCCTCCACTGGAATGAGACAGACCAAGAAACTACTAAGCTATGATATTAGACGTCTAGATCAGGCAACCAAGATGGACAGACAGTCTTTGAAGTCCCTCATTTGGTATTTAACAGGACATGGCCCTTTTAATGGACATCTGGAGAAAATCGGGAAGTCCCCTACAGACCGTTGTAGATTCTGCAACCTGGAAAGGGAAACATCCGAACATCTACTATTTACGTGTGATGCTATAATCCATAAAAGACTTAAATTCCTCCATGCATACACAATACAGTGGCCTAACGCCGGCCCGTTGGATATGCATGAGATGGTTGCGTTTATCAAGGACTTGAACCTCCACTTTATCTAAAACCATCTGGGGATGCACAATAGACCTTAATGGTTGCGATGCACAGGGTTAGTAATAGCTCACCCCACTTTAAAAAAAAACAAAAAAAATAAAATGACGAGTACGAGCATATGCTTGTTTTGATACTCCAATGTTTTTTCAATGCTTCTCGTTAATAAATATTTGTAGCCATTAGTATTAATATATTTATTATAAGGTTGATATTTTAGAAAAAAAAATGTCTATATTGATTCCCTTTTTTAAACTTATTATATTTTGGTTTATGTAATGTAAACTTTTCCAATTTAATTTCAAAAAAAAAGAAAAATAATAATAATTTGCAGCCTAACAACATTTTGTAAGTAATTCTAGAAAATAAGAGATTTCGTGGCTCCGACACATTTTTTAAATAAGGAGACCACTATTACAATTTATTTTATTTTTTTTTTTTTTTTTTTCAATGTTAAATCCATGTATATATTAAGATCTTTGTAAATAAAATAATATTGGTTAAAAAAAAAAAAAAAAAAATTACATTCAGAAGATGGAAAAATCGTTGCTTTAGGAATTAAAAAAAATTTTTTTTTTTTTTAAATTTGAATAAATTTAATTAGTTAGAATAATAAATGATCAAATTGTGCAAAAGTTTTTTTTTAAATTCATTTCACAATGAATCAAACTTTTCTCCCAAATACTGTTAATTATCGGCATACCAAAAATTTACATAAATTATAAAATCATAAATTTTCAAGGTTTTAAAGAAAACTGAAAATTCTGGTAGTTGGATTGAATATTATCAATAGTGAATTCTTAAAAATTCGTATAATACAAATAAGTTCGCAAAACCCAAATTTATTAATTTTCATTACAAATATTTTAAAATTGGAGTTCTGAAGGTTGTTGTAAAAAAATGCGACCACCCACAATGGTTCGTAAAACTGAAGAAAGAGAATTTATTGGATTTAGAATATTACGATATTTGTATAAATTTGAGACGATGACCTGTGTTCAAAATTAAAAACTCTTGTTTTAGAATCAAGTTCCCATATAGGTTGAAAGTCCAAATTCTTAAAACATACACAACTTATACCGCTATTTGGCATAAAAACAATTAAATCATAAATTACACTTACCTCTATTCAAGCTCACACAAATTTTATTTACTTCTGTAAAAGATTAATTCTTTCTTGGTTTTGTTGTTTTTTTTTTTTTTTATTAACTTTAATTTCTTTTTATCACTTTTTCTTTAACTTAGCTATTTTTGTATTTTTTGTAATTTCTTGTATTTTTACCAAAAATAGAAATACAAATTACTTTACTGTAGAAAAAAAAAACAGAAAACAAAACTTTTAATAATTAATTTTCACAATTTCTATTTTGATTTATTATAAATAAATAAGAAATATATTTTTGATTATTAATTCTAATTCCAAAATATCACTTTTTGTGTTTGGATTTGAATTTTTTAGATGCACCACCGTTTTTTTTTTTAAATCTTATCAATGAATTCAAGTGACACTAATATGCAAATTTACCTGAGATCATTAATCAAACCAGCAAATAGATAATAAATATAAAACTTGTTTCTTTTAATACAATTTCCAATCAATTAATCAAAATAGATTACACAAAAAAAAAACGATAACAACACAAACTTGAAAATTTGTTGATTGATTTCTAACTGTGGGAAACGTAGAAAACATATATGACCTCAATTTATACGCGCAATCTCCTTATAAAATTATCTTCTGTACAATGATTAAAAATTAGAATTGAAAGTAAGTTGCGGTTATGTGCGGCCACGCCAACAAACTACCATGTAATCCGTAAATCCTTTCTAAAAACGTTTAAGCGCACGACTCAAAAAAAAAAAATTCAAATCGAATTAAATTTATTATTAGCTGTGAGATAAAGATCAGCGAAGGTCATTTGCAGTGAGATAGCAAATTTTACACAATCTATATATCACTTTAAATTAAAACTCACTTTCACTGTACATAAATCCTATATTTTATCACTCAAAAACAAAAACAAAAAAAAAAATTGATCACTCACTCACTTTAAACATAAATTGTAATTTATACACACTCCGGATAAAAACGATCACATATTTGTTATACACGCAATCTCAAACAGTCTCAAACGTAACTAAAAGGAAATTTTAATTTGCTATACGTTTCGGAATAAATTTTACACAAACCAAAAAAATAATTCCCTTTCACTTCCAAATCGAAAAATGTATCGCGTTCATTAATAATAAATAAATAACAACAACAACAACAACATAAACACTAAAAATGACCAATTCGTGTGTCTGACAAAATACAACAAAAAACTGTTCGATACAACAAACTTACACTAAGCCACCACATGCATAACACACTCCCCACTATTTGCATAGTAGGCTCAAGTGCTTTTTCTTTTCTTCAATTACTTGATTGCTTATATATTTTATCTCCGCTTTGGTTTTTTTTTTGCATTTTTTTTTCGTTTTTATGTGGCTTAAAGAAACCAAATTGAACCAAACCAATACAAGTCTATAATAGTGTATAACACAATCAATTACCAGTGTACCGTACGAAGAAACCAAAATTATACGATCGAATTGTTTTTGTTTTGTTTTTTGTTAATTTCTAGATCATTTTGTTTTTGTTTTTTCTTATTGTCTTAAGGTTTTTTTTTTTTACTCGACGCGAGACAATAATCACAAACTATTTATTCAGTTAAAAAAAAATGGTATGTAATGTAACTGTTTGATTGTTTTTTGTGATCTTGAGATGTTGAACAAGAAGTTTTATTGAAATATGCTATACGACTTGCAGCCGAAAAGGTATAAACATAAATTATTATATGTGATCATGTTGTGTTTGCTGTTTCTATGATTATCTTACTTAATCACGTTTAGATTAACTTTTTTGATTTCCGTATAATTGAGATATGTATGCGTATGTGTTGTTAAATAATCATTCATTCCTCTTGACATTTGGACGTGTGGAGTTTAAGCGCACCGTGCGCACTTACGAAATTGTATCAATGCGGGATATCCGTTTGACTTCAAAATATGTAACACAGACCCTTTTACAAATTACGAATTTAATTGCATAATCTCGCGTTCCAAATTGTTTCACAAGTTATCTGTATTTTGTTGTAATCGGACATGAAAATAATTATGTGATGACAGGTATAATGTAAGGTCGTTTAGATCAAATAATTTTCTTATAAATGAGGGGTCATTAAGAGGAGAAATGTACTCACATTTTTTAAGCAAACATTAGTTTAGATATCCAAACTTACAATTTTACCTTATGTTAAGTCGCAGAATTTTCGTTTAGATGAAATGGCCTACTCTTATTTGACTTAACTAAATGCGACTCTAGATGGGTTTAGAAATATGTATGTCAGTTTAGTCAAATTTATCTAAAATAATCTGCAATGTTATCTATTTAAGTTTGCAAATCCCACAATTTATTTTGATCTAGATCGAGGTAGAACATTGAAAAAGAGAGAAAAATTGTATCTTGTAAAAAACAACTGATGAAACAAAAATCGAATTTTGAAGATATCAAGATGTTTCGACACCTTTTTTCTATAAACACGGCAATGCATGGATAATTTATTTGTGATATGGTTAAACAATAAGAAATCAAATAAATTATTCCGTTATATGACATTTTGAATTAAATTTTATTTTTTGTGAACGAAAGCGAAATTTTGTTATGACATCTGTATAATTATGCAGAACATCGCCTACAATCTAAAGACAAAAAACTATTAGGTTTAATAACGAGCTTCTCTTGTTTTCGAAAGAAGTGTTTCAAAGAAATTTATTTCCTGAAAAATATCTATTAAATCAGTATCACTAAACAAAAATCCAGTTTTCTCAAGTGCAATTGAAGAGAGCTCAGATACTAGTCAGCTTGCTGAATAATTGTATGTAAAACAGATTTTGAGATTGTTTATGAGTTTGCTCAACTAATAAGTTTAAAGGATTAACATAAATCGCGAGAACATTCTCTCATATTAACCTGATAAAGTAAGACAAGCAATTTATATTTAATGTCGAAATTAGAACGTTTGCGCGATCCTACTATCAAACAAATAAAACTTATTTTAACCTTCGCTGATCTAATTACCGATGCTATGCCTCTTAAAGCAATTACAACATGATTTAGAAAATCTGGAAGATCGGTACAAAGCTTTTAATGAGTATGAAATCGAACTTTTCGAGTCTGAAGAGTACGTGCCTGTTACTGAAACGACCGATGAAATTTACTTGAAAGCTCGTACATTGCTTGCTCAAGCAATTGCGCTGCGGCGTAATATAGCTGAGGATGCGCCAGATTTGAGCGCGACTCTCGAACAGTTTATTGAGCAACAAAGAACGTTTTACGAAGATATCAATGCATCACAGCAAGCCCCTTCCCAAGATGAATATAGAGCCATTTGCTGGGGATTATAAATCCTGGCCCTCGTTTAGTGATTTATATACTTCCACTGTGCATAATAATGATAGTTTGAGTGATGTTCATAAGCTTCAGATTTTACATGGCTTATTAAAGGGAGACGCAGCGTCATTAATTAGGCACATAGCTATTACTGAAGCGAATTATACTGAGACATGGGACAAACTTTGTAAACGTTACAACAAGCTAAATCGCTTTGTTTTGTAACGTCTTATATTCAGTATTTTATTGAGCAGAAGCTTTGCTTAAATATAAATGGAAAGGAATTACGTCGCATCGCCGAAAACTCTGCTGAAGTCATTAGAGGACTTCGAACTTTAGGCAAGGATACCGAAATGCGAGATCCCTGGCTCATACACATATTGCTTACGAAAATTGATGACGAATCAAAGCATTTATGGGCCAAGGAATCAGTGAATAAGAATTTCCCAACATTTGGCGAATTTCTACAGTTTCTGAACGTAAGGTGTGATACTTTGGAGATATGCGATGCCACTTCTAAAAAATTTACAAATTCCAAGAAATCTATAACCAAAACATTTGTTGTTAAAAATAATAATTCGGCAGCTCAGTGCCATTATCTGTACAAATATCCACATTTCTTGTACAAATGTCCCACATTCTTAAATATGACTCAGGAGGCTCCAACGAATTCAGTTATTAAAAATCAGCTGTGCCATAACTGTCTAGGGAAAGGACACACACGCAACACTTGTTGTCTGCACATAAATTTGAATTTTGTAGCACAGGTAAACCGGATAATTTTTGCCTTTCTAGACTTAGAATTTCAAAGAACACCATTTGTTTTAGCAAATCATCTTGTCTTATCTGTCACAAACGCCATCACACATTATTACATAAAAGACAACCTTCAACAATAGTTTCCAAGCCGAATTCAACACACAATCAGATCCCATCTTTCCATTAAGTGATAACGCAAAAAGCACATTATGTCATAATGAACAAAAAACCAGTCTACATATATTATACTTCGCACATGATACAATACTGCCAACGGCATTGGTATACGTCAAATCATGCACCGGCAAGCTCCACCTTGCACGAATACTAATTGACTCCTATTCCCAAATGTCGTTTATTACCTAATCATGTATTCAGAACCTAGGCCTTCAAAGATCGCAAGCTTGTATCTCTATTCACAGGCTAGCATCGACAACAACCGGATCAACAAGAGGAGTACCAACCAAAAAACATCACCTTGTACAACAGATCCAGACTTCCACAAACACCTATATGCTACAAAATTCAAAATTATGTGCAGACAACAACAAAGGCGGCAAATGGTCGCTTTACTATGAGACTTCCCTTTCAACAACTGAGGTTACAATTAGGAAATGCATGGAAAAATGCACGTCAAAGGCTACTAGCAATGGAAAAGAGATTCAAAACGTCGCCTGAGATTCTTGCATTTTATAAGGAGTTTATACATGAGTACGCTAATCTTGGTCATATGACTAGGCTATCTTGGTTTACCAATTATTTCGAGTCCGTGTACGAACCATTCGCTATGTCATTTTCATCATATAACACGTCTCCACTTGCTTGCAATCGTACTGATTATAATTTATTAAAATACACTGAAACGGAGGTTTATGACTGCTTGTCTCTTTTTTGTGTAAGTAAGGGCGCTGGTCATGATGGCATTCCACCCACCCTAATTAAAATTTGTGCAGAAAGTTTAGCTCTTCCGCTGACTCACCTCCTTAATGAGAGCTTTCGGACTGGGATTTTTTTTGATTCCTGGAAAATATCATTCATTCGTCTTTTTTATATATCTGACAAAAGATGTGTATATATCTGACAAATTTCTCGAAGCCTGTAGAGATTTTTGTTTTTTCATGTGCGAAATCTGTTATTTTGGCTGCACATCATTTATACGGGAAGATCTACAATACAGTAGCATCGAGAGCCGGCAACAAGTAGATGTAGTTTACACTTACTTTCCAAAAGCTTTTGATAAAATTTATCATTCGATTCTTATCTATAAGCTAGAGAAACTAAATTGTTGGTTCATCCCTATCAAATGGTTGCAATCTTATCTTTTTGGCTGGTCACAATACGTTCAGATTCATGATTTCACTTCTCATTTATTTCGTGTAACTTCTGGAGTACCGCAAGGTAGTCAGATTGGTCCCCTTCTGTTCTCATTATTCATTAATGATGTTGTGGAGCGTCTTGAATTTGCAAATTTCCTTTTTTACGCAGATGATATGAAAATATTTGGTCCGATTTCTACAATTTCTGATTGTATAAAATTATAAAGTGATTTGAATACATTTTGCAGTTGGTCATTTAACAACAAATTGTTGTTGAATGTCGCCAAATGTAAGATTATCTCTTTTTAGATAGCGATCACCTATACTTCAGCAGTATTTCCTTTATAATATGCCGGTTAACAGAGTTGAGTTCATATGTGTGACCTGGGGTGCTATTCTTGAAACATTACGAAAATTTTCGTAACCGAAAATTTTCGTAATGCTATTTTCGTAATAGTAATGGTGAAATCATAATTTAGTATTCTTGAAACCATTACGAATACAGCGAAGAGAGGAAAAAAGAAATAATAAAATTTCGAGAGAGAAGATGAAAATGTAAGTTACTAAAATGGTATTCTTGAAATCCGGATTACGAAAATTTTCGCAACGGAACGTTACTAAAATTTTCGGATGGTTTTTTTGTTCCTTATTGCATTTCGTAATGAAATCATTTAGGTTTATGTTTTAATTATATTCATATAAGGATGTTTATAAAACTCAATAATTTCTGTTGATGGTTAAAAATAATATGTATTTACATTTCGCTAAATATTTATTATTTTATTACCACCAAAAAAGGGTACCTATTTGCTTGTGGTATGTTTATTATATTCTTAAAAATAAGGGTAATAGCTACAATACTAATTGACAATTTGGGATGTATTTTTAAATGACGCATGCTGTAATTGGAATTGGATTTATATAATGTTACAGGTGGCTAATACTAATGGTACGTAAAGTCATTCAATCATACCATCATACCATAATAGTATCGTAGACAATACGATCGAAATTTATATCGTCAGAATCATAGGACCATGCCACTACATAAACAGCCGTGACATCAGTCTAAAAAGTCAAATCCCCAGGCGAATAAAGATTTTTTTCTCCCAACGTCTTAAAAGCCTCTTGTTTTAATACTGTTTTTTGGTATTAAAGTTGGCCTTTTTCTTACTATTTTATAAAATGTGTGTGTTGCTAAGCTACACTTTTAATCCTTGGTGTAAAAGTAGGTATTTTTAATACTATAGGAGAAAAATATTATAGTGAAGACACAATAATATGTATAATGTATATATTACAAGTAAGTACAAATTATGTAATTAAAATTTCAAAATTGAAAGTAATTTTGTTGAAATATTTTGTGAAACTAAGGAGATCATGACTTTTGTTTGGTTTGACTATTGTAAGTGTCAAACTGCCAAGCTATAATTATAATATTTTTCTTGCGAACAAAATGTTTGAATCAGAAGATTTATCAAATTTACCTCCGGATGTGGTTCAAACAGCAAAGGAAATTGTATTAAACCTATTGCCATCAAAATCACGTAAGATTTACGAGTGCGCATATAACCGAATTTTGAAGTGGTGTACTGAAAAAAATGTGCAATCTGGATTATATTCCGGAGGTAAATTTGATAAATCTTCTGGTTCAAACATTTTGTTCGCAAGAAAAATATTATAATTATAGCTTGGCAGTTTGACACTTACAATAGTCAAACCAAACAAAAGTCATGATCTCCTTAGTTTCACAAAATATTTCAACAAAATTACTTTCAATTTTGAAATTTTAATTACATAATTTGTACTTACTTGTATAATTAGTTTATAATAAGCATTTCTTCGTTGAAGAAAAAATAGTATGTGTTATTCGGATTAAAAGTGACTTTGTTTGACTCGCAAATATTTGCTTTTGCTCGGCTACGCTGCGCTTCGCCTCGCATGCAAATATAATTGCTCGTCAAACAAAGTATCACTTTTAATCCTAATGACACAATGTACTATTATTTTCCTATGAAACGTAAACAAAATCATATGGGAATTATTTTGTGTTGCCTTTATTTTCAATTTAAATGAGCATTTTTATTGATAAATATAAATAATTTTAAATTAAATATATCGAATTGCAGCTTGTCCATAATTTTAATTAAAATTTATAAAATTTTAATTCACAATTTTGCGTTTTAGTAAATTGATTTTTATTCTCAAACATCGTGAGGTTCCGTGCTTTTTTTTACAATTTCATTTCGTAGATTACTAGATTAGTTTTATTACTTTACCAATGCTACTACATAAACAGCCATGATTTATAATAAAACTAATCTAGTAATATACGAAAAGAAATTTTAAAAAAACACGAAGCCTAACGATTTCTCTAAATTTCCCTAAATATCAATTTACTAAAATGCAAAATTGTTAATTAAAATTTTATTAATTTCAATTAAAATTTTGTACAAGCTGCAAGATATATGTATAATGTGTTTCGTCGGCAAGTGACCGGCTGGAAAATTCGGAATACTTAATTAAAATTATCACAATCCTTTAAAGTGGGTGTCTCTTTTTCAAGTTATGGGCTCGATTTTAATTCTGTTTGCGGTTTTTGAAAGTTTATGAGTCATTTTATTTGATAGTTTGTGCACTTAGCCAGGTTTATTTAAAGAATGTAAAAAATTACGGGAAAATAACATTTTTTTTACTTAAGAAAACCTCTACTTTTTAAAAAACTGAACTGTAAGTCGAGAAAATATCACATTAAGTTAATTATTTTAATTATTATTATTAATCTACAGCATAATATCTACAAATTGACAAAACTTTGTTACTAGCTAACTCTTAAAAATACCGCGCAAAAATCACCTAGAGAAAGTAGGGAAATTAAACAAGGAAAGATGTTTAAATTAAAGTCAAAGAAATAAAATAATACTGTTTTATTAATAATAAATAAAAATTTCTATTACAAATTATGAAACATTTTTAATTAAATGACATGTTCGAAATGCTTTCCACCCTCTTGTAATCAAACAAGGCTCTCCTGATCACACTAGTTGTTGTCCAACGCAATTGTTAGGGGTTGCCTCTTGTTTCTGCTGCAGCAGCGAAAATTCTTGCTCTCAGAAATAAAAATCTAGGGGCATAAGATCAAGGGACCTTGGCGGCCAGGGTACAGGACCTCCTCTACCGATCCACCGTGGATAATTTTTATTCAAATGATCACGTCTCATCTTTGCAAAATGTGCTGGAGCTCCATCTAATTGCAGCTGCATTCGCCTTCCCCTCAACAATGGCACTTTTTCCATGAGCAAAGACAACGTGATTCCTGAAAATTCTAATAATACGTGTTAATCAAGCCTGTTTGGTAGCACGTAAGGTCCGATAAATTAATCGTAGATCATTCCCGCCCATACATTTATAGAAAATTGGCTCTGGAAAGCTGTCTCCTTTACGACGTGTGGATTTTCGACGGCGCAAACATGGAGGTTTCTATAATTTATTATACCCGCCCTGGTGAAAGTAGCTTCATCTGTCCACAATATTCTCCTTATAAAATTGACATCACTTCTTTGCTGTGAAATTATCCAGTTACAAAAAACTGATCTGGCACGATGGTTCACATCTCCTAGATGTTGAGCACGACGGAAGTGATAAGGATTAAGGCCTTCTTGACCTCGATATGCCTAACATTATCGACAGGCGACTGATACTTGTCGTAGGGTCAGCGCGTATTAATCGTAATAAATCCTCTTCCAACGTGTATGTTAATATTCACGCTGTATATTTGTTTGATCAAATTTTTAACTTAACACAAACTGTCCTTTTCATTATCACATAAACTTAAAATTGTTAAAACACAAAACACTGAGAGTACATAGTTTCACACTATCGCTTAGCGAACAACTGAACTATTTATTATTACTTACCAATTTGAGTGAAAATGATCGATTTAAAAGATTTGGTTAGATAACATCACTATACCTAAACGGCTACAAACGACATTTTTTCGACAAATTGGTGTTCGTATATTTTATGAGTTAGGTAGTAACAATGTTTTAATAATTATAAATAAAATAACCATGTCATGGGACATTTTTTCGACTTACAGTTCATTTTTTTAAAAAGTAGAAGTTTTTTTAAATAAAAAAATCGTTTAAGTAAAAAAATGTGATTTTCCCATAATTTGTTACATTCTTTACAAAAACCTGGCTTATTGTGCAAATTAACCAATAAAGTGACTCATAAGCTTTCAAAAACCACAAACAGAATTAAAATCGAGCCCATAACTTGGGAGATATGATGAAAAATGTGAAAAGCTATCACCAACACACAAGGGGTCACTTGCCGACGAAACAGATTGTATTTAATTTAAAATTATGTATTTCTATTTATCAATAAAAATTTTCATTTAAATTGAAAATAAAGGCAACACAAAATCCCATATGATTGTGTTTACGTTCCATAGGAAAATAAAAATCTTTATTCTCTTAACACCATTACAAGTTTTTTTCATGGCTTTTTATGTAGTGGCATTGCACAGGATCATATTATCGTACTACCATACCATCAAACCATCATGCCATCATACACGACATAACATTATATCATCGTGCAATCGTACCATCATACAATCATATGTACCGTCGTACCATAAAAGCCGATTGGTGGAAAAAAAAAATTCTAAATCGGATAAGCGATTCTCGAGATATCATGGGTACAGACATCTAGACGTCCAGAAAGACGGACAGACATATTATTATTATTTTTTTCTTTTTCGGACTCAAGAACTTCCAAAACGTCGAGAAAAGTGGTTTTGGATCAAACAAATTTTTGGCCATTTTTGACAAGATTTCAATACATTGGTCTATTTAGACCGAATTAATTTTCCCTTTAAAAGAAAAAGTAGCATACACAATCATTTTTAATATATTTAATTTAATATTAAATAAATAAGCCATTATTGACAAAAATTCAAAACAATTTATAATTTTAAGTAAAGAAAGCATCCGCTTCGCTTAATATCCTCAGTTATACTAACATTTTTAATAATCTCTTTCGAAATCTTTTTAGTTTTTTATTCCTCTCTTCGTAATTTTCGTAATGGTTTCAAGAATACCAATTTATGATTTCACCATTACGATTACGAAAATATTGTGCATTACGAAAATTGTCGTAATGTTTGAAGGCCGGTAATTTAAACTGATAAAACAAAATTGTTCCAAATGAACTTAATGAATGATAAAAATGACACTTTAAATTACACATTGCATTAATTAATTTCCAATCATTACAATTTTAACAAATAAATATAAAAGTTAAATAGGCAATATGGCTTTAAATAACATATTTTTATTTCATATGCAAAAAATCTCATACCCTTACACGTATTGTTTAAAATTAAAAGGTGGTCAAGTATTAAAAAAAGTATCTCAAGGTTTAGGACGGCATGTAAATACAAAATATCCTTTTGTCTAGTTAGGTAGTAAACAAAACCGAATGCATATAGTTATGTACATCGGTATCTCGAAATAAATAATACATATTTTTAAGAACACGTGAAACAAAGAAAAAAAGGTATGATTTTGTTTTCACTTTTTTATAAAATATTGAGAATCAAAATATTGAGTTTTATGAACATACTTATCAATATAATTAACACAAAAATCCAAATGATTTCATTACGAAATGCAATGGGAAACGAAAAAACCATTACGAAAATTTTAGTAACGTTCCGTTGCGAAAATTTTCGTAATCCTATTTCAAGAATACGATTTTAGTGTTTTCGTAATACTTTGACACTAACTCGCAATACGAAAGTTTTCGTAATGGTTCAAGAATAGCACCCCTGGATATAATTTTACTATTGATTCTATTATCGCTGAGGCTTACAATATATTAGGCTTCATTAAGCGCAATTGTGCGCTTTTGTGCGCAATTGTGTCCTTTGTTCGGTATATTCTTGAATTCGCTCCTCAGATCTGGTCACCATTTTATCAGTGTCATTCAGATAGAATTGAAATCGTTCAGAAGCAATTTATACTGTACGCCCTTCGTACCCTAACTTCTGAACGAGTGAATAACTATGTTCTTCTACCTTATAAAAATCGCTGTAATTTATTAAAATTACAACGACTAGATCACCGTCGAGACGTAGCATCGGCTATCTTTGTGTGCGATTGCATTATAATTTCTGAATTACCGATTACTGTAGGTTTAATAAATAGATTAGAATCTTTAGAGTTTTCCATTTAGCGAGAAATCTTCCTGAACAAAATGACGTATTGAATAGTAAACATGTCGAGCAAATTATTCAGCTTGGTTTTGTAGTATGTAAAACATATGCTCTCATCTAGAACATAACAGTCTCCAGTTTGGTAACATTGTGTGGTGCTGCGGCGTACCTATTAAAACAAAAAAAATTCTTTGTTTATTTATTTACATATTATAAATTGAAACATTATTCTAAAAATACATTTTCCTCACTGACTTGAAGCACAATTTACTTTTCGAATTCATCCCTCATATGTCCTATTCATATGGCCTATTCACCATATGAATCGCGATTTTACTTGTACGACATTTCCCAATAAAAATTGCAAAAAAGTTTTTACTCGCGCAAACTTTCCAATATGGCAGTGATTTAAGAAACGTTTGTAGTTTTTATTAGAAAGTGTACGTTTTACTAAAAAAATTATCAATTATAGAACGGTAACGGATCATGCATTTGAGGAGCTTGAGGCTGAAGTAATGTTTGGAGCTTTCATAAATTATTGCTGTATAAAATTTGTCCTCCAAAAGTGTTTACAGCTAAACTAATCGAATCCGTAGGTCAAATTAATACTAGTTCAGTAAAGAAATGTAGCCTATATCGATCTTAATCCCACAAAAACGAAATAAGGCTCCTCGGAGTTAAATAATTCCACAGGCATCTACATATCTGTGGGAATTAAGTGGTTTTTGCATTCTTGATGCAATTTTTACTTACCTTTCAGTTAAGGACCTTGCTTGCACCCGTTGAACCTCTCGTCTAGGCTTTATCCGACATATCATCAAGTACTTAAAAGTCACGTAAAACCATTTGTGCTGCTGTTCGTGGAAGTATATATCTAGAAGAAAATAGAAACCTATCAATTAATCGTTGCTCGTGTTTATTTTTGTAGGTACGACTGTCGCAAAATTGAGCCGCAATTATATGAACGTATAATATACATTTGGGCAAGACAAGTCGGGTTGCTGGAAAGTTGAGAGGTTACTTGAATGATAGTGTGCTACTGTACGTATGTACTACTGATACTTGATTTTACTGAAAATTATATTTATTTTCTAAAGACTACATAATGTTGAAGTTAACAATTAATTGATATAGAATTTCATTCATTAACAAAAAAGTATCAAGTTTTTGGCTGTAAAGTTGATAAACTAACTTTCCTTACAAAGTGTGGTAGAAGTAGGCAAAAATGGTTTCACATCTGCGTACACTTAAAAATTTGTACTGGTAAGCGATACTTACTTCAAAAGAACACCGTAATGGTTGAGACTAAAATATTCACGCTATAAAAGCAAGTTTTAAACTAAGAAAAACTAAATAACGCTCATATTTTTGCTCAACTCATATTATAATTCAAACTCAATTTTTAATTTAAGTTGCCACCAAGATTATATTCAATTACAGTTTAGAATTCATATTCTTTTATACATCCTGCTGATACTAAATAATTTTGTTGTTTTACTGAAATCATGTTTCGTATTGCAATTTTTTCTAATTTCAATTAAAATTTAGTGTGGAATATCAAAATTACACTTCTCGTATCATTTTAAAACGAAAACTGAAATTGAACTGTAAATTTTGTATTTTAAATTTCACTCAAAATTATAACTCAATTCTTTGAGTTTGGAACTTAGCCTAATTGCAACCAAAAAATTTTTATTCAAAAACCACTTTTTCTCAGAATTTTGCCTTCACTAAACATAAAATTTTGCTCAAATCTATTTTATAATTGTAACTTAATCTTTAATTTTTCTCTTGCCAATCCAATTCGAAATACAAACTCAACTTTTAAACTAAAAACTACATTACATTTATGTTTTTGCTCAAGTCCAAATTACTATTCAAATTCAATTACTACTCAACGTTTTACTCAATTACTGCTTAAAATTGAAATACTTCGATACTTAATAAACCTTTTGACGCAAACTAGAGTTTAACTTCTATTCTAACTCAGCATTTCTAATAACACTCGAATTTTTCTTAAAATGCCCTTGCAACTAAGGCTGAAGTTGTACTCCAAATTTCTAATCAAACACATTTAGACAAATTTAGGTAGGAATTTTTACTTAATTTGTAAACAAAATATCATAAAATTTCCAGCTTAATTGCAACCAGAAATTTGTGTTAATTAAATTTAGAATTCAAACTTAATTTTTAAATATTTTTTAATTAAAATGGATCCAAATTTTTGCTCAAACTCTCGATTGGATTGAAATTAAATTTTTAGTCTAAACTTTGTTCAGATCTTGTTTTACCCCGTTCTAAATAAAAATTTTGCTCGAATAATTTTAACTAAATTTTTAAAATTCACTCAATCTGTTATTAAAGTCAGTCCGGATTCTAAACTCAAGTTTAAAGCTAATTTTTGCTCATGTATTTGCTTAAAACAAATTGTAATTTAAACTCTATTGCTAATGTATGTTCCGTTCCTACTTCAAATTTTATTCGATTACGGTTTAAAATTGAAATGCTTATATTATAAAACAAAAAGCATTCAGATTTTTGCTCGATTCCAGATTTTCTAGTTAAACTAAAAAATTCGTTGAAATCGTATTTAGAATTTAAACTCAGTTACATAAAGTGCATTTAATACTTTGCTAAAATTGTTTTCAAAGTGTGTTTCTCAAATGCAATATAAAAACTCAACCTCAAACACTCAAACTCATTACATCGAGTTTAGAATTCAAGCTAATTTCTTCTCTTTAAAATTTCGTTATCTTAACTTCCTCTTTGTCGAATGCAGTTGACCAATTTAGACTAGATTTATGTTCCATATATTAAATTTATCATTTTGTTCAACTTTGAAAACAGCTTGGTACTAAATTTCTGACTAAAAATCTTAATTTTTTTCGAATCCATTTTGATTTTAAACTAAGGTACTAGTCTGAATAGCACTCACATATTAAAAGGAAAACTACAAAAATCAATTAGTAGAAATATTTGTTAAAACTTTAAATTTCACTCAAGTTTTTATTTCAATTTAATTCAATTAGCGTGATCAAAATTTCAATCAACAATCAAGTACAGTTTGGAAGTTTAACTTAATTTCAGATTAAAATATCACTCAAAGTTTTTTCAAATCCAGATGGGAATGTAATCTAATTTTATTCTGGAAACAAGGTTTTATTCGAATCCATTAAAACTATTTTCTTTTCCAGTGTAATTTTTTAATTTGCGCTCATTTTTTTATTTTCTAACTGAAAATCAACTCAGTACATCTATTGTGCTTGCAAAATTCGAGTTGTAACTCAATTTCTATGCCAAAACCATTTCTTTAAATTTAAATTCCTAATTCAAATTTCACTCAAAATTTCCGATTCAAATTTCTAAACTAAATTCAAAGGAAATTTTGTTGGTTGTTTGAGATCAAATCTCTTATTGCAACTCAATTCTTACCTAATTGCAATTTAAATTATGTTAAAATCTAGTTTGGAACAACAAATTTACACTAAAATGTTTGCTCAAAACCAACCAGAATATGCTAATCAATTTCTAATCTAAATTTTTAAATCAATTTTTAACCGAAGTAATACTGTACAACAATTTGTACTATTTAAATTCCATGCAAAATGTAGTTTAATCCAGAAACACTTTGTTACTTTCTATTTTAAATTTCACTCAAAATTTTGTTGGCGTTCGAATTGTAACTCAATTAAAATTGTATCTGTTTAATTTCAAACTGAAAATTTATGGATTTAAAACCGGACGTTTTTTTTTTAAATCCACCCAATATTTATTCAAGCCCAAACCCTGATTGTTGTTTTTTATTATTGTTTGTCCCTGATTGGAATTTTTATTCAATGATCAAACTCTACTTATAACTAAATTTCTGCTGAAAACTACGATTTGCTTTTCATTCATGTTAAATACAAGATGTTGTTCAAATCTAGTTTGTCATTCTAATTTAATTTTTAAATTTTTATATCTAATTTAGGTTCCGGCTCAAGAATTTATTCAATTACATTTGGGAATTCAAATTCTCATTCAGATTTTTGCTCGAAATTCTGATTTTATATTCGATTTGTTGAAATTCCCAAACGTATGTTGACTGTTTTTACGTAAATGGCACTCAACATTTTACTAAAATTCATGTTTGAATTTTGAATTTTTTCATTTCTAAATCAAATTTAAATTTCACCTAATTCAGAATTGAAGCTAATTTTTTTACCTTTAGATTTCGCTCAATTTTGGTCAACTCCATCGTGTTTAAATTATAATTCAAAATCGATTTCTAATCTAACATTTTGGTAAAATAATGTAGTTAGTAATTCAAACTTAATCATCAAATTTACATTCAACATTTCCCTCAAACGTATAATAACTTGGAACTTTTCGGATTAAAAACTACCCATTTTGAATATGAATAGCATTAAAACTGTTGCTCAAGTGCATAAATGGGGTAGAATTGCATTTTCTACATTTTTATAGTTAAGGAATTTTAACGCTTGTTTGCAGTGCCGGATCTATGGGGCTGCAGAGGGTACGATGCACCCGTTCCCCTGCCAAAAGGGGTATAAAATGCTTTTTAATGAAACTTGTTTGATTTATGCGCGAATTTCGGTATCCTAAAAGACTAGCCGAATTAATTTTCCGATAGAAACCGCTTTTCCTGCTAGCCCGTTTGATTGAGAGTATATTGGGCTAGAAAACTTATGTTTAAAGTTCCACTATGTAGGAAAACATTTAAGCCTGAACGAGTTGAATGGAACATTGTCCGAAAGGAGATTATTAATTACACTTTCTGCACTTTTGTCATTTAATTCTTCTAATTCTAACCAATTTGAATATGAGTCTATTGGATGAGTAAGAAGCGGCTCTTTTTGATTTGATAATCCAAATATCTGACATACTGTACACTTTTGAATATAAGACATATTTGGCCAGTAATTTTTACATGTGTGATCTAAGATTTTGCCGTACTATTAATTTGTGATTCAAAAAGAGAAACTGTAACGTTTTGATATATGTACGTACTTGATTGTGGCGAATTGTTGTTTGATTTACCCCTAAAAGTTGATATCCAAATATTTTCATTTGCGTCGCGTTCATCTCTAATGTAATTCGGAATAAATGTAATGTGTTCATCTGTGTGGTCAGGGGACAATTTTTATTGTGGAAGTTGTTATTATTTTGGTTCATCCGGTTGAATTTCGTATACGTTTGTTTTTTGGTCGGACATAATCGTTACAGTCCCACCTTTTGACAACGGTATCAGCCTAGATCAAGTTTATGCGATTTCCCAATCACATTTAATCATTCGTTCTTTACTTGCGGTGGTGATCAAAACAGCAACGAGAAATTAATTGGATTATCTTGTATAAATCAAGAAAAAAATTACACAATTATAAAAAGTGCGCAAACTAAATAAAAGATAAATAAAAACAAAACGAAAGAAATTTCCATTCAGGAATTTCTAATCTCGTCATTTTTTTTATTAATTGCAGCGATACTATAGGTAAATATTATCATGGGGTCTATTATTTATACAATTATTTATTTGGGAATATTTCATTTTTTTTTCTAATAGCCGGGTGTACACTAAGATTTTTTTTTCTTAATTTTGTTTAGAAAAAAAAAAAAAACAATATATAAAGCGCTATTATCATATAGCGTATTTCGCTGCTTACCGCCGCTAATGCGCACCGCGGCTATAGTATTTTATTATTCCTTTATATTTAAAAATAAAGTAACGGGGAAAAAAAAAAAAACACAAATCCAAAGTATGTGCGGTACGTCAGCATACTTATTTGGGCAGAATTAAATTCAGCGAAATCAAAGGAAGGGCCGAGAAACCTAAACAACCACATCGCCACTACTCATCAAATATACGTAGGATAAAAGCAAAGCCGTTTTGTTCGACTGATACCGTTGTCCTATTGTGAAAAGTTTATTTAATTCTTGTTTAATTTTTCATTAGTAATTTCATATTCATTGGTTAACGGTATTTTAATAATTGCAATCGTTGAATTTATTTTTATTTTTAAGTTTTCTTCTCGTGAACCAAAGTGTTAATTTATATTATTTTTGGTGTTTTTTTTTTTTCTTTCACTAAGTAATAGTGTGTTTCAGTGCATAGTGATACTTTTGAGTTAATGACTCAAAGAAGAAGTAATCAAAGAAGAAAGCAAAAAACCAAAAACTGTTAAGAATAATCATTTGGTTACTTGGTTGTTATGGTTGTGAAAATTTTTGTTGTTTGTGCATAACCAAAATTTATTTTAGGTTGGATGTAATTATCCTTTCCACAGCAACCCAGAGCGCTCAGGAGTTTGTTGGTGAGTTTTTTTTTTATACATTATATTTATTAAATTTTGATTTTGCATAGCTGAAATTTTTACAACTGCCACTAATTCCTTTTGGGTGAATATAACTAGTTGATTTAACGTTCCTATTTTGGTGGAATCAACCATTTTATTATTTTTTTATTGCTTACTTTTTTTTTTTTTTTTAAAAAAAATTATAATAAAACGGAAAAAAGAAAGAATTGCCAGAATAACATTGGTTACTTCGAATTTTTGTTTACTATCTAATTAAAGACTTAAAATCATGTTTGAAATCCTCTTAAAGGACGATAGTATTTATATATATACATTTATACATATTTTCATTGTGAATTTAATTTAATTTTTATTAAAGCTATCATTTAAATATGAATTTATTTTCTTTGGATTTTCTATTATTTATGATGTCTGATTAAGTGATCAATTTGTGGGGCGGTAGCAGATGAGGCAGTGGACGTAATGTGGTGTGCGTTATGGGTTATAGTTTTGCACATGAATATATTTTTTTGTAATGCTAATGGTCGCTGATTTACCAAATAGTGAACCCTCCCAGCCCTGAGCACTCAGGATATATATTAAAATGAGCAAGCATGTGCACCGTAGCACCAAGCAGCGTTACAAAAATGGCGCCGAAACAGGGACCCGAAGGTCATTCTAAATTGAACGTTGGTTCATATAAAATGACTCAAGGTCATTACCACGGTATGTAAATGACAGTTTTTTTTGTATAATCCAGTAGGTCGCTTTAATAAAGCATCCATGGAGCTTCACTCCTTAATCACAGATAATATGATTGCCGCCTCTATTCTATTAATTAATGCAAAAATGCGGTATGTTGATCTTTTGTAATTTTGCCCTTATGGTTTTTAAACTTGTAAATTTCATATCTTATAAACTCGATGGGTTAATTTTTTTCTGATGACGAAAGATTGATTGCATTGACCTAGAATCTTGATCGATTGGCTGTTATCCAGCGATTCTCAATATTTTACTAGTTGTTTCTCTTTCGGATTCTTGATTGTTGACTTGTTGGGGTTATGATTTTTTTTAATTTTGATTTTTTTTTTTCACAATTTGTAGATTTAATAGTGATAATTGCAAGTTGGTTGAGATGACTGTTGATCGATGTCAGGTGACTCTTGGTTTCCTCATCTGTCATCAATACTAACTTCAATTTTTGTATTTTAATTAGTTATCAGGATTTTGTTCACCGGGTTTTTTTTTTAATTAATTTTGAATGGTGTGCTGCAAAAGTTTTCATTCTAATGCGATAAACTAATTGATTTGCTGTGATTCAGTTATGCTTGGTTTATTCCTGGAAATTGAATTCGACCTGCAGCGACACTGTTTCTTTATTTGGATAAAACCGCGTTTAATTTACAAAAAAAAAAAAAAAAAAAAAATAAAGCACCCATTTACGCGCCATTCGCCATTATTTTGTTACTTCCCTCATTCACATGATTTGTTGTTCTTGAATTTAAAAAAAAAAAAAAAAAATCTAACATATATTATATTATTTTATAATTATTTCCATTCCAAAATTATTTTTGTGGAGTATTCCTATTTTTTTCCCCTTAATTATTATTGAATTTATACAATTATTATCAACTGACCATTCAATCTTCGGGTTTGATTTCGTCAGTTAAATTTAGTTTAAGTATTGTAGATTGTCTTATATTTCAATGATGGATATTAACGGTTATGTTAATGCACTCAATTACGATGAGCTAGATGTTGAATTTATCATTCGTGATATCGACTCAAATCTACCAAACGCAAAAGATTTACTTCTAAATAAATTGTCTGAAGAGTCCGTAAATTCAAAACTTAAACCCATTAAATCTCACACAGTCACCAATCCGGGTTTAGACGTGGGTTCCGCAATAGAAATTGCTGATTCATTAAATAAACTTACTGACCCCGTAAAGCATTCATTAAACAATGAAAGCTTAAGTCGCATCTTATTCCGGGCGATACATTGGCAAATGAGAATGCAACGGTTGAAAAATTCGTTTGGGGATGTTTTAAATATTACTAATGTAATCACTAAATTCAGACGAATAAGTCAATATGCCCAAAAGTTATTAGAACAGAAAACCTCAGATCAAAATACAAACGAAGATTCGGTAGACCAATCTGGTACACAAATTGTAGGACTAATTGGTGAAAATCATAACATTGAACAATCTGACCAAGGAGCGGCAGCAATACACCCAGTGGAATCAGTTGATCAACCGTGTTCTGAATTCCAGTCAAATATTGGGAATACCATATGGTCTAATCCGATATTCACTAAATACTCGAAAAGTGATCCGCTAGGAGTTACACAGAATCCATGGCAATTACCTGCACATCAAATCGGTCGCGAGTTCACTTCTCCACCAAGCCTAGCAAATTCCTCCAGGGAACGGATTAAACCAGATCAACAATTAAATATCCAACTGACCGACGTTTCTCGGGATGACTCCTTACCATTAAGGAGTGGACTCTAGCAATCCGTTGAAACACTGTCAAAACAGAGTGGTACTCGTTCAAAATATCATAATATAGATCCAGTAGAAATAACTAGTCATCCTCCTCGTCGCCTTCCAATGTGGAAAATTTCGTTTGACGGGAGTTCTAGAGGTTTGGATGTGCATGATTTTGTTTTCCGTCTAGAAACGTTTGCAAAAAGGGACGGTTATTCCGAAAATAAATTGCCGCTAATAATTTATAACTTTGTCAGTGATAATGCGGAAAAATGGCTTTAGGTGTATACTCGAAACAATCCTAATGCTACTTGGAGGGAATTGCGGACCGCTTTTCTTTCGAGATTTTCAAGTCACGAAAGTGAACGGGAAACCCGTCGCTCTATAGAACGTAAGATGCAGGGAAGGGAAAGTTTCAATGACTTCGCCTTGGATATACAAACCCTAAATGGACACCTCACAAAACGTTTTACTGAAATAGAACTCGTAGAAATTCTGCGCGAAAACATGAATCCCGTGTTGAGGACGGCCATTTTACCGATACCGATTAATACAGTGGAACAATTGCGAGTTGTTTGCCAGCAATATGAACGAATTTGGTCTAATTCGGGTTATGACCCAAGACAATTCGTGGACCACCCGAAAAGACGTTTTAATATTAGCGAAATTCAAAGTTACGGGAATCCGGAGGAATTTTCCTTGCATAATTTAAATATAAACGGAGACCAATTAGACGAGGGACCAACAATTTCAGCTTTTAATGTATCCAGAAATGAGCGAAGCCCTGCACAGACTAACCATTTAGTATGTTGGAACTGTAAAGACCTCGGACATCGTTACCAGGATTGTCAAAAGGATCTTCAGGGATTATTTTGTTTCGGTTGTGGTAAAGCAGGAGTTCGGAAGCCGAATTGTCCGAATTGTACCAAGTATGTTTTAAACCAAAAGTCGAACGAGAGCTATCCTGGGGACCCTCGTTCGGGACAACTAACCCCCAGAAAATAAATTTCGATTCAGCTTCCCCAATTGTCGAATCCGTATCTACCCAAACAACGGATTCACCGTCGAAAGCATATACGGATATCACATCATATTCACCACCTAGAACAGAAGAATTCGAGGAAGAATCTAAAAATCCAGTCAATTCATTTAGCACACCAGTCGTACATTCTTCGGTAAAATCCGCTCAAACTTCATCTACTACTCTTACTTATGAATCTAAACAAAGGAATCGAATAAAAAACTATTGGCGATATAGGCGAATCATAAATAAGTTGTGCTGCACTTCAATCATAAATCTCAAAGAAGACCAAAGACCCCACGTAACTATTTCAATTGGAGAACACAGTATTCTTGGACTTCTAGATAGCGGCGCTTCTATAAGCGTTTTACGTCAGAATGCGATGGAATTTATCCGAAAAGCTGGTCTTAAGATGCGAAATCTTCATTCATCCGTGAAAACGGCAGACGGTACATCGAAACCAATTCTAGGTTATGTGGAAGTTGAGGTAAAATATGACAACGTAGTGCAACCTATGCGATTATATATTGTACCCAGCTTATCTGGCATGTTGTATCTGGGCATCGATTTTTGGGCCAAATTTAAGTTAGCTCCTACCATCATCAATGAAATTTCCACACCGGTTATCGACGAGTCCGCACGTCATTGTTTAACGCCACAACAACATGAATTACTCGAAACCATTAAACGGAAATTTCCATCGTTTGAAGTACATGGTTTAGGACGGACCAAATTGATAGAGCATGTGATTGACGTTGGTCAAACTGCTCCAATCAAACAACGCTTTTATAATGTATCACCAGCAATACAAGACTTGATGTACGCTGAGTTAGACCGAATGATACAACTCGGGGTAATCGAGGAATCAAAGAGTGCATGGAGTTCACCGGTGGTCTTAGTTAGAAAACCCAACGGAAAAGCTCGGTTATGTTTGGACTCCAGAAAGTTGAACCAAGTCACCAAAAAGGATGCCTATCCACTCCCGCATATAGATGGATTAATAGGTCGTCTAAACGTCACCAAATACATAAGTTCCTTAGACCTTAAAGATGCCTTTTGGCAAATACCTTTGGAAACTGCTTCGCGTGAAAGAACGGCATTCACGGTACCTGGTAGACCACTCTACCAGTTTACTGTGATGCCGTTTGGACTTTGTAACGCGCCACAGAGTATGAGCAGGCTAATGGACAAAGTTATACCACATCAATATCATGAGAGGGTATTTGTGTATTTGGACGACCTATTAATCATCTCGGCTTCATTAGAGGAGCATTTTGAGCTGCTTACAACGGTAGCGAAATTGTTATCGGACGCAGGACTGACCATTAACTTGTCGAAGAGTAACTTTTTGATGCGCGAAATTAAATATCTCGGTTTCATCGTGGGAGAGGATGGCCTTCGTACTAATCCTGCCAAGGTTGAAGCTATTTGTGGTTTCCCGAGTCCTGTATCCGTCAAACAAACTCGTAGATTTCTAGGAATGGCGGGTTGGTATAGGAGGTTTATCCCCAATTTCGCCGAAATTTCAGCACCTATCACTAATCTGCTAAAAAAAGGGCAGAAATTCGTATGGAATTGTGACGCACAATCTGCGTTTGAAAAAATTAAATTAGCTTTATCATCAGCTCCAGTATTAATTAATGCAGATTATACGAAACCCTTCTTCATAAGATGCGATGCCAGTACCGAGGGAATTGGAGGAGTCCTGTTCCAAAAAGACGATGAAAACTACGAACGTCCAATAGCATTTGTCTCGCAGAAATTAAATCGAGCTCAAAGAAATTATTGTGTGTCGGAATTGGAATGTTTGGCAGCCCTCATTAGTGTCCAAAAATTTAGACCTTACATCGAAGGGTACCACTTTACTATAATCACAGACCATGCCAGCCTGAAATGGCTGATGTCCCAGAAGGACTTAAGCGGCAGATTGGCTAGGTGGAGCCTCAAACTCCAATCATTTGATTTTGTTATTGAACACCAAAGAGGTTCTCTGAATATAGTTCCGGATGCTCTATCTCGCGTCCACTGCGATAGTCTGGAAGAACTAATCAGTAATAGATCATTGTGTGTAGGTGCTGTAAATTTAGACTCAGAACATTTTACGGATGTTGAATATGTCGAATTGCGAAGAAAAATTGAAGCTTCCCCCTCAACGTACCCAAATCATCGCGTCGTCGAAAACAAAATTTATATAAGAATTGAACCATTGCGGAATAAAGAATTAACCAACGTTCCGGTATGGAAATTATGGATTCCTGCACAACTTACTACGTTGCTAATTAAACAGGAGCATGACGATCCAAATTCAGCACATGGCGGTATTACTAAAACGTTGGAACGCATTCGACGTTTCTACTTCTGGCCCCGTATGAGAAAGCAAGTACATGAATATATTACAAACTGTGTCCCCTGTAAAACATCAAAAGCTGCGAATCAAACTCTGACTCCGCCAATGATACCCAACCAATGTACGGAAAGACCATTCCAAAGAATATATATGGATTTATTAGGGCCTTATCCGCGATCAAAAAATGGTAAAACAACCATCCTGATTGTTTTGGATAAACTGACAAAATTTGTTATTCTTAAACCATTAAATAAAGCGATAGCTTCGAGAATTGTAGAATATATCAAGGATGAAATATTCTATATGTACGGCGTTCCTGAGATTATTCACACAGACAACGGGGTGCAATTTACGAGTAAGGAATTTCAACAACTACTAAAAGAATTTGGTGTTCAACATTTTAAAACTGCGTTGTATGCACCACAGTCCAACGCTTCCGAACGCGTAAATCGCTCAATCATCGAAGCAATCCGATCGTATATTTCTAAAGATCACCGTACATGGGATACTCATCTAGGTGCTATTGCTGGAGCATTACGCCATTCAATTCACGAATCACTGACGGTATCGCCACATTTCTGTTTATTCGGTTATCATCGGATTGGTCACGGAGACGAATATAAATTGCTTAGAGACATTGACTGTTGCAATGAAAATAATGTGGTAGTAGATGCTCTTCCCGATCGCCTTCAAACTATCCACGAGGAAGTGAGAAACAAGCTCACCCAGGCTTATAAGAAATACGCTTTTTATTATAATTTACGTACCCGTGAAGTGGAATTCAAAAAAGGAGAGACTGTTTATTATCGCAACCATGCCCAGAGCAGTGCAGCAGGATTTTACTGTGCCAAATTTGCTCCCAAATTTGTCAAAGCTCGAGTAAGAAATAAAGTTGGTACAGTTAATTATGAGCTTGAAGATGACACAGGAAAATTGTTGGGCACGTTTCACGCAAAAGATATTAAGCGTTGATTTTTGAAATACCTGATTTCAGATTTCATTGGCTCTATCTCTTCTCGATTATTCGTGGTGATATCAATGAAATCTGCCCTGTAACGTTTTGATATATGTACGTACTTGATTGTGGCGAATTGTTGTTTGATTTACCCCTAAAAGTTGATATCCAAATATTTTCATTTGCGTCGCGTTCATCTCTAATGTAATTCGGAATAAATGTAATGTGTTCATCTGTGTGGTCAGGGGACAATTTTTATTGTGGAAGTTGTTATTATTTTGGTTCATCCGGTTGAATTTCGTATACGTTTGTTTTTTGGTCGGACATAATCGTTACACTCCCACCTTTTGACAACGGTATCAGCCTAGATCAAGTTTATGCGATTTCCCAATCACATTTAATCATTCGTTCTTTACTTGCGGTGGTGATCAAAACAGCAACGAGAAATTAATTGGATTATCTTGTATAAATCAAGAAAAAAATTACACAATTATAAAAAGTGCGCAAACTAAATAAAAGATAAATAAAAACAAAACGAAAGAAATTTCCATTCAGGAATTTCTAATCTCGTCATTTTTTTTATTAATTGCAGCGATACTATAGGTAAATATTATCATGGGGTCTATTATTTATACAATTATTTATTTGGGAATATTTCATTTTTTTTTCTAATAGCCGGGTGTACACTAAGATTTTTTTTTCTTAATTTTGTTTAGAAAAAAAAAAAAACAATATATAAAGCGCTATTATCATATAGCGTATTTCGCTGCTTACCGCCGCTAATGCGCACCGCGGCTATAGTATTTTATTATTCCTTTATATTTAAAAATAAAGTAACGGGGAAAAAAAAAAAACACAAATCCAAAGTATGTGCGGTACGTCAGCATACTTATTTGGGCAGAATTAAATTCAGCGAAATCAAAGGAAGGGCCGAGAAACCTAAACAACCACATCGCCACTACTCATCAAATATACGTAGGATAAAAGCAAAGCCGTTTTGTTCGACTGATACCGTTGTCCTATTGTGAAAAGTTTATTTAATTCTTGTTTAATTTTTCATTAATAATTTCATATTCATTGGTTAACGGTATTTTAATAATTGCAATCGTTGAATTTATTTTTATTTTTAAGTTTTCTTCTCGTGAACCAAAGTGTTAATTTATATTATTTTTGGTGGTTTTTTTTTTTCTTTCACTAAGTAATAGTGTGTTTCAGTGCATAGTGATACTTTTGAGTTAATGACTCAAAGAAGAAGTAATCAAAGAAGAAAGCAAAAAACCAAAAACTGTTAAGAATAATCATTTGGTTACTTGGTTGTTATGGTTGTGAAAATTTTTGTTGTTTGTGCATAACCAAAATTTATTTTAGGTTGGATGTAATTATCCTTTCCACAGCAACCCAGAGCGCTCAGGAGTTTGTTGGTGAGTTTTTTTTTTATACATTATATTTATTAAATTTTGATTTTGCATAGCTGAAATTTTTACAACTGCCACTAATTCCTTTTGGGTGAATATAACTAGTTGATTTAACGTTCCTATTTTGGTGGAATCAACCATTTTATTATTTTTTTATTGCTTACTTTTTTTTTTTTTTTTAAAAAAAATTATAATAAAACGGAAAAAAGAAAGAATTGCCAGAATAACATTGGTTACTTCGAATTTTTGTTTACTATCTAATTAAAGACTTAAAATCATGTTTGAAATCCTCTTAAAGGACGATAGTATTTATATATATACATTTATACATATTTTCATTGTGAATTTAATTTAATTTTTATTAAAGCTATCATTTAAATATGAATTTATTTTCTTTGGATTTTCTATTATTTATGATGTCTGATTAAGTGATCAATTTGTGGGGCGGTAGCAGATGAGGCAGTGGACGTAATGTGGTGTGCGTTATGGGTTATAGTTTTGCACATGAATATATTTTTTTGTAATGCTAATGGTCGCTGATTTACCAAATAGTGAACCCTCCCAGCCCTGAGCACTCAGGATATATATTAAAATGAGCAAGCATGTGCACCGTAGCACCAAGCAGCGGTACAAAACCCACCCTCAAAAATCAAATCACCCCTTTAATAATCTTTCAAGTTATTTTCAATTTTATTTTTATTTTCAGGCAAACCCTCAATAACATATTTTATTAGGACATTAAGAGTTAGATCTTGAGTTATCTGCTTAAGAAAATTTGGTTTAGTCTCAGATAAAAAAGCTCTGGATAGCGTATCTGCTACAAGCATACTTGTTCCTTTAGTAAACAATTTTAATTTTATACTTTAGAAGTTTAAGCAACATGCGCTGCAATCGAGCGGAAACCTTGTTAATATCTTTTTCTTCTATTATTGAGACCAATGGTTTGTGGTCTATATGAATTTCCACTTTGATTTCTGTAAATACATTTATTAAATTTAATGGTTGAAAAGACAATGGCCAGCTTGACGCATAGGCAATAACCGCATCTTTCTGAAATAACGCACAGCCAAGCCTATCTTTTGACGCGTCAGTCAGAATTGTTACTAGTCTTTCCTTTTCATTGAATAATTTTAATATTGGTTTTGAAGATAATATTGTTTTAATGGTTTTAAATTCACTTTCATGTTTCTCATTCAAATTCCAATTAATATTTTCCTTCGTTAGCTCTCGTAAATTAGAAGTAAGTTTTGTTAAATTCGGGAAAAAACGACATAAGTAACGTGTCATTCCGAAAAATCTAAGTAACTCATTTCTATTTTGTGATGTAGTCTTAACACCCTTTGCCAGAAATGACTTGACCCATAAATATTACCTCATCTTGCTTATACTGCAGTTTTTCTTTGTTAAATTTCACATTGTAAGTTTTAACTTGTTGAATCACCCTTCTAAACGCTTTATCATGCTCCTCTTCACTTGAACCCGACACGATCACATCATCAAAATATATTTCTATATTTGGAATATCCTCGAAAATTTCATAGTTTTTTCTCTGAAATATTTCAGGTGCTGAACATATAGCAAACTTCAATACTAATGTATTAACTTATACCGTCCAAATGGTGTATTAAACGTACAAAATTTAGAGCTCTCTTCGTCAATTAGAATTTGCCAAAATCCATTCTTCAATGAAATGTTCCCTTTGAATATATTTATTTAGTTGACGAGGATCTAAGCAAAGGCGTAGGTTACCATTCGGTTTCTCTACAATAATTAATTGATTTACCCAGTCAATTGCATAGTCGACTTTAGATATAATTTTTTCACCCTCTAATGAATCTATTGTTAACTTTAATTTATTTTGTAAGCTAAGCGGGACTCGTTTTCGGTATTGTACCACGGGGTCTGCATTATCTCGTAACATTATTATGTGTATAAATCCCTTTATTGATCCATGACCATCAGAACTATAAAACATTTTTATCAACTCTGTCTTACAACTTGGTAGATTTATTACTTCATTAATTCTTTTTATTAAATTCAATAAAATACAAGATTTTAAACCTAAAAGTGGTTGCAATTCTTCCCGAACAACCACAAAATCCAACTCTTTTTTTAATCCATTAACTTTTTAAACCGCATTGCAATGAGACAACTCCAATTGGAATAATTTTAAAATTTCCGTAAGTTAATAATATTATTTTAATTGGCCTTATTACAGTGGAACTATTTCTCGTTAATGTTCTAAATATAGCAAAAGGAAGTACATTTATTTCTGCTCATGTCTCTAACTTAAATTTAACAATTTTATTACATACTTCTAAATCTTGATACCAATTGTTTCCTAACTGAATGTTATTGTCCAAATTGGAATGAATCTCACCAGCTGAATCCAATGTTACGTTGACGATGCGGCTGAACCTCAAATGTTTGATTTGCTAGGTTTCTATTACCTCGGTTTCAACCACCTCTTGAATTATTTCCTCGCCAAAAATACTGTCTATTTGGTTGATAATTCGAATTTGGTTAATATGTAGTGATTCTGCACATATTCCCAAAATGGCCCACTTCTCCACATTTCACACATTGCTTTCCGTGTAAATAACAATAACCACCATCCTGATGACTAAAACCACAATTCTTGCATATATTGTTGTTGTTAATGTTGCTGACTTTTTGATTAACTTTTTGATTAATTACGTTTACGATTACGCTTTCGCCAGTGTTTTCATTGAGTTATTGACCATATTTCTTACTTAACTCTGACGTCTTACATATGTCAATAATTTTTTCGAGATCTGCGACCTTTTCTTTAAGCAACAATTGTTGAAGAACAGTATCGAACAGTACGACAACCAGTCGATCCTCTATCATTCTTTCTGAGTAATCTTTTGAACAATTACACTTAAATTTGCAAAGCTTCGCTTGACTTTTTAATTGAATAATAAAATTTTCGATAGGCTGTTCAACTTTGTGTGATAATTTATTAAATTTGTACGATTCGATAGTCATTTCCCGAACATTTTGACTATGTCCTCAAATTTTGCTTCTTCAACTTCATCTCCCATTAAATTAAGCATGATTGCAATTTTAATTTTGTCATCTTTTTCTATATATCCCACAGCTAAGAGATATATTTTAAGTTTTTGAAGCCATTTTGACCAATTTTCTGCTGCTTTAGGAAAATCCGTCATATTTCGCGCCCTGATTTTGTTGTCTGCCATTTTATCTCTCTAATTTAGATGATTGTTTTGTTTTCACTTGTATTTATTTGTAGATATACTTTTATTTTATTGTATTTTTTATTTTTTTAACCACTTTTGACACCATGTATTACTTTTGAATGTATTTATATAAAACAATTTATATTTTTAATTTGTGTTTTATTTATTTTTACTCCGCCTTTTCTAACCTCTTTATAATAGCATCAATGTCCATGTTTTCTTGTTGTCCACTGAACTTTATATATCCTTAACTATGCAGGGTTGTTTGTGTTACGTTGCCTGAAAAACTTAGCAGGCATAAATAATTTTGGTTAGGTCTATACATAATGCCGAAATTTTAACAAAACACGTAAATATCACATTAAAACCGTTGAGTGAAACTCGTTGGGAGGCCAGAATAGAGGCAATAAAACCTGTGGTATCTATAGGCTATAGAAGAACTAGAAGAAATATCAAATGATTCAAAAACAGTTTCGGAATCAAATTCTATGCTGGAATATAATGTATAACAATGCCATTTCTTGTATCATTGATTGTGTGGGAAAATATTATTTTTCATATTAATAAAATAAATAAAATGTTACAAGGAGAAGCAATAATTCTGAGTGCAGTTATTGATTTGGTTGGAGCAGTGCTAATAAAATTTCAAGAATATCGGTCAGCACTCTTCGAGGAAGCTGTTAAAGAAGCCCAAATTATTGCAGAACACTAAATGTTTCAACAGATTTTCCGCTGATTCGATTGCGCAAACGAAAACGCTTATTCGATGAAATTTGTAACGACGAAATTCCAGCTTTCCTAGTTTATAATTTTAAGATTTCATTTTTTCTTCCATTAATGGACCTACACTGAAAAAAACCTACATAAATGTAGACAAAAACTGCATTAATAGTAAGAAAAATTCGTAAAAACTGAGCCGATACAACCGTTCGTTAATAGTATGAAAATCATACGTTAATACAGTGAAACACATAAATTTTTTTATTTTAATCTTGACTACTAACGTTGTAATATTTATGAATTGATTCATATAAGGTACGAAAAATGTTATTATGTTAATGCTGTTAAAAGCATTTGTGGATGAACAAGTTCTTATTTTTAAGGTAAGAAATTAAAGATATCATGAAACTTTTCATAATACTAATGAAATGGTTAGTCAAATTAACGAATAAATTCATACATACGAGTATGTTTAGAAATTCCTTGTTTGTGTTTACGAAATTATTCGTTTTTAGGAAGAATGAAATACTCAGTGATTATGAATAATTCACCAATATGATGAAAATTTTCGTAAATATACTGAAAATAATTCATAAAATATAGGAACTATACATAATATACATAATATTTATTTACACCACAGCTGTAAAGAAATAAAAAACTAGAATTTCATAAAAAATAAATATAATTAGATCAAAAAAGGTTGCTCTTATTACATAAAAATGTTAACATAAATGAAATGTTGATTAGTCCAATTTGATGATTCCTCCAATTTTGGTATTGTTGAGAGCATCTGAATACACGCTGAACTTCCTGTAAATTCTGTTGAGGGCGTCTTTACATGGTGAACTGCCCGGCTTCTCCTGTAAATTCAATAAATTAATAACAATCACATGTACTATTACTTGTTACCTAACTCTGATCCAAATACTTCAAAAGCGATTTTATTTCATGATCTTCTCATGGTCACGGCTAACATTTTCTTGCAGGCAACTATAATAAACCAGAAACACAATAAATTGATTAACAAGAGTTATATAAAGAATTTCGCAAACAAGTGTTCCGATTTTAATTTCACGGAATGAGAATTAATTACCAATCACGGAGACGACAATTTTATTTTAATAAGAGCACGTGCAAAAAGAAAACAAAATAACATATTTACCTGATTTTGCACATAAGAAAAATCTCTTATTTTATGCCAAACGATTTTTCAATGTTGAGGTGGTCTTCCAAGCTGCATATAACAATTGTTAATTATGAAGCGAACTTATATGTTGCCCCGATTATATCATTCAACTTTACACAATTTTTATAGATGCTACGAATAGGATTTCATCCATTATTAACAATACGAACAAATTCGTTTATATTACGTAATGATGAAATTTGATCTTTTCATACAAATAGAAACGCTGCAAAATCATTATCATTACATTTTTATGAATTTGTTCGTATTATTAATTACCCGTGGAATTTCTCTATATTTACGAAAAAAATACTTAAAATTTACAATTTAATTATACTATTTACGAATTTTTGCATCATAATTGAATTAGATAAAGAAGTGGATGACGAATTATAATATTCATGTATTACAGTACCTGATTCGTTAATATGACGAATAATAGGTGTTTAGCATAATTTTCGTATATAGTCTTATTCATACATATTATGAATTGTTCATAAATGTATTTTTTTTAATGAAATAATGCAGGTTACACTAATACGGAAACAACAAGAGAATGTATTATACGTATAGTGCAATAAACTAACCCATTTTTTAGTTTATGAACTATATACTATTCGTACTATTAATGCACACATTTTCATAAATATTTTCTAAATTTTGTTTTTTACGTAAATATAGTAATGTTTACATTTATAGTACGAATTGTGATTAATGAACGCCATTCGTAAATAGAATGCACTTAATTTTTTCAGTGTCGTTTTATTTGAATTAGAAAGCAGATTTGCTGATGTAAAAATTATTTGCAACGAATTCGATTTTTATTTAATTTCAAAAATTTATCAGACATACAATTACAAGATTCTTGTAAAGAATTTATGTCATTTTATGCTGGAGATGTATCAACTAATTTAATATCAGAAATTTCGTTAGAAAAAAATGTTATTCCGTTAATAAACAAAACGTTTTGTTATTTTATTATATTAAAATAATGTTGTTTTTTTTAATTAACTAGTATAGGGCCCCAAAATCCCTTCTTGCACCTGGGCCCCCAAAGAGCTAGATCTGGCGCTGCTTGTTTGATTCCCCATTACTTATAGTGAACGCGATATATTTTATCGTCTTTCTTTAACTGAATCCAACCCACTGCAGTTCTCAATTCTTATTCCATTGTGATAACATTGTCCCGTTAAAATTAGTACAATTTTTTTCTAACTCTATATCCAATTAATCCTCAGTACATCCGGAAATAGTACAGCAAATTTAAAATATGGAACCAAACAATTTCTCATCTCGCCCCCAACGAACGATATGACAACCCAAGAAAGACGACTAAACAATAAAATAAAAAAGACAAACAAATTTTTTTTTTTAACTTTATCAGAGAAAAGTTTCCAATTTAAACTTATTTTTGTCGTCAATTTTATTTGGTACAGGTGAAAAACGATGGAAATACTGAAAAATTCTTGTTATTTGTTTGTTTCATATGAAAAGTATTTTTCTATGTAGTTAGGAGAGAAATATTTCCAATTTTTTCCTATCAAATTCCAATTTAAAAAAATTTTTTTTTTCTTGTTGTTAATATTTGTAAAATTTGTTTGCCATTTCTTTGGAAGCAGAAAAATATTTTCATAGGAAATACGGAAAGTTATGTCGAAGCTTTTTTTTGTTGAATTGTAAAACAATTTCTTGTATGATCCATTACCATCATGAATTTAAAAGTTTTGTACGATTTCAATATTTGTTTGTACATTATTGATGTAGTTTGGGTGATTCTTACTCAAGCGGTTTATAGTTTTGCACGATTTAGATAAGGTATAATCACCCGGTTTACAAATTGTGACTCCTCAAACTTGATTATATGATTCTATCGTTCTTTTACGTATAGTTATCCAAGCATGCCCAGTTAGTATTTGCTGACGAATCCTTCCTTTCCGGTTTCTTTAAAACAATACGCAGAAGAATGTCAGTTTCCTCTGTGGCGATTCCACTAATCATCAATTACTTTAATCGTGTTTTTTATTTTGTTAATTGGATTTGGTCTGTATTGTTATTACCGTTGAATGTCATATTAAAAGGGCACGTTTATTATAGACACCACAAAAGGTACAATCGGTGTACATAGCGGTTCTTAGTACAGTGATCGAATCATATAATGCTAAGAACTGGGAATCATTGCTGAATGGTCATTAAATTTTTTCCCGGCATTAAGTTTGAACTGCTCCAGTAATTGTGATGGCTTTTATCTCCTAGCGCGACAGACCGTGTAGTAGATTTGTGCAGTTTCGTCCTTTCTGACTCTCCTATAATTCTCTGATAATTTCTTGCTTAAAAACCGTATAAGGTTGATTCCCTTTATTCCTCGTAACTAGACCTGCAAATTTGTTGTGTAACAAATGTTTGTACTTATTACCTGATAAATCTCAACTGCCATAATTCATTATTTATTAAATTTATTTTTAATTTTGTTAAATTCTGTTATAATTTTTGGTATAAAAAATATCAATTTTTTGTATTACTGGTGCTTTACTGTAAATATTTAAATCTAATTTTTTATGTATTGGTGCATTTAATATTTTAATGTAATGTAGTAATTAATTTAAAAAAAGCAAGTTATTCCTATTACAAATACAATTAAAATTCCGTTAGAAGCTGTAATAACTTAAAATTCTAAATTTAACATGATTTGGTCTACAAACTTGTTACAATAAACATCAATAAAAATTTGTTCTACACGCTAACCTGCGTTTATCTGTTGTAACAAGTGTTTCATTTTTTGTTCCTGACGTTCGTCACCGTATTCGAAGATTTATCTCTTCAGATCCAAAAAAGCTTGGATCTACTTTTCATTGGTGTCAGAAGTGGGATATCTCCCGTAAAACCTGCAATTTTCAATACGGATTTGGACATCACGGCATATAAGCAAAATTATTCTACATTCAACACGTTCGTCGTCAGCGTCACAAGGCATACATCACCATCGTTTTGAGTCATAAGCTCGAGATAATACATTGCTGCATCAACCAAGGCTCATTAAATTGGTTCGGAATCACATGGTCAGCACTACAGGATTGTGTCGCCAAACTTTTTTGATAAGTATTCAACAATTATTTTACATTTAAAATCGGCTTCTATATAAATTTGTGAATTGCTTGTGAGAATATTTGAAGTTATTCAATTGGATTGGGTTGGAAGACATTTTTGATTTTGTGAAGGTTGTTGATCGTTTACCGTTTAAACTGAACGCGTTATAAATTTTCATTAAAACAGTTAATAATTGTGTTATTTATAACCGCGTATTCGCTAAAATTAATATGACTGATGAAAAAATTAAAAAACTTGTTAATCAATGAGCGGTGCTTTTGGAACAATTAAATCGGGTTAAGTTATTTGTTCTGGATAAATTACAGTATGCATGTCTACCTGAATTAGATCTACGCCTCGCTAGTCTTGAAAATTATTTGACGCAACTTAATTCCGTTCAATTAAATATAGAAAAACTCGATGAAGAGGAGATTTCGTAAGACACTAGGGCTGATTTTGAAGAAAATTATTTTCATTTGAAACGTATTGATGGTCGCTATTAATAAGCAAAAACCGTTAAATAAAGTTAATCAGGAAGAACATATTGAAAACAATTCTTCTTCTATTGTTAAATTACCTAAAATTGAACTTAAACGATTTTCAGGTGATATAACGAAATTGCTTGAGTTCTATGAAACATTTAATACATTGGTTCATGAAAATCAGTCGTTAAACAATGTGTCAAAATTCCAATATCTTGGAAGTTCATTGGATAAGCAAGCTGCAAAAACAATTGAATCTCCCGAGTAAACTTCTGGTAATTACGAACAAGCTTTAAAATTGCTCACTGAGCGCTATGATAATAGGCGTTTAATTTGTGAAGAACATGTTCGGCTAATTTTCAACATTCGAGCTATAGAAAATCCATCTGCATTTAAAATACGTGAGCTGATAGATACAGTTAATGCACACCTGCGTACTCTAGCAACGTTACAACGCCCCACAGAACATTGGGATGATTTATTGACTCATATAGTCTATTCTAAATTAGACCTTGATACCCGTTCCAAATGGGATGATGAAGCTCCTCCCACTCGCCTTGCATCGTTAGAAGAATTATTTAATTTTTTTGAATCGAAGATGTCAGTCTCTGTCTAATCAGCCGCAAAAAGCGCTACCTCAAATCTCACAATCCCAAAAGAATTTTGGGAAAGATATTCGCCCAGGCAACAAGCGCAAAAAGGTTCTTCTTTTATTACGTCACAAACCTACATGTGTAGCTTTTGTAATAAGCCCAGACATTCAATTTTTCGATGTACTAAATTTCTGACATTATCTCCTGAAGATAGATTGCAAGAGGTATCCTAGCGCAGTCTGTGTCTGAATTCCACCTGACCAACATGAACCACTTCATACGCTTGCTAATTGTGAATATGTAAAAACTGTTGGTTTATATTGGCAACCGATAGATGATTCATTTAAATTTCATGCCAATCTAGATGGTAAACCTGGGTCAGTTACAAAACGGCAAATAATATCAGATATCGCGAAAATTTTCGATCTACTTGGTCTCGTATCGGCAACAGTAATTCTTGGGAAACTCTATATGCAAGAATTATGGCGATTAAAAATTGATTGGGATGCATCAGCCCTCAGCACATTGCCAAGTTATGGTTGAAATACAAAGAGCAATTGCACGAGCTTAACAAGATTGCACTCAATTCCGCGTCATATATTCGAAGGCGTTAATCCATTGCCATAACGTTGCACCGTTTCTGTGATGCCAGTGAACGCGCCTATGGTGCTGTTATTTACACACAATGCGAAACTGAATCAGGTGAAGTAATTGTTAATCAAATGGTACAATCACAATGTTTTAGTTCAGAGATCAAGGCTCTTAATTCAGGTAAATGGCTCATGCTGGCCCACAAGCCTTGTTAGCTGCTGTGTGGTGTGAATTTTGGCCAATTGATGGGAGACGATTATGCAGAAAGGTGTTCCACGATTGCATTAGATGTTTCAAGGTTCGACCTCGAAATTTAAGACAGTTAATGGGAAATCTACCACCACTGAGAATACAAATGGCTCCGCCGTTTACGACTGTTGGTATTGATTTTTGTCGCCCATTCCAAACCCACTACAAATTGCGAGGAAAGCGGCACACCAAGTCATATGTTTGCGTGTTCGTCTGCTTAGTCGTAAAAGCAATACATCTGGAAGTTGCATCAACAACTAACTCATTCAGTGGATGTCTAAAAATATTTATTGCTACTCGTGGTATCTGCTCTAATATCTTTTCAGATAATGCCACAAATTTTGTTGCAACTAATAACCAACTACATGAGTTGTATCAGCTGTTCAAATCTCAAGCACACCAAGATGCGCTTACAGGAGTCACACAACAAAATCAAATTAAATGGCACTTTGCGCCACCTGGTTCACCGAACTTCGGACGATTGTATGAAGCTGCAGTGAATTCAGCCGAATTTCATATGAAACGAATAATAGGAAATTCATCACTCACCTTCGAAGAACTCAACACAAGCATCAAACAAATCGAAGGGGTTTTAAATTCGCGCCCACTTACTCCACTAACCGAAGGTTCAGATGATTTGCAAGCCTTATCTCCGGGACATTTTTTAATTGGAAGACAACTTACCGCAATTCCCGAACCAATAATTGACAACGTATCAACATCAATAAAACGCTGGCGGCTTCAAACTCAGATTTGCCAAAATTTTTGGTCACGTTGGAGCAAGGAATATTTAACACAGTTACAACAAAGATATATGTGGCAACAGAAGGAACCCAACATTAAAATTGGTCAACTTGTAGTTATTAAAGAAGACGGGCTGCCACCACTAACATGGAAAATGGGACGTATTATCAACATTCACTCCGGTGCAGATAATTTATTTCGAGTTGTCACTGTGAAAACAGCGAAGGGAACATTGAAAAGAGGGATCACCAAAATCTGTCCACTACCAACAATAGATGTTGAAGGTTCATACTTTCAAGGCGCGGAAAATGATAAATCTCAACTGCCATAATTCAAAATTTATTAAATTAATTTTTAATTTTGTTTAATTCTGTTATAATTTTTGGTATAAAAAATATCAATTTTTGTATTACTGGTGCCTTACTGTAAATATTTAAATCTAATTTTTTATGTATTGGTGCATTTAATGTAATGTAAATACTTTATGCAGACTTCCAACCGACCTTTGGTTTGTGAATTATATTTATTACTGGGTCACCATGCATAAGTCCCTTTGGTCGCGTAATGCGTATTTGCGCCACCTGAAGTCTAATTTTTGGGACATCTAGTAGACGCAAAGGAGATTTTACCATCACAGAAGAGGGTCAGGGTTATCGAATAATATAAAGGACCAACAACAGTACAACAGCTTAAAAGATTCTTAGGAATGATTCATTTTTATCGTTGTTTCGTCTCAGCAGCAGCTCAAGATCAAATCATTCTGAATGAGTTTTTAAAGGGCTATCGCAAGAATAGTAAAGTTCAAATTTAATGGTCTGATGGTGGTTTGGCGTCTATTGGAGGGGAACCAAAGTTGAGTAGATTAATCTACCAGCTCCGTAACCTTCCAGTAGGGTGCGCATCACGTGACCCGTTCTGGTCATGTATTAGGCAGCTGGGGGTGGGTACTATTGTGTAAGGGCTAACCTGTTCACTTTTGGCACAGACTAAAGTACGGCGCTAAAGAAGGAAACCTTGACAAAAAAAACCTAATTTAATGTGGAAAAGCATAAGCCGCTGGCTGAATGGCTGATAGGTTAATCAGTCCAAAATATACGGACTCTGGATACCAGGCACCTTCCAGTTTTATTTAGCCTTCCTGTAGTAAAGCTGGGTGACCTACAGGCGATTTACAATTCCCAGCAACTCGTAAGAGTAAAATCAAACGGAAGACGGGGCAGAGGTAGAAATATACGGAAGTGGGACAGTCCTCTCAAAGTCCTTGGGCTCCAATGCTATCATCTTTCTAGCGGAACTACATGCTGTAGTAAACATCTAGGAGAGAGAGCAATAAGCCCAGATACTATGTATCACGTACCGGCTGGCATTATTATCAAGTTCATTAAGAACCTGGATATTGACTGGACGGATAATTAAGCAGGGTCCAGCACAATAGATTTTTTAAGTCGCAGTGCGAAGTGGCTGACCGCCCACATGGCCCTCCAATAATAATAATAATAATAATGGCCTGATAATTCCATAACTGCTTTCAATGATGTAACGCAATATTGTTAGCTCACTCTTTAACATCAGCCAGCTTATTCGTTAAGGTCGACGCTTCAGACGTAGCCGTAAGAGCAGTAATCCAACAATTTGTGGACAATTCTTGCCAACCACTAGGTTTTTATTCGGTGAGACGCACGGAGACACAACGATGCATATATGCATATGATAGAGAACTGCTATCTGCTTATCTAGGCATTAAATATTTTTGATTTTTTTTTAGAAGGTAGAAATTTTACATTGTTTACTGACCACAAACCGTTAGTCTTCGCATTCAAACAGAATTTAGACAAAGCTACACCGATTGGTACCGGACGTTACTGCAACGACTGTAGCATTTGTGCTGTTTTCAAATTCGATTACACGTTTTGGTATAGCAAAATTTATAGTAGTAAGTAAATTTATATTTATAGCGTCTTTATTAGGTTTTGAACGCAAACGTACCAGGTACCACCAGTTACAACCCACAATGTAATGGCATCGCACGATAAAAGCTGCAATTATGTGCCAAGATAGACTTGACTGGATAGATATATTGTCATCCGTACTTCTAGGATTTAGGATAACTTGGTATAAGGTAGCGGGTTGAAAATCACCGACAATTTTTGGAAGCTAAATATACATCAACCCCACAAATTGATTTTGTAAAAAATCTGAAGCAGGATTTCAGCGAGTTGAGACCGGAATCAGCAACCAAGTAAGCACAAGAAAGAATCTTCATCAGCCCAGCATTGAACAATTGCTCGTACGTACACGGGTCCTTACCCAGTCATCAATCGAAGCTTCTTGTTGATCGTCCAGTGAGTCATGCAATGAGTCGTCTTCTTGTACTTCCCCTTCCTCCTCCTCGGTTTCTGGAACGATTTTGGGCTCAATCTCTTGTTTATCTGGGATCTGGATATCAAAATTGTCCAGAATAACGTTGCGGCCATCGTCGAGATACGTGTAGCGTTTTTTAGCTGATTTGCATGAGCAACGATCTCTCGTAAATCGGTTTGCACCTTGTAATTGACCGTTCCCATTTTACACACGATTTCTCCTGAAACGCACTGGTTATTGCTTAAGTGGGTTTGAACAAAAACTTTATCGCCGATCTCAAACATCTTCTCTTTAGCACCGTGGTGAGACACGATTGTTTTGCAATCACCATGTCTTGCGAAGGCTTTTTCGAGTCTATATGTTGTATGCCGGGGCGTTGTGCTCTGCATCTTGTGAACGTTTGGCCATTTTGCATCGATGATGACCAAATACTACATTCGTTGCTCAATTCGTCTTGCGAAGTAGTTTGCAGCCTCAGCGGTAGGAATTTGCTCTCGTTTGCGTGGCCAACTCTACTCAATGCAACTTGTGATTACCTTCAACGTCTCGTTTCAACTTGTTTCTTACTGAACAGCTTCGAATGTTACTGGCAGCTTCTTGGCGGTGACGATGGCGAAGCAACTTAGTGAGCTTTCCGTCTTCGTCAGACTTCTCGTGTTGACTAATGAGTCGAGAGATGAAATCTACGTATGCAAAGCTCTTCGTACCGACGTATTTGTTCTCGAAGTCGTATGCGAGCAATATCAATGCGTAGCGTTGAAGGCGGCTTGCCGTGTGTACCGGAATTCCCTTCCTATTGCCAAAGATTGCAAGCAAGGGTCTGGAGCTCGAATTTGCCACCATAAATGTAGCGGTGAAACTTCTGAAGGGCGAATGTGAGCGCCAGAGCTTCTCGTTGGATTTGCGGGCAGTTTTTTCCTGTTGCCGTGAATGAACGTGCGGTATACGTTACTAGGAGCAAAAACTTCCCGGGCATCTTATCGGTCGTAGTGAGCAAGTCCGAGGTCAGATGCCAGAATTGTTTTGAGCTCGTCAAAAGATTCTTGATGTTTTGTTTCCCACGCAAACACGACATCATTTTGAAGAAACTCGTCTAATCGGCCGCGATGTTTCTTGACACCAGGAATGAATTTTCCGTACCAGGTGACTGCTCCCAGAAATGCCTGAAGCTTCTTGACGCCTGTCGGAGGCGGAATATTCTGAAGCGTCTTGGTTTAATGCCGTTAGTGTCGATTATTCGAGTTCTTTCTGACGAAACAACACTTGTCGATTTTGAGGTGGAAACCGTTCTCCTGAATACGGCTTAAAACTTCTCACAGACCCTTGTCGTTGTTGTTTTGATCGGTTCCTTCAAGAACAATGAAGTGTCGATGAACGTATAAGTCTTCGGAAGATTCCCAGTGCTGGCTTGACTCCTGGCTGCAACCGATTGACTTGGAAAAGTCCACAGTGAGTGTTGATGGTCATCAGCTTCTTTGTGTCGTCGTCGAGTTCGAACTGAAGTAACGCGTCTGAGAGGTCGATTTTGCTTAAAAATTTGAACGGCGATAGCCGAGCAAAAATCTTGTCAGGCATTGGCAGCGGAAATTGCTCCGGTTCGAAGCCAGTTGAGTAGTCGGCGCGGATTCTAACGCGTACTGAGTATACTGAATATCGCACAGGGCTAATAACGTTCAAGATCTGCAACCGTTTGAGGTCATTCTCGATAGGCTCCATAGCGGCAAACGGAAATGTTGCGAAAAATTAGTTTTTCACTTGGTTTGAGCGTCAGCAATACCTTTTGGGTGCAAAGGCCAGACACTACCGATGGGAACGTTCCATAGGTTGAGAGCTCCAGTCGCTGTCGAGGACGTTCAAGCTTAAATTTACGACGTAGCGTGGGCCGATTTCTTCTCGTCCGTTCCAAGCCTTGACACCTGATCGCCTGAAGTACTGATTGCTTGCTCTTCGCATGGCATCAACGGTGGTTCATCAATCTTTTGCCAATTTGTTTCGGATATGATTGTCCAGTCGGAGCTAAAGTCCAGTTGCAGGCGAAGCTTGTATTCATCGATGGCTGGTTCAACAAACTTGCGGGTTCCTGTTGTGACTGCCAGGCTTTGACGACGTTCTGATAAGTCTGCTTGGTCTTAATCGGAATCTGCGCAGGAGTTTTGTTGAGTTTTTTTCTTTCCTTTCAAATTATTTTTTTTTAGTTTACAGAAATAAATAAATGGTAATATAAAAATTTGTGTATCATTATTCCCACTTTTGTGTCCGCGGTAAGCAAATTCAATTAATTAAATTAATAAAGCAAGTGTAGTGTAAAGTGACCACGAGAGATCCGGTAGTGAATCACCGATGGACCCGAATACGCAAATCACCCCGAGTAGCGACGAGGCAACCCGCAATAACGCAGAGGGGTCTGCACGTGACGCGCCCAGTGATTCATCCACGGAACTGGAGGCCAGAATTCAAGCAGCAGTGCGGGCAGCTCTATCCGTGCACTTAAACCACACGAGCACTACATCAGTCACAAGCATGCCTACATCAATAAAATCAGTTCCGACGGAGACACTCACACCTGCCCGATCGTCATCACCTATACCAGCGGCATCGACATCAGCAGGATCAATCTCGGCCATTGCATTAAGGATAGTGCCACTCACCACGCAGGATCCTCGGATATGGTTCCACATGGTGGAGGCGCAATTCGCCTTAAGCATGGTAACCGCGGAAAAAACGAAATATCACCACCTGCTATGCGCGTTGAACGACCGCATCAGCAACGAGGTGAGCGACATCATCGTTGGGCCATTGACCAAGCAGCCGTACACCTATCTGAAAAAGGCCATCCTCGACCTCTGCAAGGCTTCGAATTGGGAGATTTAAAGCCGTCCCAACTATTGCGACAGTTGAAAGCCAGTGGGGGAACATCCGTAAATGACGAGGTAATTAAGACCATCTGGATGAAGCGGCTGCCCATTCGCGTGCAAGAAATTTTGGCGCCAACAGCAGACTCCCTGCCAGCGGCAAAATTAGCGGAATTGGCGGATCGTGTATTGGAAACGATGTCGCAGGCACATGTAATGTCAGTCGCAGTACCACCGTCCCCGAGTCCGGACACATCAATGACGCAGCAGATCAACGAGATCATGCGGAGGTTAGAGCAAGATCGACTACCACCAGCAACGAAGTCGTTCGGAGAGTAGGCAGCGCTCTAGGAGCCAACGGAACAGCCATAACACGACAAGAGCAAAAGAACCACATGTATCGGGAACATCAGCGGAGACGAACGAAACACCGCGTTTGTGTTTCTTTCACTACAGATTTAAGGAAAATGCTCGAAGTTGTAGGCCTCAGTGTCCGAATTGGTCGGATTTTAAATCAAAAAACTAAGGCCACCTACGCAAATGGCGACGTGCTACGGTGAAGAAACAAATTGTCGTCTTAAAATATATGACAAAACAACAAATACCACATACCTTATCGACACAGGAGCGAATTTATCAGTTCTACCAGTGGCGCGGGAAAAGGCAGCAAAACAAGACACCGAATTCTTCTTGTACGCGGCAAACGGGACGAAGCTAAAGACGTATGGGAAACGAAGGATAGTTTTGGACCTCGGCCTGCGAAGGCAATATCAATGGACATTCGTCATAGCTGAGGTAACGGTACCCATCATCGGCGCAGATTTTTTAAATCAATATCCAGCACAGCCGGTTAATAGATCCACTCACAAGTTTGTTCGCAGTAGCAAGGAAGTCAAATGATGAGGCACCCACTGTGCGAGTAATAAATGCCTCGGTGGTCGACGCAAAAATATTAAAGTTATTAAATAAATTCAAAACTATAACTCACGACATACAGGCATTTCGGCCAGCAAAACATCAGGTAACCCATCACATTATCACGCGCGGACCTCCAGTTTTTGCTAGACCACGGAGATTGAGCACCGAAAAACTAACCACGGCTCAAAAAGAATTTCAGTTCATGGTTGAGCAAGGGATTTGTAGACGGTCCTATAGCCCGTGGGCGAGCCCGTTACACCTGGTGCCGAAAAAGAACGGTGAGTGGAGGCCCTGCGGGGACTATCGGGCACTAAAAAACATCACCATTCCTGACCGTTACCCGATTCCGTACATTCAGGATTTCACGCAGCAGCTGGAAGGAACGAAAATATTCTCCACCATAGATTTAGTGCGCCCATATCACCAGATCCCGATTGAGGAAGACGACATTGCAAAAACTGCAATTGCTACACCTTTCGGCTTATACGAATTTACATGCATGACGTTTGGTTTGCGAAATGCGGGAAACACGTTCCAACAGTTTATGCACGTAATACTCCAAAATTTAGAATTTTGTTTCGTGTATTTGGACGACGTGCTAGTAGCATTCAAGTCAATGGAGGAACACGTGGCGCATTTGGAAGTGATTTTTTCCAGGCTGAGCGACGCGGGGTTGGTCATTAATATAGAAAAATGCAAATTCGCAAAGGAAAAAATAAATTTCCTAGGTCACGAGGTGTCGGCACAAGGAATTCAACCAATTCCAGAAAGGGTAGCAGATATCGTAAGGTACCCACAGCCAAAGACGATAAACCAATTACGCCGTTTCCTAGGAATAATAAATTTTTATAGGGTATTTATTCCAAACGCCAGTCGGAACCAAGCTGTCCTCAACGACTACCTGAAAGGTAGTAGAAAATATGATAAGAGGGAGATTGAGTGGTCCGAAGCAGCGGTCGAAGCTTTCGAGTTAGCGAAGCAACAGCTAAGCGAAGCAACATTATTGGTCCACCCATCAGCGGCAGCAAGACTGGCCCTGATGGTAGACGCGTCAGACACAGCAGTAGGAGCAGTCATCCAACAACTAGGTGAAAGTCCCAAGGCAGAATGGCAACCATTGCAATTTTTTCGGCGAAATTATCAGCAGCGCTACAGTGCCTACGATAGGGAGCTGCTAGCCGCGTATATGGCTGTAAAACGCTTTAAACACTTAGTGGACGGGCGTGTTTTTACAATATACACAGACCACAAACCACTAACATTCGCGTTTATGCAAAATTTAGCGAAAGCATCACCTCGGCAATTCAGATACCTTGATTTCATCGGGCAATTTACCACAGACGTCCAACATATCGCAGGTCGGGTCGCGACAACGTGGTGGCAGATGCGTTATCAAGGGTCGAGAGTATAAATCTACCAGCAGCAATAGAGTACAGCTTAATCGCCGACACTCAACAATTGGACGAGGAGTTGAAGGAATTAAGGGAGACAGCATTAGAATTAAGATTCGAAGAAATACCCGTGACATTCCAAGCAAACAAAAAAATATGCTGCGAGATAACGACGGGAAGAACGAGGCCATACATACCAGGCGATTTCCGCAAAGCAGTTTTCGAGGCAACACACGGATTATCACACGCAGGCGTGGCAGCATCCGTGAAGGCAATGACGGAAAAATTCATCTGGGTCGGCATAAAGAAAGACGTTCGTAAAATGGTCCAATCTTGCATAGCCAGTCGAAAGTAGCAAGGCATACAAAAAATCCATTAGGAGAGTTCGCCCCGGTAAGCAAAAGGTTTACCGAGATACACCTGGACATCGTCGGACCACTGCCAATCTCGGAAGGTCAGCGGTACTGTGTCACATTAATCGACAGGTACACACGATGGACAGAAGCAATACCGATTCCAGACATTCGCGCCGAAACCGTAGCAGTCGCAGTACTAAACCAGTGGATCGCACGTTTTGGCGTACTAACGTCGATCGTAACGGATCAGGGTTCCCAGTTCGAGTCAGAATTATTCGCAGAATTCTCGAAATTACTGGGCTTCGAGAGAAAGAGGACGACTGCATATAACCCAAAATGCAACGGGTTAATCGAGAGGTGGCACCGAACGCTGAAGGCAGCGATTATGTGCCAGGAAAGGCACGATTAGACACAGGCGCTACCAACGGTACCACTAGGTTTACGAACGGCGTACAGAGAGGAGCTAGGAGCGTCAGCAGCCGAACTAGTATATGGCGAACAAATACGAATTCCGAGTCAATTAGTGGAGGAGAAGAAAGGCAACACAAGTCCGCCGGAGTTCGTAAAAGAACTTGGAGAGCACTTCGACAGGATCCGCCCCGCACCACCGTCAAGGCATAGCAGTCGGGCAGTATTTGTGTCTCAGGCATTGAGCACTTGTACACACGTTTTCGTGAGGACGGATTTGTGCAGGAGATCGTTGCAGCAACCATATGAAGGACCTTTCGCGGTCATACAACGGGACGAGAAAGCGTTTACCATCAATATCAGGGGTAGAAGCAGCCATATCTCAATCGACAGACTGAAGCCGTGCTTCACAGAAGACGATTCCACCGGAACACCGCAAGCCATCGGGAAGCCAGAGTCAGGAGAGAGTTTAATAAAAACGCCACAAGCCAGCGGGAAGAAAAAGTCAGGCGACAGAACAAGAGTTCGGTTCAATATGGAACCACAGCCACCAACGAAAGCCATGACAGCAAGTTCACATAAAGGCAGAAAATCCTGCCTGAAGGCCGAGAAACCAGCCGCCACTATACCGTGGGCAATAGTCACCCGTGCCGGGAGGCAAATTACGACGCCAGCACGCTACGCGAAAATCTCGTTCATCGGGGATTCACTGGCAAGGAGGTCTGTGGCGATGTGAGGAAATTACAAAAAAAAATCAAAACACTCTAAATTTCACCGCACATCTTTTGTATACTTTTCGGTCCCATGAAATACGTTAGCTTTGTGTTGCTGTTGTGGTATTGTGACGTTTTGCTGTCAATAGCAATCCACCACAACATTAAGCAGGCGCTGCACAAATATAACGTATGGAAAATAGCGAAGCCATCTACATGAAAAACCGCGAATCAGCACACACTTGTTCACGTGGTTTCATGAATTGCAAGGCAATTCAACCAATGTAAAATCGCGATAGCCGGAAAATAAAACAATAAGAAAGTAAACAAGAAAAATATTAGAAATAATTTTCAGTCGCTTCAGAGTATTGCAACAGACGATACTCTCATTAAAAAAAACTAAAAATAAATATTGTATATAATAAATATTGTATAAGTAAATAAATAAGTAAATTCTAAAAATAAATATTGTATAAGTTGTGGGGCCGTCAACAACCACCACGCGCCATACCTTCACCTTGCAAGTATCGCAGATTTTGTCCTTGTACGAGCAATCCTTATGCCAGTGGCAGTCACTGCAGAGGTAGCAGTTGTTAGAAGGCGTGTCCAATTTTCCGGTTGATTTGTGTGTGGATTTCTGCCGACCTTGCTGTTGCTGTCGTTCTTTGTTTCTGAACATCTACATCACTTCTCTTTTCAGTGCTGAGTTGGAGTGTTTGGCCACCAATTTCTCGGTCCTGAAATACGTCAACCATTTTGCTAGCTCGCAAACACCGTTCAGCTTCAATCTGGGCACTTTGTCTGGATTGGCTGCTGCACGGGTTATTTCGACTTCCTCGAGCTTTTCGAGAACTTTTCGAGAACAACCGAGTCTTCAGCTCCCGTGAGCGCTTTGACGAGCAAGAGGACCTTAAAATCGTCGGTTAAGCATGTAGCAATCTCGGATTTTTCACACTTCATATTAACTTGGCTTGCGAAATCATTCCAACTTTCTCCTGAACCTTTTGCTAAGCTCAAACACTTGTACCGGAGTGTGAAGATCGATTATTTCCGTCCGAAAATCTTTTTCAGCTCCTCGACTGCACTCTCAAAAGTTAGGGTTTGTACGGTGTCTGGCAGGATGCGGTCAGCGAAACATCGGTATTCCGAATTTCACAACTTCTCAGTGAGAAAATTCACCCGCTGACGGATCGTCAATGTCTGTGCTTCCTCTGTGAGGATGTGCTCGTATCGAGCGTATAAGCGGTCGAACGTTTCACCGTCCTCTGGGCAGTAGCCGAATTTTTCCATTCGATCGGACAGGTGTTTGTTTATTTGTGCCGCTGCTGGTCGGTGAACTATATTAACCAAATAACTGATAAATTGCTCCTAGAATAAATCTCCAAAAATGGTTTATATCATAAAACCGAATCGGTGAAGAAGATTCTTGCATCATTTATACAATAGGGACAATTTACGAAATTTAATTTCTCAATTTTAACCGCACATTGTAAACCAACTTCAACAATCATATTTAGTTAGCGCTGCGTCTCCGATAACGATTATTTTCTAAAGCTGAAAATAGATGCCGCTAACAATAATAAATATATAAATAATCTAAATCTAGGCGTAAAAAATTTCACAAATAGATGGTATTATTATGTGCTTTCTGTCGATAACACAAAAATGTTTGTGACATAAAGCACGAAATCACAAAACTAACCACAAAATCAGTCATATGACAAAAACTGTGCATTTTCACAAGTCACAAGCACGCTCTGTTCAATATACAATCGCCTCTTTCTCACTGATTAAATTTTTACCTAATTATTTAACCATATAACGCTATCTCTTTCGGAAATAAATCGATTCGGCTGTCAAAATTTACATAAAACAAAAAAGAGAATCGCGATAAGCTCGCTGTAAGAATGTGTGTTCACAAACAATCCACGGAAAGAAATTAAAAATCAAGAAAAGCAAATTAGTTTTGTTTAACACACAAACAACCAAAAAAAAAACCTAAACATAATACACGATTCAATTGAAATGTATTTATTCGGGCAATTGACAGCATGATTAGGCACAAAAAAAAACGCGATAAATCATTAGTTTTTTGGCTGTTGGACTTGCAGCAAGAAATTAAGAAGCAAAGATTTAAATTGTTGGTTTTGTGAAAAGTTAAATTAAAAATGTCGTTAATAAAGTTGCATAGTGGTATTTTTCATCCTACACTAAGAAAGTTACAAGAAAATGTCGATATATCGCCTCACAATTTAATGTATCCGATATTTTTGGTGTAAGTATACACATAACCTAACAATACGGATTTTATGCTCACAGTTTTTATTAATTGTTCGCATTGTTTCCTAATTTTAGCGATGATGACAATGGAATGCAACCAATACCGAGCATGCCAGGCATTTATCGTTACGGTATAAATAAGCTGATCGAACATTTGGATGTTCTTATCACCAAGGGTCTATGTTCGATACTACTTTTTGGTGTTATTGATAATTTGCCCAAGGTAACCACAATTTGATTTACTGATAAGTACCTTTGGGTTTTGTGTTTTACACAAAATACGTGATACTTTAATTTATAAAATTATCGAAAAATTTATTATAATTAATGGATTCGATAAGTGAAAGTCGTGTTTGTGTTTGATTGAGCAGAAAAAAACTTGTTTTTCTTAAAAGTGATTACGAAATAACACGCACGTTTCGCCTTAATGACTGTTTTAGATGTATACATGTGATACTACCAATTATTTGAAATACCCATTGTTGGGATTGCCACCAAAAGTCGACGGTACTTTCAACAGTCATATTCTGCTCGTTTTTGTTCGAATTTTGAATAATCAGCCTGATGGCTACGACGCATAATTAATCAGTCACTCGACTGTAGCGACCTTTCTTCTATATAGCGGTGATTTGAACAACTAGAAAATAAAAAATTCTCATCTTCCAAAAGATTTATTAAAGAATTTTCCACCGTTTCCAGAATTGTTCCTTCTCTGTCTTTTCAGAATATTTTCTCCTTTTCCAGATAATTTTTACAGAATTAATCCATAAATAAACATCTTTCTATAAACTGTTTTAGCATAGATTCAAACCAGTTTTTTTAGCCAAGACAAATGAGTGATGAATTGTGCATCGCTTCCGATTTTCTCCAGAAAGTATGGGAATATTAATTCCTATACTTTCTGTTAGTACCTACTTAATTGTGATAAAAAAATTTAAGGTAACGTTTATGTTGGTTGCCGTTAATGAAAATTGCTTTTTTGGAATTTTGTTTTCTTATTTAATAAATTCATAACTGTAATGCAAATAAATTCAATTAACTTTATGGAAAAGTATTTGTGATTCATATTTTAGATGCATAAGTATTTGTGATATGTAGAAAAATTTAAGAATAGTTAGTAAATCAATTAAATTTAAAATGCGATTTAGACACTTACCATATAATTTGTGAACCACTGGAACATTTTTAATACGTCTCTAGAACGTCTCGGAAGTGGTCCACAAATTTGTTCATAAAATCGTATCGAATCTTATCCAACACGGTTCTATTAGCACACATAGTACATAATAACAAAATTGTTTTCCATATTTAATTTTTTCATTAACGCCAAAACACTAATTTGGATATAATACAGTTCTTCAGAGTTCAATTGGCAATCCAAAAAAATGGCGTCTACGTTTTGTTTCCTCACCTATGTGTTCTATAAAGTACAACTCTTCAAGGCCAATGTTCAGTTTCGGTTTATTGAATCATATAGCATTCCCATTTGTTGAAAAATTAGTAGGCCCTCAATTTGCTCTTCAGCACCATAACGTTCCAATACACAAGAAGTATCATTGACTCGAAATTATATAAAAATATTGAACATAATTTTAGCTGCCTAAGAAGAAAGATGGGCGGAAATAAAGCGGAAGACATTCGCAGACTAGCAAGACTAAAAACTTATAATGGGGTTCTAATAAGATTCGATGCGATTTTATAAACAAATTTTTGAACCACTTCCGAGATAGTTAGAGACGTTATAAAAATGTACCAATGGTTCACAAATTATAAGTGTCTAAACCACTATTTAACTAATCAAATTTATTTTAAATTTAATTGATTTACTAATTACTCTTAAATTTTTCTGCATATCACAAATACTTAAAAATGCATCAAAAGTATGAATCACAAATACTTTTGCATCAAATTTAATTGAATTTATTTGCAGGACACTTATGAATTTATTTATGAAATCTAAATCAAATAAAACGTTATTTATAATTGAATTAAATAAGAGAAAACATCCCAAAAAAAATAATTTTCGTTGGTTTTATTTTTTTTACTTATCCCACAACATGTTTTAAAACTCAATTTTCAAATGTGAACACGGTTTGAACCGCATAAGCTGGAAACATGAAACAAAACCCAAATTCTAGTTCATTCAAAATAATCTTAGAAAATGTTACCATACCAACTTTCTCTAATTATGTGGCTGAGTCTTTTACTTATCTCCAACATGGCTTATAATTAAATTTATTGTGAACATTAACACTGTACATATTTAGAACTATCTCTCTAGATTTTTACTTTCTGACTCTCTCTCTCATCAGTGATTTTCGGCCCGAAAATCCCATACCACCTTCATTGTTATACATTTTTTTATATTTAATGCCAAATTTCAATTTTATTACTAGTAATTTTGTTTATACATATATTGATTTTCTTGTTTTTGAAAATTATTTTCCTAATCAGCTTATTATTTTACATGCCGCTTAAGAGACATAGAAATTTGTAAGAAAAGAATTGAGTGATTAAAATAAAGCTGACGTACAGCAAAATTAGGAAATGGCCTGAATATTGGATTTTGAACTTTTACAATGGTCTCCCATCAAATAAAGATAGGAAAGTAACGAATGCCAACAGATTTTCGTTACAGCATCATTCTAAACGCTTATGTTTTTATAGAAATAAATGCATTCAACAAAATAGCATAAGTCTGGAGATCACCAGGATTGAAAAAAATCAAACGATTTATGTATTCGACATAGGCAAAAGTTGCCAAATAGTTTAAAAAAGTCGAAATTGAGCCAACTTGTTTTTGTAATACTCACTTCGTGTTTCTATTTTATTTTGATAACCAAAATTCGTTAGAAATGAGAAAATCAAATTTTTAAATTCGGTGCAATCCAATTATTTACAGAGTGTCCTATTCAAAACGCGACGCTTTGTTTTTTTAAAAACAATAAAACAACCATTTGAAATTTATAAATATATTTGTATTTTACAAAAAGCATGTACTAAGGGTTGTACTAAGCAGGGCTGCGGAGTCGAAGTCGAGTAGTCTGACTATTTTAGCGGAGTCGGAGTCGGAAAAATACTGACCGACTCCACTCCGCATTTTATATTTTTCTTTCTCTCCTTAAATGCACCTTACCCTTAGTTACAAAAAGACTCCAATCAGTATATTTGACCTCCGGTCACTTAGGAAAAAAGACAACTATCCTCGCAACAGAAATAAAATCATCGTTAATACATAGAGAAATTTTTCTGCTTGATAAAGATATGTTATTGGCGAGAAATTATGTTGACCCCAAGGTTAGAATATTATTAAGTGATGATCAACAAAATAGAGGCAAACCGGCGCTATGTAATTTGGCAATCGTTTAAAATGATTTTTAGATATTACCGAAAAGTGCACAGTCATAGTGACCAGCCATCTCCTTCATCTATTAACCACCAAGGAAATCCTGTTGAAGAACTAGAAGAAAAACATGATTCGAAAAATTTCTAGATGACGTCGAATTACAAAAATTCTGGATTTAATTTTTTGATCTTGGAGAAAGTGGAAAAAATCAACAGATATTTTTGTTATGTTTAAATTATGTTCCAATGAAGAAAGAATTTAAATACAAAAAGCAGTACATATGAATTTTATAATATTTTCATTACACGTCGAAGTTGGAGTCGGAGTCAGATAGTAAATTTTTAATATATCGCAGTCGGAGTCGAAGAATTATTTTACCGACTTCGCAGCCCTGGTCTTAGGTTGCAATACGATAAGTACACCCGATCTTTTAAATAGTCCTATATAAAAAAGTCCCAGGAGTTTAAATCCGGTGAATATGGTGGCCATTGGAAATCTCCGTTAAAACGATCAGGAAAGTGAATCGAGATGACTCTACTATCAAACAAAATTCATGGAGGTAATCCAAAACCACATCTGCAGTATGCGGACGAGCGCCATCTTGCATAAACAATGCATCGTTAATTTAATTTTCGGCTAGCATTGGTTTTATCTGTCTCAGTCAAAGTGGCGCCATTTATTTCTTGGTGTGGAAATATTAATAACTAAAAATCGCTGTATTAAATCTTCCTTTTCCAAAATTTGCCACCGTCGCCTGTCAAGTGAGACAGCTAAAACCAATCCGTGCCTAATTTACTCTCATTCATTTTAGTGTTGGAATGAAGTGTTCATGAAGCAGTTCCAAATAACTTACTGAAGTAACATTTCCTCGTACAACAACCACTACAATATCTTTAGCTGATAAAGCACACCAAACAGTTACCTGTTGAGGTGTAATAGCGATTCATGGAGGTTCCTGGGGTTTTCTGTACTTCAATTTCTTCGATTTTGTTTGCTCAACCCGATATCCCTCAAGATGTAATCGCCGTTCAGGTGTTCCAAAAAGCTTTGAGCAAAAGCAAGCTTTTTTGTTGCGTTTGAAATTTTCAAAAATATTTTATATATTTTCCATTTTCATCTGTGATGCATTGCCGGTAAGCCGGATTTTTTGTCTATTTTTTGATGTTTACTCGAGAACTAAGCCTCACTACAACAAAGAAAAACATTATGCAGGTTTTAAGCTTAGTTTTTTGATAAAAAATCACCTTCCGAAATTGATTCCTTTAAATTTAAAAGACCCTGTAAAAGGTGTCAAGAAAATGAATTTTTGAAATATTTTATGGTGCTAATTCTGAAATTTGGATGTTTACAAAAATTCTACAGCCGAAGTATTAAAAATATTTCAACTATCAAATTTTGTAGTATTTGTAGTATTCTTAGATATATTGGAAATTCATTATGCCTTCATTTACATAATTTTCAGAATTCAATACTGAATGGGAAATTCATTATTTTTTAAATACTAAAAATTTAATTTAAAAAAATTACGACCTCTTCTTTGTTAAAGAAATTTTAAAATAAAAGTTTTACGATAGAAATTCTGTTAATTAAAATTTTTTAAAAGTTGGTATCGAAGTCCAAATTCTCAAATTGATTATCATATTTGGAACTCAAACAACAAATTCTAGCAGATATTTTAAAACAAAAACTCAATTTTCAAAATCGGATATAGGAAACTATAAAAATTAATTATTCGGCATTTATCTGATAAATTTCGGATTAGCATATTCAAAATAAACGTTTAATAAAACGTTTTATGTACTATAATTTCAAAATTTTATTAAGTAATGGTGGTATCCCAAATTTTCTATCTAAAGTTTATATTAAGTACTCAAAATTTGTTTTATTATGCCATTTGTGAAATTTCGAAGAATAAATCCCAAAAATAACAGTTAGAATGGAGTTAAAATTCAAAATTATAAAAAGAAGTCAAATCAAAATTTGAAAAAAAATATTCAAATTTCTAATTTCCTAAGTAGTTTTTGAAATTTAATGTTGTTTCAATTCTATATATGAAATTGTGGTCTTATTGTGTAAAATTATCTAAGGTCTTCATGAAGTTTTCAAAATTCGATTCTTAAAATTTAATTTTCGAGCTTTACTGTCAAATTTCGGAATGTAATTTTCAAAATTATGCTTTCTAAAGAATCCTAAAATAATTGTTTTACTGTTAACTATAAATTACTGTTATTAATTTCATTGATCCGCAATTTAGAACCTTTGAGCATTAATTTAAAATTTCATATTCATTAAATAATTTCTTGCAACCGTGGCCACTTGTTAAATCAGTTACCTAAAATTTAATATTCGGTTTAAGAGTTCGAAATTTTTAAATTTTGAATAATTGAATTTTCGAAATTTTGAATAATAATTTTACAAGTTTGATGGTGCCCTACATAACAGTTTGATGGTGCCCTACATTAGACAAAATCTCCAAAAACCATTTTGATTAATAAATTTCTTATCATTAATTATAATTAAATTTTATAGTTTAGATGTTAAATTCACTACAGAAAATTGTATATTCGTAATTTTCAATTAACCAAAATGATTCGTTAGAAATACAAATTTTAAAATTCGATGGTGTCAATTGTGAAAGATTCAAAAGTAAAATATAATAATAATTAAATATATTTCAATATCAAAACGTAAAAGAAATTAAAATTTTTGTGAAGTTATGGAAATTCGTTTAAAATGTCATTATTAGACAATTTTCTTAACAGACCGAGAAATTATTGGATTTTTAAGTTCCGAAAGGGTATTAATCAAAATTCGATTATCGAAATTACTGGGATTTTTGTTGACGAATGGTAAAATTTTGCTCGTTGAATAAATTCCCAAAATGTTTGATAGAATTCGTTAAATTTTTACACCGACATCTCTTAAGCCGGATTAATGGGAATGTGCTAAAATCAATTTGGAAATTAGGGAATAATAATTCTAGAAACTTTAAACCAAAATCTCGCTTGTTAAAATTTGATATCGTAAAACTGTTTTTATTAATAAATTGCTACAGATTTAAACTTCAAAATTCGAATTCTGAAAATTAAATAAAAATTAAACTTTTTTGGAAGTAATATTCTTAATAAAATATTAAAAATTATTTGAAATCTGATAATAAAACAATTTTTAATTTCTAAAATTCGATGACCAATTTTTAAAATTTCTAGAACCAAAATCTGAATTTTAAATGTCGGCATTTAGTATTCAAAATTTGTTTGTTTGATAGTCAACTAAAGCTGTCCTTGTTTATTCGCTCCCGATAGCTGCTATCGAGAGCCTTCATTTTTCTATACCTAAATTTATTTTTGACGCGCTATTTATTGGTAAACTAAATTTATGCATATAACACCAAACTATCATTTTTATTTCAATTGCTTAGCGAAAACTTAATATAAAAAATATTTGGCTTAACCTTATACCTTATTTTATACGGAGCTCTATCCGGAGCCACTTTTTATATGACGGCTTTCGATAGCAACTATCGGGAGCAAATAAAAACGCAGCTTTTTTTAACAAAATTGTGATGAATTATTTTGTTTTTAAGATTTATTGTTCGAAATTAATGAAGTTTGAATAACAAAAATTCTTAAAAATTAAGCAAACATCTCGCTCAAAATTTGGAACCGATAATTGCTTTTATTAAATGATTTCTTCGTAAATTTCTAAGACACAAATTACTAAACACCAAAAATTTTATATAGCGATTTTTAACGCAAGAATTTTGAATTATTCGAAATTTAGAAAGATGAAAATTTACATTACTTGTTCAATTTTCGAAAATTCGAAGATTAATTTTACGCTTAAATTTTGACTTTATTTAAATTGAAGAGATTTTTAACATAAATTTTGAAGATCAGAACAATGTTCTAAATTTCAAGGAATAATTCTAAAACTTGAAAGTCAACAATATAAAACAAATTAGAATTTTGATTCACAAAACTTACGAACGATTTTTAAAATTTCATATTCGTTCTCAAAATTTGTCACTCGAAATGATAATTCTAAATTTTGTAACTAGTAAATAATCCTCAACACTATTCTAAAAATTGAAACTGAAATGTCCCAAGTCGTCTTTCGAGAGTATTAAATGTTGAAATTAGAAATAATTATGAAGCGTCAAATTTTGAAAATTCTTGAATTATTTTAAAACTGATTAAATTTTCAATTTTGAATTTGCTATTGGAGTTTTTTAGTAACTGTGGTTTGTGCCAAACGAAGTTACTTATTTTAATTTTTTTTTAATTTCCAGGACCACAATGCAACGAACGCTGATTCATTGGATAACCCCGTTGTCAAAGCACTACCAACATTACGAAAACGATACCCAGACCTTATGATCGCATGCGACGTCTGCTTATGTCCATACGCCGATCATGGTCACTGCGGTATAATAACATCGAACGGCATCGATAATGATCTCAGTATTAAGCGGATTGCCGAAATATCTTTGGTTTATGCAAAAGCAGGGGCTCATATGATCGCCCCCTCCGATATGATGGACAATCGTATCAAAGCAATTAAAGATAAGTTGATCGCTAATGGATTCGAAAAAACTGTATCAGTGCTCAGTTATTCTGTGAAATTTGCCTCAAGTTTCTATGGACCATTTCGTGATGCAGCTAAGTCGGCACCATCGTTTGGCGATCGCAAGTGTTATCAATTGCCGCCCGGTGCGCGTGGACTTTCGGCACGAGCAGCACAACGTGATGTTGAAGAAGGCGCTGATATGTTAATGGTAAAACCAGGTATGCCCTATTTGGATCTAGTACGACATGTCAAGGATACATATCCAAATCATCCGCTATTTATTTATCAAGTATCCGGGGAGTATGCAATGATTTATCATGGCTCTAAAGCAGGAGCTCTCGATTTGAGGTTGTTGCTCACAGAAATTTTAATTTCAATGCGACGTGCTGGTGCCGATTGTATCATTTCCTATTTTACACCCGTCATACTGGATTGGATGGTGAACAAGAGTAAGCTATAGGAGGTTGGGGCACACACACATACAATGTTAATTTGGTAGCTGCTACGTACATACAAAAAGATTTGGACCATTTCTAAATTTTTGTTTTTTTAGAATTTTTATTGTGTATAGTTAACGAGAGATATATATTTATTGACAAACAAATATTATTTTATAGAGAAATGTTTTATTTGTATTAATTGAGAGCAAATCATCTGTTTTGAGAGTATCATTATGCGAATTAAATTAATTCACTTTTGGTTTCTAGTGAATGACTGAACGCCAACCGTTCCTATTGCTACGTAGAAGATTTCCATTTTAGGGTCTGCGTTTCTTCGATGATGCGGAAGATTATTCAACTGGTTGCTTTTAATTGCCGCTTCGACCGACTTAAGTTTAATTTTAAATATTCAGGTTAATGATGTTGAGCTACAAAAGGAGCTAGATGCGGGGGCTTGTTTATCAGTAATTTTCAGAAATCAGAAATTTTTAATAATAATTATTCAAAAGTTTAACTTGATTAAAATATGTAACTGAAATTTACTTGCAGGTAGTGTCGGGTATGAAGATTAAAATGTGTGGTAGAATTCCTGTTGACACAGTATATGGTGATTCAAAATTCCAATTGATGTTGAAGGTTTGAGACAGCGAATTTTTTAAACCAATTTTAGAGAAGAAAATAGGTACGATAACTAGAAATGTTCATACTATTAATACACACCAAGAAAACCACGAAATTTAAGGTTATTTAAGAAGGTTTTTGATAAACCATGTAAGCCTAGCTTAGCCTAACAGCAGATTTACCACAGAACTGTACAACGACAAATTGTGCGATATAATTGAGTAATCTTTGAAACAATTAGAAAAAGTACGGTTACTGGCCTACCCCAATAGTTCTACATAAACCCGATGGACGATTATGAAATTGCGGTGATTTCAAACATACCGTAAATAAACTTGATGAGATACTCGCTTCATTGGTAAATTGTAGTGTTTTGTGTAATCGATTTAGAAGGGCCTTATCAGCAATTAGCAGTATCAACTTTTAAAACTCATCTAGGTTTATTCAGATTAGAGCGTTTACCATTTGGCATTTCGATACCGGCTGCTTTATGTCAAGGAATTATGGACCCCATTTTAAATTGTTAAATCGATTAGTAAATTGTTATTTAGATGAATATAAGGAACATTTATATTTAATACTGGAGCGTCTAAATAACCACAATGTAAAAGTTAGTAGCAAGTGCAAATTTCTTCAAAACAGAATTACCTACTTAGGTCATGAAATATCAAATAGAGGGATTCACCCGAATCCTGAAACGGTAAAGACCTTAGTAATTATAGCAGATCCAATGATATAATTCAGTATATAGCATTTTTAGGGCTAATTAATTATTACGAGTATTTTTACCGAATATTTCTACAAAATTGTGTTCTCTATACGACCTTACAAACAAAGACGTGGGGTTTAGCTGTACTAAAGAATGCTCGACAGCTTTTAATAATGCTGAACAATTAATAGCGAAGAGTGATATGTACGATCAGAATAACGATATTGTAATTATTTGTGATGCTCTTATGAAGTTGGTGCCATTCTCGCACGTTTAATTAATAATAATAAAAACGGTATTTTTTGTTTCTTCAACACTAAGCTCAGCCGAATGAAATTATTCTCAACTCTATCGGTAATCTTTAGCGATAGTATTCGTGGTAAAAACAATTTCACAAATACCTATATACGTGGTCATAAATTTATACTAATTCTGATCATAAACGATTAGAATAAATTTTCAGTAACAAAAAATCGTCAGTTCTAGCAGCTAGGTAGTCGGATTAATAGGTGGTCAATATTCCTGAGTACATACGATTATGAGCTGTAATTTAGGAAAGGGTTCCTAAATAATGTAACTGTTAAGCAACGTTACCAACTAAGAACCAACGTAAACATCAAATTTACGATTATCTTTGGTTGTATATATTAGGTCATTCGTTTGGTGGGTAGGATTGAACAAAGATGTTGAAGTGTATGTCAGTAACTGTAAAGTATGCTGATTGGAGTACAAGCTAAAGAAATTTCAGCAGGGGTACTGCTAGGTAGCGTATTGGGCCCCATCTTATATCTCCTGCATACTCGGGACGTACCACCAATGGAAGATTCAACCATAGCAACTTACAGTTGTGTTCATATTAATAGCAGCAACGCAAGAAACATAATTTCAAGCGAGATTTTTAACGAAGAGTTGAAACTTTTTAACTAATTGGTAAGTAAAAATTTTTCTCGTAATTCGTAAAGTGCAAGAACCATATTTAACTGGATTTTAGAAAAGTGAAACCTTATTAAAAAAACTTCGATGTGAAGCAAAATCTTACCGTGAAATACAAGAAATTATCTGATGTTCTGCGAAAATGGTCTGTAATTAAGTAAAACGGACTGATAAGGCACACGTGGGCCAAAAAGGAAAACAACTGAGCGTATTGACCGACAAATCATACAAATGGTAAAGAACAACTTTCATATTAGCTCAAAAAAGATAAAGAAGAAACTTCAGGTACCTGTAAGTGCGGTCATTATACGGGGGCGGCTATTAGAAGCTAGATTGGCCGCCAGGAATCCGAGAAAATTACTATTGCTCAGCAAGAGACATGTGGCAAAAAGAATACAGTTCGTTAAGGCGCACGTCAATTGATGCCTAGAAAACTGGCGAAATGTTTTATGGAGCGACAAAAGTTAAATTGTCCTTTACGGTTACACAGGTCGTCGACAATATGTGAGGATACCTCCAAACACTACCCACGACACTACCCACGTTTGCTTCTCTAAATTTCTATACATTAAATTACTTGAGGGCCCTTAAATGGGTGTTTCAACAAGATAGCGACCCAAAACACACAAGCAACCAGGCGAAGTCATGGTTTCGGAAGTACAAAATTAATCTTATGGAGTAGCCAACGCAATCACCGGACCTCAATTCCATAGAAAACGTCTGTGCTGATGACAAAAATAAAGTGAGCAAAGTTCATCCAAAAAAGGCCCAGCAACTATGGGAGGCAGTGCACGAAACATGGAGTACAATACCCATTGAGGGATGTCAAAACTTATTGAACTTTGAAAAGGAGTCCTTCGGACTGCTATTTTTGTGAACACCATGAAATGGATTTTTTTAATTTTTAATCAAAAGAATAAATATTTGTTTGTCTTTTTATAGCTTAATATGACAATATCAAATATATTTCATGAATAAGTATTAATCAAGCTTGCGTTTTTGAAAACTTATCCGATTTCTTTCTTCTTTTGGATAGCGCTGCTATTAATATGAACACAACTGTATGTTCAACCATAGCTACAAATAAACTTATCGATTAATACAGTCAATCAGTGAAGAATCAAACTCAACGAAGCCAAATCTGCACATGTAAATTTTACTAATTTGGTAAACCAATTCTAACAGAATCGCGATCATAATCAACACTAAACATGTTACTTGTGTTAATACGGCGAAATATCTAGGTATCGCGCTAGATACCAGGTTAAAATGGAAAGAACATGTCAAAGGAGGAGCTGAACATGAAGATAGGAAAATGTACTGGTTCATAAGTAAACACTCTGAACAATCCATTCATAATAAATTGCTTCTGTAGCCAGACATTCAAGAACAAAGTACTGCGGAATATTGTAAATGTCCACCGAGACTTAACGATCGAATACATCATAAAAAATAATAAATTAGACTATGGTCGCAAGCATGATTTATGTATCCGACAGCATGAAAACGTAGAGATGTAAGACGTCAGCAAAGGATCAAGCCCATATACATAGTGAATGGGACCTAACAACCCCACCACTATAGTAAATATTTATGTAAATGTATAAATAATTTTAATCTCTGGGACTAGCCATTAGGCTATATCTCAACAACCATGGATTTAATTATGATAGAAAAATTACTAGATGATTTATATAAGTCAGTTTGTAATATAGAAGAATTTAAGTTGAAAGGAACAAATGCATCGGAAGTTATTACAAAGTAAGTGCAGACAATGGTGAAATGGTCCGCCATTCAATTAAAGGGAATTTAAATTATTTTGCGAAGTAAATGAAATAAAGTTATTGCACAGTCGACTTATCACCCGTAAAGTAATAAATTAGCGGAACGTGGTGTTTAAACTGTTAAGAATGATTTAAAGAAATATCAAACGGAATTTCTTAGACATGTGGATATTGAACAACAAGTAACAAATTAAAATTCTAGCCTGAGAGATAGATACCGCGGCACAAGAAAAATACTTCCGGATTTTCATACACGTAGCAGCGCTATTCACAATGAATCCGGTGAATTTGTGGTGACATGGCATAGCTAGCATTGTGTTGACACGTCATGTCTACACTCTCTTTTGAAAACACTGAACCTTAAATGATTGAATAAAGGCACGGAGATTAGTTTTAGTATTACCACAGAAGAAAGATTAACCAGAATAGACATTGCGTGGATCAATTTTTTTTTTCATCTTACCTTCTTTTTTGGACATTGAAGTATAATTATTTTCGAATATTATGATTTTTTTGAATATTTAATACAAATTATGCTGTCAAAACAAAACTTGTCATATAATTTCACTAACTGTACTGTTAAGGATTCTCAATTTTTATTATTTCAATTAAAAACCAGTGAACCAAAGAATACATAACCCAACTTTCTCTTACCTTCGGCGAATCAAGGTCAAAAAAATGAGTCCAAATTTTTCCATACAAAAACAGCGTTATGACGGTTCTGGTTAATCTTTCTTCTGTGGTATTACATAAAGTAGGCTACTTCTTTTTGTTTTTTGAAAAAAAAAAAAGTTCGAAAAAAAACTATTAAAAGGTTTGCAGGAAAAAATATTCTGCTTTTATTAAAAAATTTAAAAAAATTAATTATCATTAAAATAATTTAACGTATTTTTAATTGATTCGTTGCGAAAAATTTCGCTTAGTATTATTCAATAATAAATAAATAATAAATGTAAATAAACATGAACTAAGTAAATTACCAAGTCTTTAATATATAAAGTGAATAGTGTTGTGAACTAAAAAATACCAATATTCTATGGAGTCAGATTACACAATTAGGAATCATACCTGATATCGAGGCAACGCTACCACATCCACATACAACCCCAGAAGTGGTGACTCCGACGTGATCGTTTTGTGGCTAAATAAATAATAAAAAAATAATCATTCATCAATTGAGTATACCATATTCGATTTAAATCTACAAACTGCAACCAGGAGAATTAATTAGAATTAATTCAAATATTTTTATTGAAATATCTGAATAGTGCGTTCAACTTGTTTTCAATATACAACAATACTACTTTGATCAACAAGTTCTCGGAATAACCAATGTGTAGCGCTCCCATAGTTCCGATTTGAATTCTGTTTTTTTGTTAAGTTGGTACATCTGTTGTTGATATTCCCTCTAAATCTTAGCGTCATAGCTTAACATTTGCAAAAGCTACGTAGTCAAGAGTACATGTACTCTGTTTGTGTTGGCGATTTTTCAATTATTTCCTCTCGGCTGCTGAAACGCGTTCCCCGTAATGGTTTTTTAACTCGATTGAACAGAAAGAAGTCACAGGGAGCCAACTAAGGTGAATTCGGTGGCTGTTGGATGGTATTTGTTGCATTTTTCGTCAAAAAATTACGAATAATGATGGCACTGTGCGACGGTGCGTTATCATGGTGCAAAATCCACGAGTTTTCTGCCCACAATTCTGGTCTCTTTCGGCGAATTGCTTCACGCAAACGTCTCATAACGCCCAAATAATACTCTTTGTTTACGGTCTGGCCTTCTGGCAAAAATTCATGATGCACTACACCGTTGTAATCCATGAAAACCGTGAGCGTTGCCTTCTTTTTTGACTGAAAACGACGTGGTTTTTTTTTTGGTGAACGCCATTCACTTGCCTGATGTCTGGATTGCGTGTCTTACTCATAAACCCACGTCTCGTCTCCAGTAATGATCCTTTTGATGAATGTGGGATCGGATTCAGCCTCGCAAATCATGTCTAAAATTGTAAATAATCGCCAACGCACACAAAGATATATGTACTCTTCACTATGTAACTTTTTCAAATGTCAAGCTATGACGCTAAGATTTAGAGGGAATATCAACAACAGATGTACCAACTTAACAAAAAAAAACAGAACTCAAATCGGAACGATGGGAGCGCCACACGGTGGTTATTCCGAGAACTTGTTGATCAAGGTAGTAGTACATCGACATCATTGCAGCTGTCAACATTTTTAAATTCGGTAAGTGTTTTTCTTTAATTATTTTTGATTCAGTGTTCGTTTTTGAGTTTACTATAAACTTTTATAGTAAATATTTACTCATATTTTATTTAGTGTATGAGATAAGTTCAGATACTTTCTAAATATGTCGCACAATACTTCTCCTGTCGACGAAATCAATGATGATTCACCATCATCAGAAAGACCGCTTTTAATCTCTCATTCCGATTTGAACAAATTATTTGAAAATTTTTTACAAATTAGTGGTTCATGAGGGACGGTAATCGTCGATGATGGCATTCTTTCTGCTTCTTCTCCTGATAATGTGAATAATTTGCAAAATCGCGTTATATTAAATAAAAATAATTGTCTGCCAACAACAAATAACGTTGATTCGGAATCTAATTTAGTTATGGCAGAAGATAATATTGGATCGATCGCATTTAAAGCACCTCAATCTCTTTTTAATCAAAATCCTAACGTATGGTTTCAAATTTTAGAACAACAGTTTTCTTTATCGGGTATTAAATCTGAGAATACTTAAATATTCAAATGCAGTAAATGCACTCGATTCAAGGCATCACAATACCTTTGCTGACGTAATTCTACATGATAAAGGTCAATTTCCTTATACAACGTTTAGAAATGAAGTTATTAGAATACTCGGCGAATCGGAGAGCGCTAGAGTAAATAACGTTTTGCCTGATTTGAGTCTGGGTGATAAAAAACCATCACAACTATGAAACGAATTCAGATTAAACGCGGGTAGTACATTTTCGGAAAAAGCGTTACAACAATTATGGTTAAAGCAATTACCACAACAAGTCCAAATTATTTTATCCACTTTTGCTAACGATGTTTCATTGACCGTTTTAGCAGAATGAGCCGATAAAATGTTGGAGATTATGGAAAATACGCAAATTAGTGAAATTAAACAAACATCTTCTACCAATTCTGTTTTCAATGCTATCAAGTCAAATTCTGCGTATTCAAATTCGCAAGGGTCAACTATTCCAAATTCTTATTCCGAGCTGGAAACTAGATTTGATCAATTTAGGACCCAAATTTTAGCTGAAGTCTCAGCAGTTTGTCGACCGGGAGCAAGATCATCTTCAAGCTCACGTAATGCACCAAGAGAATCATCTCGATCCCGATCGAGAATTCGTTTCAACCCAAAATATGATCAGTGTTTTTATCATTATACATTTCTAAATAAAGCTCGACATTGTTTTCCCGGATGTAAATTTTTTGAGGAATTTTCCAAAAAAAATGATAAGTCAAATTTTTAAATGCTCATCAAAATTCGACAGCAGTTGTTGACGAGCACACTAATAGTCGTCTTTTAATTTTGGATTTAAATACGGCAACTAAATTTTTGATAGACACGGGAGCTGATGTTTCGGTTAGACCTTTAAAATTAGCAAATATTTCTAAAGCTGTTTCAAATTGTAAGCTATTTGCGGCGAACGGAACACCAATTCAGGCTTATGGTACCAAAATTTTAATTTTAGATATTGGATTACGTTAAATTTTAAGTGGGAATTCATTGTTGAGGATGTATCATTTCATTACCAATTATTGGTGCAGAGTTTTTGAAAAGTACTGGTCTGGTCGTGGATTTACGAAATCATAGAATTTCCGATCCTGTAACCTCGTTATATTCAGTCGGTACTATTTCAGTTTCAGAAAATTTCGCATTATCACAGTTGGATAAGTCGCAAATGGATCCCCAAATTCAAAATTTATTTTCTAAATTTCCGAACATTTTAAATAGTGCGCTGAGTGATAAAGTTATTAAACATCAAATTACGCATCGTTTAGAAACAAATGGACCTCCTGTTTCATGTAAGACAAGACGTTTGGCGCCGGATAAATTTAAAATCGCAAAGCTAGAATTCGAACATCTCATGTCTCAAGGTATTTGCCGACCAAGTAACAGTACATGGTCGAGCCCTTTGCACTTGGTTTTAAAGAAGAATGGTGATTGGAGACCATGTGGGGATTACCGAAGATTAAATCGAATTACTATTCCTGATCGTTACCCAATTCCGCATCTTCAAGATTTTTCGTATCAACTTGAAGATTACAACATTTTCTCTACTTTAGATTTAGTCCAAGCTTCAAATTCCAATTGAACCATCTGATATTCCTAAAATCGCTATTTCAACTCCCTTTGGTTTATTCGAGTTTACTAAAATGACCTTCGGTCTCAGGAATGCGGCCAAAACTTTCCAAAGATTAATGCATTCCGTTTTATTGGGACTAAATTTTGCTTTCGTTTTCGTTAAATCTTATAAGGAACATCTAGAATATCTAGAAATAGTACTTAGAAAACTATCAGATAACGGTTTAGTTATCAATCCTAGTAAAAGTGTATTCGCCTCACACGAAATCAAATTTCTTGGATATACAGTAATGCACGAGGCATTTTACCCGTTCAAAGCAGAGTCGGCGTTATTAAAAATGTTGAACGTCCCTTAACAGTGAATCATCTCAAACGATTTTTGGGTATGATTAACTTTTATAGACGTTTCATTCCAAATGCCGCATCGGATCAAATTTTACTTAACGACTTCTTGAAAGGTTACAAGAAGAATAGTAAAACTCCTATTGGGAATGGTCAACAGCAGTCATTGAAGCCTTCGATAATTGTAAGAAGAAACTTTGTGAAGCAACACTTCTTGCACATCCATCTTCTACTGCGCGAATAGCAATTATGGTGGACGCTTCGGACTCTGCGATTGGGGCAGTGGTTCAACAGTACGTTGCGGACGCATGGCAGCCGCTTAGCTTTTTCTCTGTTCGTCTCAATGAAACGCAGCAAAATTATAGTGCTTATTACAGAGAGTTGCTTGCAGCTTACTCTGGCATTAAGCACTTTAAATATCTTCTTGAAGGAAGAGAGTTCACATTGTTCACTGACAATAAACCACTCATCTACGCATTTTATCAGAAACCGGAAAAAGCATCTCCACGTCAATTTCGTTATTTGGATTTTATTGGACAATTCACTACCGATATCCAACATATTTCAGGCATTAATAATGTCGTGGCCGACACCTTATCTCGCATTAATTCAATTTCTATCCCCGAAAGTATAGATTATGCTCAAATAGCAGATGCTCAACCCAATGATGCAGAATTCCGAGAAATATTACGTGACGATACTTCACACAAATTCAAGCAATTCCCAATTAAATTCAACTCTAATAAAATGATTTATTGCGACACTACAACAGCTTTACCAAGACCGTTTATTCCAATTGAATTTCGGAAAAAAGTTTTTGAAACCTTTCATAATTTATCTCATCTAGGGATAAAGGCTTCTTCTAAGTTAGTGACTAAAAATGTCATTTGGCCTTCCATCGCTAAAGATTCAAGAACTATGGTTCGTAGTTGTTTAGCATGTCAAAAATCAAAAGTTTCAAGGCATACCATCTCACCTCTCGGGTCTTATAAATTAACTTTGCAACGCTTCGCAGAAATTCACTTAGACATCATTGGTCCATTACCGATTTCTGATAATAATCGATACTGCGTGACATTAATAGATCGATACACGAGATGGGCTGAAGCGGTTCCTGTCGCAGACATAACTGCGTCCACTGTCGCATTTGCCGTATTCTCCACGTGGATTTCTTGTTTCGGCGTGCCAAATACTATTGTTACTGATCAACTGATCAGGGGTCCCAATTCGAATCAAATTTATTTTCCGAATTATCTGCGTTACTTGGTTTTCATCGAAGCAGGACAAGCAGTTACAACCCAAAAGCTTACGGTATGATAGAAAGATGGCACCGTACTTTAAAAGCTGCCATAATGTGTGGACTTCAATTCTGCCAACTGTACTGCTTGGGTTACGTTCGGCATTTAGCGAGGAATTAAAAACCACTGCTGCTGAAATCGTTTTCGGAAGTCCTTTGCGCGTACCAGGACAACTGGTACACTCGTCTTTAGATATCAAAATTCCTCAGTCTGAATTTGTTCAAAATTTAAAAAAACATTTTGATGAATTTAGACCGATTCCAACATCTAATCATACTATTATAAACATTTTTATTAGTAAAAATTTAAAAACCTGTTCACACGTATTTTTACGAACCGACGCGTTAAAGAAGGCACTTCAAGCACCATATTCTGGACCATATTTAGTAGTAAATCGAAATAAGAAATTATTTACGATAATTAGTAATGGCAAAAACATCGTAGTTTCTATTGACCCACTCAAACCATGTTATTCGGAAAGCAATGATAGCATTGAGCCAATTCCTTTGATACAACCGGATACTCTTGATGACAACATTGTCGATAAATTACCTTTGGCCAATTCTAAATTAAAAGTTTCTACTGCTCCATCTAAAATTAAAGTCACGTTTGATACTTCACCTAAATTTCATCATGATCCAGTGGTCACAAGAACTGGTCGTCAAGTTAAAATTCCGAAAAAATTATTAGATTGAATTGAAGAATGAGGAGGTTGCGTCATCGTTGATCGTCGTGTCTCGTGAATATTCGAAATTTCTTTAAAATTATCTTCGTAAATTCTTTCAATTTACTGGGAGGGAAGTATTGTGGTGACATGGCATAGCTAGCATTGTGTTGACACGTCATGTCTACACTCTCTTTTGAAAACACTGAACCCTAAATGATTAAATAAAGACACGGAGATTAGTTTTAGTATTATATAAAGAAGCCTACTTCTTTTTGTTTAAAAAAAAAAAAAAAAAAAAGTTCGTAAAAAAACTATTAAAAGGTTTGCAGGAAAAAATATTCTGCTTTTATTAAAAAATTTAAAAAAATTAATTATCATTAAAATAATTTAACGTGTTTTTAATTGATTCGTTGCGAAAAATTTCGCTTAGTATTATTCAATAATAAATAAATAATAAATGTAAATAAACATGAACTAAATAAATTACCAAGTCTTTAATATATAAAGCGAATAGTGTTGTGAACCAAAAAATACCAATATTCTATGGAGTCAGATTACACAATTAGGAATCATACCTGATATAGAGGCAACGCTACCACATCCATATACAACCCCAAAGATTAAAAATGAAAACGAAAATCGTCCTCGAAGCAATAACCTCATCTCTTGCTTCAACGTCGAGATGACAAAACCACCTCCTCCATCATATGATGAAGTGCGGAACGTAACATTGCAGATGAAAAATTACAAGACACCCGATGAGGATGGTATCTACAACGAAATGCTCAAAGGCTACCAGATTTTAGTCAACGTAGTTGAGTCAGAATTATCAACTTATAGCGAGAGGATCTAAGGTGATTATTATTGTGATTTCCGTCCAAATAGATCAAAGCGAATGAATCACGAGAGCAGAAGTGATCTGAATAAAATCGACATCATCGGATTCATAAGACCGTCAAGGCTAAGGTGGCTTGAGCAAGTACTTCGTTCAGAAAATCGGACCAATAAAGAGGCCTTGGAGTTGGCACCACTGAAAATAGGAGCTCGTGGGAGACCACTTACGCATGGATGGACGACGTTGAAAGAGGCCTAAACAGACTCGGTAACCGTGTCTGCCGTTCTCTCTTCCCTTCATGGTACGTAGTGCCCGCGGAAGAAGAAGAATACAATTTTATATCCGCATTACACTGTCAAATTTTTAAAGCCAGTCGTACATTTTGAAAGAAACACTAATCCCGTCTTTTCAGAAATCGATTTAAATCTTTATTTGCTTCTCCCGAAAAGTAGCTTGTTTTCACTTAAGTGGCTTTCGCTTTTGGACACAGAAATCAGGAAACATGTATTTTAAACAAAGATTTAACCCTCCCTGGATCAAACATCACGCATTTTAATTCCAAGAAAGAATATTGCTGATTTTGGACTCAGATGACTTTCAATAAGCATGCAACTATTTTTGGCGACAATTTGTAATTTTATTTTTATAAATTTCATTTAGAACTTTAAAATAAGGAATTTTTTACACGAATGCCATCTTATTTTAAATTATATAAACTATTTCCATGAAGTTTAAGAAGAGATGGCGACAAAATGAAAATGAATCACATATCCAAACCAAATCAATAATATGATTACTATTCAAAAGCAGATGACTCTGCAAGATTTTCACAATTTAATTCCGATGCTCAACTGTTTAACCACCCTGCTATGAAATCATAAAAATTCTTAATCTCATGCGATGCCGCCAATTTCTCAATTCATTTCTACTGACATTTTAATTTTTATTTTAAAATTTAAGAAAACAGGAAAGATTAACACAAACACAAATAATTAATTTAGATTTACTTATATAGACGTATGCAGGCAGACGTATATTTATCCCACTCTAAACCACTAATACTACGCCACATTTGTAAACAAAGTAAATAAAAATAACAACAAAATCTCGTTGTCGTAAATTTTTTATTTCATTTTTTTAGTTTGTGAGATATCGTGGATGTGATAATATGTGCGCCCGTGTGTACTTTACTATAACACCCATTTGATTGTTTTTGTTTTGATTCATTCAATATTGAGTTTGTTTTGTTTTTTTTATTTTATTTACGTGTAATGTTACAACACAGGAATTGTTATGTTTTTTTGATTTTATGTCATTAATTTATATAATTTACTGTTTTAATTAAACCTTTTTGTTTATTTATAACATCGTTAAAACGTGAAAATTGTTATAAAATAGATGTGCCTATAAAAAGTTCTTGTAAAATATATAAATTTGGTTTTGTGAAGTGTATTTTTATTATTGTTGTTGTTAAAATCTAAACAAGGCCATTGTAAGGTTCTGATTTGTCTCAGTTAAGTTTATTATGCATTTTGTTTAAGAAAAGCAAAACAAAAAGCTTTCTCTTTTTGTTGTACAGTACATGTTTATTATGTACCAAAAACCAAGTACCTACCACAATCACAAAGCATAACAAAAATACACAAAGTAAACAGCAGAAATTCTTAGCTCTTATTGTCTGATGATACACTCTGGGATACAGACGGAGAGCAGCAGACAAAGAATTTATTTGGTTGTTTCTTAAAAATAAAAACTGCTAAGGAAATAATGTGGTTTTGTGTTAAAATGTGATAAAGTGAATTAAACTAAAATTAAATTGTGGTGCTTTCAAGGTTTTCATTATCAACACTCTCCTCAATACAACATCATCATCGTACAAGGTAAATTCATTGTTTTCTTATTCTTTAGTGTGTTTTATTTTATCTGTCTCGTGTTTCGTAGCAAAGATTTGAAAAAAATTCTTTGATTACTTAAATTTTATTGTTTGTTTTTAAAAATAGATACATGTAAAATTTGGGGAACAGCTGATTTGTTGTGTATTAGTTGTCAAGCGACCAGATTATCAGATTTAGTGCAGAGATTTTTGTAATGTATATTAAGTATGATAACAAAAAATGTGCTCGTCCCGACACGCTAATCACGTCTCGTGCTATTTATAGTTAGACAAAGAAACGATACAAAAGAAAATTTTTAAAGAAAATGTGGTTCATTGTTTAGGGAAATCTATTAGATATTTTCTTATTGCAAAATTTAAATATTTAGTTTTAATTAAAATAATAAAAAAAATGTTTGGATGGGATTAGATACTAAAAGATGGTCAATTTATACTAATCCCGATCTGATTATACAGCGAATATGACATTGCTAAATTGATATTAACGTCTTAGATCCATTTGTTCGAATACTTTGCCAATTCAATAAATTTATGGGTAGCAAGATGGTACACAATTTTAAATTAAATTTGGGCGATTTATTTTATGAGACCAATTTAATTTAAATTTAAACTTGCATTAGGATTCTTTTCTTTTCTTTTGCTTGAATGGAAATTCGAAAAGAATATAACTAAAATTTGAACTGTTTTTAAATCTTTCTCAAACCACACTTTAAAGCTTCATAAATTATTATTTTATGGCTGTAATTTGATGGCTTAATCAAACATTAATATTTTTGAATTATTCTCAGTCTTTTTATTTTATCTCCTTTTATATTTCTAGACTCTCGTCTACTTGACATTCTTATTTTTTCAGTTCCCCTTGTCACCGTTTTCTTTGTACATTTTGTTAAACTTCAACCAGAAACACAATAGATACATTTCACTTATTCATTATACAACACATCTCCTGCTTTAAGATATAACTAATATAATCAATTCATTAAAATTTAACTTAAATTATTGTCAAAAAACTTAAGACAAATATACATTCAATTAACGTATGAGGAATAAAATATGGACAAACAAAAAAAATTATTTACTAATCAAACGATTTTGATCCATAATTTGTTTAAAACTTTAATTCTTAGATAAAATTTACAGAAAAATTTGCGCCCCATATCGATTAGCTTTCCTGATCCTTTCTGGCACTCTTTTCATTGCCGCCTGCGTTCCTGAATCTTCTTTAAATCTGTTTTTATCTTTCTAATCAGACATTCAACATTTGCCACGATATCCATTGCTGTATACCATTCTCTTCAGATTTGCCCAAAACGTTTCAATGGGCCTTAGTTGTGGAACATTTGGTGGGTTATAGTCTGTAGGGATAAATTCGATTCTGCGTTGACATAAATCAGATAACGTTGCGTTGGCATAATATGAGGATGCCAAATCTGGCCAAAAAATCATTTTATCATTTTTATGATATTTATTTATAAATTTCTGAAGCACAGGTAAACATTTGTTTGTGTATGTTTCGCATTAACCGCCAAACCACTTTTGAGAAATACTGGGTCACTGACACCTTGTTCGCTAATAGGCAACCACAACATAACTTTCCCTGGAAACTTGGTCTTATGAATAAACTTCTCCTTTTCTGGTGCTTTGTGATCGGGAGACTCGTAGTAGTATTTTAGCTGCCATTCATTACCTTCAACAGTGAAATAACTTTCATCATGCATCACAAATTTATAAGCTGAAGAAGCGGCGAAATATGTTTTGGGAAAGCACTCTTAATCTAGATTTGATTGTAGCTAATTGTTTGTCTGTAGTTACTGGTGCCGATTTTTTAGGTTTGCGTTGTATATTCACACCTTATAAATATTTTTTGACAGTTTTTGGGTCAACTTAATATTTTTTACCCAGTTGTCTGTACGATTTTGCAGTTCGACCCGACCCAATGTTTCACCTTTCAATTTCATTCGAACTTTGCTATCTTGTAGTTGACATTTTTTACCAGAGCCGGGTTTTCTTTCCACAGGTTCATTATTCTCAAACAGTTTAATTGTTTTGTAGATAAAGGATTTTTTGAATCCAAGATCCTTGAAGTAGTGAAAAACCTCGTTCTTTTTTTTTGTCCGGATTTTCCTGACAAAATTTATTAATTAATTTACGACGATCTACTTCTAACAACGACATTTTTGTAACTAATTGTAAAATGACGCAGTTGTTATGTATATTTTATGAAATATAGGGGAATCACCTTATTTAAAAATAAGGAAATTTTTATTTTTGTATAAGTATAATATTCATTAATTTTATTTGGAACTTTACATTGTCTTATCGAACTCTAAGTACTCTTCCTACCCCATAATTTTAATTTTATAAATTCTCTTATTTAATATTTTGATTTGAAATGGTATCCATTCGACTATGTTCACTAATATTAGGAGTTTCTATTGCGCACTATTGATAGGAGGTGCTATTCCACCAAGCGAATGATCCAACCCACGACCTCGAAAATTCGAAATGGCTTGAATTTGCTTCTTATACTCTAAACGAAGTCTTCTTCAGATTAGAATCCAAACCAAATACCCAGATTCGCGATTTCAGAAGGTAGTAATGTTAGGGTAATCCAACTTTATGGTTAGAAGTTTTCAATAAAAGTCAATAACGTGTAACCCACGGGTGGGTCACGTGGCAGTCAATGTGTTAATTGTTTGTTGGCAAACGAGTTTGCATCATTCTACCCAATAATATTTATCCCCAGGAGATCAACATCTTTAAAATACTATTTCGATATTCCAATAACCCCGCTTGCCAATACTCAGATTTCAGATGTTTTTCGCAATTTGAATAGTATTTTCAGCCAAACCATTTGTTTGAGGATATATATGACTACTTGTTTTAATTCCGAAATTCCAATCAACTGACAAATTTTTAAATTCGCGACTAGCCAAAGGTATATTGTCACAAATCATAACGTTCGATATACCATGAACTGAAAAAATGGATTTTAATTTCCTAATTAATTCAACCGGTTTGTTTTGTAGTACCCTTATCTGCTATATCACATCAAATTTTTTCAAAATGCCTATCCGGAATTTTATTAGGTAATAAAGGTTCCTTTATATTTGCAGGTCAAAATTTTTCACACAATGAACACGACAACGTTAATTCTAATATTTCTTCATTTATTCCAGGAGAGAATAACAAAGACTTAGCTCTATTTCGAGTTTCTGTAATTCCCATGCTTATGTCCTTCATGCAGAAGACTAAACATACTTTTCCTTAACGATTTCGGAACCACTACTCGATCTTTGTGGAAACGTCTGCACGCGAATACTAATAGCTCTTTTTCTATTTGAGCATAATATTGCTCTGCGTTTGATAGAAGTCGTGATGGATAGTAAATTGGTTTTTCTTCTTGCAGTAAAACTGAGCCCTACCCATTTTTGGAGGGATCCGTCTGAATTAATATATTTTTGTTTTTATCGAAAATCCCTAGTACAAGTGCTGATTTAAAAATATTTTTCTGAATCTTGAGTTAGTAGTTGCGGTAGTATCTTGAGTTATTCCATACAAATTCTGAATCTTTCAGTAGAGCCCGTAAGTTTGCTGTTAATTCCGATATATTAGGAATGAATGCTCTCAAATAGTTGAGCATACCCAATATTAATTGAAGTTCCTTAACGTTTTTCGGATCACATATTTTATCAATTACTTTTATTCTCTCAGGATCTGGTCGAATGCCTTCTTCTGAAAACAAATGACCCAGGGATGACATATTCCATCATCACTATTTTCGATGTTCGATCGAACATTGTATCTATTTTTTCAAGAATAAAATTGTATGCTATTTCGCTAATTTAACTACGATTTTTCTTGTGTTATGCTCTCGACTTGTTCGATTCATCGTGCTATTTCTTCGCTACTTTATCACCAAAAAATTTTGTTTTCGATACTTATACAACTTTATTGTTAAAAAAGAGATACAATGTTCGATCGAACATCGAAAATAGTGAAGGTAGAACATGTCACCCCAGGTACTTAACAACTCTCACTTTGTTGAATCAGATTTTAATGCCTCTATTATGGTTCTCACTTCAGTTCTTCACACAAGTCACTCAAATTAAATTTTGGTATTATGTTTCTCGCCGTGAGTGCAAAGTGAGTGATAGTAATGTCAACGTTGCTCGCCTAATATTTCTCGGTGACTAGTGTGATTTTTTGTAAAGAATAGAGAAATTATGGAAATAAAAAACTCTACCGTTTTTTTACACGCAAAATATTTTAATTAATATTTCCCTAAATGCGTATGTAAGTTTTCAAACATTTTTGTTCCCTCCAGCTTCATTCGTCACAGAAAAATAAATCCACATTGCAATTGCCTGTTTGTTGTTAACAATTTTAACCGATAAAATATCGGGTGTACTACGAAATCCCGGTTTTCAAAATCCCGGTTTTCAAAATCCTGGTTTTGAAAGATAGTATTTACTCGATTTTAATACGCACTTTTTGGTCTAGAGTGACCGGCATAAAAATAGGGTGCGTGTTATACCTATTCGATTTTTTAGAGTGCGTGTTATATGCGAATTTTTTTTACGATTCAAACAAAATTCGATATAAAAATACGACTTTCTACCGAATATTATCGTAGAGATTTCGGATATTTCTAAATTACCTAAAAGTAAACAAGTGAATGTGAATAAGTTAGAATGGGGAAAACCAAAGTGCGTGCTACCGAGAGAAATTGTACCAATTCAAAAAAGATAACAAAAGGCGAGATTATGATGCCAAACTCAAGCTTTTAGCTGTAAAATTTGCGAAAGAAAAAGGAAATCGTGAGGCCTCTAAGCAGTTTGCTACAAACGAAGCTAATATTCGATTATGGAAGCGTCAAGAAGATCAACTAAAAAAAGTTTCTGCTGAGTGAGTAATTCTGAACGATACTTAATAGGGATATAAATGATTTTGCCTGTTCAATGACTTGTTTGAGAATTCGATCGTGTTCCTTTTCAGCTTTAGCAACGATAAGGATGTCATCTACCAGGTGTGTAAATATGAAACTGGAATTTTTTAGTAAAAAGTACACGTTCCTCGTATGATAATGGTTAAGAGTATTTTATTCAAAGTATTGCCCATTATTAGTTATACATTTTTCCCATATTTCTGGCAGTGCGTGAATGCCACGCCAATGAACTGTTCTTCTTTGGGGACAAACCAGTTATCGAGCCATTTTCATACATTTTCGTAGGAAGTGAAGTGTTCCTCAGCAAGCCCGTGCCCCGTCGGTGCAAATAAGTGAAAATCGAACGGAGCCAAGTCTAGAGAGTAAGCCGCATGTGAAAGTACTTCCCAATTAAGAGCTTCCAACGTTTCCTTGACCGGTTTTGCTTTGTGTGATGGTGCATTATCATGAAACAAAATCACTTTGTGTTGCCTTTTATCATATTCTGGTCGTTTCCAAGCAAACTTGATTCAAATTGATCATTTGGTGTTGGTAGCTTTTATTATTTACGGTTTCACCCGGTCTTAGCAGCTCAAAATCACACTCTTCTGATACCACCCAAAAAACATGCGTTATTGTATAAAACTTGCATGGTTACTAATTGGATGTTGTTGACAGATGTCAAAATAAAACAATGGCGCCGATGACGCGGTTTATTTATTGGTAAATTTAAATCGTTGAATAGGCGAACCATGCAATGAATTTATGATCTTTTTTAATAAATTAACCAATGGTTGACGACCCGTGAGAATTGTAAATTCTCTACCATATACAAAATTGTGAAAACTTTTGCATGCGAACACAATTGCTAATAGCTCTTTTTCTATTTGAGTATAATTTTGTTCTGCACTTGATAGAAGTCGTGATCGATCTTCTTGTAGTAAAACTGAGCCCAACTCATTTTTGGAGGCATCCGTCTGAATTAATATATTATCGAAAACCCCTAATTTATTAGAAATTAAAATTCGTAATTTATTATTATTATTTTTAATAATAACTACACTCCCGAGCAACTAAATCGACCCAAAACTTCCGCGCGTACAAAATCGCATATTTTTTTAAAAAGGCTTAACCGATTTTCGTAAAACCACTTTTTTTTGACAGTTTAGTATTATATCTTTTACAAGGACACCTTTATCATTCAAATCAATACAGTACCTTTCAATTTAAAGCAATCGTAGCAAAATGCGATTTTTCGGTCAAAACAATTGGCGTGCTGCAATCTTCTGTATAATACCATGTTGACCTGAACAAATATCTACCAGTTTCATTCGTTGTTTCCTCAAAATCACGGATACTACTCCAGAAAAAGCCGCCCAAGTTGTTACTTTATTGCAAGAAGGATGCAATCAACGATAAGTCGCTCGTCAGCTAAACATGAGCTAATCAGCTGCCTCAAGAGTATTCAGAAGGTTTCAGGAAACTGGTACCTTCAATGGGAGACCACATACCAGCCGGTATCGGTCAACATCTGAGAGGGACGGTCAATTTATCGTCCTAACTTCACTGTGAAATGGCCATCAAACGGGCGTCGATGTGCAGCAGGAGCTAAGACAAGTTCGAGATGTAGCTGTTAGTCCGTGGACAGTAAGAAGATGCTTGAAGGAAACCAACCTCACTCCAAGACGGCACGCTAGACGAGTGCAGAATATGTCTCCATGGTAGTAATAGGAGTGACCGGTTCTACCGGCGTCCAGGAGAGCGATTTTCGCAGTGCTATTTTGCTGAAACAGTCTTGTACGGCGGCGGTTCGTGCATGGTTTGGGCTGGCATATCGCTTTATGGAATAACATCTTGTTTTCATACCTGGTGGAGACCGTATAGAAGGTCTGACCGCTGAACGATATATAGAGGACATTATCTTGGATCATATAGTGCCCTACGCAAGATATATAGGAGAAGATTTCATATTGATGCATGACAATGCCAGGTGTCACACAGCTCGAACCAGTCGGCAGTTCATGGTTGAGGTTGGACTCGAGACAATGAGGTGGGAAGCCCTCAGTCCATACATGAATCCAATTGAGCATTTATGGGACCAACTAAAATGGAAGGTCCGAAGGTCATTTCGCACCGATGACTTCAAACTTCAACCACAATAAACTGTTCACATTTCAATTTATCTTTATATTATTTCATTAGTTCAATTTTGCCTATTGGTTTTATTTTGAACACACTAAATATTACAAAACAGTTTTGATTTTTAGTAATTCTAACCCGTTCTTTAATTTCTTAAATATTCATTAATGAAGAATGTTAATGAAAGAACCTGTATATAGCTTGAATTTAATTGATTTATCCTCAACAAGCAAAAATTCAGTCCAGTCTTTCAAAACCTCTGACTCAACTGAATACAAATTTAACGCGTCAACGTTATCTTTTTCGAACCCTATATCATTAGTGCTTACGCGAAACGGAGGAAATTCCAAAATATCCTAAACGGTTACATTTATTATAAGTCGAGTTAAAATCACATTTTTCTCAGCATCTTTTTTATTATATCTTTTACAATTTAAAATTAAACGAGCTTCTCGAAAATTGGGTTTCATTTTTATTGCTAAAACTAAACTAAATTTCTATCATTACATGCATTACCTGCGTTTTTTATTGCATCAACCACTTCGTTATTTATACCTTGTATTTCCTGGGTTTGTTTCTTGCTCAACTCTGACGTTCTGCACTTTTCCACTACTATATGAAAAGTAAGGTAATCTCGTTCCAATAAATCTGCTTGTAATTTAACATCAGCTATGCCCAAAACAATCTTTGCCGCGTTTTTTTATTAGCTCTGGATAGCAAGCTATCGGGCTAAATTAGCTAATAAAGTCATTAAAATCATTTTAGGAATTTCTTGAGATTTTAATTCGGTGAACTTTAGGATTGCCAACTTTCTAAAATGTACCGACCGGTCGGAGGTAAAGAAAATAAACGTCAGATTAACCATTTGAGGTGATGCCAACACACGACTTTTACAAACGCAGAATTTTGAGAAGCTTATTTAGAAAATTGTTTTTATTTTTTTGTTTTGTATTTTTGTATTTTACCGGAAGCCGCCACTCCGGTTGGTTGATTTTCATTAAAATTCACTAGGACCTTCCAATTTAAGGAAATAGTTAAATATGAAGTTTTAGTTCGATTAGTTAAAGGTTACGCCATCTGTGAGAGGACTCTGTAGAGAGGACACCAATACATAGACCGACAAACACTACTTCGAAACTAAACATTTTGGACTCAAGGGACCCCAAAAAATTAAAACTTATTAACGTAAAAGAAAGTAAAAAGTTGAGGTGTGGCTAGCACATGAGTTTCTTGAATGCGTTCGTATTCTTTCTTGAGATTTTGCCGCTAACAGCAATTAATTATCTCTGAAACAATTTTTAAATTCAGAGCAAGCGATCTTAAAATTTTCAAGAACCATTAATAATTCTGCTGCGAAATTTGCTAATCTGCCGACACGATGATGCAAGCGTTATTACGAGAACTCGAAATATTTTTTATAATCGAGCTTTTCGGCAACTTCGCAAAAAATCTTGAACTTATAATGCTTACATTATCGAAGACCAGGTATCTCGATTTTCGGGTTTGATGATTTTTTAATATTTTTTAGATTAAGTTAATTTTATAAGAATTATCTTTACAAGGATTTTCCCGGTTTCTCGAATTTTGACGTTGACATGCGTCATGTTACAGACTTACAGGAATATCAGGATTTTGGATATCGTATGTGATTTTTCGAGGTCGATACTCGATAATGAACAAAATGAAGGAAGTTTTAAAATTTTATTTCAGTTTTGTTTTTTATAAAATCTTTTTTTGGTTTGCTTCCCGATGCGACTTAATTAAATCTTTATCATTAAAATCACCTCCATTCTCTAATATGTTATTAGCATACCTTACTTTATTAGTACTGACCGTTCGTTCACATTTTTTTAAACCGATTTGTTCGAAATATGTTAATGAAATGGTTGATTGACCCTGACAAACAACAATCATTCGAGTTTGTGTAGATCATTCGAGATTTTATCGATTTTTTGAGATTTATCGATTAACTAAATTAAAAAGCGTATAGCGTTGAGATTTTGAGATTTTTGGATTAACCTAGATTTCCGGTTGACAAACTTTAAGTGTTTTGGCATTGAAGTTATTCGCTATTTCCTAGATTATGCGACGTCTTCCAGATATTTTTCTGAGAAACATGTTGTTTTGTAATTTGGAATTGCTTAGCATTGTATTGTGATGTCTTTTTATTACAGTTGGTGATTTACTGATTTTTCAAGATTATTCAGCTTTTCGATATTATTCGACTCTAATCGACTTTCTCTCACTTAGTATTATGTAACAGATATTATTAGGATTTCATACATTTTTCGACTTTTTTTCATTTTTTTCGAGATTGATGCATAATATATTTCAGATTATTCGAGATTCTTAGTAATTTCTTGATTTTTTAAGATTACACCAGGATCCTCAGCTTATTCGAGTTTTTCGGAAAACTCGAAGTTTTTTGTGATTATCAATATTTTCCTAGATTTCTCACATTATTCGATTTATTCAAGGTTATTTTCCCGATATTCGTCGAAATTTGCAAGCGATCGAGTTGGGTCTTGTTACTGAATTAATGATCTGCCTAGCATCGAGTTATTTAAAGTTAAGTTAAATTTGGAAAATATTGATTTACATAGGTGACATTTGTTGAGGATATTTCAGATTATCCGAGTTCTTTGAAATAATTTTGGATTATTCCGGATATTGCGAATTTGAACGGGTGAATTGGGGGTTGCTTGGTTTATCGAGATTATTCGATATTTTCGACATTGAAGATAATTCAACATTTTTAAGATTTGTGCGCATGATGCCTACAGTTAATTAAAAACTGTTGCTGATTTTCGGTAATTCTTCGAGATTTTTGTAATTTTGCAGATTCGAGGGGATTTTTTTGATAGTATTGAAAATTGTTCGAAAATACTTTATAATTTACTAGGATTCAATATAGCTGCTTTATGTTGAGTTGTATGGATCCTCCAAACATTTAGCTAATTTAGTATTTATTCAGCTTTCTCGAGGAGATGTTGGTGAAATGAAATAAAAATATTTTTAATTCGCACTTTGTTGAACTGCATTCATGTACCAATCACGAAATTTTTATTCGAACACTTCGAAATAATAAATCGGATTTTCTTCGATACATTTAAAATGATGAATTTCGTTGAAAACAGGTCATTTGTTCTGACCGGCTTGTTGCTGCGAAAACCGGCCTGACTGATTCAAAACAGGGCGGTTGGCAACCCTAGTGAAGTTGCCTCGCGGGCTACTTAGCTATTAAGTTAAGTGATTGTTTTGGAAAGATACTTGTGATACCGTGATACTTTCAGTAAACTTGGGGCTAGCTACCTGCGGGCTTCTTTTGGATTTATACAGCTCTAATTCGGACCTTGTCTAGTCGCCCTGTTTTAGTGTAGGCCACGCACTGAAACACGTAAGTAACTGCATAGAGCGGTTCCAAAGGATAGTGATTTGTAGCATTACATGTTACAAGCAACTGTTGCGTTGGAAGCAATCTCCTGGGCTCCTGGAAATTGTGATTTTCTTTCTAAATTTAAAAATAAATCTCCATTTTCCAAAAATTTTTGGAAAATTTTATTCATTTAAATTAATAAAGCGCTTTACCCACTGAACAACGAAATCGGATTTAGTTTTTTCGATATAATTCCAAAATTATTGCTTTTAAATTTTTTGATTCTTGACCAAATGTACCAAACAATACTATTTTCAATTACTTAAAATAATTCAAGAACATATTTAATTGGCTGAGAAAATGAAAATTAAATTTTTTCGGTTCTAAATAATTTTTTAAGGATGAAAAAATTAAATTTTCATTTTCCCAGACATTTAAATATGTTTTTGAATTTTTTAAATTGAAAATAGTATTGTTTGGTACATTTGGTCAAAAACCAAAAGATTTTAACGATTTTTTGGGATTAAGTATATCGAAAAAACTAAATCCAATTTTTTATTTCGCTTTTCACAGTGGCTAAAGCGCTTAACACAGTTCTCGGTTTTGAATATCAATAAAACTTCCAAGTAGTTCCGAGTGGATATGGTAAAGCGTTAAGACACATTGTAAGATAAACAAAATCAGCCTGGGGGGATTTAACAGGAACGACAGTGTTAATTGATAATTGATGTAACATAAGTAGGTAGGTGAAGCAGTTTGACTTGCTAAATGTCAATAATGATGCAGGACCCAATTCTTGTAACGAAACTCATAATCATTAGTTAAAAATATTTTGCAACCCAGAAAGTGAATGTCAACGGCAAACTGTAGAGTTTCTTTGGATTGTTTTATAAATACGGGTATTGATTCTCTGTGTAAACGTGAAAAATTGTAAAAAAGCAAAGGTTACTTTTATGAGTTTACAATTTTTCAATATTTTTTGGGTAGTAGTCAAACGAAAAAATTGCGAACTCATAAAAGTAACCTTTGCTTTTTATAAGTTTTCACGTTTACACATTATCTTATTTTTTAGAGAATCAGGGTTGTAGGTGGTAAAAATATAACGACGTTGTTTTAAAGTTGGATGTTTAGCGAGAATTTTGTTAAACTCTCAACTTCCTCAAAAAATTTCCTTCAAAACTGTTTTTGTGTTTTGCGAATGGTGCTCTTCCTATTGTACGAGTTTTATGGGTAGACAAGCCATTCGCTAATTAATGGTTGACGTTCGTAAAGATTTTCGCGCTTTATTCAATGAACGCTCTGGTTTTACAGGGTGAATTTACAATTCGTATAGACCCGTCACTGTTACCTCCATTTGTAACACTGAAATAATGTGCTGGAAAGCCGATTAAAAAAATGAAAATAAACTAACGGTTCTTCAAAGCATAGTGGATATAATTTTAATTTGAAATTTTTGATTGAAAAAATGGCCATTCTTCATGCCGCATCGGGAGGGCACTGTTTGGGTACTTAAATCTTTTATTATTTCACTATAATTCTAAGAGGCAACATTAATTAAAAACTACAGATAACTTTTGGTTTGCTATTAAATATTTCATTGCCAGAAATAAAATAGTTAGTCTTTCTCATTTGGCTAATTATATACTTAATTCATTTGACCTATTTACGTACCCTAAAATGTTGTAACTTTTTGCGTTTTGAACAATATTCCAATTAAATTTCATCAGTATTTAAAATAATTAATTCACATTCGTTCTAAGTCTGTTCCATAATGTCTCAAGTGATTTATTTTCGAAATGGGCTCGATCCTAGGTAAATCTTCTATACACGTATTTCCTTTTTTTTTATTTTTACAGCCTTTTTTAAAAAGAACTCCGCACAATTCATATTGGAAATGGTTCCCCACTAATTTGGCTGAATTTTTGATATTTTGTAATTTAGTCTTGATTAAAAGTATCTATGGGCACGAATCCAAAAATTGAGTAGATTTTGAGTTATCGTACACAAAACTCTAAAAAAAAGTAAGTTCTGGAATAACTCAAAATTTATTCATTTTTTGACTTCTTGTACATAGACAATTTTAAGCAGGATGATCTGAACCACAAAAATATAAAGAGGTGAATCCCACGTGGTAATCAGATCTTCGGTTTGGAAAATGTTGTGCAAACGTGAACTCATCTTAAGTCAACTCGAACTACTTAGCCTTCAAGTCACCTCCCAAATAAATCCCTAATTGAACCTCCCACTCACACCTAGCTAAACCTAACTCAACCTTAACTCAACCCAAATCGTAACTCTCAACTCAAACCTGGACTCAACGCTCAAGTCATTTCCCAAATCAACACGGTCCGAAAATTACATGCATACATAATCTCAACTCAAATCAACTGGCTGACCTTCAAGTCAACCCCCTAACAATTCTCAACTCAATCTAACTCAACCCAGTACTTGAACTGGACTCAATCTAACCTCAAACTAAATTCCGACACGACCCTCAAAATAATATCCCAACCGAATCCCTCACTCAACCCCAAATTAACTTCAAACTTAACCCCAACTGGAACTCAACGCTCAACCCAACCCTAAAATCAACCCCAACCCAACCTTCAACTGAACCCCTAACTGAACTCCAAACTCAGTAGAATTACAACTCAATCTTCAAGCCATAGAAACAGATAGGCGAAAAAAATCCAAAACGGACTCAGGAACCTTCAAAACGTTGAGAAAACTGTGTGTTTTTATAAATAAAATTTTTGGTTGAGATTTCAATAATGCTGGTCCTTGCGGGCCGAAGTTAATTCAGAAATTCATCCAAATTAGCGGCGACCCATTCCCCAATATAAACACAATTCATCAAGGGACTTTCAAGGGGCCAGCAGAATATAAGAAATTATCGGAAGCAACAGGAGAATATAATAGAATTTTTACATTGAATCGAGCCCAAGCCCAGTATCTTTGTTTGAATATAAGATAAATTTTACAAAGATTTTTGGAATAGTATTGAAATATAAATTACCATTTTTAAGAATCGCTTTCTAGCATTCAAGTCTTGCAATTATAATAAGATGTCACAAAAAAAATTCATTTGTCATAAGTAATAGTACATAACTAATTGTATAAGGGTTGTTGGAAGTTGTTGGAAAAAATGACATTTAAACTAACACACTAAAATGAAATTTTTAATATATGATGAGCGTTCACAACTCATCGCGCTAATTTTACTCAACATGTTGCAAACAGCAAGGCACCTATTGTAATAAAAAAATAACATAAAAAGATAAATCCCCAGAGCGCATCGTTTAGATCTAGTTTCGATAATGGTAACGGCTAATGGGCATAGACTGTGACACCTTCTCGATGAAGAAAAAATTGTAATGAAAGATAGTCTTATTGGCTTTTAATAATGAATTTCTAATTTGTACAATTTGAGAATAATTATGTTATTTGAGAAGATCTGGAAAAATAAAGTGGAGTGTGTAAAGGGCCTAGTATTCTGTAATTTGGGTCCTCTTTAAAAAAAATTCACAAATTTAACTTTAATAAGGCCCAACTCAGTTTAAAAAAAATGTGGATACATTTGCAACTAGTGAGACACTTTATTGATCGTTCCGCTCAGTAAGGTTGAACCATGTAAATAATTACTCAATGGGCGCTTTCAGGACAGCCAACTGTTGGTTGGCAACATGTCAAATAAAATAATTATGTTGTTTCCTGTATGCTACTAATCTCTGCTTTTTAGCAGTTTTACTATTTACACATTTTCTTAATTTTTAGAGAATAAGGTTGCTACTTTTCCGTCTGTAATATATAACTTTACTACACAACACATTATTGTTATCGGACTGTGGATTAGTTTTGCCTATTTATCCCTATAAGGGTGAAGTGAATTAAAAAAAGTAAATGCTTTTACTTAAATTTTTTTTTTTAAAAAATGCCCTATTTGTGTAGTACAGACGAATTAAATCGAATTTTTTTCCTTGAACGATAAAGATTACCTTGACAATGTCAAATGTTTTCTTATCCAACAAGTAAATAGTAAAAACAATCTTGAAAAGAGCAACTAAAACTCTTACTTTTTTTATTCACGGGATTCACAATAGCTTGGGTGTACAAATAAATTTCCGACCTTTTTTACTGAAATAAAAGACATTAGTTTGTGTAGAAAATGAAAGAATGTTTTATTCAAAGTATGCTCCTTTGGAAGCTATAACCTTCGCCCATCGTTCAGGCAATAAACGGATTCCCCGAAGGAAAAAGTCTGGTGGTTTCGAGGCGATCCAGTTATCGACCAATTTTTTGACGTTTTCATATGAATTGAAGTGCTGCTGTGCCAGGGCTGATTGCATCGACCGGAACAAGTGGTAATCAGAGGGAGCAATGTCTGGTGAATACGGCGGGTGGGGTAGAATTTCCCAGTTCTGCCTGTCCAAGTAATTTTTGACAGGTTTAGCAACATGTGGCCTAGCGTTGTCATGTTGCAAAATAATCTTATTGTGCCTTTTGTCCCATTCCGGTCGTTTTGCAGCTAGAGCTTGCTTTAAAGCCATCAGTTGTCGTCGATAAACTTGTCCCGTTATGGTTTCACGCTCTTTCAGCAGCTCATAATAGACGACACCCTTCATATCCCACCAAATACAAAGCATCACCTTCGAACCATGGATATTTGCTTTTGGCGTCGACGGCTCTGGTTCACCTGGCTTGACCCACGCTGGTTTGCGCTTTGGATTGTCATAATGGATTCATTTTTCATCCCCAGTGATGATCTGATGCAAAAAAACAATTCGCACATGGTTTTCCGACGTTCCATGTCCCTTTCTTTCAATTTGTGTGGCACCCAATTTACCGGCTTCTGAACCAATCCCATTGCATGTATACGTTGCGAAAAACATTGTTGGGTAATATTCAACTCTTCTGCCAATTGTTTTTCAGTCCAGTCTGACAAGGATCCACATCAAGCAATTCTCCCAATTCTGTATCTTCAAATTTTCTTGGTCTGCCTTCACGTTCTTTGTCTCTTACGTCAAAATCACCAACTTTGAATCGTTGAAACCACTCTTTGCATGTTGTTTTCGATGTAGCATGTTCACCGTAAACTTCCTCAAGCAAACGATTTGTTTCCGCTGCACTTTTCTTCAACAAAAAATAATGAAGTAAAACTTCCTGCAAATGTTGTTTTTTTTGCACAAAATTCGACATTTTCAATTAAATGAAAATAATTGTTGTTTACGCTTTGATCAAACGTCACTAGTTGTAATTATTCAAGCTTGACATCTAACCTCCAAAAAACCTGTATTGCCCGATTGAATAATATGCAAGCAGTGATACTAACGACACCTATCTAAAAAGGTCGGAAATTTATTTGTACACCCAATAAGTTATGAGGGATTTACAAAAGGTGGCGTAACTATCATTAAATCGCATGGGAGCATCTTGTAACTATATTCATGTTAAATCCTCTAAAAATCAGTGTGTGTCATTTCGCTGAAGTGTAAACAACATATTTTTTTTATGTGCTAACCATGTCAACCTTTGTGCCAACAAAATACAATTTGCGGTAAGCGCTGCTTTTTTGTTTTAATGTCAAGAAAAGTGTAACTGATGGACATCGATTGCTGTAAAGTTTGAGGACGCTGAGTTGGAGGCGTTATTGGATCAAGATTTATGCCAAATTCAAGAGGAGCTCGCTGAAACTTTGGGATTGACTCAACAAGCGATTTCAAATCGTCTCAAGGCCATGGGTGTGGTGCAAAAACAAGGAAATTGGGTTCCGTATGAACTCAAGCCAAGAGAAGTTATAGCGTTCTCGTAAACTTTAAACAAAATAATTGTACATTACGTTAACGTTATATTTCAATTCAACCCATCTGCGCCCTACATTAATGTGATTAAATGTTACAAAAGTAATGTAATCAATGCAGATGAGGAGAGTGACGTAAACAACAAAATATCGGCATTTGAATTATGTATGTATTGTACTAAAATAAAATTGGTAATTTGGCGCAATGAGAGATTATTGATATTAACGCAAGTTGTGAAGTACTTATTAGTCGCGGACTCGATCGCTCTCTATATACATTGTATTCACCATTCTGATTATTTTAGTTGTATGTAGATGACGTCATAAATTATTAAATGTACTCTTTTTTTATTTGTATCAAGAAAATTTGGTATTGTATAAACATTTTGCTCATTACATTTTTGGTCATCAAAAGTTAAACGTTCAAATTATAAAATCTTTAATTTTATATTCAAAATAAATAATAAATAAATAAAAAGCGTGTGTGAGTTGTTTTTATTTTTTAATATATTTGGAGTCGGATATTTCTGAATTTGAAAGTGGTGTATGTGCTTACAATTATAAGCCGGGATAAGGCTATACACTATTAAGCCTGCCATTCCATCCGGTTTTAAGCGACAACATACATAAAAACCACAAAGTCGAACATCATTTTTTCACGTGCGAACAACTGCTTCAAAGACAAAATCGGAAAGGTTTTTTTTTGCGTCGAATCGTGACCGGGATTCATTACGACAACCCAAAGCTTAGAAAATCGTGCGGTAAGCCCGATCATGCTTGAACTTCAACGGCCAAACCGAATATTCATGGCAAGAAGTTAATGTTCACAATATGCCAAAAGACATGACAAAGTGATCTTTCAGCACGACAACGCTCGGCCACATATCGCAAAAGTCGTCAAGGAATGGCCGACGAAGAATACATAACCTAAAAACCATTTGTTTCTAATGCTTCTTGTTATATTTTGTTTTGGTTTTTTATTAACCAAATCAAATGAATATCGTCGGTTACAATAACAGCAATATGAATATCTCATGTTAGAAAAAAAGAGAAAAATGACTCAAGGCATAAGCACCAAATAATTTGAACCGATTTCACCCGATTCGCTCATTTTTGATACTTCCATCATAAAAACATACAGAAATACAACAAAAATATTTGACAGCACACAACAGCAAAGTGTATATTTTACGCTGTGTACTTATGCAAAATCCTCAATACTCAATCCTCATTTTGCGACCAAAATCGATGTCTAGGTGACAATAAAATACGGACACTGTTTTTAAATATTTTTTTTCCTTATCTTAGGATGCTGCTTCAAATATTTTGTTTTTTATTTACAGATTAAAATAAAGTCTTTTCATTAAAAAATGTTAGTTCTCTATTCCTTTAAATTTTTGAGTTTTCGTGTCTAAAAAAGTCGTTTCACCTTTATCGAACTGTACGAAGCTGGAAATTCGACAAAAAAAATTAATACAGGGGTCGGCACTCGAAGTGTTACCAATTAAAAATGCTGTAAATTTGTCAATTTAATTATTTTTATTTCAAAACTTCAGTAAGTATATCGTAAAAACATTGCAAATTTAACAAAAAATATGTTATTGTTCGATGTAGCCATCTTTAGCGCGGATAATAGGATCGAGTCTGCCCGAGAAGGCTTCACACGCTGCACGAATGTGTTCTGATGGTATTTTGCCCCATTCTCGGCGAAGAGCAATCTTTAAGGCGTCGACCGTCTCATATTTTTGATTTAATACTTTGGCCTGCAGAATGGACCATATGGGAAAATCCATTGGGTTCGGGGAATATCCGGGTCTTGTTGAAACGTCCAATGGTTTTTAACGAATTGTTTACGTGCCCAAGGTACCAAAGCAGTTTGTTGATTTACCTTTACGCCCTGTTCAATGAAAACGAGTGGTGAGCATACTGTGGCAGTTACCGCGGCCCAAACCATCAGTGATGCAGGCGCTTGCTTTCGCATAGCAATTCGCTAGTCTAAATTGTCTTTTGATTTGAAGTCGAACCAAACACGATCGTTTTGTTTGTTTACATATATTGCTGAACCGTAAAAATTGTTCTCGTCAGAAAATACCAAATTCTCAAGCTCGCCACCAACGTGCAAGTATTTTAACACCTTTGCTCTTGTTAGGCGAACTGCCTTTTGTGCAATTGTTAAATCTTGCATTTTTTGTATTTTGTAGGGCTTCAATCGTAGTTCATTTTTTAATATGTGTCCCATGCCACGAGCTGACACATTGAGATTTTTTGCCAATTGAATTGCACTTTGTCGTGGATTACGTTTAATTTTGCCCTTCACCTTTCGAACCATTTCTGGCGATGTTACTGATTTTGAATGTTCAGCTCCATGGCGTTTTTTGATGCTACCAGTTTCATTGTATAACGTGTAATGGTCCGATAGACAAACATTTTGTTCACATGTAAATGTCTTCAGCTAAATACAAAGTAATTACACTGTTGCGTTTGAATTCCATTTCGATAACGTTTTTTAACTGTGACTTAAAACGATATGCTTCCGTGGGCTTGTGAACAAAAACAGACTGACGCTTGTCAAAAAATGAGCGCGCTGTCATGCACCGTTTGGTTGCTACAGCAGCGTGAAGTTGGTAACACTTCGAGTGCCGACCCCAATGATTCAAATTTTTCATTCTCCACTTCAACAGTCTTCAAAGCGATAAAACGATAACAAGAGTTCGGCTGTTCATCGCACCGTCCAACACTCCACAGCTCACCAACATCACCAAACGTCGGATTCATCGAAATCCGCAAATCAAGATGCTTCATATAGCCAGGAGTCCTCAAGTGACTGAGAAGCAGTTCGAAAAATAGCTAAAGAAAACCTAAAGAACTATCCGTACAGGCTCTAAAAAGCCCATCTTCTTACGCACAAAATAATGTTTACACGACTTAAAAGATGCAAAATGTTACTGAAGCGGTTCGGGGGCAAAAAATCCAGAAAAATTATTTTTACCGATGAGAAAACACCTCCCGGAGCAGTTCGAATTGTTGGCAGAAGCCAAAAATTTAAATCGGTTATTGCTTGGGCTGGATTTACCGCTGTGGGTAAGCTTCCGCTCAAATTATCGACGTTATGCAATGGCCACCGTATTCTCTGGATTAAAATCCTCTTGAATATTTTGTTTGGGACATGCTTGGATACCAAAGCCTGCGAACTATTATGAAATTTTTTTTTTTATTTTATTACATAAATGTGTTATTTACAAGTTTGGTTTAAATTCTTTAAAAATTTTTGGAATTTAATTAGTTGCCGTATTTTATTGTTACCCGGTACAACTGCTTAGAACCAAACTCTATTTTTAATAATATCTCAAATATATCTTTCCATTTCTCAAGCTTGAGTCTCAAAAATTTAATATAATTATAAAGCCCGGATTGAAATTGAAATTTAGAAGTTGTTAACCTCATACAGAAATATCCTAGAATACTTACCGAGAATTTTCAATTAATTACTTTAACTTTGAATGATAATTAATTAATTCGTGTAATTTCTAATATGCAACCGGTCCTTAGACCATTTTAAATGTGTTTTACAAATTAACACGTAGAAATATATTAGTATTTACGAACAATCATTCAACGAAACCGACTGATACACAGAAATCTATGGTTTTTCTCCCATTGCTATTTGAGATTGTAAGATAATTTAATCCAGTTTGGAAATGATTAGCTTATGAAAACATTCAAAATTAAAGTAAAATTACCTTACACAGAAATAGAACTGTGTGAATGTCGTGAAGAAGAAAAATTGTGAGAGAATTTGGCTGTAATAGTATAATTCGCTAATACAACCTGTATAGTACATTCTGTATATAAAGAATGTAAATTGTGTTACAATCAGTCCAGTCGCTGCGGCGTGATGAGGAAGCTCATCAGTTCGAAACTGGGTTTAATTCTCTTACAATCTTCGCAACATATTAAAATTATATAAATTAAAATTTTTAACTAATTTTTAAGGAAATCTGGTCACCTTTTCTTTTTCTTGCAGCTACATAAATACAAATAGTTCAAATCAAGAAAGATACAAGTTATACTTGTTTTCGTATTGTAAATATATGTACAGTGGTGACTTTATACATATATAAATAGTGTGTAGACTTTAGTCATATATGCTTAATTCTATAGCTGTGTAAATGTAAGTATGAATATTTATTCAGAAAAATGTCTTAATAGGTTTCTTATGATATTGCAACAGATAAAAAGAAATTGAAATACAAATATTTTTGTTTGGTCTATTACTCAATATTTATACACACTTAAGTTGCATTTAAAACGAAATGATTATACTCGTACATACATACTTATTGCACATCATTTAGATCCAATTAACGTAATTAGAGTTGTACACATGTAAGGGAATTTTATATATTTCAAACACATTGAGATGTATCTGGCAAATAGAGTTAATGGGAAAATGCATGTCACACAAATATAAATCGTCTCATTTCTTTATATAGAGTAATGTACCCTGCCATCAGATAAATTTTAATTTCCCAAATGAAATTATTCCGACTTATTTATTTTAGTTTTTTTTTTTTTTTGTAGTTTATTATTAATTTAAATGGTGAACACTGTTAAGTGGCATAATATGATAAATTCTATTGTTAGCTCGTGAATAAAGCTAATAAATTAAATGTTCAATTCGCATTATGTAATGTATGTGGATGTACAATACAGATTAGAGACTTGGATCATCATCGGAATATTAATTGTTGCTGAAGGTTAAGTATTATAAAAATGTTATATTTTTAATTGATTGCTCTGTTAGAACACTATTCCCCGTCTTTTCCGGCCGTACCGATATTTAAATTATACGGATTCACGGTACTCGGTCATTAATTCAACCATACACATAAACCAACCACTAACGCCTTATGAGTTTATGTGCGTATACATCATTTTATATTGTGGTTAATCATTCAGTTTAAGTTACAACTCTATTTGTATTGTAGAATCGAAAAAACAAGTGTCAAGTGTGTACATATTTTAAATACAAAGTGAATCAACCGTGTCAGTCAACAGGTTTTAATTATGTATATTATAAAATCCGAGTTTCTTTTTCATTTTTATTATTTTATGAATGAGACGATATTTATTTTTGTATAATATCGAATAGATATTATGTAAAAGAAGCATTTAAATTCGAAACCCACTGTATACATCCCATTTACATAAACATAATAATCATATGTATGATGTACATTAAATTAGCTGAAAGTTACCAAAATAAAATTTTCTAAAAATATTTAAATTAATTTTTATGTTAATGTTTTAATGTTTTAGTAGAAAGTGGTCTATTCGATATACATGTATATGATTGTGGTTAATAATATCCGACTTAGTAATTTCACATATAGTTATTTACGTACGGTACAACCATTTTCAATGTGTATATTTGAAATCCAATTTTTTTTTTGTTTGTAAGTAAATTATTATTTATGTAAAACGAAGCAAGGTGAAGTTCAACGAACAATACAATAATATAAATTTCAATAACATCAAAATTGTCGAATGACACAAAAAGATAAATCAAAATGCGCCAAAATATTGTAGTGTGTATAAATTTATATTTGAATACGATTCTGCGTTTAACTAATTATGTATACGTCTAATCTGTAGTATATTTAGAGCTAACAATCGTGGTTTGGAAATCTTGCGGTATTTGAAAATTTGTTTATGTTTTAGTTGCACAACTTATAGTTAATAAGTTGTATTACGTTTAGTTGCACAACTTGAAACTTCCGCATTTTTATTTCGAAACTCAGATATTTCCGGCTACCTCAAATCAAGTCAAGATTCTCATAAAAGATATTTGAACAATTCATAACCGGACATTGAATTATATTCTGAACTAGGTTCGAGTACTAAATGTGGTACAAGTCTGGAGCCATTTATACAGTACTTTTAGACCCAGCAGTTTGAAGAATGGAATGGGAGCGATTACAAACTTAACTCGAGTGGGTGATATTTTCCAAAAGAAGGCTAGCGGAGTTGAAGATATCTATGATTTTTTTTTTTTTTTTTAATTTTAAATATACCATATAATGCTAATTACTGCACACTCTGTTGCGAATAAGCTTATGCTCAAAATAGTAGTTAAGTACGTGCACAGAGAAATAAACCAAATTTCCAGAGTTTAAATTTTGTTTTTGTTTATTTTCACCATAATTTTTGAGCAACCTCGTTTGGCATATTGCGCCGAATTGTTGCCTCCGCACATATTGTTAATATATATGTACACCAGTAGCGTAGGTAAGCCTACGATAAATCACAAGAGTTTTGACTCGTTATTGAAGCATTAGAATTAAAATATACTTAATGCCCCCGTCCTAGCAAAGATCTTCTTTATTTTAATTTATTTGTATACTGATACTAACCTAAAAATATTAGCCTAATACTTTTAAAAGAAATGATACTTGAATCAAGAAATAATGGCCCTAATCCAACACCTTTCACATTCACTTTATCATTTATTCTATCTACATCTCAGTTCTTCGGACATAGTATTGCCCGTTTTGAAACAGATTCAATTATGTTTCCTTTAATCGTTTCTACAAATATCTCTTGGGTTAAAGATCAATTACAAATAAGTTATAAGAAATTTCAATCATATCTTCTGCTAATCCATCAACGTTAGCTAAATGTCCATTCCCTAACTTCAATAGCCATTCACAGTAAAGCCGGTCTAGAGATCTCATATTGCTTACTAAGCTAAGTTTTCAAATTGTATCCAGGATTTACTTTTTTCAATGTTTTCTCAATAATTGCAGGACACATTGAACGAGGAACAATTGTCTGAAATCACGTCCCAGTAAGATCACTTTTCCTCCAAAATCTATTTCATTATTTGGTAACCGGCTGATTCATCTCGCACAATTCATCCCAATCAATTCATCCCTTATGGTTATTCAAATTCTTTTTTTTCAGTGTGCCATGAGTTATATCTATAAACACATTAAGTATTAGAATTTCCGTGTCTTCTGGAATATGTATATTAAAAATTGGAAAATATTAATAAAATATTTATGCCATTTTAACTATTAATTTTAATTTAAGTAAGTATGATTTATTAATTTTATAAATTTAAAAAAAAAAATTTAAAAAATTTTTTTTTAAAAAAACATAATTTTTAACCAGAAATTAGAAGAAAGAAATGGAGGAACAAATAAAATTTTAAAAAACGGAGAAGAATAAGGACTGTTTGTTATATCAGGGATTCGTTTTCTATTTGGATAAAACATTAAATGAAAAAATAATTTAGAAGTGCGCTCAGTATTACTTCACAAAATGTCCTGCTCGCTTACATATTCGTGATAACGTTATTGAAAAGAAGCTGCCGGACCTTTTCGAACACAACCATGCTGCCGAAGCAACAGAGCTTGCAGCTCGTCAGCATATGGCAAATATTGTTCAGAATTCCAAAAATTTTCAGATTGGTAGCACACAACAAGTAATTTGCAAAGAAATACCGACTATTTCCGATGCTGCTGCTGCAAAAATGCCACTGGAGAGATCGATCAAGCGTTCTATTCGAAGAATACGTATTTCCGATGTTCCACATTTACCACTTCCAAAGGATCGAAAATCACTTGTGGATCCGGAATGTTATACAAGCACAATGAATGGTGACACATTTTTGCTTCACGATTCACTGACCGATGAAACCTATAATAATGGAGAAAATCATGAACACCGATTCCTAATATTTGCAACTAAAAACTTTTTGAAAATATTAGCAAGAAGTAATTTCTGGTATGCCGATGGAACTTTTGAAGTATGTGGCTACTTATTCAAACAATTATTCACTATACATGCTCTACAATATGGAATCAACATTCCAATAGTTTATTACACAACATTCCAATAGTTTAAATTTCTTTTCCAAAGCACCTTTAGGGATAAATTATGCAAGATGAATTGTGCGGGATGAATTGTGTGGAATGAATTGTGCGGGATAAATTGATATCGGGGATAAATTGTGCGGGATGAATTGATTGGCTTTCAATAGCCTATCTATTGTATCTATTGCATGTCACGATGCCATTGTGCAAAAGTTTCGTCTTTCGAATATTTTTTCCATCGTTGGAATTAATTTCGTGTTGTTACACTATTATTCGCTGCAATTCCTGTCAAAGTCAATGCAGCAGGTAATATAATTTCATTTTTGCCTCGAGAGTAATTAATCAGAGTAGTTTTAAATAAGTCTTTCCACTTCCTCCTGGACCGTCCAAGAAAAAACATTTAGGACTCAATAACAGAAACACAGCATTTTAAAGTTAGTCCAGTCAATTGACAATAACACAAAAAAACATCTCTAATATCTTTCAACCCATATAATTGACAACTGTTCCATCCACATTCATCTCCTCCTTTATGCAATTTATGACAGTAATTTTCAATCACAACTTTTTTGTTATTTTCCCACAATGTGCGCTTGATGGTTCTTGCGCAACATCAACATCAAGTGTGTCTTGCCACAGTGAATCATCAAGTAAATATCATTTAGCTTTGGCAGCTTCCTTATAAGTTTCACAAGATATGATGTCGTTGTTGTCGGTGGCATAAGTTCGCAGGTTTTCAATAGAAGTTGCACCGCTCTCTTGGCACAACAAAAGTCTAACGTAATATCTCTCTCTGTCTTTGAGACTTATCGTCTATATTCTTTCAATCACTTTATCAAATTCTCTCTACCGTTTCGTCCATTGAGTATTTTTTCTGATCCCACATAGTGTGCTGGAATTTCCAAATATTTGTATTGTTGCGTACTTTGGTTTTGTCCATTTAGATTACACCATTTAGGTTTACTGTAAAACAAACAGACTTTACAGATCCAACAACTGAATAAGTATGTATATTTATAACGTTTAATTCAACTAAAGAACTCGGAAATACATCCAAAATCTCAAAAAAATATGGAAAAATACCACTCAATGCCGAATAAACGTGGAATTAGTAAAAAAAAAACGAGTTGCCCCATACAAAGACTGTGTCCGAAACCTGTGATAAATATTTTTTAGTACAGTTTCGAAGTTTATTTGACTTATTCAAAATAAATTCATTGTGTGATTTATGTAGTCGCTTTACCGTTTTATTTCAAAGAAATTGATTTTCCTCATTTGCTGTATGAAGACGCATGACTTTTCTCTGATTTTAATTCTGTTGCTGTTGTTGTGTTATTGTGAGAGTAAGCGCTCAGAATATCCGATAAATATCCAGAAAGGTGATCCGGTCAATTTCATATTTCTGCGAATGTAAATATCGCATATGTTCGTGTTATAATATATTCGCATTACGTACGCTTAGGCAGTGATAGATGCAAACATTTTGCCTTTATGGGCTTAAAATTCAGCATGGTGATTGGTTGAAATAGGTGTCACTTTTTTAAGGTTTTTAATTTTACCTGAAAGGCAAACAAATTTTTCATAATACAAAATTTAATAATGTACAATACAATTTTCAATTTTTGCCTTAAATGCGTTTAAAATGTTCTACTTGATGGGACTCTTTTTATTGCCTTAAAGGGGAAAATTGTACATGTATCACTGAGCCTATATTCAATACCAAAGCCCAATTTTGAAAAATATTATCTTTGTTTGCCGAGTATCGCTTCGGGAATGCAATTGTATACTAAAAATGGCCCAGCAAGTCTTTTTCGAGCAATTACTGACATTTCAACAGGTAACCGGGCGATTCCACTAGCACAATTCCACTAGATACAATTCCACTGGACGCAATTCCACTGGGACAATTCCACTTTTCACAATTCGACTGCGGAACAATTTAACTTAAACAATTTAACTTGCGTTATAACTTGTATAGTTACACTAATGAAAGGCAAACACACAATTTAATATTTTATTGGTGTGATTGAAACACAATTACGAAGATAATTATAACTATGGATTTTAAATGAATGAAAACTGCAATGTGTAAAGAAGCTAATTGATAATAAAATAAGGGGATACCTTTCGAAAAAATGGTAACGATACAATGGTAAAAAATGTTTCTGTTGTTGCAGTTATTACGATTCTAGGCTTATTCCACTAGCATAATTCCACTAGACACGATTCCACTGCACACAATTCGTGTTTAACATTTGTAGTTCTTTCTTCAGGTAACTTTTAAGTTTAACTTTTTTTATAATTAAACGAATTTAACTGGCACAATTTAACTTTTTGATAATCAAACGCATTTAGGATGGTAAATCGCGCGCGCGCGATTTACCATCCTAAATGGGTTTGATTATCAAAAAATTAAATTGTGCAAGTTGAATTGTGGAAGTTGAATTGCGCCAAGTGGAATTGTGCCCAGTGGAATCGTGCCAAGTGGAATTGTGCCAGTGGAATTGCGTGCAGTGGAATTGTGTCTAGTGGAATTGTGCTAGTGGAATAGGCCTAGAATCATTTCAACAGCATGATTCTAAATTTTAGAGGTTATGTAACATTTTATTAACCTTAATATTCTGTAAGCAACATTATTATTCTGTCCCGGTATCCAAATTCACCAAGGAAAGCAAAAAACTTGCTGCTCACAACGTTTTTTCACTCACCTAAATAACACACTTAAATCCAAGAAAATAAATCACGTTGGCTTGCAAATAATTTTAACATATCACGATACTACAATACCACGATACCATCATACCATCATTAATCGTACCATCATATAATCATCAATCGTACCATCAAACCATCATACCGCCAAACTATCATACCATTACACCATCATATCATCATACCATCATAACACCATTCAAACAGACGATCATACCATGACACTATGATTCCATCATACGATTCCATCAAACGGAAGTCTGCAAAAAAATTGAAATACAACATAGGAAAAAGTACAAAGACAAAAAGAGAAAAAACAATCATCTGCTTAAAAAAGTCAATTGAAACCCGAGAAACAAACCCAAAAAACCTCGTCTGCTTTTTTTGCAGATGTCGAGTTTCATATTTTTTTTCTGTAAAATCGTCGATGCTTGGAAAAATAACTGTAATAAGGTTACATAAATAAGAAAACCAATCATTTGTATTGGTTAATGACATTTTTTGTTTAAATTTATTTCTTATGTGTAAAGAAAATGAATTTTTGATTTGACATCTGCATCTGCTAAAATTTTTGAATGTAAATCAGTCTTAAAGCACCATATCATAATTGAGCCCTAGCCACATACCGTCGATCGTGCCATCCTACCATCACCCGTCGTACCATCACACCATCGTACCATCGTACCGTCATACCATCAGACGGTCATTTCATCAAACCAACATAGCGCTTAGGTATTCTGATTTATATTCAAAAAATTTCGCAGATGCAGATGTCAAATCAAAAATTGGTTTTCTTTACACATAAAAAGTAAATTTAAACAAAAAATGTCATAAACCAATGCAAATGATTGGTTTTCTTATTTATGTAACATTATTATAGTTATTTATTCACGCATCGACGATTTTACAGAAAAAACATGAAACTCGACATCTGCAAAAAAAAGCAGACGAGGTTCTTTGGGTTTGTTTCTCGGGTTTCAATTAACTTTTTTAAGCAGATGAATATTTTTTCTCTTTTTGTATTTTTTTCCTATGTTGTGTTTCAATTTTTTTGCAGACGTCGATTGTCGTTGAATGTAAATCAGTCATTATGACTCGTTGAATGTAAATCAGTCAAATGACAGCAAATAACTTATTATGGTTCGTCATTTGCTAAAATAAATTTGAAATCTTAGTTGGTTAATTGTTTCTTTGCAATAAACTATTTTTTGGCATTTGTATCAAATGCCTACTTTGTTAATTTGTATGTTTATAAAATATGCTTACTTTGTTGAAAGGACATGTTTATGAGCCAAAAAATGTAGCACGACAGTTCAATATTCAAATCAATGGGGAAATATTTTGGAAAAAGAGGCAATTTACTGCTCTTTCTGGAAAAGAGCCAGGACATATTCTGGAAAAAAGCGGAAAAATTATTTAAAAATATTTTGGAAAAGGGGGATTTTACTACTCTTTCTAGTAATATATTCTGGTAAAAACGGAGGAAAATTCAATAAAAATATTTGAATTTTATTTATGTAGTACAGTGCTGGGGGTCAAACATATTTTATTATAAATTGGAGTCTTTTTTTGGTAAAATTACAAAACTTTTGCAAGCAATTGGCTTATTGTTTTATTTTAAATTCATTTATGACCCAATTTAAAAAAAAAAATAAAAAATTTACCTGCAATTTAGGGGGAAAAATCGAAAAAATAGCAAAATATTCAAAGTACCCTATTTGGAACTTATGTAAAGGAGTAGTGGATTAAAGTAAATTATTGGTTTACGCAACTTCTATCTTTAATATAACCATTACGTTGTCCACATTTAGCTTTTATTATGGCGGTACATCCCCGCAAGAGCTGTGCCAAAACATTGGTTAAACAATTAGTTTACTTTTACGCCTACCGTCAAAGGACGTAAGAGGGGATCTTGAACAAGCAACGGGCAAACGAAATGGCATTTTGATTTATATTATTTTGCAGCATAAATAATAACCACTTCAAACAAAATGGAGAAATTTTCTAGTTATTCAAATTTATGCTAGATTCAAAAAATGGCGCCACCGTCGCTTTTCTAGCCGATACAAAGTGAGTTAGTGATACTGCATTGTAGCCGCCATACTATCATACCATCAAAGCCTCTTACCATTTTTACATCAAACCATCATACTATTATACCATAATATCACCATATCGTGCCATGGTTAGACAAATATAAAAAAGATGGTAACTATTATTTGGGAATACGTAATTAGGTGGAACTTAAGAAAAATCTTTTTATTTTTAGAAAATTGTTCATTTTGAACTGTAAGTTTGATTAAAGTGTTATTATCTTTTACAACTATCAATGGCTTAGTCATAGTAGTGGGATCAGCGCTTGCCCGTTTCCGGGAAAGGGGGTTGTAATTTTCTGATTCCAGGGAATTCTTGAGATTCTGGGCACGACAAATTTTATTACTTCATTATGTATGGTAATATTTTAAAATTTAAATAATTTTAAATTTTAGGTCGAGAAATGGAATAGAAAAGACGTTAAGTAAGATTTAAAATAACTGAAAAAAAGCTCTAAAGTACTTCAGCGGATGTGGCTATCTAACATAATATTCAGTTCTTTACCCTCTAAATCTTTAACGTGTCTTTATTTTTTAAATCGTTGCATTCTTCACCGGCTACTGTCTGATTAATTTCAAGAAGTTTACAAATGACATATAGGAGCCTTAAAATTGGATTTTGCTCTCCCGGGAAATATTCGTAATACTCAGCTGAAACGGGAATACAAGAAATTGTAAAATTTCTTAAATCTCCGGGAAAGTGGAATGCTGTAAATTTAGTTTCGCTTGCCGCGGCATATTTATTTAAATTTCAAAATCATATCATTTAAAGCTTTATTTACGTCATGGAAATAAATAGACTCACGCTTGGTATAGATAGGCATTAAGAGATCACGCTTTCAGGTCTCCCAACCAGCATGTTGGCATAAGAAGTTTGTTGACGAAATAAATAACATTTAAATTATCAAGTTATCATGAAATTTTCGATCGTAAATAGTCAGATCTCAGCACGCCGCCATATATTCAACAAGTAACAGCGTTTAGCATTGCACAGTACAGGTACTTCTGACTAATCGCAGGATTCCTTCCTCTTTTTATTTGTAGTGTGCTATTTGTGTTTATGGTGACATCATTCCTAGAATATTTAATACAAATAATGGATCTGCTTGCAGGGTGCTGTCAAAATTTAACACTGCGTTTTTTATGCACGGTGTTAATTACGATTCATACGAGCGGTACATTTGAAAATATTTAAAATTGAAAATTGAAAAAAACTTCATAGAAAAAATGGAAACTGTTAAAATTGGTTTCAAACGGTCTCATGATCTTGTGTTATACGCTTCATTTCGAGTTGGTCGCAAAAAACTACAATCAGCTAAAAAGCAATATTAAGAGGAAAATATTTATAAAAATTGAACGAAAACGAATGTGAAAATAAATAGAAGGGCTTGAAATGGCAAAACAAAAACATAAAAGATCATAATACTATTGCCAATAATATATGGGTAGAGCCAGAAATAATAGCAGCAGCTATGTTTTCTGATGGCTGGCAAATATTAATGTTCCGGACTTGATGATTCTGAAAATAAATAGGAATTGATTAAAACCATAAAAATTGAACTAAATAATTTTACTTAACTTTTGATGTATCCTGTGAGATGCAAACCGTCATAAATAATACATATTGAAATTTTCTAATTAGATTCTCGTAAATAAGACTCATGTAAGTAATAAACTTTTATTTTATTTTTATAACAGTTAATTATACTGCCATATATTATTAGTAGATAAGAAACTTCATATACCGTTTAGTTTGAAATTGATATTATCTACTAGGTTTTTATTATTGTATAAAACTAAATTTTTTGCTCGGTCACATTCCTTGAGTCACAAGAGCCGTAAACAACATTTTTTACCAAACGAAGGGAGTTCCCCTTCGTGAAATATTTGTCTATCTGGCTAATTCCAGAATAATTTAATGTTGAAAATTTTTACTAAACATAGTTAAAACAAATTTTGTTGAATAAATTTGTATATTTATTTGGATTTATAACGTTAAAACGTTGTTAAATTAATCATCCAGTTTTCTGTACTGAAATAAATGCTTTACCAAATTCATTTTATTACGAGACCGCGATGCAGAGAGAGTCGAACCGTAAAAGAAGTGATTCGACGTGACGGGGGAAAATTGGGAGAAAAAGTTAACCCTAATGGAGCGGTACGTCGATGCATTTTAAAAAGTTGCCGCAACAGAGGTCGGCTCATTAGGTTGGCTTTGACTTTCACGTCGCATCGGTTGGAAACTTTTTCCTTTAAAATTTATTTCTCTAATTTTTTTTCTAAATTATTATTTACGAGCAAATTATGGAAATTATCCGGACCACATCCATCCCAGCTATCGATCCTCAGTTAACGATCACAATTTAATTGGATGTCCAAATATGAAAATGATAAATTTCAATTTAGAACATTAAGCAGATGCAGTCAAGTTTATTGGGCAGGCGAGATATTGAAACTGTTCCTGCTTGCTTTTAGCAAAGATCCAGGCGAAGTTGCGGGACTGGCGTTGACCCTGGCTAGAAACGTGTCTTTTTTATTTTTTTTACTTCATGTCTTTTGGGATGCTCTCTTATGAATGAGCTCATGCTCAATAGAGAGTGTACCAAAAGCTAAATAAATGTAAATTATTAAGTCAACAACACAGAAAATCACATAGAAATTTCACATAGAAATTAAAAATTGTTTTCACAGGAATAGATCTGGTTTTAATGTGACGAAGAAAAATTATAAGGGAATTTGGCTGTAATAGTATAATTCGCTAAAACAACCTGTACACAATACATTCTTTATTTAGAACGTAAAATTGTGGTACAATCAGTTATGGGAGGATTAATTTTTTCATAATCATAGGCTCATCCGTTCAAAACTGGAAATAATTATCTTACAACTTTCGGAAAAATATTAACTTTATAATTCAAAATTATAATGAGAATATAATGAGAGACCCCCTATGGGGTGTTAAATAATTGTTCTTAATACTCGCATACTTCTCTGTGTTATTTGTAAAACACATCAAAATTGTTTAGGGCCGGTTGCATATTTAGTATTACACAAATTAATTAACTACTATAAATTCAAATAAAAAAAATTGGTAACTAAATCGAAATATTCAGCAAAATCTTCTATGGTTCCATCGCCCTCTTCCAACCTTAATATCATCTAATGTCATATCTTCATGTTCTTCGCTAAAGTTTAATAAACGATTATGTAAAATATCGAAAGCTCCGATGTACAGTGGTGCTAACGCAAAGGCCCGTTCAATTACCAATCGACATTTCGAATGTATAATATTGTAGTAAACTTTACTATCCGATAAATTTCCGTTATTTTTGAACGGTGTCAATAAGCTGAATACCTAGAATGCTGCAGCACTTACTAATCAGCACTCTATTGCATAAAAAGTCTGTAATGATCCTCCTTATGTACACTGGTACTTGCAATACATGTAGAGCATTCAGAATATGGCTCCATTTGGCCGAGTTGAATGCATTCTTGACGTCCAGGGTGACCACGGCGCAGTATTTTTTAGAGCCGCCCTTCCATCTTCTGCCGTCTGTGCTTCCTTGGTGATTTCAACAACGTGTCGAATTGCGTCGGCTGCCGATCGAGCCTTTCGCAAACCATACTGCCGCTCGGCGAGATCTCCGGCCCTTTCCACAGCTTTCTCCAATCGATTGTAGATTATGCGCTCGAGTACTTTGCCAGCCATATCCAGCATGCACAGTGGTCGGTAGGAGGATGGCTATCCTGGAGGGTTCTTTCCCTTTGGCAACAATACTAGACGCTGTCTCTTCCAGTGTTCCGGGAATAACCCCTCCCTCAGACATGAGTTGTAGGCTTCTCTGAGCTCATCAGGTCTACCTCGCATGGCAGCCTTTAATGCAATATTCTGAATATTGTCAGGTCCAGGAGCTTTTTGATTCTCAAATCGTTGGCACGCACCGGCGAGCTCTTCTCTGGATACCGAGGGAACTTCCTCTGGGCCAGGTACTACACCGATGGCAGGGATCACATCAGTTTGCTGCGGGAATAAAGCGGTAACAATTCTGTTTAGTGTCACTGGGTAGGTGGGAGGCGATGCAGTGGAATTTCAGGGCCGGTTCATGACGATTTTGTTGGGTCTTCCCCATGGATCACGATCCACTTCACTGCATAGCTCTTTCCAGCATTGACGCTTACTCGCCTCAATTGCCTGCTTAAATTGCTTTCGAGCATCCAAGTATGTTCCGTGTAGGCTAGGATAGGACTCCGTACCCCAGGCACGTTGGTATTTTCTCCTTGCATGATGACACATCCGGCACAATTTTGCTATCTGCTCAGTCCACCAGTATGCTGGTGGATGCCGACCATCTAGAAATCGTTTTACCATGGTTGCATTACAGGCGTTGGTGATCGTATTCATCATCTGCGCCCCTTTCGCGTTAGCAGTCCCCAAGAGGTTCGGATCGTCCAGGAATAGCGTAAGTAGGTCTTCCTCAAACGTACTTGCCCTCTAACCCACCGGATTCCTTGTATTTGTTATACGTCCATCTTCCCTTGGAAGTTTTATTTCAAAAAATATGGCTTGGTGGTCGCTGTGCGTGTAATGTTCGCTGACTTCCCATTTAGTCAACATTCGCATCAAGCAGCTGCTACCGAACGTCAAATCAATCACGGAGGAGGCACCACCTTTACGAAAAGTTGGTGTGTCACCAGCATTGAGCAGCACAACATCTATTGAAGAAAATGCTTCGAGTAGTGCCACCCCTCTTCTATTTGTATCTCTACTTCCCCATTCAGTTGCCCAAGCGTTGAAGTCACCAGCAATGATAACAGGGTTTCGCAGTTGTGCATCAGCAGTCAAGTGGTCCAGGAAATACTCAAACTCTTCAATTGTGATACTAGGTGGTGCATAACAACTGTAGATATGCAAACCGTCAACTTTCACTCGCACAAATCCTGCGTCAGGGTTATTAGCCCTCTCCTGTATGGTCCGTCTGCCACAGGACCATATGGCGGCTTTGCCGGTTGGATCGGTTGCCCAATTACACCCATCCATATTTTTGTACTGTTCGCACAAGATAGCGACATCAACTCTGGCTCCATGTACTGTTTGGACTAGCACGTCCTGTGCAACCTCACAATGGTTTAGGTTGAGCTGGATGAACTTCATAGCCGGCATGCTTTTGTCAATGCCTCCACGTATACCATGCACCGACCATTCTCTGCTATATGGTTATGGTTCATCCTGTTCTTGCAAAGCATACATCTTGCTTCTTCCTTGCATTCTTTAAATACATGACCATTTCCTTCGCATTTGTAGCAGAGGCCAGCGCGATCAACGTCACATGTACAAATATGTCCATACTGCCAGCACTTGAAGCACTTTAAGGGCAATTTTTTTTCGCGGATTCGGCGGATTACGTACCTTGCCTTCAGCAGTCATCATTTTGGCTATCGAACTTGGTACAGCCATCACTGCCATTTGAGTGCCTCTATAGGTAGCTCTCAATGACTTGATACAGTCTATCGCTAAGTCTTTCGTCACCGCAAACTTAGTTATAATCGCCTTATGTACGTCTGCCTTTGATGTGGCCTCGTCAATGTCTTTAACTTCGAGCATAACCTCATAATCCTGCGTTAGCGTTTGGATTTTTGCATCTGCACCAAGAGCATTTTCTAATGCAGATTGGATTCCAAGTTCCTTTGGGTGTATATCTTCCCCCAACTCAAGTAGGAGATCGCCCTTTGCTGTCCTACGTATGCGAGTCACCTTATCAGAGAGGTCGTTCAAATTTGAATCCCGTTTAATTTTCTTGAGCATCTCAGCGTATGTGAGGGATCCATTCTTCGTTATTTTGATGGCGTCAGGAAGTGGATGCGGAATCCTCCCACGTTTTTTCCTTTGTTTCTTGCTAACCAACTGCCAGTCGGGGCCCGCTTCATTGTTAGGCTCACTAAGTTCGACTGGGTTTTCATTCGAACCTTTAGCTTCTAGAACTGGGGTTCCGCCAGATTTCTGTTTCCCTTTTTTTTGGGCGTGTTCAATGGGCGAATTTAGTTCATTCGACCTTTTCCGTTTGCTTTTGGATGCCATTTCCGCTTCCCTATCCGGCGGAACGATATCCTTCCCTTTGTTTCTCGGGTTAGAGAATGTAGGCGTGGTCTGGGTCTCACAGCATACTGTTATCTGCTTAGCCAAATTTGCAATTGTCTGCGTTGTCTGGTTCTCGTCATTCAGTTTTTCAACCTCGAGTGAGTGTTCAGCATACAGATTCCTGATTGTCGTGGCAAGCTTCTTTATTTCATGGTGTACATTACTCCTTGATTTGATGTATTCCCAGAGAAGTTCAATTTTCTTTCCAAGCCGATTAAAAGCATTAGGCTCGTTAATATCCGATAGTGAATCAGATATTTTGTGGTCTTCAGACTCTGAAAGGGACTTCGAATACTGTCGAAATCTTATTCTCGTGCTACTACTCCTTTGGAATGGGTTGGTTATTCCCCTTAACTCCTTAGAGTTTTTCCCGGTTGTCACTTTTGCATCATTCGATGTCGCACCGGTTTCCAGCTTCTTGTTCGGTGATCTTATGACATTGCCACTCTTCATAAACGGGTTTACCGTATGTGGCCTTATCCGGCGCCTACTGCTCTTGAATTCTGCAGGCAGGGCTTGTAGAATTATCTGTCCCAGCAGCCAAAGACCCCACTGCTAGAACATTGCGGTCGTTCGATCTCGACGACAGGGAGCCCGCTTGCTCACTCCCTAAAACTACCGGTACTGGGGATCTGACCCCCTGCACCCTAACTTCTCCTCCCTGCAAACCTTCCATGGTTGGTTTATTATTCGGGGTTCCTTCTCTATCTGTTTTTGCCCACGGGTGGTATTTTATTTCCCACCTACTCGCCGGCGAACCGGTGAGGGCACTCCCCTATCCGCCACCTGGGGACCCGCCTGATGGGAGAGCCAGCAACTCCACACGGGTGAGGGTTGGATTGTATAATGGTTTCATGACCAGACAGTATGATGGTATGGTTATATGATGGTATGATGGTACGATGTTATGATGGTATGATCATAGGAACGGTATGATGGCACGACGGTACAGTGTTATGATGGTATGTTGGTATGATTACATGATTGTATGATTATACTACAATGGTACGATTTTAAGATGATATGAAGGTATGATGGTATGAAGGTGTGGTGGATTGATGGTAAGATATACATCATGGTGTGATGGTGGGATTATTCGAGTTAATGGTTTAGTGTCATGATGGTATGATGGTATAATGGAATAATGGTATGAAGGAATCATTGTTTAAGGTTGTGATGGTGCGACGGTACGTATTCCGGTATGATGGTGAGTAGGGTTTGAGTTGAAATTGAGTTGGATTTGAAAGAGAAGTTCGGTTAGAGATTAATTTGAGGTCGAGTTTAGAGTATAGTGGGAGGTTAGATTGAGTTGAGTTCATACCATCATGTAGCTTTCGAATCGAGTTAAATTTGGGATTGGGTGGGAAAAGAAGTGTAGAGTTGAGCAGAGGGTTGAGATGTAGGTCGAGCTAAGTTGAGTTGACGTAGAATTAGGATTTAGTTAGCTTGCATTGGGATGTGAGTTGTTCGGTTGGGAAATTATTTAAGGGTTGATTTGAAATTAGGTTAAGGTTTGGCTGGGTTGGCCGTTAATTTGGTGATTGCATTTATGATTGTATTGCAATTGGCATAGAGGTTGAGTTGTAAATTGAGTTGGAGGTTAAGCTGAAGATTGACTTAAGAGGTTCATTTCGGGATTGATTTGAGTGTTGAATTAATCAAGACGGAAGTTCTGATCACCTTATGAAGTTTCAACCATTTATATTTTTTTTTAAAAATATGTTTAAATGAGATATAACAAACTTTCAGTATAGAGAAAAAATTCGAAAAATTTCAAATTTTCAAGGCTTTTGTGGCAGTACAAGCATTGCAAATTTACAAAAGAAAATTATACTGTTCCCAACCATGGCCATTTCGAAATTCCAAAAAACAATATTTCGCTCCACCCTAATGTATACAATACAAATACATTTGTGCATTCTCGACAGCATCTCGCAATAACGCCAATTTACATTGATATTCTTTACCATCGGCTTTACCAGATAAACTAAATGTAATGCAAAAGTTACCCCGTGCAAAACTGTGCACAGAGTAAATTTACTCTAGGCGGTGTTCTAAATTGCTCCATCATGTTATGTATCATGGCTATCCTAAAAAATTAGTCGAAATTAGCGAAAGTATCACTAATTTCGACTAATTTTTTAGAATAGCGAAAAAATGTGACGTAATCAGCAATTTATGGGCTTCGAATTTGTGTTCAGCGACCGAAAAACACCTAGTACATGTGGTGGCTTTCGTGTGTAAATTTTTTTTTTGTGATCCTGTGTTGTCAAAGAAACATCTGATTCATTTTCAAGACAATGAAGATTTTTCCAACTTGTGGTCTTGCTCGTAAATCTTTTTTGAGCTAAATTTTATTTTAACAGCTAATTATGCGCGTTTCATTTATTATTTACGTACAAGCAGTTATTTTCATTTATAATAAAATTGTTGTAAATATTAAACAAACTTAGCACAGAATTAGGGTATAGGTAACCTATTAATTGGCCTTTCAATCGGCAACACTTTTAATTTAAAAGCTGTAGCACAAATTTCAACGCAATAACCAGAATCGAGTTAGTTTCACCATACAATCTGCACTCGAATTATTAAGTGTATTCTCTATGTATTCATTCCATTTGCAAGCGGTAGGTAAAGTGTTAATAATAATGGAGTTACCTTTATAAACATACATACTTTAACAAAATGTTAATTTAATAGTGACACATCTATATAATATCGTTAATGTCACATATTAATGATTGAAGTCGCAAGGTCACACAATATTATCAACCTAACCCAATTACTAAAAAGAATATAAAAATATTCACCCGTTTCAGAACAAAAATACCGTCACCCTTGATAATAAATAATAATGAGAATTTAATTACTGCGATATAATCAAATAAACAAAAAAAAAAATTTCTATGGAATTCCATAAATCGTGAATTAATTTTGTGGGAGAGGGTTGTAAATAAAGTATACCACATTTTTTAGTTGTTGTATTTTCAACACAATTATCTTTTATTTCTTTAATGCATATGATTTTAATGTACGATACGCATACGCAATGCCGATAAGAATTATGAATTTTAATATTTGGGAATGGAAGTCCCAAAATACTGTATTAATTCTTGAAATGACATAATTTTTGTTGCTTATACTATTATCGTTTGTGATGACATCATATTGTCTTTTAGAGACAAAATAATGTTTGTTAGCATGATTTTTATATAAACAAAAATTGATCTTCAATTGTAAAACGATCAATTGTTGCCGCACCATATTTCATTATAGGCATCTTTAACATTTGTAGTTTCCGGGTCGCAGGTCCTCAAGCAACTCATCAGCACCCCAAAATTCACCTCTGTTAAATATTAAATGGTTAGACCAAGTTCAAGTTGGCCAAAATCCAAAGTGCCAGTTTTTTTTAAGCCGAATGCAGGTAAGGCTTACACCTAAACCTCAAAATTTTAAAATTGATTAAGCAACTTATTCATATAATTTCGACAAATCCCGCGCTCAACATGTTATACATGCCTGGATATATCGTTCATTCAGTCGTATCACCTTTAAAACATTAGTGCAATGATTTAGAAAGTAAACATTATTTTATGTTGTTATGTAAACAAGGTTTATTGGTCGCGGAAATCAACTACGAGTTACATTATGAGGAAAAGCGATAACGACAGATTTAATGCATTTTTAATGTGTTGTTGAACCTATCTAAGTGCATATACACTGGTCTTGTAGAGTGTAGCGACAAGATATAATTTTATTTGTTTTAACTTTAAAATGATTTATTATATGTCTTATTCTATTATTGTTAGATCATTCAAACTATTAAATATTAATGATTAAATTTTGCTTTTTAAGAACGTGAAAATCAACTTTTTGTCATGACGAATGCTTGTAGTTATTGGTAAGACAAATTTGGTGTACAGTTGAACCAACAAATTGGTTTTTATTTAAATTTGTAGGCAACGAAATTCGCATTTTTGGTATAGGAGCAGGTTATTTAACTGTTACAGACAAATGATTTCATATAACCAAATCATAAAGTGTGAATTTGACATAATATAATATGTAAATGTGTATGTTTTTAAAGACAAGAGTATGAATGGTCAATTCATTAACAATGACAACAGGTTAAGCTGCCTCAGTTCTAAAGGTCATGATAGTTTGGAGAAAAGTGTTCAAAATATTTATGAGTTTTGTACTTTTGAGGAGATTTCGCTGTAAAATAAAACATATTTCGCTGAAATTGAAGTTGACATTGACATATTATAACAAGACTAAACTCGAAATTTGTTTAGGGTGCGTACCTAGTCAGGCTAACTAACGACAATTCCAAACTATTTTGGCGCCCGCTTTTCAATAAAAAATTTAGTTTAGTACTTTGTGCCAGACTAATCTATTTACTAAATCGCAGTGTTCCAGGCTATAAAGCTCATAATGTTAGGATTTAGCGACTATTTTCTGAAAAATAGAAATTCCCGAGCAATTAAATTTTATAAACAACTGAGAAACTGTGCGTATCTGATAATGGCTGGTTGGTTTTATTACCTTCAATAACGTGAATTACAGTTTAGTCCAAAATTCTAAATACTACACTGAGACATTTTGTAAATAAATATTCGTAAAAGTGAATTACTAAAAAAATCGAACTCGTTCCAAACTCTTTCTGGTTATTACATTCCATTTAACTTTTATCAAATTTTCAACCAGAGTTTTTTTGGTTAGATGGCAGCTAGGATCAGCTGAGTTTTATTTTATACTTAGGTGACTGTTTAAATCACCAGACATTTTGGGTATCAATTTTTGAACAGCAACTTCAAAAACTTCTAGTTTACTTTCTACTGATGCAGTCTTAGATGGAAAATTAAACGGATTCTAGCTGAGAAATTGGAAATTCTCCCAAAACTTGAAAGCAAACCGCAGACGATGAGCAGGCCAAGTTAAAAGTTAGGTTTTATTTTGCAGTTTGAAAACAGCCGTGTTTTTTTTTTATTCTTTAAACGTAACAATACTCTTCCGTGTTAAGCTCTAATCCCTGTACCACCGTGGAAGCCTTACAACCTGTTGAGGAAAGATTCTCCCCACTGTCAATTAAATGTTTGGGTTTCATAGATTATAAAAATAATAATTTGCTAATAAAAATGGGCAAAACTCAGTTTAACCATTATTATTCCCCAAATGTTTTCTGATCTTCACTCAAACATCATTTTTTATTTTGCGAAGTTTCCGGAAGGCAGGGACCTAACGGGAATTTTAAATAAATTTGAGCTAAAGCACCAGGTTCAAGTGACTTTACAAAATCTCCCTTTTTCAAAGGACGTAGGAGCGAGTATCTGTGCAAATTTGTTGGGATTAGAGGACATTCTACCTTACAACGATTTATAATCGTTAAAATGAATTTTTTCCATTTTTATTCATCCATTTACCGTAACATTTACATAATTTGCAATGTTTTATCGCATTATCTGATGGAACTTATCCTAACCTAGACACGACCGAACTAATTGCAAAGAGATTCGTGTGAAGTTTGCTCTTATTTTGCTTAGTAGAAGGATTTAAACCCACTAAAAAAAAATTTGCACTGGTTGTTGGCGATTTATGTAACTAGTAAATGACTTTTTGCGGATATTTGTTTTATAATAATTCTCGAAATCTGTTGTTCCAAAGGCAATCATACCTTCGACAAATATCTCTCTTTCCAGGAACACGAAAGTCTAAAAAACTAACTATTGCTAAATGAACAGATATTCAGTGGTATTAGATGCATATACACAAGGAAATACAAGTTTGTACTTGTTACTACCGCTTCACTGCAAAAGAATCATCCGTTAATTTCATTAAAAGCAGAAACCAAGCATGCTTTGATCACTCCGGAAATTCACTTTGGACACGTGTGTGAAGTTATCCCAGGATTTCATCACAGTAAATAAAAAACTGGAATCAGGCAACCCTAGTAAAATTAGAAAGATGAGAATCAATTGCGATTGATATAATATTCACGACACACTAAAGATCGATGGATTTTGGAAAGCTTATACCTATTTTACAAACTAATTGTGATTTGTAAAATAGGTATGTGTTTAAGTGTATACGAAGAGCAGGGACGTAATCAATGCGAGCTTGTGACCCGCACTTACTGGGAATTCCAGGTTTATATAAACAGTTTCAGTCCACAATCCCAAATAGAGTGCTGCCCAAATAGACTGTAATAGAGGCATAAATATCTGCAAAGTTTCTACAGCATAACCCTGCCGTCATCTAATTAAGAAATATGAGTCTCGTTCGTTATCAGAATTAACCAGACCATAGATTCGAGAAAGAGCTATTAATCTGTCTTACTCATTTATGTTCGCACCTGGTAAGTTTCCCCGTGTTGAATCAAATTAAACTGCAGGCTCCACTCCTGATGGTGCCCTTCCGTCATATATGTAGCTCCATCCTATTGCTAGCTGACATCGTTTATGGTTAGAACAAAGGCGGCATCTTATCGCCTTCGAACCTTTAACTTTCGTTTTTGATTAATGAAAACATTTATGGCAAATGCTTTCGCTTTTATTAGTGTTACGACGGTCGACGAATTTCATTACTCGCGCCGTAATACTAATGCCCCTTATTCCATTATTCCATGCAGAGAATATTTAGGCACAAATGACCTGCATTAAGCACTCTAATTTGTTCAAAGTAATTATACTGTTCTTGACCAGCACTCGGTAGAGAGCACTAATTTAGATTTATTACGACGATAAACTTACGTTTAAGCAACTACAGTAGTACGTTATAGCATCAAGATGCTGTACGAACCCAGTTTCGGTGTACCACCTGTGCTTGACATAAGTTCAACTACGAACGTTTTAACCGCAACAACTGTAATATTTGCTACTGGAGCTGGAATTACCGCGGCTGCTGGCACCAGACTTGCCCTCCAATTGTTCCTTGTTAAAGGATTTCAGGTGTACTCATTCCAATTACAGGACCTCGGATTGAGTATGTATTGTTATTTTTCGTCACTACCTCGCCGTGGTATCCGTTTCTTAGGCTACCTCTCCGGAATCGAAGCCTGATTCCCCGTTACCCGTTGCAACCAAGGTACATACTATCATCAATAGTTGATAAGGCAGACATTTGAAAAATTTATCTCCGGTACTGGACCATGCGATCTACATGTTATTCAGATTCATCTTATTAATGCATCGATTGATTTTAATCTAATAAAAGCACACATTCCTTACGGTCCTAATTACGTGCATGTGTTAGCTCTAGAATTACCACAGTTATCCATGTAACTATGTATACGATCTAATAAATCATAACTGATATACTGAGCGTTTTGCGGTTTCATTGTTCGAGAGTGTGTACTTAGATATGCATGGCTTAATCTTTGAGACAAGCATTTTATGAACTAATTTATAACATTTCATATTAAACCTAATTCCAAACCAATACAATTCATATGATAAACTTATGTTTATTCGTTTAATTTGTGTAAAGGGATCGCAGTACGACGGCTGCTCTACCCTTTAAAGCGCTTCCACAAAATTTGTTAATACCAATAATTTAATTGAATTTAATCGATAACTTCAATAAGCATAATGATAGCTAATCGACGTCTTTGATTAAACAATTTCAGTGGCATCAATTTAACCATATAGTATCGTAGTATAGGTAAACCTACAATTCTAGTTAATAGTTTAAGCCTAACAAGTTCTATTGTTGCAGACTAGCCTGGGTACGACTTTAGAGGCGTTCAGGCATAATCCAACGGACGTTGCATCATACCACTGTTCTCTCGGACAAGTTTTGAACCATAGGTTCAAAACCGCGATGGTCTAAATCCAGCTCACGTTCCCTTGCACAATCCAACGCTTGATGAATTTTGCTTCACTTCATAATGATAGGAAGAGCCGACATCGAAGAATCAAAAAGCGACGTCGTTTTAAACGCTTCGCCGCCACAAGCCGGTTACCTCTGTGGTAACTTTTCTGACACCTCTTGCTAAAAACTTTGCATTAAAGTAATGCCATAGGATCGATAGGCCATGCTTTAGCAGTCTCTATGTGTACTGAACATCGAGACGAAGCCAACATATACCCTTTTGCTCAATATTTGGTTTCTGTCCGTACTTTTTGCATTGCGTCCGTAGGTTCTTGCATACATATTAGATCAATGTTTTCATGAACTGCAATTTGTCTAATTTCATCAGTCTAACAGCCTTTGCATTTTGCATATTCAGTTGGACAATCCTTAATTGACAAGTGTTGTGGTTTTTATTGTTTTTTTATCCCTCATAAGCAGTTTTCTTTATGGTTAGGTTCAAGGCCGCTCTGTGCAGATTTTGTTGTAGGTCGAATGGTCAAAAGCCTTATTGGCTTTCTTACAAGAGATACACTTCGTAGCCTCAGTTTTTGTTGGATAAACATTTCTGTCGTGACCGCCTTAGCTGCATTGTCCACAGACTTGATGTCTTTCCTTACAGAACTTTGCTATGTGCCCAAAGGCGTGATACTTGAAGCATCCTCTGTATACCCTACGGTTTTTAATAAGGGTAATTCTCGCTTTCGAAGCCACTTCTATAACGCAATGAAATGTTTTGCCATCTTGAAACTACCTTTAAGATCTTTGTTTTGAGTTTTGAAGAAAGTTTTGCTTAACAATTGCTTCCTTTACTTCTTCAATTTTCACGTCTGCCTCTATGTCAAAAATGATTGCTCTTGGTAAACGTTTATCTGGACGTTGGACAACTTCTCATTATTCAAAAAGAAGTCCAGATCTTGTTGCTTGTTTTTTTCAATCATAATACCGTCTTTAATATTACTGACCTTTTTTACAGCAATATTTGAAGCAGCGGGAAAAATGATTTCCTTAACTTTCTTTTTAATCTCATCACTATTTGCAAAATCAGCATTGCCGCTCACTATTGGTTTAACAGTGACAACCATCGAAGATTCCCACTGCGATATTTTAGGTTTTAGGACCTTTGCACCTGACTCATGAATTGGCGCTTGAATTACTCCTGGCTTTAACTTTTGAGCATAAGTTGCCTTACATTCAACGTTCTTTAAATACTTCACAATTTCCTTTCTTTCCGATAGTCGACTTTTCAAGCCGACGACCTCTAGACAGATTGTTTGGCCAATAGCTCTAATGCGCGAAACGCAGTCTTGCATTCTAGCTCTTTCAGCTACAGTTACTTTGATTGCCTTTAATTCGTTTTCAAAGACTGAGATCGCTTCAGCCATATCACTAACACTATCACTATTCTCTGACAGATTCAGCGTTTCAGCTTCAACACTATCGCTCCGAGCCCTCTTCCTAGCCCCCTTATTAGGCGCCGAAGAGCAGTCCATCTTCGGGCGCATATTCCCACCGCACCTGCACTGTATTTTGAAGTGCAGTGGATTTTTATTTCACCTTGTAACCACTTCTTCGTTGCCTCCCCTCAACCTCCTAGAGGTACACAGCTGAGGATTACAGAAAAATCCTCGTAAAATCTTAGATATTGTACGTACGTCTTTATATAAATAGTTTGGACAGTGACTTGTTTCCTCGTTTAGTAACACTTTGAAATTCGGTTGTATAAGTAATAGACGACACTAATACTTATCGCTCGAGGAGAAAAGTAGGGTAAAAATAGATAGGGACAGTGGGAGTCTCGTTAATCCATTCATGCGCGTCACTAATTGGATGACGAGGCATTTGGCTATCTTAAGAAAATCATAGTTACCACCCGCCGTTTACCCGTGCTTGCTTGAATTTCTTCACGTTCACATTCAGAGCACTAGGCAGAAATCACATTGTGTCATTACTCGTTAGGGCCCGCTACCCTTACCTACATTAATGTATCGACTAGAGACTCTTTATCATGGAGACCAGCTGCGGATATTGGTAAAGTCTGTTGAGAATTTGCGTAACACTTCCATAGATTATCAAGGGCTGAAGGAAGAATACCGACACAACAGTAAATGTTATGCTCTTCTTGATTTTTTACCATACCGTATGTCTCTGCGAAAGACTTCCATGGTAGTATGTCTATGAAACAGAAAAGACAACTCTTTCATTATACCTCGACGGCGTCTCTACGGCATTTCCTATTACCAGAATGAATATTTTCTTAAAAGCGTACACTGAACAGGTTACGTAATTAAAAATATTATAGTTTACCACAGCTTTCGCATAGAACTTATGATCGACTAACTCGTGATCAATCACTGTTCATACGAAACCCTTCTCCACATCAGTCCTCCAAGATCTGTGTCAATGACAGCTCCATGCAGGCTTACACCAAACAATTCAATGCATATCATTGTAATAGTATAATTAAATTTGGCATATCGTTTATGTACAGGCATATGACTTGAGCGCCATCCATTTTAAGGGCTAGTTGTTCGGCAAGTGAGTTGTTACACACTCCTTAGTGTGTTACAACTTCCATGTCCACCGTCCTGCTGTTTTAAGCAAGCAACACCTGTCATCGCTTCTGAATGACTTACAGCGCCAGTTCTGCTTACCAAAAGTGGCCTACTAGGCACAATATATAATTAAAGAACCTCTGATGACTTCAATCAAGAAAGTCGAGCAGAGAGGGTCGTCTTACCCATTTAAAGTTTGATAATAGGTTGAGGTCGTTTCGGGCCCAAGTCCTGTAATGAATTGGCTTTACCAGATAAAACTATTTACCTAAATATTAATATGTAGCAGCTATCCTGAGAGAAACTTCGGAGGGAACCAGCTACTAGATGGTTCGATTGGTCTTTCGTCCCTATACCCAATTCTGACAATCGATTTGCACGTCAGAACTGCTACGATCCTCCGTCAGGATTTCCCCTGACTTCGACCTGATCAGGTATAGTTCATCATCTTTCGGGTCACAGTGTATATGCTTACAGTATGCTTTAACTCATAAAACATACGCCATATGAGTTGATTAAAACGCTCACGGATGAAGATGCAATTATATAAAATCACATGTAATCCCATATATTAGTTACATTAATTATGCCTTTCGGCTTAAAACCTCAATGACTCGCACATATCGTTTCGACATCACTTGTTCGGTAATCTTCATACCTCAAACACAAAATACATTAAAATGGTGCAGTAATTGTAATTAAACAGGGTTATTCTTAAGTAAGTACAAAAATTCGGGAGGTGATGGAGAACACTAATCTGAACAAAAAATTATATAACAGCACATATCCTATATGTAACCGACTGTAAAATTAGCCACTTTGAATTTCACTCAAAACTATTATTCACAAATTCCTGAAATAAACGTTTACTTCGTTCGATGTTGAAAGGCCGAATGTGTCGAAAGGCTGAATGTCTAATGGCCGATTTGGTCGAAAGGCCGATAATCTTGAAAAGCCGAATGTCTAAAGGGCGAATGGGTCGAAAGGCCGAATGTCGAAAGTCCGAATGGGTCGAATGGCCGAACGTGTGGAAAGCCGATTGGGTCGAAAATCCGAATTTTCATTAAATTTTCCTTCCTTGAAACCATTGGATTTATTGAGTAAAATGATTTAAATAAATTGAAAATATGTGCGAATAAATCCTGTGTATGTAGTACATTGATGTGATCAAATTTTGTCGGAAAATTTTTTGTTTTTATTTTTATTTTTTATTATAATTAACTAATTTTTAATTACATGACAAAAAAAAAACGTCAGAAAATTTTAATATTTAAGGCGATTTACTATTATTTGTATAAAAAATTTTGATAAATACATATGTACATATATAAATTTTGAAAATTTTCATTGATAAAAAGATGAAAAATTAAAATCAATTTCGACACAAACGGCCTTTCGACATCCGCAGCCTTTCGACATTCGGCCTTTCGACATTCGGCCTTTCGACATTCGTCCTTTCGACATTCGGCCTTTCGACATTCGGCCTTTCGACATTCGGCCTTTCGACATTCAGCCTTTCGCCCTATTCGGCATTTTGGCCTATTCGGCCTTTCGACACATTGGGCCTTTCGACACATTGGGCCTTTCGACACATTCGGCCTTTCGACACATTCGGCCTTTCGGTGTTCGGCCTTTCGACATTCGGTCTTTCGGCACTATTCCGTTTTCTTAAAGTAAAATTGATAATAAATACACTTCACACTAAAAAAAGGTGTGAAATCTTTTAATTTTTTTGAAGATTTCTTTAAAAAATGCATTATTAACGTAATCGTTTTTGCATATTTTCAAAATATTTGGAAAATTTATTGTATTTTTGAGGTATCAGTTATACTGATCAGTTAGATATTTTACGCACAAATGCAATTATAGCATTAAGCTTCAATAGTTTTATACGTAAAATGTAAGAAAACGAAAAAAAACTTTATTATGCCCGTAAAATTGATTCGTACACCAAAAAATTTAAATCATCAAATTAAATGTTCGAAATAACCACCCCCGTTCATGATAAAACATTCAACTCTCCTTAGGATAGTATTGCAAGCAGCTATTATCCGATTTCTAAGGTTCTTCAGATTTGGAATAGGTTCTATATAAACTATTGATTTTAGATATCCCCACAGGAAAAAGTCTAGGGTATTTAAATCCGGAGATCTTACAAGCCATTCTTAGTTTTGTCTTTGAATACCACAACAGGTCGTGGTAACTGGTACATCATCTAGCAAGATAGATAGATCATCTTCAAGAAAACTTCTGTATGATGCACTTTTATATCCTAAATAATTATCGATCGATCCACACATTTAGTGAAAATTTATCCTGGAAGTTATTTTGCTTTACTGCATGTGGGTTTTCGAAACACCAAATATAAATATTGTCGAAATTCATGATGGCGTCTTGGAGAAATTTGCCTCATCACTAAAAAGCACCTTAATTATAAATTGCGGATATCTTAAACATTTTCATTGAATCCATTGAAAAAAATTTAAACGACAAAATTACGCGGCAATAGTTCCTGTATACTTAGAAAATGACAGGGGTGTAATTCCTTTAAAATTGTCCAGATTAGCTTTTGACTCACTTTAAGTTTACGAACTATTTTTCTTCTCGTCGTCTTGGGTTGTTCTGTTATTTTATTGAGAAAAGCTTCCTGTAGTGCAGGCATTTTAGTTGTTACCGGCCTTTCTGGCATATCTCCTCGTTTGAAGGAATCATATTTTCCCTAAGTCTCTGATGGATTCTCATGAAGGTACGAATATTTGATACTCGGCGATTGGGTTACCTTTCGCGAAGGTTTTCTCGTTTTTCTTACATTTTACGTATGAAACTACTGAAGCTTGATGTTATAATTGCATTTGTGCGGAAAATATCTAGTTGATCAGTACGACTAACACCTATTAATTCGGTCTAAAAAGACCAAAGTATTGAAATCCTTCCCGAGTATCAAAACCACTTTTCTCGACGTTTTAAAAGAGCAAAAAAAAAAAAAAAAATGTCCTTCCGTCTGTCAGGTCGTCTGGACCCATGGTATCTCGAGAATGGTTTGTCCGATTTAGAATTTTTTTTTTCGCCAATCTGTTTCTATGGTCAAGGCGGAGATTTGAAAAGCTTTTGGAACCTGTACCTCAAGAGGATCGGGTACCTGCCAAACGATTTAACCAAAACACTTCGTTATAGAAATATTTACCAATTTGTTATGTATGCTGGTTAGAATATTGAGTTGGGCATTGGATTTGACGTTGAATTGAAGGTTAAGTTAGGGGTCAATTTGCGGGCTGAGTTGAAGTTGAGTTGTAGTTGAGTTGGCGATGAATTAAGATATAGTGAAGAGTTGGCCAATGTATTATACATGCCAGTTTGAGGATTGAATTGAAAGAGAGTTTGCGTTTAGGTTGAGGGTTGAGTTGGGGCCATTTGCGGATTGAATTGTGGTTGAGTTGGGGTTGAATTGGTGTTAAGTGAGCTGTTGAGCAATCTATATAAGTGAGTGTTTGTATGGATGTATAGCATATGTATGTGTATCATATTTAAACAAATTCACACGCCTTGACCGATTTGAATCAAACTGTACACACATACTGTTTAAGACCTAAGAAAGGTCACTGGTAACATTTCAAATTGAACCTTTCGCAAATTATGTGAATGGCCAATTAGGATGTAACTGATCTATTTCTTTACGGATTTTAGTCAAAATTAGCATCCGCTTTGGAAATGAGATTCTAAAATGATTTTTATATGAAGTTCTGGAATATGGCCAAGTATGATGGAACTTGCCAATTTCTGAACCAATTATTATGAAATTTGGGTTGTGCATTGGAAATGGGATTTTAAAATGATTTTTGTATGAAGTTCTGGAATATGGCTAAGTATGATGGAATTTGCCTATTTCTCACCCGATTATGATGAAATTCGGCTAATGAATTGGAAATGGGATTCTAAAATGATTTTTAAATCAAGTTCTGGAATATGGCCGAGTTTGATAGAGCTTGGCTATTTCTCAACCGATTATGATGAAATTCGATAGGTAGACTAGTATTGGGATTCTAAAATTACTTTTAGATGAAATTCTGGAATATGGCCTGTTAGGATAGAACTTGTCCATTTTGTAACGAATTTTAATGGAATTTTACATGTGCGATGGTAATGGGATTTTAAAATGATTTTTAGATAAACTTCTGGAATATGGGCAAGTAGGACGGAATTTTGCTATTCCTTAACTGAGTATAATGAAATTCGAGATTGGGAATGAGTCTTTAAAATAATATTTCTAATTCCGAAACCCTGCACTACCGTTATTAGTTTCAATACTGAGGTGCGTGTCCGCTACACTATATTTTTCTAAACAAGGCCAAACTTACCGCTCTGACAGCTTATACTCAAAACACATAACCGAAAGTTTAAAGCGAAGTATTGGCAAGAAAAGTTTCTAGCTGAAGTAGTATGTTTAGGCTGTCATAAAGAAACACAGCTGCATGATTCACAAAAACCTAAATAGACAACATTAAAGAAGTCATATTGACATATTTCTCACAACCTCGTCTAAAAATAGCTATAGGGTCACATTTCCTTCTATTCGTTGGAAACGTCAAAATTCCTCATAATCGGTTAATAGCTTTATATTATTATTGACCGTATTACAGAACTTTATCCAAAAATCATTTTAGTATCCCTTTATCCAAAAATCATTTAGAACAACTTTATTTTATGTTAAAAGATTTTATTTTATTTTATTAAATTTATTTAATTGCACAATATCAAGCACCGACTTGTGGAAATGACTGTTCGGTGCCACCTACTTTTTCGGAATCACCTCTATATTATTTTTATTGATTGATTTGATTGATTGATTGATTTAAGCATAATAATTCCGAGTTCAATAATTTTACGGAACGTGTTATATTGCTATATACCATATGAATATGCAATATTAACATGATATATAAGTGGGTCGAATGACATTGAACATGCATTTAATTACTCGCATGATTGCAATATCATTCAACATTTGACCCATTTTATTTCTACACTAACAACAGGAGTAAACTAAAATTAATGAATTACAACGATGTCATTATGACACCTTGTTGCATCATTGTGAAACCATTTTAAAATATTAGGTCTACAAATAAGTTTTAGGATACTTTTACTTTTTATTATATAGAAAACAGAAATAAAAAAAATGACTACCCTCATATGATAATGTAGGGCTCGGTATGTAGTATTAAAATGTAAACATAACCTAAACATAATCTTTAAATTATCTAAACAAAACATGCAGAACGATAAACTGTTTATCAGACATTGCATTCGTTATGAATTCCATCAAGGGAAACATGTTCGTAAAGCATGCGAATCGATTTGTTCTGTTCTTGGGGATAATATTGTATCTAAAAGTATATGTGAATATTGGTATAAGCGTTTTAGTGAAGGTGATTTTGATGTTAGTGACCGTGAACGTTCTGGAGCTCTCTTAAAAGTAAACGACGAGGAACTGCAAGCGTTGTTGGATATAGACTCTTGCCAGACGGAAAACCAACTCTCAGAACAACTTGGAGTAACTCAGCAAGCTGTTTCATAACGCTTAAAAGCGATTGGAAAGATTAGAAAAGCCACAAAATGGGTGCCACACTTATTAACTGAACAAAACAAAAATAACCGACTTATCACTTGCGTAAATCTTTACAATTCTCAGAAAAGGAAATCTTTTTTGTGGAAATTTGTGACCGGTGACGAAAAATGGATTTATTTTGATAACCCAAAACGTAAATATCAGTGGATAGATCCCGGCGAACCAGTAAATTCAACACCAAAGCGCAATATTCACTGTAACAAGGTCTTGCTTTGTATATGGTGGGATATGAAAGGCGTATTATATTATGAACTTTTGAAACCTGGTCAAACAGTTACTGCCGAACTGTATCGACAACAACTTATAAAAGTGAAAAAAAAATTCAAGAAAAGCGTCCATATATACAGGCAAAGGAAAACGTCCAGTAAAACTCCTCCATGACAACGTTAGGCCACATGTAGGTAAATCAGTGAAGGATACGTTAATGGCACTTGGATGGGAAATTGTATCACACCCAGCGTATTCACCAGACATAGCTCCAACTGATTTTCACTTATTTAGGAAGATGCAAAATGAATTGTCTGAGGTACGATTTAAAAAATTTGAAGAAGTGCAAAAATGGGTCGATAACTTTCTCTCCTCATTAGATGAAACTTTCTTTGCGGCAGGCATCCATGAATTGCCTGTAAGATGGCTAAGGGTCATTCAAAATGATGGAGATTATTTTGATGAAAAATGTTATTGAACTTCACTTTGTATAAAAATAAATTTTGAATTTTTCAAAAAGTGTCCTAAAACTTATTTGTAGACCTAATATATTCATATAGAATTTAATTTCCCGTAAGTAACTATGACTAACGATTTTAAATACCGATACGAAGGGTGTTGACCGAATACATGATGGATTGTTCAAATTTGTGTCGCATTTAAATTCTTTTGGTACTTTACCGGTTGTAATTATTTTATCGGAAATATGGATTTATGACTATGAAATGGATTTTTTCCACATTCCTAATTATAATTTTGTTACGTGTTGCAATAATAATTATCGGTCGGGTGGGGTTGGTATTTTTTATAATTGTAATCTTAACTGTTCCTTTGAGTCAATCAATTTAGAGTCTGCTGATATCCTTAAGTTAACTGTACAAATTAATAATGATACTTTCATTATTGTTGGTGTTTATCGCCTTCAGTCTGTTTCTGTAGCCAATTTCATTTCGGAGTTTTCGTCATTCTTAAGTGTAATTAAAAGTAAAAATTTATTTGTTTTAGTTGATTTTAACATTAACATTTTAAATTTGCCTAATAGCAGTGACGATTATTTATTTATAATGTCCTCTTTTGGTTTGCAGTCTCTGGTTGATTCTCCTACACGTGTTTTTAACTCTAGTGTTTCTTGTATTGATCACTGTTTTGCTCGTATTCGTAATAACGATATGAAGTTGTTAAAAGCTTCCGTTCTTCCATTGTCGATTACTGATCATTGTTTAATTGTATTAGAAATAGTTCTGTCATCCAGTATTAGACTTTCTTCTCTTAATAACGGCCCATACATATCTTTTGATATTACTAAATTTTATTCGTTAGTTTCATCGTATAATTTTTTAAACTCTCTTAATAGTGATCCGTCCGCTAGCCTTAACAATTTCGTAAGTTGCTTTAACAATATTGCATCGTCTTGTTACTTTTCTGTCTTTCGAAAATCAAATACCAAGCTTAAACCTTGGATATCTTGCTACTTACTTAATTTAATGAAAAAAAAGAGGAGAATTAGTGTAAAATGTAGCAAACATCCTAATAACTTTAGACTCAAAGAATATTTTTTGAAGTTGTCGAATAAGGTTAGTTCTTGCGTTAAAGCTGAGAAACTAAGTTATTATAACCGCATGATTGATGATTGTTCTGGGGATAGTAAGCGTGTTTGTTCAGTGGTTAATGATATTTTATCGAATAATCGACAAGTTTCTATTGATAGAATCTTAAATGATGATGGTATTATTGTTTCTGATTCTGTTTTAATTGCCAATGAATTTTCTAATTATTTTTCAAGAATTGTTAATGAGTTGAAGTTGAATTTTTCATAACCATATGCTTGTAATTTGAGTGGTAATTGTGATTTTGGTGATTCATTTTTTATTGCGCCAGTTGACAGTGATGAAATTTTAACCATTATAAACAGTCTAAAATCTCGAAAAAGTACTGATTTATTGGGTTTTAGTTCCGATATGTTGAAGTCGGTTGGCGAATTTGTTTCTCCGGTCCTTTCTGTTCTTATAAATGACAGTTTATCTGTTGGTTTTGTCCCGGATATTTTGAAAACTTCAATTGTTATTCCATTGCACAAAAAAGGTAATCGCTTGCTCAAAGAGAACTTTCGTCCTATTGCTCTTCAACCTATTATCTTAAAAATAATTGAAAAAGCCATGAAACCACGAATAGATAAATACCTTGCTAAACATAATTTTTTAAGTGACAATCAGTACGGCTTTAGATCTGGTAGAAGTACTGAGTCTGCCTTGGTTGAGTTTCTTAATGGGGTTCATCTTCATTTGAATGATAAGCTTGAGGCTGGAGCTGTTTTCATTGACATTAAACGAGCGTTTGATATGGTTGATCATAACTTGCTTCTCAATAAGCTATATTCTATCGGTTTTAGAGGTATTTCACAAAAATGGTTTGCTTCTTATCTGAGTAATAGGTATTACAAGGTTAAAATTCAAAGTTCGTTTAGTGTTCCTTTTACATTAAATTGTGGTGTTCCTCAGGGTTCTGTCTTGGGTCCATTACTTTTTTTAATTTATATAAATGATATTTTTAGCCTGGGTCTACGTGGAAAAATAATAGCCTTTGCGGATGATATGGCTTTAAGTTATTCGGGGTCATGTTTGGACAATATCTCTACCGATATCAATTATGATTTAAAATTGCTACGTGTTTGGTTTGATCGACATGGTATGATTCTAAGTGAGAAGACTAAAATTATGTTTTTCAAGTTATCTGGGGACCCTTTGTTGAATTATATGCCTGAATTTATCTATCACCATTCTAACTGTAATTTCCTGAATTGTAATAATGATTGTTTTAGAATTGAAATTGTTAAGTCCTTCAGATACCTCGGTCTACATCTGGATGTTGGCCTCAATTGGAAGTTGCATATTCAACAATTAAAAAGTCAATTGGGTTCTGTTTTGCGTGCAATCTATATGTTGCGCTCTTATTATTCGCAATCTGTTTTATTAAGTTTTTATCATGCTTGTGTCGGTTCTCGTTTGAGTTATGGAATTCCCTGTTGGGGTGGTGCTTTTAATTGTGCGTTAATTCCTTTAATCACGTTACAAAACCATATTATACGTTCCATGTTTTTTATGAGCCGTACTGATTCCTGTTGGCCAGTTTATGTTGCAAATACAATTTTTCCGCTGCAACATCTTTATGTTTTTAGAGTTCTTCGTTTGTTTTATTATCGTAGTGGTCAAAGGGTAGTGAGGTTTGTTTCTGCGTATAATTTTCGTAATAACAACAAATTGTTTTTTAAAATACCAACTTTTACTACCGAAACTTTTAGGCGATATTTTCTAGTCATTGGTCCGTACTTCTTTAATTGCCTGCCATTACATATCCGATCACTGATCCCCACTAATTCATTTTTGAAGCTGGCGAAAGGTTGGTTATTTGAAAGAAAGAATTTAAAATTTCTTTTTGAGGTTGTAAAATAAATAAAATAATTTTTATTTTTTATTTTTAATTTTTAAACTTTTGTTGTATCTCTTTTAATTAATTATTTTTTTGTTTAATTTGTTTCTTATGTTTTTATTTTTTGATTTTTGCTATTTTTATTATTATTATTATTTTAATTTGACCCCCACCAATTGTTTTAGTTTTAATTTTAGAGGTTTCCAACACTGTCCTTGACAAAGGAAACCTATCTTCTTGCCATAAAATTTAATCATTTGTATATTTAGTTTCGTAATCTTGTATGGTTTAAGAGAATTAATAAATAAATAAATAAATCTACAATGGTATGACCGTATGATGGTATAATGGTATGATGGTATGTTGGTACGACGCTATAATGGTATGATGGTATGACAGTACGTACAGTAAGATGCTATATATTATGGTATGATTGTACATATATAAGATACAACGTACGACCGTATGACGGTATTTATTCTAGAATGATGGTGTAATGGTATGAGGGTGTGATGGTATGACGTTATAATGGTATGCCTGACAGTATGAGTGTATGATTATATGATAGTACGGTATGATGGTACGATGGTATAATGGTGTAATGGTATGATGGTATGTTGGTATGATGGTACGATGGTACCATTTTATAATGATATGATGGTATGATGGCATGAAGATGTGGTGGATTGATGATATGATATATGTATATAATGGCATGATGGTGAGATGGTTCGACGTCACGATGGTATCATGATGGTATGATGGTATAATGGAATAAGAGTATTATGGAATGATTGTTTAACGTTATGGTGGTACGGCGGTACGTATGCCGGTATGATGATGAGTAGGGTTTGAGTTCAAATTGATTTGAATTTGAAAGAGATGTTCGGTTAGGGATTAATTTGAGGTGGAGTTTAGGGTTAAGTGCGAGGTTAGATTGAGTTGAGTTCATACAAGCATGTAGCTCTCGAATCGAGTTAATTTTGGGATTGGGTTAGAAAATAAGTGTAGAGTTGAGCAGAAGGTTAATTTTTGAGTCGAGCTAAATTGAGTTGACGTAGAGTTAGGATTTAGTTAGCTTGCATTGGGGTGTGAGTTGTTCGGTTGGTGCATTATTTAAGGGTTGATTTGAAAGTGGATTAAGGGTTGATTTTGTGATCTAAGTGATGGCAGGGTTGGCCGTTAATTTGGTGACTGCGTTTGTGGATTGCACTGCGGTTGAGACAGAGGTTGAGTTGCAAATTCGGTTGGAGGTTAAGCTGAAGATTGACTTAAGAGGTTCATTTCGGGATTAATTTTGGAGTTAAATTAATCAAGACCGAAGTTCTGATCACGTCTGATGAGGGCCAGCCCTTTTAATTTATTGAACTTAGTTTACGAAATATTAAATTTAATTTATATCTTTAGTTGCGACATAAATGTGGATAAAGCTAAATGTTTTTATCGGTTTGTCAAACATGAATATTATACAAATTCCAATCATGATTGAGTGAAGTTTATACTATATAGCAACTAGCTTGAATTTATACTGCACATATACCTACATATATTTATATTTTGTTTTCTAATGACTAAACATCTTTTATTATTACATTTTTCAATAACCGTTATTAAATTTTACCTGTTACAAGGGCGTAATATTTGTAACCTTTATTTGAGTAGGGTTTTCCACAATTACTGATCAACTAATGTTATTGAAATGTAACTTGTATAATAAAAATACTTATCAAACTGATAACAATTAATTTTCATTTTAATTTCTCTGTTATCGCGCAGTGTGAACGTACTTATGTGTAAAATGTATAAAATTAGTCATTTAATTTGACAAGATATAATAAGGGCGAATATTTTATAAGCATTTATGTACCAGACATTGTTATTGGTGTTAAAACCTGATATTACTTCAGATTTATATCTATTTTCATGTGAAAACTTTTCATTAATCTTGAACATTATGTATTGCTTACTTGAAACATATACACATAGTTATGACTTCACATGTGTGGTAACGTAATATGTTTTTATATTGCGTTTATTTGTTCTATTCCCATTGAGAGCATAAACCGAAAATACTTATATAAACTAATTAAATGTGTAATAATAATATTTATTTAATTAACGTAATTACACCACTTGATTCATCAAATTAATTTTATTTATTTTTGTTGCTTTTTTCATTTTTATTACTTTAAATGTTTTGAAAAACAAACAAACGTTGTTGTTTAATCTAGATAAGAGCACAAATAAAATGATTCATATTCGGAAATGTTATCACATTTCATTTCTGTCAAACCATTCTGAGAATAATTTGCAACTGAAATGGCCAACTGATTGACCTGACAAATCGCAATTGTTAGTATAAACGCATACTTACATAAAATAAATTACGTTGATAAGAATTTAAGTTGTTAAATCAAATACTATATATTATTCCGAGGCATTCATAAGTAGTTCGCAATCAATATTGTTTTTGTAATTACAATTTTCAAGAAATCCGATTGTCTCTTATCAGTAGATTTGCGCAAATTTCGTGTATGCGGTTAATCCAACGAATAATAGCAATTGATTTATTTTCAAAATAACTTTTATTGTGTCGAATTTGATTAGATTATCTCGTTTTTATTTTAGTACTGCTTATAACCGATGGAAAAGATTAACTGCAGAAAAAGATTCACTCACAAACGTATAGCAAGTATTACCTGCTTTTAAGCAAAGTTCAATACAATTTGAAATTTTGCAAATTTTTATTGTAAGTAAAATAAGAACTAAACCAAATTTCATTAAAAATTTCAAACTAAACTTAAAACTTTATTAGATTTTGAATTTCCTAATTTAAGACTTGGTTTTATTCTATTCATTTATGGGTAATATTAGTTCTTCAGCCAAATGTTTATACCTTTGAAAGCTCGTTTCAAGTATTTTAATATACTGATTTGTTGACATATGAAAATAATGAAAAATAGATTTTGACGAAAATCACCAAAAATGTTCTCTATATGAAATAATTTAACCCAATTTTTGTCTTAACTTCTCAAACTTCAAATTTTCAAAGTGCTCGTTCTCAAAACTACTAAACCGATTTTAATCGTATACTGATTTAAACCGATTTTATCATGTTTAAGCGAATATTCTTTATTTAAAATGTGTTTTCTGAAAAATGTAATGTTTGGTGACCTTTGACACAAGGGGTCACCATTTTTTATATTTTTTACTGAAAGCTTCCGTTGTACAATATAATAATTTGGATCGAGTGTGTTCACCTGTTTCTTCACCGAGTACGTCAGAAAAATCAAATAAGGAGCAATACATTATATACGTTAAACATGTCTTTTAAGAAGTTGGAGAAAAAATTGAAGAAGTTGCGGAAACATTTCAACTACCGTTTAGTACCGGGCATCGGTAAAACTAGGAACCTCATTTCACACGAAACAAGGAAGTATTAGATTACATGCACTAATCCAACCGTATACTATTTAAATGTATTCATAATCTGCCCAAGTACCGAAAATTTGCATAAGAATAAATCTACAAATTTTCTACAAAGTGGTATGGATGGAACAATAGTCAAGTGGCAGAAAGTAGATCGATGCACTAAGGAAACAGTAACATATGATTTTCAGTTTCGAACTGATGAGCTTATGATTATGAAAAAATCAATCTTCTCATCAGGCCGCGGCGACTGGACTGATTATACCACAATTTATATTCTATATATACAGAATTGCTGTGCGTAGCGAAGTACGCGCGAGTACTAGCGAATTATACTAATACAGATGAACTCAATTACAATTTTTCTTCTTCACAATATTCACACAGCTATATTTCTGTGTACGCTAATTTTTACTTTATTATTTTTTGTTTTTTTTTGTTTTTGTTGAATGTTAATTAATTCATGTAATTTCTAATGTGGTATAATCAGTCCAGTCGCCGCGGCCTGATGAGAAGATTCATTTTTTCATAATCATAAGCTCATCAGTTCGAAACTGGATTGGATTCTCTTACAATTTTCGGAACATATTAAAATCATATAATTAAGTAAATAGAATTATATCTATTAGTCGGTTTCGTTGAATTACTATTCGTAAATACTAATATACTTCTAGTGTTAATAAAAACACATTTAAAAAGGTCTAATCACCGGTAGCATATTAGAAATTACATGAATTAATTAACATTCAACAAAAAAAAAAAAAAATTAATAAAGTAAAAACAGTAACACTTATATAGTCATAAACACGATTCATCCATTTGCTCTGTATTAAAAAAACGAGGAAGGAATGCGTTTGACGAAAAGCAATGATAAGTTTGTTCATTGAGGGCCTAGCAAGGAAAAATTACGACACGTTCAGAAAATCTGTCTTTTCCTATGTGTCTGTGGCTCAGTATACAAATAAAATGAATTTCTACAATCTTTTTCATTTTAAGGCGGACTTCGATTTTGAAGCAGAATGACATTTTTTTGAAACTTGACACGGAAAAGGACATGTGATGCTTTTGAAGGAGTTCTTAAGAGGAAAGCTTCTAAAGCGAGTTTACAAAGTCGAAAATCAAATAACACCGATGATCAACAAAATAGCAACCTTAACAGCATCATCAGACCTAATTTTCAAAATGAAAGAATCTCTTTGAATCTTGAAACTTGGGAATCTTATCTTGGTCACAATATTACGAAATTTTCTAAATTGTACCAACAAGGCTGCGGTTCTACTTTGTTTCCAGAATCTATAAGAGCCGTCTTAATAGGGCGGTTTATGCTTGCGGATTTTGAATTTTTGAATAGGCTCGTATTTATTAAACGAATCGGAAACAAGCGAATTGAAATGTTTTACTTTATTATTCGAGATTTGTTACAAGAAGATCTAGTAAAGTTATGGGTGTAAAATGAGTAGGTTTGTTGTTGTAAATATAAAGAGACAAAGAATCTAGAATACTTTTAAAATTAAAAATTGGACCTGTGCTGCGCGTTGAAAGTACATTAAAATTGAAATCACCAGTGATGATACATTGCTCAACATTAACATACTTATTTGGGCGTTATACTACTGAAAAGCTCTTTCAGTTGAAATAGGCAAGCGGGTTTCTTTGGGTTAGGTGAAATCTTAATCACTCCTAATAAATAAATTTGACCATCGAAGCACACTTCTGTATTTGGGGCAGACTGGTGTACGACTTTACGTTAAGTTTCAGTGGCGTAACCAGTAATTTGGGGCTCCCTCGCAAAATTTTTCTTGGGTCCCTATAAATGCTTCTTGTTCCTGTGAACAAGTAAAGCTTTTATTTTACACAAACATTTGCTTTCCGTCCTGCGAAATTGCGCTAGTTTAAAATTTTTATGAATTTTGAAGATGTTAAAACACATTCAAGTTCCAAAAACCGAAAAGAGATGTGTTTCGAAATAATCTCAAAAATGTCGAATTTTCATAGTCATATTCTAGGAAGTTGTCAAATATCGAATTATTCGTAATTATGTAAAACCGAAAGAAACCCAACTCGCGCTAATCACCACCATGCAAAATGTAAACAATCTGAACATCCTTGAATAATTTCGAAAATCCTATGAAATCGAAGAAATATCGAAATTTTAGCATAATCTCGAGAAATCTCAGAATTTTCTGCAAGTTCCTCCAACTCAAAGATAGCCCCAGAACTTTACCATACAGAATGCGATAAAATTCGCAAATCTTGAATAATCCTAAAATTGTCGAAAAACCTAAGAAATCTAGAATAAACCGAAGAATTTCAATAATACCAAAAACTCTGGATATTAATGGATATTTTTGGAAAGCCTCAGAAACCCACGAAAATTCCGAAAGTTCGTGAAATTATGAAACTATTTGTCAAGAAGCTTAATGTTAATAATAAATACTACTAAGCAAAATGCTAATAAACAAGTTAAGGCTAAACTCAACAAAACGCAAATAGTAATGGATAATTTCGTAAATATCGAACAATCATGTTGTTCGAATAGGCTCTAAAATTCTCGAGTAACATCGAACAATTAAATACATTTGACTATCTCAAACATGTTGAGAAATTTTAAAAAGTGATCATAAGTTGAAATTTGAGACAAGGGAATATCAAATCGTAAAGCGATGAGAATTTTCAAAATCAGAAGAATCTCACCGATCAAAATAATCCGGTGAATGAGAAACTATAAGTCGAACGAATTATAATTCTGATTGATTTAGGCGCTTTACAAAAGGCTCTGACAAAGACAGTTTTAATGAGAGAATTGGTTTTCAATCGTGATTAGGTATTTTTCTAGGAAGAAAGTTTCAACAATTTCTTCTTCATTTTTATGAACACCACAATGATTCTTCGCAAACTGCTTAGAAGCAAAGCAGATTAATATTAGCTTCCTTTTACAAATCAGAGTCCACATTTTCTAAGTAAAAATTGATTTACAAAAGGTTCAATTTGTTTTGCAAAAGGTTGAGCTTGAAGTGCAAAAGAGTTAAATTTGGATGCAAAATGTAAATAAAAATCAATCGATCCAACTAACACTAAAATCATTATCATTTGATGTCGACAGCTTTGATTTCAAACGAGTTTAGTGAATTTTCTTCTAAATCTAAATGTCTGTCAGAACTCAGTGGCATTTTTATTTATGTGAGGTTACTTGTAATTACTCAGACATTTACCTTCAGCAGCGGAGAAGAAATCGTTGGGCCCTGTCTTAAGAAAACACCTAACAGCCCGGGAACCCAAACGACAGAAAAAACTTCGTCTTTCTCTAAAAATTAGACTAAACGCCTTTTGCTAATTTGAGAAGGTGGTCTATGTAATTTAAGCTTTATCTGAACTACCATCTATCTAATCTCAATTTTTAATTAATATTTGAATGCTTGATAAATATAGGGGGCCCCAATAACCATGGGCCCCCGCGACTGTGGCTACTGCGGATACCTAGTTAAGCCACTGTTAAGTTTATTGTTGGTAGTATTACTGTTTTGGTTTTTCTTTTCCTAATTAATTTTAAGGTTAAAAAAAAACCAAATAAATAGTTCAACGTTCACTGAAATTTACGTCTTTATTAAGGTGACCATATATTTTTTTAGAGTTGGAAGTATATTCAATGAAAATTTTTTTTATTTTTATTTTTTTAAAATATAACATAAAATTCAGATCACAGAAAACTACCACTTTGTAAAATTCAATTAGTTCATTTAATTCAGTCTCGTAGTTTCAATATCCAAAAGGAAAAAATAAATCAATTTAATTATATTTCGCTGAGGAGCTTATTTGTTTCAGCAATTTCTCATTACTCCCTAACAACAGTAAAAATTCTTCGCATGAATATTTTAGGTTTATTTTGCATTCTACTCTCGCTTTGAATCTTTCAATGCTTAATCTCGACTTCTCGGGTGTCCACAAATCGGTGATAATAGAAAAAAAAAAACCTTTCAGCATCAGCGTTAGTGCCTGGGAGACATAACACAAATTGAACGATTTTCTGAACGTTTTCAAAACTGATGAACGATTCCTGAAAGAACTTTCTATCCATTTTTCGCCTGTTGAAAGTGGATAGAAATCCATTTTTCGCCTGTTTTTGTGTGTAAGGAAATCCACTCGCTAAATTTTAATTCCGTGCAACAATTATTGACATATCGTACTTCTTCGAACAATAAATTATCATTTATTTCATTTGTAACATGGTTACTAAAAATATTTAATGATTCGACAACATCGTCCCACTCAATCTTTTTGGTTAATAATACTCATTCAAACCCTGTCACTGCGAACTTGGACCATTTCTTTTAAATATTCTAAACTCTTGCTATAAAAAACGTCCACATCTTTCATGAATTTCTTCCGCAAAGTAGGGTTTGCCGGTTCTAGTTTGTCCAACCCTCTTGCACAAAAAAATGGAACAAATTTTGTACGCAATCTCTCCTCTAAAGTCTTTTGCAGGTCTCTCATGGCAGCTGTTACTTCTACACAAGGTACATCGTATGCTTCTATTTTTTTTATTTTTTTATTTTTTCGTGAAAAATTGTAGCTTGGCTGTGCACCAAAAATAAATATATTTCTGCCTATTCATCCTCAAAAAATGTTTTGATTAATTTTAGACAAACATCGATACTGAGAAAGTACGATTTTAGGCAGCAAACTCCTGCAAAATTCTTTCGATTACTGGAAGTAGTGCCAACCATCGAGTTTTAGAAAATCCTAGTAATTTTTTGTACTCTATTGAGGATTCTTCACAGAATTGTTTTTTTTTTTTTTTTTTTTTTTTTTTATTTTTTTTTATATACATATTTTAATTGGATGCAGAGCGGACTTATTAACGGTCCTAGCTCCTTGTAACTGTCAGAGCTTCTGCACCCAATACGCGATCCTTCAAGTAAAGATTAATAGCTACCTTAAATTTATTCATTTTGTATTCCTCCGGAAATTTGAAGTGTATTAGCGAATTCCACTTTTTTGATGTTCGATATACAAATTCGCGCTTAATTTCTTCAGTTCGAGGTTTCGGGAGCTTCACCGTAAACCTATGTGCATTGGTTGTTCCTCTTGTTACTCTTGTTGTTGTAACGAATGGTGGTATTTTCTCCGATAGTTCTGCAGAACATTTACCATGTAAGCATCTGTAGAAGACGCAGAGTTCTGCAACATCTCTGCGATGCTGTAAGCTGTCTAGTTCTTGGGTAAGTCTGGGATTCCGTATTATTCGGTTAGCGCGGCGTTGAACCCTGTCCAATAACTGGAGGGTGGTACCAGACGCACCTCCCCAAACTTGACAGCAATACTCTATACATGGTCGGATGAAGGTTTTATATATCTGGAGAACTTGATGCGATTTAAAATTGAGTAACTCTAACACTATATCTTTGGAAAAATAAATATATTTGAGGAATAATATTTTCTACCTCAATGCTTAACAATGAGGAAGCTGTATTTATAGCGTTTGATATAATATGGGCATTGCAACCGATCCCGATTAAATTTTTATTAGTAAGTGTCTTTAACTTTATAAAAATATTATTACCACCGCCCCGATTTTTGCCACCGAAGTTCGTATTCGTATTATCTGCCATATGACAGACAAACTTTTCCAGTAAATTATTTTTTTTAATAATCTCATGTATATGGTTTGATAAAATTTCAGATGTTTCGCCATATATCTCATTAAAATCTAATATTTTTGTATTAATACCGGTCAAAATATCGAATCAAGACAGGATAATGTTGTATCTCATTGTGGTTTGATGCGTCAGCCAGTAAGGAAACAAAATACGATTTTTCAAGATCTTTCATTAACTCTCCTATTGAAAAATTATAAAATACATTTCTTAAAATCGACTCACACTTTGTTCGTGTGCAGGTAAATTTTGTATTAAAAAGCTTTTGAATTAAGGTGGTGGTACATTCCATGCTGCGAATACTGTGGTTATGTTGATTGGTATGGTACGTAAAAATTCCTTCAGCTTTAGCAAGAGATCTTTCCTCATCGCCCCAACTCGTTTTCATAAAATTTATTAAATTTTTAGAAGAGCTAGTTTCATTTAAACACGACTTGTGCCATTTAGTTTCATTGTGCTTTGTAATCGCTTATCTACCTCCGTTTGCAATATTAAACGTTGTAATTGTAACACACACTACACATTTGACTATCATCTCATCGTTGTTTTTCGATATACTCGTAATATGGGGAAAGTCCTGTTTTAATTTCACACTTAAATTATTTTTTCCTCTTTTTGTATTCATATCTACAAGAAAAATGCATTTTGCTGTCTGTTTATTACACCGTTACCTAAATTGTTTACAAAAACTTACCAATATTATTTAAATAAAAAATAAACAAATTTCTCGACCATACCAAAAGAAAATACATCAAAAATAGTCTGACATTTCGCTTTCTCGTTGGATACAAAAATATTTTAGTAATCATATTTCCCTATATGTATTCCCTATATTATCTCGAAAACGTTGCCCACTAAGCAAAACGACGTCAGTCAAAAAAAATTGTATTTTTTTTCCGATGATTATTGGTTTGCTTCTATTTGGAAGTAAACCATTTTTTAGAAGTACGAGCAAGGAAAAAGAAGTATTTTGCTTCCAAAAGAAGTAAAAATGGTCAGCTTATCTTTATGCTTCTTTAGTATTTCTCTTTTTAGGTTAGAAACTTAGTAAATCAGTATTAAACATTACACCGTCCAATAAAACTATTACTTATAATGGCCCAACACAAAATAAATGGCCAAATAAATTACACAATATTTCAATTAAAGTTAGAGGAGCAAAATACTACACTATTATTTACACTTTGGTTGGGTTCAATTGTTGAACATACTAAACTTGATATAATTTTGTAAAAAAAAAAAAAAACTTCACTCACTTCTTTTTTTCAGTCATCACATCCTGACAAAATAGTTATGCATGTTCAGCAGCTTTTAACTGACACCTGAATTGGCCATCTACTTTGTTGTTTTTTTAACAAACACAGCATCTTCATTAATATGTTTTCTTAATTCGGAAGATCTACTTAAGTTAGTGACAATTACAACTTTGATGGCCGATTTGAAATAGATCGCCATCGAAATAAGTTTTTTTTTTGCTTTTAAGTTTCAGCTCGGATTTGTAGTGTCTTTTGACTAGCACATTGTGATGCTGTGTACTCACTGTTTTCTAGACCTATACGGCTCCGATGTATTACAGCAGGATAGAACTAGAAACCTGTGTGCTCATTTAAATTAAGTTTGTTGTGGAAGAATGCCTCTAGAAGCTGCTAGGCCTGTTCTTCTGCACCTTCCCTGAATCAGATTTTCCACCATTTTCGTCGAGGAAGAATATCGCCTCTTTGCATTGTGCTTGGAAGACGAATTAGCCATGAATGGATCGTGCAAACAACTTTCAAACATCATCGGTTGCGGCTCCAAAAAGTTTAAAAATCTCTGCTCTAGATTGTCTCTTTTGACGTTCAAACTGTAACAGAAAATCATGATTAAATATTGTGATGTGACGCTCGTTGTGTCTTTACCGCATAGTACTTAAAACCATATTCTATATTAGCTATAATTTTAAGCGATATAATAGAAACAACAGAAAATCTCGATTTGCTAGTTTATCGAGATTAGTAATTCTTAGTCAGAAGTCTGAACAGAGCATATGCAACATACTCGTATATTACGGAATAGGGCCGAAAGACCGAATGTCGAAAAGCCGAATGTTGAAATGCCGAAAGGGCGAATGTGTCGAGAGGCCGAATGTTGAAAGGCCGAATGTGTCGAAAGGTCAAATGTGGAAAGGCCGAATATCGAAAAGCCGAATTTCAAAAGGCCAAATATCGAAAGGCCGATTGTGTCGAAAGGCCGTTTGTGTTGAAATTGATTTTAATTTTTCATCTGTTTATGAATAAAAATTTTCAAAATTTATATTTTTATGAAAACCAAAATTTATGTTTTAATCAAAATTTTTGTATAAAAATGTTTAATAGTAAATCGCCTTAAATATTAAAATCTTTTTACGTTTTTTTTGTCATATAATTAAAAATTAATTAATTATAATAAGAAAAAGAAAAATAAATAAATTTTTTTTCCGATAAAATTTGATCACATTAATATGATACTACATAGACAGGATTTATTAACATCTATTTTCAATTTATTTAAATCATTTTACATTTAAAATAAATTCAATGGTTTTAAATATTGATTTGAATCAATTAAGTGAAGAAAAATTTAATGAAAATTTGGCCTTTCGACCCAAACGGCCTTTCGACCCAAACGCTCTTTTCACACGTTCGGCCATTCGACCCATTCGTTCTTTCGACATTCGGCCTTTCGACCCATTCGGCCTCCCGACCCATTCGGCCCTCCGAGCTATTCGGCCTTTCGGCGTTCGGCCTTTCGGTTTTATACTTATACCATATAGGTAAGTAAATACAGTGGACCCCCGCTTTACGATGGTAATTCGTTCCACTAACTTCATCATGGCTAAAATAGAGAAAGAGTAATAAATAACAAAAAAAATAAATTTGTATGTATGTACATATTGTATGTACATATTATATATGTATTATGTATGTACATACATATTTAAAAAAAAAATAAAATAAAAAATTAAGGCAAAATGTAAATCGTAAAGTAAATTTTTGTGATTTTTAATAGTAAAGTAAGTTAGATTTTGGTAGAGTCGATTCATTGTAAAGTGATTAATCGTATTGCGAGCCCATCGTAAAGCGGGGGTTTACTGTATCTTCCTTTTACATATATGTATTAGCTGACTTCCAATGGAACAAATTTGCTACTTGAAATTACTTGTGAGTAGGACCCAAATGGAACGGAAATTTTAATAGTGGATATAAAACATCTACACCAGCGATCAAGTATGAGTAGCTGCGAGTAGAGGCAAATACTTGTAAGTAGTTTGTTAACGTCAATGGAATACAGCTATTGCAACCATACCTCAATATATTTTAAATGTTGGCGTTGTATAAAAATAGTATGTAAATAATGTTACGGCACCTTTATAGCAAAAAGGTGGAACTCGACAACTTTTCACATTGAAAAGTCGATTTTAGGTTTTGAGTCTCGCTCGGGTTTCATCTGTTGATTTATTTTCTATGTTCCTTTTTACTAATTTTTAAATGTTGTATATCAACTGTACTGCAAACGTCCTTAATAAATCACGTAAAAATCAGCCATCAACTAAACCAGAAAAACATTAACCGTTCATAATTTACTAATTAAAACATAAGTAAATAATTTACTAAATTAGTAGGTGTCGTGTGCGTAACCCGATGAACAGTATTATTCATTGACCACATAACTTCAAACAGTTTAGTATCCTAATCACTACACTCGACTCCAGTAGATAAAGCCCTTAAACCTGTCAGAATAGTTTTGTTGGCAACCTCGGCTTGTCCATTAGCCCGACGTGTATGTGATCCTACCTTGACATGCTGGATGTCATAGCTCCTACACATCTCTAAGAATGACCTTCCCGTGAAAGCACCTCCTCTTTCTGAAATTATACGTTGCGGCCTCCCATAACAAAACATGAACTCTAAAAATCTACTCGAGTTTCCACTGATTCTACCGTTTTAACTGCCTTAAGCCAAGTAAACTTGGAAAACCCATCCACAATACATAAGACGTATTTTCTTTTGTCTTTGGTTCTCACAAACGGTCCCAAGTGATATACATGAACCGTTACGAATGGAACGTTCCTCTTGTCAAGTGGATGCAAGAATCCCTGAGGTTTGCCCGTTGGGACTTTATAGTAAAGACAATTAATGCATCTATTAATATACTTAGAAACTTGTTCTCTCATTGTCGGAAAATAGTAAGTTTCTTTTAGCTTTGACAATGTTTTGTTCACACCCATATGTGACACATTGATGTGAGCCTCGTTAATCAGATATGACTTTAATTCCCCTGGAACGTATAACCTCCACCTTTCTTTCGAAATTTTATATAATCTACCCTTATAAACCGTAAAGTTGTTTACGATCTCTTCTATTTCCGTACATCCTCTCCGCATACAAGCTACCCAATCAGTGTTTACGCTTATCCCTAACACTATATTCTCATCTTCTATAGGATACCTTGAAAAGGCATTTGCAACTCTATTAAATGTTCCCTTCTGGTACTCAATCATATAATCAAACTCTAGTAATTTCATGAACCACCTCGCGACCCGCGGATTTAAATCTCTCTTTGACTCCATCAACTTTAAACTATTGCAATCAGTCCTTATCAGGAACGGTATTCCCAATAAATATATTCTGAATTTATCCAAGGCACTAACAATAGCTAAAGGCTCAAGCTCGATGCTATGATATCGAGATTCTTCTGAGGAAGTCCTTCTACTATATAGTACGCTACTGGATGTAACTTATCATCCGTTTGTTTTTGAAACAAAACTGCCCCAAGGCCTATTGCGCACGCATCGGTATGTAATTCCGTAGCTGATGCTGGGTCAAACACCTTCAAAATAGGCGATGACACAAGTGCCTTCTTAATCGACTCAAACGCCTGTTGTTGAGAATCTTCCCATGTGAAATTCGACTTTTTCGATAATAAATCTGTAAGTGGACGCGCTATAACAGCAAAATTCCTTACAAAACGTCTAAAATAGCTTGCAAGGCCCAAAAAACTTCGAACACCCTTTTGATCTTTCGGTAGTGCAAATCTGACCAAACTCTCGATTTTAACCTGACCCGGTTGAATTCCATCCATTCCTCATCAAAAACCTACACTTGCTTAAATTGATTGTCAGATTACTTTCTCCGATAACATCCAATATAATCTTTAAATTTTCTATTCCTTCTGCCCTTGTTTCGGTAGCTATCAAGATATCAATCAAGATTTGCCATTGCAACACTAAATCGTAATCTACCCAAAATCGTATTAATTAATCGCTGAAATACCGCCGGGGCATTACAAAGCCCAAAGGGCATACACTGAAAAAAATATGCGGTGTTAATTGGTTTTTTATCCGAAAAAGTATTTTATTTTTGTCCAACCGAATATAGTGTTATAAAATTAACCACGCATCAACGGATAAATATTTTTAATTATCCGAAAAGATATATTTTTAGAAAAACTTCTTTTGGATTTAATAAAATACACCTTTCGGCGTTTTCCTAAACATGAATGTTCCTGTTTGGTTTTTATGCGGTGTAAAAGTTTTTATCCAAATGTATTTTATGTCATTTTTATTGTAATATCCGATTGGATTCAAATTTTAAATATCCGATCGGTGGGACACTATGTAACACCGATTCGATGTTGTGGTGACCCTTTATTTTTTTGCGTGTACGCTTGAACTGGTAATGCCCATCCGGCTTTATAAAAGCTGTTTTATCTCTACTTTTCTCCGCAACGGAGACCTGATAATACTTCAGTATAAATCTAAACTCGTAAAATAGCTCTTTCTTCCTAACCTATCCAACTGGTCGTCTATTCGAGGAATGGGATAGTGATCTTTGACGGTATTACTATTTAATTTTCTGTAATCTTTACATAAACGATACTCACCGGTCTTCTTCTTGACCAATATTATAGGGCTGGCGTATTCTGATGAACAATCTTCGATGACGTCATTTGATTTTAAGTCTTCGATCATCTCTTGTACTTTCACTCGTTCATAGTGACTAAGACGCTATGGGCGATATTAGACTGATTTGCTTGACTCCTTTAGTTGAATCTCCATTTGAACTTTGTCAGTTAGACCCAACTGACTCATATTTGTAACTACATCCTTGTACTCGTTCATAATTTCCAATACTTCGGAATTATCATCGTCTGTAACTATTTGCTGGCTTTCAATTTGGCGTTCATTCTTATTATAATTCGAAGCGTCTCTAATTTCGTTATTCTTTATACCAGCTTGATTACACAACGATAACTTTTGAAAATAATATTGTAAAATTTCTTCACCTGCTTTCCATCTATATGATTCTGCTCTTCTTCGCCTTTCTAATGCCCTTCCGTTTGTTGGAAAATTCTCGAGTAGTAGCTTTCTCCATTCCCGCCACTCAAAATTGACTGTTCCTAAACCATCCAACCACACTTTAGCCGATCCAACTAATTTTAGTAGTGCAAAGTGTCGTGTAGCTAAATCCGACATATTATATTATTATTACTTAATTTTTTGTTACATCATTATTAGCACATATAGTATTTTCAATTTATTTAAATCATTTTACGTTAAGAAATAAATTCAATGGTTTTAAATATTGATTTCAATCAATTAAGTGAAGAAAAATTTTATGAAAATTCGGCTTTTCGACCCAAACGGCCTTTGCCCCAAACGGCCTTTCGACCCAAACGGCCTTTCTACACGTTCGGCCATTGGACCCATTCGTTCTTTCGACATTCGGCCTTTCGACCCATTCAGTCTTTTAACACTTTCATACGACATATGGCCTTTCGGCAATCGGCCTTTCGACATTCGGCCTCCCGACCCATTCGCCCCTCTGAGTCATTCGGCCTTTCGGCGTTCGGCCTTTCGGTTTTGTACTTATATAGGTAAGTAAATATCTTCCTTTTACATATATTAGCTGACTTCCAATGGGAGAAATTTGCTACTTGAAATTACTTGTGAGTAGGACCCAAATGGAACGGAAATTTTAATAGCGGCTGTAAAAACATCTACACCAGCGGTCTAGTATAAGTAGCTGCGAGTAGAGGCAAGTACTTGTAAGTAGTTTGCTAATGTCAATGGAATACAGGTATTGCAACCATACCTCAATATACTTTAAATTTAGGAGGCTTTGATGTGATTGTTCGTAATAATGTTGGTGTTGTATAAAATACTTTCGCTCGAAAAATGTGATAAAACGGTAATGTTTCGACGCCTTTATAGCAAAAAGGTGTAACTCGACAACTTTACACATTGGAAAGTCGATTTTAGGTTTTGAGTCTCGGGTTTCATCTGTTGATTTATTTTCTATGTTCCTTTTTACTAATTTTTACTTTCTTATACATAGTATAAAGGAAGTATAGGAATCATGAAAAATTTCGGTTGCGAGATTTTGATGGAAATACATGTTTTGGGGTCCCCTGAATACGTTGTGACTATTTTCGTAATGACGTCTGTGTGTGTGGATGTTCATTATCTTAAAAACGAGCAAAGACAGGACCATGAAACTTCATATTTAAAAGTTTATTAACTATGCGAAGAGCTGATTAGATTTCCAGAATAATCGCACAACCGGAAGAGGAAGTTTACTTAACATTAAAATCAAACATTAGGAATTATTGGAGAAAATAAAAGAGATATGGAAAAAGTTTTTAAATAAAAGTTATAGGAAACAATAATCTTAAGAAAAAATGTTCTAGCATTTTTGTTCTATCTTTATCCAATTTTGAGTAAAATGTATTTATGCATTGGCATTATTAAAAATATCATATTTGCTATGAAAAGAAAATATTCACAGAAAAACGCATTTGAAATGACAAAATTGTTTTTTTTTATTTTGTTGTTTTATATGTATGCTATGAAACATTAATACATAAACACAACGCTGTATTCAATTCTAAATGATGTCTGTGGGTATATATGAACATATGTATATGTAAATATAATGTAAGTATAAGAAAGTAGTGTGGTGGTCACACCAGACACCGGATTTTTTAATGTTGTATATCAACTGTACTGCAAACGTCCATAATAAATAACGCAAAAATCAGCCATGAACTAAACCAGAAAAACATTAACCGTTCATAACGATCAAATTAAACAAGAGTAATAAAATAATTGTAAGTATAGGAAGCAATGTACGTTTTTGGATCATGTTGATCATTGAAAATTTAATATTGAGCAAATAATTGCTGTGAATTTTTCAGGGTATCAGTTCACGGATCTGAAGGCAGACATTTTGTCTAAAGCACATTTAACACAACATTTTCGATAGCCTTATTTATTTTCATATAACTTCACTTCTTCACACGAAAAAAAAAAATAAAAATTTGTTGCCAGATCGCTTTGCGAGAATTTATCTGTACCAAGGCGAGTATGTACTACAATTTTAATAATTGATAACCATTGTTTACCGCACACGCCCGCTGGCAAAATGATAAATTTGGCGCACGATTGACACGAAGGAATGATTAAATATTTGATCACTATCATCACTGTAAACTCGGCACTCAAACTGTCATCCAAATATTTATTAGTGCAATCACCGATAAGAAATTTGAATACTTTGATAACCCAGACAATTGTACATATATGATTCAAATCGTAATTTTTTTAATCATTTCATAATTCAGCCAAATGTGTTGGTATCAAATTTAATTTTTTGAAAAGCTTAACATTTTTAATTAAACAATTTGATAAAATACAAAACTTATCTTTAGTTTGTTTAGGAAAAAGTTTTTTTTATTTATTTAACGACAAACGATATAATATGAAATAATATACGAATACAATTATATCCAATGCAATAATTTTTAGTCTTGCGGTAACCTATTTATGTACAAGTCGTTTGTTTATATTGTAAACTCGCTGACTGAATATTAAAAATTACAGTAAATTTGTAATGTTTACGCGACCATGATCAATCGAATTGTATTGTTTTGTTAACGTGAAAAAGAAAAGAAAAAAAAAAGTTAAAAGTGATCATTTTAGAGAGTGTAATTACGAGTAAAAGTATTTCAAATTCGCGTGACAATTTTGTAACAGTTTTCTTTTTGTGGTAATTTTGAGGTTTTCCTGTACATAACGATATTTTGTGGATTATTCATCAATATTAAAATTGTACGTACGTATGTATATTGTGCAAATTGCAAATCAATGTCTTGTTAAAAATGTTATTATACAACAAAACTAAAATAAGTTGGGTTTTTTTTTTTTTTTTGTGAATATGTGTGGTGGGTGATTCAGATTGTATGTGAAATAAAGATACCGCTGCAATAATAAAGTATAAAATTTTAATTTCCGCTTCGTTTATAAGTACGTTGGTAACAATAACAATAGTGTTTTCAAGTGGAATTAATTTCAAATCAATAAATTATGATTGTAATAAATGCCTACCTATTTATAATTTCCAACCTTTCGTGCCTCTTATCATTTTATAAAAGGGGTTGTGAGTACTAATAAGCAGTTCTGATTTGAAGTATGTTTAACTAACTCTTCATCATGCTTACAATTTGAATAAAAATTAAATTGTGAAATTAATTGTTTTACAACTTTTGTTTATTGTTGTATTGCCTGTGTGCTGTTATAATTTATATAACGAACAATTAAATTGATTTTCTACTGCTTTGCACTAAGATTGCGCGGCAAGTTTGTTTTGAAAACTTTTATTAAGTACTTAGTGCAAAGTATGAAAAACATTTTGCTATGGGGCAGGCAATTCGTCGCAGATAAATTATATTCAAACGTATCAAGCTATCGTACTTTATGCTTTGATTAGTTTAACATACAACTACAACTACATATTTTTAAAGAGCTTTTGAAATATAGTATGAATCAGCGGGCAATTGAAATTACCTGATGATTTTTAATTAGCATTCCGAAGTACTGTATTTTGGGTAACTCGATACTAATACAAGAATGGAATAAAATCGATCTTTGTTGAAAAAATAATTCTATCATACAAACCAGCCACGAGCAACCTTAATTTGTTGGGGCCAAATTTTGAAACGTATAAAAGAAATTGTAGAATTAAGAACTAAAAACATTATAATGGTGTACATTAGGGCATTTTCAGACCACGTTTGGGGGACGTTCGGTACTTGTCTGTTAATTCACCCCAAATCGCTTTTACTGATAGTTCTACCACAAATGTTTCAAATTATTTTGTGGTTGGCTTAGTATAGTATCGACGAATCTATTGGAGCGAATTTTGGATTTAATTCTTCGTTACTGCTTCGTCAACCTTGCAGACATAGATCAAAGGAATTGTATCACTCATATCGCTTCTACTGATACATAGTTCTACCATAAATGTTACAAATTATTTTGTGGTTGGCTTAATTGTTAACAAATGTTTCAAATGACGACAAACACTGTCTACAACAGACTGTTTTGTAACAAATGTTTCAAGTGACGACAACAGTCTAGGTTAGGTTAGGTTGGGTTAGAGTGGCTGCCAAAACGCACATTTAGACCGATGACGGTCCGTTGTGATACCAAGGGATCCTACTCGCCCTACACCTACATTGGAACCATTTTGAGCTATTTAGGTAGCGTAAGATATATCGCACATTGCAGTTCTCGAGATCTAAAAGGCCGTCCAAACTATACTTTCCCAGATGTTTATGCCTCCTGTAAGCTAGCGCCGGGCATGGGCAGAGGAAGTGGCTCAGAGTCTCTTCCTCCTCCTCATCCATACAGCTTCTACAGAAGTCATTTGCCATTGACCCAAGCCTCCTCGCATGCTCCCCAATGAGGCAATGTCCTGTGAGCACTCCCACGACTATACTTAAGGCAGGTCTACGTAGGGATAGTAGTGTTTTGGAGCGCTTCAAGTCCAGTTTCGGCCAGACTTGCCGCGCTACATAGCATGTTATGGTGTTAGTCCACCTCTTCTGTGCCGAGGCTATTGCCTCATTTCTAAGCGCCCTATAAAACGCTGCTATGGGCCTCCCCAAATTTGCCCTTTCCGGTTTCAATTGGAGAGTTGTACCTTGCCTTGCCAGTTCATCCGCCCTGCAGTTCCCCAGTACGTCCGAGTGACCGGGGACCCATACTATCTGGATATTGAAATGCTCACTCATCTCATTAAGAGATAAGCGGCACTTCAATGTCACCACGGACGTCAGAGAAACTGATTCCAGCGACTTGATTGCCGCCTGACTGTCCACATATATTGTTATATCCCTTGTGGATATGACATTATGCTTCAACCAAGTCAGCGCTTCCTCAATCGCTAACACTTCCGCCTGGTACACACTGCAGTGATCAGGAAGACGAACGGATATATTCACATTTATTTTGTCAAATAGACTCCTGCTCCGACTTTGCCGTCTAGCTTGGAGCCGTCAGTGTAGAATTGTATACTTCCAGTTTCTGTTGTTAACCTGTTTCCCCAGGATTCCCTTGAGGGCAGAAGAGTCCGGAAACCTTTTTCAAAGCAAACAGTCGGTATCGTGTAGTCACTATTCTCCACATCTGCCTTTAGCGACCTGCTAATCGTCGAGTGGCCCGTCTGAAGACATTTTCACTCAAACACGGCAGAGAGTCGTGCAGCCGTAGTTGCCGCTCTCTGCTTTCCAAAGATGTCGACAGGAAGAAGGTAGAACATAGCCTCTAGAGCACGTGTAGGGATTGTCCTCAGTGCTTATAAGCAAACAGGCCGTTCTCTGTGCCTTCTCTATCTTATTCTTATAAGTTTTCTTGTTTAGTGCTGGCCACCACACACTCACCCCGTACATCAGAATCGGTCTGACTCCAGCGGTGACGAGCCAGTTTACCAGCTCTGGTTTTAGACCCTATCTCCTACCGACGGCGTTCCTACATGAGTACAGAGCCATGGTGGACTTCTTTACGATCTCTAAAATATTGGACATCCAATTAAGCTTACTGTGCAAGACTATGCCCAGAAATCTTGCCTTATAAGTAAAGGCCAGTGCCGTGCCATTTAAGGTAGGAGGGGGCGACTACCGGAATTTTATATTTCTTGGTGAAGAGTACCAACTCTGTTTTGGATGGATTTATACCCAGCCCACATTTGCTGGCCCACTTTGTTATGACTACGAGCGCGTGTTGCATGACTTCCTTAATCGTGCCTAGGTACTTCCCCGAGATCGCGCTACGTCATCTTCATACGCTATCACCCCTATTCCCTCCCTCTCCAGTTCCAAAAGTAATCCATTGATATGTGGATTCCCCCATATCCGCGTTAATAATCCTGCATTCTAGCATCTGATTTATCACCCTCCCTAAGGGGTGGTCCACATCTAAGAAAGACAGTCCTTCCCGAACTGCCTCCGTCCTGACATTGTTAAAGGCGCCCTCTATATCGAGGAAGGCTACCATACAGTACTCTTTCGAGTGGATTGATTTCTCAATTGTTCGCACCAGGGAATGCAGAGCCGTGTCCACAGATCTCCCTTTCCAGTACTCATGCTGAGAAGTCACCCAATTACTGGGTTTTATTTTTGCTCTTATGTACACGTCGATCAGTCTTTCCAATGTTTTCAACAGAAAGGATGATAGAGTTATAGGTCTTAGGTCCTTTGGGTAGGCCTGTGAATTCTTCCCTGTTTTCGGGATAAAAATCACTCGAACCTCCGTCCATTTCCTAGGAATATAATTCAGTTTTAGGCACCTCCTGAAGATCACCTCTAGCTATGGGAGAATGATCGACGAGTGTTTTTGCAATTCCGCTGGGATTATACCGTCCGGGCCTGCCGATATATAGGGTTTAAAGCCGTTTAGTGCCCATAGGATCCGTTTTTTGCACACGATTTCCTCCGGGCACGCCGACGATAACTTTTCCGTATTCTTACCAAGCTCCGTCGACACACCCACACTACCTGGGAAATGGGTATCCAACTGAAGCGCCAATGATTCCCCACTAGACGTTGTCCACAGCCCATCTGGTTTAATTAAGTAACTATGGCTCGTTGGACTCTTAGATAAGATTTTGCGCGAAGTCTCCGAAACACCTTCCATTTTATCACAGAATAGTCTCCAAGACCTCCTCCGCGCCTTTCTTATTTCCTTTTTATACTTTTTAAGGTGCTCCTTATAGGAGTCCCAGTTTTGAACTTCCCTAGAGCCCTTTGCTCTATTGAATGCTTTCCTACACCCTGAACGAAGGATTCCCAACTCCCTGGACCACCATACCGGTTTCTGCTGCCCTTTAGGTATTCTCTTGGGGCAAGCAGTGTCCAAGGACAAGTTGCAGGCGCTTGTGATTTCCCCCACCAGGAAATCCAGCTCCTCTGTGGCTGGGGGTTTCGGAGCATCGGTCAGTAAGAGTCCTACTAACACTTCCCCGTATTTGTTCCAGTTAGTCCTTCTAGGATTCCTGAAGACTTTCCGGGTAACAGGGTGAATGTTAATATTAATGGTCACGTACCGATGATCCGAGAAGCAGTGTCCTTCGCCACCCTCCTTCCTTTGACCATATGTGTAATGGAGTCTGATGCAAAGGTAACAACTAGTACTTCCTGCCTGTTACTAATAATAAAAGCGGGCTCTCGCCCCAGATTACACACTGCAAGGTTAGTACCCAATAAGTAATCAAATAAGTACTCCGATCTTTTCCCCAAGGTTATTCGGCGGAACCTCCTTCTCTCGGTCCATATAGCCTGAAACCACCCATAGTAAGCAGCCTCCCGTCTCCAGGCCGACTGCCGTTACATCTCCACTACTATATTGTGGAAGAAGAAAAATACTCTATATTGTGGAAGAAGAAAAATAAAGTTATTTTTAGCGAGAATGCAAGATCTGATCTTATCGGGCCAAGAAGAGTAAAAAATTTTATACCCTTTTAAACCGAGGCCACAGATCTTGTTTTTACTAATCCAGGGTTCTTGAACTAGAATTATGTCCTCATCCGATTTGGTCAGTCTGAGGATCAAGACTGCCGAGGCAGTCTTAGAATTGTGAAGATTAATCTAAACCGTGCTCAGCATAAACAGATCAACTTACCTTCCTTCATATACTCTCCGCTGTCGCGGCAGGGACAAAAGTCTAAAAATGATTAAATTTAAATGAATAAATGATTTCTGTAAAAAAAAAAAAAAATAATTGGGGAGAATTAACAGACAAGTACCGGACGTTCAAATTAAAAAAAACACCAAAAAGACCTTTAGTTAAGTTTAATCCTTTTTTTCACTTCAGTTCTGCCAAGTAATACCGATGTAATATTTTTTAAGTATTTTTGAGTATGACCGATCCACTGAAATAATAAAAAAAAATGCCATAGTAGAAAATTAATTTTCGAGCTCTTTTTATAGAAAAAAAAAATTAAAACTCGTCAGTTTCAGTGAATTTTTAAAATAGAACCTATCTTTTATTTTTTGTCTAAATTTCCCTATTTGCAATTAAGGCTGTTAGTGAATGTGTTAAAAACTTGTTAAAAATTAAAATTTTGACAGTAAATTTAAAATATTTTTTTATTCACCACGTATGTATATAAATTTTGACAGATGTTATTAAAAAAACATAACCTAATATTTCATTAATTCGGTGTTCAATGTTGCTTTAAATTTTTATGTAATCTATGTATACCATCAACGTATCCATTTAATTTGAACTATGTATTTAACATTTTTTACGATATACATATTCGGACAGCAGGGAAAACGGACCAAATGTAGTTGTAGAATTTCTACTATGGCCCGATGTCACAAACTATCTTGTGGTAGAACGAGTAGATGTATTTCAAAAACAGAATGAATTCATGTATGAAAATCATAAATTCAATTATAAGAAATAAAAGAACATAAAATGGCAACATATAATTGGCATGTGTATAACGTATTGTGCTGACTCTATTAGAAGTGTATTCCTCAAATTTAAAACTTTCATTATTATAGAAAATCTACATTATGTCGCCTAAACATGTTATTTAATCTTTCATAAATTCAATTAATTATTATTATTTAAAATAAATGATTGGAATTCTTTTTGTTGTCACAATAATAAAATACATTTTGTGCAATTTAAGATTGTCAAAATGTTAACCAATTCACACAGCAAAATAGTTTTGGTAGTTAAAAATATTTCACCTCATTTCACCTAATTTTTAACACATTGATTAACAGCCTAAAGAGCAAAAAAAAAAAAACAAAAAAATTAAACGTTGCACGTCAGCATAGCTAAAAAATAAAAAAAAATTATCATTAAAACTACCAAAAGGAGCATATCACAAAAAATGTTGCCACTTGCTAGAAACAATAGATAGAGAAATATTTCTAATATACTGACTTTCAAAATGTATTAATGAGTTATTAATGCCTCTAAGATACGAGTATGTAGCTAATTACATAATCACAGAGAAGTTAGTTGACATACTTTCTAAAGATTAAGGTTTTGGTTAAAGGTCACGGAAAAGATTGAAAATAGAAACACATTTCATAGGTAATTAACAAGATTGTTTATTTTATTTTTTTACTAGTTTTTGTGTTGCACCGTAGCCTTAATATTTTTTTTTTGTTACAAAAGGAATTTTTTATTTTATTTTAATAATTTAAAAAATTAGAATCCGGTGATAGGTACAATCCAATGTTGATTAGTAATAAGTAAAACAAAAACTAAGAAAGTATTGAAAAGGTAGACTTGATAAAAACTCAAAAATTAAAAATTTGCTATACTTGAAAATTAATTAAATCATCCATATTTGAATCGCTAAGCAAAAATGTTTTTAATCCAGATGCAATTGGTTGGAGTTTCCAACAAATTTTGAATTCTACTGATAGCTTATTGAAAATTTTAGCAGCCAAAATTAAAAATGAATTTTGAAAATTGGTTGATATAGGTTTTTCAGGTCAACTTAACATTCTTTCAAACCAAAGTAACGTTTTTTAAAATCAAAATAAAGATTTTTCATTTCAACTTAAATTTTTTAAATTTCAAATTAACGTTTTTGAAATTCAAATTGGTTTTTTCAAGAATTTATCTATAATTATAGATACATTCTTCATCTATAGATAAACACTTGCTAAAATAAAGAACCAATTCAGTAGTCTGATTACTTTTACTGCATGACTCAATTGTTTAAATTTTTTGTTAGTAATATGTTACAAATTAAAAGAAACAAAAAATCATTACTTGAACAATAATTATTATCATTGGAAGTTAATCATCGAACGTAATTTTAAAAAAGTTAAAAATTATAATTTGAGTTTAATTGGACCCTTTAAATTTCAATCAGCAAAAAAATGAACAATACCATATCCAATAATGAATTGAGTGACAGTTCCTTTAATAATTGTATTCCGTTGGCTGTTGGCTCATTATCACATAATTATAGAAGTAAGAGAGGATTCAGATAGTAGTGGCGATGAAAATATGCCGAATTTAGTTGTTCGTAAGAGAAGACATCGTAATTTAGCAACCAATAATAAGATAAGCTTGGAACAAAAAGAATTATTAATAAAATTTTATGAAGAAGGTAAGACAATAGTTGAATTAGATTGATGAATATCGAAAATATATGGTGAATTTTAAAGTATTTCTTTTTGATGTTCGCCATGAAAATCTGAAAGTAGGTTCAAAATAATGGATTTAAGTGAAAAAAAAATTAGAAAAGTTAAAAATTAGATGAAGCAGAAACGTGCAAAAAAAAATCGAAAAATTGCCGAATTCTTGCCAATAAAATATAAATCTCACACACGTTTTCCAATAAAATGGAATATATTATTTCCTGAAGTAAAATTGTATGAACTATTGATTAAAACCACAAAAATTTGTGTTTAGTAATCAATAGAAGTAGTTCTGAGCAATTTTTTGTAAATTTTTTTAACTTTTTTCGCATTTTCTGTAAAAAGCTTTGCAAGTCGAGGATACAACTTGTTTTTTTAAATAAACAAAATAGACGTTATTTTAGAGCACAGAGTGATAAATACAACTAATTAAAGTTTCTCCTTGATTTGAGATTTTGTGAGGTTGATAGGAAACTCTTCTCGATAGCGCTCGATTACTTGAAATAAAAGCTGTTTTTCATCCTCTTTCTTTGTTATTTTATCGTTGAAAGAACTAACTAAGGCTATTGCTCTTTCGGCAACATCATTAACAATAAATATTTTACTAACTTTTATTTTTGCAGATAAATAGTTATTGTTTTCATTCCACTTTTCAGGGTCCATTTCAAGGAATTCTTGAGTCGAAGATTCACAAATTGCGTTGAAAAAATGTTTTGTATTCTCCGTCATAACATCTTATAAATATAATTGATTTACTCTGTCTTTGCTTATAATGGCTTTTTTTGGATTCTTATCATATCCAGGCTTTTCCAAAGTTGAAACCATTTATCTTTTTTGTTCTAACGGTATACAATCATTAAAAAATGGAAGTCCAATAAGAGTTTTGCTGAGGTACCATAAATGTCTGGAAAGTACCTGAAGAACTACTTCTGCCAAAGGTTTATCAATTTCTTCTTATTCTACTAACCGTTTAAATAATTTTAAATCATTTGGAGCTGCTTTAGTTGGAATACTGCATTGGAACCAATATTTTATATACAGCCTGATTATAAATTTATTGAGTTTTTGCAGTGCACGTAGTTCTCTGTCTACAAAAAATAAAAATAATTAAAATTGTTAATGACTAAATTGTAATTATAAAATATATTACTTGACAGAGTGAATTGGTTTCGAAATAAATATATTTTCAAACTAGATGTTGCTTTTGCCATCCACCTAGCATGCTTTTAAATTGTCCATTAATTGATTCCCCCAAAAATAGAAGCCCTTGTTCCCCCTTGTAAATGCCCTTGTAATAATCCCCACGAGCTTGATGACTTGAACTGTTGTTTCAAAAATTCCACAATTTCAGTTCGAATAGTTTCTGGAAAGTATTCTTTTATATGTGGATCTTGCATACCAGATACATACGAACTTATGTCTATATTATTCCATTGTTTGAAATTACAGGCCCTCTTGTTGATGGTTCTATCGTCTTTTCAAATGCTTTGCTTAGCAAAAGCTCCGCTACATGGTGTCGACAAGCAAAAAACATAATTGGGTTTGAAAATTTATTTGCTATTAAAAACGCTGCTCCATTTTCAATTCCAGTGTTCGATGCTGTGGTTTCAAACCACATACCTTTAACATTATCAACAATTTTCCAGTCATTTAGAGTTTCGAAAACAACTTCTGCTTGCTTGTGACCAGAATCATTTTCCAATTTCGGGATGGCAACCACCAGACACAACTATAGCTAACCGTTCAATATCCATATGTGTTGTATTGTAAATTGATGTACTTCTCGTAATCTTTCATTTTTTTTCGAGCCTAGTGAACAGTCAGAAATGTCTCAGGGTTAAAATTTTCTTGAATATCGGTGACCATCATTTCTCGATATTTGCGCTTGCTGTTTATAACCGTTGATGGAGACAGCTTTAAATCATTTAAGGAATGTCCTAAAGCATTTGATACTAAGGATAATATAATAAATGCAGATCTATTACTCAATCCCAGTCTATCTTAAGTTCCAGCAACTTCTTTTGTAACAATTTCTTGCTTTTTTTTTCATACTTTGTGAATTATTTTAATATCAATAATAATATATCAAACTGAACTCAAAATTATATATCAAACTCAACTGTAAATGCAAATATTTTTCTTATGTTTTTAGATGAGTTATTTGATAAATTGGCAAAAGTTAATATCACTAATGCTTGGTTAGTTGTTGACAATGCAAAAATACACAAGACTTCGGTAATACATGATAAGGGTAGAGAGACCACTCACCAACTAATGTCTTTTTCCCCATACTCACCGAAGCTTAATCCAATAAAAAAAGTTCTCTCGAAAACTAAATTGGCTGCAAGAAATTTGTTGGCTGATTCAGAAAATAGATTAAATTTAGTTGATGTTATTAAAGAATCTTTGGCAAGTGTAATAATAATTATTACGTTGACATGACAATGAAATTGCCAATGGCTGTAGCAGGACACCAATTGTATTGATTCATTGAAATTTAATTTTTTTAACTTCAAATTCAATTTTCTGAAGTTTTTATGGAATAAAAATTATTGTGGATGTAGAATTGAAACGATCAAGCTTCATTGTAGCAGTCTAATGTAATGTTTAAGATTTTTACACAAAAGTGTAAACTTTAAGTTAATTTTTTTTCCTATAAATCATACAATAAATACAAAACTTTAATTTCTAATTGCCTCTTAAAATTTTCGTGTCTTTGATGTTAATTTGATGTTCACTGATAGTAAAAATTAGTTTTTATGCATGTTTTTATTAAAGTGTAAAAAACGTTAATTTTGTTTGAACAAACGTTAAGTTGACCTGAAAAACCTATATAAACTTTTGTAGCCGAATACACTGATCATTTCTCAAATTGTAACCAGTACTGACATTTAACTGATTAATCTTGATAATGAAAACTTCATAGTTTTGAACACATATAAATCTCTTATTGGAAATATCTGCAACTCCTGAAATAAAGCAATATGATTTTGCGCTATGATAAGGGGATAAATTCCAGCATAGTAGGTCCCACCCCAGTATACTAGTCCATATGATAATTTCGAATCTACAATAGCAAAATAAATATTTTTAAAAATTACTACAGGGCATACCAGCCGTAAGGTGTACATTTGACTGATCACTAACGCCAGATACTTGCGGAGAGACTTCCATAGCATCGGGTTATCAATGGATAGGTCGAGATATTTAAAAGATTTAACGAATTCAATTTTAAAACAAGTATCAATCCAAGTAGCAGTATTGTCATTTAATTTGAAAAACATACCTTTAAGCCTGAATTCCATTGCGAATAAAAGTTTGTCAGTCAAAATAAAGGGAGATAAAAATATAAAATCGGTGGTTGTGTGAAAGAAACACAAAACGAAGTCAGTCAAGATTTTACTTACATCAAATGTGTGTTTGTATTAGTGGATCGCCATAATTATGGTCAAAAATTATCAAAATCGAAGTCATTTTATGGTTATCCAACTAATATATGCACACAAATTTTGTGTACGAACGCAAATTTTTTTCCGCACACTAAGTTAATTAAAAGTTTGTTATTTTTATGGAAAGTGTCATAATTTTTTTTGGTGGTTGCTTCTAAAATAGCTGTGATAATAAAAAAATTTAAAGTTTCTGTACAGTTAAATTGTGATAAATTGGGATCAATTGTGATAATATCGCTAAATACTATTATTGGCAATTTAATAAAGTAATCGTTTTTTTTTTAAATAATTTATTGGTGATGAAAAAGCCAAATTAAAACTCCAAGTGATAACCAAAAATTTATTATTTTTATTTATTTTTTTTTGCTGTCGCTGTCAAAATTTATCAAGATATTTGTGCTATAAAAAAAATAAAAAAAACATGCTTTATCTTTGTCACTCCAATGGAATTTTTTTTTTGTTGTCTTCTTTCGACTTGAAGTCAGTTCAGTCAATTATTCACAGTGGAATTCAGGCTTTAGTTTAATTGCTCAAGACCATAGAATGTGCAATGATTTCATATTTTGAATATTTATACTGCGAATAGGTTGATTGTACAGAAACCCAAGATCGTAAAGTTAAAATTTATTTGGAAAATAGAATTTCAATAAATTAAAAATAGCAGTGGACCTAGCACTGACCCTTGCGGTAAACCATCATTAATGTTGATCCCTTGACTCAAACCACCATTGATTTTAACAACCTATGACCGACCAGACAAATATGATTGAAAAGACTGCAACTAGTGATTGCAAAATTTGAAATTATTTTTAAAACCGGTTTTTGGTTTTTATTTGTTTGATAATCGGTTAATCGGGTTTTAATCGGTTTTTACTGAAAATTAATTATAAAGCCGAAACTTCGAGATTTAGTTAATTTTATTTAACAAAATAATAGCAAATGATAATAAAATTATATTAAAATGATTTATTCAGTCTCAAAAATTTAAGAAAAATTAAATTAAAAATTATTTCAATCTTAAAACTTTGAATTCAAGTTATACGTGACATTATTTCTTCTTTATTGCTCTAATTTATTAAAATATGCGCGAAGAAACCATAAATAATTTAGGATTTTGTCACCCAGCCGTGATTTAAGTTTCGTGCACAAATTGCCAGATTCTGAAAATACTCTTTCGGATTCTACGGAAGTAATCGGAATAGACTTTAAGGCGTTATAGCAAAGTGTAAAATATTTCCCCTAGTTCTATCATCCTCAAACTGAGCTTGTTCGCGCCTTAAAGTTCTTTCAATAGTTGAAGTCGTAGAAAATAGTATCTTCATCTCTTTCGCAGACATGGGTATTTCGTTTTCAATTGCTTTTTGCATTTGGTCTTTGATTGATTCAGCTTCCTGTTCAACTTCTACTACTTCTTGATCTTCAACATCTGCGTTATTAATTATGTCTTGCTGATTCTCGTCATTAATTGAACTAAATAATCGCTTTACTGTTGCTAACAAAAGATTTTTGGTAAGTCCTTTTTTCAAAGGAGCAAACGTGTCAGTGGAATCAGAAGTATTATTTACTTTTTCATTATGCAAATATTGCAATAGTCCGGATAAATGATTGCGTCTCTTTGATTCTTAGTTCTAATGCATCCTTGATGTCAGTAGCAAGGTCGCCATCTATTTTTGCCAGGGTATTAAGCAAGAATTTTAATGCTGTGTCTGCAGTTAATAGATTGGCGTCTTGACGACATAGTGCTTCGACTGCATATTTAATTGGCATCAATACAGAAATGGTTTCTGTAAGCAGGATAAATTCGTCGTTCGAAAATTGAATGTCTGATTTCATGTCAATTAATGCTTTCTGAATAGAGGGTCTCAATTTGTTAAACCTCTCCAACATTGCTAATAAGCTGTTCCAACGAGTTCTTGAATCCAATATCAGCATAAACTCTTTTCCAAATTTCATCATTCCTTGTTGGTAAAAGCCGAAAAAGTTTGATTACTTTGGCGTATTTTAGCTATTAATGGCATGAGGCGGTCATGTGATATTGTGATCGGTTTCTCGACGTTATCAGAGGCAATCGAAAACTCAAAATCCTCTTCGTCTTCATTATAATCTGCGTCGGTGTCATCGGATAAATCAATTTCTTCAATGTTCGATAATTGCAGAAGTTCCACTTGAACGACAGGCATCTTCTTGCGATCCCAAACACTCAGCACGGCCAATTGGATTGCATGCGCGAAACGCAACTGCTGTGAAGCTGGAATTAAGTTGCCTACTTTTTTCATGACAGCGGCCCCATCTGTGGTTATGGTAACCACGTCGTTTTCAAAAGAAATGTTATATATTTTAAGCTTTTCGTTTATTAAACCAATGCACTTTTCGGTTGGTAAGCTACCTATAATTCGGACGAGACCTAAATTCCAAATTTTTTTGCCTGGATAATCTGAGTGTACATTTATATTAAGGTATCTGCGGTTACGCGTTGAAGTTCACTCATTTAAAGTGAGGCTGCATTTTATAACCGGAAATCATTTGGCGTATTGTGTTTGCGGATTTTGGAATTTGCTGAAATCTTTTAGCAAATATCAATTTTCTTAAATCCGACGAGGTACAAAATATTAACAGTGGAAGTGCGTTCTTAGCTGTCATCCTTGTTACGATCGCTACCAAACAATCATCAGTTTTATTAAGGAAAAAATCTGTGATTTGAGGAATAGTAGATGAAGGCGGTTGAGCTAGAGAACAAAATGATGGTCCAGGCTCTGACAAGTTTGCGTCCTTTGCCGTTCTTTTTAATGCACAGATTTGGTGAGCTGATTTTAAGTGAGCATGTAATGAAGAACTTGATCCACCATATGACTTTAAAACCTTTTTACATTTGTTGCATTGCGCTGTCTGTTTAATTTTGTCGCGAGAATAAAAATGTCATATATCATCCTTTGATTTGTCAGTCATTTTTGCGGTAATTTTCTATACCAAAAATAAATAAAAATTGTATGAGTACGTATAAAGATATAGCATATACCAATCTATACTCAGAGCATAATAATATTTGTTAATAAATTACCTAATTAAACAAATCCACATAAACACTTATTTTTATTTAAATTTAAAAGCTGAACACTATACAACTACTGCAGTCTGCAACGTAACACCACGAAAGCCAGCATAGAAAAGATTTTGCAGTAAAAACATTATGGTTTATCATATCAAATGCTTTCGTTAAATCTACAAAAATAGCACCGATCGAATTTCTTTGATCTATACCCTTATACAGAAAATTTGTAAATTCCAATAGAGCATTTTCCGTACTTTTAGATTTTCTAAATCCATACTGGTTATTATGTAAAAATTCAGTTTATGTTTAGACAGTATGTTTAGAATTTCCAATGAATATGTTTCCCAGAAAACTCAAGATTTTACTTCAGATTTATTAAATACAAGATCAGAACAAATTTGAGTTGGTAGTTTGCTTTAAATTAAAGACAAAATTTATGAAATTATTGTTAAATATCTTGGTTATAGCAAGTTTATCGATTACTGAAGAATTATCATCGATTAAGAGTTTCTCAAATAAATCGTTATTATGCTCCTTATTTAAAACCTTGTTGATCACTCTCAAGCTATCTATAATATTGCCTTTTGAATTCTTTATTTAAAACTTTTAACTTCAATAACAAGTTAGAATCTATGAGATTTTTAAATAATGTTTTAGATAAACCATTTTTCAACCTAATTTTTTTAAGTATAATTGCTGAAATACAAGGCTTAATTCTTTTGTCCTTAGATTTTACTACGTGCCTTGAAGTATTATTATCTATACATTGTTTTAATCGCGCAATAAAATAATCATACGCTCTAGATACATTAGTTTCGGAATAGACATTGAGCCAGCATTCCTCATTCAACTCAACAAATAAATTTGCATAATTTATAGAGGAGACATAATTTTTCAATTTGGTAGTAAATGATTATTGGTAGAAATGTTCGACGGTACAAAATTTATCGATGCAGTGATCACTAGATCAGTAATATATCCGCAACGAAACTAACTTCAAACTTCAAAGAATATCTAAAAAATATGTGATAAATCACTACAAATTCTTGTTGGCACATTTAACATAGAACGTAGGGAGAACATCATAAATATGTAATTGTATGAAGATGGAGGAAGATTTACATTTTTTATATTCATATAATTAACTAAAACCGAAAACCGAATGGATTAAATGCAAAATTTACCTGTAAAATGTCATCACTAGTAGCATCGATTTAATATGCAGTGTTATTCATTATACACATCATCACACACGTGACATTACATTTACCGTAAATGGTAAATCTCGAGATTTTATAATTTTCAAGTTCATATTATTCAACCCCCATAGAAGAATGATTTGCGGTAATATGTCAAGTGCAGCAATGTTAGCTACAAATAAATTGAAATTTTACCTAAGGCTTGGTTTGATTTATTCTTCAAGTTATAATTCAATAAATCTTTTTAAAATTGTGCCGAATTTTCATTTTTTTGAAACATTTTCAAGGCAAAAAATTTCACTAAAAAATATATGTAGTATACGAGTATATACGTTATACAACAGAAAAAATATAAATGCACTAACAAAAATATTTTACATACATTTTTATAGACAAACCTAAGCTTCTCGTCACAACAAAAGCTTTTGTTATTGTTTTGACCTAGACAAGGAAAAACAATTTATTTGAAAAAAGTCCTTGAGCAAGACTACTTAATTTATTATTTTTTATGAACAGCTGATTTGTTTTATATGTATAGCAAAAATTAATTTATATTCGCAAAATTCATTTCGCAAAAATTTTGATAATATGTTTGTAATTTGTTTGTAATCGATTAATGTATAATTTACAGGATTTTTGGATGTACAAATTTGGCAAGCTTCTTTAAACAAACTTTTCTTCTTTTTTTGCTCATATTCCAAAGTGGCCGCATTATCACAATCAAAATCGTGTTTATTTTCGAAACTATGTTTCACTAAAGCTAATCTAAAGGTATTATGTGTCATAGTCGGGTATTTGTTAATATTTTCTACATCCTTTTTATGTTGCTGAACTCTTATAAATTTGGTTTTGCTAGTTTCGCCAACGTAGCATGAATCACAGTTCTTACAGAAAATGTTGTAAATCAGTCCGTCTTTTTCCTCATCTGGTATTTTGTCCTGTAATTTAGTGAAACCATCAAATGCCTTATTCCCAATTTTATTAGCTATTATAAGTTCCGAGTCGTTTGTGAGTGTTTTACTGATTTTTTCGGTTAATTTTGGACTTACGTTAAGGATCCGTATTTTACCTCCCGACTTTTTGGTTTTTTTACATTGGTACGTATATAACGTTTTTGAAATCAGTTTATTAATTAATTTAATAATTCCCAATGCGTTTTTGCCTAAATTCACTGCCAATAAGGTAACTTACTCTTTTTATAAACCCGTGAGCTACGTTTTTCTTCATTTTGTATGGATGATAGATGCTAATATATCGTTATCATCGATTTTTAAAGTTTTAACTAAATCTTTGAATAAAAAAGAATTTTTGACGTTGAATTTGCTACTTTCAGTTAGTGGCTTTAAAATTTTACAACAAAATTTAGACAAATTTTAAGCCGAAGAATTGATGGTCGAAACAATTGGCCTTAATGTAATCTTTGGTTTATGGGTTTTTGGGGAGCCCATATATCCGTGGTGGTATTGGGTTATTAATTTTTAACGCTAATTTTTTCTCATTCGTTATTAATTTTTTGTGTTTTAGATCCTCAATAATTTTGAAACATTTTTTATTTATATTTTTAGTCGGATCATTGTCTAAAATTTCGTACATCTCGGAATCATTTATCAGTTCAGTCATTTTTTTGTTGGTAGTCTAATAGATTCAGTAATTCTGTCTTGTTGCCTTTATCCGATTTAGCCAAACATAGGTCCAGATTATCTTTTCAAAATTTGGTTGCCACTTTTTGAGCTTTCATGAGAATTTTGTCCGTTTTAGAAACTATTGCTTTTTTCTTTAAAAGTTGTGTTACCATGTTAGTTATTTGGGCTCTTTTTTCATCCACAAAATTTCGGTCTACTAAAGACAAAATATTTTCTAAATCAGCCAACATGTTTACAATTTGAATTTTGTTTTGCTCTAAAGGAAAATTTGGTCCAAAACTCCATACGATAAAACATTTTTCCGGTATATTCCTATTTGTCCTATTACGTTGGATTTTTCATATATAAAATCAATTTGTTTTTGTTTTTATTCTAAATTTTCAAATTTTTTGTCTAAACTGTCTTTTTTGTGTTTTGTATAATTTCCCAATGTTTGTTAAAAGCTAGTTCAAAATGTTCAAATACTCTAATATTATTAAATATTTGTCTCAATCTTTCAAATAAAAAGCTTACCTCATCCTTTAACTTTTGTTGAGCGAAATTACAAATTTTGATTTCGAATGCTAACTGTTTTTTGTGCGCATTATGTTACCCCGGTACGGATGATTTTGGTTTTCGAACGATTCAAAACATTTTCCTTTATGTAATATAAAGCTTGGCAAAATATCTTCTCTCTTGCATTTTTTTAGGAAAATTTGTCGTTCGCTCGAGTTAATCATTTTTGTATTAACGTATAACAATTTTTTTGTTCTTGATAAAATTTCTTCTTCATAAAGTCTTCTAACGTTGAACAAGATACTTTCCATGAAACCAACCTTTATTTGTGTGATTTACGCCCACACATTAAATTAATCACTGTTAATGGTCTCTTATTTTAAATTTTTTTAATAAGTGGCTAATTATAGACCAAGTTATGTTATTATTAAATTTTATTGAATAAATCTGTATAAAATTGTGCCGAATTTTCGATTTTTTTATATTTTCAAAGCAAATGAAGAAAAACGTAGCTCACGCGTTTATAAAAAGAGTAATTTACCTTACTGACAGTGAATTTAGGCAAAAACACATTGGGAAAATTAAACAAATTTTATTAAATAACAATTATCCTATTAAATTAATTATTAAACTGATTTCAAAAACGTTATATACGTACCAAGGTAAAAAAGCAAAAAGTCGGGAGGTAAAATACGGATCTTTAATGTATGTACCAAAACTAACCGAAAAAATCAGTAAAACACTCAAAAACGATTCGGAACGAGTAACGAGAACGATATTCCCTTTTTTACCAAATTATTTAACTTAATAATTAAAATATTTAAAACTGTATGATTTTAATAAACGATAGTTAAAATATCGTGCATTTACTAAAAATAAAATTTAAAATTTTAACAGTTTTAATACAAAATTTCAATTTATGATCGTAAATTAAAACGATTAAATGAAATTTTGTATTAAAACTGTTTATATTAGAAATTTTATTTTTAGTAAATGCTCGATATTTTAACTACTGTTAATTATAATCATACAGTTTAACAATTTTAGTAATTTTCTTACATAATTCAGTTTATATGCAATCGGTTTCTCATGCATTCATGCACCGGTAGCATATTGGAAATTACATGAATTAATTAACATTCAACAAAAAAATTAATAAAAAGTAAAATTAGCGTACACAGAAATAGAGCTGTGTGAATGTCGTGAAGAAGAAAAAATTGTAAGAGAATTTATCTGTATTAGTATGATTCGCTAGTACATAACGCACAGCACATTCTGTATATATAGAATGTAAATTGTGGTATAATCAGTCCAGTTTCCGCGGCCTGATGAGAAGATTGATTTTTTCATAATCATAAGCTCATCAGTTCGAAACTGGATTGAATTCTCTTACAATCTTCGGAACGTATTAAAATCATATAAATTAAAAAATCGTATTCTATCCGCCACTTCACGATCATTAATATGCTTTATGTTCACCGGAATTTTTCCATGCTCAATCACCATTGAAACGTTTCCCGGAATGAATTTTCTCATAGTAATTCCAATCGGCGTTTGATTTATCAAGTCTGTACCCAAATCTCTATCCAATAAAAAGTCAACTGGCAATATTCCATCAGTAACTCTGTGAATTGTGGTCTCATATACTTCATACTCTATTTTTAGCTTTGCATTAAACCTACGTACTGTTGATACACCCCGCACCATGGAATATTGTGCACTCCTCGCTAAATACGCAAATACGCGTTCCAATGAATTTTTTATGTGACATTAACTAATGTCGGTCCCGGTATCAACTAGTGCACAAAGTTCCTTTCCATTGAACATTACATTTTTGACAGCTTTAGATGAACAATCATCCATCAAGATTTAGAACTTTGCAGCATCAGATTTTTTCGCGCAATCTTTTCTTAGATGCCCGGTTCCACCACAGTTGTAACATCTTGGCATTCTTCGGAATCTATTTGACTTTTTGTTACGCTCTCGATTGGTGCTTTTATCTTAATTTTTTGTTTGATTTCTTCTTAAATTACGAGTTTACTTTTGAAATCATTCATAGAGGTTGACCCATATAAAACCGCCTTACTATGTTCATAATCGGTTATTCCACTTATACAGTAATCGATTATCGAAGCATCTTCCAAGTTGCCGGTTTGGCCTATGTTCGTAATTCTTCTAACTGGATATTATTTTCCTGTTGGTTGCCGTTAAGTCGCTAGCATTAGTCTCCCTACTTCTATTTGTCATATATCCGCTGTCACCACCCACCATCATAATGCTGCTTTTTGGTTGGTTCAATAGCACTGTATTATTTCAATTCATCGACTCATCATTCTCAACTCTTCTAAACATTTCCATCATCTTACGCATAAAAGCGTTCAATTCAGGTGAATTATAAAGATTATTTTTTTGTTCGGCCCATCTTACTTAAAACTTTTTAATAATTTGTTATTTGTTAAAACAACTTTACTTCATATAGAAACACAATAAATTATAAGAACCGTTCTAGTTTTATCTTTTATCTTCACTAAATTAAAACTCTATCCAACAACACTTATTTTTAAATTTCACGCAAATGTCCTTGGTACACAATACGGTACTTTATATTTCTCGACTCACAAATTCGGTGATCTGAGAACCGTTCTGATTTTATCTTTTATATTCGCCAAATTAAAACTGCGTACAACAGCACTTATTTTTAAATATCACGCATATTACTTTAGCCGTTTGGTACAAAATACGGTACTTTATATTTCTCGACTCACGAATTCTTTCCACAAACTTAAATGTTTAATTGGTCAGTTTTCCCTGTTTGGAACACAACGTCTTAAATGCACCAAAACTAAACCTAAACGTCCAAAACTACACATTTGCTTCAAGAAAACTCAATAGGTTAAGGAATTTCCTTAATATGTATATGTATGTATGTTGCTCAAAACCTGCTGATCGATCCCGGTTGAGCCCAAAGTGTAGAGTTTAATTAGTTTTTAAGAAAAAAGCACGAGTTGTTTAATACTCGAAACACCGGAATCAATTGCTTTAATCTGATTGTATAGGTAGCAGAGGTACTTTTTTGTTCAGTTTACTTTTAAAGATAATTAGAGTAGCCTTGTTCTATGCGTAAAGTTGCTTTGAAAAGCGTTCCATTTTATCGTTTTGTATTTTGGCAGTTCTTTTTGAACTTTAGCGGATGGTAATTTCTTCAAATTGATCTGGCTTATTCGGTATCTGTTGGGTGAACCTCCATCTAGCTTTGTTCGGCTGGCTTATATTTTTCCAAAGCGAATTTATCCTTTCCCAAACATTGGCTTCGCTCGTTTCTTTACCGATGTGAAGTTAGCCCAGACTTTCAACCCAGAAAAAAAAATATCATTAGGCAACACTAGCCCAATTTTTATTTTATTTTATAACATATTTTATTATAGAAAATCGCAAAAATTAAAATCGTATATTATAAGGGAATTTTTTGAAGAAAATACTTAATTTTAAAGAAAAGGGCCTTAAGGTTACAAAATTACCAGGATTTGATCGGAATGTTTCTTTTCCGGAAACTATCGGTAAGCCATTCGATTTTACATTGCTCCCGTTCAATTGCATAATATTTTGGTAGTAACAAAATGTAAAATAATTATAGCGCCAATCTCAAAATGCAATTCAGTTTGACATGATTATTAGAGTTAGATAATGCAATGCCAAATCGAATGGCATACCGATGGTTTCCGGAAAAGAAACATCCCGGTCATCCTAGGGCAAATCGCTTCCATTTCTATGTAATTTCGATACTATGCTGATTTAAATAATTTTACCGACAATCTCAACATACATCTTGATATCAATTCTGCAGTTAGATAACGGAATGCCAAATCGAATGAGTCTCCAAGTGCTGGTGAATTATTTAAATTAAAACTATATGTCAATCAATTTCAGGGAGATTACAAAATGTGTTCAAAACAGGCGATTTTTAAAAAAAAAACACAGAACGTAAACAAATAACCAAAAATACATCGAGAGATCTGCCAAATTTTCATTAGCATTTTGCACGAACTATAACTCACTGCCAAATAAATAACAGAATTGAAAACTCCACTTCTAGAAATAAAATTATTGTATATCTACATAAAGTTGTAATAAAAACATACTTTACTGGTAATTAGTCAAATAGACTTGAAATGTTAAATCAAGTAAACGTTTTAAGACTGTGTTCGAACTAGTCGTAATCATTTTTTTGTTAAATGGTTTTGTAATTTTAGAAAAATTCCACTTGGGTAATGTTTACTAGATAAAAAAATCGGCAACACATAATAAATTGTAAGTGTGCGATAGGCCACGTTATCATATTAGCCAGCTAGGTTTTCTTATTTGGACTCCTCGCGGGCGTTTTTTCTAGACGGAACCTCATATTAAACTATTCCAAAATTTGAATTTATTGGGTTCAATTTTAGAAAAGCAGCGTAACATACTGAAATAAAAAAACATTCCAAAGTCTCTTAGCATTGGTCCTTTCTGGCAAATTATGTAGCTTCCGTTTGTTTTCATATTGTAGTTAACAAAAATTTAATAGCTGTTAATAGCGCCTTCCTCTTTAATGTAGCACGTACTTGTGCATTTTTTGGGATATGTTTGGGGAATTTTATCGTTGGGAATATGATGGTATCACGTTATATTCTATTATAACCGGGTTGGTATCGTTACCCCAAAATAAAAATCCCCAAAAACAAAAAATCCTAAAAAAAAGTTTTTTTCTAATAATACGAATTTTTGAAACGTTATTTTAATTCGTTTTATACCTTAGTGTATGAGGACTATTGCCCAAAACCTTCGCAAAATTCCAATATTCGTACAAATTAGAACTTTTTTGAAAAATTTGATTTTTTACAATTTTTTTCAAATGTTTTGAAGATTTATCATCAATGTAGATTGAAGTATTACACATATATTGACCAGATGACTGTAACGTTACGCGAACCTTTCATCTATATATTGTACATATATTTATACATTACGTACATAAGCCATGAATAATTAAACATAAAGCAGAAATTTATCATTAACAAATTATCAAGTAACTTCTTTCAGGAAAATCCCAACAAATCAACAATTTTGAATAAATGGATTTGTCATGCGGGTAACATCAACCAGTACGTTATAACGAAAAACCTCAATAATCCAATAACGTTCATGTACCCAATATCTGGATTAATCAGAATTTTTAAAGTCTTAAATATTCTCGAATAATGTCATCTATCTATTGAAGTAATTTAACGCTAAGAATATCTCGGAAAGCTGAAAAACAAAAGTCTCGATAATCACTAATTCTGTAATAAGGCAAAAGTCAACTAATCTCGGCAAGTTCGAATAGTCTTAGAATTCTAGAAAAACCTTATTATTCATAAGAAATTTTGAATATTCCCGGAATTTTTAAGAATCTCGAATAAAATGTGAAAAATATTATAGGCATCGCAAAATCACGAATAATCAGAATGCCAAGTAATAAAACGTTACTCAAATCCAAAAATCTCGAATTTCGATAATATCATCTCTATCGGATTTTGTAACTCACAATCAGTGCAGTTTTTAATTCAGCTCCAAGTAAAATCGAATATTCTCAGAAAGAAAAAAAAAATCGAAAATCTCAAACAAAATTAGAATCCTGGAAAATTTTGAAAAGCCGCAGGCTACTTAACGCCAGTAAAAATTTGAAAATCTAGCTTAATCTAACTATCTGAAAATTTCGGATTTTGATCCAATCCTCGGATTTCACACCTAATCCAATACTATACGTTTAATTCAATCCTATCTAAATACGAATAATTTCGAACAATATCTGCTCATACAAACTCGTAAATATCGTTTTTTTCAAGTATTTTTAATCGAGGTAAAGATAAATCGTCGAATTTATCCCTTCTTTCGTATTTTTAAACGTAGTGGAATCAGAGCTGTCGAAGTGAGTACGATTGGTGTATTTGTACTACTTTCCCCTAGTCCTTACTACTGTACTCCGTACTTTCATTTTGTACTCCCCTGTTCTAATAACTGATTTACTAATAAATTGTGAAGTAATAATACTTTTACTTCACAATATTTTAAATTGTTGGCTTATGCTTGCAATGATTATAATATGCTGGGAGATAGCTGGCTTTTTCTTAAGGCATTTTATCAAAGCTAATTTATAATGGTCATTCTTCGACAAAAATCCATAAAACGGTTTTCTTCAAACATGTCAAATTTGCGACCTAAGTTACTTAAAATTCACAATGCTTTTTCTTCAGAATCTGAAGATTTGTTGGTAAAACTTATAAAAATTCAGTTTCGGGTTTATTACAACATATAAAAACATCAAGGCAGTCAACTTAAAAAAGCATCAGGGCATCAGATAAACTCAATAATGACAAAAAGTACCCCATTTTAACAAAAAACTTTAATCTGCTTTGGTTAAATATTTTGATTATGATCACATGAATATAAAAATAACGCTACCAGACAAATTATGCCGTCATTTAGCCTTACCACACAAAAACGATGTAAGGAACTCTGGATTTACAACACTCTCAAATCCTTCCTTAAGCTTGTACTCCATATAAAAATAATACCGTAAGATAATTTCTGTAGTCATTTAACTTCTCCAGACTAGGAAGTTGTAGGAAGTCTGAATTTATGCAATGTGATATGGGAAATTTCATTCATCCAATATGCCTGAACATCAATATTCTTAAATCCTTTGTTTTCATTTAAATAAAATCCAGACTCCCATGCATCTTTCTTGTCTGGCAAGGTTAAATGTTGACAGCAGAAATTGTCTTTCAGGTTTATTTTGACATTCTCCTTCTCGCCTAGGTAGGATCTAGGTAGGAATAGGGCGACCAGACGTCATGCTTATTTTGGACCTGTTCTATTTTTTCAAACTTGGGTATCCAGGAAAATGTCTTACATTGTCCTGGTTTTTAGATGATATTCGTTCAAATTCCTAAATTTATTAGCGACAATGCAATATTCAGGAGCGATCAGAAAAATAATAATCCAACAAAATTTAATTCGAATTCCAGCGCAAATGACTTTCCCCATAAATTCTTCAGCCGTGATTTAATATGTTTAAGGTTAGGAACTCTTTATGGAATCGGCTTAATATTTCCGAAATAAAATTTCTCTAAAATACATCGATAAATGTTTGTGTTCCATTCGGTGCTGGAGTCGAATAAAATTGTCTGGATTGGCTATGTAAGGAAAACCAAAACTGGCCAATCTAATTTTTGAGTTATGGTCCCGATTATAGAACCATTAGTATGAACAGTATTCCAAAATATTTCTTGCCGTTGGGCCCTGTTTTATTTTAAAAATGCTGATCCCAGCCTTACCTTATGGCAGAAATCTTTTTCAGGCCATGAAATAATAGGTTTTTTAATAGTAACTAAATATTTATACATTTGATCCTGGAGATGGAGACTGAGAAGATAGTCTGAATTAGCTAAGTATATACAAATAAATTTGGCGAATATCATTTGTGATTTAATGTATCAATCCAAAAATATCATGAATGTGAACCATGGTTTAATTAAGATATCTACCCCCAAATGATATAGCCGAAGGAATTTTCCAGAGCCGGAATTAAAAAATTGTATATTAGGAATTACTTAAAGAACCGAGTTAACATTTCAAATCTCAGATATAAATGCTATTAGAAACCATTCACAAACGTGGCAACTAGTTCCATTTGAAGCTGGAGACGTAGTATACTACGTGTATAGCTTGTCTGTTCCACAATATTTCTTGAATTAGATTCTTATTTTATTTAACAAATCCGACCCCAAATGAGCTAACCTAAGAAATTTTCAGAGCGTGAATATTTTGGTTTTATATTAGGAACTACTCACAGAATCAAAATTTCACAAAATCCATTGACAAACGTACTCCATTTGGTGCTGGAACCTGGAAATGTAGCAAAGGTCTTTAGTGGTTATGAACTTAAAAAACAAATTTTTCTTTGTGTTATTATGGTGTCTTGTTGAAGATACTGATATTTGCTGAATTCTATGGGCATATTTTATTTAAGAAACTACATCGCTGCCCCAAATGGAACTGCTATGATTATCCCAAATTCCACTGAAATTTACTATCTGACTTAAACCAATATGAATTAAGTTAGGGGGTTTAAAACTTTTCTAGAAGAGATTTAACCATGTGCATGTTTTGTGACCAGTAATCCCCCCCAACAAACCAATTTTAGTATTTCGAGACCTGTTTTCAAGGCGATTTTTTTCAGACTTCATCCTGGTTTAGTCATTTATGACCTGGTACCTACTGTGGTATCGTCTGGCAATGACATTTCTTTAAATTGCACCAAAATAATTTCCAATTCTGAAAAATTAGCTTTATGAAAATGACGAATATGTTCGCATATTTGACACGTCTGAATTCACATATCTGCCAAAATTGCGCTTCTGAAAATGAAAAGGGTTCGAAGCTAAAGTTCTTTAAGATAAATTTTCCATTTACCACGTAACATTTAGGTAAAAATAGCTAAACATTAAAAATTTTTCGCTGGTTGGTATACTCTTCTCTATGAGAAAAACTTGAAAATCTCAAAACGGTAATCTAAAAATGTCTGTGATTTTGTGGAGAATTGTGGCCGTGTTAAAAAAACTGTTTAGCTCGAGAAAACAGTAAAAAGCTCTAAACCAATAAATAATACAGTTTTCTTTTAATATTCAAATTTGGGTCAAACAGTAAAAACAACTTTAGTGTAATTTGCTGGATTATGATTTTTTTTAAACACAAAATACCAAAAACTATTTATCCTTCTGCATAGAAATACCCCTTTGAAAATTTGAAAGGTACTCCGTTTAAAGTTTTCAAAACGATAGAACTGATTGGGATGGAAGCATTTTTGAAAATTCGTAAAAAGAAAACGTCACCGACGCCATTTCAGCCGAAAATTTAAATGTCGGCCCAGGTCCAGGTGGTCGATTACGACTCTTTTCCACAAAATTAGTTTAATTATTCAGTATAAAGTGTGCTACTCGGTAAATATCGGATAATATCGGCTCGATTAACCGAAACGTGTAGATATTAACAGGCTAATTTTGGACGATTTTTATTTACCAATCTTGTTTGTCCAAAGTGAGTACAAATCAATTTGTAAATAAATTGAAATTTATAGTGAAAATTTAAGTCAACAGTCGCTATTACCTATTTGCATTGTCATTATTTAAGGAGGATACCAATTTCTTTTTAATCTGTACAGATCGATTTGATTTTTCATTCCGCCATCTGGTATACTCGTAAATTGCTAATTTGTGACAAACTAGTAACTAGTCGATGGTCTGTTTCCATTGTTGATTTGTGTAGAAACCAGTGCTTGTTGGCCCATGATTCCACAACATATGTCAAATTGATTCGTTCGGTGTCCCCATTGTGCAACTCCTCCTTCGAAGCATATGCGTTTTCAAAAGATTCTGCTTGAGTAAAATATCTGAACAAAATCTTAAGCATAATAAATTCAGTTTTTAATTATTGAAAAAGATTTTTTGTTTGTATTCTATCTATAAACCGAAATTATTTTGTTGGTCTTTATGACATGTGTAATGAAAGGCTTGGTGTTACGTTTTAGACTGGCTTTTATTCAATTCAGTTCAGTGTATCGACATTACTGTATAACAATATTACTGTATAACAGTTGGAACACTAGTTCCAATGCTAAGCACAAGATATCGCTTGTGACATCTTCCTTTTCTTATATAATATTATAAAGATTACAATGAATAAAACTAATAATGAATATAATTTAAAATGATTAGCTTAACCAAAATCCAAATGATTTCATACTATTCCTCCTTTTTTTTTTTATATATACGTTATTTCTTCATACTAACTATATATGTAATATAATATTTATGGTTAGTTTTAATACTAAGCCATGACTGAATTCAAAGATCTAACCTTTGTGGTGCTTTACTAACTCTTCCCGATCTAGTTACTGTTTCACCGATACCTTTATTCGACCTCTCAATATTTATAACCTGTTTGTCATCACCAGTGCTTTTAATCGTATCTTGTGAACTGTCTTCTATATGTATGAATTTATTTTCACGTTTGATTGGTTCTATCAACCTGGTTTTGCGAAGATGATGAGAGTTACGTCTGTATCGACTTCCATCATCGGGCTGCACTATCACCGATCTTGGAGCTCGCTGCTTTTCCATTACTGCCCCTGTAATCCAATTTCTAGGACCCATTTGAATACAAACTTTCTCATTGAGTATTGGATCTTGCCGAACCTTCGTTCGTTTGCTGGGTGGTTCGTGTTTTTATCAGCAAATTTTTTTTGCTTGTTTCTTAGATTGGTTAGATTTTCCTTCACCCCTTGGATTATTTTAGATTCCAGAAGCTGCTTGGCAATTGGAAGATTTGTTCTTGTCAATCTGCTCATTAGCCTTTGATTGGGAGACTCTAGGCAATTATCTCTAGGTGTATTACGCATATTTTGTAGTGCAAGATAGAAATCCGTATTGTCTTTGACGCATTTTTTCATCATTAGTTTAGCTGTCTGAACTGCTCGTTCTGCCAAACCATTTGCTCTTGGAAACTGAGGACTCGATGTCTTGTGCTCAAAATTCCACTTTTTGCTGAATTCCAAAAATTCTCTAGTCGAATATTGAGGACCATTATCACTTTCCAGTATTCTAGGTGTACCATGGATAGCAAATATTTTCTTTAATATTTGTATTACCTCGGCTGACATCATGTTATTAAGTTTCTCTATTTCGAAGAAACCGGAGTAACTGTCCACCATCACTAAATACGTTTCACCATTTAAGTGAAACAGGTCTGTTGCCACTATTTCAAATGGTAGACTTGGAACTTCTTTACTCATAATAGGTTCTTTGATATTACTTTTTTGTGTTTGCTGACCCACTGCACTTGTTCTACGAAGTCAATCGTATCTTGTGTTAACCCTTTCCAGTAGAATAATTGACGAGCTCTTTTCATCGTTGATTGTATACCATGATGACCTGTATGCACAGCAGCTAACGTCTTTTTTATTCGAGCCTTAGGCACTATTATTTTTTCCCCTTTAAATAAGATATCATCGTATACTGCCAGTTCCTCTTTAAAATTTGCAAAATGTTCAATATCTCTTGGTATTTCTGAATTATTCTCAGGCCAGCCTTTCAAGATATAACTTTTCAATGTCTGAAGGTGTGTTTCGTTTTCTATTTCTGCCCTCAAATTTTCTATTGCATTGTCCGACATTGGGACAATTACACTAATTTCCAGATCTTCTTGTTCCGTTTGCTTTGGATTATCACAATCACGACTTAAAGCATCTGCTAATGGTATATCTCTCCCTTTTTTGTATATTATTTGAGGTGAATATGGCAGTATATCAAACAAAATTCTTTGAAGCCGAGCAGGAGCAGACTGAATTGGCTTTTTGAATATCGATTCCAAAGGTTTATGATCTGTCTCAATAATCAATTTTTTCCCATGTATATACTCATGAAATTTTTTAACTGAGAAACGTATTGCTGTAGCTTCCTTTTCTATTTGTGGGTAGTTTTGTTCACACTCACTTAATGATCTTCATGCATATGCGACCGGGTGATCATCCTGAATCAATACCGCCCCGACTGCATTTTTACTGGCATCCACCGATAATGTCACATCCTTGTTAACGTTATAATATTTCAAAACTGGTGCTGTTATTAATAAATTTTTTATTTTCTCAAAAGCTTGATCTTGCTCTACTTCCCATACAAATTCTGTATTTTTCTTGATCAATTTTCTTAGCGGTTCTGTTATTTCCGAACAGTTTGGAATAAACTTAGCTACATAAGTGATCATTCCCAGCATACGTTGAATCTGTTTCACTGTAGTAGGCTTACGTAATGTTGAAATAGTTGCAATTTTTTCTGGATCTATGTGACCCAAAAACTTAACATATGACTTGTTAAATAGACATTTGTCTCTGTTTAATTTGATTCCAGCTTTTTCTATTCTATCAATTACTCGCTGAGTATACGTAACCAACTCATCTCTCGTAGAAGCATGAACTAGTATGTCATCCATTGAGCACTCAACATTTCTACATCCCTCTAGTAGCTGGTTCATCATCTGCTGGAACACTTCAGGTGCTGATGCCAAACCAAATGGTAACCTCAAACACGTATATCTTCCCCACGGAGTGCCAAATGCCAAATATTTCTGACTTCGTTCAGTAACAGTTATTTGCCAAAACCCCTTCTTGCAATCAATAAGCGTGAAAGATTTAGAATTAGCAATTGTTGCTGATATTTCCTCTAATGTGTTCAGCGGATGGTGCCTTCTCAAGATATGTTTATTTACTTGGCTTGGATCCATACAAATTCTGATTTTGTTATTTTTCTTAACAATGACAATTGGAGAAACTGCCGAAGTTGGTTCAATTATTTTTTGTATAACATTTAGTTGTTCCATCTTATCCAATTCTGACTTGACTGTATCTCTGATTGAGTATGGGATTCTTCTAGGCGGGATTATGTCGAACTTAGGATCGGCGATCAGATCGATATCATACACAAAATTTTTAATACAACCTAAACCCTCAAAAATTGCATCTTTGATATCAATTTCATTAACTTTACAATTGTCATTAAAATTTCTAGTGGCTAAATTTAACTCTTTACACGTTTTCCAGCCTAAAATGGGAACTACATCCTCTTTTACAATTTTCAAAATTATATTTGAAACTACTTTTTTGAATAATACCTTCACTGAAATTTCCCCCAAATGTGATAAGTTTCTTAGTTTTTGATTCATGCATATCTACTCTCAGCTTTTTACAATCATTCAAACTCATCACATTACATTGGGCTCCTGTGTCTAATTTAAAACTAAAACTAATATTTTTAATCTTAATATCCTCAAAAAACTCGTCTCTTGATCCACTCAATGAACCAATACTTTGAATCAAATAAACTTCATCATCCATGTCACTATTAACATGTTCATTCTCAACCACATTTACTGTATTCTTTCTAAAATTGTTTCTTACTTGGCATGTGTTTTACTTGGCATGTGTTTTCTCTTACAATATTGACACTTAATTAATTTATTTTTATTTAAACTTTGAGAACCACTACTAACATTTTTATTTTTGTACTCACTCAAGTTATTTTCATTGTTGGACCTATTTTTGCCTATAAAGTCCACCAATTGTTCCGTGTTCGATGACATTCTCGACATTTGTCGTGTTGCAATTTCATTTGATCTGCATATACCTATTGCTTTTTCCAGCGTTAAGTTCTCATCTGACAGCAATCTTTCCCTGATTTTCTGCGAATGCACCCCAATTACAACCTTGTCCATTAGTAGATTATTTGTGCTATATTGCTTATCAAAAATTCCTCAAACGTTTGATTCTCTTTTTGCACTATTGTGTTAAATACATAACGTTCAAATGTTATATTTGATTTTGGATTGAAATATGTCTTGAACTTTTCTTTCAATACACTGCATTTTTTGTCTTCATCTTTGATTTGGAACGTCTTACAAATATTTTGCGCTGCTGGTCCTATTGTCGTCATGAACGTCGCAAATTGCACGATCTCCGATTTTTTCTCTAACTCTATGGCTGCTGCATAGAATTCAAATTGATCCAACCACGAATCATAATCTGTGCCACTTGGAAGCACTATTAATGGCTTTGGTGCTTTAATGCCTTCCATTTTATTATTACACGCCGTATGTTATTTATTCGTATGTCTCTGTATATACTTATATCCCCGTATATCACAAAATAAAATCACTCAAAGCATGGCATCCATCCTTGGATTTTTCTCAATAATTTTTTGCGTTCAATTATCTTTTGAATTAATGCCCATCCAGATCTGTTATTATCTTTAACTTAATTATCACGTTTGTTTTTGTTGATAATATTCACTTCTTATTATTTTTAACACGAATTTTAATTGGATTACTATTATTTGTATCTCCGTTTATCCTTTTAATTAATGATCATCCGCGTCTATTTTTACTTTAATATTGATTATCGCACTTTTTTACCTGATAATATTAATTTCTTATCATTTTATCACTCATTTTAATTGGACTCATTATAATTTTTCTCTTCTTAAAACTTTATCTGACACCATGTAATGAAAGGCTTGGTGTTACGTTTTAGACTGGCTTTTATTCAATTCAGTTCAGTGTATCGACATTACTGTATAACAATATTAAGTATAACAATATTACTGTATAACAGTTGGAAAACTAGTTCCAATGCTAAGCACAAGATATCGTTTGTGAACATGTTCTACGGGGCTTATAGAGTCATCCAACTGTCTCGCTATTTCTTTTAGTGCCCTAACCTAGTTCCATTGCCAACCAAATCGAGGACCTACAGATTTAAATTAGTTTCTGAATAAGATACAAAATTAATTTTTCATCCCAGCCCAAACGCCATAACTTTAATCAGAACGTGATATTTGGTTAGACCAATGTATTGTATGTTCTTGGCATCCATCATCTTTAGGCCTTCAATTATTGTATGCACAATTCTTCTTGAATTTCTTTGTCGATAAAATAATATTTTCCCGTATTATCTTGTGTTGTTTACAAATTTTTATGCAAAACTAAATTTTCAACGAGGAGACAATGTGGAATCGGTATAATATTAAATTACTAAAAGCAAAATGTGTGAAACATCGAAATTTGGCAGAACAATCCTTAACATTAAATATGGATTTTTTATAAATAATGACGAATGTAATAATGAATAAATCGTGAATAACTGAAAGACCAGACAATTATTTTTTGGTTTAGCGGCTTAATATTATGTACATCTTGTTGGTCCTTTCCTAGACAAGGTTTGTTTTGGCTTACACAGATATTCTAAGAGCTAGTGCTTATTGTTTATTAGCATAATGGTTAATGTGGAAAATTAAAATGTTAGTATACAATTGAAACTACGGTCGTTTCCACGTAAAATTTGAATAATTTCACTAAAGTATTAAGTGGCAAATGGACAAATTTTAAATAACTCATAACAAAAGCATAACATCTAATTGTAAACCAATTTTGAATCGAATAAGATTAGAAATAGATTAAAGTTGAAATTCAGCAAAAAAATTTTGTTTCATACATTTCATTTCATGTAAACAATTCATTTCACTGTATAAATGTTATAAATTTTAATTAAGCTGTATAGATAAGGTTGGTCATACTGAAATTTTTAAGTCATTTCTAGTAGACCCAAAAATCATAAAATAATTAGTCACCCATAAATTAGTTTATTAATTTATTGGTTTTTATGTTTGAATACGATCAGAATTTTTTTTTCAATAATATCCTGTTTGCTGATTTTAACCGTCCAGCTACAAATTAGTCACTATTATAGAGCCCGCAACATAAAATATTTTATAATCAATTAATAATTTAATTAAAATGTTAAATTATAATTGATAAAAAAAAATTTAATAGCCGCTTATACGTTGTATTGATTAGAGGCTTATCTTATCGCTTAACACAAAAAAATAAAGAAAAATTGTGTCACATATGCATATTGATTACATTTTTGTATTGTTTTATATTTTCAGATTATATTCGCTTCATACATCGCGACATCTTCAAAATTTATTTTTATTTGTTATTTTAAATTGGATATTGGCGTATTGTTATGGCAGTAGACAAAAAAAATTATGGTAAGTTATAAAATTTAAATTTATTTATTACTACAAGCATACAGTGTAAAGTGTACGTGATTTTCTTTAATTTTGTAATACGAAATACGAGCATACGCAATTACTAACACCTGAAATAAACCTACTTATTCAGCTGTTGTAGTTAATTAGTACAACACTGTATGTATAATAAATAATATTTTTCTTGCAAATACCAATTAATGAATTAATGCTGTAAAAATACAAGCAAATACGAGTATGTATGTTTATGTTAAAAAATTGTATTGAACAAACAGTTGCTACAAAATATCGCATTTCTCCAGTTAGATTTTAGTATTCGACTAAATTCAAAGACGGAAGTCAAAGTTACAAACCAACTTAGTTTACGGTTAGGTTAAAATAAAAAAAAAAAAAATTGTGAAACACTCTAATCAAAATTATAAAATTAATTAGTTTAGTGATTTAATCAATTTTAATAAGCATTACATTTTTTATAAGCAAGATTGTTTCGATCTCGAATTTTACAAACCCAAAATTTTAACAAACCACAGTGTTTTTATATTTACCATTAATTTTTAAATAGTAAAAAAAAAATCATTCAAATTTTTTAATTTTATAAATCCAACAATGTTTCAAAATGTTGCATAATACGCAAATTTTGATTATGATTTAGATTTTAAAAAGTTCTCACAGTTATTAATGTTCTTAAACTTTCAAAATAATTACCATATCTTCTTCAGAATCAGATATATCAATATCATTAAAAGTTGTTATGGATAAAGTGTTAAATAGTTGTGGACAATAAATATTTTTATGTAGGTACTTGTTCGAACTGAAAATATATTTGTGTCAGCAACTGCTTGTTTGCGGTCTTGCAAGAAATTGCAGAAGTTCAGATGTTGTGTAAGTAGCTCTTCTATTTTTAATACAAATTTTCGAAGAATTTATTAATTAGCGATTTCTTAGATTTTCTTAATTGCCGATTATATTTATCATAAATTTTATGCCTGTGAAATACTTCCCAAAATAAAATCCCAAATTTTGCGTATATGTATATATTTTATGTATGTGGTGGTAACTTTTTCGCCTAAATGCCATTTTCAGAGAAAGGATTTTTCAAAAAATCATTTTTAAGGAGATATCCAATATTCAATTTAATTTAAAAGGTAACATTTAAGCAGTTTTTATTAGTCAAAACGACTAAACCAATAACGGTTCATTCGCTTTACATTTTTATTTTAAATAACAGGCCCATTGAAACATACTACATACCGTCAGTTACACCAAATTCAACGTCGAAATCCGTTTAACAAACATCAAAAGATTGACATTTGAATGTAAGATGTACGTAAAATGTATGGAAAATGTATGTAAAATGTCACATGGTCAATCCTAGGGGTCGGGGATATAAATAACAGGCAATATATACACGACATATTGCATCAAATTTCAACGACGAAATCTGCTCAACAAGAACCAAAAGATTGATATTCGACTATAGTGTCTGGGATCTTTATTATATAATATATATTGTATAATATTTCAGTTCATGTTAGATGTTCAAGTTTCCAACCCGGCTAATGGTAATTTAAGGCGCTGTGAACTGTACGGCCACCTTTTACCAAAGTTGATGCTATTCCTGTTGTGGCGAATGGTATTTCCATTTGTCCATTACCTCTATTAAAATGTACCAACATATTGTAAAGGTTTATCTTACTGGATCCTCCTAGGTCATCTAAGAAGAAACAGCTTGCTGCGGATTCAAATTTTCTCTTCTTTCTAGACCAAATTTAGCACATCACATTAAATTACATGCCGCTTCATTGTCATAATCTCGCAAAAAACTTAAAGCCAAATCCAACTTGAAGTTATCCCAAAGAATTATTATTATTAAGCTTATATATACATATATATCTTTACAAATATTTTGAAAATATAATTATGTTATATAAAAATGTCCAAGTTATCCATCCACAATATCGTATCGTCAGTCATCTGATGAATTTCCTTCAATCCGTCTTTAAATCTTCTAAATATGCATTCTTGATAAATGTGAACAATATTTTGTATGGGATGTAGACAATCACAGGCAGCTGAAATTTCATGATTGTAACGATTTAATTCAGAATTTGTCACCCCGTGATTTGTTCTAAATCTATTGACTAAGGTCCAACGATATCTTAAATTTGTAAATCCAGGGACAACTAATGTTGAATCTTCAATTAGATGCTTGTTGACAAACTCTGATTCATTGAAACGTGCCTTCCAATTGTTATTGATGTCATAGTTGGTTAAGTCTCCCAACTTAGCAATTTTTGTCCAAAAAGGTTTTCTAGAATTCAAACGGTTTTCTATTCTTCCATCGATGTCGAAATGAATAGGAAGGTTTAAATTTTTTGTAATTTTTAAATGTTCTTTGTATAATGCTAACTGTCTTCTAAGGTGTGGTGGTTCAATATTGGACAATATCGGCAGCCATGGTAATGGTGTTGTTTTAATTGTACCCGAAATAATTCGCATGCAACTATTGAGTTTTGTATCTACATGATTTGTATGGGCACTACGTCCCCAGACAGGTGAACAATATTCAGCCGTTGAATACACCAGTGAAATTGCTGATATACGTAACGTTTTAGCAAGCATTCGCACCCCCTCAAGTTCCAGATAGTTTTTGGATAACGTTCACTCTTGATTTAATCTTTTGTCCAAGTTTTAAGCAATGAATTCTAAAAGTTAAAGCTCGATCCAAAGTAACTCCCAAATACAACGGATTCTGATTAAATTTGATTAAAATTCCATCCATGTAAACATTTAAACGAGTATTCGAATGTTGATTTGATAAATGAAAAAATGCAACTTCTGTTTTTCTTGGGATTCGCCTTCAGTCGCCAATTCTTGTAATAATCATTTAGTAAATCCAAATCCAATGTCAAAGTACGCTCTGCATCAACCACCGCTCTATCATTGTATGGAAATTGGTAAGCTATTGCCAAATCATCAGCGTATAGAAACTTTCTAGATTTTGTTTCTGGCAAATCAGATGTATATACATTGAACAAAACAGGAGCAAGAACTGAACCTTGAGGCAATCCATTATTCAATTCTATTCTACTTTTCTGATTTCCCAAATGTACAACAAATTTTCGATTCTATAACAAAGCAGAGATTATGTTGAAAGTTTTTGAACATTTTAAAATCTTACTTAATTTCAACATCAATCCTGAAAAACTCAAGCCTCTGCTTTGAATTTGTGGGAGTATTAGCCTGGTTACCAGGAAAGGGCCAAGCGAATACTCGAGAGAACTTTTAATTAAACTAGTTTAACGTTCGTTTTAATTCTGCTTTATTTTACCATATTCCGTGCTATTTATACAAAATGTGATACATTCTACACTATATTCAACATTCTATATGTTATGTATGTACAGAATATATACATAACATATACAAATTTTCTCACATTATCAAAAAGTGCAAAAAGTATAATTTATATACAAAATGCATATTGAGCATTTTGAGGTAACATGAAACATGTACACATTAATATAATTTTAAATATAAAAAGATAAGTTTAATACAAAATGCATATTGAGCATTTTGAGATAACATAATTTTAAAACCTGTTGATCCGTGATTCAACAAATCCTTTCTTCCAAATCGTATCATATGCACCGAGATCCATGAAAGCAACAGCTGTTTGTAATTTGTCTTGGAATCCTGCTTCAATATGTGTTACCAAAGCCAAAACTTGATCACAATAATTTCTTCCTGGACGAAAACCGGCTTGATAATTTGGAATATTTTCATCAAGTGTTGGAAAAATCCGTTTATAAATAATTTTTTCGAAAATTTTAAAACCAATGCACAACAAAGATATCGGCCTATAATTTTCAGGTAGATGTTTGTCCTTTTCAGGTTTTAAAATGGCACGAACTTTTGATAAATTCCAAATCGGAGGAATTTTGCCATGATTATAACAATTAGAATAAAATTTCGCCAACCAATTACGGGCGTTTTTTGATAAATTAATAAAAAATTCGGGAAACACCTCATCCAATCCAGTAGCTTTTCTGGGTTTTAGATATGTTAACACTATTAATTTCATCAAAAGATACTGACGAAGCCAATGGAGAATCCGTAATTAATTTCTTTGATCTTCTCCATTTATTTTTAACGTTTCGAATTTTATTTTTGGGTATACGACATTTTGAATTTTTGACTAATCTTGACGCAACATCCTTCGGATGTACTGTTGTAATGTTAACACCATTCTTATTACTAGAATCACCACTTTTCTTTAGTAAATCCCATGCTTTTCTGCTTGAACGTGAAAAATCCATTGTTTCAACTAAATTTATCCATTTCGCAGTACGTTCCTGATTTAATTCATTAATTAATTCACCTGCAATTTCTTTAGATTCGTTCTCTTGATACAACAACCATAATCTTTCACATTCATCGGACCAATTTGGAATGTAAGTTCTTCGAAACCCTCTTGGAATAAATCGTTTAGCCGTAGATATTAGGAGTCCCACAAATCTATTATAATTTTCAACAACCGGAGGAATCCATCTGATGTTCGAATCCATCGCTTTGGCAAATTCTGTCCAATTACCTTTTGTAAAGTTCCATCTCGGTTTCGGCAATGATTTTATTATTGGAATTTTTATTCGATGTTGTGTTCTTCGAAATTTATTACTTACAGTTCTTACAGCAGATAAGACATTGAACGAATCGTCTGTTGAAACAAAACATAGATCCGGGTTATATCCTCTGTTCCGTCTACCAGAATGAAATGTTGATTTATCTTTAGCATCAAATAATAAGTGTAAACGGTTTCTATTTGCCCAATCAAGTATAAATTCTTCATTCAAATCATCTTGGTTGTAACCACACAGACAATGATGACTATGGAAATCGCCCATTTAAACTGCGGGATGATTAAATACTGGTAATGGCGTTGACCAAGAAGATCCAGGAGGTTTATAAACATTTAAAATTTTCACGTCGTTTACATAAAGTCGTCACATAAATCACTTCTTATAAATGTCACAATTCCGTAATGTTCATGATGAATAGAATCAATGCACGAAAATTCATTTATTAATCCGCAATTCAAAAGTTGAAGATCATCTTTCATATGGGTTTCCTGTCGAAGCAAAACATCACATTTATTGGTGTGAAGAAATCTTGACAAATATTCAACTTTCGCCTTCGTTAATCCTTCAACATTTAATTGAGATATTTTAATAACAGCGCCGACGGTACGACATTGTGGTTGATAATCTTCTTCTTCAACTTCATTATCAATATTTTTTTCACCGGTAGGTTCAGAATTGAACAGGTTCGGTGTATAATTTTCTAATATTTCGTTAACCATAACAGATACCGGTGGACCTTACAGGTTATTAGAACCACATAGGCATTTTAAAAAAATAATATTTAATTTAAAAATTTACACAAATCAAAAAAATTACGGAAGAAAATAAATATTCAACCATTTTTTTTGACAGTTGGCCTACTTCCAAATCAAAGCATTGATAGGATTGCAGAAAACACAAATGAATGCAAAAGCTTGAAACGCTGCTTCCTTAAAGTTTGAATATTCAAAATAATTGACTCAAATGACTGTGTTCATTCTTCCAACCATTTTTTGTCGCGGTCCTCGACGATACACGTGATAAGGGATTTTTGTATACTGGACATTAATTAAAAGTCTTTAGTGATTCCATTTTGGGCGTCGTTTTAAGCTTCATTTTCCCCGACCTTCTTCAAAAATTATATTCCGCTATTACGGAGGATGAACTCACAGTCTTATGCGATCTGTCGTGCATTGATATTTGTAAATATATTTAACTGCCTTTAATGATGCATAAATCTCAACGTTGATGTGACAATTATATTTCTGTAGCAAGTACCTGTTATTATGGTATACTGTGTGTCCGTGTCGACGCCGATACAAATGATACCCATTTATGTTTGCGATGGTCGTATCCTGGAATTGCTTTGGGAAGATTTTCTTGCATATATTATTTTGCATGCATGGAGCATGTGGATTGACGGGACCGCATGGTTCATGCATCATACAATGGGAGGCAATGTAATCCACTCTTGGCTCGGTGTAAATATCGGGAACTTCGGCAGGACAATATGATCTATGGCTTCAGAAGTTTTAAATTTATGTCTTTTAGAATTCAGTCCAGTATACATACTCGTATGCTATGCACTTTCTAAGCACACCGTCCTTCGGCAAGTATTCAATGATGGCCTTTAGTGCCAATTTAAACACTTGAACAACTAAATTTGGACGATCTGATGTGGTTTCTACTTTTGGAGGTTCTTAACAATTTCAAGCCATTTCAGATTTGACATAACTATAACGAAAAGAACAATTGAGACACTGTAAAATTGTACCTTTCTATCAGGTTCTTGGTGAACCTTCACATGACGATGGCAGAATCACTGGAATGCCGGAATGAAGTTACAAATTTGCACTTTGGTTACCCACATGATCTGCAAGTCCTTGGTATAATTCTGTTTGCAACGTTTTCTGGCGGAAACGAATGAAATTCAAATTATTTGCCTCAACTTGAGACAAGACGATCGGCATTAATGATTGGATAATAGGAATTTCTAAAAGCCAGTTGAAAAGCCTTAGACTACAGCATGCTAATATTTTAACGAATCCGTCTTATATTGTCATATGTGGATCCATATTACATACGTATATGGATCATATATGGATAAATTCAATGCCTATAGAAAGCTAGCCGCAGCTATAGAATTTTTCTTCTAATTTGGCAATAATTAGGCGGAATATTTTTAACTGTTTTTGATGTGAAAACATTTTTAGCGGGGCTAAATAAAAAAATTCATATTAAAAATGGAACCAAAATTCCGGTAAGAATGAAAGCGAAAATCGCATATGATCAAAACGAACAAAAATTATAAATGTGTAGTGTAAGTGACTCAAAAAAATTTAAGGGAAACACATTTGAAACAAACCAATAGTACACAGTAGTGACCTGGTAAAATGAGACATTTATGTACATTGATATATGTAAAATAAAATAATAACTTTCAAATTATTTAATTGGGAGGTTTTGTTTTTGCCTGATATTTATATCGCCAACCCCTAGCATTGATTATGTGATCGGCCTTGTGACATTTAGCGTACTTGACGTACATAACTACTAGCGTAATATACATTTAATACTTCTGATTTCAAGTTCAACTTTTTTGGGATTTATATGCAACATTTGATGCACAATGTATCGCCTGAATGAATGCAATTTGTACAAACACATACATACATATTTTTTGTTATTTGGGAAGAATTTCACTTCGGTTAAATTTTAGGGTATTAAATAGTCAAACTTGTAGAGTTGGGCAACATCTCAACTCGGATAACTGCATAACTTGTCCAAGAATCAAGAAAAAATATTTTTTTTTAATGTATGCAGGCGTTTTTATCAAGGACAACCGTCTAACTTGTAAGTTAGACATAAAATTTTGGACCAGATAATAGTTTCTCTCAAAGTGGATTAATGAGGTTGAATTTTTGCTACCTTAGGCTATTTTTTCCGAGCTTCTAAATATACATAAAATCAATTTTCAATCAACCATTATTCAGAAACAATACGCTATTGTCGAAATCCGTTCCTAACCTAAACAGAGCTGACGAAAATAAATTGCCAAAATTCTACAGAACACGCAAGTCGATCGAACAACCACAATAGACAATAAAAACTAAATCAGACTGGAGACAAACAAATAATTTAGAATATCAATGAATTTTAAAGAGAATATGGACGACGACAATGGACGATGGTAAATACTTAGGCCCTACTCTTACCAAAGTGCTAAAAAGTGACCAATCAACGTTGAGATCAAATATCGAAAGTTGGAAATGTAAATCTGAATTTAATAGCAAATTAGCGCTATAAAGACGACAATGCCAGCGTAAAAATGACGAATGACAGTAGAAAGGTTTGCACATTGAGAAACATTTTTCAAGACAAGAGAATTTTAGAACAAATTGTTAGTTACAAAAATTGAAATCATTTCTGATGTTTGCGTTCGGACAAATTCTCCAACGTCCGTATCCGCATCCCCATTGTTCTAACCGTTATTTGTTTTTTAACTTTAACCAGCATATCTAATTTTGCTTATAAATAATGTTTATTTGAATTTTGAATGGACATGTGAATTTATTTTCGTAGGAAACCTTTTGAACTTGGTTACTTTTTTTAAGTTGGACCATTTTTACGGAACCGTGAGTTTCTACTGTATAAATAAAGTTCCTACTTTTTTAAAAAAAATTAGAGTTTCTGCTTAATATCAGAATTTGTTCAACGAATCAAATCATTCAATCATATTTTTCAAACAATATTGACGATTGGAAATTTAGAGAAAGCACAACCTGTCAGAATCAAATAAAACTGTAGCGACCATAAAAATTAGCATCCGCGCTCGCAGAACGACTAAAATATGGTATAGCAGAAATTTTTTGAAGCAGAGCGGCCTAAAACTAATCCTATTTGGCCGTACTATACAGCTTTTGAAAGGTGACAGTCCATAGATTATTAAAAATAAACATTGCGGGGCATTTGTCGTTTTGAAAATATGCTAAAATTCTGAAAAACTCGCTACAGTTTACAATATTACTTCGAACAAGGCGATAATGAAGGGTTCGTGGTGTTTAAAGGTGCTTTATTAAAATCAGAAGCACGCCAATGGCTTGCTCGTTTTCGCTTTGGAAATTTCGATGTTAAAGACTCGCCGCGGTCTGTTAGCTAGATATCAATGAAGTAACCTTATGGTTACGCATTCAATTAGCAATGGTTGAAAATATAATTAACTATACAATAATTAAGAAGTTCAACCGATTTATTGGCTCCGGGAATTCCAGTCAAAAATCGAAAGGCGTTTCAGTCATAAAATTGCCCATACAAATAATATGACTGGAACTCGTTTTAAAAAGGAAATTCAGTTCAAAGAAAAGGTGTTCCGGTTGGAAAACAGTTTGATTGAAATGCCCGAACAATGTATCTCTTTTTTTCGTTTTCTCAATTACGCTTTATCTATTGCGATCTCCGTCTATTAGTATAATTTTCTATCCTATCTAATTCCATCGTAATCGATAAAGTATCGAAAACAAAATTTTTGGTGATGAAGTGGTGAAGAAATAGCACGATGAATCGAACTAGTTGAAAGCATAATAAACAAAACGTATTAAAATAAGCAAAATAGCGAGCAATTTAATTCTTGAAAAAAGAGATGCAAAACCTTTTGAATATCGAAAATAGTGATGGTAGAACATATCACCCCAGTGCTGGGATGTTCTAACATCACTATTTTCGATATTCGATACGCTTGAGGTATAAAAGAGGTATATTTTTCATGAACAAAGTTACCCATTATTTCGCTTCCTCAATTATGCTCATCTATTGCAATCTCAGCCTATTAGAATAAATTTCTTTACTATCCTTTTTCAACATAATCGACAAAGTACCACAAAAAATTTTTGTAGTGATAAAGTGATGAAGAAATAGCAGGCTGAATCGAAAATACTTAGACAATAATAGGAAAAACGTCATTAAATAAGTGAAAGATAATGAGATTTTGTTCTTGAAAAAAGAGACATAAAACGTATCGAATATCGAAAATAGTGATGTTAGAACATCCCAGCACAGGACTCCAAAACGTCGATTAAAAAATTATCGTGTCCGTCCGTCCGTTCTTCCAGTCATACATTTTTGTTATTTTTGTTTTGCCTCCCATTCTCATATTTCCATTGTTAGTTAACTTGTTATGGAAGAGAAATCTGTCAAATAGATTTTTTTAAAAACGGGACTATCTGTTTACAAAATTTTAAATCAATTTAAGCATTGCGTGTGGTCCTGTTAACAAAAAATAGTAAAAAAATGTGTTGAACGGTGTGTCCGAGGTAACATAAAACTTTTCGAAGGAATTTTCCAAATTCAAATAATTGTTCCGTAAGTACCCTACTTGCGTTTTAGTTGTTTGTATTCCTCGAATGGTTCCCAGCGATGCTCCGTCCAGACTGAAGCACTGAGTACGGATTTTGAGTAAGGAATTATATTAGCTAATTCTTACGTTGCTTACACAATATTGTGATCTGAACAAACGGCATAAATGTTCAGGAAAGAAATTTCTAGATGCTCTCGGAATGGAGTAATTTAAATTCTTAATGATTTTCAACAGTTAGTTCTTTAATGCTTAAAGGTCGAAGATGAAATATGGCGAATGCAATTTTGATTTCTGTTCAACACGTCTCATTTCTAAATAATCTAACAATTATGTCCGTAAATTTGAACGAATAATAACCAAGCCCGACTATGACCTAATTCATGAAATAATATTGTTGATTCCCTTACGAAACATTACATGATTAAATTTGAATTATTAATAATGAAACTGGCTTTGCTATAACTTTACTAAAAAAGGGAAACTGGAGGCAAGGAATCTTCAAATTTGTTTGCACAATTTTTCAGAGCCGATTTTAGGTTTATCCTCTCTAACAGTGTCGTGGCAGTATCTTCATTGTTATCGCTAAATGAATAAAAAATTTTCTGTTTTCTGGGAAAAGATTTTCACTTTCTGGGATGACTTCACTATATCCAAGTTTAATAAAAATATAGGTAATTGTTTAATAACCCTGATTGCAAATTTTTCTTTTACATTTTTCCGCATAATTAAATGCAGAACAAGAGTTTATTAAAATTACTCATTGCTCATGCTACTAATTGCAACAATAAAACTACAATACTTCAATTAAAATTAAATGTTAAAGCGTACTTTATAACAATTATTTATTACAATACATTAATTCCCAGTACACGTGAAAGAAACGGAAAATTCAAAAGCAATATTTTACCAGGGAAATTAGTAATTAATAGATCAAGGTTAGAAAACAATCCTCAGAGATTTTAACAACGGCAATATCATGTTCCTTTTGCTTCATGTATTTATGCTTCAGTGTATTATCGATTTTTAGGATATCAACAAACATAATGCAAAAGAGTGGCGAGACATTAAACAAACTCGTTCATCTATCCTTGACATTTAAAGCAAAAAAAATTCGCCATACTGAAAACAATAAATTTAACAGACATTTTATTATTAGATTAATGGCAAATTAATGTTTTGCAAGTCAACTAATAAATTGCTAAATAAAAAAAAAAATCAGTTCATAAATTCAACAATAACTTTTATAGCGATAATAATAAAAATGTGGCGAATGCATTTTAAAGGATTATTGACTTGGTATTTTTTGGTCGAAAATATTTCTACATAACCCTTAACGTTTTGGTTTTTCTATAAATTCGAATTGAAAATCAATTATTTACTAAAAATTATTGAATTCCGATTCCCAATTGTATTATGTATTGAACATGCATACATAATACAACAATATAGTAATATAAAATATTTGCACGCAACACCAAATGTAATTGTAAATGTGCTAACAGCATTAAAAGAAGTGTTGTTGCGTGTTTTGAAAACAATTGTAGTTTGTAAACAATAAAGTGAATATAACATAACAGTTGTGATAGTTTATTTAAAAAAATTGTGAAAGTAGAACCCCTTTTTAAGTGATGTAGTAGAAGATTGATTGCTTAAGAATTAGAGATTATAAATTTCGGAGACATTTAGACTAGACTTACTAAAATTTGGGAAATTTTATTGGTACATATTTTTTGTTCCGTACAATATGGAAGTTATTCAATTTTATAGCTAAAATCAATAATTATTATCGAGAAGATTTTAACTGAATGGACTACCATTCTTTTAAGACGTTTGTTTATTTTAGAAAATTTTATATATAAAATTTAATTTGACGTTTGAGTAATTAGGATAAGTTGTACAATTAGGTTACAATATTTACAATTAGGTAACAATTAGATAAAATTGTATATTATTTCTCAATTAACAAAATTTCCTATTTATCAGAACACAAAAGAATATGTATTGTTGTTTGTGGCTGTTCAACATTTTTTATGGAATGGTTATGAAACTCAATGAAAATAACTCATTTGTGGATGTTCTTTTCAATATGTTACTAGTTCGGTACGTAATTAATGTTGTACTAACGGTTTGGAATATTTTACTGAATCTGTACTCGGCGAATAATATTAATTCAAATATATAAATTCAGGCGAATTACTAATTATTTTTATTCCCATATAAAAATGATATTAATAAGCCAAAAATTGTTTAAAATAAAGTTAATTTGGACTGGAGTGGATCAAAAGAAACAAAATTCGGAGTGGACTGTGTCGTTTACACGGCCTTAGGTATTTTGCGTGATAACGTTTATAAGCGGCGAGAGAAATGGGACTCGTGTATTTTTTGTAGAAAACAACTCCCATAAAAAAATTAAGTATTTACTTATTTTAACGAATTGTATTTTATTCAATATTTATTTTTACACAAACTAGGCAAATTATTCAATCATTCGTTTGCCACTTAAAATAAAAATATCAATTACAAAAAATAGAATAATTTAGATTAAATTTCGCGAGTCTGTTTCTTATCGTGTAACTCGTGTGTCGATTGCATTACGAATACCTCATTCATTTTTCGTATTTCCTTCATCACCCTGCGATTTTTATTCACGTTGTACCTTCGAATTTCTGAAAGGGCAGCGAAGCTATTTTTTCTATTCAAATAGTTCACGGAGTGCCCACATTACTCTCCCTTCAGTGATAACGCTACGCCTGCTTCGACCTACCCTGCTACAAACGTTTCAAGGTGTCTCTTATCCTGTTCCGTCTTTGGACATCTGATCTCGCACTTTTTCGTTGTCTCCTGATTCTTTTGGCAGATTTGTTTTTCACTGGATTTTGCGGCTGGTGTGATTCATCCTCTGCATTTTGTATTAAAAATGCTGGCTTTAATCGATCTATTGAAACTACGACCTCTTTGTCCCTTATTTTCAATTTGAAATATTTATCGTATCGTTTGGGAATAAGGAATGTACCGTCGTATGGTGGTTGCAGTGGGCGTTGTACGGCATCAATTCTCACAAATGCATGTGAGCATCGTTCGTGCTCTGCATGTACGAATGACGTTTCCTTTGCATGCCTTGCAGTTTGTACCGGTTGTGATTTTTGCATTTTCCCTCTCAAGTCGGAAATAAACTCGTGCTCCTTTGAATTGTTAGCTGTCGTGCTAAAAAATTCTCCAGGTAGCAAAATCGTTGTTCCGTATAACATCTCCGACGTCGTTCCACCTAAGTCGGGCTTAAAGATGGCCCTCATGCCCAAGAGAATGGTAGGTAGAACTTCCACCCATTTGTTCGCCGGAAAACATTTTAACGCTGACTTTAAATCACGGTGCCATCTTTCTATTAATTCATTTGCTGCTGGATGGTAAGCCGTCGTCCTTATTCGTTTGAACCCGAATAGTTTTCCTAGTTCCCTAAACAGTGAGGACTCGAACTGTCTGTCTTGGTCCGTGGTAATTGTTTATGGAACGCCAAACCGGCAGATCCAATTTTCATATACGGCCCGTGCTACACTTTCTGCTGTTATATCCATTAATGGTATTGCTTCCGTCCATCGTGAGAACCGATCAATATATGTTAACAAGTAACTATATGTTTGTGACATCGGTAGCGGCCCTACCAAATCTATGTTTATGTGTTGAAAGCGGCTCTCTGGAAGTACATATCTTCCTAAGGGACTTCTATTGTATTTCGAAATTTTTGCCTTCTGGCATTTCACGCAGCCTCGTGCCCAGTTCGCACAATCCTTATTCATGGAAGGCCATACATATTTTGTTTTTATTAATGTTATGAACGTCTTAACGCTTGGATGTGCTATACTATGGAAATGCTGGAACGTCTCCTGTCGTAGGCACTTTGGTATATACGGTCTTATTTTATTCTCCTTTACTTTGCAAAATATGTTTTTGTCACTGCCGGGTAGTATCATTGGTGTTAGCTTCAAACTCATCTGGCTTTTTGATTCCAATAACATGTTTAGCTCCTCATCTGTTGTTTGTAAATCAGCTAATTCGTCGAAATCCACCAGTTTTGGGATCGAAATTGTGTCCACCCGTGATAAAGCATCTGCCACCACATTATCTTTACCCGCTACATGTCGAATATCGGTTGAAAATTGTCCGAGGTAGTCTAATTGGCGGAGTTGACGCGGTGACGCTTTTTCCGGTTTCTGTTGAAAAACGAACGTTAACGGTTTGTGGTCCGTGTAAATTACAAAATTCCGTCCTTCCAGCAAAAATTTGAAATATTTTACTGCTGAGTATGCGGCTAGTAATTCGCGGTCGTACTCGCTATACTTTTGCTATGTCGCTGTTAGTTTCCTTGAAAAATACTGAGCGGTACCCAATTAGTGCCTGACCTTTACTGCACCACCGCTCCCATAGCATAGTCGGAAGCGTCGACCATTAACGATAATGGTTCTGTTGATGATGGATGTGCTAACATCGCTGCGTTCGCTATATCGGCCTTGCATCTCTCAAATGCATTTTTTGCTTCCACCGTCCCATTGATTTTCATTTTGTCGTTCTTCTTATTGCCTTTCATGTACTCTAGCAATGGCAACTGTGTTTTTACTGCATCCTTCAAAAATCGATGATAAAAATTGCTCATTGCTAAAAATCGTCGCAACCCTTTAACGTCTATTGGTTCTTTATATTCGGCAATGGCGGCAACTTTTTCCGGTAGGGGTGTCGTACCATTTTCGGATATCATTTGACCCAAAAACTTTACCGTTTTTCTACCGAAAACAGATTTTATCATGTTGACTACAATGCCGTGTTCCCTAAATCGATCGAACACTCGGCGTAGGTGATCCATATGATGTTCCTCATTAACGGAGTAAACTAGCACATCATCCAGGTACGGGAAAACGAAGTCGAACACTCTCTACACATCGTGGATAAACCTTTGAAAGGTTTGGGCCGCGTTTCTTAACCCAAAGGTTATCCTCGGAAACTCGAATAAACCGAATGGCGTTATTATCGCCGTTTTCTCTAAGTCCGATAGATCAACTGGTATTTGGTGGTAAGCCTTTACCAAATCGATTGTTGAAAATATGTGCTTGCCTTGTAATCCGTGTGCCAAATCCTGGATGTGCGGTATTGGATATCGGGCCGCCACTGTTGCATGATTAAGTCGGCGGTAGTCGCCGAATGGCCGCCACTCACCATTTTCTTTCTCTACTATGTGTTTCTTTCTACTATGTGTCTATGTGTTACCATTTTCTTTCTCTACTATATCTCAAAAACTATACATGATTAGATAAAAAACGAGGAAGCAATTTTGTATTAAATAGTCTACTAAATTTAAATTTGAAATAAAAAACAAAAATTATTAAGTGAGTTTTTCGAGAAAAAATGAGTTTAATGAATTTTTTTATTATTTCTCGCACAATTTTTTTAATTCCACCAATGTTTTCTTTATGGAAAATACGATGCATTGTATTCCTACTTCCAGAAAAGAAAGAAGCACTCTGTGCCTTTAAAATTATAGAAAAACAATTGGGTTATCATAATTTTTAGAAGAGTTATTGGCATTTACATCATTCAAGGTAGTGTGACATCCTACAAATTTTCAAATGCAATTGAAGTGGGTAACGATTCATTTCCGGGCATATGCGTAGTGGACTTTTTTTTCATGATATTGATCGATATTGATTGTATATTATTGGTAGGCTTAGGATTCTTAGGTAAAAAAATATTTTTTTTGGGAAATCCAAACCAAAAATTTATTAGATAGTTGTTCTTTTTAGAACCAATAAAAGCGAAAAAGCCCCGTAGGTTACCAAATATTTTTAAATATTTTGACATCATCACATATTTTTACATATTTCCACTTATTTTAGGTTGTTTATTCCAAATATTTTTAATTTTTCTTCAAGAATAATGTAATTCGACTTTCATAGCTAAAAATTTGATAAAGCAAAATGTTTTATAAGCTAAATTTTAAATTTAGGTCAACAAATATTTTTTTTAGAAGTTAAAAATGTTTCACTTTGGCCTAAACTCCGCTAATTAAAATACATATCTCAAATAAACGTCAAATTAAAATACATATCTCAATAGTTTACTGCACATTATTTGACGATCCGGACATTATTTGACGATCCGCAGATTTTGTGATTGTTGGTTTTATTCGTTAACGTTTGTGCCTTTATCAAAAATGAAATATGTAATCCACTTTGTGACATTTATTGATTATGTAAAAGAATTCATCGAAATTTAAATGAATCAAACAAGCGTTAAAATTCCTTAAACTAAAAGAACGTAGCAAACGCAATTCTACCCCATTTATGCACTAGAGCAACAGTTTTAATGTTATTCATTTTCTTCGAAAAGTTCCAAGTTATTATATGTTTGAGGGAAATGTTGAATGTAAATTTGATTACAAATTAAATAAAATTAAATTTAATTTGATTTAGTAAATTACAAATCGATTTCGAGTTACAATTAAAACACGATGGATTTGACCAAAATCAGAGGGAAATCTAAACGTAACAAAATTAGCTTCAATTTTAATTGGACGTAATGATTGTGAATGAAATTTTAAGTAGAATAATTTTAGTATGCACATATGTTTTTAGTATGAATTTTAGTAAAATAATGGGGGCCATTTATGCGAGAAAAGTTAACATATTGCTTGTCAACATACGTTTGTGAATTTCAACATATCGTAAATAAAATCAGAATTTCGAACAAAAATCTGCATGAGAATTTAAATTCTTAAATGTAATTGAATAAATTCTTGAGTAGGAACTCAAATTGGATTTAAAAATTGAATTTGAATAATAAGTTTGAATTCCAATCTTTGAATAAAAATTCTAACCAGGGCATGACTAAATATTGAGTGGATTCAAAAAAAAACCCTCCTGTTTTAAATCCATAAATTTTCAGTTTAAAATTAAACAGATAAAATTTTAATTGAGTTATAATTCGAACCACGCTACCTTTCAATATTTTGAGTTAAATTTAAAATAGGAATTAAGAAAATGTTTCTATATTAAACTAGCCATATTTTGCATGGAATTTAAATAGTACAAATCATTGTACAGTGTTACCTGTGTTAAAAATTGATTTGTAAATTTAGATTAGAATTGATTAGCATATTCTACTTCATTTTGAGCAAAAATTTGAGTGTAAGTTTCGTGTTGTAAACTAGATTGAAACATAATTTTAATTGCAATTAGGTAAGAATTGAGTTGCAACACGAGATTTGGTCTCAAACAACTAACAAAATATTTTTAGAATTTAGTTTAAAAAATTGTATCGGAAATTTTAAGATAAATTTGAATTAAGAATTTAAATTTAAAAAAATGGTTTTGGCCATTCCCAACTAAATAAAATCTTTGGTAAAATTATACATATACATATATGAATTGAGTTACAACTCAAAATTTGATTTCACAAAATTTTGAGAGTGGATATTGTAAGCTTACATTGCACTGAGTGGATTTTCAATTAGAAAACAAAAAAATCAGAGTTAATTAGGTGGAGCAAAGAATGGATATGTCAAGGGAAAATCAAAATACACATTTTGCAACCATTTCGAATTGGACCAAAAAATGAGACTGGAAAAGAAAATAGTTTTTATGGATTCGAATAGAACTATAGAAAATTAGATTACAATTCTATCTGGATTTGAACCAACTGTGAGGGACATTTTAATCCGAAATTGAGTGAAACGTCCAAACTGTACTTGTACATTTGTAAAACTGGAGTAAAATTTATAGTTTTAACAAAGTTTTAACAAATATTTAGGTATTCTGCTAATTGATTATTGTAATTTTCGTTTTAATATGTGATTAGTATTCACTCTAGTAACTTAGTTTAAAATCAAAATAAATTCGAAAAAAATTAAGATTTTTGGACAGAAATTTAGTTCCAAGCAGATCTCGAAGTTGAACAAAATGATAAATGGAATTTTGAGCATAAATCTAATCAAAATTGGTCAGCTTCATTCGACAGAAAGGTAATTGATTAAGAGAACGAAGAGAGAAAATTAGCTTCAATTCTAAACTAGACATAATGAATTCGAGCGAAACTTTAAGTAGCAATTTTCTTCTTTATTTTACATTTGGGAAACACATTTTCAAAAATAATTTTAGCAAAATATTTAATGCCCTTTATGTGACTGAGTTTAAATTCTTAACACGATTTCAACAAATTTTTTAGTGCAACTAGAAAATCAGGAATCCAGCAAAAATCTGAAAGAATTTTGTTTTGTAATAGAAGCATATCAATTTTAAATCGTAATTGAATAAAATCTTAAGTAGGAACTCGCATTAGAAATAGAAACTGACTGCCTGTACTGACAGTTTGAGTGAATTTTAAAAATTTACAGTTTGAGTGAATTTTAAAAATTTAGTGAGAACAAAAATTTGGATGCAATTTAATTAAAAAATATTTAAAAAAGGAGCTTTATTTCTAAATTTAATTAACGCAAAATTATGGGTGCAATTAAGCTAGAAATTTTGTGATATATTGTTTACAAATTAAGTAAAAATTCCAACCTAGATTTGTTTAATGTGCTTGATTTGGAATTTGGAATACAACTTCAGCTATAGTTGCAAGTGCATTTAAGAAATTTATTGAGAATTTATTTGAGTGCTGAGTTAAAGTCGAATTTAAAAATCTAGTTTGAATCAAAAGATTTGAAAGATCATATCGAAGTTGCCATTGTGGAGATATAAGCCCTTACAATCGAAAATATTCTGAAAAATTGGGTTGACAGAATGGGGTGCTGTAAAGCCAGCCGTCGAAGTCATTTGTGTTCCATACTTAATGGCAATGTACACTCTTTCTAATAAAATAAACCGCTTTGAAAAATATGCATTCGTCTTTGAATTTAGAGCCAAATTAAATTGCAAACGTTATATGGACCACCCGATATAGTACAAATTATAACGAAAGAATTTTTTTATTACATTTTCAGTGAAAGCCACACAATTAACAAAGTTGTGTATACATTTTGTTGCCTATATTAAGGCTAAAAATCTTGCTTATTAAATTCAGCCCGAATCGCTACCCAGAATTGTTTCGATCAGACAAGGCGTTTTCTCACTGTAGAACTTTCAACCAATATAAATCATTACTTTGTAGTTTGTAATTTTAATTAAAATTTATAATTATCAGCCACAGTTTCTTTATGCACAAATTGACATCAGAACTGCTCCGATAAGATGAGGCGTTCTCTCACTACAGGGCTCTAAAACATTGTAAATCGCTATTTTTCATTTGCAATTTTAATTAAAACTTATGTGAAAATTAATTATTTTAATTTAAAATAAATTAAGAAGAGCCATTCGGTTCACAGTGGTTACCTTTTACATTTTTTGAAAGGGCTTTCTTCATCTTGTATTTTAACTTTCAAATTTCGATACAAAAACCCGCAAAACAGCCGAATTTATTAAGAATTGGGAAGTTTAAGCATGAGGTGGAAATTGTTTGAAAAAATTTATGAGGTTTTCATGCCTAATGGAAGCAACTTCATTATTTATTTGTTTCGATTATTTTGTTTCCATGTGTGATTTTCCTTTTAATACTAAATTATTTATAAAATACTATAAATAAATAATTTGTTATACATTGTGACCAGACCGCAAAAGGTATCGATACTTTGATTATGGTACCAAGTTCTTTTATACTCGATACTTTGTTACTCGATACTTTTAATTTTTTTAACAATAAAATCGTGCACAATATTTATGTTATGACTGTTTCTTTGCGGGGAGGTCTCTACAAACACCTAGCAAAATACAAAATTAAAATCCAAATACTTTGTTACATTGAGTATATCAAATTTGTTCACACAAACAGCTGTGTAGGGATTTTGCTATTCGTGGAAAGCTGAGTTAGGTTTATGTCTATTGTATCAAGAATGAATTTGTACATTATCTCATGGCCACACATTTTGCTGAACACTATTACATACATACAATATATTTTTGCACAAAATTCAAATTTCAAAATTTCCAAGAAGCTCAAAAAACAACAACACTGTTACATACTTTTGAATAGAAATCTAGAATCATGATTATGCTAAAATTTGTAAGTGAGGCTAAAGGGTTTATAAACCTATATTGAGGATTGGAAATATAGAGAAAGTACCACCTATCGGAACAAAATAAAACTGTAACTACAATAGTACAATATATATTTTAGTCGTTCTGCGAGCGCTGATGCTAATTTTTGGTGGTCGTTACAGCTTTATTTTATTCCGATAGGTAGTGATTTCTTTATATTTCCAATCGTCAAAGTATCACCTAATAATATGGCAATTGCCATATTGACATTTGGTTTAGTGTTTAATCTAAAATTTTTCCAGATCTCTTTAGTAATATCTTTTTAGAAAATGGTAAGCTAAACGATCACTACAAAAGATGGTATAGAATAGACTATAGACCATTGTTAATTGCATCACTCATATATGCACATCACCCATATATCTTATTTTTTAGCACCTCCTAAAAACCTAAACAAACATATTATCAGTTTTCTGGCTTATTTTGAATGTTGTTTATTCCTGACAGCGCATTATTGGCTCAGTAAATTGAAGAAATAAACATTGTACGATTTGAAACTCCTAAGTATTTATGTGCACTTACAGAATATATAACTTACGATTTGGTACTGTTTGATTATACTACAACCAACTTCATCTTCAGACTCAATCTTCTTCTATCCCGTGGTAATTGGCCAATTAATTAAAATATCATTAATTAACGATAATGCTTCAATTAACAATTTCGATAATGATTCCATTGCAAATGTCGGACGTCTTTAATTGACTGTAAGTAATAACACGTTTACAGCATACTTATTTTAATAGTACATCGTTGCTAATAATAAACTCAAATTTGCACACCAATTAGTAAAATTTTGGTAGTATAGTTTTTTGCTTTACTAATTTTGACAGATACTAAAAATTTAAACTTCAAACGAAAAATCTACACGACATGACAATTCGTAGTTTTCTTGTTTATAAAGTAAATTTTTTTCCGCAGCATACTACATGAATAATTTTTTTGATTCATGAAATAATGAAATATCAAGAAAGTAATAGCCGATTTAGACGTTCCAATATTTTTTTCCCAACAAAAAATGAAGATATTAGTATATTACGATTTTCATTTGTAAGACAAGAACAAAAAAATAATCCAACAAAATTTTGTTGGGTTTTTTTTTCTTTTTTTTTCCAACAATGTTACTATAAAAACAAATTTGACTATAAAATATACTCGACCCGAGTATATTTTATAGTAACAAACAACAACAAACACAATAAAAATTGCGATTTGAGAAATTTTTATAGCGCTTTATTTTATTTTTTAAAAATTTTAGTAATAAAATAAATTTACGTTCGAAAATTATTCATTTCACGCGGAAAACCCATAATTTTGCCAAATAAACTAGTATCACCGCGGTATTTATCAAAAATTATATCGTCGATTTTATACCGCCAAAAAATTATGGTATAAAAAGATTTTTGTTGTATACTTTTCTCTTTTTATCGCGTGTACATTTTTGTGTATTGCGTGTAGCTCTAAGTGTCAACAAAAAAAAATGTTGGAAAAAAATGTTGGTACGTCTAAATCGGCTATTATCGATAAAGTACTTAGTTATGCTGTGTTTCTTATTTAAATCCGTAGATCGAGCGGATTTTGAAATCTGAAATCAGATCGATTTGGTCGATCTGAAATAAGAAACAGGTTTCAGATTTTTTAGATCAAAAAATATTTATTTCATAATTTAATAAAATGATTTACCTTCGTTCACATAATAATTCAAATTTCCTTCTATTTCCATTTTAATAACGTTTGCAAAAAAAAAAATAAGTGGTGAGAAGACAGTTCTGTATGCGGTAATGTATGTATTTGAATTACATGAAGTTAGCTAAACGAAAACTAATCTGAGAAATCGGAATATTTTTACAAATCAAAAAAATCAATCTAATCAATCTGAAAAAAAAATAAGAAACAGCAAAAAAATTGATCAGATCGATCTGACTTGAAATAAGAAACAACTTTTTAGTACTCAGATCAATCAGATTGATTAGATCAGAAATAAGAAACACAGCTTTAGTAGTTTGTGTGTAACGCTCAAAGGTTACTATGATTTTTTTTTTGAAATTTATTTTTCCAATTTTTTTTTTGCACTGTAAAAATAACTTAGCAGTCATCAAAAAGAAATATTAAAATTTTTTCAAAACGCCCAAAACCAAGTTAACAGCAAGTTAACATACCAATTCATCCTTAAAAGCCCTTACTCTTTGGTTTAAGGTTTATTTAAGGTAAAATCATCCTTAAAAGCCTTTAATCTCGAACTACTTTTACATCAAATGTTCAAATGCTAATTTTGGCAGCGGCCGCTGGACATCACCATTAGGTGTAATATCTTTAGCAAAACATTACATAACTAAAATTATTCACAAAAAACTAAAGTTATTCACAAAATTGTATCCGTCCTAGGGCTGTACCCCCTAGTTCGATTTTATTCTATTAAGACTGTGACCGAAACCTGTGATAAATATTTTTTAGTACAAATTTTTGACATTTATTTGAAAAATATTCCCCTATATTCACAAATTTTTATTACGCCGCCCGAATTGTGTAATATTTTTTTGAAGTCCTTCTGTCATGTTGTTGTTCGATTTTAAAGGCAAGCGATCCTTTTGTACACTTCGAATTCGCTTTCGTTTTATATTATATACTGTAGGGTATGGCTGTATTTATTAGAGCATAGTATAACAGGGCGATGGTGCAATAATTCTCGCCAAAATTTTTGAAAATATATTACGATATAATTAGGCTTTTATACAGGAAGTGGGAATTTCATGGGTGGTCTCAAATCAGAACTGTAACGAAAACTAAAATATATTGGAGTCAACCTAGGGCATAGAATTCAACGTTTTCAATCAATCGATCAACTAATTCTATAATATATTCAATAATCTGTCAGCCGATAGTGGTAGCTCTCACATTTACACTAGATCAATATGTCATATAAATAAGATTAACTTTTAGTTGACATACACGGACAAATCATCTCACTAGAAGAAAATAATTGGTCGGCAATTTCAAATTTCAATTTCTTTCAAAATAAAAAACAGTGTAATAATATTGGTTGCCACTAGATGTCATTGTTAGTTCTATAATGTATTTTAATCATGTATATCGAGTAGTTTTAGTCGTACGTCAAACAGCATCAGGGCAATAAGAATAAAATAAACTACGCATGAGATTAACTCTTAAATGAAAGTTTTTTAATTTATAATAATTGCCACAATTTTACTGGTGTCCCCTGTATGAAACACTTAAAGTATTCCTTAGTGTAATTTTTGGTAAGACAAGAAAAGATGCCGGACTCGGTGACTACTAAATTAAAAAAAATAAGAGCTGATTAAGAAGATAATCTGAATGAAGGTTTGAATTCTTATTTAAACAATACTACGTGCAAAATTTTCGTTTCAAATTTTCGGAATTTATTATATTGGGAGCTTGTGTAATTTATAAATTTTTTATACAAAATCACAATGGCGCAATCTACAACAACTGAAATACCGTTCAATCAAGTATAAAAGGTTCTTGGAACGACTAACTTAAATAAATTCTTATGTACATAAATTTTTAATTCCAATTCTTTGTATAATATATGAATCCAATTTATTACTGAATACGGTTAAGATTCAAAACAATAAAATAAATAAAATGACGCCAATAACCAAATAGTAACAAATAATTTTGTAGATAAGGCATCGTGAAATATTTTAAAATTAAGACCATTTGCCAATTTCTTATCTTATCTGATAAAACTGTAATTCGCGATACAAATATTAAATTTGATGCTGTTCTCGCAAATAAGGGGTTTCTAGTGTTACACATTTTTTTTATAACAGTTTACACATCAATATAGGAGTTAACCTACTCAGTATCAAAGTTCACAACTTAATTGGTACCAAATGAAAGCGAAATTTTGTGTTCGATTTATAATTTAGATGTGTATAGTATCAACACGTTAACAGTTTGGGAACTTTTCGATTAAATTGTTCTCAACAAGTATGTAAAGTATTCACACTATTTGCGTTTCTCAAAAACCGTTTATTTGTTTTTTGTGTCTTTAGATTTTGCAATCGAATATCAATATTGATACAATTCGCGATTTGCTTGCTATACATACAATGTTCTATATTGTGTGTTGTTGTATCTTCGCAAAATATTCAATGTATAATTCAGTTGTCGTACGACTTTAGTGCAGTTTAAATGTGTACAGTTCTAATTAAACAAAATAAATGTTTTGATCTTAAATGATCAACGCGAGTTCAAAAATCTAAGATATTCAAGTGCATTGTTGTGAGATTGTGCTTTGTGTGATAAATTGACTGTTTATATTTTATATTCATATCGATAAAATCTTTGTCATTTAATTACGTGCATACATACCTACCTTCATACTTCATTATCCAGCTGATTTGTTTATGTATAATTTTGGTCTTTGTTTGAATATTGAGCATTTCTAGTGTTTCTGAGAATTTCAACAATTTGCGGATGGCATTCAAATGATTGTTATTATTTTTTATTTTTATTAATCAATATAGTTTTATTACCATTTGTGTCATATCCACCAAGTGTTTGTTGGAATTTTTTTCTAAATTACTTTATCTTATAAACAATGACGTGCTCTCTGTTGTTTAGAAATTCCAAAGCGAGTTCAGTTATCCGGCTAAACTAATTCTAATTAAATACAAAGTGAAACGCAATAATTTAAGCTTAATTTTGCTAATCTTAAGCTATGATTTGGTAAATACAATCATGGTTTTTATCACTCAGCCGTCAGAAAAGTTTTTATTTTGGCTTCATTCACGGGTGTCTAGATTTCAAGCTTTAACCTGGTATCTCGGTAGTCCTGACCAAATTAAAGATCATATACCTTAGACTATATTTTAGACGAGGGATTTCTCGAGGAGGAGGAGGGCGAATGTATTTAATTCGTAGAAAGTTAAACTAAAAAAAAATTCTTTAAGTAGTTAAATTCTTTTATTTTCGCACTTTTGTATTGCTGGTAAGTTTCGTTATAATTGGAAAAGATAAAGGTGTAAATTGTAAATTACTTTCATAACTTAAAAGGTTTTATAATGAACTTTCGGATATATGTATTGTATTTTGCAGATTAAATTAAAGCTTTTCCAAATTAAACGCATTAACCATTATAAATTAAACGATTTTAAAGTACGACTACGTTTATGGATAAACGTAGAATAATGGAATAGTAGGGTGAGCATTTTGAACTTTCCGATGAAACACAAAAAGATATAGTGAACATAGGCTCACAATAATGGTAATGTAATATTGGAATATTATAGAGCAAGAAGTCCCGTCGCGATAATGTGTAACAAAGTCGTGAGGACCACTACCCCTCCCTCCGGGCATCGCATAAAATTGATGTCATATTTCTACGTTCCGGCCGTCATTTTAGGTTAATGGACGCTTGAGGTGTCTTTCAATGAAGCTCAATGAGGTTGATTAACTTAACTTTAATGCAACGTGCTCCGGGACAAGGGGAAGTACATAAGACACAAACATGTGTCGTGTCGATACTATAAGCTCCGTAAAAATTAATGTGAAAAAGAGATCCGGTGAAAGGGGTACCCACAGTTTTGAAAGTTTCTCGAAATTCAAGTGTTTAGAGAATGGAAGATTGGAAATGAGCACAGCTGGAGGCAAGGGCATGATAAGACGGTTCAAGTCAAACTTCCGCTCTTGTTTTTTAAGATACGGTACAAGTATGTAAATATAGCCTTCATATAGCTGTACAATTATTAATTTACTTTTGTTCGCAAATTGTCTTTTCTTATCTAGCATTTTTTATAGTAACTAGAGGGCTCCGCCCCCTGCACGCTTCGCTCCGGGTAATTTTGTTAATATTTTTAAAGGATAGCTTTCACTTCATCGTTACGTGCTTCTTATATTGCTGTGGTGCTAATTTCGTCTGTGGATATATTAGCCGAAGACATTTCGCTGATTAGATCTACCAAAAACATATCAGCGGGAATTTCCAAATTAGTTATTTTTAAGTTTCCAATATCTAGTAACCAATTGGAGAAATTGACAGCGTCTTCATTGGCTCTCATATTTTTTTCATAATTTAAGTCATTTAAATAACTGCCACAACGAACTGCCCACCCTTCTTTACCACAGGGAGAACTTGCCGGAAATCTCCACCCAATATGAATAATTTCCTAACGAATGGTAGATGACTGTTGTAAACGTCGCGGAATATTTTATCAATAATGGACATAAAGTTCCTAGGGATCATAGAAGCCTCATCCCAGATGAACACATCGACATCGAGTAGTTCTCGTTTCTTTTCCGGGGCCCAATTTAATGTTATATTCTCGCTATTAATAAACAGTGGTAAATATAATATTTTATGAGCAATAATAAATCCGTATGGCAGCAGAATAGCAGCTATTCCAGTCCAAGCAATTGTTATGATTCTTTTGTTAATGGTTTTGCAATAATGAACTAAAAAAGTCTTTCCCTTACCGCCGGGCCCATCTATAAAAAACATGCGCTCTTGTATTTCACCGCTTATAGATTTTTTAATTTTTTTCAAATATAAAGGTGCGTTCTTGAATGGAAAGATCTTCGGTGGTTTTGTCATTTTTGATTATTAAATTTTTATCAATGGTTTCCGGTAGGTCAAATTGTTTAAGGCTGAGCCCTTCGGTTTGCAATAAAACTTTAATGATTGATAAAGCTGTAGTTTCGTTCGACCCCTCCGACATGTGTATTTTAAGTGTTCCTAAATTAAAGGTACATCAACCTCGCCACTAATTATTAAAAAACATAAAGAAATATATCAATGCGATAAGCATCATAATAGATGCTGCATCAGATATCATATCGTGTATATGTGTTTCAGATTTACAAAATCCGGCAGCCCGAGCAGCTTCTTGAAATGTTTGATACTGTATTCCGGTTAATAATTTTCAGATCACTGAATGATGTGGTGCCTTTTAACTCTCGTAACAATAATTTTAGATTAAATCGTTCAATATCTTTGGGCGATACAATATTAAGAAGGGCAACAACTTTACACGTATTTTTTTGCTATTTTGCCACGTATAATGTAATGGAATTTGGGGGTATGTACTCGTATATTTCTTAGCTTGCTGATCAATTTTATTCAATTCAAAGTACGCCATTAATTTTGATGTTGCTCTATTGTTAATTAAAGCGCTCGCTTTGTCACCCTCCGTGAACTGTATATAATGTTGTCCGGGAATATGTGCAGGTAATAGTTCGACGGTATGACTTCGTGACTGCATTGTTAGTTACATGAGATGCCAGGCACTCTCCATAGAGCTAATGTACCGAGAATCGAGGTATTGTTGTGCTTTATTGGTATTTGTAGTATTTCTGTGCTATTGTTGTTAATGTTGGACACAACAATTCTTGCTCGATCCTGTCCTTTGTGAATATATTTATATATGTATTTAATACTCATTACAGAATTTCTTACTGCATACCTTCGTTTCTGCATTCCAGCATAACAATTTATCAGTATGTGGTCCGTGACTCATATGTTTAATGAACAGATACCATAAGGTTGGATATATTTCTCGATCTGAAATTTCAGCTGATATGAATTTGTCATCATCAGAAGTTAACAACTTTTTATTTTATGTTACCATTGATGCATATGTGGTAAACCCCTCGAATAGAACCAAATACAGATTATATTTCTTTTAGGAGTAGTACACATTTCTGATAGAATAACCGGCATACGAATGTTGGTATATCTGCGACAGTTGTACTGGGTGGATACGTCTTAAGGAATCTTTTAATTTTAGGCCAAATAGGATTATAGGTCATAGTAAAGAGCAGGTCAGGTCGGCCGATATGCCGTTATATTGCCATAGCGTCATGGTATAATTGTTACATGGCTCTTGGGCTACCTTGATATCATGATGGTAGTATAACAGCTTTTCCAATTCGGAGTGCGTCCGATGTGTTAATGGAGCTGTTTTCATGGAATACGTCCAACCTGTTTCACATGAAGGAAATAATAATGGGAACAGTAATGGATCGGTATGAGGGGATGTAAATGCCCCTTAGGTTTACATCCTCTCTTAAATCACCATGGTTTTGATAGAAGCCCAAGTACACAGAAGTCCAAATACACAGAAGATTTTCTCATTCATGATTGGCTGCAATATTTTGAGTACATCATCACGTTGTACAACTTTCATACGATGAGAAATCGCTTCGCCATTGTCATAGATATAGATTTGTCCGAATTTTGGATTTTCACTCTCGAATGACGTGGTTGCTTTAAATTTTGCGTCACCAACGATACTTATTGAAGTCGGTCTTCTTTTATGTATATCAGCATTTTTGAAAAAAATGAAACGAATATTTTGTCGAAAGTGTGTATGAATTTCACCCACGGCAAAAAGCAGTTCTCTAATTTCTTTTGGATATTCGTCCGATTCCGGTAGCAATATTTTTCCGCCGTGACAGCATGAGTTTCCAGATCGGCAAGTTTCAATTGGAAATGATAATGCTGAGTAGTGCATACATTTAAATGTCATATCACCCATATCGCATTAGGTAACGTTGTCGGTTGATACGCTGATGTCGGCCAGTAAATCAATATTCATGTTGTCATATGTTCTTTTTCTGTTATTTTTTGTCTTACCGGTAATTTCATTTGGATGTTGCATATTTTCTAAGCCATTATCCTGAATATTTGTTTTACTGGATGTTGTTGGTTGAGTATATTGTAATATTGTCGTGATATTGGAGCCTTGATTTTCTGTTAATATTTTGTTGCATCTTCTTAATCGTTGTTGAACTATTTGCTCATCTGTCATGTTCATAATTCGGGCCTTCGCACGTTTGTTTTCTTTTCGTTCATTATTTAAATTGACAACAGGTTTACTTATCCGATATATTTCTAATTGATCATCACTTAAATTTGGAGCCCTCCGTCTATCGAGTTCCTTTTTTAAATTATAATTTTTTTGTTTTAATTTCTCGCGGTGATACTCCTTCAGCCAATCGTAAAATCATTAAATTTAGAGAGATTTCAAATCTGAAAAGCATCGTACACAATTAGTTTACTTTTAGATAGATTTTGAGACAGATTTTTATTTATTTCATCGGGTATAGACTCGATTTCTGCAATATTCGATAAATACAAATTTGTTGCAAAATCGAGCGAAATGCACGTTAAAAAATTAGGGTTGGGCTTTATTGTCTACACGACCGAAGGTGTTTTGCGTGATAACGTTATTATTAGATGAGGCGTTCTTTCACTACTGTTGTCTCAAGCATTGCAAATCGCTATTTTGTAGTTTATAATTTGAATTAAAATTTATGTGGGGATTTAAAATTAATTCCACAGACCATCAAAGAAAAAGTAACAGAAACAAGGTAAGTCATAAGTCATTTCCAACGTATTTTTCGACGCTGAATCCGAATCTGGCCGCAGAATTGCCCTATCACGGCTGGATTTTGGGATGTCCTTACCCAAAAGCGCAAAAAGGCTGTTTTTTGGGGTTTTCAATATTTTACTGTATTGTTAGAAAATTTCTTTGGTTGACGATATCTCGGATGCTCCGATCAGTTGAAGCATTCTCTCGCTAAAGTGGTCCAAGCATTAAAAATCGCTCAAACTGAGAGGTTCGCCGCCTGGTGACGATAATATTATGTATGAAGCCTAAGAAGCAACCTATGCAATCATATATTTAAATTAAAAGTAAAGCTTAATGTTGATGAATCCACGTCCAAGTGGAAAATTTCATGTCGCTTACTTTCCAAACATGAGTTTCTGAGGTGTAAGATGTTATCACGCCAAAAAAATTCTCAACTTTTGATAATTGCAATTTTGCATTTTTTTCACAATAATAATTTTTGCAATTATTGCAGAAAACGACCTTTTACTGTTTATTCTTATCGTACTCTACACATTCCAAAATATAATTTTAATTTTTAATGCAAGCCTTGCATTTTTGTAACTTATGTAATGCAAGTTTTTATTAAATTGTAAAGCTAATGAGTTCAATAAAATGTATTGTAATAAATTATAATTTGTTATGCAGAAGACTTATCCGAGGTTCCCGAAAATATGGCAAAAAAAGTTGTAGGATTTTAATATTCGATGAGATTGATTCCCATATTTCCCACGGGAAAATTGAACTGAATTTTTAACATACACATTAAAGCAGTCCATCTCCAGACATAACATTCTAGAGGCTCATTTTATACAAATTTTCTAATAATTTTTGGAAAATCGAATTTTCCCAGATTTTCCATGGGAAACTTGAACTGAATTTTTTTCCTGCAATAACTATTGACAAGTCACATCATTGCAATCCATTTCTAATCATAACACTTGAGGCTGACTTTATAAAGTTTGCTAACGATTTTTGGAAAATCGAGTTTTCCGAGATTTCCTACGGGAAACTTAAACTGAATTTTATTCCTGTCACAGCCATTGATAAGCCACATCAGTGCAATCCGTCTCCAGACATAATATTGTAGAGGCTGATTTTACACAAATTTTCTACTGATTTTTGGAAAATCGAATTTTTTGAGATTTTCCCACTTGAAACTTGAATTGAATTTTTTTCCTGTAATAGCTATTGACAAGTCACATCATTGCAATCTATCCGCAGACACAACATTAGAGACTGATTTTATAGATCTTCCTAATGATTTTTGGAAAATCGAATTTTCCCAGATTTCCCACGGGAAAATTGAATTGAAATTTTTCCTGTGACAACTATCGACAAGTCACATCAATTCAATCCATCTCCAGACATAACACTGTAGAGGCTGATTTTATTCCAATTTTGATTTTTTTTTTTTTTTTGGATTTCTTCAATTTTCCACAATTTTTCCAGGGAGCCAGGTTTTCTATCGATATAGCCATAGTAATTTTTCAGCTAAACAATATTGATTGATAACGACTGTATTTTTTATTTTCGCCTGGGATAACACAATCTGCATTACCGATTGGGTTAATTTCGCCTGACACTAACAGGGTTTTGCATTATAGAGTTTTCACCTTCGGCTGGCACTCCTTATTGTACCCAAATTTATCAACTAAAACAAATTTCAGGCAATTGTTCAATCGATATTTCGCGGGGAGAAGTTGAACATAAAACTTCATTCTTTCTTTGAAAGATGCTGATTTTTTAATATTGGAAATACTTAATGATTTTTGGTTCCGTGAAAAAAGGTCCAGCCATTAAAGCCCGATGAACAATTAGGTCTTTAATTCCCAATCACGGGTATTTTTTCACTTTTTTAAAGCGAAATAAAACCCTATTGTTTGATTTCACTTTTTTGCTAAGTTATAGGAATTTAAAAAAATTATGGAAAATGGTGGTTGATGTAATTCTAAAATTAGGACAAAAATGTTCCAGAATATTTTAAAATTAAATCTTCCACTTTTAAATTTTTTTTTTAAATTCTGGAAAAGCAAGATATAATTTTAAAACTTCTAATATTCCAATTTTAAAATTAAATCACCCTTTCCCAGAATATTTTGAAATTCATATAAAAGTGATCCTAATAATTAGTGTGTTATAAGTTGGGCATTAGTCCACTTTAGTTGCGAATTAACGCCTAAATTTTTTTTGGGCATTAATGCATCGGGCATTATTTCAGCCAGAAGCCAGTCTAAAGGTTATTTTGTTGGGACTTTCAAGATCTGATACCTTATCTTTCGACGTATCCAGATGTTTTTGAATAGAAAACAGTATGTAGAAACAATTTTGCCTAGCGTAAATTGTGATTATTGAGGTTTTGGAGATAACTTGAAATTTGCTTGGCAATTTGGTAATGATTTGCATAGTTCGAGGTTTTCTAGGCTTTTCTTCTTTAATAATTCGAGTTTACTTTTAAAGCTAGTAAAGTTTTTTCAAATATTCCGAGATTATTTAAGATTTTCGAGTTTTTTTGAGGTTATTGGTTGAAATAATGGTGGTTATTGGTTGGTTTCAAAATTTTTCGAAATTATTGGAGATTTGAGATACTAAATATTCGATTATATTCTGGGTTATTCCAGACCAAAGCGTTCAGTTACAATATATTGCCAACTTATTTCCAGATTAATTGAAATTTTTCGTTATGAGTTTTGAGATTTGCAAATATTGACTAGGAGGGAACCGGGTAAACGGTAAAAATAAAAATCTCCAAAAATTTCGCATTCAATTTTTATTAAGCAGCTACATAATTTCTTTGACCAATGCTTAGCGGCTTTGATTAAGGTGTTTTTTTTAATTTTAGCCCGAAATACTTATTTATATAAACCGAAGTGAAGTTCTTAGCAAATAACAAAAAATGTAGTAGTGTGGGTAAACTAAATAGTATACATTTAGGGGATTTTGAATCGTCGAACAACCGGTGGAAGTGACTATTAAATTTATTCAACAAAACTCAAAAATCCCAAAGTCACATGGTTTTCCTTGAATGCCCGTTGTATGCACTTGATGAAAAAATAATCAAATGGCCGGTCCCTGAAGTCGGTCATATAAATAACAGGCAATATTTGCATCAAATGTTGAATGATTCTCTTCCGAAACAAAAAATTCTCTTCCGAAGAACAAAATTCAAAAATCCCAAAGTCAAATGATTTTTCTCGAATGTACGTAGAATGCACTTGATGCACAAATTATCAGATGGCCGGTTCCTGGGGTCGGCCATATAAATAACAAGCAATATTTTTATCAAATGTCGTACGGAAAGTTGTTCAACAAAATTCAAAAGTCCCAAAGTGAAATGATTTTTCTCGAATGTTCAAATTATGCACCCGATGCAAAAATTATCAAATGGCTGGTCCCTGGGGTCGACCGGCCATATAAATAAGAAGCAATAATGTTATCAAATCTTGTACGATTTTCCGCTGACAAAATACGAAATTTGATCAACAAAAATCAAAAGTCCCAAGGTCAAATGATTTTTTGCTAATATTCGTAGTATGCACTTGATAAAAATATTATCAAACGGCCGGTCCCTGGGGTCGGACTATGGACATTCGAAAAAAAATCTTTTGATTTTTGTTGAACAAATTTCGTCGCCGGAAAATCGCCAAAATGTTGATGAAAATAATGTTTGTTGTTTATATGGTCGACCCAGGGACCGACCATTTGATAATTTTGACATCAAGTCCATATTTCGGACATTGGACGAAAATCTTGTTTCGTTTCTTTATTGAATAAAATTCGTCACTGAGGTCTTATTAGGCAATTTCCTTCTTTATCCACATTCAGGCGTATAATTTGTATTACCACTACATATAAATACGTATACGAATACGAGATTTTTTTTTTTTGCTATGTTCTTCACAGCCACTAATATAAACATAAATATTTCTGTTTTTTTTTTTGTACCATTTCCGGTCATACGCAAACCCGATGTTAAGCGGCTTTGACAGTTCTCTATTTTAGTATGTGAATAATTATCAAAAAACACAATTTTTGAAGAAAAAATTATTTCTATGAATGTTGGAATTTTCACAAATCGTAAAAACGGGGGGTTGGGAGCGGCAGCCCCATCCTCTAAGGAATAAAATGAATTAAAACAACATTTCAAAAATGTGTTACATTTAACCCTCACCCGGCGGCATTATTTTACAACGTTAACAGGCGGCAGAGGTACAATTGTACCTATGCCGCACTAGATTCCCTATCTCCGGGGGGGGGGGGGGGGTGATAGTTTTTCCTCAATAAGGCCTCTACGATCTAGACCAAAAAATGTAAATATATCGCGAAAGTTTCACCCTCTGCGGTTTCCTTAAGGAAAGTTATTGTAATTTAAAAACGGAAAAGGTACAATTGTATCTATGCTGCCTAACCCATTTACCAACTGGAGCTGATTACTTGTGTTGCCTAAGTTTACTTAGATTATTCAAGTTTGTCAAAATTTTGCGAGATCTACTTAGGGTATTCGAAATTTCCCAGATTTCATAAATTATCGAATTTTGCGTGCGCGTGTAAAGTTGAATTAACAGATAACCCCAGTTTGTCTAAACTCTAAACATTTCAAGATTATTTGAGCAATTTATAAAATTTATTCTAGCTAGAATATTTCAGATTATCAAGATTCGTGGAGATTATTCGAGGGTCGAGTTGTTTATTGTTGCTCAATGGTTAGGGTTTTATACATTATAGGATGGTATTTTATACATTAGAGGATAGTGGCTGCTGCCTCCAACCCACGCTTTGACGATTTTTTGAAATTTTAACATTCACAGAAATTGGAACATTTTTGAAAAATTTCTGTTATTTAATAATTAAATGCTAAAATAGATAACTCCCCAAAGCCACTTAGCATAGGCAAGGATGACATGAAATTATGTAGCTTCCTTTTATTTTCATGTTGCAGTTAACAAAAATTTAATGTATTTTTATTTGTATTTTATGGGTTTTTTGGTAGAATTTTTATTTTCGGAAATATGATGTTATCTCCAATTATTACTTTGTTTACGGGTTTTCCAGATGATTTTTGAGATTATTAGAAGGTATCAATAATGGTATTATACAGTGTTTTTTAAGAAACTGTATGACGAGGACAACTGTATCACTATTTCGGGGGTGGTCACCATTACGGGTTGGTAACTTTTACTCACCACTTCCCTCGATCATTTCATTCGCTATCTCACCACGTTACTTAAACCGTCCTACACTTTACGGTTTTGATCTTCTTTATGGTTTTAATTTTCAACGAGTTCATCTTTTTTTCTACCAAACTCGACAAACAGGCATGACCATTAGCATAAATTTTTTTTTTGCTTTATTTTATTACAACTGAGACTGCGCTCATCTAGTAATTTTTTTTTCAAATACAAATTTTTATGTGTCTAATAAAATTCTCTTTTGATGGGGTGTAACCTAATGGTTACTCCCATAATTAATTAAACCTGTTTACTAATTTAAATTTGGTAAGTTCACTAGGTCAAGGGGCCTCGTTATTTGGAGTATTCTTTCAACGACAGGGTTATCTATCATATGGCGAATATAGGAGTTTCCATGATACTAGAGCCTTCTTTCGTGTTTTGCGGCACGCATTTTTATTTCATCGTTCATGTATTCCATCCGTAGGTCCCTGTGAAGGTCTTCATTTCTTATGTACCTTTGGCATTTGTTTGCTTGGTACATCCCCAGAGTTGTATACCGTAGGTCCATATCGGCTTCAGAATTTGCAGATGTAGCAACAGCTTGTTGTGAATTGTGAGCTCAGAGCCTCTACCTTTCCATTGAGCCAATATATTATTCTGAACTTTATGTTAAGTTCTTTTTTTTTTCTTTTTGACATGCTCTCTCCACTTGAGCTTGGCATCGAGGGGCATGCCAAGGTACTTAGCTGTATTTGCATATGGCACGTGTCGCGAGTTAATTTCTATAGGTAGATGGTAAGCCTTTTGATATGTAAAGTTAATATGCATGGATTTTGTCTCATTAAGCTTGATTCGCCAACGCTTTGTCCAGTTACAAACCGCATTGGTCATCCTCTGGAGTTTGCTCGTTGCATCAGCGACCTCTCTTCCAATCGCCATAATTCCTGTGTCATCTGCAAAAGTGGCTATTGTTCCTTCATTTGTGGTTGGTATGATTGGTCCTAAAACACTCGCCTTCGGGACACCGGCAGAGATTTTCTTTAGCCCGGAGTATTTAATCTCATTTTTCACTCGAAAATGTCTATTGGATAAATAAGATCTTAGTATGGCATAGAACTGCCTCGGCAGATCTCTATACAACCATTGTTCCAAAATTTATCGAATGCTTGCGCGACGTCCAGGAATATGATTGAGCATACTTTTTTACGTTCTAATCTTTTTCGATGTGGAGGAATTAGTTGTCGGCCCCCAATTATTGATTTAAGTCTCTTTAGTAATAATTTTTCAAAGAGTTTTGACATAATTGATAGCAAAGAAATTGGCCTGTATGATTTTTTATTGTTAGGTGGTTTATCAGGTTTTGCTATTATGATTACTTCTGCTACTTTCCATTGATGCGGATCATATTTTAACCGAAGGATCGCATTGATTTTGTCTAATAGCCTACGAAATCCTTTGTCAGGTAGATCCTTGATGATCTGGTAAGTAATCAAGTCATAGCCTGGGGCTTTTTTAACATTTATGTTACTTTTCACTTCTTCTTTTAATTCTTTGAGAGTTTCTGGCCGTATCTCAAACTAATCTAGCTTGTGAATTGACATTATATTTTCATTGGCAGTTTGTCTTGGTAGTGGATCAGCCTTCTCTTTGTGACCTCTTGCCCAGGTCGCATCATCCTTTTTAAGTGGAGGCACTTGCATTTTGGGTCTTTTGAGTCGCTTCTTCGCCTTCCACAGTGAGTAATCAGAATTTTTTTCATCAGTTAGGCTAACTAGATATCTGTTGATTGATTCATTTTTCACTTCTTTAAGAAGGGATTTGAGACTGTTACATAAATTGTTAAGAATTGTTTTGTTCTCCGGCGGACGATTAATTTGCCAGGTTTTACGTGCGCGTCGTTTTTCTGTTACCAACTCCCTAACTTCCATTGGGTAGGATATGTTAAGCGTCTTTTTATTTTTTATAATCGTAGTGCTTGCCAACGCAGCATAGTGAATTATTTCATTGAGTTGTTCCAGTTCGTCTTGGAGATTAATTTTTCCTTCACTAATTCACGAAAGAGATTCCAGTTTGTTTTTGAATTTGTTAATCTGGGTGGACTTTCCCTTTGAACTACCGTTTCACTGACTGTAATGATAACCGATGAGTGATCCGTTACTAGAAAATTGCTGTTTTCAATGTGAATGTAGTTCTGAGATATACCTCTTCCTACATAAAAGTCTATTAGGTCCGGTATCTTAGCTTCGTCTCTGGGCCAGTATGTTAGGGAACCACCAGAGTAAAATTTTAATGTCTGCCCTGTTTGAAACAATTCTTTACCCTTTGACGTCTTAAGTCTAGATCCACAATAGCTGTTTTTCGCATTAAAGTCACCTCCAATAATAAAATCACGACCTAGCGATTTAAATAGTTTAATGTAGTGATAATCCCGGATTTTACCAAATGAAGATTTAACAAAATGGCTTTCGGATATTAGGAAAATGTCGATTTTTTCTGTATTTAAAAATATTTCTATTTCTGGAATATGTTGCATAAGCCCATTCACATTCCAGATTGCTATTCTGAAAGTTGTATACTTACTTAACATTTTTTTGTCGGATTGCGTTGTGGGAGTTGCATTTTCTTCAGTTGATCAAATATCATATATTTGGTTGAATCCGAATGTTTCACTACCTGAGCAAATGTTCTTCTTTGCCCTGTGTTGCTTGGTTGTTGATTTTGATCCATCTCATTTGAAGTTTGAATCCTTCGATTTTTGTGGTTTTGCGGTTGATTACGTGTTTTATCTCTTAATTCTTGTAGTTGTTTAGCAACCTCACAGCCTCGATAATTAGCCGGATGTTGAACATCTCTCCCTATTGTACATACCTGGGTAATATGTTTACCTGAGCATTTTACACATCTCACTGTGGTATGCGTGCAGTGGTTCTCCTCATTGGTTCAATTTTTATCTTCATGTGAAGAATTCGTTTTATACCATAAATGTTTTGAACATTCTCTTCGTTATCAAATGCCAGCATAAAAAGAGGGAGTCCCCGTTTACTGAAAGTTTGGTCTCCTTTCTGGTTTTCATATTCACAGCATTTAGTATTTTAAGACCTTCATTTTGTAAGACTTCCATTATTTCTTTGGTTGAGCAAGTGTGATGCAAACCTTTTGCCATAACTTTTATAGGTCGAGCATGTTTATCCTCATAGGTAAGCCACTGATACTTTTCAGCAATCAACTTCATAGATAAGGTTCTATAAGAATTTGAGTCCAGAGTACTAATTTTCCAAACGTTATTTTAAAGCGCTGTTACCTTGACTGAATTTCTGGGAAACTGGTTACGCCCACAATACTTATTGGTGGGGTGGTTTTTCTTCCGATTGCACCAATTTTGGTGCAATATTCTTGGTAGATTTACTACCTTTTGCTTGATTGACCTCGGGTTGGACAGGTTCTTCTAGTTCCAGTAACATTTAATTGTTCAGCCTCAGGTGACGATTCAGCTTTTCTTTTCTTACTCTTCCTGAACTGTTTTTTCTTCTTTAGAATCCAGCCCGTCTCTCTACTCTCTATACTGCTATGTTCTTTTGAGTCCCGATTCGTTTTTAGAAGTTCATTTTCTCGCTTTAGATACTTGATTTCATAGTCGATTCCAGGAGTACTACCTGGGGTAATAAATTTCCCTGTTTTGAGCATTGTCCGCGGGAGATATTTTATTTCCCTCCTACCCACCAGTTTTAGCTGATAAGCATTCCCCTATCCGCCACCGGAGAACGCGCCCCATGGGTGTTTTAAGTTCCCCTCACGGGGTTAGCATAAACTGTCGAAAATATCCTTCGCTCGGACTCGACTCTGATTAGGAAAGTTTACCCTAATTCTCTATGGGAGTTTAGTTATCTGTGTTTTCTCTGGCACGCTTATCGCCATCCACTTTGTAGTTTGTTGTACATATTTACCTGAGCGCTTCCATTATCTCACAAGTTTGGTATTATTAAGCGACTTAATAATTTTTTATCAATTTTATCTTAAGAATCTGTGCGTAAGGTGATTTCGTAAAAATATTAGAATGTCACAATTACCATTGCTCTCGATCTTCCCATTCATTGCAACATCTCCAAATATATAGTGTTTTACAACATTTTGTACAATTTATAATCATTTGGTATCCTAGCTCGATTTTCGTCCTGAAAACGTTTTTTTCTAGAACAATATGAACTGAAGTGGAAAGTCACCATTTTTGGTACACAGCAATTTTAATAAAAACCCAAAAATCATGTAAACACATCTCGGGGAAAATCTGTACATTCCAGACTAAATGCACTTGTGCTTAGGTTATCCAGCCGAAATATTTAGCTTCAGCTAAAAAAAGAAACCACCAAATAGAAGGTCTTCTTTGACTTGTTATGCTAATGATGTAAGACACTAAATAGTAAAGATCGCCAAAACAAACTTCAATAATAATAGGGCATACACTATAGTTGCTTCAATTAGTCTTATATTATTTTAAAATCAAAGTCAATAAACATTAATTTTAGCAAATCAGATGTATGACTATTTACTTTTCTAAAATTACATAGATTCTGTGTACTCGGGGCCACATACGCAAATGTAAACTAACTACTACACCACATAATATATAATAAATGATATCATCATAGTTATGAAAACAGATATTTTTTTGCTTTTTTTTTTTTGTTATTTAAATCCAAAATTAAACATTACAATGTACAACAAAAAAAATTATTAATTTTTAGGTTTTTATTTTAGAGTATTAGAAATATTTTGTACATACGTAATATTTCTATTACTTTAGGTATATTCAATATTACGTCTCACAGTCAAACGGGAGCTAGTCGATTGCATCTCTGCTACCTCTGAATATTAAGTGTGTACAGTGCACAATAGTGATAACAAATATTTAGTATGGTGTAATCTTTTTCAAATATATTCTAATCGTTATAATATTGTTTTTTAGTTTGGTTAACATACTTAGTTTTATAGTGTTCAGTTTTTTTATTACCTACTCGACAAATGTTTGTTAACTTTAGTTAATTATTAATTTAACCTTTTGACAACATAATTTTTTTTCAGTAAATTAAATTAAATTTTAACTGTTCGTGGTGTTAGTGAGTGTTAATTGGAGCATAAATCAAAAATCATTTGTTTGCTTTTTATAATTCGATATAATCTGTCGCAACAATTATCACTTCAACTCAGATAAAATTATTCGAAAATCTTATAAAATCTGTTAAAAACCAAAAGCGAGTTTCACACATCTTTATTAATGATACAACAAACACTTCAACTATGATCGCTTTAGTTTACTCACCAACAGCAATAATTTGGCTGTGCCGATTTTCGACCCAATGCCGTAAGATGTTGATTGTCGTTCTTTAGATAGTCACGTCAGATAAAATCATAATCTGATAATCTGAGATTTGTTAAGGTCGTTAATGCAGTCTTGAAAGAATCACCCAACAACATCTGCATAGTTCAGATTATTAAGTCGCCTTACATTGTGCTACCACTTGACGCATGATACTTTCTAATAATTGTCTTACTTAATTCTTTTCTTCTATTCTTATTTAGTAGCTTAACGATTTTACATTTGCCCGATTCCCGAACTAATCAGTAACACATAACAATTTATTAAATTTTTATCCTGTCATAAATAAGGTAGATAAATAAAAAAATATCATTTAGGATATTTTCAATAAACACTATATCCAATTATTAATATGTAATATAGCGGGAAATTGGATATAGCTTAAATTAAAATTGTATAACTTGGCATAAAATTGCTATTAAAAATAGCAGTTAGAGGAATTCTTGTAGGGGTTATAATTTTAAATTTATTAAAAATTTAATAACTTTCCAAATTAAAACAGCAATTAGATCAAAACAAAGTTTGTATTTTTTTCATGACAAATAATACTAAAAATCAGTATTTAAATTACTTCAAAATCATTGATAATTGTACTCTAACTCACTATGTTTTTTTAAACGTTTGATACATTTAAATAAAAATATATTACAAAAGGCTCTTTAAATCAAATCATCAGTGTTGCTTTATAAAAGTTTTGATCTGTTTGAGGCATAAATTTCAAAAGGCTCATCAAATCTTTGCGTTTTTCTTCACTTAGCCTAAAGTTCTCCTTTTGGCATAATGTGACTTCAAATTCGTTTTCTGATAGAACCTCTTCGGCATATTTTCTTGTTCTTCTGGAACTGACGGGTTTATTGATTGTTTCAACGGCAAAATCATTATAAAATGATGTTTTATATTTTATGTTAGTCATATTTCGAGCTACATAATTTAGTTGCTTTACTTTAGTGTATGGAATACTAGAGAAGATACATTTTTGTGCCGCTTTACTGTAGTTGTAGAAATCAATATTTTTCATTTACATAGCTTTTAAATGCACTTTAGGAAACTTAGCGCTATATAGTAATCTGATTAATCCTATTGGTCTAAAGATTTCTTTATTTTTTAGGTACCGCTCCAAAGTGCTAAGTTACTGCATCTATTTCTTGTAGAAGGGAGTGTCCCGGTTCGGAGTACTTCTGATCTATGACTGAAATTGTTGGATGTTCCTTTATAAATTTAATCAAACTAAACGACAAAATAGAATTCCTATTCTGAGAAACACACGAATCAGTCCAGATAATTATTTTTTCTGTTTCCGGAAAATCGATTATAACTGCTTGCCAAATCTTTATGGAGGCACTAGCCAACTCATTGGCCCCTCTACCTTGACTGGTTTCATTCCAAACACTGCAGTATCTCATTTTGTTGTCTTTACAAAACCCGGTTAGATTGTAACATAAAAGCTTTCGTTTATACTAGAAGCAGTTAATATTAGTTTTCGGTAAAGTAAATACGTTTTGCAAGTCAATTATCAAAATCCGAGTATTTGCCTCAACATTGATTTTATCCATGTCTTTTTCTGCTCTCGCACGTAATTTGTTTTCTAAAATGACGAGTAAACTCGTTTTCTTCTTCTTGGGTTACAATAACACCATTTTGTAGTTTTATCTTGTGTTCCTCGCATCTGTTACATAGATCCTTTTTTGGCATATAATATGCTAAATAGAACTGCGTGTTAAAGACGTGCTTATAAGCCCAATATTTCACAGGATCATCATAGTCGTTACAATATAAATTGTACATTGTTTTTAAATTTAAATGTGGTTCCAAATATTTTTTGTTCGTTGAAGACCGGCAATAGTGAACATCCATAGTAGCAAAACTGTTGATATGAGTCGCAACCTCCTCTAGTTTGCTACTTGGTAATGCATTTTTTGCATGTTTTCCTTTTGATGGTGATTTTGAGGTTTTTGTTTGGTTATCAACTAAATGGTCAAAATAATAGTGAACTCGTGACTTATTGATGTCTAATGTATTAGTAAATAATACTTGGCATACTCTCTTCAGTTTGTCGGATTTGAGAAAATTAAAACGGTAAGTATTTTTTCTACGCGAGTTTAAGTTTTTGGTTCGTTTCTGCTCCACGGCAACTCTATACACCATTTTTCCAAAAAATTCACCTTTTAATTTGGAATTTAAACTCCAAAAACTATCAAACAGAATCTTCCTCTCTGTCGAATTGAATTCTTTATTGCAACTATAAGGGCAATTTTCCCCGCAACCGACTTTTATTTGACGCGGTTTACGAGTCACTCCGAAATTATTGGTGAACTGCTCCCCTTTTGTTATTTGGCTTTCCTCAAATTTTTTTTCCACTTTTCTGGATGTCTTAACCGTTTTCTGGTTAAGGTTTTTGAACAACACGGAGAATCTAAAAAAGATTTTAACAAAATTAATAATTATTATTATACTACGTTAACGTTTGTTATAAAGTTGTTACCATCGCATAATAAATCAATCATTCTTTCATTGCCCTCTGGTGGAATATATTCAGGGTCAAGATCTGAATCGAAAACTGATGATTCTAAAAGATTTTGAAATTAGCTTTAATAGTAAATTATTTCAAGCGCAAAAACCTTACCACTCATATCAAAATCAATGTCGTCATCTAATTTTGATGTTAAATCTTTAGATTTATTTTGGATTTCGCAATCAGGGTGTGACTGACAACTCTGATTGTCATTTGATAGCGTGAGGACAACAAGGCGTTCATTTAACGGGGTTGGCGGGATTATAGTGCATGGAGAATTATTTGGATTATTTGGAGATAGTTCATCGTTTTTCATCGTTTTTTACATAATTAGCGGGAACATAAAATTTGATTTACAGGATATAGCGGAATTATTTATTGCTCTTTCTGGTGCTGAGTCTAAACAGTTGTGACATAGCATAGATAATGGATATAGCGTGATTTTGAAAATATATTTTTACATTAAGTTAGCGTAAAAATATTTTGAACTATTTGTTTAATTTTTAATTTATGGATATAGACAAAAATTAAAAAAAATTATATTTTGTTTTTATTGATTTAGATGACTAAAAGGATTAAGCTAAAATACAAAAACAATATTATATGGAGTTAGCGTAAAGATAGATATAGCGCAATTGAAACTGTTAAAAAAGAATGAAAACGCCGGTTAGCCGAAAAGTCTAATGCAATTCTTTCAGAATCGGCTGCACGCAATAGTTTATTAATAAGCGCAAATAAAAAAAAGGTGTTTTGACACTAAGGAATCAATTAAAACCCGAAAAATTTCAAATTGGTGCTTAGCGGTTTATAGTCCTGGGCCGACGATAAGTTTACCGGTACATTTTCGGTGTTGGTTTTTAGTTTCGTTATTCGGTATTATACCATTTAGAGTGTTGATTATAACTGTTTTTTGTCATTATTGAATTTTTCGTTTTACCTTTCAACTATTTTTGATACATTTTTGACTTTTGCTTGCTCACGGACTCTCTTAATTTACGATAACATTTATTTGAATATTTTGCAATTATTGAATTTAGTTTGGTTCGTTTTACAGTTTGTTAGTTATATTTAGTAATATATTTAGTGTTAAATTTTCGGTGTTGGTTTTATATATTAGGTAGCTTTAATTTTATATTAACTTGTAATATTAAGAAACTTAGTTCTTAAAATTGTTCCGTATTTTAATTTTTATTTTACATCATAAATAATCAAAATATTTATTGGTTTCTTAATTTATAATGGAGAAACGAAACAAAAGAAATAATTATAAAAACAGAAAAACTCTATAAACGATGTGGCTATTTTTGAAGCATTAAAAGACGTAAAAGAAATTCCCGAAAATTACAAAATTTCTAGAATGAACACGGTAGAAATGAATAACCGTTGTAAAATAATGCATGTTAAACCCAACCATCAAAATATCTGCAAATTATACTATGCATGGCAGAACTATGTTGAATTGAAACAGGAAACTTCTCAAATTATAGACGACGTAAACAAAACAATTATTTGCAGCGAATTTCCCGGTGATGATAATATTTATTTGTAATTCTAAAACATCGGATGTTAATATTAAAAGTGTTCCCGATATCCCGATATGTCAACTTGCATTCCACTCACCGAAGTTAATTTTGAAGCACTCGTTAAACAAAATTACACATATGATTCCAATAGTTTCGTTTTTTCGTTTTGTGGTATAGTGAAAATTCCGACATGCCATAAAGAACACAACTATAAAAGAATCCTTTATTACGCATGTGTAATAAAAATAAATTTGAACATTATTCCATTCGCCGAATTTATTTCATGTCAATATGACGCATGGACTTTAAGCAAATTTTTAATTGTTGTTAAAATTAATTTTTATTTTGTCGTTCACTGGTCATGGGCTCTTATAAACGCCATAAACAACACATTCAATTCAATGAATATATCAGAATACTGTATTTCGACAGTTTTGTTTCATCATGTGGTCACCAAAAATCAACAAAACCAGCAAGTTGGCCTACAAGAATTTTACGCAAAAATAGGCAAGTTGTATAACGACAAGTACGCTAATTCTGAAAGTTGTAAATCGGAAGAACTGGTAAATTTGAACGTAAACATATGGCCAGAAGACACCTCAAATCCCTTTTATTTAAAATACAGGGGTATTTACCAGGAAGTGCAAAGCCAAATTCTAAAAGAACGTGATGGAAAAGTCAATACATTTTATTACGACGATTTTATGTTACTCTATGGGCTAATTTTTATTCACATTTATTTGGGGTGTGCGGCAACATATCCAATGCCGTAATAGAAAACTGGTTTAACGCTGTGAAAAATCACTATTTACGAAATAAGCGAATGAAAATAGGTCCTGTTGTGAATATTTTAAAACAAATATGCGACCAAAAGTTAAAATCCATCAAGATGCCGGAGCCATTGGCGTCAACTCCGAAAAGTACCAAAAGAAAATACAACCCAGATAATATGTTTAATGAAGAGCAGTGGAACAAAAAGATTAGCCGATTAAGTAAGTCGCCGAAACATTTCGGAAGAAACGTGCTGAATAGGTACCGAGATAAAAATCTCTTCGAATCTGATCCGAAAAATGATACGAAGATGATTAGAGATTTCATTGTTGAGAAAGTGCCTGTAAAAACTTATGTTCTGAAACATATGATACACGCACAAATATATTATTCGATGTGTTCAAAGGTTTAAAATGTGTGCAGAGTTTTGAACATACTACCAAACTAAATGCGGAATGTCAAATAACCTATCTAATTAATAAAATGATTCCCAAACCTACATCGGTTTATCGAAAGTGCTTACTTGCCGTTTGATATATTCACAGTAAATGAAAATTCGCTTGGCAACATACAAAATTCAATATGCTCCGGATGTGGAGGAAACTTAAAAGTGGAAAAATAGTTACTCACTATGGAATAGCTATAGCAGATGGACAATCGTAAAATAACGTCAACTACGATATAAAAATTTGTGACATTGAAGAAAAAATTAATCTGGATAACGAAGAACTCTTCTTAAAAGCCATAGTGAATTACAAACAAAATTTAAAACACTATACTGCCATTATTAAAAGGCCCAATAATATTTGAGAAATATACGACGACTTAAGTAAGTTCTGCTTATTAACAACAGATCAGGGTTAATCCATCAATTTTGTTTTATTGTAAAAAATAAATTATTCAACTATTTTTTAATATAAAGTCTATTAATGAACTTAATGAAATTTTTAATCTTTTTGAACCATATTTCTGCCAAACCCGCGGAAAACCTCCGTGATTTGGCCAATCTTAAATACAGTGAATCTCAGAATTTCCACTCCACCGTATTAAGATGTGACTATTTTTGTTTCAAAGAGGATGCATTTATCTAACTATCCGTTCATGTCATATCCGTGGAAAACCTCTGTGATTTGGAGACTCTTAAATACAGTGAATCTCAAAATTTCACATGTGTATCGTAAAATTCACCAACATACTACATCAGCTAAATCCACGAAAATCCGCTGATCAATCTAAAATAAAGTAAATTAAAATCTCCCTTTCTAGAATAATTTTGTAAATAACAATTTTTTCCCTACTGTATACATTTCACATCAATACATATTCAGTTTTGTTATTTGTTAAAAATTTCACAGTCATCCAATTTTTCTATGTAAAAACGATTTCGCAATGCTTTACGAAGCCCTACAATTCGTACTGTATCAAGTAACGGTATGATATATTCATTTTTCATATTTTTTCGTCGTATTTTTGAACCATTACCAAATTATCGGAAATCATCTGCTTGTAAATAAATCACATCATTGTTGTGGTCCGCCTTCTATACAACGTCAATAAAGACGACGATATGTAGCGTCTGCTTTCATGAACGAATGACCAGGTTCAAAATATTTAATTGTTATAGACTTTGGTCCCCATTCTTGATTTACAATAGTCACTAATGACGAATAAAATGTCCAGTTTTTATTTTATGCAGGGCAATTATCTGCTTCAGGTTTAGCCCGTCTTATATTTGACAATAAGCTGAAGCGACATCAGCGGCATCACGACCCCAAATTCCTTCATGCCAAAGTACACATATATTTTTCCCTTTGTGTAAAGGAGCAAATGTTTCGTTTATCACAATTAAACGACTTACAAAATAACTATTTTTAATTGTCATTTTTGGCACAGTAAAAATCTTTTGCCAATGTGGCTTGTGTAAGCCTTTCTGGCATCTATATAACTTATTTTATGTAACTTTTATAGTTGAAATGTAAGGTAGTCGTTTTCAATATGGAAGAAGAAATCAGTTTCGGCATTTTGATTATCAGTGCTTTGTATTGCAGTTCGGGAGCTCGAAAGAATGGTGGTGGAAGGTTGAAATTCGTCACGGACCACTGACTCGATTTCTCGCATACCTTCGTCAATAATTGCACTTGATGTTGATTGCATACCTATTGCGTTTTCGATGATTGTTAATGAAGAAGCCGGCACAGTATTATTTTCAATACAATGTTGTTCATAAGTAGAACAAAGAGGGTATTTGTCTTCAGATGGTACGGTTGTACCGATATTTTGTTTTACAAATAGTTTACGATATTTGTCGTACCCAATTTCTGTACGGTTCCTCATCTGACTAATGGTTTGATTTGCTCGTCTTTTAACTTTGGGTTCGATAATGTATTTGTCCAAAAACATCCTCCATTGAGCAAAATCATACGATTTAAAATTAACATTTTAAATAAAACACTTGTTTAATATTTCGCAAATTTGAGATACAATTTATTCTCAATCGATTTCGACTTGCTATAGGTCATCATCAGGAGTTAAACTAACAGTTACTTACAAAAATGGTGGTTTAAATATAAAAGTACCAGTAATAAAAAACACACAAAGCCTAACAAACATAAAAAAAAAAAAATTTTTTTTTTAAAATATATATAACTAAAACTTTAACCATAAAAATAAACTAATACAAACCAAAAATATAAGCAAATTGAAGAAAAAAGGCATAACATCTATCATAAAATAATTTAGGGGTGCGAGTAAAAATAAAAGAGAGAATAAAAGAGAAATAAAAGAGAATATTATTTTATGAAGGTCGATTATGAAACAACACAGGATCAGTAAGGGGTGAAAATCTAGATCTCCTGATGATGACCTAGCAAGTCGAAATCGATTGAGAATAAATTGTATCTCAAATTTGCGAAATATTAAACAAGTGTTTTATTTAAAATGTTATTAAATGTGTTTCGTCAAGTGCCGACGGCAATAAGTGTTAACAAGATTTAAAATTGTTTAATATGAGCTGCCTATTGAACAAATGCACCTTCTCGTAGCATTTTAATCTACAGGAGCATACTTTTAATAAACGTGTTTGCTTTCTATATGAATTATCTTCTGTTGTCTTGCTATTGGATGAACTAGAGCATTGTTCCTCATCATATCCTGGTGCATATAAGGGACGATTCCTTAAATTATCATCCGTTTGCACTTCATACGTTGGATCATCGGAATCATCTATTTCAGACTCTTGTTCAGTATAAAGCAGACTCTCTAGCATTTCGATTTCATTATTCGAAATAATAACGTCGCCACCACTAATATTGGGGTATTTGTTCTAAATAAAAATAAATAAAATTGATAAATATAATTTACATACTCACTGGAAGTACTGCTAATTACCACCTAAGAATTAATTTATAGAAACTTACAATTCCTTTTGTTCTTCATCAGAGGTACTTCTGGAACTACACATTATGATATTATTATGTATGGTTAGAATTTTATCGTTATTGAGATTTTCATGTCTAAAATAAAATAAATTGTTTGTATTATTGTTAAAACGTCTTTATATACAATATAACGACTACATCTTACGTTTTATTGAGGACCTTTATATACCAACAGATCCGTTGTAGATTGAAATATACCGATAGTTCGAATATTCGATCGGTACTAAATCGATAATAATCTCAGGAACTAAAAATCATAAAAAAACCGATTACAGATTTGAAAATTGCGAGCGTAATGTGAGCGTAAAATTTTACAAAATTCTTACTATAACCAATATACTGAAAAAAATCCTACATCAATGTAGACAAAAACTGCATTAATAGTAAGAAAAATTCGTTAAAACTGAGCCGATTTACCCTTCGCTAAAAGAACGAAAATCATACGTTAATATAGTGAAACACATAAAAAATTTTATTTTAATCTTGACTATGTACTTACGTTGTAGTATTTATGATTCGATTCATATAAGATATGAAAAACGTTGTAATTTTAATGCAGCTAATAGTATTTGTGGAGGTTTTTATCATTAACGTAAGAAATTAAGATTAAGATTTAAGATGAAATTTTCCATAATACTAATGAAATGGTAAATCACATTAACGAATAAATTCATACATTTAACTTAGAAATTCATTATTTGAATTAACATAATTATTCGTATGTAGGAAGAACGGAGTGCTCAGTGGTTATGAATATTTCATAAATATATTGAAAATAATTCATAAAATGCAGGAACGGGTTCATAATTGATAATCAAAATTACATAATATTTAAATATAGTGAATCATAGTAAGAATTTAAATTTTTGGGTTGTTTGATGACTAAATTCGTAAAGAAATAAAAAACTTAAAATTTCGTTTTGTGATTCCTTTATTTTTTTGGTTTCATCTATTTGTTCTTAAAATGCTGTCAATTTAATCTCATAAAAAATAACTTTAATTTTAAAATAAATATAACTAATAATTAAAAAATATAATAGGTTTAATAAACGCCATATTGATAAGTTACACTCGAATTTGTTGATTTCTCCCATTTTCTATTCTACAGGGTGTCCGGGTTTGGGATGCTGATCCGTCATGGGGTGATTCCTTGGTTCATTCTGAGAAACAAATCGTATGTGGAGGGGGGATCCATTTTTGATATCCTTTGAGATACAGGGTGTTTAAAAAATTTGGTTCAGAAAAAAAGTACACCCAAATATTAAACTGTAACTTCCAAAATATTTATCAGAGAGCAACCAACTTAGTCTTATTTGGTTGGTAATCGTGTGGGCTATTATTAAGGTTTAAGTGGTTATCTTGTATCTGCATCCGTTTGAGAGCTATGGTGATTTAAAGTAAAAAAAAAATATTTGTTTTTTATAAAATCGAGTTTTTCTCAAAAAAAACCGTTATAACTTTTTCTTTTGTTTATTTAATTTTAATTTGTCATGATATCCTCTACAATCCCCCAATACATTACTTGTACCCACGCGCCATAGTTTTCTTCGTATTCCGTTTATTCTCAATCTAATTAAGAGATGTTATAGTGTTAATATTTTACCAATTTTATTTTGATCTGTAAAACAGTAGGCGATGATTATCAACTCATTTGTTTAAATGTTGAAAAAACAAAAACTAAATATTTTCAGATTCAGTCATTAGTTTCGAGATATTATCTGGTGTTGTATCAGTGTTGTGAATCAAAATTTTAATTAATTTAATAAAATTAATATTATAATGGCACAGTTCTCAGGTGAGGAGTACATTGATATCCATTTTGTTTACGGATTTTGCGATGGTAATGCAGCACGAGCTCGTAATGAATATCAACTCAGATTTCCAACACGTCGCATTCCTGACGCAAGAGTATTTATAAATGTTCATAGGAGACTGCCAAATATCGTAACAAGATCGAATACCCGGGCGGAGCCCCATTCAGTCTCACCAAACCATTTGGATGTCGACGAAGGTATAATCCGTAATGTAACAGCGAATCCTTCTATTAGCATAAGGAGGCTCGCTTTACAATTAAACGTCTCTCGCTATTGAATTCATCAAGTATTGCACAAGGAGAATCTTCATCCATACCATACAACACCCGTTCAACAACTATTACCGATAGACCGCACTACAAGATTGGAGTTTTGTAATTTGTTGATGGAAAGGAATTTGGACAATGCAAGTTTTGTGAAACGTATCCTGTGGACGGATGAATCTCAATTCACAAGAGATGGCATAAGAAACTTTCACAATCTACACACGTGGGCTGCTGAAAATCCTCATTCGAAAAAACAAATATCATTTCAGCACCGATTCAGTGTAAACGTATGGGCTGGTGTAATTGGCGATAAATTAATTGGACCATTCATATTACCACCTAGATTAAATGGTGAACGTTATTTACAATTTTTACAAAACGATTTGCCACTCCTTTTTGATGATGTTCCCATTTTAAGTAGATTCTCGCATACATACCAACATGATGGTGCACCTTGTCACTACCATAATAATGTTAGGAATTTTTTTAACGAAAATTATCCAAATAATTGGATTGGAAGAAATGATCCAATTCATTGGCCTGCAAGATCCCCCGATCTTACGGTATTAGATTTTTATGTATGGGGAAGGATGAAGGCGCTTGAATACTCCAAAGAAATTGAAACAAAAGAAGAACTTATTCAACGAATACACACAGCAGCACAACAGATAAGGGAAGAATTATCAAGAATTGAAATAACCAAAGGCATACTTAAACGAATATTAGCATGTATTCAATCACAAGGAGGAAATTTTGAGCACCTTTTATAACTCCTCGACCCAAACTTTGTATTGAGGGATTGTAGAGGAGATCATGACAAATTAAAATTAAATAAACAAAAGAAAAAATTATAACGGTTTTTTTTGAGAAAAACTCGATTTTATAAAAACAAATATTTTTTTTTTTACTTTAAATCACCATAGCTCTCAAACGGATGCAGACACAAGATAACCACTTAAACCTTAATAATAGCCTATACGATTACCAACCAAATAAGACTAAGTTGCTCTCCAATAAATATTTTGGAAGTTACAGTTTAATTTTTGGGTGTACTTTTTTTCTGAACTAAATTATTTAAATACCCTGTATCTCAAAGGATATCAAAAATGGATCCCCCCTCCACATACGATTTGTTTCTCAGAATGAACCAAGGAATCACCCCATGACGGATCAGCATCCCAAACCCGGACACTCTGTATAATATCAATAAATTAAATTACATCACATTTGTTACCTGATCTGATCCAAATAGGTACTCCAAAAGCAAGTTTAATTCATGATTTTCTCCAAGTGTTGTTGAAATATCTTGATTTGCAGGATCGGCCAAATTTAGAATAGTAGACATTTTCTTACAAGCGCACTATTATAATAAAGCAGAGGTATTACTAACACAATAAAAAATCACATAAATTATAAATTTACACATTATTTGTACAATGAATTTGAGGATTTTTCACACAAAAGTGTTTTCATTTTTATTTCACGAAATAAGAATTAATCATCGATCACAAAAGCGATGATTTTATTTAAGTTCTTATTAAAACGAAAACACTTTATGCCTGTGTTTATTATACTATACTATATTTACTTGATTTTCAACACACAAAAATTATTTGAATGCCTCACGATTTTTCAAACTATGTATTTGAAATTGTACTTTCAAGCCGCACGGTATTAGTTAATAATAAAGCGAATGCAATTTAATTACTTTCGTTGTTTCAATTATGATCCAACTTTACGTAATTTTCTTAGATGCTAGAATAGATTCATCCAATCATTAATAATACGAACAAATTCGTATACATTATGGAATTATGAAATTTGATCTTTTCGGACAAATAGAAATGTAATGGAATCATTACGCATATGAATTTATTCGTAATATTCAAGTATTATAGCGCCACTTTCGTTAATATGATGAACAATAAGTATTTAAAATAAATTTTCATCATAGTCTTATTCATAAATATTATGAACTGCTCATAAATATGTTTTTTTTAATAAAATCATGCAAGTTTCACTAATACGCAAACAACATGTGAATATATTATAAGTATAGTACAATAAACTAAACCATTCTTCAGTTTATGAACTGTGATTCGTACTATTAACGCACAAATCTTTATGAATTTTTCTGAATTTTGTTTTTTCACGTAAATATAGTAATTTTTACATTAATAGTACGAATTATGGTTAATGAACGCCATTCGTAAATAAAATACACTATATTTTTTTCAGTGTACTATGTTTTGTTATATCACAGCAGTTTTTTCTGTGATATTTTTTCATTCTGCTCTTCTTTACGGTATACTCGATTCTCTCGAATGCGAGAAATTGGTTTATTTATTTGAGCCCTATTAGTTTTCTCGGAGAGGATCCGCTCGAAACGCGATATTTAAAAACGCGAATGACGAAACAAGATAAAGTACAAAACGCTATATTTCAAAACGCGATATTTGAAAATGCGATAAGGTACAAAACGCGATATTGTACAAAACGCGATATGGAAAAAACAAAACACAAAACTCGATATTTTAAAATTATTAATCTTCCCACATTTAATAAAATTTTCCTTCACCTTTATGATGAAATCGGACATGTACGATGAAACTAGGATATGCGTTTTGAAATATCGAAATTTGTACCATATCCGTTTTGTGCCACATCGCGTTTTGAAATATCGCGTTTTGTACCATATCGCGTTTTGTACCGTTTCGCGTTATAAAATATCACGTATTATTTTACATAATTACGATATTTTACATCTGAGTTTATGTGTCCCGTATAGTTGTTAAGTGTTAAGTATCGCACAAAATTCGCTAATCCTGTTTTAATTTTTTTCTTTTGCAAGAATAAATATTAACACAAAAATCTTACGATGGATAAATCGTGCGAGAATTGTGGAATTTACCATGTTCTAGTCATAGTGGAACATCAATAGACCTTGAAGTCACCAATAATTCTGGGACCAATTGAATTTTGTATGAAAGAAGCAATTGTTTCATACAAATTCATTGGAATGAAGATTCACGAATCCCCAATTCTCATTCATCTTCAATAAACGTTTTCGGTTAAACGTTATTGCGACAAAAGAAAAAATTGAGGAGGCCTATTATTGCGGTATTTCGCGTTTATTTTGTTTCTAAACTTGTGCTGCCCTAGATGTTTCTGAAAATGGTAAATTCCACTAGCGTGTTCGGACAGAGGGTTTAAATCCACCAAGGATCCACGTTTAAGTCCGCCGATTGTTATCGTTTCAGGACTGCTCGATGCTCACATTTTCTTAAATTTTCCATTCCTAGTGCAGTTGTTATTACCTTTAATTGTGCTCTAACTACCCCTTCCATGCCGCTTTTAACAGTTGTGCATAATTTTTCAGTAGAGGAAATTGCTCGAAATAGTAGTTGTTCTACAGACTAAACCAAAATTATAAAATATAAATGAGTTTGATTTGCAAGCAATATAAATCTAAGCCTGATTAGTGTTATGTAAAAGAATGGAACTCGTAATAGCAGAAAGCAATGTTCAGTTTTTTGGTCGTTTATTGAATTGTCGTAGTCACCGAAATATCTCTGAAATTTAAATTTAAACTCCGAAACAAAGTATAAATTAATATCTCAGTAAACAAAAACGATCCTCAGTATCCACAATTCCGCATTTGCTTGCAGTTTCAGGTTCATGGTTCCTATTTCTGGAAATCTAGTGTAGTGCTGATTGATTAAAACTCGCAAAATTTGATATTCTAAAGATTCAAACTCAATTATATCCGATCCATTTCGCTCGGATTTTTCGCCCCAATTTATTCTATAATTTTAAATGAAAGACGGAATCTTCAATGATAAGAACGAAGGAGAGTAAATCGAATGCGACATTAGAACCAAATTTTAAATTTCCTCATTTGGCGAAACAGCCGAGACCCTTAATAATTAAATATATCTGAGAATACCGGAAAATTCTCGCCTTCGCTAAATGGATGAAATCTTTTAACTAGGTGAAATTTTCCAAAAATGATAAAATTGAATTCTTAAAATTGAGAATGGGGGCGATTTAAGTAAGTAGAAATTCTATAAGTTATTAAAACTCATAAAATTCGAACATATTAAAATTTTTAAAAGTCAACTAAAGTGCAGAATTGCTATAAAAGCTGTTCACGTTTCAGTCTTCCGCAACACTACCACTTACCCCTGTTCACTAAATTTATAATAATTTTTAACAACAGAGACGCGTTGTTCAATCAGACCTCTGTAACAAATATCATGTTAGAAATTACCTACATAATATGAAAGATAATTTGGTAAGAACTTAATCCAAAGAGCGCCAGGTATCCGGATCCACCGTTAGCGACTGAGCTAGTTTTGAAACTGGGCCCTCAATCTGGCCGATTATCGGTACGGTCCGAGTAACACCTTAACCCAGCCCAGTGATTTCTTTAAGGTTGACTCCTTTAGCGTCATGTTTTTTTAGCCTAGAAGCCAAAGAATCAGCAGTCTAGTTACTAGCGGTCACCATGTGGAGGTAACACGAGCACCTGTGGAAGCTGCAAAATTACAAGAACTTGAAATATTTTACATAATCGCGTTTTGCTAAATTTCCATAAAATTATTGAAATTCATACATTGCTTACTAAATTGACCACCAGGCGTCTCAATTTTCGAATTTTGTGGATTTATATAATTTTCTAAAATAAAGTTTAATTCTTTACATTGGAAATGTCTTAATAGGGAATATTCCCGTTGAGTTGCGTCATATGTAACCGAATTACAGGAACTTCGGGATTTTCGATATAGATTTTATTCAAAAGTATTTAATATTTTCGAGATAATTCAAGATATTTCAGTTATTTTCGATTCGAATTTTTTTGAGCATATCGAGATTATTCTACAAATTCCGGGATGATTCGAGATTATTCGACCTTTCCGAGGTCATTCAAATCAATTCGACTTTCTCTTTATTCCACTAAATTGGCAAAGTGCTGTAGTTGCGAGATGTTACAGATTACAGAATTAAGGTTACATTGGGTTTTTCGATAATTTAAGAGATTTTCGAGATTTTCAAGATTATTTGAAATTTGTTTGGTATTGAATATTATGTAATAGAGATTGTTCGAGAATTTGCTAGTTTTCGAGATTATTCGCTTTACACTAAATTGCTCGAGTTTAGCATGGAATTAAAGGAACTAAAGTTGGGATTCTGGAAATTCGAAATTTGAGGTTTTCGGATTAATATAAATTACTCGGAATGAAGTTATTCGATATTCTTAGGATTTTTTAATCTTTGAGGTTATTGTGGAACTCTAAGATTTGTTCGAAATTTTTTTCTGAATTCTCGATATTACTCGAAATTTATAAAGGGGTTTTGGAGTTGCGTGGTATATCTTAGAATTGGTGATATGTCGGCTCTAAATACCGATCTCGCTCCAAGTGGGCCGGTGTTCTTTCTCCTTCCATTCCATGATAACTGACAAATCCGAATCATCTAATTGCTCTTTCCCAATCATTCCGTCAGTTCACTCTTCGTCAGGTAGCACTGGCGTGAGCCTAACGTCGATGATGCTTTCTTTTACTTCAACGTGAGCATAATATTTGCATTCTACTGGACATGGTCGCTTCCCTTCCTATGTTCGATCTGTAAATCGTAACTTTGAAGATATTCGATTCATCGCGCTGCTTGTCCCTCTGGTTCTTGAATTGCAACAGCCACCGTAAAGCACCGTGATCCAACCGCAAATGGAACCTTTGGCCATAAAGATATTTATTGAAATGCTTAATGCATTCCACTATAGCCAATAATTCTTTCCGTGTCACGCAGTAATTACGCTCCGCCATTAGTTTCCTGTAATAACATACCTCCTATACCGTCATTACTTGCATCGGTGTCCAAAGTAAATTTCACATTGGGTATAGGGTGTGCGAGGATTGGCGCGATGCATAACCGTTTCCTTAGTTCAACGAATGCTTCTCCCTGGTCATCCTTCCATTCGAATGCCTTGTTCTTCCTGGTCAACTCTTGTAAACTGTTTGCAATGTTGGCAAATCCTGGCACGAAACGTGTATAATAGGTGCACAATCCCAGAAAGCTTCTTAATTCGTGTACATTTTTAGGTCTTGGCCAGTCCTTTACCGCTGCGATCATTTCCTCCCTGTGTGAATTCCATTAGTCGTTACCAGATGACCCAAATATTTTACTTTCTTTCTGAACAGCTTACACTTCTTTGAGTTCAACCGTTCAAAAGTTGCCGTTTGTATTGGAGCACCCGATAACGTATCTAATGTGTCATTGATCCTTGGCAGTGGGTAGCTATCTTTTTTTCGTCACAGCATTGAGTTTTCAGTAATCAACGCAGAATCTCATGCTACTTTTCGACCAACACTACTGGTGAGGTTCATGGACTATTAGATGGTTCGATTATACCTACCGTCTCCATTTCTGTTACAATCCGGTCGACTTCTTGTTGTTTTGCCAATGGTAATCTCGTGGGGGGTTGAGGAATCGGCATCTCTGTTCCCATATCAATTCGGTGCTTTACCATTGATGTCCTTCCGTTATTATCCGATGTACTACAGAATATGAATGTAATACCGTTTGAGTAGTTGATGTGCAGAATTTTACTGTGCCACGGAAGAATTTTTCTGTACCATGATTGTCCCTTTCTTGATGGTTTTGTCTTATCCGAGAGATTTAGAGTCCTAATTGATATTCTATAGTCGTTGTCAGGTTTAACTAAGGCTTTCCCGATTATGATTTCCTTGGCTTCGCTCTCCACTTCGTTTGCTTCAACAACCCACAACTTGGATGTCCCAAAACCTCCTTCCAATCTTCCCCATACGATCGTCTCCGAGTTTGGTAGCAGGTTCTCCCGATGGTCAATAATAATTCGCCTGGTAGTTGCTCCTGCACTGCTAGATTGAAGTGAACAACTCGAGGTTATCGTAAATTAAAACTCCTCATTTGCTCTCATGAAGTTCATTCCCAAAATGACTTCATCTGCAATCATCGCTTCTTGTTGGAAAAGTGTTCTCCCGATCCTTATTTTTATGATCTTTTTCCCTTTTATTAATGCACTATCTCCAGTTGCTGTTTGTAACTTCAATCCATTAGCTGGTTGTATACCGCCATAGATCAAATCTTTACGAACAATCGTGAGATTTGCTCCCGTATCCAAAGTAATAATGCAGTCCGTGCCATCAATGTCGCCTTTGATTGTTGAGCTGTCGCCGCCTTTTGCTACTTTCGAAACCCGGATGGAGGTTATGGGGCAATCGGTTGTGGGAGTCAGCTTCTGCCCCTTTAAGCTGAATCGTTCAAGTTTAACAACTCTGTCGTCATTTGGCCCTCTTGTTTGGCCACTGCCTCTGCTTTGCTTGGTTGTCGCTGCTTAGGAGATGGTGATCTTCCCCGTTTTCTTCTTATTTCCCAGCAGTCCCGAGAGATGTGACCGATTTTATCACATGCCCAACATCTGATTTTGCCGCTTTCGTCTCGGTATCTTGGTGCTGATCACTCGGTGTTTATGCTGGTGTCGTTTTCCACTCGGCGTATTTTTATTGACGGTATCGGCCGACGTACTGGTATGTGCTAGATGCGCTAGTCGCTCGATTGCTGAAAATTCCTGTAGTGATTCTCCTCCCATTTGGTAGCGGCTTTTCAATTCCATGCGATAAATTTCCCGCTGGTGGTCACTGTCGTACTTCCGATCCAGCGCCTTCATAATTTCGAGATAACTGTTGCGCTCTTGTTCCGGAATGGTTCATTCATTTTTTAATCCTTATAATTTTGCTTACCAAAAGCTAATGATGATTCGACTTCGTTCGCCTTTTTATATACACAAACCAAACTTCTAGATATTTCATAACTTTTCCAGTAAGAATAGTCTAGAAACATTCAGAACAGTTTTATCATGGAAAATTCCATTTTAGTACAGTAAAACTTTGAGTTAATTTAACTGATTTACTAAGACCGTTCATACGGTATTATGGGTTCCATAAGTGTACTTGGCCAAATTACCCAGTCTTCTTTAAGTTTTGCTATATTAGGATGATTTAATGCGGTTACCGGTTTATGTTAAATTTTTCTAGTTTCTGATGCTCGATTATTGGTAACCCCTGCTTGCGTAATTCCTGCTCCGTCCCGTCGAGATTGTCTCTATTTATCGAATTGTTTTGTATTACTGGTGGAATTAGTTAAACATCATGACTTCCGTAAAAATTTGTAGGAAATTAAAAACACTTAACTGATATTTTTAATGACACATTACAATTTTTATTTAAGAGTGGATTTTTTTAATACAATTAATTTTTAGGCAATATAATGACTCGCACTCTTATTATATCCACTTCAGAATTAACTCAGACTCGACTTAGAGTTTACACAGAATTGACAGCTCAATCGGCTATTCGTTGATTTTTATAGATACTGCCTGGTTAATCACAGCGCCTAAGTTACAATAGTGGATAATGGTGGTCAATCCGGCAATTTTTGGCTGATTCTAATACTGCACTCATCGATTAATTTTTAGGGCCTTTCCCAATCGTATATTTTGATTTTTTTTTTGTTTACATAACACCTTCCTCCTTAAGCAAGATGTTGTGCATCTTATATGTTCGGGTGTTCATAAATGTTTGGTTCATTATATAATATTTATGCTTAATAGAATTTATTTTAATTTTTTCTTTTTTTCATATTCTTAAGTTAATTGTGTATATTTATATAATTCAAAGTTTAACTTAATGATAATACTGATAAAGGAATAAATTGATTAGTTATGAAAAATACAAGAGTATTTTATTGTTAATCTCTGAAAATTAGAAAAAATAAAAATTAGTTACTTAATTAAATAATATAAAGTTTAATTTTTTTTCGTTAACATTTTAATTTTAATGATTATTATATTTTCAATTTAATACGATTACAATTAAAATGTACGACTCTGGATTTCCTTCAAGCTTAGAATTCACAGGACTTAAGGCATTGCCACAGCTATTTTTCGCGCGACCCGATTTTTTTTCTATTTTCGAAGTTTACTGGAATTAAAACAAATTTGATTCTAAATGATAGAAGAAACTATCAAATTAAATTGCATTCTATAAAAAGTCTTATTAATTTTTTTTGTAAATTAATAATTTTTATTGATAAATTATAAATTTTAAATTTTGTCGCGCGAAACTTAAAATTTCGCGCGCGGATTTTGAATAATTATTATTTTCCAAACAAATTATTAAAATATGTTATAGATTGAAATTTAATTTGATATAGTTTCTACAAACATTTACAATCAAATTTGTTTCAATTCCAGTAAAATTTGAAAATAGAAAAAAAATCGCGTCGCGCGAAAAATAGCTGTGGCAATGCCTTTACTAGTTTTTGTATTTTATAAGATCCCCCAACCTGTTTTCTGATAACTTAGTTTTCTTATTTTCGATTTTTAGCCAAACTAAGTCACCAATGCGGAAAGTAGAATTAGTTGATATGATTTTGAATTCGTTTTAGACTGTCTTGCATTATGTCGAACTGAATAATTTTTGCATTTTATATTTAAAATCTACAAGATAATGGTCATAGTTGTATACGACGTTAGGGTCATTATGAAATGAGAGTGGTAGATTAGGTATCATTCCAAATACGAGTTCATAAGGCATGAAATTGCTGGATGAATGGAGCGTGGTATTGTAAACAAACATTGAATATCTAATCCACGAGTCCCAAACCATTCCATTTTTATCAATAAAATGCCGCAAATATTCGATGAGCGTTCGATGTGAATGTTCCAACGTTCCATTACTTTCAGGATGGAAAGCGGATGTGTTAATTTTTCAAATATTTAAGAGCTTGTAAAGATTTTGGAAAATTAAACCCATAAAGTTAGCACCTTGATCAGTTAATTGATTTTGGACACACATAGATGCATACGAAATTTTTTAGAAAAGCATCTGCAATGATTTTGGCTTCCTGATTTGGTACCGGAAGGGTAATAGCATCCATAATTGTTAATAAATATTTATTCTGTTGGTAACTTGACAGGTCGGTTTTTTTAAAGAATTACATTTTGAATTATTACGTGTTATTGCGTTAATATTTATAAAAGATGATGAATTTGAATTAGAACTACTTGAAATATGATTAATTAAAGTATTTGAAGACGATGATACACTATTTAAAGAGTCTGGATTATTTATGGGATTTGTTAAAAGTTTTAAAGTATCAATTGAAATTCGGCTAAGTGCATCAGCGTTTTTATTGAGCGCACCTGGTTTATAAGAAATTTCAAATTCGTACTCTTCGAGTTCCAAGCGCCATACCAATGGTTTATGATCACTGATAAGTTTAAATTTTTTTTCCAAAACCATACGCTCGAAAATGTTTGATAGACCAAACAACTGCCAAAAGTTCCTTCTCAATTACTGAATAATTTCGTTTTGCTTTCGTTAAAATGCGACTGGCAAAAGCAACGGGAAGTTCTCCTGCTTCAAAATTTTGAGATAACACTGCGCCGATAGCTATATTGCTTGCGTCAGTCGTTAATGTAAATTGTTTATCTAAGTTTGAAAATTGTAAGATTGGTGGCTTGGTTAGTATTGATTTAAGAAATGGAAGAACGGTGACCAAATAAATGATGTATCCTTGTTCAGAAAACTTGATAAAGGTAAAGCAATTTTAGAAAAATTCTTCACAAATCGTCTGCAGCATCCCACGAATCCAAGGAACGCTCTAACGTTACGCTGGCTCTTGGGTCAGGACAGCCCACAATGGCGCCCATCCCACCTGGATCCGGTTTCACACCATCGAGTCCAACCATATGTCTTAAGTAAGTCAACTCTTGGCGGAGAAATTTCCATTTTTCGGGATTCAATTTTAGGTTGAATGTTCGTAGACACTCGAGAACTTCCTTTAAGTGTTTAATTATGTTGATAGTCGATCCAGAAATTTTTTTTTAGTGTTTGTCCATGATTTCAGAGGAAAAATGTCATAATGTGTCAATTTATCAAAGACTTAATTGTTGCATGGTATTGAAACTGATTCCTCTTTGGTGTTTATTAAGTTAAGGGTTCGACTGTTGTATTACCAACAAACACGCAAGGGCTTTAGATAGACATAGATATTCCGCGTTGTTTTCAATGTTATTACACATCATAGTTGCCATTTTTTTCCATTTGACATCGGCACCAGTGTCGACTAAGAAATTAAAAAGATCTGAAGAATCAATGTCAAGGCACAAGCGAACAGAAATATTATCTTCTATTTGAGTTGATAAAAAAATGTTGAACGGTGGATTAGTAAATCTTGTTCTTGGGAGTAACGCTTTTGTCTTGCGAGACCCTGAATGTTTTCCTGCGGCTTCGATTTAATTTTGTAATTTTTATTACTAACTTCAACATTACTTCTAATATCTGAACTGGATTGCAAGTACGTTAATCCGTGTTTTTCTTTTTAAAGCATTCGTTTATATGATGTCCTTTCTTCTTACAAGATGCGCAAGAAATAATTCTGATTGAAGATCGACTGAAGGATGAAGAAGCTTCTGGGTGGGTACGAATATTATTTGGATTTGAGTATCTAGAAAAACAAATAGAGGCAATGTGTCTATTCTTTTGACAAATTTAACACTTTGCGACTTGTGGTTTCAATTTATTTGCTTTATGGGGTTGAGTGAAATTTTTCGATTTTTTTCTGTATTTATTCTTCTTAAAGCCCTTGCAATTGCTTTCTTATGTGAATGGTAAGCACCTGCCTTTATAATGTTTTCGAATTCGGTTGCTGTACTTCATCAGTTAATTTATTTTGCGATTCAAAACATGCTTCGTTATTTGTACTGACTCATCAATCGTTTGAGTATCTTTGATTAGATCGATTTGAATGCATTCTATCGAACGAAGTGTTTTAAAATTACTGTATAAAGTAATTTTGAATTCGTTCCAGGTCTTGAATGTTCCCAACCGATAAACGGAATATGCCTGACTATTTAATTTGTGCGGAATAAATTTTAAGAAATCAGATTTTAACTCCTTAGCTAATGTTTCGAATAATCCATCGTAACAGTTAATAAATTTATGTAAGGGAGTTTTATGATCTCCACCAATGGGAGTTTACACAGAATCGACATCTCAATCGGCTATTAGTTGATTTTTATAGCTATTGCCCGGTTAATCACAGCGCCTAAGTCACAATGGTGGTCAATCCGGCAATTGTTGGCTAATTCTAGTACTGCACTCATCGATTAATTTTTAGGATCTTTCCCAATCGTATATTTTTTTTTTTTTGTGGTTACATAGCAGAATGAATCTTCTACTGTATTTCTGCCGTTTTCAATATTCAACCAAAGTAGGTTTCTGCCTGTTTTATAAACCGTAAACGAATGGTTTTGATGCTTCTTTTGACAGATTTTTTGTTTTTCTAAATGTATTGCTTTCGATTCTATCAATTGTATTTAAAAAAAAAAAATTCCAAATTTTCGTTTTTCTAAATTCCATTAATAGAGAGAAATTAAAGAAATCGATTGAAAATGGGAGATTCAAAATTAATTAAAATACGATCCCATCCACATTCAACCGAACTAACAGAAAATTTACTAAACGACTCAATTTCATCATCGTTATCGCCAAAGTCACAACGTGGTTTACGTTCCACAAATAACCGTATACGCGATACAAAATACAAATACAGAGGTATCGATAAACATATTATAAAACGATTATTAAATTATGTTTTGTGCTAAATAAATTTTTTATTTTATTTTTCAGGTGAACCACTAAGATTTGATCCCACATTTAAAGGACCACTAAAAGGACGGTCATGCACTGATATAATATGTTTACTACTATTTGTTGCATTCATCGCTGGATGGGGTGGAGTTAGTTTTTATGCATTTAAAAATGGTGACTTAAATCGATTACTGGTGCCAACCGATTCGAATGGATTAAAATGTGGTTTAGATCAATCGGTAATCGATCGTCCATACTTAATATTTTTCGATTTATCAAAATGTGCTGATGTATCAACACCTATTGTCGGATGTAAAACACCACAAGTTTGTGTAGAAAAATGTCCAACCGAAGAATTTTTGGTGGACACATATACAGGAGATATACCTACACTAAGGCAAAAATTGATTTGTGTCGACGGTTTCAACAAAGAAGAAAGGATTAAAAGTGTAGCGGATGCAAAGGCAGAAAGTGAACGGAAACCACCAAATTGTATACGTTATTACTTGAGAAGTGATTCATGTAAGTTTTGTCCAAATTTTACTAACTGGGTTGTTTTGTTTTGTGTACCGTCTCTTATATAACTTTTTTTTGTGCTATATATATACATAAATATAGTCCTTAAAAGGTGCTTATACGATTTACTGCCTGATGTCTGTCCATTCATCCCTGAATCAATCATTAAAAAACGTTATCCGCGTGACGCGACCAATTCATTCAATGTTGTAAATAATCAAAACGCAAGCTTTAGCTATTTGAAGGATTCAACATTAGACAAATGTAAAGAGAAACGGGAAATTGGACAAGAAATTATTAAACGGAAAATGGTCAATACAGAAACGTATATATCACGTTTCGTTGGAAATATTTTAGTGCACCTAGTCGAGGTTGATAAAGCACAAAAGGTAAAAAAAAAAATGTAAAACACAATTCGAGTTAATGTTCGAGTGAAAATGTTCAGTTATATTGTAGCACTTTTATGGGTAAATTGTTATTAAGTTGTGACTAACTGTTTCAAGCCGCTCATTATGCACTTAGCTTTAAGTATTTTAATTTTCTCATTTAGAACATCATCATTATGTGTTATCGGTAATATTGGTCTATGTGTAGTGTTGTAGCGCATTGTATCGTTTATAGTGTGAGCTTTGGTATTTTACTAATTTTAATTTTCTTATATAATTTTATAATTTTCCTTTTAATTTAATTTATAATAAATCCTTTTAAAGTATCCAAACATTGTATTCCAATATACGCTTCAAACAATATTTTAAACGATATTGGTACAACCTTAGAAGAATTTGCTGCTGCTATGAATAATTTTAAGTTATTTGCTACGGTGAATGGTGTAAGTATCATTTTGTTTAACTAATGTTAGTACTAGAGTAGTGATGTTAAACGCAGTTAGATTATACATAGAGCTGTGGTTTGGTATCGCCTGTTTTTAAAGTGTTTTGTTTTAAAAGTTAATTGTAGTGCGTAAATAAATAGAAAGAGAATCAGCGCTCACCAAAAAGTGTTTCACAAAGAAGTTAAAAACAGTCACTAACCGATTAGATTAAATTGTTTATATCCAAAAAAATACTTTACGGCCATCTCAAAACATAGTAAAATGTGGTTAAAGCTACGAAGTTTGGATTGGGAGGTACTGAGGTCGAATTCCGGTTGACGAGAAATGCAAAAACGATTTTTCATCATTTTATTACATTCGGTGATGAACACCGCCGACACAGAGCTATTGAAAGTGCAGGTGGTCTACTAAAAATGGACTTCGCACTTAAACGGACGTTAAAAGTAAACTGCAAATGAGTTAAGAATGCCTTGAGCCCGCAGAAAATATTACGAAGAGGTTTAAGTAAACGAGACACTGTTAGGCCACCTGTACAATTTATTGATAAACTATAATTTCGTGAAATTTACAAAATTTTAGCAGTGCAACTTAAAGTTGTAGGTCGCAGTTCATAGTAGATAGAATTCGGAAGGGTAACAGGACAGTTCTTCGCGCACATTTCCTCGCCAGATGTCATGAAGGGTTTAAAATCTCTGTTTTAAATTCTCGGTTTTTATTTATGTTTATTTTAAAATTAAATTCCAAATTTTCCGCGAGAAAATGTGCGCGATGAAATGTCCTGAAATCATTCGGAAGTTATAAAATTAACTTCTCTATTGAATATATTATAACATAACCCAACACGTTTGCTATTAGGATAAATGATACACCAAAGATTACCGACAGTTTACTTTATTTTTGGTTCGGTGTGTAACTTGTCGTTGTGAAAATCCTTCTGGTCTTTTTCCATATAACACCAGGCGGGGTATGTCACGGCTTGGTAGAATAAGGTCGTTCAGACTGTCATCGTAACACTTCTCCCCGTTTTAGGATGCTGTTTACAAATTAGCTGAAATTCTTATTTGAATGATTGCGATATGAATGATTACACTTGTTTCGGATGTGAATGAAAATAAATGGAAATGAGAAAATGCCTTTTTTAGCGCAAAAAGTCTCCGAGATAGGCGGGTGGAACTCCAGCTGTAGCTCGCTCATTTCTTCGTGAAACTTGCTTCTGGGGTGCTGACAAGTCTTCTTGTTGATCCTCCAGTGAGTCTTGCAATGAGTCATCTACTTGTACTTCCACTTTCTCCTCCTCGGGTTCGGGGATGATTTCAGGCTCAATCTGGACCTGGATTTTAAAACTGTCCAGAAGAACGTTTTGGCCGATTTTCGTAAATTTTTAGGACTTCCTTATAGGAGTCCCAGTCTACAGCGCCTCTTGTTTTTCTTGCTGTTTTAAAGAGTTTTCTGCATTTTTAAAGTGTTTGTTGAATCTCCTTGGACCACCAGGGTGGTCGAGATTTACCCCTAGGCCTGCTAAGAGGACTAGAGCCCAGTATCGCTTCATTAAAAGTGTCGGACAGCTCGTCCACTAAGCCATCGAACTCTTGCGCAGTTTTTGGAGGTTTTGGCACCCGTGCTGGTAGTGAATTACTCAGAATTGTAGAAGAAAAGGGTATCCGTTTGTGCAGAGATCCGCAGTACACAGATAAGGCTACTTAATCCATGGACTGAGCTAGTTTTGAAACTGGGCCCTCAGTCTGGTCGATTATCGGCACGGTACGAGTAATACCTTAATCCAGCCCAGTGATTTGTTTAAGGTTGACTCCTTTAGCGTGATGTCTTTTTAGCCTAGAAGCAATTATGATGATAAGGCGCTGTGGTGATATGCTAAATTCCTATTTCTGCGCAGAATTGCTTCAATTGTTCCGATGTGAATTGCGGTTCGTTGTCAGAAACGATTGTTTTGCAATAGCCGTGCCTTGCGAAGGTTTCTTTGAGTCGTGCTCTGTATCTTTTAGACTTCTGGCCATTTTGAAAAGACGTCGATGATTACAAAATACCAGAAGCTGTTAACTCGACTCTATGGCGCTTCTGGAATCGCCCACGACTGCAGTGTAGCTTGGAGCCAGTATGACCTTGATGCAGTTATTTGAGTATTTCGCTGCGGTAGCGCTTCGGAATGATGATGCGATCACCGAAAAAAATGCAACCATTGATAACTGTGAGCGAATCTTGCCTTGGGAAGTATACTGTAGCCTCAGCGTCAGGAATTTGTTGTCGTTTGCGTGGCCAACCCTTTTCAATGCAACTTGCCATTACCATCAACGTTTCGTCTCGACATGTTTCATACTGAATAGTTGGAAGGTTAGTGGCAGCTTCTTGGCGGTGTCGATGGCGAAGCAACCTAGTGAGTCTTCTGCAATGACCTTTCCATTGACGACGTCTTCGTCAGGCTGGTCGTGTTGAGTTAGCGTTGGTGACGGCTGGCCATGTGTACCGGAATTCACTTCTTATTGCCGAATATTGCGAGGAAGGGTTTATGTAACCGCCAGAGCTTCTGTTTTTTTCTGCTGCTGTGAATGAGCGTGCGGCATGCATTACTGGGCGCAAAGGCTTTCGCACTTTCTTAGTTGGATCATAGTGAGCAAGCCTGAGGTCAGATGCCAGAATTGTCTTGAGCTCGTCAAAAGATTCTTAATGTTTTGCTTCCCATGCAAACGTGACATCATCTTGAAGAAGCTCGTCTAACCGGCCGCAATGTTTCTTGATGTCAGGAATGAATTTACCGTACCAGGTGACTATTCCTAGAAATGTCTGAAGCTGCTTGACGTCGGTCGGAGGCGGAATCTTCTGAAGCGTCTTCATTTTCTTTGGACTCGGTTTAATGCCGTTAGTGTCGATTATGTGGCCAAGAAATTCGAGTTCATTCAAGAGCTGCAACCGTTTAATTTCATTCTCGATAGGCTCCATAGCGGTAAACGGAACTGGACGGCTGTTGTGGAAAATTGGTTTCGCACTTGGTTTGAGCGCAAGCGATGCCTTTTGAGTGCAAAGGCCGACGAATTGCTGAAAAGGGCTGGAAATTTTGTCTTCAACTTGTTTGGAAATTTCTGTGAAGCGTCGAGTCGGATGTTGTTGCAGACGCTGGCGATGGGAACGTTCCATTGGCCTAAAGCTTCCATCCAATCGCTGGCCAGGATGTTCAATCTTGAATTTGCGACGTAGCATGGGTCTATTTCTTCTCGTCCGTGGAGCTTCAACCAGGCGGTGAATTTTCCGAGCATCGCACCTGATCGCCTGACGCGCTGATTCCTTGCTCTTCGCATGGTGACAACAGCGGTTTACCAATCTTTTGCCAATTTGTCTCGGATAAGATTGCCCAGTCGGAGCCAGAATCCAGTTGCAGGCGAAGCTTGTGATCATCGATGGCTGGTTTAGCAAACTTGCGAGTGGAGATCGATGCTGTTGCGACTGCCAGACTTTGACGACGTTCTGATATACGGCTAAGTCTGCTTGCGCAGGAATTCGTTCGCCGAGGTACAATTGCTCGCTTTGTGACCCTTTATCTTGCAAGTATCGCAGATTTTGTCCTTGTACGGACAATCCTTATGCCAGTGACAGTCTCCGCAGAGGTAGCAGGCATTGTTAGGAAGCATGTCCAATTTTTCTGTAGATTTGTGTGTGGATTTCTGTCGACCTTGCTGTTGCTGTCCCTCTTTCTTTCTGAACATCGCTTTTCAGTGCTGACTTGGAGTGTTGGGCCATTAATTTCTCGTCTTTGAAACACGACAACCGCTTAGCTAGCTCGCCGACATCATTCAGCTTCAATCTGGTCACTGTGTCTGGATTGGATGCTGCTGCACGGGCTATTTCGACTTCCTCGAGCTTAATGTGAAGCTTTTCGAGAACGAGTAAGTCTTCAGCTATAGTATGGTAGCGTAGGTGATCTCTCGCGAGGTCCTACTTTCGTTGGTGGCGACTCCAAGGCCTATTTATTTAGTGGTCCGATTTTGTGAACGAAGCTTGTGTCCAAACCATCTTAAGCCTTGACGATTTTATGAATCCAATTATGTCGGCGTCCTCTTTAATGGGACCGACAATTATGGTCTTACGTGATAACTGGTCTTATCACCGCTTTGTAGATGTCCGGTTTTATTTTGCGCGATATAACATATTAGGAGACTTGAATATTTTGATGTTGGCGTAAAATGGTCGGCAGCCTGCTCGATACTCGATGCTATGTCTACAGAAACGGAATTTTGCTCAGTGATCAGTGATCCTAGGTAGTTGAATTCATTCACCTTTTCATATTGTGTATCTCCTAAAATAAAATTTCCACGGGTCTGCCTTAACGCGGTGACCATTTATTTGGTCTTCACTTCATTGTTCTGAAGTCCAATTTGTTTTGCTGTTAATTCCAACAGAAGGAAGACCTCTTTCAGGAAAATGATGTTGCAACCCAGAATGGAAATATCGTTAACATATGCTAATAGCTGGGTTGATTTATAATACAGGCAACTAAGCATTTCTTAACCAGATACCATCCTCACCGGGTGTCTTATAATTTTTGATCTGCGATATCACTTCATCATATGATGGAGAAAACGGTGTTGTCATCTCAGAGGTTATCAAGAGAGGTTGTTCCTCGGAAGCCGGTGCCTATCTATTTAGAAGTGAGGAGAAATAATTCAGCCACACATCGAGGATGGTTTTAGCGTCCATTTTTAATTCACTGAATACCAAGAAGAGATTTTTAGGCATAGATGAATTTTGGCCTATAGTGTACTTTGAGGCATCGGTTACCGCCGTTTTGATGATGTCCCACTGTTCTCGAACGCAGTCAGATAGTGGTTTATTTTCCATGATTCCTGATACAGTAATCCCGAAGATTATCCGTGTAACTTGGTTGTTCATGGATAGACGAAATTTTAATTCAGCAACTACCAGGAAGTGGTCTGAATTGATGTTAGCTCCACGTTTAGTTTTTAGGTCCTTAAGGCTAGAAAAATGTCTTTTGTAAAAGAGGATGTGGTCGATTTGGTTGACCTTTGTCCAGTCATTTGATTTCCATGTGGCTTGTGCAAAGATGTTGGGCCGATAGTGGTATGATATGTACTACCAGCATTGCCAATTTGGGCATTGAAGTTGCCCAAAAACAATTTTAATGTAATCAATGCTAATCAAGAAACCGATACCAAATTCATGTTTATCCATGTTATTGCTGTGACAAATAGTTATTCCGTAGCACTAGCCACTATAATCGAAGATGTCATTGCCGATTAGTCTTGCTTCCTGCAGCGCTATAAGGTCGTGTTTATACGTAGATGCTCGTTCGAAAAGTTTATGAAGGCCATCCGGGCGGTTTAGGCTGAGTACGTTCCATATTCCAAATTTAAAATCGTTATTCTTATATCGTGTCCGAGGTCGTTGTTGTGAATTCAAAAATATATGAGACTTGAGGTTTCGAAACAAAATCGTTTTTCAGGCTGGGCTGTTAATCCAACGCTAATCACCTGCAGAAGGACCACAGCACTCACACTTTAACCTACTCTTTTAATAGAGTAGTTTCTGGTGGCCGCGACGTAGAGGCAGTGTGAGCGTTTGTTGAAGTTGTTGCAGTTACGGCATACGAAGCGAATCTTGTGTTTATCCTGCACTCACTCACAGCAGCCTGACCACACAAAAGTAGTATTAAAAAATATCTCAATCTGGGGCAAAAATCGTACCCAAGTGGACATATATTTAAAAGAGCAGCCAGCTATCCCAAATATATCTAAAAAGTATAACAACTTTCCAAAATCTAGAAGATAAGTGACTTAGGACAGACGTGTTGCTCCCCTTTATGTTAGTTTGTTTAAAGTTGGATATTAAAAAAATTGTCAATTTGGCCCAAAGATTTTACCCAAATGGACATACTTAGTCCACTAAATCACTTATAATCTAGATTTTTGGAAGTTTTGTATTTTTTAGCTAGAGATGACCTCCGACTATTCATAAAATTATGTGTCCACTTGGGTGTGATCTTTCGGCTAGATTGATACAATTTTTAAAATTAAATATCGTAATGGCTTACGTATAGGGACGCATAACCTTTGTCTTATGACACTTATCATATATATTTTTGAAAGTTTTAATATTTTTTGGTTAGAAGGAATCCTTCCTGACTATCAATAAAAATACTTGAGTATGATATTTTGGCCTGATTGACAAGTTTATTAAATCGTAAAAAATTACATATACGGGAACACACCTATCCTGTGAGGCCGGATTAGTTTTAGTAGTATTTTATCTATTATTCTTACTAATACATCGATATTTATTTCAGATTAGGACAAACTTCACGCGAATACTCCTTGAGATGATCGAGTTTGTGAATTATTCGCGGTTATGTTTTTCGGGATGTTTGTATTACTTGAATTATCTGAATCATCTGGAACGCATTCTGTTTTCGATTAGATGTGCCTTAATGTCCTAGCCAAATGATTTTTATTTCTGCGAAAAGTTCGGTCATCGTCTGTTTTTACAATTAATGATCGTGGGAAATCAGCTCCTATAACCATACCTGATATCCATCACCTATGACCTGTCTGCATTCTAGCTCTATCTTTTTTGGAACCTTTGTCGGCATACAATTTTTGGTAAATTTTGCATGTTTTCGGTAACTAGATCGACTGATTTCAGTTTAATTAGATCTTAGAAGATATAGAATTACAGCCTTATTGACTGTCGAAACAAATCTCATGTGCTTTCAAAAATTCCTGCCCTCTGATTTCGAAACACAAAACCACAGAACAAACGTTTTTGGTGCTCTGATGGGAGGAAATTACTGAAGGCTGCTAGGAGACTGAAGAACAAGGCCAAAAGGCTAGAAAAGGTTTGAAGTCCTTCGTCTTCCTAATGAGGCATGGAGTAGAGGGTATCCTCTTCCAAAATGGAGATAAGTAGGAGATAAGTGACCTGCTTCTTTCTATCCATTTTCCAGGTTGCAACATTATCAACTTTTATCGTGTTGCCTCTCAACAAAATAACATTGCTCTTCCACGATTGAAACTTAGCCCATAGGCTTTTCTCTATTCTCGATGGTCTTTGGTGGAGTATATTCTCTTTTGGTCCGAGCAAAGCTGGTGGCCCTGATATGATCTTTCCAGCTGAATTACAGCATGGTTATCCTCTCATTCAGAATCATTTGTTTCAAGGGTGCATTGCTTTTAGTGCTGTTCCGTATTTGTGGAGCAGAAATAGGGTTGGTTTTATTCCGAAGGCTGCCAGGCCAGCACCAGATCACACTGACCTTAAGACATTTCGCCCTATTAGTCGCACAGCTACTTTTCTTAAATCGTTCACACAGAGTGGTAGGATACAAGTACTTGTTACAAGGATCAGTTAATAGTGATGAACTTCTATTGGGTGTTGCCTTTAACGAGTTTTAACCATTTTTGGTAACTACATAAATGTCTCATATGTATTAACGCAATAAATCCTACTTATTATGGAGGAGTGGTGACTACTGATTAAAACTAACTTCGTTACCTTTGCTGCGGATTTATTTTTGAACTGTCGGTAATCACCTCTCTTTTCAGCGAGGTGATTACAAAATCAAACTACGTTACACATCTTGATGCTAACAGTAAACTTTCCTGGAAACATCACCTTGAATTTAAACTTCAAAAAATTTGTTCCATTTGAGAAAATGTCTTTGAGAAAGGATCAGCTACCTGGTCTACTTACTGGTCTTGGTAGTTTTAAAATTTATCTTAAACGGATGAGACCAGTCTATATGTGAGGCCTGTCTCGAGGACGATGCTATTCAGCTTTTGATGGGATTCGCCTACAAGGATTTAATTCGAATTCTTTCCGTGCTTTTGGGCAAATTACTTCACTTTGCGAAGGCAGCAGTACGCTTATCTAATTTAGGATAGAATCCCTGGTTTGTACTATGGGTGTTTACAGTCAATTTTAATACTAATAATTATTATTATTCTCCAGATTATTTTCGAGATTATTCAAAATTATAACGGCGTTGAGCATTGACTTGCGTAATATTATTTATTTGAATCGTTTAGTTGGTAGCTCTTATGGCTTGGTGCTGAGTTTCGTAATTTTTAACCTCGAAGGCGATGTTTATTTTTCAAATGCATGACCAACAACTGTTTTGGTCTGCCTTAGCTTATGAACCATTATTTTTGCCTGCCGAACAAATAAACTGCAGTGCTACAGTAACAAAGATACTCCGGTTTTAGTCAGTACGCTCCTATTAGCTCCCAAAACGTTTACTAACCAGATTTTCTTACTACGTCGGTATCAAACAACATCAATTAATCATCGAAAATTCATAAGATTTACTGCTTAACTTGTCTGCCTACGGTCTTAAACTGCGGAAACTGTCTGCAATTATACAAACGACTTTGGAAAACTCAAGGGTTTGTTTGAAAAAAATATGTTGAACGGGCATGAATAAAAGCATCAAATAAAAATGTATAAGGGATTAAATGTCAACCATCAGTTTAACTACCCATTTGCAAAAATGTTCAGCTTTCTACCATTTTGTCACGTTTTTTGACGCTAACTCTCTAATTATTAAATGCGGGAATTTCTAAATTTTTTTTGCTATTTTATCAAATTGACAGAGCATTTCGGATACAAAAAACATGAATAATATGGAAGACAAATTTTTCGCTGCCCTCCCTCCCTCGGGAAGTTGTCGCCATGGATGTATGCCCAAGCATGTTGGCAATTGGGTGCCTCGTACTTGGTTCTCAACCATGTTATTTCTCCCTGTACTCGTAACCTGTTATTATTTCCTTTCGGAAGGAGGTTCTACACGGTTCTGGTCTAATTTTTTTTTTTTTTTTTTACGGGGTGAGCTATACTAGCCTTGTGCACCGCGACCATTGAGGTCTATTGTGCATCCCCAGAGAGTTTCACGTAAAGTGGAGGTTCAAGTCCTTGATAAACGCCACTAGCTCATGCATATTTAAAGGGCCGACGTTAGGCCAGTGTATTGTGTATGCATGGAGGAATTTAAGTCTTTTATGGATTATAGCATCACACGTGAATAGTAGATGTTCGGATGTTTCCCTTTCCAGGTTGCAAAATCTACAACGGTCTGTAGGGAACTTTCCCATTTTCTCCAGATGTCCATTAAAAGGGCCATGTCCTGTTAAGTACCACGTGAGCGATTTTAGAGACTGTCTATCCATCTTGATTGCCTGATCTAAACGTCTAATATCACAGCTTAATAGTTTTTTGGTCTGTCACATCCCAATGGAGGACTCCCAGAATATTTTCGTATGTTTTTGTTTCCAATTCCTTATGCCATTTGCCAGACGGCTCTTGGAGTAACCAATACTAGGCTCGGAACCAAGGAAAGAGCACTCCGCTGTCTCTTTTGCACAGCGGTCTGCCGCCTCGTTTCCCTGTATATCGGAATGGCCGGGGGACCACAAAAGGGTTACTTTGTTCTCCCTGCTGAGTTCTAGAAGGTTGCAATAGCAGCTCCAGATTATTTTGGAATAGAAGACAGATGCGCCTAAGGCAAGCAATGCCGCCTGGCTGTCCAAGATTACGTAAATCTCGGTTTTTCTATATTTTTTGTGAGACATCGAAGCACACATACCTGGATCGCACAAATCTCTGCTTGGAAAGCTGTGGGGGTTTTACCCAATGGAATACAGAATTCGAGACCCGGCCCGATTATACCCGCACCAGTGCCCACCCCTGATTTTGAACCGTCAGTGTACCATATGGAGGCGTGACGGGGTAAGGAGGAGATGATACTCCGCGCTTGTTCCCTGTCGGGTATTTCAATCGTGAAATTCCTCCGGCAATTGGATTATTTCCTCGTCCAGATTCAATTTGTCCAGGATGCTATTATGTCCTGGTCTAATAGTTTTAATTTGAGATGTTATTTTTAGATTGGCTGCCCTTGAACCAGCTACTCTTTTAAGGTGCAAGTGTAGTGGTGAGAGCCCCAATAGCTTATCAAAAGCAGCTGTAGGGCAGGTCTTCATTGCTCCCGTTACACTCAAACAAGCTAGCCTTTGGATCCTATCCAATATTGAGCAGGTACCACTTTGCTCTGTCTTAGGCCACCACACAAACGCCGCATAAGAGATTATTCGTCTTACGATGGTTGAGTATAACCAAAGTGCCATTTGGGGATTTATACCCCACGGTTTGCCAATCATTCTTTGGCAGGTGAAATGCGCCCTATTTGCCTTGTTTGTGCTATATTTTAAAAACGGGTTCCATGTCAGTTTCTGATCAAGTATCACTCCCAGGTACCTAACCTCCGTCACCATTTCGAGAATTTCCCCATTTAGAGATAGAGGTGGGAGAATTATTTTCCTCCGATTTGTAAAGAAAGTACAAATAATTTTGTTGGGGTTTACTCTAAGGCCCGTCTCAATACACCAGTCGCTTACCAACTCGAGGGCATATTGCATACGTTCCGCTATTGTACTCTCGAATTTCCCCCTGACCATTAAGACTAGATCGTCCGCGTAGGTGATATTCGAGAAGTGAGAGTTTTATAATCTTATAAGTAGTCCATCCATCACGAGTAGCCACAAAAGGGGTGAGAGAACTCCCCCCTGGGGACATCTGCTGGTAGCCGCAATCGTGATGGTTTTATCACCAAAGGAGGCCGTTATCCTCCTGTTTCTAAGCATATTGATTATCCACCCTATGGTGGAGGAGTCTATTCCCCTTGCATGTGCTTGTTCTTGCGTCATTTCGAACTTGGTATTGTCAAAAGTTCCTTGAATATCGATGAAGGAGCATAACAAAACCTCTTTATTCCAAAGTGTTTCTTCGATATTTGTTGTCAGCTCGTGGAGCGTTGTTTCTGTCGATCTCTCAGCCTGATATGCATGTTGGCTGGGGTCTAGAGGATGCCTTAGGATGGCATTGGATCTAATATGTAGGCTCAGTATCTTCTCCATGGTTTTCAGAATAAAAGATGTGAGGCTAATGGGTCTATAAGACCTGACGTCCTGTGCGGATCTTCTTCCCGTTTTCGGGATAAAAGTCACCCGCACCTCCCTCCAGCTTCTTGGAACATATTGCAAGCTGAAGCTGGCTCTGAAGAGTCTAATCAAATAGTCTAATAATCAGTATTTGTAGGCCTTGCTGTAAAAATGCACGATATATGGAATCCCCTCCCGTTGATTTAAAGGGACCAAAGGAATTGACGGTCAATCTTATTTTTCCGGGAGTGAAGATATCTCTTGAGAACCTGTAAGCTTGCCTTGGATTCAGGTAGGAATGCTCGCTGTCTACATCGAGGTCTTCCTGTCCTCCAAAGACAGTACACTTTGGGAAATGGCGTTTCACCAGGAATTCGAGAGTTTCCTCTCTGGATGTAGTTGTCTCTCCATTCGGTTTCCTTGCAGATCCCAACGGATTTCTGTAGTCCAAGGAGAGTGCCTTCTGGAGTCGACAAGCCGCAGGCAGCCTATCTATTTTTTCACAGAAGTCCCTCCAGCTCGACCTCTTGCTTTTCCTAAGAGCGACGTTATACTGGGTAACAGTCATTCGAAAGGTTGTCCAATCGTTTGTCCTCTTAGCCCTGTTGAAAAGTTTACGAACCTCTCGTATTTTGGTTTCCAGGGTGTGGTTCCACCAAGGAACGTCCCTTGTCCCCTTAATATGAACCAGGGGTGAGCTTGAGTGGTAGGCATTAATAATTGCCTCGGTAACATTGCTTGAAACTCTATCGAGATCCTCAATAGAGTTGATGTTGGTCTGTAGACCAGTTACGTTATCATAAAGTCTTTCATTATAGTCATTCTTACTACCGATTCTTGATTTGAAGGGGTTTTAATATCAAACCTGATAAACATGTGATCAGAGAAGGATGCTTTCTTTGACACATGCCAGTCCAGAATTGTACCAGAGGTACCCATGTCAGACAGGGTAAGATCTAGCACCTCCTTCCTGACTGCATTTACAAAAGTCGCATCGTTCCCTTTGTTATTAATAATTATATTTTTTGTTAAACAAAATTCAAAAAGTTGCTCACTTTTGATGTTGGTGTCGCTGCTTCCCCAGACTATGTGGTGTGAACTTGCATCGCAACCGATGATGAATTTTTGGTGATGAGTCGTGCAGTAATTAACGAATCTCTGTACCGGTTCTGGAGGTGGGTCGTCTTCGTCCCCGGGAAAATATGTCGAAGCACAGTTGAGCGTGCTTCGGCCTCCTTTGGGTAAAAGCGTCTCTATCGAGATCGCTGTTATGTCCCTGGAAATAAATTCATTAATGGAGAATATATTAAGTGTCGAGCGACAAAGAATTGCTGTCCTCGGCCTATCCACTTCCGTGTTGTAAATTAGCTTACCTGTTCTACTCGGCAAACCTTTGATTTTTCCATTGTGGGTCCACGGCTCCTGAATGAGCGCTATGTCCTAGTTCTCTATTAATAAAAGGCGGCTTAGGTTATAAGTGGCCGCCTTGGTTTGATGAAGATTTATCTGCACACATCTCCAGGATGTGTGGTGGGGTTCTCCCTTTTTGGGCTGTGATTGTGCCACCCTGCCCCTTGGGCTCAAACCGTGGCTTTTCCCTTCTTACTTTGGCTCGGTCTTGGCCTTGTCACACCTGATGTGCTAGGCCTATTCATCCTGCTATGCTCAGAGGCAGCTCTGGCACGTTCCACGTCTTTCGCCGCCGCCATCTTTGGTGGTTCCGGTTTCCTCCGCACGACCGCTCTTGTGGTACACCCATCCCTTGCTCTCTCCTTCTTGGGGCGAAAGTGTACGGCACCGAACATCCAATTTACTCTATAATTGGAACCTTTAAGGATCTCCATCGTTTTGTGGAAAACGGAAATGGTCACCCGGAGGAGGTCGCTCTTCCGCTCCTTCCTCGCCACAACCTTCCAGTCCGCTCCTCTCAACTCTTTGTTCTGAATCGCCCACCGGCGAAGTATCTTCTCATTCGTCTCCTTGCCACAGCGTGGCAAGTATACGAAAAAGATTTTGGAGCGAAGAAGCTCGTCCTCCCTGACCACTTTGATGGTTGCCCCCTTCCATAGCTTTAGTTTAGGTATGACGGATGTAAGCCACTCCGCCGTGTCCTCGTCCGCACAGTTAACTGTGAGCCATCTGTTCCTAGTACGGCAGCCCAGAAAGTTGGAGCTGACTCCGTCTAGCGGCAGATCTGCCATTGTTTCCGTAATGGCATCCTGGATTTCCAACATCTGGGTAATACCCAGCTAGACATCTGGGACGCCTTGATCGATGATTTCCAACCTGATTGATTTGGTTGTTTCGCTGTAGCTGGGTACGGTCGTATTCCTAGGACCCACACTCGCCTCGAATTTGGGGGCAGCTTCCGCTCCCTTTGGTGAGGGGCTGGACCTCTTCTCGCGTTTTTGTGCTAGACCCTTGGGGGTAGATCCGTCTGACCGGCTCCGCTTGTTCGTTACATTTGGATCTCTGTCCTTTATCTATCCACGGCGATATCGTGAGGCACACCTGACTGTTTTAAGTGGGCCAGGCGCTTCCTTGCGGCACCGCTAAGGCGTTCTGGTTTCGAGCTCCATGCCCGCGAGACTCTCTCTGACCTCTGTTGTTGTTGAGGTAGATTGGGTCTCACCCTGTACTGGCTAATAAATGCCATGAGTCGGTGAGCAGTTGCTCTCGCTATCTGACATTTTTTTTCGGTAGCAGGGTCTGCTAGGTCCTTGTCATCTACCGAGATTGGTGCATTTAGAGAAGCACCGCCCTCATTATTTTTTATATTACTTGTGTCCATTCAATAGATCTTGTTTGAGGAAAGAAGGTCCACCACAGCAGCGCCTCTTACTGTGGTAAGGCTAATTGAAACCGGAGGTCGCTAGGTATCCGGAGTTCCGTGCTAGAGACCAACTAACCCATGATCATGCATCCCTCGGCGCACGTATTTCACCTTGTATTTAGGGTTTTTTGTCAAGGTTATTCCTTCCTTTAGCGTCGTACTTTAGCCTGTTGTTCGGTAAACAGAACAAACAGTTACCGGTGGTCACCACGGGGAGGTAGTACGTACACTTGCGAACCGCGATTAGATTACCCCTCACGCGATCGTGAGCCCCAGACAGGACTGCCTAAAACATGACCAGAACAGCCTGCTGGAGCTCACTCTACTGAAGGTTACGGAGCTGGTAATTACTACACAGCTTTGTTCCCCCCTTCACCAGACGCCTAGACCACCATTATGTCCATGTACCACAGACTGGATTTGAGGAAAATATGGTCCACTACAGCAGAGTCTGTTGCTGTAACAAGACTAATTAAATCGGAGGCCGCCAGTTAACCGGAGTTCTGCGCTAACAGGGTTCCCAAGTTCTCTCACCCTGAAAAAAAAATGAACAATAAATTAATTAACAAATGATTAAAAGATTGTCGATGACCAATAAATTCGACTTAAATTTAGTCATCATTGGTGAGGATACTTCGACATAATTTTATGATATTTTTAACTTTACACTAGACAACGATTGGAATAGTATTTGGTAATTTTTTTTTTATAAATTAACCGTGAAATTACAATTTGAATTCAAATTCTGCTCAATTTTCTTTAGAATAAGCTCCGTTTGCATGTAATGATGGTGGTTGGTAAGCATTTTTTTGTTTTGCCGTACTTATCTATATCGAGTAAAGATTGCAATACACATAATGTTAGCCTATGCATGCATTTAACTGATCCATTGAACTAAAAATAATTTACTAAATCACGATTTTAACAAATTACTAATAATTAATTTTCAAATTTTAGATGGCCCAGGTTATCGTTGACGATATTACCAATTCATATTTTGAAATATTTTTGGGTCTCGTAATCGCCATGTTCGTCTGTTTATTCTTTATATTTTTAATGCGTTGGCTTGCTGCCCCAATGGTTTGGTTATCAATCATAGGTGTACTAGCTGTGCTCAGTTTTAGTAAGTCTGATGGATTTTATTATTTTTTTATAAATTGTATTTCTAATTTTTATTTTTTTATTTTTTTTATTCAAAGGTGTTTACTACAGTGCAACGAAGTATATTGAGCTAAAGGATAAACCCGAAGATACAACTACCGCGATTTCGCCAAATTTGGAATCGGTTGTTAAATCTTGGTTGGGCCAAGCTGATACATGGTTTTGGATTATGGTCGTTTCGTCCGTAGTGCTTCTTATAATCGTGCTGATTATCATCTTTTTACGACGGCGAATTATAATTGCGATTGCGCTTATTAAAGAGGGCAGCAAGTATGTGTTCAAAGTGAATTTACATATATAAATGTTGACTATTTCTTTAACGTATTTTATTATACTTATAGAGCCGTAAGTTCGATAACATCATCCGTATTTTTCCCATTATTACCATGGGCGCTACAAATTATTGGAATAACATTTTCAGTCGCGATTCTTTTGTATTTGGCATCAGTTGGTGAAACACAGTATAAAGTTGATGGATTGGATGATACTTGTAAGTGTATAGGACTAGCGGAAACATATGCCAACAATCAAACGTGCTCACCGCGAGTTTTTGCGGATAATTGTAAGAATACGGATGACCGTTCTTTGGGTTGCGATAAAGCAACATGTAACTTTTTGGGAATTAACAACCCCAATATTGTTACATACATGCATATCTACAATGTGGTCGGCTTTTTCTGGATTCTATTTTTTATATCAGCATTTGGCGAAATGGTACTTGCATCAACATTTGCCACATGGTACTGGACCTTCCACAAATCGGACGTACCATTTTTCACCGTATTTACCGGAATGGGTCGTACACTTCGTTATCATTTGGGGACAATTGCGTTTGGTTCATTGATCGTCACTATATGCCGTATAATTCGAGTGATATTAGAATATATCGATCATAAGTTAAAACAATATGATAATGCGTTCACGCGTGCCGTTATGTGTATTCTAAAATGTTTCTTCTGGTGTTTGGAGACATTTTTAAAATTCTTAAACAAAAATGCGTATATTATGTGCGCAATTCATGGCAAAAATTTTTGTTTATCAGCCAAAGATGCATTTAATCTTTTAATGCGTAATGTATTACGTGTCGTCGCCTTAGACAAAGTGTCCGACTTTTTATTCTTTTTATCGAAACTGCTAATTTCGATTGGAATGGCATATCTAACGTATGCATTCTTTTCAAGTGAATCGAATCCGACGGTGCAGTATAAAATGGTACCAATGATATTGGTCTTTATTGGAACATATTTGATCGCTACTGTATTCTTTAATGTATATTCAATGGCTGTTGACACATTATTCCTGTGCTTCTTAGAAGATTGCGAACGTAATGATGGTTCAGAGGAGAAACCATATTTCATGTCGAAACAGCTAATGAAAGTATTGGGTAAGAAAAATGTTATTCCAAGGGATGGTTATGGCCATCACTAAAATGTAAACGTTAAAAGAGACGGTTGTGATGAATATGACTTTAATTTTATACTATTACATTCAATATGTATATTGAATGTAATTAAATTTGCAAACACTTTGCGCTGCCAAAATTGTTTTCTTTAAATAAGTATCCTAGGTATAGAGAATGTTATATGAGGAGTTCGGCACTGACGGTGCTATTTTGTAGGGGGTTACAGAGGACAGATTTCTTGGTTAAAAATCTTAATCGTTCCTATTCCATTTTTTTCAATATCTCAAAAAATAAAAATCAGGTTAAATTAAAATCATCAAAAGTGAAAATAACGAAAAATCAAGGTCTAGTTGATATATTGGTAGAATAATGAAATGGGAACAAAATTAAATCCTCTCTCCCCTTCAGTGAAACACCGTCAGTGCCAAACACCCTATTTATATAAAACAAAAAAAATGTTGTTGGGTTTAAATTAGTTAGGTGGAATGGATTTACATATAAGATGAATTGTTAAACAACTTTGTATAAATAAATAAAAAATAAAAATAATTTTATATAAATTTTTTTATTGTGATAAATTATAAATAAATATTTTATAAAAAATTTATTATTATTACATAAATATGTGTAACATAGATTTATAATTATAAATATATTTTTATAAATTCTACCAATATATCTAGAACTTACCTTAATTTTATATATTAGAAGTGTAAGGAATTTAATAAAAAAAAAATTTGTAAAACCAGAATTTGCCAAAAAAAACAAATTTATAAAAAAAAATGTAAATAAAAAATTTTTCATACCACACACATTGAAGATTTGAATTTTCTGTAAAATTATGTTGAGGTAGTTTCAATTTTAAGAATAAGACGAAGGTTTGTATTTTATTTAATTATTAGTGGTACATGTTCTTTTCTTAGTAGGGTTACCAGTCGTACTCTTCAAGAGTATGCCTATTGAACTATATTCTCTCAACTTTTTAATTTTGTACTCTCTTACTGTATTTTTTAATTGTTGATATTTATAAACTTCTTGATTTGATTTAAAAAATACAGAATTAAAAAAAAAACTTGTAAGTATTAAAAAGGAAGAAGCAGGAGTTTCTTCCTCCTAATGTAAAAAATTGAGGTGTGGCCAACACACGACTTTCTTTTACGAACAGAGAATTTTGAGAAATTTTATTGTTTTTAATTTTTGGAAACATTTTATTTAAACTTAAGGTTTTTTGTAAACCTTATACTTTTTAAGATATTTGCATAATACATTTTCTCGACCAAAGGAGTGGCCACTTCCGGTTAGCCGATTTGGAGTAAAATTCACTGGGGCCTCGCCATTTATCAAAAAAGTTTAAATCTGAAGTTTCAGTTCGATTAGTTAACCATATGGGCTGTAGAGAGGACACAGACTGACATACTGACAGAGAGACACCATTTCGAAACCCACTTTTTCGGACTCAGTGGACCTCAAAACAGATAAATCATGGATGTGAAGTTTTCCACAAATCCACAGATTCTATATATGTATTAGTTTCACACAGCTAAACTAGATTCCAATTGAAAAAATTACGATTCATATTGAAATATTTAGTACTAAAAATGTAATTTCATTACAAAATCTTTCGAATAAAAGTGGGGGACGAGTCAAAGTAGCCTTAGCGAACGGTTTTGTTTTTTTTACAGAGAAATCATTTTTCTATAAAAAATTTAAATTCTAATTTCAACTTAATTTTATAAAATTTTTATCGAAAATCGTTATATGTTGCCACTGTGGATTTCGTCTGCAGATAATAGAGTAAAAATTTTTTTGGTGTCAATCTTTTCTTTTTGGAAAAATTGCGTACGAGTGAAAAGTTCGAAATATTGCGTCATGGGGCTCTAACCGAACGACAAACGGTGTACATGTGTTTTTGCAGTGAAGCAAATTAAATCGAAATAAATCGTACTGTGCTTTAAAATCACAATATTTTCAAGTGCAAAAAGTTCATTTAAAATTGTCCTGGATTCAGTTCATTTCTTCATTTAAAGCGTGGCGGACATAACAGGCCCCGAAGGCGGGTGAGTATACGTTGTGTTGTTTCTTTATTTATTAATAAGATTCATAGAATGCTAATATATAAATTATAATCAAATTGTTGAAACAAAATTGTTCAAAGTATTGAGTTGGTGAAAGTGTTTCGTGAGCCAATCACTTGTATACACTTGAACATATCGTTTATACTATATATGTACGTGTGTGGGGTGCAATTATTCTCTCGTATAACGAATTGTGAATTTCAAGAGATCGAAAGGAACCTACCTTTAATCTTTGTGAGTTCTTTCATACCTATAAAGTTGGCGGAAGGTTGCGGGCCGGAAGTGAAAGGTCGATAATACAGATTGAGTTAGTCCAGTAGGAAGTAAAGAAATGGTAATGTAGATTGTGCAATTCCCGTCGAAAGTGGAAGGTCGATGGTACAGATTACGGTATTGACATTCCACCCGAAAAAAAAAAAAAACCTGTTAGTTATCAGGCGAAAGTAAATAGGATGCATGGATTTAAATAAAAAATTTTATAAATAAATCGGAAGAATCAACAAATTGAGGGGTTGGCCATGACTTTCGAGTCAAATGGTTGTGTTTTTTTCCTCGAGAATTAATTTTTATTAAAAATAATTATTTTATTGTAAATTGGCTATTCAAACTAAAATTCGATAAATTCAGTGAATTGTGAATTGTGTAAGAGTGCATGATTGTGCATCGCTTTATTACGGTTCAACATTTAGGGAAAAAACATTAGGTATAATGTGTAAAGTTTTGATTAGACAGGTGAGATACTGGAGTCTTGGAATATATGTACAAACTGGAAATGCAGTTTATTGATGTTAAAAGAAGCCTTGATGTAATGAAACTATTGGTGATGTGTGATGAAAGAAAATATAAAAGATAAAACAAAAATTAGATAATTTATAAATTATTAGAGCAAACTATAGAGTTACGGTGTTTAGTGATTAAAAGATAACAGAGTGATATAACAAAGGGTACTGAATATAATAAAGGAATAATTAAGTACATAAATGATAAATGGCTAACTAATTATTAAACTAGTGTCTATGTGTTTAAAGAATTTATTTGAAATGTAGGGTTATATGAAATGTAGTGAGTTGATGTGATGAAATTAGTGTGTGATGAAATAGAATTAAAATTAAAATTAAAATAATTCATAAATTAAATTATTTAGTATGCTATTGAGTTAAGAATTTAGAATTTACAATTGTAGTGGAATAGCTGGAATAATTAACTAGAAAATTAGAAGGTAAGCTAAGTTAAATAAATCGGTAAATTGGCAATATTGTATTATACATTGCACACTCAGTATTTACTGTTAGGCATGGAAGTACACAAATACCAAGTGATGGAAATTGCCTTTTCAATGCAATCATCCATCAGCTGCAACTACAAGATTCTCATTCTTCAACCTGTTCAGCAAGTGATCTCCGAGCTGAAATTGTCAGCTTTATACGCGGTAATCTTGATGATTATTGTCACACAATATTGGATCCATGTCATCAGATCTATAATCCCAGGGAAATTTTGAATCACACTGGAAATCAATTAATATTAAGATATCTATCCGACCTTCAGCAGACTGGATTTTGGGGTGGCGCCGAATGTCTTTCGGCCGTGTCTAAATTGAAAAAAACTAAAAATAAATATTTATTATGTCAAACATCAAATCACTTTTACACCGACCAGGGGAACGTATAACACTGAAATGAATTTGCTATATACGGGGTCACATTATGACAGCTTAATGTTCCAACAGGAACATACCCCATTGCTTGCTAACACGGCACAATATTCCGATTTGCCTAACATAGCAGAGAATGCCCACCGGAAAATTTCCACCACTGACAATCCTTATACACTAATTGAGGAATCACAGTTAATTGAGTCACCAATCCTGGAGCTTCCCGTCAACTCATTCTGCTTTGGAACTTGGAACGTTCGAGGCCTTAATAACTCCCAGAAACGTGACGCCATTGTTACGTACCTCTAACACCGACCAACACGATATATTGGATAGACTGCAGTCAGGCTATGGGGAGGTTCTTGTCGTTGTTAGTTTTAAGGTACCACAAACTTTTCGTGTTGAGAGAGAAAAAAAACCAAAAATAACCCATCAGACAAAAAACTGAAATTCATCGCTCTGTGATCATTCCCGTCGACACACCACCATTATTAAATAAAAACACTTAATCACTTCATATTAAAAAAACAATAAACCAAATTTTATTCAAAAAAACAAACATAATTTTTTTTGAGATATGTAATAAAATGATAAAAATTAATAGGGATGAATAATATTCTTTTAAGTTTAATTTAATGTGTATAGGTAGGTGTCACATACATATGTAACCGAAAATCATTTGCTGTTCAAGCTATCAAAATACGTTTCTTTTTTTTATTGAGTGAACAAAAAAAAATTATATAACCCTACATAGAAATTTGTAGAATTTCGGTCCAAAAAAAAAACATAAATAGAAATAAAAAAACTCACCCATAAAACTGCCGTCGAGTACTCTCCGGTTGCTCTATGCGTGGCTGAAATAAATATGATTAACCCTATCCTGTAATCTTGATTTTTTTTCTTGTTCACTAAATAATTTTAGAATTCACTGACAACTCAAATTTTTTTTTTGTATATGTATGTCTAATTGACCTCTACATATGCACTAACACTTAGCTTATAAATTAAATTTAATTAAGAAAAGTTATTGCAAAAAAAACACTATTCGAATATTAATTATATGTACAAAAAAAAAATACAAAAAAAATGTTTTGTTTTGTGGTTGAAAGAACTTAACGGTTTTCTTGGCCCCGTATTGGCCTTTCTTCAGATCCGCTACACTAGCAAAATAACACTCTGGGCATATGGGTTTTAGTTGTACCCTTCAACTCAACAAAAGTTTTAAATAAGGCGTTTCGAGAAGATTATTTTATAGCGCGTTATGCTGATTCACAGAGTATTTCTATTTTAATTTTAATTTATTTCAACGCGAACGCACCCTTCAACGCTCACGTGAGGCCCGCTATTTATGAAATGAAGGAAAGAAAATAACACGTTTAGCTCATTATAAATTTTCCTATGAGCAATAAAAAACTTACCCGCTATTCTGTGTTAGCAGTACGTATTTATTTGTAGAGGAAAACGGAAATTTTTTCTTGGTATCACGGATTTTATTTTTTTCAACACCTAAATTTTAAGGCTTTAACACTTGAGAAACAACTCGGTCTTAATAAATGGCCTGTTCTATGGCCAAAAGGTTCCTCCGTGTTTAATAATTTTTATATTGCCTTTTTTTTGCTCACTAACTCACTTTCCCAAAAATACTTTAAATTAATTTTTATATTATTGAAAATTCTTTTATTTTTGTTTAAGTAGCCGCGATGGCCTCACATACCGAAATGAAATAGAAATTATTATTATTATTATTTTTTTATTTTTTTTTTTTTTTTTTGGTTTTTTTATTGTTACTCACAAATACTTCAGAATATTTAACATCATACGATAGTATGACGTCATAAACTCTTCGCTACTTTAGAAATATGCGTAGCAGGGAATTCCTATATAAATAACATCAAAACGAATTAATCTACCTATATATGTATGTACAACTGTTCTGATTTTTGTATTGTCCATGAAGGGGAATCCAATTTTATTACTTTCATCGGATTCTGATTCATCAACAGATTTATTGTTTTTTTTTTTAAAAATACAAAGTTAATCAACAGAAGGTATCAAAATATTTATTATCTTTATTATATTATTATTAGGTTGTAGCGTAAGTATTGTGTTTTTTTTCTTTGAATTAATCTCACAGTGGATAGCTGTAACAGGGCAGATTCTCTGGGTCTGTGCTATGAACATGGCAAAGAGAAGCTGAAAACGCTATCTACAGATTTAATATCCACATAGTACGCAAGTATGTATGGTAGCTGGTAGTTTTATGTATGTGTTTTGAAGACGGAATCAAAGCCGAATATCTTTTCCATGAAATATGCCTAAAACCTTATTTGCATCATCTTTTATTTCGTAATTTACGGTTCCAATTTTTCTTGCCACCTTTCCCCTAACGAACTGAGGTGCGAATTTGGCACAAAACTTTTTTGTGGCATCGCTTTGTGGATGAGTCCGCACATAGACCGTTTGTCCAACATGATAATCAACAGGACGCGTTCGCAAATTGTATCGTTTTGAGCTTTTTTCATATGCTAGAGCGATATTTAGTTTGACTTGATCATGCAGAAGAGCTAGTCGGGATGGTAAGGGCATAATAATTTCACCTTCTTCAATACCTCCGAGTTGTTTCAAAAGCTGGTAGTCTTCGCCATGGTTAATTTTATGATACCCGAAAAGTAAGAAATGTGGTGAATTCTTTACTGTCTCATGTACTCCATTTCGTAACGCAGAAGCAATTTCAGGCAGATATCTGTCCCATGTTGTATGTTTTTCCTTGATGTATGATCGGATGGCAGATAAAATTGATCGGTTGACTCTTTCTGAGGCATTGGATTGCGGCGAATAGAGAGCAGTTTTGGAATCCACTACTCCAAATTGCCTCAAAAGGTCTTTATACTCAGCACTTTTAAATTGGGTGCCATTATCCGAATGGATTGTCTGAGGTACTCCATAAACACAAAATAATTCATTTTTTAAAAATTCCACAATCTGCTGAGCGGTTCCCTTACTAATTGGTTTTAAAAGCACAAACTTAGTGAGGTGATCTAACGCAATCAGAATCATTGTTTTCCCGTGACTAGAACGGGGATATGGTCCAAGCAAATCCACATATACACGTTGCCATGGCCTTTCAATAGAATAGGCATTTCCCATCGGTGGTCTCAAGCATTTATTTGTTGCCTTTGTAGTTTTACATATTAAACATTTTGAGATGTAGTCCCTTACCTGCTTTACCATAGACGGCCAGAAATAATATCTCCGCAATTTTTCCAATGTTTTAGCCATCCCTCCGTGCGATGACATTGGATTATCGTGTTCCATTTGGATCAATCCATTTCTCAAACCTGTTGGTATCCAAAGCTTCCACAGAGAGAGATCTGAAAGCTCTGCATTTTTTCTTGGCTCCAATCTAATAAATATACAGTTTTCCCTCACAGCAAAAGCTGGGTACTTATCTGGTTCGTTTCTTATGTTATCTCTTAAAGTTAGATAGTCATCGTCGAAATCACCTGGATTAATTTTTATTTTTTCAAAGACTTTAGGAACACTGGATTGAAGTTCTCTTATTTCGTCACAATATATTCTGGATAACATGTCGGGCACAACATTATCTTTTCCTCGTTGATGTTCGATTTCGAAGCGAAAACCCTGTAACTTGAGACTCCACCTTGCCAATCTTCCACTCAAGTCACGTTGGCCCATCAACCATTTTAAGCTGGCATGGTCAGTTATTAATGTAAAGTCATGTCCCTCAACGTATGCGCGGAATTTTTTTATAGCAACGATAGCTGCTAGACATTCTAGTTCCGTGACGGAATAATTCTTCTGTGCGCTATTCAACTTTTGAGACATAAATAAAATTGGTCTCTCATTTCCTTCTGTATCTTTCTGAAACAGAACCGCTCCCAATCCTTCCGTGCATGCATCACATCTTATAAAAAATCTTAACGAATAGTCAGGGTTTATAAGGACCGGTGCTGAAGTGAGCAACTTCTTAAGTTTCTCGAAACTCTGCTGGGCTGCCTCTGTCCATTGAAATTTGCCCTTTTTTAAGCAATCGGTTATAGGTGAAGTCACACTGGCAAAGTTTTCAATAAACCGCCGGTACCACCCAGCCATCCCGAGCAGTCGTCGAATCTGTCTGGTATTTGTAGGTGCTGCTAGATTGACAATTGAGTCGATTTTTTCAGGATCGGTCCTAAGGCCTTGTTCTCCTACTAGGTATCCCAAGTATCGAATTTCCTTCATCACGAACTTACTCTTTTCGATGTTTATTGTCAGTCCAGCGGTCCGTAGTAAAGTCGCAACCCTCTCCAACAGCTCAAGGTGAACCTTCAATGTACCGCTAATGATCAGCAGATCATCCAAATATACGAAGATTCGATCATGAAGTTCGTGGGGTATCACTCTATGCATCAAGCGGCACATTGACTGGGCTGCATTACACAACCCAAACGGCATCACCTTGAACTGGTAGAGAGGTCGTCCCGGTACCGTAAAAGCAGTCTTGTCTCTGGCAGATTCCGCAAGCGGTATCTGCCAGAAAGCGTCCTTCAAGTCAAGTGCTGTTATGTATTTGGTCTCTGAAAGTCGTCCTAACAGTCCGTCGATTAGTGGCAGTGGATAGGCGTCCTTCTCTGTCAGAGAGTTGAGTTTGCGTGCATCGAGGCACAGCCGAGATTTTCCGTTAGCTTTAGGGACGATTGTGACTGGTGAGCTCCACGAACTCCTGCTAACCTCGATAACACCCAAACTCAACATCCGGTCTATTTCCTTGTAAAGTTCGGCCTGTTTAGCAGGGGAGACTGAGTAGTACCGCTGCTTCACCGGCTTACTTCCTTTTATCAGCTCGATCTCATGCTCATGTAAGTTGGTCTTCCCAAGCCCTTCCTTCGCAGATGATGGAAAAAGATTTATAATTCTGGTCAGGTTTTGCTGATCCTGTTCTTGAAGAGAATGTGAATTGTCTGATTTTTTTATATCGTCACACAGAATTTCACTAACCGAAATTTTAGGCATTAGGTTGAACTTCGTCCAAAAATCAACGCCCAAATACAATGATGATTGTAGTGAAGGAACAACAAAAAATCTTATATGTTCTGTTTTATCGCCGAATGTGACTGGTAGCCATATGAAACCCTCTATTTTATTAGACGTACCATCAGCGGTTTTAATATGGGACTTCAATTTCTGAATCTGCAAATTTTCTGAACTTAAAAACGTGAGTGAATCCTTGCCGAGTACACTCACTGACGCACCGCTATCTAAGAGACCAATCATTTTTCTAGACTTAATCGAAACTTCGGCATGTGGACGTGGATCATTCCTTGTACATTTTATTAGTGTAGCAATACAATTTCGAAATAAAATTCGTTTTTTCCGGAAGTATCTGATTGAACGATTCGTTTTACTACGTTTTATGTTTGACGGAGGGTTCGAACTGTCCTTAACATTTGGTAATAATTTATTTACGGTGATGATTGTGTCTGATGTAGGAGAATCTATTTTGAGGGTCGAGAATTGTCGATATCCTTGGATTCGATCATCTGATTGTGGTTTGTTCCGAAGCGCGAACCCCTCGCCAAATTCGCACTCGGCGGCAAGTTTCCCTGTTGACGTTGTAAGCAATTCTGACAATTGGGTTTGCGTACGTTTGCGGCTCCACATCCAAAACAAAAAATGTTAAGAAAGGCCTCCTGACAATCCTGGTACCGATGACCTATGTCGCGGCAATTCCAACAAATACAATGGTTATCATTTCCAAATTCGTTATCCTGTTTGCGGTTATCTCGCCTTTGAAATGCTTCTAAAATTGGTTCGTCAGAATTCTCAGATTTGTGTGTGTTACCGAAGTTGCTAGGCGATTGATTAACATTTAAGTTTTGGAATTCCATACTCAATTCGTTCATGAGTGGTCGTCGTCTCACTTGTATATCACCAAAACGTCTTGGATCATATCCCGATTGTTCCCATAGTTTTTCATAGTTTGTGCATAAAATACGTAGCTCTTCGACTGTGCGCATTGAACCGTGATAAGGAAGCGTAACGTTCTTTAATGCAGGGTACATATTTTGGCATAACCTATAAACGATCTGCGGTTCCGTTAAACGTGTTTGCTGGCGTGCGTTCATCTTCTGGATGCTCAATGAGAAATCGGAAAACGACTCCCTGTTCCCTTGGTGTCTTCTCAGGATTTGTTCTTTAATCTCCTCCTCATAATTTGAGCTGCTAAAATATGAGAGCATCGCACTTTTCATCCTTGTCCAATCAGCATTCGCATGATCCGCCTTATACACCCAAAACCAATCTTCGGCTTTCTTTGAAAGAAATAGGTGTAAGACTTTGGTTAAATTGTTTCGAGGAAAATCATCAGCATAAGCCATTTGCTCTAGCCGAAATATAAAATCGTGTACATTAACTGAGTCCCCACCGTCAAATGAGAGATTCCACTTTTGTTTCAATTTATAGGAATCGTCTACTCGAAACGATGTCGCTTGACGGAAATTATCGGTTGCTGGAACGTGAATATGACGACCCAAGTAAGCTTCGGGAAATGGAAATGCTGGGCGATTGTTACCAAACTCGTTTTGTATCTGTGGCTCATTAAAAGATTGATTATTACTAACAGGAAGGTTTCGATACTGTTGACGCGCTTGAGAAAAAAAATCTGCTACCGAACTTTTGCGAGGATTTGCCTCACTAAAGGACATATTATGTTCATTTTCAATGTTTTTGTTGGAAGTAGGAGAAGCGGTTGCTTCTTTACGCGACTCGTTGTTATCTATCAGAGTGTCTAATTTATCCGAAAACGAACTGCTCTTTAAATTTGGGGGTGAATAATCTCTTTCACCCGCTACATCTGAAACCTTTGCCGCTCCAATGACCAAGTCACTCCATAATTTGTTGCACCAATTGGTTGCTCGTCTCCAGTTGCTCAATACGGATAAAAGCAATGAGGTTTCGCCTAGAGTACTAACCAGTCTCTCGGTTCTACACTTATAATGAATAGTCTTGGCATAGGCTGTAGTCAAAAATTCAATTGTTGGTGTTGCTCCCTGTTCCAACGTAATTTTGTGTAATTCGTTATATTTCACTCTACATTCCTCTAGTTCTCGTTCTGGATATTGCGCATGTGTGTTTTTAGGCATCATTGATTTATCCGACGCTTCCGCTACCATTCTCTCTATTAACATTTGGTGCGCATCTACCGCTTTACTGTTCAAACCCCTGACAAAATATTCGATTTCCAGCTCGTGGATAGATAGATTTTGCACAATTTTAGCAGGTTCCATTTTAGAAAATTTAAATAAATAACTTTGACGGATAGAAAAAGTTGTACTCAGGTTAGGTTGTGGATATATATGACAAATATTAAATTATAGGCAAAACTTAGATTAAAGGACTAAGTTGTGACCACAAAAAAAAATTTAAAAAAAATTAAAATATATGATAAAGATCAAAAAAAAAAATACAAAAAAAATCCGAACAACCGATCCAAAAAAAAACTTATATAATCTAACAAATAAATAAATGCACTTCACCAACTTAAGTTCTCTTGAATATGTATTAATAATATGAGATTAACAAAAAAACTCGATATGTAAACTATAAAAAAAAAATAATCAATAATAAAGTGTAAACTTATATTGATAGAATATTTATTTCAGAAACAAATGTAAATTCAATCATGAATAATGGTGATGTGTGAAGAAATGATCATCGACTAATAGTGAAATGAAATCTTATTGAACGAATGTTTTATCCACAATACAAAAACAACAAAAAAAAATATTGCATATCTAAAAAAAAAAAAATCATGAAATTGTAAATCAGCCCTTAGTGAGAAATCCTGAATCACCGGAAATTCAACCACCAGGTTTTGAGACACTTATATTCACGTCTAATCTTCCATTTAATATGCCTATTGACGGATTAGAAAAGGATGGTTGGAAAATTGATAGGAATGTGGTAAGAAAATTTCTGTGGAGAACTCAGCAGTCAAATATCACCAGGAACGCACGAAATCATCATGTTTCAACCGTTGATTATTCAACTCTGTATCGATCCACTATTTCATAGGAAAATCAGGAAAGGGTTTTGAAAAGAGGAAAAAAAAAAATTTACCCTTATTCACAAGATCAACGTCAGGAACCCATAAAATCATTATGTATCTACTAACGTTGATCCAGGAAGAAAAGCAAAGTTCATTCTTCAAAGTTGGACAGTAATTCAGCATTAGAATAATTTAATTTACACTTTTGTTAAACGGAAAAAAAATGATTTAATGTGGAATGAATCTAAGTTATTGACAACAAACCGCTTTGAAAATATATAATTAAAGTAAATATTCGCTAAAAAAAAAAATTTTAAATAAACAAAAATAGTTAACCAAAAAAAAAAATAAACTATAATGAAAGAAAGAAAAAACTGTTAAACTGATAAGCGGTTATTCCAGTTGTCATTGATGAGCGGAGAAGCCACTTGGATGACTTTTTAGGTCTACCATCTGAGAAAATACAAATACTGAAGAAAACTTATCCGACTATTGTTTGCTCATGCATCGTGGAATTACACATTCTGAAAATTTAAATCGACAAACACAAAAAAAAAATTTACGAAGAAAAACATTGTTTTCAAACTTTAAATTTTTTTTTCCTTTGTGACCTTGAAGTCGTCTGATTTAACGGTTAAACAACACGGAATATTCCTGACCATCAGGTCCCTGTTTCGGCGCCATTTTGTTACGTACCTCTAACACCGACCAACACGATATATTGGATAGACTGCAGTCAGGCTATGGGGAGGTTCTTGTCGTTGTTAGTTTTAAGGTACCACAAACTTTTCGTGTTGAGAGAGAAAAAAAACCAAAAATAACCCATCAGACAAAAAACTGAAATTCATCGCTCTGTGATCATTCCCGTCGACACACCACCATTATTAAATAAAAACACTTAATCACTTCATATTAAAAAAACAATAAACCAAATTTTATTCAAAAAAACAAACATAATTTTTTTTGAGATATGTAATAAAATGATAAAAATTAATAGGGATGAATAATATTCTTTTAAGTTTAATTTAATGTGTATAGGTAGGTGTCACATACATATGTAACCGAAAATCATTTGCTGTTCAAGCTATCAAAATACGTTTCTTTTTTTTATTGAGTGAACAAAAAAAAATTATATAACCCTACATAGAAATTTGTAGAATTTCGGTCCAAAAAAAAAACATAAATAGAAATAAAAAAACTCACCCATAAAACTGCCGTCGAGTACTCTCCGGTTGCTCTATGCGTGGCTGAAATAAATATGATTAACCCTATCCTGTAATCTTGATTTTTTTTCTTGTTCACTAAATAATTTTAGAATTCACTGACAACTCAAATTTTTTTTTTGTATATGTATGTCTAATTGACCTCTACATATGCACTAACACTTAGCTTATAAATTAAATTTAATTAAGAAAAGTTATTGCAAAAAAAACACTATTCGAATATTAATTATATGTACAAAAAAAAAATACAAAAAAAATGTTTTGTTTTGTGGTTGAAAGAACTTAACGGTTTTCTTGGCCCCGTATTGGCCTTTCTTCAGATCCGCTACACTAGCAAAATAACACTCTGGGCATATGGGTTTTAGTTGTACCCTTCAACTCAACAAAAGTTTTAAATAAGGCGTTTCGAGAAGATTATTTTATAGCGCGTTATGCTGATTCACAGAGTATTTCTATTTTAATTTTAATTTATTTCAACGCGAACGCACCCTTCAACGCTCACGTGAGGCCCGCTATTTATGAAATGAAGGAAAGAAAATAACACGTTTAGCTCATTATAAATTTTCCTATGAGCAATAAAAAACTTACCCGCTATTCTGTGTTAGCAGTACGTATTTATTTGTAGAGGAAAACGGAAATTTTTTCTTGGTATCACGGATTTTATTTTTTTCAACACCTAAATTTTAAGGCTTTAACACTTGAGAAACAACTCGGTCTTAATAAATGGCCTGTTCTATGGCCAAAAGGTTCCTCCGTGTTTAATAATTTTTATATTGCCTTTTTTTTGCTCACTAACTCACTTTCCCAAAAATACTTTAAATTAATTTTTATATTATTGAAAATTCTTTTATTTTTGTTTAAGTAGCCGCGATGGCCTCACATACCGAAATGAAATAGAAATTATTATTATTATTATTTTTTTTTTTTTTTTTTTTTTTTTTTGGTTTTTTTATTGTTACTCACAAATACTTCAGAATAATTAACATCATACGATAGTATGACGTCATAAACTCTTCGCTACTTTAGAAATATGCGTAGCAGGGAATTCCTATATAAATAACATCAAAACGAATTAATCTACCTATATATGTATGTACAACTGTTCTGATTTTTGTATTGTCCATGAAGGGGAATCCAATTTTATTACTTTCATCGGATTCTGATTCATCAACAGATTTATTGTTTTTTTTTTTTAAAAATACAAAGTTAATCAACAGAAGGTATCAAAATATTTATTATCTTTATTATATTATTATTAGGTTGTAGCGTAAGTATTGTGTTTTTTTTCTTTGAATTAATCTCACAGTGGATAGCTGTAACACCATTGACAGAATTTTATTAGAAAATAATGTCCATATATGTAGTGTCTCAGAAACAAATATGCCCTCTGGAACCTGTTCTTCAAAAAATTACATTTGGCACCTTACAAACGATCCCAAGACAAAAAGACGTGGAGTGGGAATTTTGATAAAAAGGCATACCTTCATTCGGACCATGGGAATTCGAAAATAATTTGGTGCCATAATTACTCTGAACGGCAGAATTGAGAATAGGAGGATCATTGCCATATCCGTTTATGTTCCACCTCACACTTCCCAATACAATCGTCGTCTTTCCACAAAGATATTCTCAAAGTTACTTTCGATAATTGATCGTTGCCCGCAACAGATCGATATCGTCTTATTTGGAGATTTTAATGCTCATCTAAAAGAAGATGATTTGCAGTCGAAGAATGAGAATGGAGTTTCTCTAGAACTACTAACTCGGTCGACTCAACTTTTTAATCACACCCTTCATGGACGTCGGCGGAAACTTATGACCTGGACTGATGGTCGATTGTATTCCCAGTTGGACTATATTTTAACCCGTAAAAGCAATCGGGTTATTTATGTTAAGTCGGTGAAAGCCGCCTGTTTTTACCCGTCACTAAGCGATCATCGTTTAATATGGATTGTGTGCACCATGCGAAAAGTGCGGTCGCTTGCCTGTCCTACTAATGTAAATCCAGTTCTGATCTCTGCAGGGCCACCTATGACCTATTCATTCAAATCTTTGAATCTCTCGTTACTGCAAGGAGTAAAGATACACAAACAATATCAGTCCGTTTTAGTAAAATCATTTGCACAAGCAGTTTCAGATATAAATGATTGTAATCTATGGCATTTGATAACTACTTGCATCAAGGAAAGCTCCCAACAGTTACTCACCACCAAGACGCCCCTGACACCTAAGCGTAGGAAAGCATTGGCGCTCTTAGGTTAGGTTAGGTTGGAGTGGCTGCTTACGCACACTTAGACCGGTGACGGTCCATTGTGATACCACAGGATGTATCTCCTTTTACCCCTATTGGAACCATTTCGAGCTACTTATGTAGCGTAAGACGTCCCGCAGTTTAATGTTTTCGAGATCCGAGAGGCAGTCCATCCTGAACTTACCTAAGTGTTTGTGCCTTCTGAGAGCCAATGCTGGACACGAGCAAAGGAAGTGGACCAACGTCTCTTCCTCCTCTTCGTCCAAGCAGCTTCTGCAGAAGTTATTAGCCTCCAGACCCAGCCTTCTTGCATGTTCTCCAAAAAGGCAGTGTCCCGTGAGTATTCCTACGACCGTTCTTAATTCACGTCTTCGTAAGGATATTAATGCCCTAGTGCGCCCCAAGTCCAGCTTTGGCCAAACTTGTCTTGCAACTCTACAGGTTAGGGTGTTAGACCACCTTTCCCCCGCTGAGGATAGCGCCTGCTTCCCAAGTGCTTGTCTCAGCGCTGTGATAGGCCTCCCCAGACTTGCCCTTTCCGGTTGCAGCTGGAGAGTCGTACCATGCCTAGCAAGTTCATCTGCCCTGCAGTTCCCCATGACGCCCGAGTGACCTGGGACCCAGACTACCTGGATGTTGAAATGCTCACCCATCTCATTTAGAGATGAGTGACAACTCAACGCCACCCGTGACGCCAAAGACACCGATTCTAACGACCGGATCGCCGCTTGACTGTCCACATAGATTGTGATATCGTCTGAGGATAACACATTATGTTTCAACCACGTCATGACCTCCTCAATCGCTACGACTTCAGCTTGGTACACGCTGCAGTAATCAGGGAGACGAATAGAAATATTTACATTTAATTTGTCACAGAATACTCCAGCTCCTACTTTGCCGTCTAGCTTGGAGCCATCTGTGAAGAATTGCAACGCTTAAGTTTCCGATGACGGTCTATCCCTCCAGGATTCCCTTGAAGGGAAGGAGGTCCGAAATCGCTTTTCGAAGCGTAGAGTAGGTTTAATGTAGTCAAGATTCGCCAGCTCATCCTTCAACGATCTGACGATAGTAGAGTGTCCTATACTAAGACACCTCCACTGAGAGACGGCTGCAAGTCGTACAGCCGTATTTGCCGCCATCTGTTTGCCAAAAATGTCGACAGGAAGAAGGTGCAACATAACCTCTAAGGCACTTGTCGGTGTCGACCTCAATGCCCCGCTAACAAGCATACAGGCCATTCTTTGCACTCTCTCAATCTTACTTTTGTAAGTTATCTTGTCCAGAGCTGGCCACCAAACACCCACCCCGTACATGAGTACAGGTCTCACTACGGCGGTGTAGAGCCAGTGTACCAGCTCCGGCTTCAGACCCCATCTATGACCAATGGCGTTCCTACAGGAGTACAAATCAATAGTAGCTTTGTTTATTCTCTCCAACATGTTGGGCTTCCAACTAAGCTTACTGTCCAAGATAATGCCCAGATATCTAGCTCTATCAGTAAAAGCAAGTCTCGTGCCATTTAAGGTAGGAGGGACAACTACCAGAATTTTTTATTTCTTAGTAAAGAGTACCAGCTCTGTCTTGGACGGGTTAATACCAAGTCCACATTTGCCAGCCCATTTCGTAACGATGGTAAGCGCATTCTGCATTACGTCTACAATCGTGCCCAGGAATTTCCCGGTAACAGCTAAAGCTACGTCATCTGCGTACGCAATAACTTCAATACCCTCTCTCTCCAATTCAAGTAGTAACCCGTTTACCACTATGTTCCAGAGAAGAGGGGACAGAACCCCCCCCCCCTGCAGAGTTCCCCTAGTTACTCGCCTCTTTAAGGTGGAGTCCCCCAACTTCGAGCTAACAATCCTGCTTCCCAGCATATAATTGATTAACCCTATCAGAGGAACGTCCACCTCCAAAAATGACAATCCCTCCTTGATTGCCTCCGCTTTCACATTATTAAAGGCGCCTTCTATATCCAGGAAGGCCACCAAACAGAATTCCTTCGAATTAATCGATTTCTCAATCGTAGACACTAAGGCGTGCAGAGCAGTGTCCACAGATCTACCCTTTGTGTACGCGTGCTGAGACGATGCCCACTTCCTGGCACCTATTTTATCTCTGATGTATACATCCAGCAGCCTTTCCAATGTTTTTAAAAGAAAGGATGATAGAGTTATTGGTCTTAGGTCCTTAGGATAGACATGTGAGCTTTTCCCCGCTTTCGGTATGAATACCACATTGACCTCCGTCCAGTACCTAGGAATATAGCCCAGCTTCAAACACCCTTTGAATATAGCTTCCAGGTAGGGAAGAATAATTACTGAGTTGTTTTGAAGTTCCGCTGGTATAATTTGATCCGGACCAGCCGATTTAAATGGTTTAAAACCCCTCAGTGCCCATAGGATCCGTTTTCTGGTTACGATATCCTCTGTGGTTACTGACAGTGATTCCTGATGATTACTACGCACCAACAGGTCTCCAAAGCTCCCTGGGAAGTGTGTCTCGAAGAGAAGCTCCAGAGATTCTCCACTAGAAGCTGTCCAAGATCCGTCCGGTTTTATCAAAAAACTAGGACTAGATGTACTTTTGGAAAGAATCTTCCTAAGGCGGGAGGTTTCGGATACCTCTTCCATATTATCACATAAGATTCTCCAAGACCTCCTTTGTGCCTTTCTTAATTCTTTCTTATAAGTTCCGAGTTTCTCCTTATAGGAGTCCCAATCCTGAGCCTCCCTTGTATTTTTGGCTCTATTAAAGGCTATCCTACAAGCCTTTTCGTTCCCAGTTCCCTGGACCACCATACCGGTTTTTGCCTACCCCTAGGCTTAGCCAGTGGGCAGGCAGCGCGAAAGGATCGGTTGCATGCGCTAGTAACGCTAGCCACCATGTCCTCCAGCTCCCCAACGGTCGTCGGGGGCTCCATAGCCCTCGTCGGTAACATTTCCTCCAATAATTCCCCATATTTGCTCCAGTTGGTCCTTCTAGGGTTCCTGAAGGCTTCCCGGGTAGCAGGGTGAATATCGAGGCTATAGGTTAAATATCGATGATCAGAAAAGGAGTGTTCCTTATCCACCCTCCAATTTTTAACCATATGAAGAATATTATTTGAGGCAAGGGTCACGTCTAGAACCTCCTGCCTGTTACTAGTAATAAATGTGGGTTCCCGCCCAATATTACACACTGAAAGGCGCTCTTGGGGCTCTTTAAACAGGCCCAATTTCACAAACATGCTCATCCACAGGAGATAAGCTCTCGATTGCGTCTACAAAGTGCCAGGAAACGTTTGTCTGATGCCTATTCCAGGCACAAATCTTCTGAATGCAAACAATTTTTTAGTCGTTTGACTTACTATTCTCCTCCAGAACGTCTTCGCAGAACTTATCCATATTTTAAGATTTTCAAACGAGATTGCTCTTCCTTTCGCGGAAATTACATACCAATTTCCTCCTGGGTAAATGAACTTTCTACCATTGAAGGAACCTGGCCGAGCCTTATAGAGGAACAGGATTACTTTCCTCTAGGTCCTCCTCCAAATAAGGAAGACATTCAGTCAGTCCTGAATTTAATCCGCCCAGGTACTGCCCCGGGGCCGGATCAAATTCTCATTGAACTATTTAAATATGCACCCAACAATATTATTGAAGCGCTTCATAAAGTCATAGAAACTGCATGGATAAACAATGACCCACCAACCGAGTGGCTGGAGACCATTCAGGTTCCAATTCCTAAGAACAAGAATCCTCGTCAAACCAGTGATTTCCGACGCATAACCCTATGCAATGTAGGATACAAGATCAATGCCAAGCTTCTTCTTGAAAAGTTGGATGATCATCTCGAATTACCGCCTTCATACCAAGCTGCGTTTTGCCCAATCGCTCGACTGATGATCACATGTTTGTCGTTCGTCGAGTACTGGATGAAGAATGGCGCTCCGGGAATAAAACTTTTACTTTTTCTATTGACTTAGCAAAAGCATTTGACACAGTCAATCTAAAGGTCGTAATCGAATGTCTTCAACAATATGTGCCTCATTATCTGGTAAACCGCATCATAAAGGCTTCTTTCTGGGAGAAAACCTCCATCAAGTGGTTTAACACCTGTACAGCTAGAGTTAAAAAGAACAAAGGGGTAAAACAGGGTTGTCCTCTATCACCAAGACTTTCTAATTTCATTTTGAATGAAGTATTGGTAACTGTTACCGATCAGTATCCAGAATTATGTTTAAATCAAGGAGGGACATTGCAGCTTCCTTTAATTCTAGCATATGCTGATGACATTTTAATTGTCACTCGGGACCCTGCACGCTTAGAACCCATTCTGATTGAGTTGATCGCTGGATTAGAGATTGCCGGACTAACAGTGAATCCAAATAAATGCACTGTACTTATTAGAAACCCAGACTCCTTAATACCCATCCCATCCAATGTCAGAATAGGTGGAATTACTTTCACCTCAGTGAAAACATTACGATACTTGGGCACCTACTTCACAACTAGGCTTAGTAGGCCCCTCACTATCCGGACCCGGTGTCGCCAAGCGCTCGGGGTCACAAAACTAATGCAATCTTTCATTAAAAGAAATAAAGTATCTTCTAAGATAGCCATCACGATGTATAATACTGTCATAGTTCCCATGATGATCTATGGATTGAAAACCACCGCCCTTACACTTGCAAATCGGAAGAGATTAAGGAAATATGAGCTCTTTTTCTTGAGAAGATTACTGGAATTTAGTAAAGATAAATCCACCCTCGGAGCAAGGAAAATTTAAGAAATTTTGAACGGTAAAACAATAACAAAGCGCATTAAGTTCCAGCGGATCAATTATTGGGGACATGTGTACCGCCGTCCGTCTATCCATATACTCAAGGCTGCTTTCACGTACAGTGCTGGTCCTAGGAAACTAGGACGACCATGTTTTACCTGGCATGATTCGTTACACCAGGATTTAAATTATCTCAACAGATCGCATAATGAATTGGAACCTCTCTTATCCTCTCGAGTTGATTTACGGAAAGCAGCTGAAGGGATTTACCAATGCGAAGAATCAGATTTTAGTGAGCTTCTTGAAGATGAAATTTCGGAAGAAGAGATAGCTAAAGTAATGTAGGTTGGATATTACAACTTTTATCAAATATTCATCGCTTACGTACATCAGAGCGATGTCAAGCAAGGAACTAATGGGTTATTAATTAATTAATCAACTGCTAAACAAATGTAGTTAAATTTATTTAAGTTAAGTAGAGGTAAAATAAATAGATATAAATGGATTGACATAGTAAATAAATAATTGAATACATATATGTATAGTTTATTTGTTATAATTTATAATTGACGAAGGGTTTGCGGTTGTAACGTCAAAGTGGGAGAGATGGTGGTTGTGGGCGTTTTCGGATGGGAACAAATTTGTAGTTGGTTGTGTTCTTATATGAGAAGGGTGGACTATTCATAACATGCTAATTGGGTTCAAAGTTTGAACTGTTTCAGGTACATTGCAGAATTTATTACTCTCCAAAAAGTTAAGTAGCGAATTGAGACTAATTTAGTTTAATTTAGTTATTTATATAGGAAATGATCAAACTTGATGGAGCATGCAAGTGTCTGGATGGATTAAATAAAATATTATTAATAGATTTTTCCTGCTCCTGGACAGGATTGTTACTAGATGATTAATTATTTATTTATTTAGTATAACTTAGGGTAGGAAGTAACTAACCGAGGATTGCTGAGAAACATATTTAACCTTATTAAAATAAATAGTGATTAAGATGATGACATGTTGGACCTCAGGAAATTAGCAATAGATTAGATAATTCTGTCAGAATAAATTACAACAATAATACAAAGTTAAAATTTCAGGACTGAAGGAAAAAAAGCAAAGTTACCGGTCTTAAGGAAATAAGAACTTGTAGATAGAAATTATGCCGTCCTGTGATAACAAATTATTATTATTATTATTATTATTATTAACAATTATTATACTACTAACTGTTGACCGTCAAGGTGTCTGTAACCGGGTCGAACTCAATCCTATACTAACAATTCTATCCAATCCTTCCAAGTCAATGTAAAAAGGGTGTACGGTGGGCTCGGCGTCATCCGGGAGATCTTGCTAAAGGCTTGGTCGTACAACCCAAATCAAATCAAATCAAAATCAAAAAAAAAATCTTTCGAATAAAAGTGATTTCCTGTGAAAGTAAAACCATTCAGAGGCAATATTAGTGGAATTTAGTCAAAATTATATATGGACCATAAAAAAATGAATCCAAACCATAGGCAAGTGGCGTAAATGACATTTAACAATTGTTAGTCTTAATCGCCAGAAAAAATATCTAGTTTAAATTAATTCTTAGTTTAAGAAATAGTTAATCTGCATAATGGACCACAATTTTAAGCAGCTACTCCATGTACTATCGGATCCCAAGTTCAAATATTTAGTAGTAGGTATTAACGGTCAATGAACGATTTCAGACGAAATCTCAATTAGTACCTAAAGTTTCCAGATGAATTTATTCCCCTGGATAGGGGGTAGTTTTTGGGCTCGATGGATGAAGTAGTAGGCCAACTACTACATATTCTATCAGAAAGTGAATTTAAATCTCTGGCAAGGAGTGCTAAGGCCCATTTATCAGTTTCAGCTAGAATCTTAATTGGTATAAAAAGTTTCCAGGCTAATTTATTCCCCTGGATAGGGGGTAGTTTTTGGGCTCGATGAACGGAGTAGTAGGTCAGCTACTACATGTACTATCGGAAAGTAAATTCAAATCTCTGGCAAGGAGTGCTAAGGCCAATTTATCAGTTTCATATCTATATTCATCAATAATTATTTATATTTTCTAATTGCTTGGTTCCATTTAACGTGGGAAAGTACACACAAGTACTTCTGACTGCACGCAGCTACTCTTGCTAAATTTTATGAGTAGTTTGCTTTTTGAATTTATGGCGATTCCGTTACCAGAATATTTAGTGCAACTAATCGATATTATTTTAATGCAATAATAATGTTTAACAACAAACAATAATGTTTAAAAACAAAATTTTAATGCAATAATAATGTTACGTAATTAATTATTATTGTAATTATTTAAAAAATCGAGCCTCAGACATTTTTACAAAAGTAAAATACACGCCCTCTTTTAAGCAAAACCAAATATTTCAGCACTTAGCAGAAACATTGTATAGCAAATATAGTACATATGCCCTAATAGAGATGTCACCATATCGACATATTATAGACACATTTGTTTTGATTGCATAAAACAAACAAATGTATATCAACTTCTATATGATAAAATAGACGAGGTAGTAAGATGATAGAGTGGAGTGAAGAAGGTCTAGAGTTCGAATCTAAGCAAAGCCAACGAAATTTTGTTTTTAGATGAAAAATTTTGAATTGGGGATAATCCGAGAAGATTAATCGGGATCGAGATCGCTACAAAAAAAAATTTGATATAAAATTCGTGGAAAAAAAAATCAAATTTTTGCTTAAAAAAAAAATAAAGTCGGACGTTTGAAGAATCGAACTCCAAACCTTTCTCACAACACTTCTTCATCTTACCACCCAACCACTCATCTATACATAATGTCCACTCAGTTTTTCGTTTAAATACTGATAAATTCGGACTTGGTGAAAAATCGCATACAAACTTTTGTTATTTTACCAGGCGAACAGAATTTAAAAAACAACATAGGTAATTGTCAGCAACGTGATATTATTTTGTATCAAAGCGTGCCACTTCAAGTTATGTGACACTTGAACATACAAAATAAAGTCATATTGCTGACAATTCTACCTTCTTGTAATTTCTGTTCGCCTGTTAAAATGACAAAAATTTTTTGCGATTTTTGATGAAAAAAATTTTTTTTTTTTTTTAAATTTCTGCTCACCTGGTAAATAAAAATTAACTTTTTTAAAAAGGCAACTCTAGGCAACCACCCAAATAGAAAATTTGGAGATTTTTATTACAAAAAACCAATTCCTTCAGGTGCGGGGATCGAACTCGAGAAACCTCTATGGTTTTAATCTGCTCTCTTATGGTAATAGTTCGATCCTCGCGGGCTGAAGGATTTCTTTTTGTAATAAAAAGCTCCAAATTTTCTATTTGGGTGGCTAGAGTTATTGATTGCCTTTTTAATTAAAAAAGTTTATTTTTATTTACGAGGTGGAACTACATTTACTACACAATATTTCTGCTAATTGCTGAAATATTTGGTTTTGCTTAAAAGAGGGCGTGTGTTTTACTTTTGTAAAAATGTCTGAGGCTCGATTTTTTAAATAATTACAATAATAATTAATTACGTAACATTATTTTATTTATTTATTTTTTTTTATTTATTTATTTAACCTACAGTAAATATACAATCGGTATGCAAAAAAGATTAACAGTTATTATACAATATTTTAGCACAAAAATAACATTTAACAATTATTTAATGATAGACAAAAATCTAAACAACTCATTTCTAAACGAATTTCTTGTCATGTTAAAATCGAAAACGTCATAAACCGAATTAAAGAGTCGCGACATTCTCAAAACTGGTTCTGAGAGTGCGAAGTTTGTAGAAACCGGATCAATATGTAACAAACGACGACGGCGCAAACAACGTGTAGGAGCGTAAAAGTTGAAACGAGCCAGTAAATCGACACAGTCTATTCGGGAAGTCAGAACATCTTGAACGAAGATAGCGGATGCAACATCTCGTCGGTGATCTAATCGTTGTAATTTTAATAATTTACAACGATCATTATAAGGAGGTAGTACATATTGGTGCACTCGCTCCGTAGGTAAGCCGCGAAGCGCATACAAAAGAAACTGTTTTTGAACGCTCTCAATTCTGTATATGAATGGCAATGATAAAATGGTGACCAAATCTGAGAAGCATATTCTAGAATGGAACGAACAAAGGACACATAGAGAGTTTTCAGTGTGAGTGGGTCGCAGAAGTCTTTACAATTGCGCTTAATGAAACCCAGCATAATATAAGCTTTTGAAATAATAACAGAATCAATGTGTTTGGTAAAAGTAAGATCATAAGAAAAGGTTACACCTAAGTCGGTTATGACCTCAACTCTGTCAATAGCGGTATTGTATAGAAAATATTGCCGAAGAATAGGTGAGTGTGTACGAGAAAATGATAAAATCCTACATTTACCTACATTCAACAATAATTTGTTTTTAAATGACCAACTGCAAAAGTTACTCAAGTCACCTTGTAATTTAACACAGTCAGAAACTCCAGTAATAGGAGCAAATATCTTCATATCATCTGCGTAAAGCAAACATTTTGCGAATTTAAAACAATCAACAACATCATTGACAAATAATGAGAATAAAAGTGGACCAATGTGGCTACCTTGAGGAACTCCAGAGGTAACTCGAAATAAGCGAGAACTAAAATCATTTATCTTAACAAATTGGTAGCGATCAGACAGGTACGAATGCAACCACCTGATGGGGATAAACTGACAATTTAGTTTATCCAGCTTATCGATAAGGATCGAGTGATCAATTTTATCGAAAGCCTTCGAAAAATCGGTGTAAACTACTATATAAATGTTGACAAAAACCGACTAGGTTAGTAACCGTGGACCTACCCGTGTAAAATCCGTGTTGAGCAGGAGAAATAAAAATGTTTGCATGAAAAAACAAGAATTTCTGTACCATTGATTCGAAAAGTTTTGGTATGGCAGCAAGAATAGCGATTCCGCGATAATTACTGATATCACTTCTTCTGCCAGATTTAAAAATCGGACGAATGAAAGACAGTTTCCAGGGATCCGGAAAAATCCCAGTACGTAGGCTCTTATTAAAGATTAGAGTCAGTGGATGGGCTAAACTCTCTGCACAATTCTTAATAAGGATAGGTGGAAAACCGTCATGTCCTGCCCCCTTATTACTATCAAGTTGAGATAAGCTATCATAAACTTCTGCTTCAGTAAACTGTAAAAATTAAAATCAGAGCAATCGCGATTATTTATAAGCTTGGTACCAGAATCCCCAGATACTACATAGACGGACTCAAAAAATTTTGCAAATAGATTAGCGATATCAGAGGGTTGACTTGCGGAAGAGTTCTGAAAGGTCATTGGAGTAGGAAACCTTCTTTTTACCATTTATGAAATTCCAGAAATTTTTTGGGTTGGAAGTCAGATCCTCTTCTATTTGCAAAATGTAGTTGTTGTAAAGGAACCAATTTAAAGTTTTGAACTCTTTACGAGCTAAGTTGAATCTGGAATAAAACTCAGCGCCCTGTAACTTATACAAAGAATGGAACTTATTCCGTTTTTTTTCAAGACGTAGTAGTTCTTTGTTGTACCACGGCTCACGAAACCTAGGTCCATTTTTATTTGATGGAACATACCTTTCAATACCAGTCTTGAGCAGCCCGTTGAACAATAAAATAGAATGGTTCAAATTTTCATCTCGCTCGAGAAAGTCCCAATTAGAACCGACAAGAAATTCGTTTAACGAATCGTAGTCCGCACGCCTAAAATCGAAATGCAAAGAATTACTAGAAGTACACGTAGTGTTGCAATTCTCTAAAAATATATATATGGTAATTGGAGTGTGGTAAACGCTCGAACATCCAGTAAAATCTTCACAAGGTGAAATCTCCGAAAACATAAGATCAGTTGAATAAACCAAATCGAGAAATATGCCCCGACTATTGCTTATCCGGTTCAACTGCATCATTGCTAAGCTAGCAAAATAATCAGTAACTGCTAATTCTTTCTGGCCAGAAGAAGAGGATGTGAAAACTCCATCAACATCAAACCAAGTAATATCGGTGTAATGTATTGAGCCACTGTACATTGTAACATTAATGTACTTTTCAACACATATACTTACATATTGTAACGACTGTTATGTATTGCATTTTGGTTGTAATTTTAGAAAATAAATTGAATTGTATTTACGGTGTTGATCAGTTACTACCAAACATAATATTGGCGACGAGAGTCAAGTAATAAAATAATAAATAAAAATTAAAATTCGAGATTTTTTTTTTATTATACCGCGTGCAAAATAAAAGTGGTGTGACTATTTTGTTTGTTGAAATTATTTGTTACAATAACACAAATACCGCATTCAAAATAAAAGTGGTGTGATAATATTTTGCTTTTGATTAACTTTTGTTAATTATAATAAAATACCGCGTGTATTTTATAAAATTTAAATTAAAAAAAAATTGTGTACGTGTACGAGTTGCAATGGCATCAATCGGAACGATGGAACCATTTGAAGTGCGGAAAGGATCCAGCTGGCAAGGTTATTGCCGACGTTTCGAACTATTTTTCGAGGCGAATGAGATTGTGGACGCTACAAAAAAGCGAGCGATTTTCCTGACGCTATGTGGAGGAAATACATATGAGCTTTTGGAATCCCTCATAGCTCCCCAAAAGGTTAGTGAAGTGGTGTATAAAGACATTATTAAACGTCTCACTGACCATTTTCCTCCCACACCATCGGAAATTGCGGCCTTGTTTAAATTCTTTAAACGAGAGCAAATGCCTGAGGAGAAGGTCGCAGAATATATCGCTGAGCTCCGACGATTAGCCAAGGAATGCAATTTTCCAACCGGAAGCCTTGAACGCATGCTCCGTGATCGAATAGTGTGCGGTATCCACAATTCAGCCTTGCAACAACAATTTTTAGCTGAAAAGACTTTGACCTTGGAGAAAGTTTGTGATAATGCCGTTGCCGCCGAGGCTGCCATTCAGGATCACAAAGCGATCACCGACGCCCATCAACAGTCCGGCCAAGTAAAGATTGTTCAGCAATCACACCAACCATCCAACTTCAATCGTGCCCAGCCCACGAAAGTCAGCCGCGAACAACACCGTCATCCGCGTGCATCAGTTCAATGCGAAAGCTGCGGAGAGAATCATTTACGTTCAACCTGCAAATATCGAAGCAGTGCTTGTAATTTCTGTGGACTCATTGGTCATCTACAGCGGGTCTGCCGATCTGATCCTGCTAACCGTGCCGGAAAACCAACAAAGTCTAAGAAAAGATATTACAAACGAAGTACAAACTCTGTCAAGCAGTTATCCTTGTCCAGCGAAGTGAAAACGGACACAACAGTCGTTATCAACAAGGTGCCTTGCCATTTCGAAGTCGACTCGGGCTCTCGATATACCATTATTTCGGAGTTAGCCCTTAGTTTAATCTGGAAATCACCGCCGATTCTTCAGCCATCTGGGCTTAAATTGAGAGATTTTCAACAGAATCCGATCCAGATTCTCGGTCGCACTGAGGTCGACGTCGAATACAATGGCCGATTCATCTACAATATGCCATTGTTTGTCACTACGGGAAACAAAACCAACATCTTGGGTCTTGATTGGTTCAGACCATTGGGAATCTCCATCCATGGAGTGCATTCAATTCGACCAACGAATTTTCGAACATATTGGAGAAATACCAACACCTATTCTCAGCTGAGTTAGGAGAATTTCGTGGTCCACCGGTTTCATTAAAATTGGATCCGACAGTCGTACCAATTCGACTACCACCTCGCCGAGTACCTCTCGCTCTTCGTAAACCAATAGAAGAGGAGCTGCAGAAGATGTTAAACCAGGGAATTTTGGAGTCAGTGGAGTACACTGAGTGGGCGACACCTATCGTTCCTGTGATCAAATCTGATGGAACAGTACGGATTTGCGGAGATTCTACCGTAAATAGAGCACTTTCGCCGCATGCATTTCCAATTCCATCAGCTACCCATTTGTTGTCTACGATACCAAGAGGGTCGATATTTGCCAAGCTGGATTTGGCGCAAGCTTACCAGCAACTCACAGTTGACGATGGCACCGCCATGGTACAAACCATCGCAACTCACAAAGGGGCTTTCAAAGTGAAACGGCTCCAGTTCGGAATCTCCACGGCACCAGGTATTTTTCAAAATTTTATTGAAAATTTACTTCGTGTAATTTCAGGGGTCATTCCATATTTCGACGATGTTATTGTTATCGCTGCTTCTGATGACGAACTTCATGAAAAATTGAGCCAGATTTTTCAACGACTTGATGAAGCGGGGATTCGTCTTCGGAAAGATAAATGCGTTATCGGATGTGGAACTGTCGATTTCCTCGGCTACCGAATCGACGTCAATGGTCTTCGCCCTACCGAAGCCAAAGTTGAAGCCATCCGAAATTCACCGCCACCGAAGGATAAAGCCCAACTCCAGGCTTTTCTTGGGCTGTTCAATTTTTACCACGCATTCGTTAAAGGGAAAGCTACTATCGCAGAGCCGCTGCATCAACTTCTGCACGACAACACCAAATGGTCTTGGTCCACTGCCCACCAGAGAAGTTTTGACGAGCTGAAGTCTGCGCTATCGACTGACAATGTTCTCATACCCTACAATGAGAAGCTGCCATTACTGTTGGTCTGTGATGCCTCTCCATATGGCATCGGTGTGGTCCTTTCACACAAGGTGGGTTATAATGAACGTCCGATTTCGTTTTTTTCTAGGACGCTAACTGCCACCGAACGTCGGTATGCTCAGATTGATAGAGAGGCTCTGTCAATTATCGCCGGCGTCAAGAAGTTCCATGACTTCGTCTATGGTCGTGAGTTTACGATCGTGACCGACCACAAACCGCTCTTAGGTTTGTTCAACCCTAACAAACCGACACCACATATTTTGTCCCCGAGAATGATGCGATGGAGCGTTTTCCTCAACGCTTACAATTACTCACTTATCCACTGACCAGGAAAGGAGAACAGTAATGCTGACGGTCTTAGTCGTCTACCCAATCCGGCACAAATCATCACTGAATTAGAGGAAGTGATGTTAATTGAATCGCTCGAGCACCCAGTTGTTCTGGCAGAGGACATAGCAAAATCGACGAAGAAAGACCCCATTCTTTCAGTATTCTCTCGTGGTGTATGAGAGGATGGCCCGAGGAGGTAGCGGATCATTTTAAAGCGTTTTGGATTAGACGAAATGAACTTAGTTGCATCAAGGAGTGCCTTATGTGGGGCCAGCGTACAATTATCCCAGCGTGTTATCGTCGAACTATCCTCAATGCGCTGCATACAGCCCACCCGGGTGTAGTGTGCATGAAATCCATGGCGAGAAGTTACGTGTGGTGGCCAAACATCGACAATGATATCGAAAAGGTCGTAAGCTCCTGTACGCCATGTCAAGAATCTCAGCCCGAGAACTCCAAAGCGCCTATACATTTTTGGGAGGAAGCGAAAAGGCCATGGTCAAGGGTCCATGTAGATTTCGCTGGACCATTCCAGTCGAAAGTATTTTTCATCTTGGTAGACTCTTACTCCAAATGGCTGGAAGTGCAACATGTATCGTCTACGTCATCAGCGTGTGCTATTCAATCGCTCCGTGCCATCTTTGCAACGCACGGTATTCCAGAAGTAATCGTAAGCGATAATGGCACCGCGTTTACATCAACCGACTTCGAAAAATTCTGCAAGGGAAATGGCATTCACCATACGTTTGTCGCTCCATTCCACCCCTCGTCGAATGGACAAGCAGAACGAATGGTACGCTCAACCAAGGACTACTTGAAGAAAGAAGCGACCGGGGACATTCGTCATCGTTTGGCAATATTCTTGCATCACCACCATGCAACGCCATCCGTTAGCACAGGGAAAAGTCCGGCTGAGCTTCTCTTCAACCGTCGAATCGGAACTTATTTCGATCGGTTACATCCTGATGCAATTCCTGTGTCGAAACAAAGAACCAACGATACGAGGAACACTAGATCACTGTCCCCAAAGTCTGAAGTCTGGGCCCGAAACTACGCTGCAGGTCCAAGATGGATTCCGGCAACTGTCACAAAGACAACTGGACCAGTCTCATACCAGGTTGAAACCGGAAATGGAAATATCATCCGCCGTCATATCGATCAGCTGCGATTACGTGACAATACCTCCGATATCATTAATTCACCATCAAATATACCATCAACGTCGAGTGATGTCACACCATCATTAACACCAACAGAAACCACAGCTGACTCAACCGAAGTGCAAGATCAACATACGGAGCAATCAAAATCTCCTGTATCAAAAGGCCGAAAAACAAAATCGACCAGAGCTCAAATCAACCCTGTTGATATCCGTCGATCTGAAAGAGTTCGCATTCAATCATCTGGTAATGTTCCATCCACAGGTGGAGGAATGTAATGTATTGAGCCACTGTACATTGTAACATTAATGTACTTTTCAACACATATACTTACATATTGTAACGACTGTTATGTATTGCATTTTGGTTGTAATTTTAGAAAATAAATTGAATTGTATTTACGGTGTTGATCAGTTACTACCAAACATAATAATCGGGAAGATTGAAGTCCCCTATAATCATTAGTTGTTCCTTAATACGAACCAATGGCATGACCGCAGAACTGATGAAATTAACAATTCTCATATAATATTCCATAGTAGATCCAGAGGGAACATATACAGCCACCACGAGGATAGATGACTCGGATACATTAATCCGAACAGCAATTACATCATAAATTGGATGACATGCAATGAGCTCGTTTGGGATCGAACTCTTAACAGCAATCAACACACCCCCACCTTTAAGGCTGGTACAAAAATCATGTCGATCTTTTCTGTGGACGACGTAGTTGGGTGGGAAATATTCCTCTGAATTAAACCCTTTAGTAAGCCATGTTTCAGATATGATAATCACATCGTAATCGTTATCAAGAACGCCAAGCAAGAATAATTTAGCTTTCCCCCGAATACTAGAGGCGTTGTGATAGTACATCGAAGTAAAAGTAATTTGTCCAGAACTTTTGGGCCGACGCATCACCTTTGACCCTGCGTTATTTAAATTTCGGCAGAGTTGACTACTGCAGCTGGTATCCAGAATTTCACATATGAGGCTCCTGTCCGAAAATTTTGCTTATGGAAGGGCCTAATAAATACACCGATTGGCCATGCATCCGAATTTAGAGCCTTATCATGAAGCTCCACGTTGATCCCCAATTTAAAGCATACATATTCTAACTCGTGGATATCTTTATCCTTAGGAATTAGTTTAACTGCCTTGTAAACACTCGGACCTAAGCATTTGCTAGGCAGAGCCACAATATCATCCTCAGTTGTAAGAGTATCGAATCTTGATAAATGAAGCCAACATTTCGGCGAAATGGTTTTAATATAAATATCTGGTGAGGTATTAGTGCCACGAATATTAAAATTTCGTATGTTCTTTTGGATAGTTCGTGATGATGGCAACGATTTTATATTACCAGTTGGACCGCACGATATATCAATATTGTTCGCATTTGCAGACGTACTCACAGCACTCAACATAGCAGCAACAGGCAAAACAGATGCAATTGAGTATTTGCTTGGTTGATCCGGAGTACCACTGTGAGAAGCAAGTGCATTCGATGCTGCAACAGGCACAACGGCAGGAATTTTCACCACTTCAGCGAAAGTCGTACAAGCACCGAAATTAGTAGGACTGGAAACCACTGGAATATGATCGCCGTCATTAGTTAAAGATGTAACCGCAGTTGTAGCCGTTGTTATGGTATTATTAACATTTTTCTTAGACCTTGTACGTATTGACGAAGCCAATTCCAAATTAGTTTGTGTTGATTTTTTTTTAATTTAGCAGACGACGACTGTTGTGGTGGGATTGGTTTTAGTAAACTTTCCACGTTATTATTAATGGCAGCAGATGTTTTATTTATCAAGGACAAGGACGCTGATATAGCGTCAATAGAATTACTCATCTGATCATTATTTTCCTTGAGAATTTTATAAACGTCAATGCACATACTACATCGCCAAGAAAAATTCGGAATTACCGAAATGGCATCAAACACAGGTTTTTGAATCCCTGCACATTCAAAATGAATCAGTTTATTGCATTCACCTGCACAAGTAAAAAAGTGTTCAGACACTTTAACATTACATACACAGCACAGAGCCATTGCTACAAATTTGTAATAACCACTACAAGTTAAAAATTTAAAACACACACAATTATTATTTACATATAACACTTAAAATTAATATTATAGATCATGCATATACATATATAATAATGTTATTAATATTTTTATTTTTATATTTATTTATAATAAATTTTTCAAAATTGACAAATACGCGAAGAAAAACAAACAACGTCAATTCAGTTCAAAGGCACACTTTTTTTTCATTATTGCATTAAAGTTTTGTTGTTAAACATTATTATTGCATTAAAATAATATGGATTAGTTGCACTAAATATTCTGGTAACGAAATCGCCATAAATTCAAAAAGGAAACTACTCATAAAATTTAGCAAGAGTAGCTGCGTGCAGTCAGAAGTACTTGTGTGTACTTTCCCACGTTAAATGGAACCCAGCAATTAGAAAATATAAATAATTATTAATGAATATAGATACGAAACTGATAAATGGGCCTTAGCACTCCTTACCAGAGATTTGAAATTACTTTCCGATAGTACATGTAGTAGCTAACCTACTACACCATCCATCGAGCCCAAGAAATACCCCCTATCCAGGGGAATAAATTCGTCTGGAAACTTAATGGGGAATAAATTAATTTGGAAACTTTAATCAAGAAAATTGCAGATTTTGGATTTGTACGGCTGGGAATTTGCTGATTTATAGTTAGGGCTTTTCAAAAAAATCGAATTTTCTATGAAATGTAAGGAAATAATCCAGCAATCTAAATGTCCATTGACACAACAATTACAGGTCCTAAAACCTATCTTTAGAGGTATCAAGAATCGTAATCGAAGCACAATTGCATATTTTGGATTTTTACGGCTGGGAATTTGCTGATTTATAGTTAGGGATTTTCAAAAAAATCGAATTTTCTATGAAATGTAAGGAAATAATCCAGCAATCTAAATGTCCATTGGCACAACAATTACAGGTCCTAAAACCTATCTTTAGAGGTATCAAGAATCGTAATCGAAGCACAATTGCAGATTTTGGATTTTTACGGCTGAGAATTTGCTGATTTAAAGTAAATGGATTTTAAAAAATACGAATTTTCTATGGAATGTTTGGAAATAATCCAGCAATCTAAATGTCCATTGGCACAACAATTACAGGTCCTAAAACCTATCTTTAGAGGTATCAAGAACCGTAATCGAAGCACAATTGCAGATTTTGGATTTTTACGGCTGAGAATTTGCTGAGTTATATATAGTAAGGGGATTTTCAAAAAAATCGAATTTTCTATGAAATGTATGGAAATAATCCACAATTGCAGAGAATTGCACAATTGCAGATTTTGGATTTTTACGGCTGGGAATTTGCTGATGTAAGGGGATTTACAAAAAATCGAATTTCCCATGAAATGTATGGAAATAATCCAGCAGTCTAAATGTCGATTGGCACAACAATTACAGGTCCTAAAACCTATCTTTAGAGGTATCAAGAATCGTAATTGAAGCACAAATGCAGATTTTGGATTTTTACGGTTTAGAATTTGCTGATTTATAGTAAAGGGATTTTTAAAAAAATCGAATTTTCTATGAAATGTAAGGAAATAATCCAGCAATCTAAATGTCCATTGGCACAACAATTACAGGTCCTAAAACCTATCTTTAGAGGTATCAAGGACCGTAATCGAAGCACAATTGCAGATTTTGGATTTTTACGACTGAGAATTTGCTGATTTTCAAAAAAATCGAATTTCCTATGAAATGTATGGAAATAATCCAGCAATCTAAATGTCCATTGGCACAACAATTACAGGTCCTAAAACCTATCTTTAGAGGTATCAAGGACCGTAATCGAAGCACAATTGCAGATTTTGGATTTTTACGGCTGAGAATTTGCTGAGTTATAGTAAAGGGATTTTCAAATAAGGTCGAATTTTCTATAAAATGTAAGGAAATAATCCAGCAATCTAAATGTCCATTGGCACAACAAATACAGGTCCTAACACCTATCTTTAGAGGTATCAAGGACCGTAATCGAAGCACAATTGCAGATTTTGGATTTTTACGGCTGAGAATTTGCTGATTTATAGTAAAGGGATTTTAAAAAAAACGAATTTTCTATGGAATGTTTGGAAATAATCCAGCAATCTAAATGTCCATTGGCACAACAATTACAGGTTCTAAAACCTATCTTTAGAGGTATCAAGGACCGTAATCGAAGCACAATTACAGATTTTGGATTTTTACGGCTGAGAATTTGCTGATTTATAGTAAAGGGATTTTCAAAAAAATCGAATTTTCTATGAAATGTAAGGAAATAATCCAGCAATCTAAATGTCCATTGGCACAACAATTACAGGTCCTAAAACCTATCTTTAGAGGTATCAAGGACCGTAATCGAAGCACAATTGCAGATTTTGGATTTTTACGGCTGAGAATTTGCTGATTTATAGTAAAGGGATTTTAAAAAAAAACGAATTTTCTATGGAATGTTTGGAAATAATCCAGCAATCTAAATGTCCATTGGCACAACAATTACAGGTCCTAAAACCTATCTTTAGAGGTATCAAGAATCGTAATCGAAGCACAATTGCAGATTTTGGATTTTTACGGCTGAGAATTTGCTGATTTAAAGTAAATGGATTTTAAAAAATACGAATTTTCTATGGAATGTTTGGAAATAATCCAGCAATCTAAATGTCCATTGGCACAACAATTACAGGTCCTAAAACCTATCTTTAGAGGTATCAAAAATCGTTATCGAAGCACAATTGCAGATTTTGGATTTTTACGGCTGAGAATTTGCTGATTTATAGTAAAGGGATTTTTTAAAAAATCGAATTTTCTAAGAAATGTAAGGAAATATTCCAGCAATCTAAATGTCCATTGGCACAACAATTACAGGTCCTAAAACCTATCTTTAGAGGTATCAAGGACCGTAATCGAAGCACAATTGCAGATTTTGGATTTTTACGACTGAGAATTTGCTGAGTTATAGTAAAGGGATTTTCAAATAAGGTCGAATTTTCTATAAAATGTAAGGAAATAATCCAGCAATCTAAATGTCCATTGGCACAACAATTACAGGTCCTAACACCTATCTTTAGAGGTATCAAGGACCGTAATCGAAGCACAATTGCAGATTTTGGATTTTTACGGCTGAGAATTTGCTGATTTATAGTAAAGGGATTTTAAAAAAAAACGAATTTTCTATGGAATGTTTGGAAATAATCCAGCAATCTAAATGTCCATTGGCACAACAATTACAGGTCCTAAAACCTATCTTTAGAGGTATCAAGAATCGTAATCGAAGCACAATTGCAGATTTTGGATTTTTACGGCTGAGAATTTGCTGATTTAAAGTAAATGGATTTTAAAAAATACGAATTTTCTATGGAATGTTTGGAAATAATCCAGCAATCTAAATGTCCATTGGCACAACAATTACAGGTCCTAAAACCTATCTTTAGAGGTATCAAAAATCGTTATCGAAGCACAATTGCAGATTTTGGATTTTTACGGCTGAGAATTTGCTGATTTATAGTAAAGGGATTTTTAAAAAAATCGAATTTTCTATGAAATGTAAGGAAATATTCCAGCAATCTAAATGTCCATTGGCACAACAATTACAGGTCCTAAAACCTATCTTTAGAGGTATCAAGGACCGTAATCGAAGCACAATTGCAGATTTTGGATTTTTACGACTGAGAATTTGCTGAGTTATAGTAAAGGGATTTTCAAATTAGGTCGAATTTTCTATAAAATGTAAGGAAATAATCCAGCAATCTAAATGTCCATTGGCACAACAATTACAGGTCCTAACACCTATCTTTAGAGGTATCAAGGACCGTAATCGAAGCACAATTGCAGATTTTGGATTTTTACGGCTGAGAATTTGCTGATTTATAGTAAAGGGATTTTAAAAAAAAAAATTTCCTATGAAATGTATGGAAATAATCCAGCAATCTAAATGTCCATTGTCACAACAATTTCAGTTCCTAAAACCTATCTTTAGAGGTATCAAGGACCGTAATCGAATGTTTGGAAATAATCCAGCAATCTAAATGTCCATTGACACAACAATTACAGGTCCTAAAACCTATCTTTAGAGGTATCAAAAATCGTTATCGAAGCACAATTGCAGATTTTGGATTTTTACGGCTGAGAATTTGCTGATTTATAGTAAAGGGATTTTAAAAAATACGAATTTTCTATGGAATGTTTGGAAATAATCCAGCAATCTAAATGTCCATTGGCACAACAATTACAGGTACTAAAACCTATCTTTAGAGGTATCAAGAACCGTAATCGAAGCACAATTGCAGATTTTGGATTTTTACGGCTGAGAATTTGCTGAGTTATATATAGTAAGGGGATTTTCAAAAAAATCGAATTTTCTATGAAATGTATGGAAATAATCCACAATTGCAGAGAATTGCACAATTGCAGATTTTGGATTTTTACGGCTGGGAATTTGCTGATGTAAGGGGATTTTCAAAAAATCGAATTTCCCATGAAATGTATGGAAATAATCCAGCAGTCTAAATGTCGATTGGCACAACAATTACAGGTCCTAAAACCTATCTTTAGAGGTATCAAGAATCGTTATCGAAGCACAATTGCAGATTTGGATTTTTACGGCTGAGAATTTGCTGATTTATTGTAAAGGGATTTTAAAAAAAACGAATTTTCTATGGAATGTAAGGAAATAATCCAGCAATCTAAATGTCCATTGGCACAACAATTACAGGTCCTAAAACCTATCTTTAGAGGTATCAAGGACCGTAATCGAAGCACAATTGCAGATTTTGGATTTTTACGGCTGAGAATTTGCTGAGTTATAGTAAGAAGATTTTCAAAAAAAATCGAATTTTCTATGGAATGTAAGGAAATTATCCAGCAATCTAAAAGTCTATTGGCACAACAATTACAGGTCTTAAAACCTATCTGTAGAGGTATCAAGAATCGTAATCGAAGCACAATTGCAGATTTTGGATTTTTACGGCTGAGAATTTGCTGATTTATAGTAAAGGGATTTTCAAAAAAATCGAATTTTCTATGAAATGTAAGGAAATAATCCAGCAATCTAAATGTCCATTACAGGTCCTAAAACCTATCTTTAGAGATATCAAGAAAATTCGATTTTTTGAAAATCCCCTTACAATAAATATGCAAATTCAAAGTCAAAAAATTCCAAAGTCTGCAATTGTGCTCCGTTTGTTGTCAGTGGTTTGCCTGTTAACTATTGACATGTTTGGGCATCACTGAAAATCTCATAGAACCGGTAATCGCTAAATAATTGTCACATTTCGCAGATCCCTCACAGCCGAACACACTTCAGTAAGCAAGTGCGATTCTAAATTACACATTTCATATTTAAACAATTCTGACGTTGTTAAAATTATACAGGACGACCTTTCAGTTTATACTTATTGCCAAATGTATTATAGACAATCGCGCAGGCTCACTAGCTGCCGCCCACGGCGTTGACGTAAAAGCGATTTCATGACCGCTGCTGTGAATGCTTTCTTTCGTAAGTGAGTTTGAGGGGGCATCATTGGATTGCTATTAAGATGCTCTTTCCCAGTGTATAGTATTTCTGTTCTACGGCTTGACTATTCCACGAGCATAAGCCGACCAAATGTTGAAATTTGTTTATTTTCAACATCAACTAGACCCAATTTCACTAGAACAACATGAAAAATATTGTATACACTAAATCTATAGATTACGATGTCTAAACTTCACTGAATCAGAAGTCAAACTTCGTGAAAGTTACCACCGACTGCTTTTAATTGATAAAACAGCGGCTTGATACATTCCGTCCTGCACGTGACATTTTTGACTGTCATTTGCTATAATATGATTTTCAATGTAAACGATAGTTTTTGCTGCAGCTGCAATGCGAAACTGATTCCCTGATTTCGTTATCATCGGGTTTTCTGTTATGCTATCAAAATTACAGACGTATTCACTTCAAAATGAAATAAATAACTGTTCATGTAGCTTGTCGTGCTTTTTGAAAAACTTCACGTTCCTTTCAATGTTTTTCTTCAAAATCTAACCTTTCCCGCTCCAGAACCCATCGGTCCATTTCCAAACCACAAAAGAAACAAAGTTAATGGACTTTATTTTTACATTCGCCATTCTTGAGGATACAATTTTAGGGATGGTTTGTTTATGATGATTTTTGTGTTCGACAGGACACCTACCTTTAAAAAATCCCTCCAAACCTGGAACCGTTTCCGAGAGTAGATCAACAACTACTTCACCCGAAAATAGCATTTTGTTTCAATGGAAAGAAATGTAACTCCATGTTGCGACCGTTCAGAAAGAATTCTAAAAGAAACCAGAAGCCAGTTCAAAAAGCCATGATGTATTTTTCCATACTTACCAAGCAATGGTAAAGGAAAATCGATGGCACACGACAAAAGTTTTTAGCAGCTCAAGCAACAGTCTTTAATCATTTAGAATCTCTCAATATAGTTTGTACAGCATCAAGCATCAGTGGCAATCAAGGTAAGAATACCTCAATTCTCCATTGATTCCTTTAATCTTTGAATTCAAACGAGTTTAGCGAATTTTATTCTAAGCCTAAATATCTGTCAGAACCAAAAGAAATTTTTACTTTTCCCACTAAAGCGGAGTTAATATGATGCTTTGACGTTCGAGTAAGTCAGTCCAGTTGTCCATGCTAAGCAACTTAACGCTTAAATTTTATTTTAAAAAAACTGTAAAACCACCCAAATTCGAAAATCGAGGTGCCTGGTCGTGTCGATTATGCAATTGTAAGCATTATACGATTATAAGACATTTTCAGTTTTTGTATTAGAGCATTTTAGAGTACAAAGAAGCCGCCACTGCTTATAACATTGTTTCAAGATCACACTGATATACTGTTAAAGTTATTCAAATGATAAAGTTCCTTGTTAAACCACACAATACATTATACAAAACGGCATACACTGTTATCACCGTAACCCCAAAATCGTAGCGAAAACCGCAACGATTACATTTTAGATATCTTGTTAACTATTTTATGATTATTCGCACAGATCAGCTGGAATCAATGATCATTATAGTCGTGAAAATTTAAAAATAGATTTTGAGTGGTTTATGCCTGGATATTCAATTTCGTACTTATTGATTTGTGTAATGTGAATTTCATAAAGTGGTGAGTTGTGCTTTTGCAAATAGTGTATAGATAATCTAATCAGTGAATCGAAGGGTTAAACTTTCAACAGACCTAAAACTTAAATGTCATCATGTGGAAGGTATTTGTTAAGGTCCACCTGAGTAGTTTGCTGCTTCAATGATGTGGAGGCGAGTTACATTGAAAGAGGTTTACTCGCTAAGAGCAGCCAAATTCTCCTCAATATCCCTGCCTTAGACAAGTTAAACAAAATCTTCAGCAATTACAATCCAGATGACTTATTAATTCGTCGAAATTTTGTGATTAGAATATTCTTAGCCCACCATTACAAAATGCTTCAAATGCCTTAACTTGTTTTTTTATTTATTTATCAGCGATTCATTCAAAAAAAAAAAAAAAAAAAAGCAACCAATATGTCTACAGAAGAAGAAGAAATTGAAATTCCTGTTAATCAATTAGTACGGGAAAGTATTACACCAATCATACCACTTAAGAGCCGTTCCTGTACTGATGTCATATGCTTACTATTTTTCATTGTATTTCTCATAGGGTGGCTATCCATTTCAATCTATGGTAAAATACCTCATAACATACTGTAAAAACCAAAATTAATCAAAACATTTTTTCCTGATTACAGCATTTAAAGAAGGTGCTCTGCAACAAGGTCTGGAATCCATCTATTCCAAAGCATCAAAATATGGAATCAACTTGGACGCACAAAATAATTTCGTTGAAAAAGTTGGCAACCTTAATCCATTACAGGTGCCAATTCAACAATTGGAGGGCGTCAAAGAAATATTCGACAAAAACAATGTAAAGAACCACCTAAATCCTGCTTTTGCTTAAAAAAAAATGTTCGCTCCCTTTGCCCTAAAATCTGTACAAAGATCTAAGAATTTTCATTAAAAATTTAGATTGTCGTCATGATGTTTGGCGACATACAAAAATCGTATGGCATAATTTCATTTGTGCTTTTATTATCAATGGTGGTCTGTTTAATGTTTTTATTTTTGCTGAGATGGTTAGCTGGCCCAGTTATCTGGCTTTCTATTGTTGGCTCAATTGCATCGTTAGGATTTGGTATGTACTTTATCATATTACAACAATAGATCTTATTCTAAATTTTTACAACATTTCAGGAACTTGTTACAGTTATTTCAAGTTTACGGAACTTAAAAGAGGGATCGGTGTGACACAATTAAAAGAATCAGTGGTACCCCTTATTAACGTGCGAGCTATGCTCAAACAAATTCTAGACAGTAAAGCTATGTGGTTTTGGCTGCTAATGATAAGTGGAGTTGGATTTGTGGTCTTACTATCGATAACGGCTATTTTACGGAAACGGATTAGTTCCGCAATTGTCATAATTACAGAAGGAAGCAAGTAAGAATTTTTTTTTGGCTTAGTGGAGCTTACAAATATCGTTTTTATTTTGTGTTTTCAGGGCGGTCAGCTCAATCAAAATGATAGTATTCCTTCCATTCTTGCTAATGGTATTCAAAGTCCTGGTATTAATTTACGGAATATTTGTAGCCTTGGAATTGGAATCGATTGGTACGATAAATGCTAAGGTGGCTGGAGACCTAATGTACTATTTCAAGGTGTACAATATAGTCGGAATCTTCTGGGTAATCATTTTCATAACAGCTTCTGGTGAAATGGTTTTAGGGGCGATGTTTGCGACTTGGTATTGGACGTTTCATAAATCAGAGGTATCCTATTACACAGTGATTAATGGAATGAGCCAAACTGTCTTCTATCATTTAGGCACAGTTGCCTTTGGATCAGTAATCACAACGATTTGCCAGATAACCAAAGTGCTACTATTTATATTGGATTACATAGAGCAACCTTTAAAAACGAATAATACCTCCAAATATTTGTTCTGGTGTTTTGAGGAATTCATAAAATTCATCAACAAGAACGCTTACATTATGTGCGCAATATATGGCAAGAATTTTTGTCTTTCGACGAGAAGCGCGTTCAATTTAGTATTGAGAAATTATATTTGGGCGTTGAACATGAGCAGTGTAACCAATATCGTATTTTGCTTATATAAAATTCTTTTATCGGTTGGTATGGGATATCTGACCTACCTATACTTTTCATTTAATGAATTTCATCTCGGAAACTTGACACCAGAACAACCAGTCGAAGTATCACAATTGTTGGCAGATCAGCTACAGCTACAATTGATAGAAGTGCCAATATTTTTGGTCGGAATTGGTACCTACATTATTGCGACGCTATTTTTCAAGGTTTATTCGATGGCAATCGATACAATATTTGTATGCTTCTTGGAGGATTTTAAAATTAATGATGGATCAGCAGAGAAACCGTATTTTATGTCCAAAGAACTGATGAAAATATTAAGGAAGAAAAATATTTAGGATGCCTATCGAAGATGAACAAGTGAGCATATGTCCTCAATATTTTTTAAATACCTACAAATACCTGCAATAACCAATATCGATATTTATGTATCATAACATTTGTTGTATTTGTCATGTATTGTCAAAATCAAATATATTTTATAAACTTTATTCGTTTGAGCTAAGTTTCAATTCCATTGTCTATTTTGAGACTGACACTTGTTGTTGGTAAAACCTGTTGTTGAAGACTGATCTGTATTTGACCAAGGGCCTAGTGATTGTTAAAAACTACCAGTAGCCCTAAGGTTCGCCTCAGTTCGTGACATACCCAGAAGGCTTGCTTCCAATTCATCTTCATTGGACTACTGAACCGTAGTACCGTTTATCGAGGGAGCTCTAAGCGCAACCCTAAGGTTCGCCTCAGTTCGTGACATACCCAGAAGGCTTGCTTCCAATTCATCTTCATTGGACTGCTGAACCGTAGTACCGTTTTTCGAGGGAGCTCTAAGCGCAAGCTTTATCCACCTCGTGAAAGGTACAATAACCGTATGGCTTGGATTGATGATAAGTCCTTCTTGGACACACCAATTCCCTACTATGTTAAGTGAAAGAGAGTCAATAGTCTGCCAATAACCACAGACCATAATAACGGAGACAAAACGCCTCACTGAGGACACTCCTTTATAAATTACTCCCTAATGGTTACTAACCGACTGCCTCCTCCAAAGTTTTGGGATGTAGTTATAGGTGTACGTAGCTTGCCCGAAAAATCCGAACCAGCCGGGAGAGAATTTCCTAAATACCTTTATGCAGTAAGCCTGGGCAAATACTATCTCATCCAGCAGACTTGAACGGTTCAAAAGAGCCAGTGGCACATCTCACTTTACTGGGCAGTAAACATCCTTCCAGAAACACTTCCGACTCTATTGTGTAGTGTTGAGCATAAACTACCTCACTTACATCATCCTAGGAGCCTTCCTGATATTCCCTCAGTGAAATTTTCGTCTGCCCTCTGAAACAGTCATGTACCATTGGAATGATCTCTAGACAGAATTTTTTGGAGCCACGCAGCAGAAGGCAATTTATTAATTCCCTCACAGAAAATTCTCCAAGTTGTCCTTTTAGTTCTTCTTAAGGTTAACTTGTACTTTAATATCATGTCTCTGCATGATACCGGCCGCTATATCAAATTTAATGTGCATGTGATCGAATAAAGAAGCCCCTACATGCATACGTGGGAATTATTTATTAAAGAACTCAAATGCGAGTTGGAAGGCGAGAACCTCTTACCTAATCGCATTTTTAAAGTATGTTTTCCCCTATTTATGTTCACATTATTAGCCATCAAAAAATCAAGAAGGTACTCACTCACCACTGTTGTTGAAGTAAGTGCATTTGCGCCATCTCCTATCAGGTAGTCCAACTCACTCTGCTTACAGTGGTATATGAGCCGCCTAGGTAGGCTTTTGCAACATGATATTACAACTTCCTTTTGGCCGTTTTTCCCCAGAACCCTACCATTGCTGCATGTCTGTTGCGTTCGCTTACCGAAAAAGAAGTAAAAGCAAACTTGGTGTTGATGAACAGAGAAAATTTAGAATGAATTTTCTTTTCTTTGTTTCCTTTCCGGTTTAGAACTTTGCTATTTCATTATTTTATTTAGTTTGCTCACGTGTAGCAATGTTTACGATTTAGCCGAGACAACCACCATTTCAAACTGTATCAGTCTTTATTTGTGTTATATTTATGCTTGCACTATATTTTCGATAGATGGCATGTGAAATGTTAAGAGAATTTAAATTATTTTTTTAATTGTTCACTCAATTCTTATGTTACAAGTGTAGGGTTTCTATTTAATGTAAAATACTTATCATAACAAATAATAGATGTCACTATATTGAATAAAGAATACTAGTATACTGTTTAGTTCGTAAGCCTAACGCAAGGAAGACGAAGCTCGTAGAGTAGTTTTTTTATTAAAGTGTAATCCATAGAATCCAACTAACGAATAGTCATAAAATATCAATTTTTTGTTGAAATCCAACGAATACCGAAAATTATAATAATTTTTGTGAAAAACACGAGAATTCAACGAACAAAACGAGATATTAGCATTAGTGTTTTATTTGCACCAACGATTTAAATAAATAATTATAACGATTCTGCAATACATACGTCTGCTTTGTATTTCTTAAATTTTGAATTACTGAAAATGGCTTCTCATTATCGCAACCCAGGAACATGCGATTAAATCGCCATTCAAATTAATGAAATTGTTTGTATTTTGTTTTAAAAATACCGATTCAGTCCGAAGATTATTTCGAAAACAACAATACTTGTGTAAAGCTATCAATACTACTTAAGAATGGTGTATTTAACTGTACAAGAAAAAATTGGAGTCTTGATAATGCTGTCCCTCTCTGCACTTTGCGTTTTCTGGATAGGATTCGGCCACGTGCATCATTTCAGCGAACTGTCAAACAATTTATTACTGATGGAAGTGTTCAACCGAAAAAAGGGCTCGTCCAGCAACAGTCACTAGAGAAAATAATGAAATTAATGTATTGGCTGCAGAAGCTCATAATCCTCATATTAGTACACGAGAAATAGCTAGCGATTCCGGGTTGTCCCAGACCAGTGTTTGAAAAATTTTAAAACGTCATAAGTATCATCCGTATGCATGTGTCTTTACACCAAAATTTTCATAGCATTGATTTCCAAAATCGGGTAACATTTTGTCAGTTGGCACGTGAACAACCCAACAGCAAAACCCAAATTTTTTTCGTTACGTATTGTTCTCCAACGAGTCGTCTTTTACAAACCATGAAACGGTTAGGTTAGGTTAGGTTTGGGTGGCGGTGCACTAGGATCAGGCATAGACACAAAAATGGTCCGTAGCCATACCACGTATAATTGTTTCCTCCAACTCATTGGAACCATTTTGAGCTGTTAACAAAGCACTGGATACTCCTGACGTCCATCCTACAGAGGTTCGTCAGGTGCTTGAAGAGGAGTGCCCCTAGAAACTTTAGTCTGTTTCGTGCCAAACGAGGGCAGGTGCAAAGAAGATGAAGTACTGTCACTTCCTCCTCTTCGTTCTCACAACTATGACAGTAGTCATGTGAGAAGACACCAAGTCTACTCGCATGCCTCCCTATGAGACAATGCCCCGTAATCACTCCAACAACCGCACTGATCTGACATTCGCTGAAGTGAGATCAGCTGTTTGGATCTTGCCAAGTCCAACTTTGGCCAGACCTGCCGAGTTAATACGCAAGAGGTGATACTTGACCATCTGTCATTCGTCAGCTTGCTAGCTTCTTCCTGAAGCAGCAGTTTGCATACCGCAAGAGGCATTTCAATATCCTTTCTGCTTTCTAAAAAGTGGTCCGTTGTACCACAACGTGCCAGTTCATCGGCATTTATATTCCCTGTACTTATAAAATGTCCTGGCACCCATAAAATGTGGATGTTGGACTGATCTGCCATCTCGTTAAGATATGAGAGACAGTTCTGGACTACTTTCGACGTAAGAAGGTATGATTGAAGCGCTTTAATGGCAGCCTGACTGTCCGTATATATGCGAATATCACAAACTGATATTACATTATACCTCAACCAGTCTACGACTTCCTTTATACAGTTACTTCAGCTTGAAAAATGCTACAGTAGTCGGGGAGACGGAAGGAGAGATTTAACAGAAGTTCCTCGCAGAACACTCCAGCCCCGACTTTCCCGTCCTGTTTTGAACCATCTGTGAAGAAGTTTATAACTCCTGGTTCCAAAACTGCACCCATCATCCAGTCCTCCTTGGATGTGATCCTAGTGCGGCACTTTGTGTTTAAAGATAGTGACGGGACAGTATAGTCGGTGGTCTTGGGAATTTGTTTGTTGTACAAAATAGATGAGTGCCCTGGATTGTTGCAGGTCCACATTAAAATGGATTTCAGCCGTTTAGCAATACAAGCTGCCAACTGTTTCCCCCCAAGATATCTAGAGGAGTCAAAAATAGCAGAGTCTCTAGTGCCTGAGTGGATGTGCTCCTCAGTGCACCACTGATCCATAGAGAGATTGTTCTCTCTGAACTTTTGTCAACAGCTTTTGGTTGACAGTTTTGTCCAGAGCAGGCCACCAGACTATTACCCCATACAAGAGTATGGGTCTGACTACTGCGGTATAAAGCCAATGTACGATGCGGGGCTCCAGCCCCATCCTTTCCCAATGGCATTTTTGCAAGAGTATAGCGCTACCGTAGCTTTCTTTACCCTTTCCAGAATATTAGGTTTCCAATATAATTTGCTATCCAAAACGAGACCCAGAAACTTCGCTTCAACTGTAAAAGTCAAACTGATCCCATTTAAAGTGGGAGGATCGATGTGAGGAAGTTTATATTTCCTAGAGAAGAGAACCAATTCGGTTTTGTGTGGGTTCACATTCAACCCACAGCCAATGGCCCATGATGAAAAAATGCCCAGTGCATTTTGCATAAGATCATTAAGGGTGCCGGGCTATTTACCACGGACACCAATAGCAACATCATCAGCAACAGGTCATTTATGACCAAGTTCCAAAGTAGTGGGGACAGTATGCCACCCTGTGGCGTACCTCTGCTTGCAAATCTTCTGACGGAGGATTGCTAAAAACTGGCATTTATGATCCTGCATCTTAGCATTTTAACTATCCAGTCCTTGAGTGATTCATCCACTCCCAGATCTGATAGTTCCCGAGTAATAGCCCCCGGAAGCACATTGTTAAAGGCCCCCTCAATATCCAAGAAGGTAATTGCGTAGTCTCTACGAATATTTGAAAGATTTTTCAATGAAAATACAAGAGAATGAAGAGCAGTCTGTACAGATCTCCCCTGGCAATAGGCATGTTGAGATTTAGACAGATTTTCCGACACAATCGTGCCTCTAATATGAGCTTCTATTTGTCTTTCCAGTGTTTTAAAAAGGAAGGAAGACAAGCTAATCGGTCTAAGGTTTTTGGGATTGCAGTGTGAGCGTTTTCCCGCCTTAGGTATGAAAACAACCTTCACTTCTGTCCATTTACTAGGAATGTGACATAGTTCTAGGCTGCCTTTGAAAATTACATCTAACCAGGAAATTGTTAGATCCATAGTTTGTTGAATATACGCAGGGATAATACCATCGAGTCCAGGCGACTTGTATGGTCAAAAACTGTTTATCGCCCACAGGATCTTTTTTCTGCTAATAATTTACTAGCCCTTTTACCTAATGATGTGCTAGGTATAGATTCGGAAAGACCAGGATAATGAGTCTCCATCAGAAGTTCAAGCGATTCCGCACTATTAGTCGTCCATATCAGAACCGGCCGTCGAAGATAACTTGGGATGGAAGGACCACTTGCTAGTACTTTGCGTAGCCTAGACATCTCCGAAGACTCCTGAATTTTGCCACAGTATAGTCTTCAAGAGCTGTTCTTGGCACTTCTCAATTGATATTTGTAAATTTTGAGGACTTCCTTATGGGAGTCCCAGTCTACAGCAGATTTTGTTTTCCGTGCTGTTTTGTAGAGTCTTTTGCATTTTCGACGTGTTTGTTGAATCTCCTTGGACCACCAGGGTAGAAGAGATTTACCCCTAGGCCTGCTAAGGGGACTAGAGCCTAATATTGCTTCATTAAAAGCGCTGGAAAACTCGTCCACCAAGCCATCGAGGTCTTACGCAGTTTTTGGAGGTTTTGGCACCGGAACTGGTAGTTTACCCAGAATAGTTCTAAAGGTATCCCAGTTGGTTTTCCTCCTATTTCTGTCGTTTGGACTTTTTGGAGAAGTCAAGTCCTTTTAAAATTGAAGATAACAATAATCAGAAAAGGAGTGATCCCTCCAGTTTAATAGACTAAACGTCAGAAAGCTTGAGACAAGAATAATATCCAATGCTTCCTGTCTATTACTAGTTATAAAGGTCGGGGTATTGCCTATGTTACATATATGAAGGTTAGTACTTAAAATGTAATCAAGGAGTAACTCACCTCGTTCATTTGTGCCCGTACTTCCCCAGATCGTGTGATGAGCATTTGCATCACTCCAAAGGATGACTCCAACCTTGCGCTTCTGAGCCTCCAAGATTTGCTCACTTAGAATGATTGGTGGAGTATCCACTTCATAATAAGCTAGGTAAGCTGATACTAGCCAGAGGTTTCGTTTATCGACCTCAATGTTGACCGCTGCTACATCTCCGGTACTGGAATTTGATAACAGAAAACAGCTTATGTTATTTTTAATGAGAATGCACGACCGAACCTTATCTTCTTTTTTCGCGTGCTTTAATCTATAACAGGGAGTCTTGAGCCCAAGTACCCGGTCTTCAGTGACCCAAACTTCCTGGATCAAGACGACATCTGTCACTTCTTTCCCAATTTTTAAAATTAGAGCAGCTGATGCTGCCTTAGAGTGGTGAAGGTTGACTTGAAGAAATGTCAGTGTCATCTCTACAGCCTCTTCTCCATCATAGTAACATCAGAGTCATCCCCTGATGAGAAGTCCTCTGAGAGCCTCTTTAAAGATTCCATGGACGTTGACATCTCCGTGTCCGTGGAGAGAGTTAGCTTGGCTGGCTACCTCCGCGCACGCCGATGAGCTATCAAGCACCGCGATATTTTCTGAAGATTACTTCGGAGCCGCCGGCTTGTCCACGTCCTTCATATACACCTTAAGTGTGACTGCACTGAAACCATAGTTGATTGGACCGTTGGTTTTTCCAGTGCAGTCAGTGACTCCCTGTTTAAGATGATAACAGCTGACCTATAGTCAGCCTTTGTCTCCTCGAGCTTGGCAACTTTCCAGTTGTGTGTTGGTAACTCCGGGTTGCCAACCTGCAACAACTGGAGTATCACCTTCGGATCACTAGGCTCCGAAGGGATGTACACCCTAGCTCTTGATCTGCAGGGGATCTCCTCCCTAGCAATCACAGCAAGGCTGGCTCCGGGCCATACCTCGCCAAGTCCACCCACTGCCTTCTTATAAAGCAGCAGGGACCTTTGATCTGCAAAGGCAGTCAGTTTCACCTGATTCCTGTGCCAGCCCGCGTCCCGACAAATCGGAGCAGGTCCCGGATTTTCCGACAGGACTTTCAGATAGGTGGTGGCTAAGGCCCCTTCCACCTTCCTCCAATTGGCGGGCGTGATACTGCCATCCTCTTGGGATTTGTCAATAACTGCCACAACCAGCTGATCCTCGAGGACCTCGTTTAAAGGCCTCATTGTGGTAGAATGGAGTTTTGTTCGCTTTGCGATCTTAGGACTTTCCTCCTGAGATCTATTTCTTTTAAGCTGTGAGCCAGCTGAAGGGCTTTCCGACTTTTTCTCGGTGACTTCTTTTACCCACGCAAGCGTGGCTTTGTCTTTATCCATCCTGTCTTCTGGCGAGATGTTGTTGATCTTTTCCTGGGCCCTTCAGGCCTTCCTCCTATTATTATGTTGGTTTTGAGGAACCAGCTTCGTTCGTGCTTTGGTTACGCTTTGTATTTTTATACTGAGGTTTGGTGACCCGAGGGGAGGGACCAGCCTCGCTTGAGCTTATGTCCCGTTGTTTATTTGTAGACTTAGAGTCAGGCCTACAGACCCGAGTCTCTTTGTCCACATTTTTCGGATTTTTTAGAGAGCCAGACTCTTTTTGTTGTTGTTAAGTTTTATTAAGATACATAGTTGTTCCCACGAGTAGCGGAAAAAGAAGTGTCCATCTGTGCAGAGATCCGCAGTACACAGATATGGCATCTTAATCCGGAGGGCGCCAAGTATCCGGATCCACCGTTAACGACTGAGAAAGTTTTAAAACTGGGCCCCCAGTCTGGTCGATTATCGGCATGGTACGATTAACACCTTAACTTAGCCCAGCGATTTGTTTAAGGTTGACTCCTTTAGCGCAGTGTTTTAGCCTAGAAGCCAAAGAATCAGCAATCTAGTTACCAGCGGTCACCACGTAGAAGTAACACGAGCTCTTGTGGAAGTTGCAAGTTACGGAGCTGGCCGCAAGTGCCAACTTGAATCCCCCGCGCAACTTCACACCTGACCACCTAGAACGGTTAATCGCCACAACATGCATTACTGGAGTGTTGAAAATCCGCACTGGCTTCGTCAAGTTGAACATCAGCGTCCTTGGACTGTCAATGTGTCAACATTATTGAAGGCAACTTGAATGGTCAAATGTATCGAGATATTTTGAAAAATGAATTGCAAACATTATTTGAAGACTTGAGCTTAGAAGTGCGGCGGAACATGTGGTTTCAATATGATGGTTGCCCCACACACTATTTCATTGGGCACGTGCAGTACTTGATCGTGATTACAATGGTCGTTGGATCGGGAGAGAAAGTCCGGTAAATTGGCCTGCCAGATCACCAGATCTTACTTCGCCAGATTTCTTTTTGTGGCGCTATCTCAAAGACCTAGTTTACAAATAAAAACCAACAATAAGTGAGAATATGATTGAGCGAATCAGAAATGCTTGTGCTGCAATTCAAGCAGATGCACTTCTCAGTCGTGTACAGTCATTTGAAACGCGGATTAATAAGTGCATTGAAGTCGAAGGCCATCATCTCAGTTATTCGAAATTTGCAAAATGAATAACTTTTTTGACGACCAATTTCGAGTATTTACAATGAAACCGTGGTACTTTTATTGCTGACTTATTGCAGAATCGTCTACGTAGGAGAAACCGAAAAAAATTGAATATCTTCAATTACAGCGCCATCTATCATGAATCGAAAAAAATATTTCACTCAAATCCTACGTATTTTTAGCCGTAGAATCCGAATCTGCAATAAAAAATAGGGGTTCATATTTTAGTTTCAAAGTTACTAGAAACATATAGATGCACATAGGTATGAAGTTTGTGATTATGTCTTTATACGAAACATTGTAAACGAGCCGGGAATTAATCATAAGCTTTTGCCAAAATTCAAGGGACTATATATTGTTATTCGCAATTTGTTAGGCGAACGATACAACGTTGAAGATGTTCCTGGACAACGCTTGTCGAGCAAACCCTTTCATGGTGTTTTTGTGGCTTTTACTATGTAGCCTTGTTTTACCGCAACACAATCTTAAACGCAATCACCAAATTAATGACTAACCCAACCCTTAATTAAATCACCAAATCATTCCTTAATTAAATTTGAAATCAACCTTTAACCTAACCTAACCATCCCCAACCGAACAACTCATACCCCAGTGCAAGTTAACTAAATCCTAATTCTACGTCAATTCAACTTTGCTCGACTCAAATCTCAACCCTCTGCTCAACTCTACACTTATTATCCAACCCAATCCCAAAATTAACTCGATTCGAAAGCTACATATCTGTATGAAGTCAACTCAATCTAACCTCCCACTAAACCCTAAATCGACCTCAAATTAACCCCTAACCGAACTTCTCACCATCATACCAGTATACGAACCGTCGTACCATCATAACCTTAAATAATCATACCATCATACCACTATTCTATTATACCATCATGATACTATACCATTAAAACATCATAAAATCGTACCATTGTATCAAAGTGATGTCAAATCATTCCAGCATCACACCATGATGTATATCTTACCATCAATCAACCACACCTTCACACCACTATACTATCATATCATCCTAAAATCGTACCATCGTACCATCATACCAATCATACCATCATAACACTAGACCATCGTACCATCATACCATCCCTAAAATCATACTATCATACCATCATATAATCGGTATACCGTCATACTGTCAGGCCATGATATCATCTTACAATCCAACCGTCATACCATTATTTCGCCAAACCATCATACCCTCATACCATCACACCATTATTCTGGAATAAATACCGTCACACCATCATTCTGGAATTACACCATCATACAATAATATCAATTCATACTTTAGTATCATCATAATCTCACACAATCATACCATAATATATATATATATATATATATATATATATATATATATATATATATATATATATATATATATATATATATATCTTCTTACCACGATATCATCATAACATTACACCATCATACCACCATAATATCTTACCCTAATACTATCATATCGGCTAACCTTCTTAACATTATACCATCATTATCATATCATCACCTTAATACCATCATACCATCATACCATCTTACCATCAAACCATCATATCACCATACCATTATACCCTCATACCATCATACCATCATATCATCATCATACTATCGTACCATCGTACCATCATACAATCATACCTTCATACCATCACACCAACATATCATCATACCATTATACCATCATACAGGTTTTCCACTTCAAATTGGACCTTTTACATTCCAAATTCAACTTTTTACCTTTCAAATTGAACCCTTAACAAATTATATGAATGGCCAATTAGGACGGAGCTTGGCTATTGCTTAACCGATTATGATCAAATTTGATATGCTCGTTGGAAATGGGATTCTAAAATGGTTTTTGAATAAAGTTCTGTAATACGGTCAATAAGAATATAACTTAGCTATTTTTAGCCGATTATGATGAATTTTGACGCCAACGAATAAAAGGAAATGTGACCAAAAATTATTTTTAGATGAGGTTGTGAGAAATATGTTAATATGGCTTTTATAATGTTGTCTATCTAGGTTTCTGTGAATCATGCAGCTGTTGAGGTTTCTTTAAGACTAGTATGTTTAACTATTTCAATTGCTTAACGATCAAGATTATTTCCGTAATAATATTCAAGTTCAATATTGAAACTAATAACGGTAGTGCTCATTTCCAATCTGGAACTTCATTAAAATCGGTTAAGGAATAGCAAAGTTCCCTCCTACTTGGCCATATTCCAGAACTTTACCTAAAAATCATTTTAAAATCCCATTACCATTGCCTATGTAAAATTACATTAAAATCCGTTAAAAAATGGACAAGTTCTATCCTAACTGGCCACATTCCAGAATTTTATCAAAAATAATTTTAGAATCCCAATACAGGTTTATTGAAATTCATCATAATCGGTTTAGGAATAGACAAGTTCAATCATACTTGGGCATATTACATGTCAAATTTCTTCATAATAGATTGAGAAATAGGAAAGTTCCATCATACCTGGCCATTTTCCAGAATTTCACCAAAAAATTCAATCCGTGAACGGCCCCCAACTCAACTCTCAACCTAGACGCAAACCCTATGTCCGTACGTGTGTCTGGACATCTGGATGTCTGGATGTCTGAATGTCTATACCCACGGTATATCGAGAACGTTTTGTCCGATTAAGAATTTTCTTTTCACCAAACTGTTTATATGGTCAAGGCGGAGATTTGAAAATATTTTGGAACCTGTACGTCAAGAGGATCGGGTATCTGGTTAGAGAAATATTTACCAATTTTTTACATATATATACTGGTTTGAATATTGAATTGGGCATTGAGTTTGGGATTGAGTTGAAGGTTAAGTTAGGGGTCAATTTGCGGGTTGAGTTGAACTTGAGTTAGAGTTGAGTTGGGGTTGGATTAAGATATAATGAGCAGTTCATTCATTTTGTATATATACTGGTTTGAAGATTTAATTAAAAGAGATTTTGCGGTTGTGTTGGGGGTTGAGTTGGAGGCCATTTGCGGGGTGAATTGGGGTTGAGTTAGGATTGGATTAGTATTTAGTCATCAATTGAGCAATCTATATAAGTGAGTGTTTGTATGTATGTATGTACAGCATATGTGTAAAATATTTAAACAAATCCAGACGGCTTCACCGATTTGAACCAAACTGTATACAACTAGTGTTTAAGATTTAAGAAAGATCACCGTTAATATCTCAAACTTATCTACTTCTTAACGGATTTTAGTGAAATTTGACATCCGCTATGGAAATGTTACATATGTAGTTCTTTAATATGGCCAAGTATGATCAAACGTCCCTATTTCTCAACCGATTGTGATGAAATTTGACATGTGCGTTTGAAATGGGATTCTAAAATTATTTTTATGCAAAATAATAAAATTAAATAAATATTTTACTGAAAAATAAATTTTATGTTAATTTAAATTGTGTATGTTCGGTGTACAAACATTTATACCATATTAACATATTTCTCACAACCTCATCTAAAAATAATTTTTGGTCACATTTCCTTTTATTCGTTGGCGTCAAAATTCATCATAATCGGCTAAAAATAGCTAAGTTATATTCTTATCGACCATATTACAGAACTTTATTCAAAAAGCATTTTAGAATCCCATTTTCAACGCACATCCAAGCTCCATCCTAATTGGCCATTCAAATAATTTGTTAAGGGTTCAATCTGAAATGTAAAAGGTTGGATTTGGATTGTAAAGGTCCAATTTGAAATGTAAAAGGATTGATTTGAAGTGTAAAACCTGTATGATGGTATAATGGTATGATGATATGTTGGTATGATTGTATGAAGGTATGATTGTATGATGGTATGATGGAACGATAGTATGATGACATGATGGTATGATGGTATGAGGGTATAGTGGTATGGTGATATGATGGTTTAATGGTAAGATGGTATGATGGTTTTTAGGTGATGGTATGATGTTATGAAGGTAAGCCGATATGATGGTATGATGGTAAGATATTATGTTTGTATGATGGTACGATGTATGATGGTATAATGGTATGACGTGTTAAATATTTCTATTTAAAAGATGGGACTGATATCACTGAATTAAAGACAGATAATAATATCTAGTGATAACCACACTTTATTTGTCTTATATTTATGTCTGCGCAATAACTATAGCACATGTTATCTTAATAACATATTACGACAAACCTTATATAGAATATATATGTACATTCATTTCACTTCTCTTCTTCTCTTTAGAAATTGACATTATATAAAGCATAGCCTACATTACAACATTATATTGATTGATGAATATGAATACAAATCATATTTCCAACATGACGGTTGGACGGTATGATGATTTCATGGCCTAACAGTATGATGGTATGATTATATGATGGTATAATGGTACAATGGTATGTTTATAAGACGGTATGGTGATGGTATGGTGGTATGATGTTATGATGGTATGTTGGTATGATTATATTATTGTGTGATGGTACGATGTTATGATGATATGGTGGTATAATAGTAAGAAGGTGTGGTGGATTGATCTTAAGATATATATCATGGTGTGATGGTGAGATGGTTCGACGTCACAATAGTACGATGGTGTGACTTTTTGATGTTTTAATGGTATAATATCATGATGGTATTATGGTATAATGGAACAGTTAAATTTGTGTTGGTATAGATGTAGTTCAATACTAACATTATTCACAATTATTGCAGTCTTTTATATACAAATTTCAATATTACAATTATGCATACGTAATATGCTTAGCGAGTGACATACAAAGATGTATGCAAAATCGCATATTTACAATTATATTATCTTTATATGTTTATGATCTACTGCTTATACTATTTAACCGAATTATAATTATTATGGTGTCAGCATTTTATTATTATGTTTATGATCTTAAGACTAAACACTACTTGGCCAACCTCATCCAATTGTGACGAACTATATTTCACAGAATTTCGATCAAAGGGATGTCCATAAAGTCTTGCTCACATTTTCAAATAGGTTGTCTAAGGGACAGTCTTTAAGGCGAAACTGACCCAATTCTGATGAACTTTACGATATATTACCGTATTTAGTACTTTATGTTGGAATACATGTTTTGCTTAAAAATGTGCGGGACACTCGGAACACTTCCAGGATCGGCGCTAAAAATTATTTAAATCAGCAAAAGTAGTAAGGTTCCTTGGTCAACGTGACAAACAGATGGTCCGGCTATCTAAAAATGATTAATAGAACCAGGTTTTTGTTAAAATCACCCCACAGAAAGTTTCAATTGACTTCAAATTTTGTCAATAGGTAGATGCCAGATTGTCACATTTACCAGGTGTGTATATATGAAATCGGAATTTACCAATAAATGGCGCCACCGGGTCGTCGGCGCTATTGTTTTCTTTTGACATCTATCAACAACATCCAATTCATAACCATACAAGTTTCATACAATAATTACGATTTGCGGACATTATTTATTTTTGGTTATCATTTGAAGAAAACTGCTGTAGAAAAACATCGAATGCTTGTATAAGTTTACGGTGAGCCTGCGCTCTTGGCAAATCAATTCAAAAGTGGTGATTTTGACGTGGAAGACCACCAGAAAAGGTTGAAGACAGGGAATTGTAAGCATTGTTGGATGAGGACGACCTTCAAATGGAAAAACAACTCGCATCAATTGAATGTGTCTCGAGGAGCAGTCTCCATACTTTTAAAAGCATTGGGTAAGATCCAAAAGCTGGAAAAGGAGGTTCCGCATAAATTGAATGAAAGACAACAGGAAAATCGAAAAATCATTTACGAAATGTTGCTCGCCAAGTCATTCCCGTACTGTAGAGCTGGCTTCATATTTGTTACTAACAGTTGGATGAACTCCTCGTCCTTATATGGGATACGGCATTGGAGGGTTAAACTCCATAAACTATGGTAAAAATCGAGGAAGCTTTCATTTGGTTGCTGCTTTCTAGCCTCTATAACTCGTCGAATTTCGCAATTAGAACGTCTGTCCTTAAATCTCTCTATAAAATCACGTTTCAACTCAGACCATGTTGCGGCAGGGTTATGCTTTCGGTATGTCCAATACCAATGCAGCGCTACCTCTTTCCATACTGTACTCATTTCTACCATTAATGTTTTAGCGGATAAATTCATCGAAGTAGCCACCGTTTCCATTTGGAAAAGAAACATGTCTATAGTGATACCTGAAGGAGAACCACTGTATGATATACCGCTTCGAGAGAGTTGTCGGTGCCCCGGCAATGTATGGCCGTACTGTGATGAACCTGGCAATGGTAATGGGAATGTGTTTCCCACCAGTAAATGATTTGGTACTTCGAGGTGTGGTGAAATAAATGTGTTATTATGCGGTGCCGGTGGTCCGGACACATATGTATTATCAACCGGACTCAGGCGATTACCAGCAATATTACCATCAGCGACTGAAGTGACAACGGACGTGACTGGATGATTAAGATACTGCAACTGGTGTGGGTAGATTTCAATTGTCAATGAGCTTGTTTTATTATTTTCCTCATTCCTTTCCTTACAAGCAATGAATCACTGTTACTGTAGATTACTTCTACTTCATGCTCATCATCAATGTCTGTGATCCGTAATTGTTAATTTGAGTTTATTAGTTAAGTCGTTGATTACATATTACAGTTTGTTCAATTTTATTTTTATTTCTTTTGGGTTTTTAGGTTAATAAATTATTTAGCAAATTTTATTAAATATATTTAGTATAATTTAAAAATTTCATTGAATTCATATTTTTGTCTTTCACACTCATCATCAATCTACAAAATCTCACATACCCACCAATGTTAAACCTGATATCGGCAAGGTCAACGGTTCTTTCAATTTTCGTAGTATTTCATAGAAAACTAGATCGAAGGATTACTGGAAAACAAGAGAATTCAAAAGATCCAGTATTCTTTCGTCAATCATTACGGCAGACACGGGAGATATGAGACCTTATGTAGAGGTCACTATTAATAATCAACCATACAAGGGTCTCCTCGATAGTGGAGGTAATATAAGTGTTTTGGGGCGCGGATCCAAAAAATTGTTATCCGATCCAACGGTTAAATTTCATAACTTTCCGACTCATATTAGCACCGCTAGTGGACAATCCCAACGCGTTTGCGGATATATTCATGCGCTGGTTAGCTTTAATACTCAAACTCACTCTATGTTGTTATACATTATACCCTCATTGGAACAACCGCATTATTTAGCCATACCATTATAGACAAATTCCCTGCCAGTTCCAAACTAGGACTTGGTAAGACCACCTTGCTAACGCATGTCATTGATGTCGGAGATGCCAAACCGGTGAAGCAACGGTTTTACTCGGTGTCACCAGCAAGGCAGAAGCTAATGTATGTATGACGCACTGGATAGGATGCTGGATTTAGATGTGATTGAGGAAAGCCAAGGCTCTTGGTGCTCCCCAATAGCTCTAGTAACTAAAGCGAATTGCAAAGTACGTTTATGCTTGAGATGACCGTCAAGGATGCGTACCCGCTGCCTTTGATCAATGGATTGTTCGGTCGTTTCGATCAAACAAGATACATTTCGACGATTGATCTCAAAGACGCCTTTTGGCAAATCTCACTCGACCCACAATCCAGAGACAAGACGGCGTTTACAATTCCTGGACGGCCCTTATATCACTTTAAAGTCATGCCATTCGGGCTGTGCAATGCCCCTCAAGCTTTATGTCGGCTCATGCATCCATGTGAGGCGTCGCTATGTACAAACGATCTTACAAAAAACGGTTGTCCTACATTAAAATTTCTTTTTCGACTGCGAAGATTATATCGCCTGGAAACTTTTTCGTAACCGACTTTTAAATGATGGACGATCTTCTCTCTGACCATGTTTAGTCGATCTGGTTCCCAACTATTGTATATGTAAAAATATTATATTGAATATTTGAGTATATTGTACTATTGTATTGGACATACGGTGTTTTTATGTAAATACGGTATTACGGGATTGAGATAATAAAAGGCAGATTAAAAGTGAACGTTGAACAAGCAAGTCGTTTTTTATTTTTATATGAGATCAAAAAACATAACAATTTGGCGACGAGGATGGGATCCGAGTTTTTGATTTAATTAATTTTCGATTTAATTAAATTAATATTGCAACAGTTAATATTGCAAAAGAAAACGGACACAAATTAAAACAATTTTGTACGAAAACACGTAAAAAAAAAAAAAAAAAAAAGTTATAATTGTGTAGTGAGGTGCATTGTGAAAAAAAAAAATTGAAATGGTTGGATTGATTGGAAATCTTGAGCCATTTGTTCCAGGCGGTAATTTTTATGCATATGAGGACCGGTTAAATCAATTGTTTTTGGTTAATGCTGTTAAAGAAGAAGCCAAAACGCCACTATTGATCACCATCATTGGCGCTGAGATATATGACGTCCTGTTATCATTAACCGTTCCGGAATTACCGTCAACAAAAAGTTTTGATTTTTTAATTAAAAAATTAAAAGAACACTTCGCACCAGTACAAAATAAAAGAGCCGAGCGTTACAAATTCAACAAAGCATCGCAGGAGGAGGGTGAGTCAATTACCGAATTCATAATTAGAATCAAAAGTCTATCGCAAACATGTCAATTTGGCGATTTTATGGAGAGAACGGCAATCAAAGACTCTCTTGCTGTTTTAAAGTCATCGACCGGTACTACTACAACAACAACTCAAACAACCGTTGCTAGTACAGCTGCAACTGGTTCAGTCGTAGCTAGTATCAAAAACCATATTTTGGAAGATGCGCTTACTGATCGTTTTATCATGGGTCTCAGAAACGATAAAATACAACAGATGCTTTTAAATAATGATAGTTTAACGTTCACCGATTGTTGTAACAAGGCATTAAATGTTGAAATGGCCGAGAAAGCATCTCAATTCATACAACCTGGTGGTCAATTTGCGGTGCAGTCAAATCAGTCCGGGCCAAATCAGCAATTTCGTCGTCGTAGAAATAAGCATTGGAACAAAAACAACAATAGAAGTCAAAATCAGTCAAATTCGAATACCGTCAATCAAAATAATTCGAATAAGAAATTTTCAAGTGGTCAAGAATGTCGTCGTTGTGGAAGGCCCCATGACGAAAATCAGTGTCCGGCAAAAAATTGGACGTGTTTCACATGCAATAAGATGGGTCACACGTCAAAAGTATGTCGTCAAAAAACCGTCAACACTATAAACAGTTTAGAAGCACCAGTCGAGTCCGTTATTATCAATTGTGAAGTCGAAGGTCGTCAAATGGATTTCGAGGTGGACACAGGAGCATGTGCTACTGTGATGTCAAGAGAAGAATACTTAAATAAATTTAATAACCTTAAATTGGTCAAAAAAGTCAATAATTTTATTACTGTTACAGGTGAAGGTATTAAAGAGTGTGGACACATTGAAGTACGAGTGGGTTTCCGTGGTTTTCAGCATCAATTACGCATCGTGGTTATCGACAGTGACAGGTCATTTCGGGCATTAATGGGACGAAATTGGTTGGACGTACTATTTCGAACATGGAGAGGTAAATTTTTAAATTTTTCTATTGATTTTTTCGAACAGTCTAAATTAGCTACGTTAAATGTCAATCAATTAAATTCGGAAATAAAAAGTAAATTTCCGAGAATTTTTGAATCGTCTCTAAGTTATCCGATTGAGGGGTATACGGCGGATATTGTCTTAAAACCGAACCAGACACCAATATTTCACTGTGCTTATACGGTTCCATATAAATTAGTCGATAGAGTAAATGTTGAATTGGACCGTTTATGTGAAGAGGGAATTTTAAAACCAGTGAGGCATAGTAGATGGGCGAGTCCAATAGTGATCGTACCTAAAGCCGATGGTAGTCTACGTATCTGCGTCGATTGTAAGGTCACAATCAATCAGTGTATACAAATGGAGCACTACCCACTACCCCGTCCAGACAACATCTTTGCTAGTTTGGCAGGTTGTCGATATTTTTGTGTCATAGACTTAACGGGTGCCTACCAACAGTTAGCCATCTCACAGGAGTCTCAAGAGCTTCTTACAATCAATACCCACCGTGGTCTATTTTGTTATAATAGATTAGCATTTGGCGTCGCCAGTGCGCCGTCCATTTTCCAATCGGTAATGGATCGGATAATAGTCGGGTTGGATGGCGTGTTTGCTTATCTCGACGATATTTTGATCGGAGCTGCAAACATTGATGACTGTAAGGCAAAGCTATTTTCAGTTTTAGAAAGACTGAATAAGCACCGAATTCAGGTAAATCTGGACAAATGTAAATTTCTCAAAACAACTGTAAAATATCTAGGTCATACAATTACTGAAGATAGAATAAGTCCAAATTTAGAGAAAGTAAAAGCTTTAGTGGATGCCCCTGAACCTGAAAATGTAACTCAACTTCAAGCATATCTTCGCGTTTTGTATAATTTATTGCGAGAAGACGTTAACAAATTTGAGTGGGGGCCGGAATGTCAAGATGTTTTTGAAAAAAGTAAAAAGTTAATTTTGAATAATGACGTTTTGGAGCTGTACGACCCGAAAAAACCAATAATAGTTGCCACGGATGCGAGTCCATACGGTGTAGGGGCGGTGCTATCACACCTGGTAAATGGTGTAGAAAAACCAGTTTTGTTTGCCTCAAGCACTTTGTCGCCGGCAGAAAAAAATTACTCGCAGCTACATCGTGAGGCATTAGCAATTATTTTTGCAATGCAAAAATTTCATAAATATCTGTATGGCCAAAGCTTCGAGATCAACACTGATGCTCAAGCGCTTAGAGAAATTTTTGGACCAAGCAAAAGAAATTCGGCAGTGGCATGTGCGAGGTTACAGCGCTGGGCCATCATATTATCGACTTATGATTATAAAATCAAATTCAAAAAAGGTTCAAAAATGGGTCATGCCGATGGGTTATCTAGATTACCATTGTCAAATGGAACGGAAGTACAGTCCGGATCGATAAACTATTTTAAGTTTTCCAACGATTCATTGATTGACGAAAAAGTCATTCGTCAAAGTCTAGGCGACGATCCAATCCTTGGCAAAGTTCGTGACTATGTTCATAAGGGTTGGCCGAATCAGGTATCGGATGAAATTGTACGATTCTTTAAAAAACGAAATAATTTAGCAATTGAAAATGGAAATTTGTTTTACTGGCATCGAATAGTTATTCCCACTAGCATGAGAAAATCAGTACTTAAGTTGCTACATGAAAATCATACGGGGGTAGTTCGAATGAAGCAAATCGTTCGATCATATGCGTGGTGGCCAAATTGCGATTTGGACATTGAGAATGTATCACAAAGTTGTGACGTATGTGAAAAAACACAAAATGTACCAAAAGAAATCGTCAATACGTCGTGGCCAGAAGCTACGTTTCCGATGGAAAGAATCCATATCGATTTTTTTTACAGTTTTGGCAAAACATTTTTATTAATAGTTGATGCTTACAGTCGATACGTAGATATAGTAGTCATGCCGTCAACAAATTGTAAGACAGTTGTGAACAAGTTAATGGATTTTTTTTGTGTTTTTGGTTTACCCTCGGAAGTGGTGTCAGATAACGGGCCACCTTTCGTGTCATATGAATTTAAAATTTTTTGTAAAAAACATGGTATAAAATGTACTAAGACGCCGCCCTATCACCCCCAGTCGAATGGTTTGGCGGAGAGAAACGTTCAATCGGTAAAAAGAATATTCAAAAGATATTGTGTCGAAAAAAATGATATGTCATTGGCCGATAAAATTAGAAAATTTTTAATTTATCAACGCAATTCACCGTCAGCTTATTCCGCGGAAACACCCTCGGAAAAAATGTTTAAATTTAAACCGAAAACATTATTAGATTATTTAAATGAAAAGAAGAAAACAAAGTTTGATTTGGAAGAGAAAAATAAACATTAAATACCAGTATCTGACAAACAAAATTTAACCAAAAGTGAAAAGACGCGTTATAAAAATAAATTTGAAGAAAAAGAAGTAGTAATGTATCGAAGTCATTTTAAAAATTTTGTTCGTTGGATACCGGCTAAAATTATGAAAATTATAAGTCCATTAACATATTTAATTAAAATTAATGATTGTATAAGATATGTTCACGAAAATCAAATAAGGAAATCTAAACTACAAAAAAGATTTGTAAATCTGAATGTAGGTAGCTCGAATGATAAGTGTGATATTGTTGGGGAAACTGATGAGGAAAGTAGTTATGATGAACAATCGGAAGTTTCTGACTCACAAGCAAGTTCCGAATCAATTTCTTTACGCAAATCAAAACGATCACGAAAGGCACCGAAACGGTTTACATTTTCCGAATTTGATTAATATTTTTTTATATATATTTACCTACATTGTTAAACTTAAAATACATACCTAGTTTTAATAATTGAATTATAAAAGTTGAAATATAAAAATTGAGGTATGAAAATTAGAATAGATTAGATGTAGTCATTTTTTTTAAAGGGGGAAGTTAGTTACATCCGCATCATCCAACAACACATGTTAATCCTAACACGAATCAATAATATAATCAATGTTATCAATACAATATATTGTATTACATAGTATATATTATATTCATACATAAATATAATTTTTAAAGATAAGATTAAATCAATATTTTATCAACACAAAAATAAAACAAAAACAATAAAACCCTTTTTGTGATCATGCATATCAACAGAAAAATAAAATATAATAATCATACCATATGTTACATAAACACAATCTTTTCATTATTGTATAATCTCATATAAATACTCTCATGTAATATAATTAGTTGTTCATTCCTTTTTCAAACATTATACAGTTTAAGTGAAATAAAGTACAAACAAAAATCGAATATTATATTATTTTTTTTATTTAAATACCACATTACGCTGAATAAAATAACATTGGTCGCTCCGTAAAAAAAATAAATTTATTATATCGGCCACAAACCACGATATAATTAGTTATTGTATATGTAAAAATATTATATTGAATATTTGAGTATATTGTACTATTGTATTGGACATACGGTGTTTTTATGTAAATACGGTATTACGGGATTGAGATAATAAAAGGCAGATTAAAAGTGAACGTTGAACAAGCAAGTCGTTTTTTATTTTTATATGAGATCAAAAAACATAACACCAACAACAACTTTCGTAGTCCATAATCTAACCCATTAAGGGCCATGTGTTGACCGAAAACGAGATAATGTGGCGAGTATTGGGTGGAATCATGTATTACGTTTCGGAGTGCTGCGCCTATTTCGTACAGATGTTTATCCCATTCGTTGTATTCTTCTTACTCGATGTAGGAACGAATTGCGGAAAGTATAATGTCCGATTAACACGTTCCGAAGCATTACTTTGTGGAGAGTAGACTGGTGTACGAATGTGCGAGATTTTATATTTTGAAATTAACTCCTGGATCAATTTAGAGGTAAGCTGTTTTCCGTTATCCGATGTTACAATTGTAACATGTTGTTTGTTTATTCGATGGGATGTTCTTCGCCTTTCAAATCGGATTGAAATAAGACGCTGCTTACGCCTGCGGTACTGGCGTCGCATTGAATGTAAAATGGTCTACTATAATTTGGCTTAGCCAATACAGGTGCCGAGGACAAAGCTTGAGAGTTGAAAGCTTCTTCTGCCGCGACCGACCATTTAGCTTTAGCGGAATTCCCACTTAAGTCAGTTAAGGGGGCAGCTAAGGGGGCAACATTTTTGATGAATCGGCGATACCATCCGCACATTCCCAGAAATCGCCGGATTTGTTTTGTTGTTTTCGGATGCGGAAATTCCATTATTGCCTTGCATTTATCTGGGTTTGTGCGGATGCATCCATGCCCCCCAAGAGATAGCCCAAATAATTTACTTCCTGTAAAACAAACTGACTTTTGGTCAGGTTAAATGGTTAAACCGGCCTCCGTTAATAAACGCGCAACTTCATCCAAAAGCACGAAATGCTCTTGCAAATTGGCCGATGTGATCAACAGATCGTTCAAATAAACAAAGATTTTGTCGTGGAGTTGATACGCGATGCATGAGCCGACATAAAGCTTGAGGGGCATTACACAGCCCGAATGGCACGACTTTAAAGTGATATAAGGGCCCGTTCAGAAATTGTAAACGCCGTCTTGTCTCTGGATTGTGGGTCGAGTGGGATGTGCCAAAAGGCGTCTTTGAGATTTGTTTGATCGAAACGACCCAACAATCCATTGATCAAAGGCATCGGGTACGCATCCTTGACGGTCACCTTATTCACTTCTCTTGCATCCAAGCATAAACGTGCTTTGCCATTCGCTTTAGTTACTAGAGCTATTGGCGAGCACCAAGAGCTTTGGCTTTCCTCAATCACATCTTAGGCCAGCATCCTATCCAGTTCGTCATACATTAGCTTCTGCCTTGCTGTTGCTTCACCGATTTGGCATCTCCGACATCAATGACATGCGTTAGCAAGGTGGTCTTACCAAGTCCTAGTTTGGAACTGGCAGGGAATTTGTCTGTAATGGTTGTAACGAAATGTTAAAACGATTTCGTGTACAAAAAAAAAATCAAACAAACAAGAATACTGGACACAGCACATGTCTGGCTAAAGACTCACGGCGATGGGGTGGGTGAATTCTCCAGCATCCTGTTTGTTCTTGAAAAAGCTGTGTTGATAAGCCGATTGAAAAAAAAACAACAATACACTCAACACTTCCACTTGTCCAATCATCACCATAATTAACTTAATTTAATTCATATCTTATAATAATAAACAAATGATTTTTTTTTTCTTACTTGCCCTCCAACGGTGCACGGATGCGGTTATGTTTTCCTGATGATTCTTCAAAATGATTGGAGGAGAAATAACTTTATGTCGATCAGCAGTTTCTATGTACTAATTATTGTTTGTATAGTACTCGAATTTATTTACAGATGTAATAGTTGCAATTTGGAATAGAATTATAAATCGATAAATACGTTATAATATTCAATAAAGATTGATCTTGAATTATTATTATGTTTATTTTTTGTTTTTGTTATAGTTTTAGGTACATCACGATATTCATGACCATTTCAACTTTTCACTTTGTCAATTTATTGTACATTAACTATTGTTTGTTTAACTTATATAATTAATTTTTATTTTATTTTATAAAATTATGTAGTTTCTGATTACCCTTAACTTTGTTCATATAAAGCTAATAGCATTAAAAGCTGGCGTCGTTTTTAGAAAGGTGTAACATAACTTTTCAAGGTTGTACCAAATTATTAATCTAATTTTCACACAATTTTATTTATTAATTTCACATATGTTTTATAGAACTGTTTAAAATTAAAGTTTCCACTAATTCACTCGGAAAATAAAGTACTAGGTTTTTACACTCACGAGATGAATTTTAAAATATGGTTCACGTTTTATTTTAATTTTTTTTAATGGGTTTAAGCACAACGGTTATTATCAACGACAAATCGAAGTGGATTGGTTAATTATTACAAAAATGAAAACATTGATTCTTATTTTAATTTATTTATATTTTACTTAAACTTTTATTTTTATTTATTAGAGTTTATATTTATAAAATAATTAATGAATTAAATTGTTTAGTTTTGTTTTTTTTTTATTAATTAATTTTAATCTTAATAAAATATATACAAAAATAAAATTAACTTTAATATCGATATAAATAAATACACATTTTATTTTTATAATTATCCTATGATTTCGAATCACGCCACTCAACTGATTCTTCATCAACCACCAAAAACAGATTGGTTTTTTTTTATACGGGATTTTTCATTTTTTTTTTCTTCTGTTATCGACCTGTCTTTTTATTATCATTATCACAAATTTTTTTACAGTCCCCAAAAAAGATGCAAAATAATTGTAATTGAATCAAAGTGATTCGTTACATGGTATCCAACTTTTTTTGCACTTCTATTGACAAAATGTGGAATTTTTCCGAATGTGTGATCTCTGAATTTTCGGAAGTAAAATTCAAGGAATAGAGTTTTGGAATGATCCTGAATTGATTCCAGAAATCTATCCCTAAATAATGCGGTTGTTCCAATGAGGGTACAATGTATAACAACATAGAGTGAGTTTGAGTATTAAAGCTAACCAGCGCATGAATATATCCGCAAACGCGTTGGGATTGTCCACTAGCGGTGCTAATATGAGTCGGAAAGTTATGAAATTTAACCGTTGGATCGGATAACAATTTTTTGGATCCGCGCCCCAAAACACTTATATTAGCTCCACTATCGAGGAGACCCTGGTATGGTTGATTATTAATAGTGACCTCTACATAAGGTCTCATATCTCCCGTGTCTGCTGTAATGATTGACGAAAGAATACTGGATCTTTTGAATTCTCTTGTTTTCCAGTAATCCTTTGATCTAGTTTTCTATGAAATACTACGAAAATTAAAAGAACCTCTGACCTTGCCGATATCAGATTTAACATTGGTGGGTATGTGAGATTTTGTAGACGAATTAGTAGAATCAGAGGCTATGGTTGGGCTTAGATTGGTGGTTATGTTATAATGGTTGGAAATGAGAATGTCTAGTTTAGCGGACTGGAAGAGCGAAATGGCTCTACGGTTTCGATCTCACGTGGAGCGATAAATTCTTCGTAGCAAATTCCGGATCTGTGTTGCTGGCTGCATCTTCTCGAGAAGTTCTGGGTGTTAGTATTGTCGGCGGCCTTTGGCTCCCAGAGCGGCTACGTTAGCTTCCGGAGAAAATATGCCTTCAGGTGTACTCATCTCGACACCTTCGCCATAACGATTTACCTGCAGTTCATTTATCACTCGTCGGTTGATCGGAGAAATTGCTCGTGCAATACGGAAACGTTTGAAAGTGTCCTCCCATGCAGTACAACTTTTTATCAGCTCATTTATATTAGTAAAATGTCGATCTGTTAGATGGTACTGTAGAGCTGGCTTCATATTTGTTAATAACAGTTGGATGAACTTCTCATCCTTATATGGGATACGGCATTGGAGGGATATAAATTCATCCGATTATCACTTATTTGCGTCGATGAGGCATGGGCTTGCTGAATAGTACTTCACTCCCTACGAAAATGTACGAAAATATATCGATAACTGGTTTGCCTCAAAAGAAGAACAGTTTAAAATGTATAACTACTATTGTATAAGATCGACCACCCCGAATGCGAACGAAGAAGTAAAAGATGTTTACTGAACGCACCGACTAATTGCGATAGAACGCACCCGTATACATCTGGTCATACCACGTCGTATTTGAGTTTATCCCTTTCTTTTTTTTTGTATAACGTTTTTTCCTTTCCTTTGTCATTACTCTGTATTCTGTTCTTGCGATATAACCTCAATAAATATTATACGTAATAATACATAATTCTGAGTATTTTATTCGTGCGACAAGCATAATATTATACATTTTGGTGCCTCCTGTGAGGAAGTGAATTCAATTTAAGTGTATTCAGTGTGAATCTAGTGAATCGAATTTCAAAGGAAATCTCGGAGAAATAAAATCACGTGGAACGAGAGAATTTCATTTTTTGCGCATACCGTTATATCGAGCAACGCTCAAATTGAGAATGGCTGCATTAAATTTGCGCGCATCTGCCCGCTCATCGATTTCGTGCATGCTGCTTGCGGTAGAGGCGAATGGTTATGCTCCCGATCGAGTGGAGATTGAACAAACATTGCGGAACATCGAAGCTCATTTTAACCGATTCGTAGAAAATCATTTGAGTTTGGTTGGTGAAGCGCAGCCAGATGCAATCGCTGCCCACGAGGAACTATTTGCCCAAACTGAATCATCATACGACAAGGTTTGCATCAAATTACGCCGATTTCTTGCGAGTTACAAACCTGAGCCGGTGTGTGAGACCGGACGCATTCATGCCGTAGACATGCGCATGGATCCATTATCTATTCCTGCCTTTGATGGAAGGCCAGAGAACTGGCTCGTATTCAAGGATTTGTTCGAGGCTCTTGTCCATAATCGGGCCGATCTGGAACCAACATACAAATTAGCCAAACTTCGACAATGTGTTAAAAGTGAGAATGTTCCTATGGTCGCTGGTGTTTACACTGGTAGTTACGAACAAGTGTGGACCGAACTCAAGCAACGTTATGATAATCCACGCCGTTTAGTTGAGACCCACGTTAATCGTCTGCTTGATCTGCCTGATCACCCGCCTGATCAGCAACGAGCTTTGCAAGACATCATCGACTGCATCCGCAGTACATTGCGCGCATTGTCAGTCATGAAACTACCGACGGATAAATGGGACGCGATAATTTATCCAATTATATTAAGGAAATTGCCAAGAGCCGCGAGCAGCCAATGGGCAATGAGCCTTTCGGATGAAGAATTGCCGAAACTCGACGATATGCTAGTATATTTTGAGCGACGGGCATTGAATATGCCATCATCGACCCCTCGGGTAGATATATCTCAGGCAAGTAACCGAGGTAGGTCTTATCGAATGCTTCGTGCAAATGTGGCTGCAACTAACTCACCACATCAATCTACTTCAAAACGAGCATCGCTATCAGCAGTGATTTGCCCACATTGTTCAGGTCCACATCGCGTTTATAGATTCCATAATTTCCAGAATTTGAGTGTACATCAGCGCTGGGATGTAGTGAAGAAACTCATGTTATGTTTTAATTGCTTGAATCCTAATCATACTCATGGAGAAAAAAAAAATGGAATGTCGATCGGGTATGTGTGCACTTTGCAATCAGAAACATAATTCCCTATTGTGTGAGCAGACAAAGGGAATGGGTGCTGTTCAGCGACAACCAGCTCGAGCGCCAATGCCAGCTACAATACAATCATCGCCTGGCACATTGCCGAGCAAGCCACCGGAGATCAATAATCAAGAAGCATGACTGACCGACCACATTCAGTTATTCATACTACATGCCAACAGTGTCGTTTTGCTTGCCACCGCAAACGCATTTATACTGGATCGGCTTGGAAACAGTCACCTTTGTCGATTACTTTGTGACCCGGGATCTCAAGTGAGCTTTATTACTGAATCGGTGTTTAACAATCTGAATCTTCACAGAAAACGATGTGAGATAGCTGTCGAAGGAATTGGCGCATCAACTAATACCTACACCCGCGGCCAGGCGACACTTATCATGCGCTCTAGGGTAGAACCCACCTTCGAATTGCAATTTGAGGCATATATATTACGCTCAATCACGTCGGCAATGCCAGCGACGTCGATTGATGCTGATTGTTGGAAACATTTGCGTAACTTACAGCTGGCTGATCCGGGATTTACTAAGCCTGGACGTATCGATATTTTGATCGGTTCCGATATCTGGGGAAGTATAATAAAACACGGAATTATCACTGGCCATCGCAACGAGCCATGTGCGATTCGAACACATCTGGGTTGGGTTGTGTTTGGGCCTGTTATGAATAATACAACCTCTGATCGACCATTACACACATTTACAGCCAACAAATGTGTCGGTGAGCAACGACTTGATGAATTGCTTCATAAGTTCTGGGAACTCGAAGAACCCGTAACTAATTTCGATCCTGCTCCAGATCCATGTGAGAAGATTTTCGAAACCACTGTCCGCCGCAACGAAGATGGTCGCTACAGTGTTCAAATTCCATTTCGTCCTAACGCCCAAGCGCTTGGGAATTCTCATCAATTGGCACTTCGACAGTATCATCAATTGGAAAGAAGACTTAGCAGCAATTCCGAATTACGAACAAAGTACGTGAGGTTTATGCGGGAATATATAGCACTAAACCATATGGAAGCGGTGGCCGATTCTCGAGGCGATCCTTCGCAATCATATTATATTCCGCATCATGCTGTCGTCGAAAAGTTTAGAGTGGTATTCAATGCATCGGCCAAAACAAGTAACGGTGTGTCACTGAACGACACACAACTGGTCGGCCCACAACTACAAGACACTCTTGTCAATATAATATTTCGCTTCCGTAGACGGAAAATCGCCATTACAGGCGATATTGAAAAAATGTTCCGCCAAGTCGAAATTGATCCACGTCATCGACGATGGCAGCAGATATTGTGGCGTGAATCATCAACGGAGCCACTACGGACATATCAATTGAAGACAATTACTTACGGTATGGCATGTGGACCATACCTTGCTATTCGGACGCTACGACAATGTGCAATGGACAACCACCAGATAATCACTGATGCCAGCCGGGCAGTAGCAGCCCGCCACAGCATTCTGCATAACTTTTATATGGACGATTTCCTAGACAGCGTGGATTCTCCAAGTGAAGCAGTAGCTCTGGCGTTCGATATTGATTCTATATTATGACAAGGCAAATTTCATTTAAGAAAATGGAATTCAAATGATGCAGAAACAGTTGCAGCGCTTGTTGGTTCACAACCAACTGCTCCAGAACTTGATCTCAGCGATTCTGATACGACAGAACTGGGTCTTCATTGGAACCCGATCACCGATCAACTGTTCTACAAAATCAACATGTGTCAATCAGACGCCATACCTACTAAACGTCTCGTTCTTGGTGACATAGCTAAACTCTATGATCCAACGGGCATGTTGGCACCAGTAATAGTGGCCGCAAAAATATTCATCCAGGTTTTATGGCGTGAGAAACTTGATTGGGATACACCCCTACAAGGCGAACTACGAACAAACTGGCTAACATTTCGCAACGGTTTACAACAATTGGCACAGATCCGTGTTCCGCGTTGGCTTGGTATAAGACAAGCTGGGACAATAACGCTTCATGGATTCTGTGATGCAAGCAGCAAGGCATACGCAGCCGTAGTTTACATGCGGATAATCGATGATGAGGGTCATATAAATGTGTCTTTGGTAAGAGCAAAGACGAAGGTTGCGCCTGTGAAGGAAATCACAATTCCTCGGCTAGAATTGTGCGCCGCTCATCTCCTTGTAAAGGTTATCAATAATGTACGTATTGCGCTTCAACTAACTGGTGCGGATTACACGTTGTGGAGCGACTCGAGCATTGTATTATGTTGGCTACGCAAACCAGCGACGACTTTGAAACAATACGTGTCAAATCGAGTGAGCTACATCCAGCAGCATTCCGATGTCCAGCAATGGCGACACATCCGCACAGAACACAATCCAGCAGATTGCGCCAGTCGCGGAATATCACCAACCGCACTAGAAGGCCATTCCCTATGGTGGAAAGGCCCCTCATGTTTATATAAAGTATCGACCGATGTTGATGAACCACCAACGCTGACTTCACCGGAGCAAGAGATATTTGTCAACGAAACAAAACCGTTCCGTACATTACTCAGTACGAATCCCAGGTGGAAGATCACTACATGCGTCGACGGTGGAGATCGGATCCCACTCATTGAGCGATTTAGCACTTTACAAAGAGTGTTACACACGACGTAAATTGTATTACGTTTCCGACCACCTGGACGGAAATATTGGCGAACTAAGTTCATAGCGGCATCTGAGACTGAGGCTGCGCTGCTTCTGCACATACGCGAAGCACAAGGTAATGCATATCTTACTGAAATTAATTCATTAAAATCTCGTTGTAGTGTCGACGCAACTAGCAAATTGCTTGCACTTAATCCATTTCTGGATGACAAGGAGATTCTGCGTGTCGGCGGACGGCTGACTCATGCGGATCTTCGATACGATCAGCGTCATCCGAGGATTTTGCCAAAGGAATGTACATTGGCTCGGTTACTTATTAATCATGCGCATATTGTCACGTTACATGGTGGTATTCAAGAAATGTTGCAATACCTAAGAAGACGATTCTGGATTGTTCATGGTCGTGCATTGGTAAAAACTTTCATCCATCAATGTGTCACCTGCAAACTCTATCAGCGAGCAATGCAACAGCAACAGATGGCGTCGTTGCCACGTTCACGTGTTCTGGTAGCCCCACCATTCACAAATACTGGGCTAGATTACTGTGGCCCATTTAATGTCCGAGTGGGCGGACGACGGGCAATAACGACAACAAAAACATATGCAGTGATCTTTATTTGTATGAGCACCAAGGCTGTACACATAGAGGTTGCCGAAGATCTGTCGACTAGATCATTTTTAGATGTATTCGACAGATTCATTAGTCGACGCGGCTACTGTACCACACTCTGCAGCGATAACGGAACCCAGTTTGTTGGCGCAGACCGGCTAATGCAACGTGAACTCTGCGAGTGGAGCAACACTCATGCTCAACAGCATATCGCAGATGCCGGTGTTAGATGGCAATTTATAACGCCTGCCGCACCGCATCATGGTGGCCTATGGGAGGCAGCGGTCCGATCAGCCAAAAAACATTTAGTGCGGATCATTGGCAAACAACCGATGTATTATCATCAATTGAACACGCTTCTCATACGAATCGAAGCGTGTCTCAATTCCAGACCGATCATAGCGCTTCATGATGATCCGGGGGGAGGTCTTGCTTTAACCCCTGGCGAATTTCTAATAGGACGACCAATAACAGCACGGCCTGAACCAACTGTTCCAGATGTTCCAGGAAATCGACTGAAATATTGGCAGCAACTACAACGAATGTACCAACAATTCTGGAAGCGTTGGCAACAGGAATATCTCACTTTATTACAAGCACGTAGTAAATGGGCCCGAGCGGAGCCAAATTTGCAAATAAACGACATCGTTGTCATTCAACAAGATAACCTACCACCATCTCGATGGCGCATAGGGCGCATTATCAAAATACATCCGGGCAGTGATGGGCTGGTACGTGTAGTAACGATTGAGTACAATAGCGATCAAAAAACATCTGATGGACAGCTAATCAAACATCAATGTCAGCGACCGATCCAGAAGGTATGCCGGCTAATTTCAGCACATGGGAAAGTTCCAAACCGGACCGGTTTGGCCGGGCAGGAATGTATAAGATCGACCACCCCGAATGCGAACGAAGAAGTAAAAGATGTTTACTGAACGCACCGACTAATTGCGATAGAACGCACCCGTATACATCTGGTCATACCACGTCGTATTTGAGTTTTTCCCTTTCTTTTTTTTTGTATAACGTTCTTTCCTTTCCTTTGTCATTACTCTGTATTCTGTTCTTGCGATATAACCTCAATAAATATTATACGTAATAATACATAATTCTGAGTATTTTATTCGTGCGACAAGCATAATATTATACAACTATCATAAGATGAACATGTACTATTTACTAAAAAATTCCGGTTCCATATTTACACACCATTTACACATCATCAACATTAAACAAAAAATCGTTAGTTTTGAGAAAATCTATTTGGCAGTGTTCTACTGCAACCCCTTCAATTATAGAATCAATAAAAACCTGGAACACAATTTTTTTTCGCAATTACAATACTTTCCATTATAACTTCGTTATAATGGGAAGAGTAAAAATTCAGTTACTAATGATCATCGACCAAAAACATTTCGCATTAGGCACGGCTTATCTAAACGTACTAAAATAGTTCAACTATTGATAAAAATTTTTTTTTCGAAAAAACACAGCATGAATAATTTGTTGACAATCAATTCTGAAAATTACCATGTATCCACAGGTCTGATAAACATATCTATACGACTGCACAGTTTCGAATTAGTCTTTAATTGGACATTTTGGTTGTGACTCTAAAAAATGATTTTGTGACGAAGTTATTTAAACAATAAAGTTCCCTGTTAAACCACACAATTCAAAATATTATAGGCTGTTATCGTCGTTAACCCCAAATAGTTGTGCTATAAAATTTGCAGTCAAATCGTAGCGAAAACCGCAACGGATATATTTTATCGGCCGGATTAGATCGACCGGAATCATTGAATATAAAAGTCGTGAAAATTAGATTTTAAGTTGTTTGTGTCTCTGGTTCATCCAGTTATTATTGGATTTTTTTAAATAATTGGATGTCATAAAATGGTGAGTTGTGCTTTTGTAATGTGACGATATTCTTAATCCGACCACTACAAAAATAAAAAAAAATGCTTTTAATTTACTTATCAGCCATTCTTCAAAAAAAAAGCAACCAACATGCCTGTGGAAGAAGAAGAAAATGAAATTCCTGTTAAGCAATTACCACGGAAAAGTATTACACCAATCACGCCACTTAAGGGCCGTTCATGTACCGATGTCATATGCTTACTATTTTTCATTGTATTTCTTGTGGGCTGGCTATTTATATCGATTTATGGTAAAGTAACTGTACCAGTTAAAATACTGGATAACATATGACATTAATCATAACATTTTTTCCTGATTACAGCTTTCAAACAAGGTGATCTACAACAAGCTTTACTACCCACCGATTCCAAAGGATCAAAATGTGGAATCGACCCGGACGTACAAAATAGAACAAAACTTGTATTTTTTGACATTTCGGAGTGCGTAAATCTTCTAACTCCATTGAGTGGATGTCAAACACCACATGTTTGTGTACACGAATGTCCACATGAAAATTTTTTTCTATTCTTTAACCAAAACTTAAGTGCCACCCAGCTACAAGAGAAAATGATTTGCGTAGATGGTTTTGATAAAAGACAAATTGTCAGTTATGAAACGGCAAAAATCTTTTCAAATGGTTTACATTCACCATGTGCTTATTATTATATTCAGAGCACAGAGAGTATGTACAGATATGTCAAAATGACTTGCAATGATTACTAATCGATTTATTTTTTTAGTTCAAAATCGCTGTATTCCAATGATGACGCCTGAATTACTTGAAGATGTTCTTAAAGAAATTGAAAAAGTTACAAATGTTGATAAAATTAATCCGTTACAGTCACAATTGGAGAACGTAAAACGAATATTCGGCAAAAATAATGTAAAAAATCACCTAAATCCTGCTTTGCTTAAAAACTGTTTGCTTCTGTTGCCTATAGAATCTGTATAGAGCTTAGAATTTTCATCAAATATTTAGGTTGGCGTTATGATTGTTGGGGACATACAAAAATTGTATGGCAAAATATTATTTGTGCTTTTATTATCAATGGTAGCCTGTTTTATGTTTATATTTTTGCTAAGATGGTTAGCCGGTCCGGTTATCTGGCTTTCGTTAATTGGCTCAATTGCATCGTTACTATTTGGTATGTACTTTATTACAATGATATAACAACAAATCTTATTCTAATCTTTACACCATTTCAGCCACCTTTTACAGTTATTCCAAGTATACAGAAATTAAAAGTAAGATCGGTGCAACCGAATCAAAAGGATTGACGATCTCTCTTAATGTACGAGCCATGCTCTCGCAAAGCCTAGAAAGTGAGGAAATATGGTTTTGGCTCCTAATTATAAGTGGTGTGGGATTTTTCATCATTTTGTTGATAACGGCATTTTTGCGGAAACGGATTAGTACCGCAATTGCTATAATTAAGGAAGGAAGCAAGTAAGTCTTTCGCTAGTAGATCTTACAAACCATGGATGACACTAATTTACGGTATCATGTTTATTTTGTTATTTCAGGGCAGTTAGCTCAATCAAAACGTCAGTATTCTTCCCACTCTTGCCAATGGTATTCAAACTCCTTATATTATTTTATGGAATATTTGTGGCGTTGCAATTAGGATCAATCGGTACGAAAGATTTTAAGGTGGCTGGATTAGATAAAAACTGTACCTGTACAGATATGGCGGCAAGATATGTGAACAACGAATCATGCTCACCAGCAGTATTCTATCGCAATTGTAAAACTGCCGATGGATTACGATGCCCGGATGCTACATGCCATTTCATGAACTATGACATACCCGATCTAATGTTCTACTTCAAGGCCTACAATGTAGTCGGATTCTTGTGGGTATTCTTTTTTATAAGCGCCTTTGGTGAGATGGTTTTGGGTGCGACATTTGCGACATGGTATTGGACCTTCAATAAATCAGATGTACCTTACTACACAGTGGCTACTGGAATGAGCCGAACTGCCCGCTATCATTTAGGCACAATTGCGTTTGGATCATTAATCATAACGATTTGTAACATAATCAAACTACTGCTGGAATACATCGATCAACAATTAAAAAAACATAATAATGAAGTTACGCGTGCCATATTGTGTATCTTTAAATGTTTGTTCTGGTGTTTTGAGAAATTCATAAAATTCATAAACAAGAACGCTTACATTATGTGCGCAATACATGGCAAGAATTTCTGTGTATCGGCTAGAGACGCGTTCAGTTTAATATTGAGAAATTGTATTCGGGCCTTTGCTGTGGGCAAAGTAACCAGTTTTCTATTTTTCCTATCGAAAATACTTTTATCGATTGGTATGGGATATCTGACCTACCTATACTTTTCACATATTGAAATTCACCTCGAACACTTAACACCAGAACAAAGAGTCGAAAAATCAGAGTTGTTGGCAAATCAGGTGCGATTGAAAGAAGTACCAATGATTTTGGCTGGAATTGGTACCTATATAATTGCGACGCTTTTCTTCAAGGTTTATTCGATGGCAATCGATACATTATTTTTGTGTTTCTTAGAGGATTCTGAAATTAATGATGGATCAGCAGAGAAACCATATTTTATGTCCAAGGAATTGATGAAAATTTTAAGAAAGAAAAATATTTAGGATGCTGAAGAAGTAGTGGCACACGCTCTTAATGTTTTAGTATCAATATTTTTACAATTATCCAATATTAAATAAAACTAATTTTAAAGCAGCCAATTTATTTTTAATTATCAAATTCTTTGCAAATCTGCAATACCCAATATCGGAAATGCCATAAAATTTTCCCTACTGTAAGGAACTGTAGCTTAGTACTAGTTCCTGTTGATACGACTTCTCGTTTCACCATTATTAAGTCCCCAACAGCATAGATATCCGGTCTCCTATATGCTTAGAATCAAAATATTCTTTGCTATACTTTTGTTGGTTTCTAATGTGGTGTGTAGCTTCTTCGCGGTTTTTTAATACTTTCTCCGCATAATCCTGCCGTTTTTCAATAATCTTGCCATCCTCTAATTCAAGAGTTAGTTTATCCCTAAAGATGCTACGTGGTGTATATCCAAACAGTAGTTCATGTGGCGATTTCTTGGTCACTGAATTTGGAGTTGTATTAATCGTCCATTGTATTTGACGAAGCTTCGATTCCCAATTTTGTTCATTACCTTCACTAACCATTGTTCGAAGTGAATTTAATAAGGTCCGATTTGTCCGCTCTACTTGTCCATTGGCTCTAGGTGTGGCAGTCGCATTTAGGACATGTTTGACGCTCAAATCTACACAGTACCGCTCAAAGGGTTTCGAAGTAAACGCGGACCCCCGATCTGTTATAATTCTTGCCGGTGTACCGAAATGTATGATGATCTCATCAATAGCCCGAATCACGAATCTGGTAGACGTATCTTTAGATGGTCTGCAATGAACATATTTTGTGAACGCATCAGTAATGACGATGATATAAGCATTTTCCCTTGACGATCTTATAAACGGTCCCAAATGATCTATATGCCACGTATACTGTGGAATCGGGACTTTCTCGATTGGGTGCAATTCTATTCCTTGGGCACCAGTTTTCCCCTTTTGATATAGGCATTCCATACACGATGCAACATGCCTTTTGAAGTAGGGTCTCATTTGCTTAAACCAAAAAATTTTTCTCAAAGTAGCAAGCGTCTTCTCAACGCCAAAATGTCCAGATGAATGAGCCTCTGATACCACCCGACCACGAATGCATTTAGGCATAACGAATAGTTCGTCTCCATTTTCTGCCTTGAAATATAAGCAGTCATCTCGAACTACAAAATCCCTCATTCTTGGATCCTTTTTCAATACTTCCTTTTTAATTTCCAAAACCCCTTCGTCGGTTTTCTGTAAAGCGACCATCCATTTATTTTCATCTCCAATACTAAACACATCCAAGGTAGCTTCCTCTAGTCCACCATCCTCCAGAACGGGCGCTCTACTTAACGCATCAACATGGGCCATTTGTTATCCATTTTTATGTTTGATCTCGAAATCAAATTCCTGTAACCGCAGCCACCAACGCGCGACCCGGGGAATCAAATTTTTCTTTGTTGCCGATGTTCTCAACGATTCACAATCCGTGATAACGATAAAAGTTTTTCCCAGTACATAGATACGGAATCGTTCCAATGATTCCACAACAGCTAGGGTTTCCAACTCATAGCTGTGGTAGTTCCGTTCCACGGAATTTGTCTTTCGGCTGAAATACGCAACTGGTATTTTACAATCTTCCTGAACCTGTATCAATATCCCTGCCAAACCAACTGCGCTCGCATCTGTGTGTACTTCGTGTTGCATTCCAGGATCATAAAAGGCCAACGTGTTTCATGCGCACAGATACATCTTCAACTGGCTAAAAGCTCTATTCTGCTCTTCCTTCCATTCAAAGACAACGTTTTTCCTGGTCAAGTCGGTTAATGGCCTCGCAATTTCGGCAAACTTTGGAACGAACTTCCTAAAATAACTTGCCAACCCGACAAATCATGACTAATCCATGACTAATCTCATGACCCAAAAACTCAATCCGTGTCTGCAGAAATCTACATTTCGACGGTTTCATAGTTAATCCATATTCTTGTACTTTTTCCAAAAATTCTTGAAGTAACGTTACACCTTCCTCGATAGTCGTTGACGGGATGACCACATCGTCTAGATTCGTAACAATTCTATTCCGGAGCTCGCTAGCTATTGAATTCATCATACGTTGAAATGCTGACGGCGCGTTAATCAGCCCAAACGGCATCCGATTAAATTGGTATTTCCCATCCGGAGTTACAAAAGCCGTCAAAATTCGTGATTCTTTCGCAACCGGGATCTGGTAGTACCCTGACGCTAAATCCACGACCGAAAAATAACTCATACCCGACAACCTCTGTAATTGATCATCCATATTTGGTAATGGAAAATGATCCTTAACAGTTTTGCTATTAAGCTTGCGGTAGTCGACACAAATACGATCCTCACCGCCTTTCTTCTTAACAATCACGATGGGCGATGCGTAATGTGACATTGATACACTTATAATTTTATTTTGTAGCATTTCTTGCACCTGCTCTCTAACGGTTTCTCGCTGAGAGTGAGCAAGTCGGTATGGTTGGCAGAGAACCGGAATATCGTCTTTCAGTTTTATTTCGATTTCTGCCTTACTGGTCAACCCAAGCTCGCTCATATTAACTGCAAAACAGTCTCTGTATTTAGCAAACAAGTGTACCAGGTTATCTTTGATGGCCCCAATAACATTCCCTCCAATACATTCCGTCATAACCTCACTCAGGTCATCCTTTCGTACTATAAGTACAGCGGCATTTGACGTTTCTACGTCACGAATATTCCCTTTGAAATAATTTACAATTTTTGTCGCGTTATTCTCTTCTAATGGAATATTCATCAATTTTAAAAAATTGTAACCTTTAATGGCCACTACGTTATCGCGATTCAGTGCATTCTGGCCAATAATCATATTTGCAGGTTGGAAGATGTCACGTACGATTAATATCTCACAATCAGTTAACATGAGGTCATCAACTTCGATATCCGCAACTAATTTTCCAATTGCATTACACACCCCGTTTACAAACCCTCGCAACTTCTGATTACATTTCTCATAATCCGAAAAGATTTTATCCGCAACAACCTGGCACTCACTACTCAACGAACGCATCCATGTCGATCCCGTTTATTCTAATTGGCTTTGAATATTCACCTTTAGCGGCAACAATGCAATTAATTGTTTTGACGTTTGAATTCGTCGAATTTGTTTTTTCTTGTTTATTTTGGTTGGTGGAGTTGTAATTTCGATTTTTATTCATACATTGTGCAGCATAATGTCCTTCTTTTCTACAAAATGTACAAGTAATTGGTCGAGTTTCCCTCTTATACGGGTGATATTCGTAATGTTTCTCGGGTCGTTGTGAGTTGAAAGATCGACCCACCATATTACGATGTGTTGAAATGGTTTTTGTCAACGAGCTATGTGATCGGAGTCTTGACATTAATTCCGAAAATGTAGTAATCCTCATCACACTAAGTGAGTATATCAAATTTGCGTTGCACAATCCACTTATTATGTATTTTATGACATCCTTTTCAGGTATATTCGCTTCCGCGGCAATTCTTCGCATTTCATAAGCATAATCAACCACATCTTCGTGTATTGCACACTTACGCTTTTCTAATGCACGATGTATATCCACAGTGTCTCGTGATTCCGAAAATTCGGCAATCAGTGCTTGCTTGAAAGAATTCCATGTCCTAAAGTAGGTATTTAGTGATTCATACCATCTGCGTGCGTTTTCTTTCAGTTTGAGTGTAGCTGCATGAATCAAAACCAAATCGTGGGGACCATACATATTCATCACACGGTCAACGCTTTGTAAAAACGCTTTCAATGAAGTCTTAGACGGATCGAAGTCTATTAATAATGAATTGACATCTTTCACCTGCGGATAATAGTGATTTGCGGTATGTCTGGGAGATGCAATTGTAATCGCATCAACAGGTTCTTGTGCAGCTCCTTGCGAACAGTTAGCGTTAGTATTCGCAATATGAGGATTGCCCCAATTATATTCGTAGCGCGATAATCGCTTTGTATCGTCCTCTTCATGTTCGATGGTTCTGCTTTGACAGGCCTGTTGTTGCGGCAATGATAAAGCCCGTTGATCATTCTGATATCTATGCGTTGTATAAGATACATGATCAGTAAAATTACACTGGAAATTATGTTGGATTTCTGATGTACGAGGTAAATTTTTGGGATCTTTGATTTGTATTGGCTGTCTAACCTCGTTAAGCATAGCGTAATTTAAACTTGTATCCTAATGACGTGGTTTGTAGATTTATCGGTATTGGCGTAGTATTAGAACTCTGTATTCCATTTATATGTATTTCATTGATTGAATCTGAAGAGGTCAACCGAGGGTTTGATCCATCTGATGATGTGGACAAGTCTAACGGCTCATTTGGGGTCACAGCTCGTTCCCGTCGTGTTGCTACTCTAGCACATTCCACGTTTAGATTTGACATTCTTAAGCACTAGAAAATTTTTATATAAACTGTAAGTTCTATCCCACTTCTGATATGTAAGGAATAATAAAATTTAACGGCCGAAATATAAATTACGTACTCACCGTCGAATTGATACCACCTGTTAGAGTATAAGCTAGTTACCTTGTTATATTATTATCTGAAAAGACACCACTGTTAGAGTAGGATTATATCATACACACTACCACCTATGATTAATGGATTAATTAATCCTATCAACCAGACGTTACATGCTATTTCGTCCAAACCACCATATTCTGGAACACACCAACAGCAGTTGGCTAATCCCAAGAATGGTTACGGTAGTGGGACGGTTGGCTCACACTCACACGTCGGGTGCGTAGACACATCGGGATTATTTCGTCGGAGACCGATGTGTTGTTCTCAGGTATTTCGTCGTAGACTGAGAAATCCTCTGTGATGCATCACCCGGGCACGTCGTTCTGATACGCAGCGATGTTGCGAGACCACACGTTACACATTCACAAGAATTCCACTATCTCACGGACGAAACGTCTACACCACCACCCCTGCATTATACACACAATACCATATACTATCATACACACATTACCCAGAATATAACATAACCTTACCTGATTTGTATTTTATTATTTTTGTAATTATCGTAGCTACGTGCACAACACACTGTCACTTCACCACTGTAGTGTATTCTAAATTAAATATCTATAACGGAGATTCCGACCATATTTATTAGCTTATGTTACCCGATGAAAATAGTCAAGGAGAAGAGAGAGCGAGTAAATAAAATTAGTTTACACAGATGTCTCTGTATTCAATAAAAGTATAATTTAATTCATTATTTCATTAATTACGTTACACTACTTACTATATTTTATGGCAATTGGAAGCAAACATCAATATAAACCAGATACAGAGCAAACCCATGTTTAGAACTAGCAGCTTTTGACAACAGGTTTTATTTGGTAGTACAACAACTGAAACGCTTGTAAATAACGGAACATATTTTTGTGTAAAGCACCTGTATGGTCAATCTTGTTTAAAGAAAGCCTACTTGGAGTTGATCGTCCAAGATGAATAACTGGAGCCTCCTCATTTTATAGTTGTTCTTCGGCAAGTTTGACCTAAATAAAAACCATCCAGTTTGGCGAGTGTTCAATGTTGTGACTGAACATGAGTACTGTAATGAAATTCATAACAACAACAACATAAGTATAATAACATAAGATGATTACTTGACTTCTGTTAGATTGCTGAAGGCAATCAATTCGGATGCAAATATAAACGAAACTATATTCAACAACAACAGTATTGTCAACTCAACTGTACAAGCTCGGAAATACAAGACACAAAACGTGAAAATGCGTTTGTGTTATAGGTAAATGCACGATGTGAAACTAGAACATCTATTCCTTGGCTATCCCCTGAAATGGACATCCTTCCATGATTTATTTAGAAGGTTTATTTATGAAAATGACGATATAAGTGACACGCCACCTAAAAACCACGGTACTCGAAAGTCCGGGTTTTGATTCATCATGACGCATGGAATTTGTTGGTAAACCGATACCAAAATAAAAGACAGCTGTGACAAATCATGTTAATGCGATGCTAAGCTTTCCAGTTATACACTCCGAATCAGCAACAGTAATAAGGTCGTTACATAACTTATTAACTGAAAGCATGCATGCCATCAAAAACCTGGGCAGCTCCACAGATCACGACTATTTGAGATGTCGATTGAGGATCCTAAATAAATTAAGAGTGTCTGATCCAACAAATGAAGAGTGTCTGATCAAAAGTCGCTATTTACATTTTCAAAAATGATATTTTTTTTCCCCAATTAGGGCATAATTTTTTAAGTGAAATAGACTAAAAGTGGTTATTTCCAGCATGGACCAAAAATTGCCAATTTCTCTATGAAAAATATTCCTAAAATTCTTGATTTTGGTCAAAACAAGCTATTTACTACAAAAAAGTGATCAAAAGTAAGTAGCAAAAAGTAAGATGTAAATAGCGACTTTTGATCAGACACTCCTCAAATAAAACACGCAATGATTGCAGATACACTTTTTACAATATTTCTTTATTTAACGATTCTAGTATTATAGTGAATGAAAACGAAATGACACAGTACCCAAATGTGTCAATATTAATGTGTTAGTTTAATACCCTCTAAACAAAGCGCTTCGTTTATGATATGAAAGTGAATGCTTTGTTTAGAGGATGATAATTTGAATGTATGAAATAAATGAGATAAAATGAATTTATTATTTATTTCAACATTTCTCCTCATTCAAATAATCCGGCAGCCTCTCGAAATTCTCGAATCTTCGCTTTTGGTAATGGCTTCGTCATCATGTTGGCTACCATTTCTTCTGTAGGGCAATAAACACATTAGATAATACCTTTATCAACACTGTCTTTGACTGAATGTGCTTTGATGTTGATATGCTTCGATCTGTCTGAAAATTTCTCGTCAGTAGCAAATTTGAGACAACTTTGATTGTCTTCGAAGAGCAAAATGGGTTTATTTATGTCTACACTAAAATCGTTTAACAATCGTTTTAACGATTTTACTTCTTTTACTGCTTCACACAATGCAATGTATTCTGCTTCCATTGATGATAATGCAATAAGATCTTGTTTCTTGCATCGCCAGCTGATTGTTGCACCATGCGTTTTAAATATGAATACACCATTCGATTTACATGTTTGCCGGCATTCAGCGAAACTAGCATCGCAATAACCGATCAATTTAAATATTTCAAGATTCGTTTTGCCTCGTTCCGGTCTTCTTGAGTTGGGTTTGATACCTTTTGTGACAAAATTGCAACACTTGCAGCAATATCTGGTCTCGTGTTTGTTGATATATATATAACAAATTTCCAATCAGTCTTCTGTATTTTTGGTTATCACGTAAAATTTCTGATTCATCACTCTTGCCATAATTTACGCTGAGTGGAATATCAGAATTCTTTGCATTAGTCATACCAAATTCGTTCAATAGTTTATTGATATATTTTGACTGATCAATTGAATACATACCATTTCGTTTTTCAACGTGTATACCAAGATATGTTTTCACTTCACCCAAGTTTTGAATTTTGAATTCTGAATTTAATGTCTGTTCGCATTCTATTAACATTTCATCGCTATCACTTGCAGCCAAAATATCGTCGACGTAAACGATTATGTGACACACCTTGTCATTGTTCTTTTTAGTGTATATACATTAGTCATTTTTGTTTTGTTCATAACCACATTTCATGAGCAAATCGTGAATGCTTAAATTCCAAATTCGAGCTGATTGTTTAAGCCCATATAAATTGCGTTGGAGAAGGCATACTTGATGTTCCTTGCCTTCTTCAGTAAATCCTGGCGGCTGCTTCATATAAATGGTTTCCTTGAGTTCACCATGTAAAAATGCTGTGTTTGCATCGAAATGCAAAACTTTCATACCTTTTTCGGATGCAACGATGAGCAAAATGCGAAATGTCTTTTGTCTGGCCACAGGTCCAAACACTTCGTCGCAATCAAATCCATATCGTTGTGTAAAGCTTTGTGCGACTAATCTGGCTTTATATCGCTTAGCTTCACCCTTTTCATTCGTTTTAATTTTATAAACCCATTTAGAACCAATAGGTTTTCGGTCTGTAGGTAAATTTACTAACTCCGATGTTTTGTTTTCACGTAATGAATCCATTCCATCTTCCATTGCATGAACCCATTTTTCTTTGTCTTCGCCTTTCACAGCCTCGTTGTATATTAATGGTTCTGTCAATACTTCGTCCGTTAAGAAAGCTTGATAACGATACCGTAACGATAGAACACTTTTATTTGACCGATTTGATCGTCTCAAACCATCGTCTATTTCATCAGCGGTTTCCTCAATATCTGATAAATCGGCAAAAGTTAAATCATTGCCACTATACCATCACTCGGGTCGTCCAAGCAGAGAACCTTGGTCAATGGCCAGCGAATTCCCTAAAGATTATCGGAAGTGCATAGAAGGATATTTCAATCAGGGGCATTTAATTGAGAGTAAGGAATATACAACAAATGAAATACAACCCGTGGGTCCCAAATTACAAGAGGATCTGATGTCAATGCGATGGAGGAAATACAAGGCAGAAAATTTTCTGGAGAACATTCCCCGACAAAACAATAGAATCATATCAGCTCACAAACATAACGTTCGGGATGGCATCCGCACTATATTTAGCCATTTAGACTTTTCAACAGGTGGCGGCCAATGAGGAGGAAAACTTCCCAATTGTAGGAGCGAGAAAATGGACCTCCAATTATCCTCAATTCATAGTGGATATCGATCCAGAATCGAGAACATTGGAGCCTTTTATATTTAAGAACCAAATATTTTACATCCAAATTATTTGATCCATTAGGATGGCTATTTCCAACCCTGATACAAGCCAAAATCTTAATGGAAACCCTTTAGATCTCTGGCGTAACCTGAGATGAAAAACTGAAAGAAGATATCGAAAATAAATGTCAACAATATTATGTCTCTCCTCCAAAGTTAGAAAAGATAAAAATTCCGAGGTTGATTAATTTGGACTCAACTCTCCCAGGAGAATTACACGGATTTTGTGATGCTTCCAAAGTAGCTTACGCAGCAGTGATATACTTCTACGACAGGACATCAAACAAGGCAACTTTTTTAACATCAAAAACGAGTAGCACCAATAGCAACCAAGTTAACGTTACCAAAGCTAGAGTTATGCGGAGCAAGTTTACTTGCGAACTTAATGAATAAAGTGCAACAAGATGAAACCCTAACATATTTTTGGACGTATTTGATGATTGTGCTGGGGTGGGTGAAAAGCAGACTCAACATTTCAAAAAAAAAAATCGGGATCCTATAAAACAGAATAGAATAGACAGAGTCTCTATTCCTACATGATGATATTTTACGAGTCGGTGATCGAGTTCAAAACACAGCAACCTTGACCTATTGTGGGAAACATCCAGTTATAATCCCAAAAGACGATCCAATCGCCAAGCTACTGATATTCAAGAAGCACATGAACAAACAATGCCTGGAGGTTCACTTTTAAAACGAGAACCCAGCTCATGGGGAATTTACCAGGAGTACTTTTCACACCTGGAAGTTCATTTTTGAGAACCGGAGTCGATTATGCAGGACCACTTTAGATTCGTACAACAAAGGAAAGAGGTCACAAGACTCACGAAGGATGGTCGGCAATATTTGTTTGGATGGCAACTAAAGCCATACGCATTGAGCCAGGCAGTGATCTAACCGCCGAAGCATTCATGGCACTCCGAATATTTAAAACAACTTCAACATGGAAGAAAATGGTCATCTGAACAACTCAACATGAAAGTAGATGATCTAGTGTTCATCAAGGACGACAATGTCCCTCCATTAAAATGGCGGACTGAACGTGTGCTGGAAATACATCCAGGAATAGATCAAAAAATTCGAGTGGTCTCACTTCAAGGTCCGGGATGGGTGATCATAATGTTGAATTTATTGTAGAATTTATTGCTGACTTTATTAAATAAATAAACTTTAATTTGAACAAAAAACGAAATTGTAACCACATGTGTTTTATTCAAGAAACTTTATAAGAGTGAGTTACATAGATATTGGACACAAAATATCTCAAAGGCATATGGTGAAAATAGGCGTGACTTAACCATTTTTATAAAACATAATATCAGTATGTACCAGACACAATAAACTTAATTCTACAGTGTTGCCAGATTTAAATAATATGTATGTATTTCTTCAACACTCCTCCTCAATTTCTACCGTTGCAACAAGTCCCAATAACTTTCTAAGTCTTTCGACTTTTATTTTATGTAATGGCTTTGTCATCAGATCTGCTTGCATATTCTTCCGTAGGGTAATAAATAAATCTTAAAATTTCTTTTTCATTTAAATCTCTGATGAAGCTGTACTTTGTATCAATGTGCTTTGATCTATCACTAAACTTGTTGTTTTGGATGAGACTTAAACAGCTTTGATTGTCTTCATAAATAGTTGTTGCATCACCTTGCTTTGCATTCATATCATTAAGAACCTTTCGAATCCATAATGCTTCCTGACTCGCTTTACATAGAGCAACAAATTCAGATTCAGTTGTAGACAATGAGACACAGGTTTGTTTCCTGGATGCCCAGCTTATGAGCCCGCCATTGTACTTAAAATCAAATCCGCTATTCGACTTTCTATCTTGTCTACATTCTGCCCAGTCTGCGTCTGAATACCCGACTAAACATTCTTTGGCGTTGTTATTGCTAACTGCTAATTTTAAATTAATCGTATCCTTAAAATATCGTACAACGCGTTTTAACTCATTCCAGCCTTGATTTATAGGTTTACTTATTCTGCGACTAAGTATCGATACACTGGCTGATATATCAGGTCTTGTATTTACTGCAATCTGCAACATATAGCAATTGGCCTAATAATTTTTGATAGTTTTTGTTATCATCAAGTAAATGTTCATCTGTCTTATTCCTAAAATATCCGAAATCCAGAGGGATATTTGACGTTTTAGCATCTGCCAAACCACTTGATGATATGATTTCCTCAATATAACCTTTGTGATTTAAAAAATAATCATTATTTTTGTTCTTTTCGATTTGAATTTCCAAATAATGTGTTACACTGCCAAGATTTGTGATTTCAAAATGTTCTGATAAACTGCGCGCAAATTCTTCAATAATATGTTCGTTCTTACACGCAAAAATTATATCATCAACATAAATAAGAACATAACATTTTTCAGCTTTGTCTCCATTAATACATAGACATGGATCTGAGCTGCTTTGCACAAAATTACAATCTCGTAAAATTTTATGAATTACCTGATTCCATGCTCGTGCTGACTGTTTAAGTCCATATAATGACTTTTTTAATTTACACACCTTATTAGGCATAACTGAATCTTTAAATCCGGGTGGCTGTTGCATAAATATTTCTTCTTCGATTTGGCCCTTTAAAAAAGCTGTCTTCACATCATAATGAATCACTGACATTCGCCTTTTTGCTGCAACTGATAGTAGTAGACGAAATGTTGTTTGACGTGCCACAGGCGCAAACCCTTGGTCATAATCATACCCATATTGCTGACTAAACCCTTGAGCAACAAGCCTTGCTTTATATCGACTTATATCTCCCTTATAGTCCTTTTTCACCTTAAAGACCCATTTGCATCCGATTGCTTTACGTTATGCTGGAAGATCAACTAAATCCCATGTACCGTTTGTCTGAATAGAATCCAATTCATCTTGCATAGCCTGTTTCCATTTGTCCTTATCAGGCCCTGTTAATGCTTCCTTATGATTCTTTGGTTCTGTTGGTACTTCTGATGAGTTGCATACTGAGTAGATGTATCTTTTTGGAGGTACACCTTTATTGACCCTTTGTGATCGCCTTTCAAATCCAATAAAATCTTCTTCTAAGCTTTCATTTGCACTGTCGGAAATTTCTAATCCAGAGACTTCAGAATTTACATCATTTACCGGCTCGACCACTTTTAATTTATCAACAGTACAATTCTGGTTCGATTGTAGTAGACTCCTCCTCAACTGTAGTATCATTTATGAAACGAACATCCCTACTGATTATGATATTGTTCGTACTGGAATTATACCCAAAGAATCGTAATTTTATTGCCTTTTCATCAAACTTTTTACGTTTCTCCTTCGGGACATGTGCATATGCATATGAACCAAAAATTTGAAAATGTTCCAAATTTGGTTTTTCACCAATGTGTTCCTTTAATGGATCTTGATGGTAATCTATTTTGTATATAGTTGGCGGTAGATATTGCCTCACCCCAATATTTCTTATCCAAATTTGCATCTACATATAAGCATGCATCGAGCACTTTCCACCAAATATCGATTTTTACGCTCCGAAACTCCATTTTGTTGTGGTGAGTATGGTGCCGTATAGTCAAACTTAATACCTTCACTTAATAGAAATTCTTGCAATTTTTTGTTTACATATTCGCCTCCTCGATCTGACCGAATAGTGACAGGTTTCTTGCCAAATTTTGTCTTGACCAATTCCACAAAAAGAATAAATTTTTCAGCTAATGCACGATAATGTAAGACCTCATGTTCCCAGAGTAGTGATTGAGTACTTTGTAGAAGTAAATATTTCGATGATGACATGGCCGGCAAGGAGTCCCAAGTAATTTGAATCTTATGGAACATTAGTGCGACATCCTTAGTAGAAGAATTCGGTCTCATATTCCAGCCCCGAAAAAGATGGAATAACTTCGAAGCGCGCTATTAGAGGAATAGGCAAATATATCACAGTTCGATACCCAACAGAATATCAAAAGTATGGGACGGAGGAGAGGTTCTTCAAGCTACGGGGGGGGGGGGGGGGGCCAATACACGCTACTGAACACTTTTTATTGGTTAATTATTATTGTTGTTGTGTTTATGTTGTCAATGTTTAGGTTTTGCTTGAAAATTCGAGAAACCTCAAACACATGCTTAGAAAGAGTAACCTTACCCACATAAATTAAAGTCAATTTCACGAAGAGAAGTTCACTACAATATGTCCGTCGTTTCTAAACGAAATTTTTAAATCTTTCAAAGATCTCAAAAATACAAAGGGAAACTTCAGAATTCGCGACCATCACGTTCAAGAATTCAAAATTTCCAGAATTTATAAAGTTACAATTTTATTAAAAATTTAAAGATTTAAAGGAAGGAAGATAAGTGAAATTTGAGTGGAAATTTTGAATTTCTTTGACGAAAACCTTACTAAATTTACCAACAAATTAAACTCTAAAGTAGTTATGTTAAAGAAATTGGTGCTGTTTTTCAAGCACACAATTTACAGATTTGAAATAAACAAGTTCAAGTGAAAATTGGGATTCGGAATTTTCAGTAGGTGTATTAAACTTTTAAGAAATTTCGAATGATTGAAACGAATTACTTAGGTTGGGAGAACTATTATCAAGAATTTAATAGTTCTTTTAATTCAGAATTTATAAATTTAACAAATTTGTGGATTTACTAAGATTTCAAAATTTTTCAAAATTTTTGCATTTTTTAATTATTTGTAATTATCGGAGAAACCGAAGAACAATTAGTTAAGAATTTGGTCTTGAACAATTTAAACACAAATATACCTTCAATTAACGCGTTTGAAGTTGAAACTAAATTAGAACTAAAATAAAAATAATAAAAAAGTTAGCGGCAACTAAGAACAAACTTCACACGTCGTATATGTTTTATGTGATTGAATCGGTTCATCGTGAAATAAACTCACCGCCTTACGTAATACCGCCTGCTTAATTCACAGTTTTCACCGCTTACGATTTACCGTTTTAATTATTATTTTGTACAACCAAGGGAAAACAAAAAAGTTGTTTATAAACCAGCGGTGGTATATATTAGACATATTAGACATGACATCGTTTATACAAACGCCTATTTTCAAAAGGTTGTAATAGCCGGATGTTTTTTTATAAACTGGGATTTTTATAGCCGGAATTCACCGTATAAAATATTTTGCAATTTATAACAAGTGGCCAATAAATGGAGGTAATAGATGTGGTAAAATCGAATCGCGGTAAAGATAAGCTTCTGGTCGGTGGTTATGTGTATAACATGGCAAAAAAGTGGAGCCAAATTGCTTTCGCTGGGTTTGTGATAAAATGTGTTCGATGCTATGCAAGAGACAACTGTCAACGAAATTGACTGACGACGGCCACAAAACTTATATAAAGCCATCATAATACGTTCATGACCCTGACGCTAACAAAAAACATCTGCAGGTGGTAAATATAGATGTTCGAACATTGTAAGCAACAAACCGATTCCGACTAAAATTATTTTGTTGAGCGAGCTAAATTGCAATGCTGAAGTCCGTAAACATACCACAGGCAAGGCTGCTCAGAAAATAAAGAGAACATATTTAGTGAGCCACAAAATTTGGCTGATACCGTTATACCTGTGGAAATTAAAAATATTGAAGGTTAAGCTTTCATTCTGTCTGATGACAAATTCGGCGGAGAACGCAATATAATTGGAACACTTCTTAGTCTAACACTTTTGGCACATGCATTTTGGATTGAACTTTTGCTGTGGTTCAAATAAGACATCGGTCGAATTCTTATCAAAATTTAAACAATTTTTGGTGAAAAATTTGCCAATAAAATCAGATGTACAAAAGATTCATATTTTTTGTCAAGAATTTGTGGCTAAAAATTAAAACCAAATAAAAATTATTTGTCGACCAATTTTCAACAATTTGGAGCACACGGATATTTCTGAAAATGCCTAACATATGAAATTTAAATCCGGCGCTGTCTTTTGGAGTTGGGAAACAACGCATACTTTATTACATAAAAATAAACAATTTTGCTTCTTCTTTCTCATTTCAAATTTGCCTATTTTCTTTTCATATAAGCTAATAGACGAATCGAGTTCAATCTGGATTAAAGCTAGTCATTTGTAATAACCTAAACCTAACCTTAGGTTAGGTTTAGGTGGCGGTCCACTAGGACCAGGCATAGACATAAAAATGGCCCGTAGCCATATTGTAGTTACCTTACTCGGACTAAATAAATGTAGGGCTGACCTATCTGAATTCTAAAAAAGTGCGCTTTATACATAGTCGAACGGAAAAACAACAACAAAAAAGCTCTTCAATTTTATTTGTGATTTGATTGTTGAAGCACACAGATGAAGCAATAAAATTTGTCAACTCGGTTTCAATCCTATTTCAACTTGACAATATATTTTAACCACACTAAGTAATCTCTCTGATCCGTTTTCTAATAACATCTTCCTATCCCACTTTGCTGCCCTACATTTCAATAAATATTCTCCTCTAAATTATGAAAATGGTTGCTCTCATAGAAATAGCTGGGCCCGCCCCTGACAGCAAAGTGCCAACCAGGTGGTCAGTGACAACTTTAATTAATAGCTCAGTTATATAAAAAGTACAGGTTACTGCTGGTCAGCGATTCTTAAGCATTTTGATTAGTTTTGTTTAATTAAGCTGTCACTTATAAGAATGAAAATTAACGCGCAAACTGAAATAAATGCTACAACACATTGGAATTTTCAGCGCACTTTAAAAACATCTATTAATCGCCTAACACAATTCATGACTTTGCGAAATAAAGTCGTAAGAATTTAACTCATAAAAAAGTGGAACTAAAGTGGTGCAATTTGTATGGAGTTCCGATTTTAAGGGGTTCTATTCTGGTCGCAAAATATTAATTTGCGTCATCAAAAAATGGTTGACTGGCGACAGCTAATATTTCGACCGTAAAAGCATGTTGCTGTTTTGGATTTATTTTATGACATAATAAACACAAAAAATTCTAATTGTTTAATAGAAAAGAGGACAGAGATAATTTACAAATCAATTTCACTTCACAATTTCAATCACCATTCACCACCGCACCCCGTCCCGCCTTTTATACGGACGGCCACAGTCGAGACTCACTTCGAGTGCCAAGTATAACTTTCCATGTTACTGGGACATAGTCGAGATTCACATCGATTGTCCCACCATCAACCGGCCACAGTCAAGGCCAAGACTGGACTCAAAGCGGCCACAGCCAACATCTCTTGGCTGGCCCCAAAGCCCATCGACTCCAGACTTCAGAATTCATTTTCTGGTCTGGCATATCACAGTTTTGCCTACATGGAAACTCGGTCGACGCACCACTCTGCCTTCACTTGTGTCAACTTACCGGACATCTTAAAATAGCTCTGTCCTCGGCACAGCACTCAGTGGGGAGAGATTAGAGGTGCACATCAGGTACATGGTCGAAGCCCCCTGCTCCCAACCAATCCTTCACCGCTGCCTGCCTTGACACAAGCATGTGTATCGGCCCATCGACTCCGTTAATGCTTCTTACGAGATAAGACATTTCAACGGAGCGATCGCCATCTCTGTTCAGATGATCTGAACACAGACAGACCGAAACCAACCATGTTTTGGGGCATAATCCAATATAAAGATGAAATTCTACAAAAAAATCAAAAACAAATTCGGACCTACCGCAATAGGAAAATTACACAAATACACAAAGGAAATCAACCGTATATCCAGACTCACACCAACTAGACATTTTCTACTGGATTGTCGACGTCACTCGATAATTCCAAATTTCATTAAAAGAAGCACAAGAAACATTCCTAAATTATTCAACTATGATAGCAAGTATAAACATAACTTAGAAAATATAATTAACAATTTCCATACCAAAATACTAAACATTATAATAAGAGACATCTGTACACGCACAAATAATTCACACAACCTACTATACACCTTACAAGAAGACATTCTTAACACTTTACCTTACAATATCGCACACACGTTCCTAACAAATCAGAATAAGTACTTAATAAAACAAAAAACTGAACATGGTCTTCGTCATAAAAATAAATTTGATATCCTATATGAAAAAACACTAGCTTCATTAAACATAAATTACGACGAGAAAGCGTTTATAAATCTTACGTCTATAACCATTCCAAAAGACATTGGTTGGTTACTTTCATTAGGCCCTAAATTCAATATGCCCAACAACAGGTCACGCCCACAGCTTTTCGAACTAATTGCTGATACCGAAGAAATTATTAGATTTATACAAGACACAAGAATTAAAGATATAGCTAGAGCCAGAATTGCCAACGTTATCACTAATTCTAAGTCGATACTCAAAAAACAACAAAAAAACATAATAAACATCATCCTCAACAACACATATAAAAAAACTTCACTGTTTTTCAATAAACACAAGAATCTAATCATAGTATCTAGTGACAAAGGTAAATCCACCGTAATAATGTACAGATCTGAATACGATCAAAAAATAAGTGAACTCCTAAATGATAAACAAACTTATAAAATTATAAACAAAAATCCACTCAATAGCCTGCAAACCAAAAATAATAGATTTATCGATCAATTGTTTAAATTAGGTGTGATTGACAAAAAACAAAAATATTGCCTCACCACGCACAATTCCACAGACCCCAAACTTTATGCACTGCCTAAAACCCACAAACCTAATGTTCCCTGCAGACCTGTATCTGCATGTATCAATACGCCTACTTCTGAACTTTCAAATATGTTATCTAACATACTAAAAAACTTATCAAATGATGACCCATACAACATAAAGAATTCATTCATTTTTAAAGAAAAAATCTCACACATTAACATCAACAATAACGAGATAATGGTCAGTTTCGACATCGTATCACTTTTCACCAACATACCGATTAACTTAGCGATCAATATAATTGAAGAACAATGGAATACAGTTGCAATATATACTTCCATACCAAAAACACTGTTTTTTCAACTCCTAAAATTCTGCCTAATAGACGGGAATTATTTCGTCTACAAATCCATAACGTATCAACAAATATTTGGTATGCCTATGGGCAACCCATTATCGACAGTAATCGCTGACATAGTCACACGAAAATTATTAGATACGACACTTGCCACCATAGATTACAACCCATCTATATTTGTAAAGTATGTAGATGACATATTTGCCATTATCCCCACAGATTCCGTAGACACTATCCTTAAGGCCCTCAATTCATTCCACCCCAGATTAATATTTACCACAGAATTAGAAACTGACAAACAATTAACGTATCTAGATATCACATTAAAAAGAGGTCTACACAACACCATCCTAACAGATTGGTATAAAAAAAGCTGTGCATCTAACAGAATACTTAATTACCATAGCCACCACCCACATTCCCAAAAAATCAATACAGCCAAAAACTTTATAAGTCGAATACTCACTCTAAGTTCAAACGTCTTTCACACCAAAAACATCAAATTGATCAAGGACACCCTAATATACAACAATTATCCACATATATTAATAAGAAAATTGGTCAATCAATATTATCGAAGTAATAATTCGCCTCCGCACGTTACCAGCCACAATGATACTATGATACAAAATCAAACAACTATAAAATACAAAGCACTCACTTATACCAAAAACGTATCAGAGCAAATCGAGAAAGTGGTTAAAACCTACTGCCCCAATGTACGAATAGCACACAAAACTACAAAGAGTACCCACAATATCTTCACCAAACTCAAAGACAGGATCCCTAAACAAAAACAAACCAATGTAATATACAAAATTCCTTGCTTAGGCAATATTGAAACTGGGACCCATTGTAACCAAACTTACGTCGGCCAGACTAAACAATATCTGGAGAAACGCATAAAAAACCATAAAAATGACCTAAGATTGGCGCATAATCATTCACATCCGAAAACTGCTTTAATTGACCATTGCCTCACACACAACCATACTCCTGATTTTGATTCCACCAAAATCCTGGCCAAAGCTAACAATTTTAACCGAAGGTTAACAATGGAAGCTTTACATATCATTGACGAAGAATCCATGAACCATAAACAAGACTCCGACCATATCGCACCAGTGTTCTGCGCCCTTATACATGACTCTAAGACAACGAAAACACAAAAAAGAACACGTTCACTATCACACACAGAAACTGAACTCACCCAACAAAACAAAAAGCGTAGAACACAACAACAACACATTCCGTCTCACACAGTTGTACACACTCCCCCATCTTAGTTTTTTGTTAAATTTTATAATTTTGACAAGCGTTATCAGTACATAACGTACATTTTTAACTTGTAATTTTTTTATTTTAATAAAACACTGTGTCTAGTTTGTGTTAATTATTTGTTCGTAGCATAATAGAACTAGTTAATAAGTTTTATCATTAGTGTAATATTCAACACAGATATTGTAATAGTTTAATTATCTATTCATACCTAAATGTAAGTCTAGTCAACTAATATTTATAATCACACCGACATCATATATATAAATGCTTATCATATTTTTAACCTCTCAGTGAATTTCATCTAATGTAACATGTAACACATCCCTTGAAAAAGATTATATATTAATCGAAACATGTCGGGAAGCGAATAAAGATATTAAACAACAAAATATGTCTTTATAAATTTGAAGCAGCCGAAGAACCGTAAAGCCCAAAAAAATAATTTTGTCATTTTGACATAATATCAACCATGTTTGGTTTGCGAGGGGAAATCACTTGCGGGGTAGTCCTATAGCAGTTCAACTAATCACCACTACAATAGATTCACTCCACTCCATACTCTGGCCGCCATCTACAATATCTATTAAAAAAACAAAAAAACAAAAAAAATGAACATGTGTTGCACGCGGCCGAATGAATTATAAAATTTATGTTTTCGCACCAATATATATGCCGTGGTTATTAATTTAAGGCAAGCAATAAATAAAAGTACATATACTTAAATTAATTTATACTAATACATTTTGTCTTTTTAATTTTAATTTATTAACTTCGTATTTTATTTATTTATTAACTTAGTATTTATATTTATTTATTTAATATAGTATAGCACCATTTGAGAAGTTCACAAAAATAAATTAAAAAGTATACAATTTATTTATTTAATTAATTTATTTTATTTTATATTTATTTTATTTTACTTGTAAAAATGTATACACTTTTTAATTTGTAATAATTTATTTGTTCATATATGTATACATAATTTATTTATTATTCACCTTCACCATTTTGTGTGTTGTTATTTATTTATTAGATGATCGTGCGTGCGCTCAGTACGAAATCCGAGACGAGACTGATTATTATTTAATTTTTGTTTGTCGCTTCGTTTTCATTGTCTCTTCATATGGAAGAGACAGTAGTTCAGTGAATAGGTGTTTCGTTTTTGTGTCTCCAGAGTGTTCGTTTTTTTGTTCCGACCATGTGGTGGAGAACGCGTAAATAAATGCGTGAACCGCCACATATTTCTCGATTCAGTTACGTATTTTTCCGATTAATGAAACAATTTTAATCACAAGATGGTTTTCAATGTCCTCGAATTTGGTTTTTGTTTCATGTTTCCAGCTAGTGCGGTTCAAGTGGTATTCACATTTGAAAATTTACAAAGTATGCTATGCTTTGTACAAAGTTTGCTATGGTAATATTTTCGAAGATTGTTTTCAATAATCTTGAATTTGGTTTTTGTTTCATGTATAAAATTCAGGATGCATGATGGAAATGAGATTCAGGTTTGTTACCCGATGGAAACGGGATTCTAAGATGAGTTTTAAATAAAGTTCTGGAATAAAGCCAATTAGGAAGGAACTTCACTGTTCCTTAACCTATTATGATAAAATTCAGCATGCACGATGGAAATGGGATTCTAAAATGATTTTCACATTAAGTTCTCGAAAATGGCTAATTAGGAAGGAACTTGATGATTTCTTTACCGATTATGATGAAATTCAGGATAAATGATGGAAACATGGGATTGCAAAATGAGTTTTCGATAAAGTTCTGGAAAAGGGCAAATTAGGATGCTACTTGGCTATTTTGTACCAATTATGATGTAATTCGATTTATACGATGGAAATGGGATTCTAAAATGGTATCTAGAAGAAGCGCTGAAATATGGTCAGCTAAGAAGTAACTTGGCTGTTTATTAATAGCCGATTATGATGAACACCAATTTGTATCATGAAAATGGGACTCTAAAGTGATATTTAGAAAAGTTCTGGTGAATTGTACCATGGAATTTGAAAATTGTCATGGAATATGAAATTAATTAGTTTTAATAGACACAAATTTATTAGTGAAAATGGCATTCACAAGATTTTCTATTGGTTAATCAGAAACAAAATTAAGAGGCCAATTATTTATAATATATCTACCCCAAAAAAAATTGTAGATATATCAATCCCCCTTACTTTACCCCAAGAATTATACAAAGTGTAAAACCCTGAACAAAAAAAAAATTTTTTTTTTTTAAACACCTTTATTGATATGGCTACTACAATCTTAAACATTATTAATTCATTAGTAAGGTTGACATTAGTACTTATGAGATAAGCATAAACTTGTGTGGGTCTGCTAGACCAGTATCCAGTTCCCGTAAGATATAATATTCATACGGTTAGCTCATGTGGTTTGATTCGTTTGAGCCGCCTTACTTCGTTTGTACTGTCCAGTAGTTGTACGGCCTCAACGTTGGTGTGGTTAAGAAGTCTCTTCTCATGTTTAATGGCACATTCGCGGATGACGTCGTCTATCAATTGTATTTTTAGATCATTGTGTATTTCTCTGTTAGTCACAAAATCGGTAAGCGTTGGTGACCATTTGAAGAAATTTATTTTGGCTACGTTGTATAATGTCTCTATTGGATTTATGAGTACAACCCCATAGCTGCGCACCATACATCCATATTGTTTTGAAGATAGTCTGGTAGACTAGTCTTTTGCAATACAGGTTCATTTTGGAATGATGCCTAATTAACCAGTACATTTGACGTTGTTTTAATCGTATCTGTTCAGCTTTTTGTCTCATATGATGTTTCCAGTTGAGCCTTGAATCTAAATGCAGACCAAGGTATTTTGCCGATTCAGCCTGCAGCACTTGCACCCCATTGAGGTATATGTGTAGACTGTTATTTTTGTGTCGGAGCGTAAATGTCACATGGGTTGATTTGAGCTCATTAAACACTATTTTCCAGCCAATTGTCCATTTAGTAACGTTGTTCATTGCTCGTTGAAGATTTTCCACTGCCCTTGGTTGTGATTCGTCTACTGACATAATTACAGTGTCGTTAGCGAACGTGCCGATGAGCGTTTTATTCGTTGTAGGTATGTCCGCAGTGTAGATAAGGTAGAGGAGGGGTCCCAATACGCTTCCCTGCGGAACTCCCGCTAGCGTTGGATAAAAGTCAGAACATGTTTCTTCATGGATGACTCTGAATTGGCGATCAGAGAGGTATGATTCAAGCAGCTGGCAGTAGTTTTGTGGTAGTATTTTGCTCATCTTGAATGTCAATCTCTCGTGCCAAACCCTATCAAAGGCCTGAGATACATCCAGAAATACGGCGGGGCAATATTTCTTTTCTTCTAATGCTTGCTCTATTACCGTAGTTATTCGATGGACTTGATCTATTGTGGAGTGGTTATTCCTGAATCCAAATTGAAAATCAGGAACGTTTACCATTGGCTTTAGACATTTTAGTAGTAGTTTTTCAAACAGCTTTGATAAGGTCGGAAGCAGTGAAATTGGTCTGTATGATGTTACTTCTTCATCTGGTTTGTCTGGTTTCTTCAACATAATTATTTGGGCCGTTTTGAAGCATTTGGGTACATACTTCAATCTCATCTCAATCTCTCTTTAAAAAATGAGAACTTTCCTTGAGCTCATTGTGTAGGAAGTTTGATTTCGTACTGGAACAATTGGTCTACTCATCAGGTAGCTACGACCAAGCTACAAAAATACAATTCCTACTTAACGCAGATAGTACGAACGTACTGATTTAGCGAATTATATTCACTAAATCGAAAAACTCAAGGATAGCCCTCATTTATGTGTGTTTAATGTCCACATAATATTAAGAAGTTTAAGAGAAGTATGTCTGTTTATTGGCCTCCTAATTTTGTTTCTGATTAACCAATCGGAAATCTTGTGAATGCCATTTTCACTAATAAATTTGTGTTTATAAAAAGCCGAAAAAATCATGAAATTAGTTAAATACGAAATGAAATCTGTGAAAGAACTGATACCGTATTCCTTCCTAATTGGGCTTATTTCAAAACTTATTTTAGAACCCAATTTCCGCTGTGCTTCCTAATTAGTTATTTTCCAGAACATGGAAAAACTATTTAAGAATCCCATTTCCATAGTGCTTGCTGAATTTCATCATAATTGGTATGAAATCATCAAGTTCCTTCCTAATTGGCCATATTCCAGAAATTCATGTGATTAAAGTTGCGGTGATTGGATCGGGAGGTACCGTTGAGAGTCCAGAATGCTTAACCGGACCCACCTTTCAGTTCAGCACTACAGCTTGGCATGAAGCAATGCAATGTGCAGGTGGTTTAAACTGATCTTAGCCGTCCGTCCTCGATTTAGTTTTACGGCGCACAGTGGAACGGTAAAATGAACTGTGAAAGAGATGAGAGTGCCTTGAGCTGTAAACATAAAAAAAACCCATGTCCGTCGCGTATGATGAATTTCTTCATAATCGGTTAAAAAATGACCAAGTTCATTCCTTATCACAACAGGAAAACAGAGACAGGCCGATCCTCAATTATCGTGTTAAACCGAGGTGTTACTGTGATAAATTACACACTATTGAGACAAAAACGGGATCTCGGAATGCCGTTTTGAGAAACCCTAGTAATGATAGATTGAGAAAAATAACCAGATAATGTAGAATGTGCGATTATCTAGTTTGAATATATGTACTCTGTCTTTTTGTAATATACATAACACGATAAGGACCAATTGAATTTTTCTTCAAATCTTCTGCGGTAAAGCTACACATTTTCACATTTTACTGTATATACCTGCCGGCCCATTGAACGATAAATGATAGAAATTATTAACAGCTTCAAAAGTTTCACTTCTGTCGCGCGTAGAGGCTACACACTTTGTTTTTTTAGTACCCTTTCCGATAATAAACCACTATTCCGTGGGCTCCTATATTTTATTGCAATGGCTCCATATATTTTTTTTTCCGTGTTCTATTTTCGAAAATTCTCCGTAAGCTTGAATCAATTCTAGCTACTGTAAAGGCAATGCCGTACACTGGGGCCGACTTTCGGAAAACTGGCCAAAATTGGTAAAATCAAGTAATATATCAAGTAGTACAAAATTTCACACCTTTCATCCCTTATTGGGTCACCAGTTATGATGCTTTAATCACATCTGCAAAATGTCACCCCCATCCCTTTTTGACAACCCATATGCATAATATACCGGTATAATATATCTTATTACAGTCAAGATACATGTCATTTTCATGGGCTTTGGGTCACCGATTACGAATTTCTAGTCACATTTACAAAATTTCACCCCCTTGGGTGTTATTATATTCTTCTCACCTCGAAGGGTTGATTCCATTTGGTTCAATTAAAATTTGGTTGTACATATTTTTGAACTTTTACATATGTTGCACTACTGTCTTTTATTAAGTAATTTAAAATAATGACTGCAACTTGAGCGAAGGTACATTACAACTAAAACGTATTACTAAAGCCAACCCAACGTAAAAAAAAGTCTAAATAAAAGGCTGGGAATTGAAATTGTAAAGTTGTCAAAGCAGAACGCATAATAAACTCAGACCTTTTATCTTCGAATCGGCTTTAAGAGTAATTATATGTCATTCAAGGTCTTCAAACATTATAGTTAAGAATAACTGTAAACGGTATAATTTGAAGTAAATAAATATTGCAATGACTAAGGCTGGATTGTGTGAATTTCATCACGATTGACATGATATGTCGGTATGATATTTTATTATTACCAACTGTGTCGTTATCGTCAAACCTAAAATAGTTCGATGATTGATTAATTTATTAGAGCGAATATCAACTATTGTCTGTTTGACAAAAATAAACATAAATTGTTTCACAATTTATATAAAAATCCATATTCATATGAATAATTTGTTGACAAACTGGGTTTTAAGAGGAATCTTCAATCTAATCTAAATCTATATGCGCAACCCTGGTAGTATATATTTATATGATCTACTAATTTAATTTTTAATTGATCGCTGATCGTGTTGGGATCAATCAATTGGAAGTGCTTGTGAAAAAAGTGAAAAAAAAAAAAAAATCTGCATAAAATTGGTTTAATATATCAACAACAAGAAAATGGCAAAGTAAGTTATTTGTTTTACACTAAATCGTTGGTTCAAGTTCACATTGTGGTTATAGCAATTTTTCAAATGATAAAGTTTCATTTTAAACCACACGATATATTTTCAAATAATGGAACGTTATCACTGATAACCCCAAAATGTTCCATATTGTGTGCAAACATATATCGCGAAGAAAACCGCATCGGATATACGTATTTCAACTTTCTATGTTGACTGCATTGCGATAATTCTTACAGATCAGTCTCAATATTTAGTTATAATAGTCGGGTTTAGCTAAGAAGTGGAATATCGTGGTGAGTTAATTTTAAACGAATTAACCTTAGTTAATCTAGTGTTTTCATAAAATTGTGATTAATTTATTTGTCACGAAATTAATTAAAATTATCTCGATTTATTTATTTATAAATCTGATTTACCAGTTAACTCGAATGACACATTGTAAATAAGGATAATATGGAAAACGGCATTGCTTAACAATGTGTCCGACCTATAAAATTGATTTACCTCAAAATTATTTATTTTAATCAGCAGAGAAAAGGTGATTCGAAGACAATCAGTCCCATGCTATTCGTATGAGCATGGTATTGAACCGCGACATCTTAGTGCACCATTACGACCCAGAGTTGTTAGCTTAAGTCCATACGATTTAGGGCCGCAAATGCCACGAGTTTTACAATACGATTATGATATTGGTGACGACGAAGAAATGGATGAATCACCGATACCGTCAAATAAACGATTGTCTAAAATGCCAAAACGACAGAGTCGCAAAATACAAAAAGTAATAGAAGAAGAAGAAGAAGAAGAACCAAGCCAAGTCGTTCGTTTTGATCGAGCAGTACAGAAAAGTGTTCAACCGATGACACCGCTTAAAGGACGTTCCTGTACCGATGTCATATGCTTACTATTATTTGTGGCATTTCTCGTGGGCTGGGGATTTATAGCGACCTATGGTAAAGTACCAAATATAATGTGCTACACACAAGATAATAAATCAAGACGATTCTTTTTTTTTTTCTATATATATATAATTACAGCATTTAACGAAGGTAACCTGAAACAAGCTCTTGTGCCGACCGATTCAAAAGGATCCAGATGTGGCATTGACCCAGACGTACTAAATCGATCAAAAGTTTTATTTTTTGATATATCTGAATGTGTTTTGAATCCACTAACCCCATTGAATGGATGTCAGACACCACAAGTTTGCGTGCACGAATGTCCGAACGAAAGTTTTTTTATTTTCTTAAACCAAAAATTAAGTAACGCCGAGTTGCGCGACAAAATGATTTGCGTGGATGGTTTTGATAAAAGTCAAATAACTAAAGAAACAGCCGAAAAATTTACAAACGGTTTAAATCCGGCCTGTGCTAAATATTATATTCAGAGTACCGACGGTATACCATACCAAATTTCCAATGAATTTATTTAAATACTAACTAATCGATTTTTTTTTTTTTTTTTGATTTTTCAAGTTCAAAATCGATGTATTCCAATGCTAACATTCGATTTTATTGATAGCGTACTCAAGGATGTCGAAGAAATTAGTAAACTTGATCCGTCAATGAAAGAACATGACCTGGAAAAAACATTCGGCAAAAATAATGTAAAAAATCGCTTCTGTTACCTATATAGAATATGTAAAAGCTAAGAATTTTCTTCAAAAAATTTAGGTTGGTGTCATGATTTTTGAGGACATTCAAAAATCGCTCGGAAGAATTTTGATCGGGCTTGTAATATCAATGGTGGCCTGTTTTATATTTATTTTCATGATGAGATGGTTGGCCGGCCCGGTTGTTTGGCTTTCAATATTTGGTTCAATTGGTTCGTTAGGATTTGGTATGTATATCACGCAGAGACTACCGAAACAAATGATAGATTTTAAACAAATTTTTTGCAACATTTCAGCTACCTATTACAGTTATTTTAAGATCACGGATATCAAAAATAGGGTCGGCGAAAAGCTACCAAATGATGTTAAGATAACCTTTAATCTGCGGGCCATGCTCACACAAAGTCTAGAAAGTGAAGAAATATGGTTTTGGATCATGATCATTAGCGGCGTAGTATTAGTTATTATCATATTTATAACGGGATTTTTACGGAAAAGGATTAGTATTGCAATTGCCATAATTAAAGAAGGCAGCAAGTAAGTGAAACCTATTAATGAGGGAAACGATTTTGTGTTTAATTTCCTCCTTTTTTTGTTTGCAGGGCTGTCAGCTCAATCAAAACAGCAGTATTTTTTCCGCTATTGCCGCTAGTATTCAAAATTGTTGTAGTATTTTTTGGAATATTTGTGGCCTTACAATTGGAATCGATTGGTGATAAGGGTTATAAGGTCGCTGGATTAGATGAAAACTGTACCTGTATACAAGAAGCTGTCAATTATCGGAATAACGAATCATGCTCACCAAAAACATTTTATCTCAGATGTAAGACGGCCGAAGGATCACGATGTCCGGATGCTACATGCCACTTCATGAATTATGACATACCCGATCTAATGTTCTATTTCAAGGTCTACAATGTAGTCGGATTCTTCTGGGTATTTTTTTTTATAACTGCCTTTGGTGAAATGGTTTTGGGTGCAACGTTCGCGACATGGTATTGGACATTTAAAAAATCGGAAGTACCGTATTTCACAGTGATTGCAGGAATGGGCCGAACAGTGCGCTATCATTTAGGTACAATTGCATTTGGATCATTAATCATCACGATTTGCCAGATAATGAAAATGTTATTGGAGTATGTCAACCAACAGTTAAAGAAACACAATAATGAATTTACCCGGGCCATAATGTGTATCTTCAAGTGTCTATTCTGGTGTTTTGAGAAATTTATAAAATTTTTAAACAAAAACGCTTACATTATGTGCGCAATACATGGCAAGAATTTTTGTTCTTCGGCCAAAGATGCATTCAGTTTAATATTGAGGAATTGCGTTCGGGCAATGGCTGTGGATAAAGTAACCGATTTTCTATTTTTCTTATCGAAAATACTTTTATCGGTTGGTATGGGATATCTAACATACCTATACTTTTCATTGAATGAAGCTCACCTCCAAGAGGCGGTACCAGATGCTCGAGATGTTTTATCGGGATTTTTGGCAAATGAAGTTCAATACAAGGAAGTGCCAATGATATTGGTTGGAATTGGAACCTATATAATTGCGACCCTTTTCTTTAAGGTATATTCGATGGCAATCGATACCTTATTTTTGTGCTTCTTAGAGGATTGTGAAATTAACGATGGATCGATCGAGAAACCATATTTCATGTCGAAAGAATTGATGAAGATTTTGAGAAAGAAAAACAAGGAAAACGCAAATAATCGGAAGTAGTTTGCTTGTAATATATAAAGACTATGTTTGCCAATTATCATTAATATTGCTTTGGAATGTTTATATTTTTGTATTAATCAATTTATTATGTTATTAAATATATTTGCATCGTTTTTAAGGCACTCGAAATTTTTAAATTTTTATATATAAACTCCGACTTGGCTAGGTTCAAATGTTAACAAAATTTTAACGCAAAAGGCACTAATGATAGTCTCAACTCGGCGTACAAAAAGGATTCGCTTTCGAGTCATCTCGTCCAGTGTAAACAGTTCTACTTGCAACATAGCAAGTCGGGTTTACAAAAGATGGCGTAACTAGTATTAAATCGCATCGGACCATCTTGTAACTTTATTCATATTAAAGCGTCATCATTTCCCTCTAAAAATCAGTATGTGTCATTTCGCTGAAGTCTAAACAACATATGTATTTGTTTTGTGCTCTAACCATGTCAACCTTTGTGCCAACAAAACACAATTTGCGGCAAGCGCTTTTTTTTTGTTTTATTTTGAAGAAAAGTGCAGCTGATGGGCATCGATTGCTGTGTGAAGCATATGAGGACCATGCTCCATTAATAAAAACATGTGAGTACTGGCCGGTAAAGTTTTAAGACGCTGAGATGGAGGCGTTATTGTACCAAGATTCATGCCAAACTTAAGAAGAGCTCGCTGAAACTTTGTTGGAAGTCTCAAGGCTATGGGTATGGTGCAAAAACAAAGAAATTGAGTTCTCCGTATGAACTCAAGCCAAGAGAAGTCGAGCACCGTTTTTTCACGTGCAAACTACTGTCCCAAAGACAAAATCGGAAGGGTTTTTTGTAACGAATCGTGACGTGGGACGAAAAGTGGATCCACTACGACAACTTTAACGGCAAAACCGAATAAATATTCATGGCAAGAAGCTATGGGATCAGTTCGGATTGATCTACTATGAGGCTATAACGAAACCATCAGTGGAGAACGTTATCAATAACAATTGATGCAATTAAGCCGAGCATTGAAGCTCAAACACACACACGCCACAATATGCCAAAACACATGACAAAGTGATCTTTCAGCGCGACAAAGCTCGGCCACATGTTGCAAAAGTCGTCAAGGAAACTTTGGAGGCGATTCAATGGGATATCCTACCCCATCCGCCGTATTCACCAGATATGGCTCCTTCTGACTACCACTTGTTCCGGTCGATGACTCATGGCCTGGCCGAGTAGCACTTTACTGCTTACGAAGAAGCCAAAAATTGTGTCGATTCTTAGATTGTCTCAAAAGATGAGAAATTTTGTTGACGCTGAATCCGTATGCTGCCTGAATAAAGCTTCGAAGTTATAAAAAAAACCTCAAAACTTATTTGTAGCGTTGTACCCCTAATGGTTAGCAGACCCGATTATCATAATCTCATCTCTCTTGAATTATCAAACTCTCGCAAAAATTTGATATTAGCATCAGTTTTTCTGCTTTGCGATTTTATTTTACCTTCTCAGCAAGAAGAGACACTTCTCTCTTTTGATTGGGTGTGATTCTAATGTTCATCACTCTTTATGAGGTATATCGAATATTAACGATTGGGATGAACTCAGTAAGCTATCTAAGCTCTTCTGAGACGATTCCCGTAACAGGAGGTTAATTGATCGGAATTCATTCTTTCTCGGGCGCTTTCCTTTACTTTCCCTATCAAAGGAAATTCATTTGGTTGAGGATATTGAATTAAATGCTTCGTTACTGTTGAAAGCAATCACCCCTATTATGACTGTCGAGTAGATGAACAATCGACACGACCCTCTGTTGCCATTTCGTTTTACATATTGTTATTGTCACATGAAAAAATGAAAACGCAACACAGAGTCGAGTCGATTGTCGAGCGACTCGACAATCATAATAGGGGTGAATATCAACTGGGTCAATAGGAACCAACCTTAGCGGTGTTCTAAATTGAAACAATTAAGGAAAATCACAGAAGAATTTGGCCGAATTAACTAACCTTAATGCTGATTGGGTCAGTTTCCTGGTGGCTTAAAAAGACTTTAAAAGAACCTTAAGATCCGCTCACAGCACTTACTGGATGATCAAATTATTCTCATGAGTTTGGTGATAGTTGAATGTAATTTTCTACAGCTGCGTTGCCGGTTGATATTTAGCCATAAAATCAACCCCTTCATTTGACGGGAACAAAAAGCAAGTAGCGGCTTGACTGGAAACAGCCAAAGAAACGCTACGAATGTTTGAAACACTTGTACCCCAACCACAGCTCCATATGTATATATGTACAAGCTCTAAAAATAAAATAGAAAGAAAAGCGAGAGACATAATGTGCCTCGTCGGCGGCCCTGAATCATTTCAGGAAATAAAGCAAATTCTGCTTCAAGCACTTGGCGACAACTAGAAGCTGGCATATTGTAAGTAACAACTTTGGCCAAATAAACCGAATGGCATGACGACGGTGTACAATTTATACAACGAAAAAAGGAAATTGTGCAGAACATCAAGACATTAGTAAATCAAAAACAAATTTACAATATCTCATGGCAGGAGGAAGATGTCCTTGCAGCATTTATATCAGGCTTATGGAAGCCACTTTTAGCCGGCAAATCTTCCATCAGCTGCTTTGATGACCTCGCATTTGTTTTAAAACACACAACGCATTTATTGGCAATTCCCCGTATGCTGATTCTTCCTCCAACTATCCGATGATGATACTTCTTGACCTCTGCAGCTCCTCCACCATAGTTTGACCAATCAGCTAGATTGTTCTCGAATCGTTTGTTGTTCCAACATTTGCTAGGAAGCTTATCCAGAATCTCTGACGTATGATTTGCCATAAACCTTTTCCATCTTACTGCATGATTGGATAACCACATCAAGACGATACTAGAGTCTGTCCACGCATAGCGTTTTACTGGACACTTTATTTTTTCCTTCACCAACATCAAAAGTTTTGTCACCAAGTGAACACCACACAATTCGGGTCTTGGCAAAGATATCTGCTTGATAGCGGGCACTTTAGTTTTAGATACCATTATGTTTACTGTAAGCTCGTCATTCTCAACAACCGCTCTACAATATAGCATTGCACTAATACGCCTTCTCACATTGCTTCTCGCACATGTTTGCGATCATGTCCGGTAGCCCTAATATTTTTGTTTCAGTTGAACTATGAAAACTCGATATTTATGATTTATATCTTTTCTCACCGTAATGTCAGGTTCTAATCTTGAAACCTCCAGGTAGTAACACTTTGGTGATCTCCCTTTTTAGTTGCTGGACTTCAATGGTACAGGTTCCGGAAATTAAATCATCTACATACCATGTTTGGATGATTGATCTTGCTCACTGTCGTTATCTATTTGCTGCAACGTCCTAATTGCCAAAAACGATGAACTGGTCAACCCAAAAGTGGCGGTATTGAGCTTATAGTGCTTGAGCTCGCTCGATGGTTCATTTCCCCACAATATCAGCTGAAAATGCGTGTTTTTTTCAGCAACTAAGACTTCGTTATACATTTTTTTCGATATCGCCGGTTAACGCTATCTTGTAACTCCTGAATTTTGTCAATATACCCTATAATATACATATATAGGCTGAATAGTTCGTCCAACTCTTAATTTAGAGGCCTCACTTGATTCCTTGAATACACAGTGATGGAGCAAACAAAAACTTTTGTGATCCTCAATCTCTATATCGTTTTGTATTGTACATAGGCTCCATATACCCCAACTTCGTATATTCGCTTATTACACTTAAGTATTCCTTGTTAATTGACGGATTAGACTGCAATTTTCTTTCTAATGCCAAAAACCTCCCTTTCTAGCTGTATCCGGCATCTAGCCGTATTTCTTCTTCTGGAGAGTGTAGCGGTCTCACGTTGATAGAAGCTGATAGAAATAGTATTTATCGATATGTTCCCTTTCGATTTCGGCAGTTTTAATCGCTGCACACATGCCTCTGTGATGAACGATGCTTGAAAACCGGAGTCAAATAACGCTATGCACTTTAAAGCGTTTCCAAATGGTCAGTAATTTGAACCATTGCTATCGGGAGTAATGACTGTGAACTAGATAATGGTACGTTATACGTTTGAGTTTTAGAAGTGGTACTCTCCTCGGAACTGTTCACTGACTGCCGCTTAAACTTGAGTTCGTGTATCTTCGGAATGTAGTACTAAATGGTGTTTTCGGATCAGCACAAGCAGAGCGGATATTTTTATAATGGCCGTGGCAATTTTCATAAAGATGATTTCTTCTATTCAGAAATTTAAAAAATCTTTCCGGTGAAGGGAATCTTCTTCCACAATGTTTGGTAACCACGTCCAATTTATTCACCAAAATATGGATTAGCGACGGATTGGTTTTCTCTGCTTTTAATCCCCTAAGAACTTCATCAGATACGTCTGATATCTGATGCAGAGCTTAAGCCGAGGGCTTTTTATTGGTACCGCCCCCCCCCATTATTGGTTGATCCACAAACTGCTTAATGAGAACAGAAATCAGCAGCCTTTCCGTATCATATCTCTACTTTAGTTGTTCCCATGCCACCCTGTAGTTCGCTTCAGTTACTACAATATGATGAACCAATGCGATAGCTTCATTCATCAAAAGGTCGTTTAGGTATTGAAATTAATGCACCTTGGATAAATCTTTGAAAGATGAGAATTCCGAATATTTGCCCGAAAATGTAGAAATGTTGATCCTGGGAAGTCGCACGTCACTTTCTCTTCTATTTAAAATCGAGACTTCTTACAAAATTGATTGCTGATTCGCCATTAATTCATCGATTGGGGCATTATGCGAATGCTTCGAAATCTCCGCTTCACTACCCATGTTTTAGCACTTTTCTAATCGTAAAAATCGATTCTTCCACTGAATCCTGGAGGGCTTCGTATTTAACTTCCTCGCCAACAAGCTTCTCTAGCTCGCTATACTCCTTCCATTCTTCTTATGAATGGCTGATAGGTTAATCAGTCCCAAGTATGCGGTTTCTGGATACCAGGCGCCCTCCAGTTTTATTTTAGCATTCCTGTGGCAAAGCGAAAGTTCCGTGATGGATTTCGAGGACCTCGGTCCTCTTTCCATTGTGAAACTCTCGATGAGTGAGCCATCGGATGGGGAGCTCCCTACGTTGCTTGAGAACGTAGTTCTCAACTCCGACATATACAGCTCAGGAGATGAGAGTTCGCCCCCTTAAGTGCGGGATTTCCTCTATAAAAGCCGTGGGGAATATGGACGTCGGAGAGGACCGGAAGGATTAGGTAAATACTGTTGACAAACCTGTCGTGGGTCCTCGCGTGAAAATGTGTGTCTGCTCGGATGACAGTACTCCACTGGCACTTAAAAAGGCCAGGGGGGGGATCTGTCCCGGTGGTCTCGGGTTCTGCAGGCCGGGAGTTACCTTCAGGCAGGCTGCAGAGTCAGAGATCATTGGGATCATGCCCTCTGGTTTTCCTGAGGTTGTTCTCACTGGGGTGTAGCTTAAACCTAACTTCCTTGACAATCAGCTGACTGGATGGCTGATAGTGACCTACAAGTACGCTGACCAGGCCACTGTACAGTCGCTCAGGGAGGCCATAGGCGCTATTAAGCGAAGGGAGGGTGCACAGCTGAACGTGGCTGAGGTGGGAAACCTGCCTCGAGCCAAGATTTTGTTACCTTACCTAACAGTGCTGAATTGCCTATGGTTAAGCTTCTTGGTTTTATGAAGAGGCAAAACGAGAGCATGCAGGCGATGGACTGGAGAGTGATCAGAAGAGAGGCGAAAGGCACTTCTGCCTTATGCACCTTCTCCATAGATCACTCTTCAGTGGCGAAGCTCAAGCGAATTGGCTTTAAAGTCAACTTTAAGTTTGGGATTATCCAACTGCATTCTGAAGTAAAAAATCTTCAGTTAAGCGAAGGCACACATCGCCTGCCTGTAGATAAACCTGCATTAAGCAAAGGCGTCTTCGGACGTCCTGTGTCGCAGGTTTATCTGCCAAAACAATGGCATGACCCTAATCCAGGAGCCATGTGTGATAGGTAACCAAATTAAAGGTATACCAAATCAAGTGGGTAAGTTGATTTATCATAATGGAACTGAATTTGGAGTTTGGAACTGACATGGTTGCAGTGATGGTGGAGGTTCTGGAAAAACAGGCAAACGGGAGGCTATATTGGCCTCCGCCTACTTTTCTGGAGACTCACAGATGACACCACCACTCGAAATTAGGCGGCTCATAGCTCATTGCAAGCGCAATGGGCTGGCCTACCTGATAGGATGCGATGCAAACGCATACCACACGGTGTGGGGAGTACGGATATAATATAGGGGTGACTACCTTTCTGAGTTTGTCGTTACAAATAATGTAGATATTGTCAATAGGGGAAGGAAACAGATTCGATTTGGTGGCAGGGACCATGCAACGGCACTGAGACTCTTATAGTGTTTCACTCGAATCAGAAATGCCCTCGATTATGCGGAACATAGAGTCTACAGAGCGTTTGGATTTGTCTTCAAACCAGCTGCTTAATTCTATACACTTGTGTTACGAGAGCAGCTGCCCAAGGAAAAAATCGAGAAGATTCAACAAGACTAAACGTACTGGTAAATGGTGCTAGTATAGGATGGCCTTAACGAAATACAATCATGAATTAAGAAGATCCAAAAGGGCTACCTGGAGAAACTTTTTGAGGGAGTCAATAAATTGCCCTCTGCAGCACGTCCCCAGAAAGTCCTTTCCAGGGATTACTCAAATGATTTAGGGCTTCTTCAGAAGCAAAATGGAAGTGTCATTGAAAAACGGAAGGAAACATTGGAGGTACTATTAGATACCCACTTTCTGGATTCAAAAGTGGTAGGAGCCTAAGAGGACCCATATGACCCTCCAAGTGAGGTAGCCTATATACATCACAGTAGGATTAGGAGTCTCTCTGGGAATATTTTCACACCTGGCAAGGTGAGATGGGCTATTGGCTCTTTCAAACCTTTCAAATCCGCTGGAGGGATGGTAGCTTTCCAGCTTTATTTCAAAAAACGTATTGAGGAAATACTCCCCAGTATAATCCAGATGTTTCGGGCAAGTTATGTATTTACTTACGTATATTCCAAAACTATGGAGGAAAGTAAATGTGGTCTTTATACCAAAGGGAGCGGGTCCTCTGAACACCCAGCCCAAGGCTTGTCAGCCAATTAGCCTCATTTCATTTCTATTGAAGACGATGGAAAAAATCCTGGATCATCAAATAAGAAGTGAGATCTTTGTAAATAATCCGCTGCATCGGGGCCAGTTTGCTTATCAAACTGGTAAATCCACTTTAATGACTCTTAGCGGTCTAGCCTCGAGGATTTAAAGAGCGGAGGCACATAAGGAAATTGCACTTTGTGCCTTTGTGAACGTTGAGGGGGGCTTTTAATAATACTTCCTATGATGGGATCCGCCCCTTGCTGAAACATCGCGAAATTATAGCCTGATTAGGTGGTGAGTCAGTAACCATCAGGGCCGTAAAGGGCTATGTAATGATACATGGCAACACTGGTTGTAGTACGTAGTAATGTAGTATGTAACATATGACAACACTTACGTAGTACGTAATAATGAAGTATGTAATAAAGGAATGTTGGGTAAACCAACGGGAGTTGAATAAAGTGGATAAACCAACACGAACGTGTTTTAGACATACCATCACATGGTGTCAGAAGCAAAAAGGAAAAAGAAAAGATAATTAAAAATTAATTAAGTATTAAATAATAACAATAAAAATTAATTATTAATATTAGAAAATTAATTAATATCTTGAAATCGATAAAATATTAAATAAAAAATACCGATAATAGAAATTTGGGATAATAAAATTAATATTTAATAAGATGGCGGACGCAATAAAACCACCAAGAAATTTGGTAGTAAAACCACAAGATATGGCGACCACGTGGAATTTATGGTTACAACAATATAAGTGGTACATAATTGCAACAAAAACAAACAAGAAGGATGAAGAAGTGCAAGCAGCAACGCTTCTTGCTTGTTTAGGCGAAGATGCAGCGGTGATATTTAATAATTTTGGTCTCAGTGCGGAAGAACAAAAAAACGCCGAAATAATAATTGATAAATTCACAAAGCATTTCGTGCCAACGAAAAATTTAACATTCGAGAGATTCAAATTCAATAAAATCCAACAAGAAAGTACTGAAGCATTCGACGACTTTTTGACAAGAATATTCGTACAGGCAAAAAATTGCGAATTTGGTGTACTAAACGACGAGCTAGTAAAAGACAAAATAGTCATCGGAATAGAGAATCAACAAACCAGAGAAAGGCTATTAACGGAACAAAACTTAACCTTAGAACAAGCGATAAAAATTTGCAAATCTCTGGAAGAAACACATAAACAAATGCAAATAATGGAAAAAGGAACGGGGGCAGAAATAAACGTGATAAAAAAGCAAAATAAATTTACAAACAATAATAATAAAAGTGGTAAAAATAGCAAGCCAATGGAGAAAAAAAATTGCACGAGATGTGGACGCGGGGAACATAGAGCAATAGGTTGTCCACCGTTAAAGGCGACGTGTAATAAGTGTCAAATTAAAGGACATTACGAGAAGTGCTGTAAAACATCGGTTCATCGAATAAATCAAAACAGTAAAAAAAATAAAGTGAACGAGATAATTGCCGACCAGGATGAAAGACTCTTACTGTACTCAATTAACAGTGATGCCTCACAAAACGAGTGGTGGGAGTATATGAAGGTGAATAATCACAAAACCAAATTTAAAATTGATACGGGTGCACAATGTAACATGGTATCAATGGAAACCGCTGAGTTATTAAGGAAACCTAAAGATGAAATAAAACCATCCAAAACCAAATATTTACTTTCATTTTCAAATCATGAAATCAAAGTTTTGGGTGAGGTAACCTTAAATATAGAAAGTGCTAGCGAAGAAATAATACCAATAGTGTTTAAAGTGGTTACACAATCAGCGCCTATAATTGGGTTCAAAGACAGTAAAACACTAGGATTTTTAAGACAAGTAGCCCAAATAAATTTTTTAGAACAAAATTCACAGTTGTTTAGAGGTTTAGGAGAATTAAAAAACTTCGAATACGACATAGACATAAGAGAAAACCCAAATTTCGAGATAAAACCAGCTAGGAGAATACCACATTCGATAGAGGACGAGGTGCGTAACCAGCTAAACGAAATGAAAAAAATGGGTGTAATCAGAAAAATAACCGAGCCAACTCCAGTGGTAAGCGCAATGGTTATAGTGAAGAAAAAATCTATGTTGAGAATATGTATCGATCCAACAGATGTCAACAAAAATCTGAAACGTAGACATTATCCATTGAAGACCTTGGAATATATAGCAGCTAAAATAAAGGATGCAAAATATTTTACCAAACTGGACTGCAATAAAGGGTTTTGGCAGATAAAGGTTTCTGCACGAACGGAGAAATACTTAGTATTCGCTACTCCTTGGGGTAGATATACGTGCACACGTCTTCCGTTTGGATTATCATTAGCCCCTGAAATATTCCAGCAGGTTATGTCAAAGGTACTGGAAGAAATCCCAAATGTAGAATCATCAATGGATGATATTTTAATATATGCGGCAACAATGGAAAATTTGGATCGAATTACAAGTATCGTAATGAAACGAATCAAAGAAGCAGGCCTGGTGTTGAACAAGGAAAAATGTTGCTTTGGAGCATAATCAGTCAAATTCCTGGGTCACGTGTTATCGAAAGACGGGTTGCAGGCGGATAAAGACAAAATTGAAGCAATTCATAAACTTGAAGTGCCTAACAATGTCCAGCAATTACAACGGCTGTTAGGCATGGTGAATTATCTAAATTAATTCATACCGAATTTGTCAGAGCTGACAGAACCACTGAGGTTGTTATTGAATAAAGATATTCAATGGATTTGGGGGGATCAGCAACAAAAGGCGTTTGAGGATATAAAACAAGTACTTACAGTTCCTCCAGTATTAGCATTTTATGACGTTAACAAAGATGTCACAGTATCTGTAGATGCAAGTGAAAAAGCAGTTGGAGCAGCTCTTATCCAGGACGGGCGTCCAATCGCGTATGCAACACGTTCACTGACTAAAGCACAGCAGAATTACCCATCAATAGAAAGAGAAGCACTGGCAATAAAAATAGCTTGCCAGAAATTTCATGGAAAAAAAGTAATAGTTGAAACGGACCACAAGCCGTTAGAAACCATATTTAAAAAATCGATACATCAGGCGCCAATAAGACTTCAACGTATATTACTGGAAATGGCACAATACAACCCAATAGTAACGTATAAAAAAGGTACGCAGTTGTATTTATCAGATCCTTTAAGCAGGGATTGTAAACCCGAGGAAGTTGAAGATGATGAACGCAGCTTTGAAGTACAAGTGATTCTACCAATCACAGATGATTGCTACAAAGATATGGTCGATGCAACATTACAATCCAAAGAGCTCCAAGAACTAATCGCAGTATTAGACCAAGGTTGGCCAGGTCTGGAGAAGAAAAAGGAATTACCGGAATGCCTTCAAAAGTACTGGAATTACAAAGAAGAATTGTCACATTACGAGGGTTTAGTTTTCAAAGGAAGAAAGTTGGTCGTTCCAGAATCGCAGCGAACCAGAATGCTTAAATGTATACATTATGGTCACTTTGGTATAGAGACATCATAAAGGCGAGCAAGAGAATACATGTTTTGGCCAGGTATTTCAGATGACATTAAAAAATTTATCGAAAGATGTCTCGTTTGCGAGAAAAATCAAAGAAGTCAAGTAAAAGATCCTATACTGCAAAAGGATATACCTGAGTTCGCATTCCAGATAGTCGCAAGTGATTTATTTCACTTCAACGGTACTCAATACTTGCTGATAGCGGACAGCTATTCAGGATTTTTTGATTTTGAAAAACTGAAATCGGTTACTTCAAATGAAGTCATAGAAATCTTGAAAAAATGGTTTGCAACTCATGGGGTACCACAAATATTCGAATCGGACAACGGTCCACAATACGCATCGCAGGTGTTCAAAAAATTTGCGGAAAATTGGAAATTTAAACATCGTACATCAAGCCCTATGTTTGCGAGATCAAATGGACTAGTGGAACGCTTTGTCCAAACAGCAAAGAATTTATTAAGGAAATGTGAGATGGACAATTCAGATGTACAACTCGCATTATTGTATCATCGTAATACATCACCTTCAGCTGAATTATGCTCTCCAAATGAAAGACTGTTTAATCGAAAAACTAACAATCCAATAACTTTCAACGTAGAAATGTTAAAACCGACAGTGTGGAAGGACATCAGCAACAAAATCAAAAACAAGACAGATAAGCAAAAGCTATACGCGGATAAAGGATCAACGGAAAAAATAAAAATTCCGGCCATAGGTGATAATGTCAGAATCCAAGTGGCACATCGTAGATGGGTGGGAGGAAAAGTCATCGAGCTGGCTGACTCACCAAGGTCAGTAGTAATACAAACAACAAATGGACAGGTCCTTAGAAGAAATCAAGCCCACGTAGCAAAAACGAAAGCAGATTTCACAAATGAAAGAAACCCATCATACACAAACTTGCCAAACCTTAGAGTCAACGAAACCGAGAAAAGCATACAACCAAACCGAAATTCCGAGGATATTCAACCGCGCGTTCAACCTCAACTTGATGATACGCAAACGGGGATAATACCCACTACGTATATAACAAGATCAGGTAGACAGATTAAACCAGTTAAGAAATTGGATATTTAATTAATAATAAGCATTAGTAATAATATAATAATAAGGGGTAAAGGTTAAGTTAAATAATTGGATTATGAACTTATGAATTATTAAGTTAAATAATTATGGTTTATTACATTCAGCATTCTTGTTGCTTTTATAAAATAAGGGGGATGTAATGATACATGGCAACACTTATTGTAGTACGTAATAATGAAGTATGTAATAAAGGAATGTTAGGTAAACCAACGGGAGTTGAATAAAGTGGATAAACCAACACGAACGTGTTTTAGACATACCATCACAGGCTATACGCAAGGAGGCCTACTGCCTCCTCTTTTATGGTCATTGGTTAATAGCAGACTACTGAGTAGTCATGGGTTTCGGTCCTTCTGAGTAGTCGTGGGTTTGATGTTCAGGGCTGTGCGGATGTTGTGGCTATCATAATTCAAGTTTGTTGGGATCTAGGTTAAATACCTAGAGGTTCTCCTAGATCAAAAACTGAACTGGAAACAACATTTACTGAAAGTTCAAAATAAACCCGCCAAGCCTTTTAGGGCATGTCAGAGACTCTATGGACGTACTTGGGTACTACAACCAAAAATGATCTACTGGTCATTTCTACCAATCATTCGGCCTATTGTCACCTACGCATCGGTAGTATGGTGGCTTAAAACTGAACAGAGGACAGCGCACACTTTATTGAATAAGGTTCAGCGTATATCCTGCATCGATGTTACGAGCTCTATGAAAACATGTCCAACCGCAGCAATGGAGGCGCTCCAAGTACTAGCACCGTTGCACCTGCATGTTAAAATGGATGCTGCTATTACTGCCCTTATGACGCAGGCGGAGAGAAATATCAAACCGGGCAATATGATGGGTCATTTAGAAAAGAAGGAATTTCCGACAGACCCCTACCATAGGAATGCCTTTCGACTGTATGTCAATTAAACTAGATTTCCACAAACCATTTTGTGCGAGGGTCAATGGTATGGTTTACAGATAGATCAAAAATAGGAAACGGGGGGAGGGCGATAGGAATAGGCGGGAGTGGGATTGCCCTTTCGAAATCCTTGGGTAGGAACGCTACCTTTCAAGCTATAAAACTTTGCGCTAGGATAGGCATAGCAAAAGGAATACGAGATACACAGGTACAAATTTTATCAGACAGCCAATCGACCTTAAAGCCTCTAAGGTCTTGTACCGTTGAGTCAAGGTTGGTCAAGGTCATACTGGAATCGTGGGAAATGAGGCAACTGATGGCCTCGCCCGCGGGGTTCTGCCTTTCCATTCATTGGAGAAAAAATTTATTTTGTTTTTATTTTTTTGGTGTGTTTAGAAATGCAAATTTGAGCAATTGGTATGTTGACTCGTAGAACGTTGGTGAAAAAGTATATACATAAAATAAACCGACCGAAAGGCACAATACCAATATATTTTTTAAAAAAATTATCCGAATTTTTTAGTGCATCCATTGTGGAATCTCTTCAGTCAGTCGTTGGTAACCGGTGTTTCCAGATAATTGAATTTCCACGGTATCGCTCCAAAATGTTTCTGACCTTGTTGTTTGCAATACCTTCAAAATTATATTATTGCGTCATATATCTGCCAACATCAAGGATAAAACCTGGCCGATCAACGAAATAGAAAAGCATTATATGGATTTTATTTACAGAAAGTTCAGCAAACCTATTTGATTCTATTTGTCGACTTATTGCCCTTGATGTAGTTTTCACGCATTTTAATCTTCTTTCAAATTTGTAAAATGGGTCAGCATTTATAACAAACCGCATTCTTCTGTGTTAATTCGAAATAAGAAATCTAAAGTAATCAGAGTTATCTCGGGTGTTCCTCAAGGGCCAGAAAAAATCGTAGAAATTCACCGGTCATTTCAGACGAAAATTTAGATAAAACCTCTAGATATTCTTGTTTTGATCGACCAAATAACTGACGTTATAAAAAATTCTAACATGTATTGCTTATACGAGTATTTGCAGATGATATCAACATTTTATTTGTATGCAAGGAAAACTTCAATTCAATCGACTCAATCCACAATAATGAAAAACTTGCATGACTCACACTGTACAACAAAACCGTTTTATTAAAGTGAAATATGACATGAAAATATGTATAGATAGTCTATAATACATAAATAAGTTGATTTAAATTATCTATTATCGTATTTCGCTTATTATATTACACACATCCCTAATTCATACGTGAAAATTCCACCTAATGCCTAAAATATTTTTCAAACACAATATATCACAAAACTTCGCATGTATTCAATTCGTTTTTTTATTGTTATTTTAGAAAACAATAAAATTGGAAAATGTGAAAAGTTAAATAGATTTTCACACAAAAACATTTTTGTTTTATTTTCCCAACACCTTTAGTTTTCATTTGATTATACTAACGAATCGACGTTCCCGTCTAAAGTACAGTGAAATTTGGTGAACAAATTGTTTTGCAAAGATGTTGAAAGCGGCATTATCTCGGGTCAAAGAAAAATCAAATCGTGGCGGCACCCTTACAAAATTACCCTCGACTTCTTCATCGAAAATAAAATTAATCAAAAGTACTGTGGGATTCTCGGATAAAAATGAAATTTTGGCCTGTGAACCAAAAATTCCAGAATTGTTTGCCGATTATTTGATCAAAAAATCGATCGATCATGGTATAACAAGTCGAACACAAATGTCGATTAGTGAGGTGAACACGAATTTAGCACAACAGAGACATACTGGAGTTTTGCACAAGGAAGGTGGTTGGCCAAAAGATATCAATTTAAATGACGTGGAACATGTAACTAGGTACAAAAAGAAAGTTGAGAAAAATGAGAACTACTGTCCCCAAATTACAGTCCTATCAAAGATGTTGGAATCGAAAGTTTTGCAAAATAATGCTGTCAATATATATGAAAATTATTTTGAAGGACTTTCACCACCCGGTCTTGGATCTGCGCCCACATACAGTACGTCTAACGTGTATCGAGATGCTAATCTGTTACGGGTAAATATCGATTCAATTTATCACTTAATAAATTATTATTGATTAAACAACAAACTTTTGGAAATTATTTAACGCATACGTTTAGCGTCCAGTCAACCATTTATCATTTTCGCCAGATCGTGGATCCAAACTTGCCGTATCGCATTGTGATAAAAGCTATCTGAAAATGAATTTAAAGAAATCATCATTGAATGAATGTTTTATTTGGGATATTGGTAACTCAACTATACGTCAACATACAGTTAAGGCTCTTCCAAATGAGCTAAATTATAATTATTTTTTTTTTTTTAGAGAAGCCTAATTCACCACTAATTCAGGTAACGCACGACTACACAATAATATGTTTGGAATACAATCCAAAAGATCCCCATCACTTGGTAAGTGGTTTATCATCGGGTCAAGTCGGTTGCTGGGATTTAAGGACGGGAAAATTACCGTACGCCCTCAGTTCACAAAACAATTCACATCATGATATTGTCAATTCCGTATTATGGAATACCACAAAATTGGGAACGGAATTCTTTTCCGGTTCGGGCGATGGTCAAGTGTTATGGTGGGATTCACGAAAAATAAATGTTCCGCTACACAGTCTATTGATGGATCCGGTCAAAACGGATGATCAGCAGCTGTATCGATCATATGGAATTTCGGTGCTCGAATATGAATCATCAATTCCGACAAAATTTATGTGTGGCACCTATCAAGGTTATGTATTCTCATGCAATCGAAAGGGGAAGGCACCATCTGAAAAAATTAATTTTAAACTACCCTGCCATATTGGACCAATTCAGACATTAACACGAAATCCATCTTTTGTTAAAAGCTTTTTAACCGTTGGTGACTGGGTCGGTAAAATTTGGGTGGAAGAATGTCGTGAAAGTTGTATTATCAGCACGAAACATCAATCAGCTATGCTCACCGATGGAGCTTGGAGCACTACTAGGTGATATAACGGAACTGAATATTAATCATTATAAACTAATTAATTTATTTTGCAGATCATCTCTATTTTTCTTGACACGAGAGGATGGAACCGTTCAATGTTATGACATATTACAAAAATTGTATGAGCCCCTTTTAAGCATAAAAGTTTGTGACTCTTCGATTCTATCGATTAAACCGCATGAAAACGGCAAAATGATTGCAGTCGGTAATGCTAAAGGGGCGACACATCTCATCGAATTGTCGGAGGATATGCAGTACAGTAATAAAAATGATAAAATTATTTTGACTTCGGTATTGTCACAAATTCGTCCGACAATTTAAATATTCATTTCACAAACAACGTTTATCTTATATTTTTGTAGATGTTGGAGCGTGAAACAAAGCGTGAAAAAATTTTAGAGACAAAACATCGTGAATTAAAATTAAAACTGCGTTCAGCATTTAAAATATTTGACGATGAGGATCATCCGCCGAATAATAATACACAGCAAAATGTGGACGAAATATTAGCGTGCCGCTTGGCTGAAAAAGATTTGTTCGATAAAATTGAATTGGAGAATAGAATCCGCAATAATTCGATTGCTGTTTGTGTTGTGGAGGAGCCACGGAAACATGATAATCCTCAAATGTTGGGTGGAATATTTTAATTGAAATTTTTCTGCAAATTTATAGAATTGTGTATTAATAAATGTAAGTGTTTTGGAGACGGTTTTGAGCACGTATTTCTTTTGTTTCTTCTTGAGAATATCATGGGCAGGCATTAAAAATTCAAATAAAACAGGAATGACGGATATGATGTTGCTTAGTATTAAATTACTTCAAAGCCGCTTTTCAAAAGTGTATCTATATACGTGTCTTCCACACTGCAACTATTAACTCGTTACCGTGAGATACGTTTAGAAAACATTGACGACCGACCAGAATCGCCAGAGTTCCATCATCATCGACTCAAATCGAGAAAAAATGTATGAGTTTACATCTCTGTGTTCCTATTCTGGTTTTCTCAAGAAATTAGGAATTGGGAAAATATTACCATAATTTCAAACTGCAAAAATTCCCCACATTTTATTACCTAATCTCCCAAAAATATATTCTGGTAAATTGAAGATAAATTCTTATATAGGGGAAAAATGGTAATTCAGTAGTTAAACATTTGAATTAAACATCTAAAAATCAAAAATAAATATAATTACTTAACCGTTCTTATCTAGTTAATAAAATTACTTTAAAACTGACGAAGTCAATTTTCTTTAGTCACTAATTAGTTTCTTACCACTTAACAAAACAACCTTATAACAATACCTTTCCGTATTATAAATTGAAGATCAATTTATAAACTAATAAATTTAATTAAAAATTAGTTCAAAAATTAACTTCCAGTAATCGGAGTCAACGTAGCATTTGAAACTTAGATCGTTTTCTTCGTTTCCCAATTTAAGCTTTAGGAATTTGGTAGCTTTCAAATATCGGAAAACTCTCTTTACCTCATTCCAGTCACATCGTTTTGGGTCACTCACACGTCTTGTCAATATTGACGTTGCAATGGAGATATCCGGCCTAGTGTTAGTAAATAAGTATAGTAAACATCCGATTGCACTCCGATAGATTTCGTGTGACTCGAACGGTTCCTGGTTCATTGATTGGCTTAAATATCCGACATTTATCGGTACAGACGAGTCTTTGGCATCCTCCAGATTGAATTCACGAAGCTTGATCACGAAGCACGAGTTTGATATTTGCTGAGACTACAACAATATCATCGACATGGTTAGATATATATATATATATATATATATATATATATATATATATATATATATATATATATATATATATATATATATATATATATATATATATAACATCTCGTTCGGTTTTTTTTTTGTACAAACATAGGTCGTTATCACTTTGTACATACGTGTTCTCCTTCATAACAGTGTCAAACTTCTTGTTCCATTCTTTTGCGCCCTGTTTGAGACCATATAAATTTTTAATAAGTTTACATACTTGACACGTTATGCGATAGATCTCCATTTAAGTATGCAGTTTGAATGTCAAAATGTTTAACTTCCATCTTACTTTTTCTTGCTACTGCCAAAAGAATCTTCAATGTCGTCGGGCTGGCTAAATTTTTGTGAAAAACCTTGTGCTACCAAACGAGCTTTGAATCGAACGATGTTACCTTCTTGATCGGTTTTCTTCTTATAGACCCATTTGGAACCAATTGCATTATCTCCTGGTGGTAATTTAGTTATCGTCCAAGTTCCAAAATTATGAAGTGAGTCCATTTCTTCATTCATAGCCGTTATCCAATTTTCAGAATTTGTGCCGTTCATTGCTTCTTCATATGTAACAGGATCCGAGTTTATTTCTTTTGTCGCCTTATTAATTTCCATTATTAACCGTTTTGGTGGCACACCCTTATTTGGTCTTGTAGAACGTCGAGTATGTTGCTCTTCTTCCCCTTCTGAATCTAAATCATCTTCATTTTGAGATGCTTCTTCATTGAGTTGGTGTTCATGTCTGCTGCTTTCGTTTGATGGTCGCTCGAGCTGTCAATGGTAGTTTGATTATATATATATATATATATATATATATATATATATATATATATATATATATATATATATATATATATATATATATATAAATATATATATATATATATATATATATATATATATATATAAATATATATATATATATATATATATATATATATATATATATATATATATATATATCGGTTTCAATAAATTTAACATCACGACAAATCTTAATTTTGTGTGTGTTAACAAAAGACGATATCCTTTCGTACCGAACTCATAACCCACGAAGAATAATTTTTCAGCTGTGTCATCCAACTTTTTACGCTGTTCTTTCGGGACGTGTGCATATACAAGTGCTCCAAAAGTATGAAAATAATTTAAATCTGGTAATTTACCATGCCACATCTCATACGGAGTAGTTTTTAAACTTCTAGTTGGTAGACGATTGATTATGTGATTCGCCGTAGTCACCGCTTCGCCCCAATACTGTTTATGCAAACCTGAGCTTGTCAACATGCACCGTGTCATTTCAATTAAGGTCCAATTTTTACGTTCGGCAACTTCGTTTTGTTCTGGCGTGTTAGGTACTGTAAACTGGGATTTAATTCCTTTTGATTTTAGATAGTTCCGCAGTTCATTATCCACATATTCACCACCTCTGTCTGACCTAATTACTTTAGGTGACATGCCGTATTGCGTTTTCATCATTTCGACAAATTCCATCATATTTCCGCAAACGTCAGATTTTTGTTTTAACAAATATATATATAGGAATATCTCGAATGATCATCAATGAGAGTCAGTATATATTTATTACCTCTTGGTGTTGGTATTTGTAATGGTCCGCATACGTCGGTATGTATTAGATCTAATTTACCCGCTGACCTAGTGAATGATTTTTGCAGAAATGAATCTCTGGTTTTCTTACATTAAAGACAGATTTCGCAGATTGTCGCAATTAGCTATCTTCATGTTTGCTGCAAATTCCACCATTTTCCTTATATCGATTAAATTTCGATGGCCAAGTACCTTATGCCATTCATGAATGCATTTCGATTTTCCTGGTTGAATTACATTGAGCGCTTGTTGGTTCAACTTGTAGACATCATTGGTGGATTTAAGGATAAATAATATTTTTCCGTTCTTGTTGATTTCATATTGTCTTCCTTTAAACGTGATGATGCAACCGCTTTTAGCTAGTTTGCTAACTGACAGTAAATTACACTTAATTCCAGATACAAACTGTACATGAACATTCGAAAAACGACTCGTCGCTGCTCATGTGTGCGGATGCTCCTGAGTCTACACACCATTCAGATATATTTACTTTATTCTGATGATTAGCGAGTAAGCATACGTACGCTTCCACTGCGTCACTTTCGTTTTCAGCTATATTTTCCTATTTCTGGCTTTGGTTTCCCAAATCCTTCTTCTTTTTCCAAAATTGCATATTTACGACAATCACTTTTTATGTGCCCTTTTTCTTGCAGAAAAAACAATACATTTGGGAAATGTCAAAACTTGCGCCCTGTTTGTAAACTTTAAGAGCATTTTTTTCACTGGTACTCATATTTTCGATATCTTGCCGACGTTTATATTCTTCCAACAATTTGTTTTTCACCATACTCTTCGTCAAGTCAGCCTCAGCACGTGATTCGAGAGCTGTTATCAAAACACTGTAGCTTTCCGATAAACTTGACAGGTACAACAAAACTGCGAAAGCTTCTGCTAATGGCTCACCCAAAGTAATTAATTCGTCGATATATTCGTCCATGGCATTTATATGTGTGTGCATATTTCCGCCTTCAGGTAGCCTCATCCGACATAACCGTCTTAAAAGTTTCACTTTATTGGATAAAGTTGATTTTTGATGATAATCCCGTAATGATTCCCACATCGCTTTGGCCGTCACTTTGTTCCTTACACGTATGATTTGGTTGTCCTCAATTGAAAGACCAATATTTGCACAAGCTTTACCATCACTTTTGTTCCAAACGGCTAATTGAATTGCATCTTCTGGTGCTGCATCAGTAATTACTGACCACAAGTCTTCCTTTATCAGTAAAAGTTCGATTTTGTATCGCCAAATCTGATAATTCTCGTCGTTTGTATCTTCGTTGTATCAGCCATTTTTGAGGTTATGAATTTGCGAGTCAAAATTATTACTATGAAAATATGTAATTTCTCGAAAGATATTGTGGTTTCCCTAATTATCGTTGATTCCTTTGTACGATGATCACAATACTGGGCCCATAACCTGTTAATTTGAGCCGATGATTAAGAATTACTTTTTGCACGATTATCAAAATAATAAAATAAAACAACGTGCTAGATAGACTGCTAGATTTGGTGTGGTTATTACAACAAATGTCCAAAAGACTTAAGGTGGGTTTACATATTTTTACATAATATGTTCGACAAATTTAGGTTGCGTTCACATTAAACATTAACAAGAAATGCTAATTTAATATTACTATAAATGCTGTACAAACTAACAATAATATACAACTGAAGTACCTGCAACCTCAGCACGCATCAAACCATTTCAATTACTACATCTAACATCCACAACAAACTCCATACAACCTTCCACATCCACACCTACATCCACATCCATCATTACTAGATACTACTTCACCGAACTTGAAAATTATTTGACATTTTAAATCTCTGAAACCAATTATAAATTAATAAATTAAATTAACTTCTTAGTAAAACTAAGAAGATATTTTATGTGTACATATATCTGAAAACTAAACAAATTCTAAATCTAAATGAACAATCTAAGTAAACTAACGAACCCATATGTTCCAAAAAGCGGGCACCAGAATTCATTATAATCGATTATTCCCGGTTCATTAATTCCCGCAGGTATCAAAAGAACGAAAAAAGCTCGTAGTTCAATTTAGTCTATAGGTTTCCATATAGTACAAATTTTCACAATTGCGTAAGAATTTGTAAATTTCACAATAATATCAGTTATTGAGTTGTCAAACAATAATTCAAAAGCAGCGTCTGTGATATCAATTTCCAAACTTGGTGAAATCATTACTAAATGCTAGTCTCCTCTATCTATGTCACGAGTTTAAGCACGTTGCGATTGACCAGGAATTGAATTCCAAATTATCCCGTTTTTTTCAATGAACGATTGCTCGCAACGATCTATCTAAGTTATTTAAGTTATAATCTTATGAATCGTATCAAGTTACAGCACTCACCAGTATTATATAGTGTTCTGGGTATAGATCATGTTTAAATGTCAAATTTTCTTAAACCGCAAGAGCTACCATCTTTCGGAAAACTTCGAAAGCATAAGCAACTTTCACATAATGCCACTAGGTGTCACTAAATATTTGCTAATTGTATGACATTTTTATTTGTGCATTTTGTAAACATAAGCAAAAATATTTTCGTGTTATAAAAGTGATTATTATTAATACGTGATAATTAAATTGATTTTGAGAAGTTTTTATAAACATCGTTTTGAAAAATGTCAGTAATATTTTTTTGATTGTGTAGTGCCATCTAGTGGCAAACGCTCTGTACTTTTTCTTTGATCGTGCTGCCTCTTTCGGAAAACATGATTTATATGTAAAACTAAGTTCCGATTTTCTAATATATGGCGTAATTGTTCTTATGGTGTATTGCGTACCTCGTAGAAGAAGTATTAAGAAATATCTCACTGCTCCGTGGCTAAATATACGTTTTTGAATTTAATGGGGCGTAGAGATTTGCCTTAAAAAAAATATAAAAGGTTTAAATTGGAGCTCGATTTCAAATCATTTAAATATTTCAGAAATGTAACCAACAAATTCATCAATCAAGCGAAAAATTTATTCTATTTTGAGAATATGCACAATCCTTTCATGCAAGTCAACTGAAGCAGTCATTGGCTTTTCTGCTGATGAAATTTTGACCGAGATCAGTAAAACCTAGCGAATCTTTCGGTGTTTTGCGTTTGCCTAATATTGATTTTATTAGTTCTGATAGTTGTACTTTTGTTTTTGACGTGTTGATGATTTTATCATCTTTTGTTTTTGATGTGTTGATGATTTTATTCAGCACGAGGTGAAATAATATTAAAAATTAACAAAAATAACACAGTTAATAAAAATAAATTAAAAAACTACGTATTGCCCATCAATCACGCCACTCCAAAAATTTGGACCTAAATAATTTTGCCGATCCTAATCTCTTAATTTCCAATGGAATTGAATTCCAAAGGGAAACTCCCCTAACATAAAATGACGTGTTTAGCGACCTACAACAATTTTTAGCCGGAATTAGGCGGAAGTTAGAGGAATGAAACCTACTAAACATTAATTTCCTATATAGATAACAAGGCTCCTTAGCTTTGAGAAGTTTAAAAATAAAAAGACAAACGCGAAATTCGTAAAAAATAGATAAACTACATTCTAAAACAAGGCTAGAGTAGGCAGAAATATGATCGAACTTCTTAATACCAAAAATAAACCTGGTACAAGCATTGAAACATTTTTGGAGAACATTTATATTTTCCTGAAGCATACTGAATAAAACTATGTCACCGTACATAAAATGAGGAAGAAGATAAGACAAAAATAATTTTTTCCTAAACTGACTATCAGAAAATCCAACCACTTTATACAAACAACTAAGCATGGCAAATACCCTCTTACTAATAGTAACTAAATGGTCACCCCAAGTAAGAGTTTTATTAATAACTAAGCCTAAATCCCTAACAGTATTTGAATATTCAATTAGCGAACCCTGCAGAAAAATACCAGGAGAGGACGAGGTATCTAACGATTTTTTATAAATTATAATCGACTGAAATTTATTCGCGCTTAAAACGAGCCTGTTAGAGACCGACCAGCTAACGATATTACTTAAATCTTCATTTATCAGAGAAATATTCCTAACAATAGAATCCTGATCTAAACGACTATTTCTATAAATTTGAACGTCATCAGCGAAAATATGAAATGAACAATGTGAAATGGAGCATTCTATGTCATTTATGTACATAGAAAATAATAGAGGACCCAGCACTGAACCCTGAGGAACGCCGGAAATTACAGGAAGCAAATCAGACAAGGAATTGTCGAAAAAAAACTGCCTGAGAACGATTAGAAAGATAGTTAAAAATCAATTTGGCAGCAAAAAGCGAAAATCTAAACTGAGATAAGAGTTTATTAAAAAGAATTCTGTGATTAATAGAATCAAAGGCCTTAGAAAAATCTAACAAAGTTAAAGAAGTTAATTCCCTATTATTCATATCACGCCTAATATCATCACATACATTTAATACCACAGTAGAAGTGCTATGAAATTTTCTAAACCCAGATTGGAAGCAACTAATTAAACTATTGCTATGTAAATGCGATTGAATTTTATTTTTAACAACAATCTCGAAAGCCTTAGAGAGAGAACTTAAAATGCTAATTGGCCGAAAATGGGATAGCTCTAAAGGATTACTGATCTTTGGGATCGGGATTATTTTACTTAGCTTCCACTGATCTGGATAGGAAGAGGACGTGAGAATAAAATTGAAGATATGTAACAAGTATTTTGAGACGAAAGGGAAAACTACCTTAACGAATTTTAAATTGACGTTATCCAGACCAGAAGATTCCGATTTAACCTTCCAAATAGCAGATTGTAAATTCTCGAGAGAAATATTTGAAAACGAAAGCGAATTAGAGGACGCGTTAGAGAACAAATCGACGGAACTACTGCCCGAGTTCAGACTAGAGCAAAAATAACTATTAATTTCATTGGGTTTGAAATCCCCACTTGAACTAATCTTGCATCTGCCTAGGCCTAAATTACGAACATTACGCCAGAAAACCTTGGGAGGAAGAGAGGAGTCTAACTTGTCCTTGAAAAAATTACGTTTAGCAATTCGAATTAACCCTACAACTCTGTTACGAGCCTGCTTGTAATCTAAATGAGACTGACTATTAGGACACCTTTTCCATACACGATATTTACTAACTCTAATATTTATGGCATTCGAAATTTCCTGAGACAACCAAGGCGGAGATTTTGCTGTGCAAGTAACCTTTTTAAGCGGAACGCAACTATTAAACACCAAACTAATATACGAGTTGAAAAATTCTATTTGGCTAGTTGCAGAACTAAGGCAAAAAATATCCTCCCAAGGAACTGAGTTACAAACTAAGTGAAGGCGGGAATTGTCTATACTAGAAAAATCTCTAAAGCTAAAACTCTTATGTTTAGGTGGAAAGTAAGAGTTTACAGAAAAAACTAAAAGATCATGATGGGATCCCATACCGAGAGACAACTGATTGAAAAAAACAAATAGAGTTATTAGTAAAAGATATGATATGATCAATAAGGGAATAAGATGCCCCGCTAGCGGTTGGACATGAAAACGTTGGTGCCACAGTGTTGTGTACGGATAAATTAAGACTATTTAAAAGATTCAAATAATCCCGAGGGAAGCCGGAATTTTGGAGTATATCGAAATTAAAGTCACCTGATATATATATTTCATCGAATCTACAAGAGAAATAACTAAATAAACTTTCTAAGTCTACAAGTGATTTTTTAAATTTGGCATACGATCTCATACTAGTTTTTGGTGGGTTATAGATGGTACCGACTAAGATTTTACGACCATTAATGAAAACATTGACAAATAAAAACTCTAAATCCGATACTAACAATTCTGAAATGGAAGAAGGTATGGTAACTAATCTAGCCTTAATGTGATCTCCTACAAACATACGTAAACCACCATAATTAAGGGGAGGTACCGCTCTATCTTTCCTAAATATATTATAACCTTTGATGGCCAAAGCTGAATTAGGGATATTCGGATTTAAAAATGTCTCAGAGAAACAAAGAATGTCCACTGAAGCACCATTAAAAATGTGACGAATCTCGTCAATATTTGGGACTATACTTTGCACGTTGAAACTAGCTACATTTAACAAAGACCTGTCGACTAACATAGATTTTAAAACTACATTGGGGTTATTAAACGACATTACACTCAAGTGTAAACACGACGCGACGTGATTGAAGCGCAATACTTTCAAATAAATATAAGGAACGCTTCATCCAAACCGAACCGGATTACTGGAAATCTAAAACGAAAAGAAACAAAAAACCAACCAAAGTAATAAATGCCAACATAACGTAAACAAAGGAACAATACTTAACCGTTGAGCCCTAATTTATGCCCTAATTTATTTTAATATTTTTTTCCCCTATGGTGGAAAAAAAAACACAAAAAAAAAAAATTCGACACGTCTGTCTAAGGCTACTCTGTATGTTTGGGGAGTATCTTTCCGGCATAAATGATGTATTTGCGGGTGTGCCTCAAAGATCAATTTTGGGTCCTTTACTTTTTTCCATTTATACAAATGACCTACCATGGCATATTTTAAATTGCTGATTTCATGTTTATGCTGACGATTTGCAACTGTATATTGGTAGTGACTTGAATTAGAAGAGATCGTTATGCGCCTGTATACAGATCTTAGAAATATTTCTTCATGGGCCAAAAGTAATGCACTTTTCATTAATCCTTCATTAGAAATAATTCATATAATATTGAACAAGTGCTCTGTTCCAACGGTCAATAACTTAAGACTATTTAATTCACATTTTTAAGCTTTATGTTTATAATAACATAATTTTTTTTGATCTTTGTTAGCTTAATTTATTTTTGTTTTAGTAATTTTTTAATCAAAAAATGGAGGTGTGGCCAACACACGACTTTCTTTTACTTACAGAGAATTTTAAGAAATTTTATTTTTTTTTAAATTGTTTTTTTTTTAATTTTTATTATTATTTTTTTTACTTTTTGGAAACATTTTGTATTAAGTAGTTTTTTTGTAAATCTTATACTTTTTAAGATATTTGCAAAATAAATTTTCTTTACCAAGGGAGTGGCCACTTCTGGTTAGCCGATTTGGAATAAAATTCACTGGGACCTCCCAATTTATCAAAAAAAGCTTAATTCTGAAGTTTCAGTTCGATTGGTTAAACCATCTGGACTGTAGAGAGGACACAGACTGACAGACAGACACCTTTTCGAAACCCTCTTTTTCGGATTCAGGGGACCTCAAAACAGATAAATCTCTAAAAATCTCAAGGTCCAAAATTTTCATGATTACTATGCTTTATTTTACTAGAGTAAAAGAAAGTAAAAAAACCCGATGTTTCGAGGGCACATTCCGTCATTTTCAAGGGTACAATTTATACTACAATTTCAAAAAAAAAAAATTTATAACGAATGTTTTTCTATAGTAACTAGAGTTCAATTTGAAATTTATAAAATACTCTGTTTAACAGAAAAATAATTTAAGTTATACAATTAGAGTGAAACAATTTTAAATTTAGAAGATCTATGAAATGTTGTAATAATTTAACAAATACTTTGAAACTTCCTGGATATTTAACAAATTTTGAGTTAATGCCAAAATTAATCTTTTACTGAGATTTTGCTCCTTATTAAGTATCTCAGCGTCATCTATAGATAATGAGTGGTTACTTCCACGTAGATGATTCAATAAAGCGCTGTGTGACGGTTTAAACTCATACATAGAATCGTAAATATGTTGATGAAACCGTGTTTTAAAATGTTGTTTAGTTTCACCCACATACTCTTTTCCACACGAACTTTTAATTTTGTGTATATATTAAGTTTGATTATAAATATAGGAATTTTCTCTTTTAATTTAGTCAGTAAAACCAGGTCCAAACTTTGTAATACTCTACCAACAAGTTGTATATCATAATTTTAATTTTTTCGAACCAAATTTTTACATACGGGACCGAAATGACAAGTTTGCGATTATTTTCACCGATTAAATTTGGATTTTCGCACGTATTTTCCACAATATTTTCCGAATTGCTATGTTTGTCAATTTATAATACCTCTAGTAACTACACTTCTCGGATAACAATTTTGAATTAGAACATCACTTAACATTTTAAAATTTTCGGCATGTAAAACTTCATCCGATAATCTCAAGGTTTCCTTATGATATAAATCTGCCTTTCTGTATCTAGAATGTCAATTTCCAAATTTGGAATGGCCGCAATAATATCATCAACATACCGGTAAAAGAAAATAGGTTTGACGGAAGATGATTTTAATACTTTGGTTTCAACGTGTTCCATTATTAAGTTTGCCACTGTTGGACTAACTGGCGAACCAATCGGTGAACCAAACACTTGACTAAAACATCTTCCCCCGAAACTAAATTCAGTATGAGCTAACACAAATTTCAACGCTTCTACAAAATTTTTTGACTCCAGATTTGTATTACTACATGGTTAATTGCTATTCCACAATTTTTTAACCAAAATTATTACCAAAGATGAGTCAACGTTTGTGAACAACAAGACTATATCTAATGATACTAATATATAATTTATTGGTAGAGACACATTTTTAATTTTATTTTTAAATCTTCCGCGTTTTTTGCAGCCACCATACATTCGTGGGGTCGTACCATGATAATTTTAAAGAAATGTTGCTAAATTTTTCTCAATTTTTCCGAAACGTTTCCAAGAGGCAATGATTACATTTAATTTAGATTGCATTGAAGAAATAACAACGTTCTGAATTTCAATCTGAAAAGAGTAACTCCATTTTTTCTACATATTCAATTTTTGTCATAAGTACCGTTACGCCCTTGTCTGCTTTCAACACGTAAAATTCAGTGTGCCCATTCAAAAATTGCTTTTCAAATGTTTTACTCAAACAATTGTTTGTTTTGAAATAATCCATTTCTAATAGTATTATAAGCTGAAATACAACTCTCCACATCCGCTTTAATTTTGTGATAAGGAACAATTTCTTTTTTAAAAGGTAAACAAAACTTATTACCTAACTTTAAAATTTGTATGATGTCTACAGGAATTTCCAAATTTGTCAAATTTACGACCCACTTTTCCTCGTTAATATCCCTTCCATCAATTTGACCTTGAGTTGGCTGAATCTATGAATTAGGTTGCTGTATTGGTTCCGACAAAACTGGCGTTTCACAAACCTGTGGGCAAAACATATTCACAATTTTTTAATATGTCGTTTTTTAAACTCATCGTACACCAGGGTATCGATTTTGGTCGCAAAATGTGGATTGAGGATTGAGAATTTTGTATATGTACACGGCGTATAATATACATTTTGCTATTGTGTGCCGTCAAATATTTTTATTGTATTAGTGTGTTTTCTCATGATGGTAAGTATCAAAAATAAGCTAAGCGGGTGAAATCGGTTCAAATTTTTTGTTGCTTCCGCTCGCCTTGAGTTATTTTTCCCTACCTTTTAACATGAGGATTTCATGTTTTTCTATCTATTGTTGTTGTAAACGAGACATTCATTTTACTTCGTTACCAAAAATCCTAAACAATATACGCAATCAATTGCTCGTGGTGATCTTCAATATAAAAAACAAAAAGCAGCATAAATAAATGGTTTTAAATTTTTACATTCTTCGTCGACCACATTCATAATATTTTTAACTATTTTTTTTTTTTTTTTTTTTGAGTTATGTGAGAATAAACATTTGAAAAATCAAAAAAAAACAATTCAGTGTTATCTCATGCGCACGAAAGGAATGTTGTACATATTTTTATTTCCAGTAATTTTCTGCAAAATTTAAAACTAATAAAATTGTTACTTGAATAATGATTTAAAGATAAATAAATATTAACTAAAAATGGAAAATAAGTCAGATAAATATTGATAAACTATAATTTTATTAATAATTTAAAATGACGAAAAATCACACGACGTACATCCTCCCTTTCCTGTGCTTGAATCAACACTAAGCCAAAATAACTAATTTACTTCTTATTTTTTCCACATTATATTTTATATCCCTCTTTTTCGTGTCATTTTATCTCTCTTATTTGCATCATGTTAAACAAAAAACTTAAAAAAACGCCCATTAGACACTGTCAAATGTGCGTATTTTTTAGTTTTTTGTTTAATATAACATGGCATAAGGTTTTTTTGTTTAACATCGGATAAGAGGGATAATGTGAAAAATATAAGAAGTAAATTAGTGATTTTAACTTTTAGTGTTGATCCAAGCACAGGAAAGGGAGTATGTACGTCGTGTAATTTTTCTAACTTAAAATTATTAACAAAATTATAGTTTATAAATATTTTTTTGATTTATTTGCCTTTTTTAATTAATATTTATTTATCTTTAAATCATTATTCAAGTAACAATTTTATTAGTTTTAAATTTTGCAAAAAATTACTGGAAATAAAAATATGTACAACCTTTCGTACGCATGAGATGATACTGAATTTTTTTTTTTATATTTCAAATGTTTATTCTCTGTTTTTCTCTATTCTTTGGACACCAATACAATTTACCAATACTTTTGCCTTCCGGTAATACTCAACTCAATCCTCAAATTGCGACCAAAATCGCTGTCCAGGACAGCGATTTTGGTCCCAAAATGAGGATTGAGTTGAGAATTACCGGAAGGCAATAGTATTGGTAAATGTCGAATGTGTGTTTTTTTAGTACACGAATAAGAGGCATAACATATAAGTTAGGCATAACATATTAAGTTCCTATATACTTCCACACATAATTTAGAAAGCAACAACAATATCATAATGGTGGCTAATGTTAGTAAAATGAAAGAAAATAAAACATGAAAACGAAGAAAATAAAACATGTGAAAAATATAAGAAGTAAATTAGTGATTTTGAAGGTAGGCGCATGCCAAAAGCCTTCAGGACAAGAATTTTGGTCGCCTCATTAGTCAGTGAGGCGAGAATTACCGGATCGTGATGGTATTAATTATTGTGTGTGTGTGTGTGTTCGAATGCTCTTTTATGATTCATGCTCTTCATGCTCTTTTTCGTTTAGTTATTTTATTTTGTGGTGTTTTTGAAGAGATTAGTAGTGCTGTAAAAATTGTTTTCTTTCGTTTTTTTTGTTGTGAATAAATTAATAATTTTAAATTGTATTGAAATGCATTCGCATATCGCGTTTTTGTATTACGACCGCAAACTGAAAACGAAGTGGTGTAATGAGCTTTTGCGCGTTACATTGGATCCTTTTAATATATCCGACCGATTATATATTAAAAATACGAATTATTGTTAATTTACGTTACATTCACAAAATAAAAAATTAATTTCTTTAGTTTTAACTTAATATTTGTGTCTATTAATTTTTTAATAATTTATAATAAAAAACTTATTATAAATTAATAAACAAACATATTAAATTAAAACTAAAGAAATACATTTTTTTATTATACAATAATAGAATTTTACTAAAAGTAGAATATTCAAAAAATACTTCCATATTGTTTGAACAATGAGCAACGCAGTATTGTAAATTATCTTGATGCACAGCAAGTTTGTTTGATGGATGGAAGATGATAAGCCCTAACTAAATCAATTTTCGAGAAAACACTGCATCCATTTAGGTACATTGTAAAGTTTTCGATATGGGGAACAGGGTAATATCCGGCGTGGTTACGGCATTAAACCGAAGCTACTACATTGTCCTTCTTCTGTACCAAACGGAGAGGCGAGGACACCAAAGAATATAATGGTCGGCGTATGCCTAATTGTACCATATGCGTACTCTTTAACTGGATCCAGCCTACGTGGTCTTGAAGAAGGAAGTCGGCCTTCAGTATAGATATACAGAACCACGTTATATTTTGCTGGACTGTCTGGTGTTTCAACCAAAGAAGGAAACATCTTCAAAAGTGAATTATATCCATTTGTAAGTCTATTTTAAATGCGTCAAATTGATTGGTAAGCATTTCACGGATAGAACCGAAATATCAGCACCGTTATCTACGAGGAACTGGAGTATATTATGCGCGTCGTTTAGAAATAAGCGACGATTAATTCGAACCCAATTTCTAGGTGCACTCGCTATCGGATTTATTCATTTTTTTAAGAATTGTTTGAAGATTCCGGTTTGTTGTTGTGAAAGATGGAAGGTTTATAGCATTTTCTTGCGGCATTTCTAAATTTATGGTGAAAGTAGCATAATCCATTGCCGTTTAAACGACGTTTTATGTCGCTTCTTGGATTTCATGGGCTTCTTGGTTGATAGTCCGAAGCTGGTGAGCGGCTGTGACCTGTATTTAACGGTGACAACATCTATTCAACATTAACTAGTCTTTCTCCGAGTTGTTTAATAGTTGCCACAGCTTCTGATAATTCTGAGCCGCAGCAAGTTGATGGTTGTAAGGGGGAAATCGTCGCCACACTGCGTGTGTTAAGTGCTCTGGAGTCGGTTTAAAAAAAAAAGTGCGGTGTCTCCAAAATTCAATCGCCCAACGTTTGGACACCTAAAAAGGAGTATTTTCAGCCGCTACAGAAAAAAATCGGCTCGGCGCTTTTTTTTCTAGGACGAAAATACGAAAAATAATATGCCTGGAGAAGATAACGCCCTTTCATGTGTGATGATGATTCTGGATATATCATATACATTCGCATTGGTTCATACACAGTATAATGGTAGATATAGGGTGTTCAAGAAGTGTACGGCAAGTGTTGTCACTCATAAAAGCATTATTTATTATTATTATTATTAAAAGCATAAAAACACAACAGAAAAAATGAAAATTTAGAGAGGTTTGTAAGATCCGTTTACGGCCCCCTCGAGGGCCTTGTCTAGACAAGAAAGAAACAAAAAAACAATAGTACACGTATCATAAATAAAAACTATTATATTCGCATACAGCTCGCAATAATTTGAATGAATAGTCAGGATGATTTTTTAGTACTTTGTGACGATTCCAAGTCTTAAGGCATTTCCACATGCAAAACGGAAAAACGGCATTTAAAACCGTCAAACCCAATTTTTGACTAAGTTTCTTCACTTTCCAATAAGAAAATTATTAAAAATAGTTCAAATCTATAAGTTTCACCTTATTCTAAGAAAATTTTATTAAAATCAATTTAATTTCATTCAAAAAATCCCAATTTTATGTTTTGCCGGCCGTCAAGGAAAAATCCGTCCGTCGAAACATAAAATTGGTGTTTTTTGAATGAAATTAAATCAATTTTAATAAAATTTTCTACAAATAGGACGGAACTTATAGAATCGAACAATTTCTTAATAATTTTAATATTGAAAATCAAACAATTTTTTCAAAAATTGGATTTGAAATTTTGAAATGTCGGTTTGCCGTTTGTGCTACTAAAATCTGCACCGGTCGATTCGACAGCTTGTTCGCTAAAAAACCCTAGTCCTCTTTTGGTTTCGGAACAAATATCTACTACATGGTATAGTCTGCCATGAATTTTTGGTGTCACAGGTATCTCGAGTGCTTGATAACTAACCTTGAAATCTTCAATATATCTCTTGAAATTAGGGTCTAGTTTCAATGAGAAGCAAGAATCGACAACTTTCTTCAATATTCTAAATGTCTCCACATACTTGAGACAGCCAAGGCATCTAAAATATCCACCTTATCGAGTAAGACCTTACACGTATTTCCTTCAAATGTTGGTCTACCATAGGTATACTGCCGGTCCACGTGGCACTCCCGGGCCCATTTTAGGCTGACTTCTTCGTTCTCCAACATCATATGGTGGAAGAGGGTATTTACTGCTCCCAACAGTAAATGCAATTCTGGAGGTGGGATTATGTCGATGATCCGCTTATTTTCTTCTGCATTGAAGAGAGGTGGGTGTATGCAATTATCAAATAACTTGGCTGACTTTCTAAGTCCTCCTTCTGAACGCCACTTTTCGCATTTGGCGCGACAATCATTGATCGTTCTGTAATTGCCCGAGTTGATTAAGTTTTTTTGGGGAGCATCGCACCATGTGCAAGGATGTGCACTTGAGTTACTCATAAGACCCGAAATAATACTGGCCAGCTTCAAATCCGTTGCAACTGTTCCAAGAAAGGAATTTATATCTAATGCTGACCATATAAGCGAGACATTATGGTAATTTTCCTGAGTGTTAGGGGCTAAACAAAGAATAAATAATCGTTTCACCCCAGATTCGAGGAGTTTTTCAGCATATCTTATACTTGGAAGCTTTCCTTGAGGTGCCATGGGCGGTTCATCGTTCGATGACTGGATGGAAAGAGAAAATTTTAGAAAACCACCCCCACTGTCAATTCCGAATTTGAGTTGTACATTGGGAACTTGTCGTTGCTCTATTACATCTTGAATGAAACTTAGCAGATTCTTGCAAATGACGACAAACTCTGGAGAATTGACAGATTTTTCACCTTTAGTTGTGACAAATGCAAATACTCGTGGCTCAAAATACTCGTCAAACCGATTATTACTTTCTGATATTTTTTTTTGATAATTGGGTTCTATTATTCCTGGTGTGTTGGTTTCTGCACGGATGAAAGCAGCAATTCTCAAACACTTTTCTGGTATTTAAATCCATATCAGTTTGCATTTGCCGCAGGGAATTTGCCGAAATCGATGGTACCTGCGAATTCCTTGTTCCTCCAACAATATTCACGGTCAATGGTTTCCCGTGATGCTGTGAGAGGGATATTAACCCTTCGTCACGCGAGTGTGAGCCTTCTCCTCCACACGAATTTGTAGCTATCTTATCTTTCAATAAGCGAGTTGATATATGCTCTTTTTGTTTCGAATTGAGCCCTAAATTTTGCACGTTCGTGGTATTGCACACGTGATTAATTTCTCTGGCCAATAATCCTAAACATTTACCACAACGTTTGATAACTGCTTTTTTTTAATTTCAGGAACCTTAGAGGCCTTTCCCCATTTTGTCTTTTTTCTCTCCTGGCGATTTTTATTTACGACCACTGGTGTCAGATTTCGCGAGAAATTTGGTACCACAGGGCCGGTAACTAACACACAAAGATAACATTGGCACTGGTCTCCTTTCCTAACAGATCTCGTGCTGTACTTCACTACTTCACAGGGGGGTAAGGGGCGCCGGTTTAGATGGTCTTATTATACTAGCCCAAATGCCAACCTCACCTGCACGTGGTACTTCCTGCTAATTAACTAACGAGGCTCTGGCGACCGAGATACGGCGGAATAACCGACTACCGAGAACATAGCAAATGATGTTCTCTTCAATGACCCACTACCAACTTGTACTGGTTAGGTTGGTAGTTGATACATAACCAGTTTTAAAGCAATGAGTTCAACGCAAAAAGGAAACAATACCCCAGGTGGTAAACCAACTACCCAGTTGGCTAATCCACCCTCTTACGAGGCTGGCTCAATGGATTCTGGGGTGAGCCAATCATTGCTAAACCCATTCGAAAGAAGTTCAATGTTGTTAAGATCACCAAACAATCATACTAACTCTGCAAATCAGCAGAAAGACGAAAACGCTGAACTCTGTCGAAAACTCAGTGAAGTAGAGGTACTTTTAACCCAATTAAGAAGCGAAATTGAAAAGCTGAAAAAAGAAAATGAAGAATTGAAGAAGCCCAAACCAATGGAGATTTCTGAAAACCCGCTAACTTGTTATAATGAAACAAGTACTCACACCAGTTATAACAATGAGTTCCATACTGATGAAGAGGATCTCATGAGAGAAACAGATTGGGTACTGAAAAGGAAGAAAAGACCTACCAAAAAACGAAAAGCAGAATTCTCGCCTGAAATTGGAGATCATTCGCAAGCTAATGTATTAGTAACTGGTGATACTAATACCAAACCAACTCACCAGCAACAGCAACAAAAGGTTGTACCGAAAGAAAAGGCTCCTCCGCCAATTAATGTAATCGGCATAACAGAATTTGCAAGTATACAATCTATAATGAAATCAGTGACAGCTAAGGAATATAGAGTAGTGTCACTAAACAATAACGTGTGGAAAATCAATACACCAGATTCCGACACATATAGAGCTCTAGCAACAAAGCTCAATGCGGAAGGTAAAGAATGGTTCACATACGAAGATAAAAACGAACGCGCAATTAAGGTTATGGCCAGAGGCCTTCATCCAACGTGTAAGAAGGAGGACATAATTGAGGACCTAAAGGCAAGAGATCTGCAAATAGAAGATGCAGTAAACATCCTAAAACGAGAGAGAGGTGAGAACAATCAAGTCAAAAAAAGGGGGATTCCACTCTGCATGCTTACGTTTAACAAAAAGGAGAAAGTTGAAAACATCTTCAACATCAAAGCAATTCTCAACATGAGGGTTAAAATAGAACCGTTTAAGAAAAACACGAGGCTAATACCTCAATGCAAAAAATGCCAAGGTTTCAATCACACGCAAAAATATTGCAGACGGGAGCCAAGATGCGTAAAATGTGCTGGAAAACACAACGCGAAAGAGTGTACAGAAAGTAGAAACACCCCTGCAAAATGTATAAACTGTAAAGGGCATCATCCTGCAAATTATAGAGGCTGTGAAGTAGCCAAAGAACTTCAAAGACTAAGAAACAAAACGCATCAGTTTCCTCAAAACCCTAGGGTTACCAGAGAAGAGAAACCAACTAAAACCCAAGCGGAGCCAAAACCACCAGGTATTGGTACAGAGCGGAAAAGTTATTCACAAATTGTACAGCAATCATCTAATGCTACGAATGATAATCCCCCTTGAAAGGATTTGTCGAAGCATAGAAGCCATAAATATAAGGCTAGCAAAGCAAGAACGTGGTCTACAAGCTTTATATAAGCGTCTAGATATGCATCAAACCTTGAACGAGGCAACAGCCCTCATATACTAAAATGAGCAGATCATTAAGAATTGTCACCTGGAACGCGAACGGACTAACGCAACATGTTCCAGAGCTAGAAATTTTTCTAAATTTAGAAAAAATAGATATCTGCCTTATATCGGAGAGCCATTTGACAAAAACATCATTTATTAAAATACGTGATTATGAATGTTACCATGCTGTTCACCCAGGAGGAAAACCCAGAGGAGGATCAACAGTAATAGTGAAAAAGAATCTCAAACACTATGAAGAACCAAGTATAGAAGAGGAAAGTATGCAAGTTAAAACCATAAAAGTTGAAACTAACAATAATAATGAATACAGTATTTCCTCTATCTACTGCCCTCCACGCTATAATCTAAACAAAGAAGATTATAATAGACTCTTTAGATCACTAGGATCCAATTTTATTATTGGTGGTGACTTTAATGCAAAAAACACCTATTGGGGATCAAAACTTACAACCCATAAAGGAAAAGAGCTATTCGAAGCCGGACGAATAAATAACTGCGAGTTCCACTCTGGAGGTAAACCAACATACTGGCCTGCTGATATAAATAAAATACCAGATCTCATTGATTTTTATGTAACGAAAGGGATCTTCGAGGATTACATGTACATCGAAAACAGCGAAGGGATATATTCCGATCATACACCTGTTATCATGACACTCAGCACAATGATAATTAATAAGGATAACCTGCCTAAATTAACAAATAATAGAACTAACTGGGACCTATTCCAAGAACTAATTGAAATGCAAACAAATCTACGAGTGCCGATTAAAACACCGGTACAGTTGGAAGACGAACTAGAGGTATTTAACAGTACTATTCAACAAGCAGCATGGGAAAGTTCTCCTGCTAGTCACACCGAATCCCGTAGGAATCAAAATTATCCTATTGAGGTCAGGGAGTTAGTTAGAGAGAAACGGAAGGCAAGAAAAACCTGGCAAAGGACACGCGCCCCGGAAAACAAAAAAATCCTCAATTTTCTATGCAATAAACTAAAACAACTTATAAAAGAAATTAAGAATGAAACTATCAACAAGTACTTAATTGGTCTCACCGAACATAAAGATACTGATTACTCTCTTTGGAAAGCAACAAAGGGATTAAAAAGAACTAAAATGCATGTGCCACCTATTAAAAATGGGGAAGGAACCTGGGCCAAAAGTGACAAGCAAAAAGCTATTTTATTTGCAGCTCACTTGGAAGACACCTTTCAACCGCTACCTAGGCAAACAGCAGATGAAAACATAATAACAATTAGCAAAATTGATGAATATAATATTCGATGTGTAACATTACAGGAATTAAAAAATGAGATCAAGTGTAATTTGAACGCAAAAAAAGCTCCAGGATATGATTTAATTACTGGACAAGTCGTAAAAGCCATTCCCGAGAAGGGACTACGAAAATTGGTTCAAATTATCAATGCTGTATTCAGACTAAAATATGTCCCACGGCAATGGAAGGTTGCTGAAGTAATTATGATCCCCAAACCAGGCAAACCAGCGAACGATAAAAAGTCGTACAGACCGATTTCACTACTTCCTGTAATTTCAAAATTATTTGAAAAATTACTGCTCAAGAGACTCAAGCCAATAATAGAAGAGAGAAATTTGATTCCACCACACCAATTTGGATTTAGAGAAAATCACTCTACGATAGAACAAGTTCACAGAATAACGGATATAATCGAAGACTCACTCGAGAATAAGAAGATATGCTCCAGCATCTTCTTAGATGTAGCACAAGCTTTCGACAAAGTTTGGCACCAAGGACTTGAATTTAAATTGCATCGAGATCTACCTAAGCAATTCTATCAAATTCTTAAATCTTATATCGCAGACCGACATTTCCGTGTAAAATATAACCAAGAGTACTCTGAACTAAAGAGAATATCAGCAGGCATACCACAGGGTAGCGTACTGGGTCCTATATTGTACATCCTGTACACCAGAGATATGCCAAATACAGAAGGTGCCACCATAGCAACATTTGCAGACGATACAGCTATTCTGGCGACTGGAAAGTGTATATCAGAAGCAACGACCAAACTTTAAAAAGCAACCGACACAGTGAGTAGTTGGACAAAGAAATGGCGCATTAGCCTAAACGAAGCAAAGTCGGTTCACGTAAACTTCACGAACCAGAAAGTTAACTGGATTCCAGTGAAACTTAATTCAAGGCCGGTTCCAAATGCAAATACAGCCAAATACCTCGGCATGACTCTCGATTGCAAGCTTAGATGGAAAGAGCATATTAAAAAGAAAAAAGAAGAATTGAACATTAAATATAGGAAAATGTATTGGCTAATAGGTAGAAACTCTGAGCTTACAATACATAACAAATTGCTATTATATCAGCAAATACTTAAACCAATATGGACCTACGGTATTCAACTTTGGGGTTGTACCAAGAAGACAAATGTACAAATGATTCAATGTTTTCAAAACAAAGTGCTGCGTGGCATTGTAAACGCACCATGGTACATTAGAAATGATAACCTCCATAGCGACTTAAACATGGAATATGTAAGTGAAGAAATACAAAATCATGCGAAGAAACACATTCAGCGGATATCTCGGCACCAAAATGCAGACATACGAAGTTTGTTGGATACCACCAATGCAGTAAGAAGACTTCAAAGGCAGAAACCTTTGGAATTAGGCAGTTGTATTTCATTAGGATAGAGAAAAATAATTACTATGTAAATTCAAACGGGAGTAACCATTGGGCTACTGCCCGTCAAATGTGAATCTTCATTTAAGAAAGATAAATTACTAAATGATTTGTAAATCAGTTGTAATATTAAATAAAAGGAAAAAAAAAAAAAAAAAAACTACTTCACAGACAGAAATTTTCCAATTTCTGAGAATTCACATCTTTTATCTTCTTTCAATGACTTACCCAGGCGTAGATTACAAGCTGGGCACAGTACAACTGGCACTCTTGTATCACATTCATCAAAACCCGAGATTACTTCCATCAAGTTTGATTTCACCTTTCCTTGAATGATCACCATTTTTTTTGATTTTTTTCCACAACGCAGACATATTTTGAAACGGTTTCCTTCGTGATTTCCACGCTTTTTATAATCCGGATAAAACATATCGAAAATAGACAAATCAGTGATTTCAGATTATTGTTTACTCTCATTGGAATACTAAATGTAAACATTGAATCTTGGCTCTCTTTCTCTCATTCAAAACCAAAACATGCCAATTTTCTTTATAATTATCTCGAGGCGGTGTAGAACGGGTCTTACGAACGTCTCTAAATCTTTATTATTTTTGTTTTGTTTTTACGCTTTTAGGCATCACATCCATTGCCAATCCCTTCTCGGAAACCCTATATCTATCATTATATATGTGTACGAACCAATGCGAATGTAAATGACACCCTGTATATACATATATCCAGAATCATTATCACAAATGAAAGGGCGTTATCTTCTCCAGGCATATTATTTTTCGTATTTTCGTCCTAGAAAAAAAAAGCGCCGAGCCGATTTTTTTCTGTAGCGGCTGAAAGTATTCCTTTTTAGGTGTCCAAACGTTGGGCGAAAGAATTTCGGAGACACCGCACTGTTTTTTTTAAACCGACTCCAGAGCACCGTGACTGGGTGAGGTTATTTCATATATTTTAGTGGCTACCGTAAACAGTTCATCTATGGGCTTATCCCCATTGCAGTAAGTGTGATGTATATGATTTGCGGAAGTTTACGAACCCACAACATCTGCACCAGTTTGTCATAGAACGCTTCGCCCGCTAGCGTTTTCATTCAAAAATATACCTCACTGGGTGTTCGATCACCCAATTCTGCTCTTTCTAATAATTTTTCGAGGCATCGTTCCATAGAAAGGGCGTGCCGAGCGGTTAGAGCGGAGGATTGATTACCGATTCCATACCGATTCGCAAATTTAGTACAGAAATGATGTGTGAATCTTTAATTGCATTCTACAAAATATTAAAAATACTGAACTGAGCCAGAAGGAAAGTAATTTAATGAAGGTTCGACTGAGGAGTTCGATTGTTTACTCTCATTTTACTCTCAAGAATATTTACGTAAACTCGCAGTGAGTGACAAATGCACATTTCCACACGAGTTATAGACATTTTTTTTTTCTAGGAAATTTCAGTTCATCAACTGAAATCATTCAGTTTAACGAAAATGTACATCAAAACCACTTGTTTCCCTAGTAATGAAAAAACATTACGAACTATCATGGAACAATTTTTTAAATCTTTTTTATAAATTCAGTGCGAGTTTACAACCATTTTCTGATGAAAAATTTTCAGCAGATTCAATATATTTTAAATGGAAAACAAAAGAATTATGTTCGGAAGGGGAAATTTGTTTACAAAATAGACTACATCGATTGGTTGCATGTTGAAAATTGTTCATCAGAAAATGGTCTTAAACTCGCACTGACTGCTAAATTATAGACTTTTTTAAGAATTAAAACAACTTAACTTGTTTTTTATTTTGTGTTAAAATTCAAATTTATTTGTTCACCAAATGGTGAACAAAACCAACGGTGTTTCGCTTTAGTATTGAAAACAATTAAAAATTTTATTGAAACATTTTTTCCTCATTAAAATTTTTTTGAAGTAAGGAAACAACAACTTATTTACCATATGTTCCTGCTCCAGTCTACTTATGTGGAATTCTTTCAGCCAAAAAACATGATGTACATCAATTGTGCGCTTTCTATCAGCCAACAAAATTGATGTTTTTTTTTTATGTACATCAATTTTGAGAAATTGAGGTTTTTTGATAAATTTGTCTTCCAGCAAATACTAACACCAACAAATATTGCCATTTTTTAACCCTTGTGTCTATACCCAAGAAAATATCTTTGTTCTATACCCGGCTACCCAGGTAGACAGATTATGCACACGTACACATTATGCTTTTAAAACCAAATAATTTATATTTTCTTGTATGTTGTTGCAACCTTATTCAAAAATTTTAATTTTTAATGACGAAAAAATGAAAAGAAAACACACAAAAAGGGAATTCCCCGATTTTAAAATTTAAAATGATGAAAAACAAAAAAAGGTTTTTTTAGTGATTACTGATTGTTTAACCTTTGGATTTGGTTGGTAATTTAACGGTGTTCGTTGAAATCGCTGTTCCCAAATTCCAATTCCTAAATCCAATATGAGTTGAAAACTGTATTGCCGGATGTGTAGCAAAATCTCGTGTCCAAAGAATGTGCGTGGACCAAAATAGTATTGCGGTATCTTCTCGTTTCCAATTTATTAATGCAGGGTCAAAATATAATATTAGCGGTATATTATCGTGTCCAAGGTAATTTCGGGTAAGTAGGTAAATAAGTTCAATAAAATGCAATCGCCGTATTTTTTATCACTGTATATATATTTTTTTTTATTTTATTAGTTGAACTGTATTCGCTCGCTGTTTTTCTACTAATGATTTTATAAATTTATTATTTTTTTTTCTTTCTTAAATTCTTTACAAAATTGTCTTGTAGAGACATCTAACTTTTCAAATGATAACTAATATCATTTACTATAAATTTATGAACAATTTCAATTATTAGGCATAAAAACGTTGGGGATTAATAAATTATACTAATTATTTAGGCATAAATAAAAGTGTCAAAATGTCAGAATATTCGTGTTTACAATTCAATTGTGGTGAGTTATTTTTAAATTATTTATAAACTTTTAATTATAATAATACAAAAATCCAAATTTTAATTAATTTTAGATATAATAATAATGGAATGATGTCTACTTTGAAGAAGTGACAGATTAGCTGATGGCTTGTTCAGATAAGTTAAATATAAAATAATTAATCGTACTTTGTTGATTCTTTGTGTTTCTTTTAGCTAATCTTGTGGAGCTGGATCATTCTTAACATACTCCGCCACCGTTAACGATCTCATCGTTAACCAACAGGAAGCTTGCATAATTTAACAATTGGGCGTTTCAGTGTTGAATTTGTAGTTTTAATAGTTGCTACTCTTACTAAGTTATCGTCGCCGGGATGTGTGTGTAGGACTCGTCCGAGTGGCCATTTGCATACTGGAACATTTTCTTCTTTTATTAGGACTATATCACCTACTTCGATACTTGGCATCGGTTTTTGCCACTTATGTCGCTGCTGAAGATTATTTAAATAATCTCGATGATATTTTTTCCAAAAAGTTTGAATTCTGGCTTGAATTCTTTGCCACCTTGACAATGATGATTCAGCTGCTGTTGTAATCTGCGTTTCTGGTACAGACCCTGTTGAAGTGCCAATTAAGAAATGAGCCGGCGTGAGTACTTCATAATCATCGTCGACTGATGTGGTGCATAGTGGTCGAGAATTCAAAATGTTCTCGATTTGGCATAAAAGTGTTGTCATCTCTTCAAAGGTCAGATTAACGTTTTTCGTGGATTTCAACAAGTGTGTTTTCACTGACTTAACCGCTGATTCCCATAGCCCACCGAAATGAGGAGCAGCAGGTGGGATAAAATGCCACTCTATAGTATTGTCACCTATTTCGAATTATTATTAATCGTGTTATTTTTCCGTAGATTTTTGATATCTTCACTAAATGCCTCATTTTGTACCCATATAATACACCGAGTTTTGGCATCACTGATTTCTTTGGAATTCAACTCAAAAGTATTACGATGCTTTTTTGAGTTTATCGTGTAGCGTATTACGTATGCCACTATTCGATATATTTGTGTGAGTTTCGATTTTCTGGCAAAGAGAATACCCAACCAGTCATCGTCAATTGTAGCTTGTAATGTACGTGTATGCAACTTGGACTTATTCAGCTCCTTCTCTATCACTGCTTCGCTGGATGTGTTGTTTGGAAATGTCATAGGCCATAGGTTTTCAGGCGATTTTAGCCATTCGGGACCATGCCACCATTGAGTCAAATTTAATAATCTCTGCGGGGACACGCCTCTGGAGCCATGATCAGCTGGATTATCGGAGGATTTGACATGACCCCAATGTTGAACAGGAAACTTGTCTAATATTTGACTTGTTCGATTGGCGATAAATGTCTTCCATCGGGCAGGATACGCTGATAGCCAGGCTAAAACGATAGCTGAATCTGTCCACGCATAAAAGCTTGCAGTTGACGCTAGAGTTTCCTTGACCGTAGACATTAGCTGGGATAGCAGCTGTGCTGCACACAATTCTAATCTCGGAATTGAAATTTTCTTAATAGGCGTAACTTTAGTTTTTGAGGTCAATAAGTTTATTGTAATTTCTCCGTTCTGATTTGTGACTCTGCTATATATTACGGCACTATAAGCAACTTCACTTGCATCCGCGAAGCCATGTATTTGAACGCTGCCACAGTGATTTATGAATCTAGGAATTTTAACTTGCTCAAAATAACTAAATTCTCCTCTAACCTTTCTATATTCTTTTTCAAACTCCTCGGGTAATTTATCATCCCAATCTATTTTTAAAAGCCATAATTTTTGGAATAAAATTTTTAATAATATTACGGATGGAGATAAAAAACCCAACGGATCAAAAACTCGAGACGCCTCGGATATTAACTTTCTTTTTGTTATTTGACCGTCTTGTTCAGGATTGACTTTGAATGTAAATATATCATCTTTGGGGTACCAATGGAGTCCAAGAACTGTTACTATCGATGTCTTGTCACTGTATAATTGCGTAGTAGTTGTATTATTTACTTCATCGCATAAGACTTGGATGTTGGACCTCCATTTTCGCAATAAGAAGCCCCCTTGTTGCAATACGCGGGATATATTTTCTTTCAGCTGAATCGCGCCTTGTTCATCTTGAGACCCGGATAAAAAATCATCAACATAAAAATCGTTTACCACATGTTGATAAATGTGATCATCACCGTCGTCACGAGCCAATTGCTGCAGAGTGCGTATCGCCAAATATGCTGAACATGCAAGACCGAATGTTACTCTTGTCAACTTATAATGTCGAAGTTTCTGATTTGCATTTTCTCGCCAAAGAACTCGTTGATAATCTGCGTCATGAGAAGCGACAATTATTTGACGATACATTTTTTCTATATCGGCAATAACTGCGATACGGTGTCTTCTGAAACGTAGTAAGGTAGACCATAGAGTTGGTTGGATTGTTGGCCCCACCATCAACTTGTCGTTTAGTGATATCCCGGTGGCTGATTTGCTCGAACCATCGAAGACAACTCGTATTTTGGTTGTGTTACTCGACTCTTTACGTACTGAATGGTGCGGCAAGTAAAATATTTTTTCTTGACTTGGAATATCACGTGTTTCGGGAATTTCAACCATGTGGCCCATTTCTATATATTCTCGCATTTGATTCGTATATTCACTTCGTAAACTCTCGTCGCTGGATAATTTGCGTTCAAGTGAAAAGAAACGTTGCCTCGCAGTGTTCAAAGAATCTCCAAGATTATTCGCTGATTTGTTGAATGGTAAATGAACCACATATCTCCCATTGTCCTGTCGCTTATGTGTTTTGAGAAAAAATTCTTCGCATTCTTGTTCTTCTGGTGATATCTCGCTTGCTTTCGGTACTTCTTCTATCTCCCAAAATTTCCGTAAAACACCATCTATGTCCATATCCAATTGTATATTGAGAGCCATGAATGTCGATACGTCTTCATTATTCGCCGATTGGGGTTGGCCAGACACAATCCAACCAAACACAGTTTTCTGCAATACTATAGAATTGAATTGTTTTTGTCCGCTTTCAAGAACTGTGAAGAATTTATCAGCACCTATTAAAATATCTATAGGAGCTGGTTTGCCATAATCGGGATCGGCTAACTGCATATTCTGGAAAAGTTTTGTATCTTCACTTATAATGTTATATCTAGGTAGTCTTGATGGCAGATGATTGACAATTAAGGCGTCTATATCAAATTGGGATGCTGAATCATACAGTGATCCAATTGTAATCACTGTTTTTCCTTTTGAAATTATTGAACTGTTGGTTACACCAGTTATACGCACATTAGCTGTGTGGCGCTTTAACTGCAATCTCTGTACGCAATTCTCGGAAACAAAAGTAGCTTGGGATCCCGAATCAAGTAATGCTCGACATCTCTGTAATTTTCCAAATTTGTCTTTGATCAAAACCATTGCAGTTGGCAAAATTGCTTGTAACTTATTAGTTTGTGGTGATTCCATTTTTAACAACGCGCTGCAATTGGTTGACTCTTCTGTGCTACTTGAACCAACCTTCGATGACCCTGTTTCCTTACTAGCATCTGCCGCAGACTCTGGATGTAGAGTAATATGATGTCTTCGCTTACATATCTTACAGTTGAATCTTGATCTGCACACTGTAGCTTGATGGTTCGATGATAAACAGTTAAAACACAATTTCTTCTCTGCTGCTAATTGTTTTCGTCCAGAAATTCTCAGGTTAAGAAATTGCTCACATTTTCCCAAATAATGTTCTTCTGAACATAACGGGCATATTACACTAATGGAATGTGATATCAATGAATTAATTCGCTTAGCCGGAATACCTTTCGACTTCTGCATCGAATTTAGATTTTCTAATGCGTCGCTTCTCTTATTCAGAAAGGCAAACAGTTGATCCAATGTAGGGAAATCGTTTTCTGCGGTCTCATGAGCCCAGGCCTCTTTAGAGTCGTTGTCCAATTTATTTGTAAGAATATAAATTATCCATGGATCACGACTTTCCGCTTGTTCACCAAGTACCTTGAGCCCACGCATAACCTCATCGGACACCTCAGATAGCTGACGGAGAGCCTTTGAGCAACTTTGATGTAGGTTTGGCTGCTCCATAAATTGCTTGAGTAATGTATGAACCACGTGTTTGCGTTTATCATATCTGATCTTAATTTTGTCCCAAGCCTCGTCATAATTAGCATCAGTAACCGTTATATGATTGATTAATGCGTACGCTTCTCCTTTAAGCAACCCTTTTAAATATTGCAGCTTGTGTACCTTTGAAATGTTATTATTTTTATGGATGGAGGCTTCAAACAGGTCGCGGAATGACGAAAACTCAGAATATTTACCGCTAAATGGTGGAATATTAACGCGTGGCAATCGTACCTCACTATCACGTTTACCTAATACAGACATTTGCTGTATAAAATTGCTTTGATTAAGCAATAAATCATCCATTGAACAGTTACCCCGGTAAGCGTGGTTTTCTTCATATAATTTTTCAAACTTGGTCAATTTATGTTTTAACTCAAAATGGGTTGACTCTATTTTGTCAACGGAAATCTCATGCGCGTCATCAAATTTACCTTTCACTGTTTTTTCTAACGTTTGAAAATCTCTCCACTCATCAGCTAGCAAAGCTGAATACGTTTTAATATCACTTATTTGAGTTTCAACGGTAAATGTATTCACTTGGGCTTTAATGTTTTCTAAAGCCTTTAATAACCGTTTAATAGCTCTAGATTCAGCCATTTTAGGTATTCACTGAACAATTTTCTTCACGTTTATATTCACTTATATAATAAATCGTAAAATAACTGGACTTCTACTCACGGTTTTATCCAAGCTTGTTTTTTACGCCAAATCCGGCTCGAAGGACCAATGTTTAACCTTTGGATTTGGTTGGTAATTTAACGGTGTTCGTTGAAATCGCTGTTCCCAAATTCCAATTCCTAAATCCAATATGAGTTGAAAACTGTATTGCCGGATGTGTAGCAAAATCTCGTGTCCAAAGAATGTGCGTGGTCCAAAATAGTATTGCGGTATCTTCTCGTTTCCAATTTATTAATGCAGGGTCAAAATATAATATTAGCGGTATATTATCGTGTCCAAGGTAATTTCGGGTAAGTAGGTAAATAAGTTCAATAAAATGCAATCGCCGTATTTTTTATCACTGTATATATATTTTTTTTTATTTTATTAGTTGAACTGTATTCGCTCGCTGTTTTTCTACTAATGATTTTATAAATTTATTATTTTTTTTTCTTTCTTAAATTCTTTACAAAATTGTCTTGTAGAGACATCTAACTTTTCAAATGATAACTAATATCATTTACTATAAATTTATGAACAATTTCAATTATTAGGCATAAAAACGTTGGGGATTAATAAATTATACTAATTATTTAGGCATAAATAAAAGTGTCAAAATGTCAGAATATTCGTGTTTACAATTCAATTGTGGTGAGTTATTTTTAAATTATTTATAAACTTTTAATTATAATAATACAAAAATCCAAATTTTAATTAATTTTAGATATAATAATAATGGAATGATGTCTACTTTGAAGAAGTGACAGATTAGCTGATGGCTTGTTCAGATAAGTTAAATATAAAATAATTAATCGTACTTTGTTGTTGATTCTTTGTGTTTCTTTTAGCTAATCTTGTGGAGCTGGATCATTCTTAACACTGATTAGTATTGTTTCGTTGTTCAAGCCATAAGGTTGAATTTTTGTGTAGCAAAAAATATAATTTAAGTTAATAAAATGGCAGAGCTCTCTAATAATCAATTTGGATTGTAAGTTTTTATATATTTACTTTGCATATCATCTATATTACTTTGCATATCATCTATATTATTAATATCCATGTAGCTTATCATACGAAGATCAACAAACATATCTTAGAAATTTATTTCTACTAGACGATTCGGAAGATTAAGATGATATTCCCGAGATTTGCGACGACTCAGAAGACGAATGGCTTCCAACAACATCAGAACAAAATGGAGAAGATTCCGACGTAGAAGACGTGCACAATGACAGTTCCGTGAGAGTCGAACTGACCAATTTAGATTTAAGTGACAGTGAAGACAACCAAGAAGACATTGAAAGTACCAATGAAGAAAATTCACCAGAAGTTTTTATAGGTAAAGATGGGACAACTTGGCAACGTAACTTTGCGGCATAATATTTTGAGAAACCAAAGAAGTGGCCCGGTAGGATCTACGAAAATGTTATCTATAAATGATACATTCAAATGTATATTTACTGATGTCATGGCTAACATAATAATCAGAGAAACGAATCGCAAAGCCAAGGAAGTTTACTTTGACTTCAACAATAAAAATCCTGACAAACCAGCAAAGGTATGGAGATTATTATCCAATGTGGAATTTAACGCCTATTTAGCCATTTTAATTAATGCCGGATTTCAAAAATTAAATAATGAGCATACAAAGGTCTTATGGGAAACTACATCAAACCCATTATATCGCGCATGTATGGGAATAAACCGTTTTTGGGAGATATCCCGATTTTTAAGATTTGACAATAGATATACGAGAACTTTTCGATTGGAAACTAATAAGGCTGCAGCTATAAGTGAGATTTTTGAACTCCTAAATACAAATTTACGAAGCTGTTATACTCCGTCTGAGTGCATCGTTGTCGACGAACAGATCTTTCCTTTCAAAGGTATACTTTCTATATATGTTCTATATTTTTATTCTATTGTTATGTTTCATAGGAGAGATAGATTTACGCAGTACATGCCATCAAAACCCGCAAAATATGGGATAAAGGTTTGGTGGGTTTGTGATGATGATTATGATAAATCCTCCAATTTCTACCCAATAACGGGACAAATCTATACTGGGAAGCAACCCTCCGCAAGAGAAGCCAACCAAGGTGAGAGGGTAGTTAAGGATTTATGCGGTCGTTTCAAAGGGTCCGGAAGGAATATTGTTGCTGATAATTTTTTTTACCTCACTGCCCCTTGCACGCCTACTTATGTCTTGGGATTTATCAATTGTGGGCACCCCAAAAAAAATAAACCATATATTCCTCGGGCAATGCTACCATCGTGATCTCGTGAAATATACTCCACGGTATTTGGATTTACCGATGATAATGTAACTTTATGTTCATATGTTCCAAAAAAAAAACAAAAGTGTTATATATTATTGTTATCAACGCAGCATTATACAGAAACTGTTATGGGGGAGAAGAAAAAACCAGAAATTATCCACCACTACAACAGTACTAAAAGTGGTGTGGATAATATGGATAAGCTGGTTACCCATTATTCTACAAAACGGAGGAGCCAGCGATGGCCTATGGCATTTTTCTATAATATTTTAGATGTTGCATATGTTGCGGCAAATATAATTTATACGTAGAACAACCCTATTTTCTCAAATAAAACACACAAACGCCGTGAATTTTTGAGAGATTTGGCATTGCAGTTAGCTCTTCCACATATATCTCTTCACGCGACTATTCCAAATATATACAGAAATTTCAATACACGCTCTGGAATTGAATATGTACTTGGAAAACCATTAGAACAACCAACATCAAGTCGTGGGCCACTATCTTCTGTTGAAACTCGTGATAACTCTGGCCGAATTTGTCAGAAAGGAAAATGTTGGATTTGCTTAGGCGCGAATCCCAAGAGAAGCAGAGCAAGTCGAAAGGCATGCAGCATTTGTAAACCACCAGTGTGCGCTGAACACACAGAAACGTCGATAAAATGTACCAATTGCAAATAGTTTCAGATAAGATTGTGGTAGCTATGATTATAGAAATATTTATGTGAAATTATTATTTTTTTTTTGTTGTACTAATTGAATTGATAACCTGAGATCAAATATATTATTTTTATCTATAAACGCATTTATTTTACCATATTGTGTTATTTGTAAAAATGTGTTATTGGTTATGAGAATAAATAAATAAATAAAAATTTATGCAGTGACAATTCGATTTTCAATTACATACATTTTGTTTTGGCTACCCGGGTAGCCGGGTATAGTCTAAAAGGGTAAAACTTTAAAATAAGTTATAATTCAGTTTGTATAAAATATATATCTAACTTTTGTTCAAAACTCATTACAAAATCTACAAATCTAGAATGTCATGTAACTAGGATGGTCTAACTTCAAAATTACAATATTTACAGACGTTTTAAATCATAATGGCTACCCGGGTAGCCGGGTATAAACACAAGGGTATTTACCATTCGTGGATTGTCATTTAGGGACGAATCATTTAACGACGAACATCATATTGAAGGAGAAAATCAGACATCACAATCAAATGAAAATGTAGGGCTAGGGACACTGTCTGAATCTGTATTAAAGCTCATGGGAGAAATAAAACGAATTCGAATAACTGAAAGTTTCTAGATTATAAATTAAATTTCATTTTTATTAAAAAAAAAAAAAAAAAAAAAAATCAATACATTATAATACACATTTTATTGGCGATTTTTCAAAATTTCCGCCAGAATTTCGAGTTTTCTGTGTGTCTCTTTTCTTAAGCCTCCTCCTTTCGTTGACTTCTTTGCTCCTTTTTGGTTGCCATTTCTTTTAAAAATTCGTCCATTTTTTTATTTTTTGCTTTTTTACGGTTAAAACACAAGAGTCGTACATAAATTTTGACAGCTAAACTTCAAATCAAAAATATATTGGTTGGTTACCAATACAACGATAAAAAACACCATGCAGTTTTGTCGTTCTTTCAGCCACGTTCAAAATTGATGGAATTGATAAACCTGAAAGAACTCCACATTCATTTTCACTATACATACATACTTTATTCACAGCTGACAATAATAAACACATTGAACAACAAATTCAATGTTTATATACAATAATTTGCTTGTAGCCTATTACTGTCTACTTTGTAATTTACCGGGTTTCTCATAAAAATCAAAATCAAGTTTTTTTTCGTCCCCATGTTCAACGAGTGCCGATCTGTAATAGTTATGATTTAAGTTAGCATGTTTTATAATATCAACTACGTGCTTCTTATGTTGATCATCTCTTTGTGATCTCATTTTGCTCCTTTCGCCTATATAACAAGTCACAATCTTTACACACAATTTTATAAATCAACCCATATTTCTGTTCGGCTGGAATTTTGCCTTTAGCTTTGTATTTGTTTCAGACGATTTATAAATTAATTTATTTGCTACTCTCATATTTGCATTATCTTTTAGAGTTTTCTTGATTTTTACCGACAATTTTGATATGTAGGATATTGCACTATATTTCTTTATGTCTAGATTATTTACTTGTTTATTTTTGTAGGTGTTTAATGATGTTTTAATCAGTAAGCTTAATCGGGTAATTATGTTGGACTAATATTTTCATTAAAAATAATTTTACTTTTATTAATTTTTTGTTGAAATGTTAATTAATTCATGTAATTTCTAATATGCTACCGGTGATTAGACCATTTTAATTGTGTTTTATTAACACGAGAAGTATATTAGTATTTACGAACAATCATTCAACGAAATTGACTGATAGACGGAATTATATTTATTTAATTTTTTAATTTATATGATTTTAATAAGTTCCGAAGATTGTAAGAGAATTCAATCCAGTTTCGAACTGATAAGCTTATGATTATGAAATAATCAATCTTCTTACAATCTTCGGAACGTCATAATCATAAGTTTATCAGTTCGAAACTGGATTGAATTCTCTTACAATCTTCGGAACGTATTAAAATCATATAAATTAAAAAATTAAAAATTATTTGGCGAAAAAATAAATTTGAATTTTAAACATAAAAAAACACAAGTTAAATTGTTTTAAAGTAGTGCAATTTGAAATCGTGCACCAATTTTAAGAATCCTTTTCTGCCTTATTTTAAGCAAAAAATCTTAGTCGAAAGCATCACTTTCGACACGATCGCGGAAAAGATTTATTTAAAGCTGTAAAATGAAACAATGGGAAAAATCAAATAAAAATCAAAACGTAATATTCTTTTTTTTAAATATAATTTGTTAGTGTTTATATTTCATTGATAATAGTTTTTGTTTCTTTTTAATTATTTCTTAAAGTTAATCACATTTAAAATAATAATATTAATTATTATTATTATCATTATATATTTAATTATTTAGTTTTCTTTATAATATAAATTTTGTAAGCAGTTGTAATTATAATATATTTATATTGTTTTCTTGTATATATTTATAAATATGTTATGTAGATATAATGAACATGTTGAACGAATAATTATTTATTATAGTCTTATTTACTTTTAAACTATGTGCTCGGGGCTTCTGAAATGATTTGAAATCGATTAATTTCGTTAAAAGTAAATAAAACATGAATAAATAAACTTAATTCAACTTTGATTTAATTAACAGTTATCACATTGCTTCATTATTATTTATTTATAATTATTATTATTTTATAAGTAATCTATTGAATCTAATTTATAAAATCCTGGGTCTATTCAAATATAATTTTTGTTAGATTATTGCAGTTTAAGTATAGGTTTCTCCAAAAATTATCAAATACTGTAATGCGCAAAGTCCAACTCAAAAATCTGTCAATTTTTAATATAAAAGAAAATAGCTTGAACATTAAATAAAAAATAAAAAAATAAATTGTCGTTAGATAGATTTTCGTTTTTTAAATATTGTAAGTAGTTTTTATAACAAAACAGACTCAGACGATTCTCACCTTGTGTATTTTGTATGCTTACCTTAAAAAATAAATAAAACATATATTTCTCAATTATAATTTACTTTTACTGGATATTCATTTATTGAACAAACCATTCATCCGCACTTCAACAATTCAACCAAATCAAAATTAATTCATGACTTGAAATTTTATCGTAAATTATAAGTATTTACGTGATATTTGTCTATCCCAAGTCCCAATGTCTTGCCAAAAAATTAAAATTAGTTAAAGCAATTATTGAATTCAGCTTAGATGTTTTTGATTATTAATAATTCAATAGATGTTCATTTTGTCATTCAGTTGATTTACGGCAAAGTTTTTCGGATATTTTACAATAATTTTACAAATTAAAAAATTTAGGGTTGTGAGGATTTATTTCAAAAATGAATGAATTACGAAATTTAGCAATTGGAAATAGGAAATTGAAGCTGTCTTTCACATTCTGTTTTATGCATTTCTGTGTCATTTCAAACATTCATTTAAGTAGTTAGAGCAACATAATTATGTAAACCCAGCCCAGATACATTCCACCTAAAATATTTATTAGATGTTTGACCGTACATTCAGCGAAGATTAATAAATATTTAGACGAATGTAATTTCATCAATGTGTCCGAATTGTCTGCAAAATTCGAATATCGAATAAATAAAATAAAAAATTATACAATAATTATAAAATATGTATATGTAATTAAACATTTTGTCAAACTGTTTCTTGTGATTAAAAATAAAAATTAAAATGTAAATAATAAATTACAATCAAAAAAAGCAAATTTATACATAAAATATTGATCTCCTTCTACTAGAGTAATAAACATTTTAAAGCACTTGCATGTCCTTTCTATTTTTTAAAAATAAAAAACTTAACAATTTTTATAGTCGTAAGGATTTGTTTCTTTTAAGTTTATATAATTACAAATTTGTTGTATTAAATAGTTTATTTTTGTTTATCTAAATAAAAACTTAATATTAAAAATAATAATATTGATGATAAATTTTCGGTAAAAAAGAAAATTTATTGCATATTATCCAAAATAATTATGTATACGAGAATTTGTTTGTCCTTTGTTTTGTTTCTGTCGCTAAATTACATCCATTTTTTACAACATTTATTTTTAAGTCCTATTTTGTATTTTTTTATAAACTTTCATTATTTAACTAATATCTGTGTACTTTATTATTTTTAATTTTATGTAATTTTCACATTTATTATTATGTATATATTTATTTTATTTCCATTGCTGCTGATGGTTTATATTTAATAATTTGTTATTTTGTCAAAATTTATAAAAACTTTTAAATGTATGGATCTCAAACGCGCTCTTCTATTTTTGCTACTGTTGGTGGTTTTAATTGGTGGAATAATGATAACAATGTAGGGTCTGGAAAATAAAACAGTTATAACTATTAGAAAATGTTTAACTTAGTAACAATATTACATTAAAACTAAATTTAAAAACAAAAAACTTAAAATCGTATTGATCGGTAGTGAAAACTGAAGTTAGTAATGTCTCAATAAAGATCTATTCACCAAGAAGTGTCCCACTGGGATAGTTTTTATTAAATTATTATTCATCATTACCCAAATTGTGCAAATTTTCAGCCAAATTTATTTTAGTCAATATAGCATTTCGGTATGAACCAAAACTAAAAATTAAGTCTAAAATTGTCGCAAGTCAAATTTAAGTTACTGCAAAATCAGTTCTTCAAATATATGGAAATAAGGAGTTCAGAACAAACCTTCTGAAGCTCTAAAAGCACTCCACCACTATTCAAATTATGAATGACCTCAAGGTTTCTCAATATCTCAAATGCTCTCGAATAATTTGAAAAATATCGAAAATGATCCAAAATCTCTCAACGAACTCCATGATAACATGATAATCTCTAAAGCATCAAAAATCTGGAATTTTACATAACCACTAGCATTGAGTTGAAAAATCTTAAAAATTCTCTTCGGTATTCGAAATGCAAGAGCAACTCAAAGTTATGCAAATCAATGGGCGATGCCTTTTAAGGAGTGGACTTCTGTTGGTTTCTTTTTGAAATTGCTATTTAAACTATTCGATATTTTTCAATGATTGAAAACAGTGAACCCTCCGATTATTTATGGAAAGTATTCCCATTCAAATGGCTGACGCGCCTGGCTCTACTACAGAGCCCATCCTGTCAACCCTAATTTGTAGTAAATTGGGTCGATGGTTGTTTTCCTTAAATACATCAATTGTTCGTAGATCGTTGGAGTAACAACGGTCCTTAAACAGTTCCCCCAAAAAAATAAATGTTTTTCACAAATCTATCAAAAATCTCAATAGTTCTTGAAAAAGTGGTTACTGATCTGTGTATTACACAACTAAACGGCAAGACAGTGCAACGAAAATGTCAACAAAAAAGGTGGCACCCACCTTTCATGTCAGTACTACAGCGGGTGGTCTGCGACCTGCGAACTGCGAAAGGAGTAGGGAGTGCCTTGAGACCCAGCAAAAAATGATGCAATGCAAACAAAACAAAAATTAGAGAAAAGTTTTGGTGGGACATCTCTCTTATTGAACATTATTTTTCGATGTAATAACACATTTCGAACTGTTTAAGTTGACGCAACTAATGGGGAAACCTGATTAAATTATTTTTGATGACCTTAAAATAATATATCATGTTCAAGCTCACGTTTTTGAGTGCAAAGCTGTATTTTTAAAAGCATGAAAGCCAACGAGCAACAACGTTCGTCTGAAACTTGTTTACCCGTACAAGATAGGTTTGTATGAGAAAAATAAAGTAGAACCGACAATTTCGAGACAATGTAGGTTCGAGATATTCAGATGGGTTAATATAAATAGATCACCTTAGCAAAAGAGCTATATTCCGGGTTTCTGGGTCTCTCAAAATTCAAAGATTCTGGTTCAAAATTTCTCCAACAACCATTGTTTAATCAGAAATTGGTCTGTTTATAACAAAAAATAAATTAAATACATTTTACTTTAAAAAAATGGAATAATCGAAATTTGTAAGTTATTTTCAAAAACTTCAGTAAATTTATTTAGATTTTAAGATACTGAGCGTTTCCTTTCAAATTTATTAAATTTGAAATGTTGAAATTGAGTTTAAGCAAGTTTAAGTCAACTCGACTCTGATTTGCATGACTAATATCTATAAGCAGTGTAGTAAAAAGTTACTGATTTTTGTGAAAATAACACAAACAATGTGTTACCACCAAATCATTACTCTAAACCTGCATTAATCATGTAGTCAATTCGTGTAATATCTCTAATAAACATGTCCAATAGAACGTTTTGATGTTTTTTTTTTTTGTAAATAACACGAAGAATATTAATTAGAAACACCAACAATTACAATAGCACCCCATTTCCAAGGCAATATTCAAGGTATCATTATTAATTAAAAATTTTAATTGGTACTGGCGAGGATAGTAAAGTTCTGCGGACAGTGGAGAGATGCAGATATTTGTTTATTTCAAAGCTCCATTCTAATGTAACTGCGAATAACCTGCTGCAATACTTGAATGTTAAATTTAATATACATGAGCAAACGGCTAATATGTTCTATTGCAACTCAAAAAATAAAGCTGCGGTTAATTTGGACTACTCGCCGTTCAAAATTAGCTTGTCTGAATCATTTTTTGATAAGTTGTTGATTCCAAGCGCATGGCCAGCTGGAACTCTAGTCAAAGAGTTTCAAAATAAGATCCGGGGCGCCCTTTTTTGCGAATTCCAGAGGTGGGTCGGAGAAAAACTTGGACACCGGCTACCCAGGTCAACTCTCCGGGAAATTAAATAATACAAAGAATGAGTATTTATTATATTGTACACCAAAATATCAGAAGTATACGCATATTGCCGCACTTGAGACTATGCCACAAATGATCCTACTGTCGGAGATCTGGATTAAACATCATGAAATGGATAGTTACAATATTCCTGGCTTTAATGTATTTGTTAAGTGTAATCCTATGAATACAGCGGGAGGTGTTATTGTGCTACTAATAGTGCTGACATTATACGGCTGGATTTTCAATGTAATTCTGTTTTATTTTCCATTGTGTGTATTTATAGATTTCACGCTTTAAACTCGTCAGTCTTTGTTAATGAATTTAATAGTGTTCTTATAAATATAAAACCAAAAAATATTATTCATGGTGACATGACTATAAATATTCTTGAAGATCGTTCATTTTCAGATCTCGCTGATGAATATTTGTTCATGATGGCGTCACATGGGCTAAATTCGATGATTAATACTCAACTCGTATTACAAATATGTAATTCTTAATCATGTCTAACCCATTTATTTTTTAGATAATCATCTAATTTTGATTTTAGCTTCAGTGCAGAAGTTCATAATCTAAATATCACCGATCATTGTATGTGCTCTACTAAATTTTTGTTGAATTGTGTATCGTCTTCTAAAGCGTTTGCATCAAAATGCCAGAAAAAGACAATTAATTATTCAACTTTAACAAATGAATTATCTGCGGAAAATTGGTCTACAATATATTCGCAAACAGATATATCTGTAGCTTATAAGAATTTTATATTTCTGTTAAAATTGAATAAACAAAAACTCTTCGTTGGTTGAACTTGCCCATATACAGCTTTAACACAAAAACAAAAGATTTGAATTTATGAACAATGTGTCGCATTTAACTGCAGCACAATTACAAAATGAGATTTTTCTTCCATCTTCCGGTGTGTGTTAAGCAATTAAATATATGATTTTAATATGTTCCGAAGATTGTAAGAGAATTTAATCCAGTTTCGAACTGATGAGCTTATGATTATGAAAAAATCAATCTTCTCATCAGGCCGCGGCGACTGGACTGATTATACCACAATTTACATTCTATGTATACAGAATGTGCTGTGCGTTAAGTACTAGCGAATCATACTAATATAGATGAATTCTCTTACAAAATGGTCTAATCACCGGTAGCATATTAGAAATTACATACCTGAATTAATTAACATTCAACAAAAAATTAATAAAAAGTAAAAATTAGCGTACACAGAAATAGAGCAGTGCGAATATTGTGAAGAAGAAAAATTATAAGAGAGTTCCATCTGTATTAGTATGATTCGCTAGTACTTAACGCACAGCACATTCTGTATATATAGAATGTAAATTGTGGTATAATCAGTCCAGTCGCCGCGGCCTGATGAGAAGATTGATTTTTTCATAATCATAAGCTCATCAGTTCGAAACTGGATTAAATTCTCTTACAATCTTCGGAACATATTAAAATCATATAATTAAATAAATAGAATTCTGTCTATTAGTCGGTTTTGTTGAATTACTGTTCGTAAATACTAATATACTTCTAGTGTTAATAAAACACATTTAAAAAGGTCTAATCACCGGTAGCATATTAGAAATTACATGAATTAATTAAAATTCAACAAAAAACTATTAAATATATTAAAAAGCATATCGTCGACCTAATAGTGAATTAACCGAGAAATTATGTCTGAATTTTTAATCCTGCGTTGGATAACCGTTAAGACGACAACATCGCGTTAGCAGTCAATTACCATGTGTGCAACATTTTAGTACTACCAAGGATGAGTTTTTGAAAAAAATTTCAGATACGTTAATTTAATGTTAGGTCGACGATATACTGGTCCGGTTATATTTGTATAAAGCAGGTCTTCTTGAAATTCACTAACCCAGATAATTTACAAAGAGTTTATGTAAAATAATTATTACTTCAAGGACTTCATTTTGAACAATATCACGTGTAACAAATACCCCACCTACCTACTTTAAGCAGAAATTAATTTGTGTTTTTCATAAGTAAAAGTGGAATCAACCATTTCATTATGTCAAGAATAATCAAGAATAATAAACTGCTATCATTATTTCTGTTCTGAGGAAACTATCCACACCACAAAAACCAAACAACTGAATAATCCCAATAAATCGAAACCAGTGCGTTTCTCGTATAATAGCTTAATGTAAAAGGTTCGGATTTCAATGCCAGCTACATAGAATAAAACGTGAAGGAAAGAATACGGTGGTTTAGAAAAAATTTTCTGCTCAATGATTCGGCTCAAATTACTTGATAGAAGAGACAATGGACCAATTTATTTACAAAAACATCCTTCAAGATATCATATCGACATGCGCGAAAGAAGAAATAGAATAGCAATAATTCGAAATTTACGACTATAGTGATAAAAACGTTTTAATATCAAATAAAATGAATGCCTTAAACTGAACAGCTCAATCACCAGCTTCAACTCATTAGAAAACCCTACGGGAAATACTGCAGATCGGCATATTCAACGACCAGTTATGCTTGAATGATGGAAGAATTTTTAACCAATATCGGAAGGCTTGGAACGGAATTTCTGGAATTAATTCATATTTTACTTGAGAAAAGGCTTTGAAGATGTGGAACAGTTTTGAAAAATAATGGGTTTTCCACTAATTGGGGAATTTTTGTTACTAAATATCCTCATTATAAATTATTGTTGTTTTGCCGCTTCAAATTTCGACACATTAAACCTGATTAGATTCAATTGAATGATTAACCAACTGTTTTGTTTTTATGTTAAAGGGGCATTTACAAAGTAAACAAAAAGTACGACATGTTAAACTTCTTTGACTGTTCATCTTCTTGATGAAAGATGCTTTTATATGGGCCATTTTGATTGATTTATCAACAGATCAATATTTGCAATGCTGTTGGAACCTGTAAAACAGAACTTTGATATCTAATGATAATTTCGATTTTCTTCGAACTAATTAATAAATTTTAGCAAAATGTTAGCACTGGACAGGTGCTTTTGTTCAGTGGAACGTAACGTGCTGAATTGCTGATTGTTTTCTTTAGCTTTTATTCGCCATTTATGTACTCCAATCCTTCATTTTGCTAAAGATTTTGCAGTTCTCGTGAAGCAAAGCATTCCTAAATATATAAGCCGTCAGTATCAGGCCAATTTTAAAAGAAGCTTAATTTAAGGGAAATGCATTTTACGATTTCCCATAAGAATCCATGTAAAATTGAACATTTTTGATTAAAATTTTATGAATGAAAATACTTGGAACAGAAAATAATTTTAGGTGTATATTTAAATCAACCCTTTGAGTATAACATATTTAATAAAACAATAACTTAAATTTAGTAATTTTATTAATATAATTAAAACAAAGTTGTACAAATTTACTTTTTCTTTGTATGGCTATGTGAAAAATATAGCAAAAAATTATAAAAACGAAATCAATGACGTAAGATCTTACTTACTATTTATCAAAGACTTTAAAATACAATAGACCAGAAATAAACAAACTACGCACAACAATAAAAACTAAATGGTTTTTTTACATGTAAGAAAAAAAGTTTGTTTCTCATCTTTAGTTTAAACTCTTTGCTATTTATTGACATTTTTTTATTATAAAAAAAACATGAACGAAAGGTGTGACGTCATGAGGTGTAAAGATGTGCTTGTAAATAAAGGGTTTTTAGTAAAACAATAACTAAATATCTATAAACAAGATTTTATTAATTGATTTTCAAATCATATATTTATCAATTATTCTTCTTGATAACGTAAAAATCAAAATTAATTTTTGTAAGACTTTTCATTTAAGAAAAACGATATTAAAAAAGCATAACTTTTCATATGATTTGTATGAAAAATCAATTTTTTTTTGTCTTTCTATCCCGCTTATATTAAGTTCGAATTTTATGCTGACGACTTGTATATCTAGGAATGCTTTGCTTGAAGCCAGTTTCTGGGTTTTTTATGGGACACCTTGATGACTCATCAGCAAATGTGAAAACTACTACAATCATCATATCAAACGAGAAATCTGATTGTATTTACAATTTTGCCATGATTATAGTCTAGTATCTGTTTCAATTTCTGCAGTAACATATTTTATAGTTTTGAAATTGTTAGTATACTGCGTACTATTAAATCATGTCCTGTAATTAGATCATGTCCTGGTGTATTGTTCGAGTTTTCGAGTTTTATCGGTTCCCGTTAGCACTGGTAAGTTTTGTAGTGATCGATAAAACCTCACATAACATACTATAAACTAAAAACAAAAGAGGAGGATAATAGAAGAATTCCACATTTTTGTTTACCCTGAACCAGGTGATTTTGATCAATTTTAAAAGCTGATTTTGAAAATCAAATTAAAATTTCTTCTTCAGATTTTCATTTCTCAGTTTCAGTTCTTAAGAACCAGCAAAAATCCTCCATCATCACAGGACGTTTGAAAGCATTGTTTCACGGACATAATTACGTGATGGAAATGCTCTCCTTGCTGGTCACTTACAGCTCCCAAGTTTTCAGAAAAGAAGTCTAAACGCGAATGTAAGAAGTGTATTTTAATTACATAATATATCCCATTTTTATACAACTACGTAGTAAATATTAAATTAATTGATCGTAGTTATCAGCATTTTTGTTCCCCAAAAACATTTTAACAACATTCCTAAAGAAAGGATTTATAACGGTGGGCTTGATTTTTGAGAGCCTGAAATATCGGGAAATTCAGACGTGATCGGTAAATTCTATTGAAAGAATAATAATTGTCCATTAACTTAGTACCAGGGTTTCGAACCCGCAAAATTTTGGGTTCGGGTTCGGGTTCAGGTTCAAAGCAAGAAAATAATTGGGTTCGGGTTCAGGTTCGGGTTCAGGTTCGGGTTCAGGTTCGGGTTCGGGTTCGGCTTAACAAAAACAAAAATTTCACAGATATTTAAAAAAATCTATATATCATCACCTCAGTATTCAAGCGCACAAACGCATTCCGATCATTTTGAAGTTAGGTTTGCCATTATCTAATGTGACGGTCCTAACTGCAAATTTACTAAAACTCATCTGTGTCACTCAAACACTGGACTGACGAAGTGGTATAATAACTACGTTGGAAACTGATTTGACGATACAGTCTACATTTTTACGTAAAATGGCAGTTCTCACTCCAAAATTAGAAAAATTCGTTTGTATCACTTAAATACTGAGATGACGATATTCATTTATTTCATTAAAAACATTTCATTAAGTTTGACGAATAGGATATATCTTAAAGATTCTTCTTGAAGGTGTACCCTTTGTGGTGCTAAAATAAACTTTAAAGTCGAAAATGCCCATTCCACACTGACTTTAACACGGAATATCGGATAACAAGAACATTCTTTTGTTCCCAGTTCCACCGTTTCTTCATATTATTTTCGCTTAACACGAAATTCTGAAAACACGAAATATTTTGTTGTTGCCCTCGATTTTGTGTTATCCGACCTCCACTGAATATAATATGCGATTTTTTTTTTGTCAACCCGGAACCCGGTTGAATCGAACCCGCGAAATGTTGGGTTCGGGTTCAGGTTCAGGTTCGAAAAAATTACTAAAAATCTTTGAACCGGAGCGGGTTCGAGGTTCGGGTTCAGGTTCGGTTCGAAACCCTGCTTAGTACTGAATCCATTTATTATTTCTCCGTTCCAAAAAGCTTGTCCGCCCAGTGTCATCTTTGAAGTCAAGTTGGAAGTTTTTCTGAATCACTGCTTATCTTATATACAATATATACGAGTTACGGAAACCCCTAACAAATTACTCAAATTCAATTATATCCCGCACGTGTAGGGGTGCACCATCGGAAAAATTCATTATTCATCCTAACCTTTTGCCTAGAAGTTCAGTAGAAATATACCGTGAAAACCTAATTATAGTGTAAATGTAATAAAAATCATTGAAGTAAGGGTAAAAAGCAATCTACTCATTCTCTCGTCACTTTTAGTCTTACGAATCATATATGTAGATAGGACCACATCTAACATAATGAACTTCACTAAAGCTAACTGCATCATTCTCTAAAAACTAAGATTATGTGTAAACGTGAAAACTTGTAAAAATCAAAGCTTCGATAGAGGATGTCAACTACTTAATACTAACCAAGAAAAAAAATAACAAGGCCAGTTTTTAAAGCACATTCTATCACTGAACACTATTAGAATACTATAAATGAAGTACTAAAGCAATTTATCTTAAATCAATTTAATAACACTAACCCAACGAGGCTTAAAATTGTGCTGAGAATTTTATGGTTCCTTAATATTATTTAATTTTTTTTTTTTTTTTTTTTTTTTGTTTTTACAGCCAAATGTAGAGACACAGCACTACTTATTATTATTGGAAAGGGGGACCATCGAATGATAAAGCAAGCGTTATATTCACTCTACCGCTGAGAGCAATAAGTGATTAATATCTGAATGGTCAAAATAAAACGATAGTAAGTAAGAACTAGGTAGTTTTTTATGGAATACTAATATAATTTTAATTTTAAATTACTATTTTGTTTGGGCGCTTAAATTAGTTTGAGCTTAGAAGTTTGCCTCGTTTTTTTTTCCACTTGCCAAAATATTTACACAAATGCCCTAATTTTATGTTTTATCTTAACTGTCAATCGAAATAATCGTTATGCCAATATTATTTCAGCAACAAAAAGTGTAAACAAACACAACGTGTGTTATATCTTATGCAACCTATTTTATTTTTGCAAATTGGTAAGTTGAAATATTTTCTGTTTGTTTATTTTAGACATGGTGTTAAGTACGCATATCGAGCTTTAGTTTTCGGTCATTGTCATTATTGTGGCTATTATGGAGGTCATTCAGGTTTTTTCGATTATAAGAAATTTGATTTTTTCATATTGATGTCCTTGAATTCTGGTTGATTTTTAATTATACTTTTTTAGAAGCTTGATAATTATTTTATTACTCCTGAAGCCGTGCGCGCTTTGTTTTGAATTGATAATTTTTCAATGACATCTCTCTTAAACTTGTTTGTATCTATGTGATCTTGCTCGGGCTTACAAACAAGAACATCTATTTTTTTCAACTGACTCGAGAAAGTTTACATTCAAGAATTATTTTATTCCCCTTGGTCAAGTATATAATTAACCGAGTTATCACGAGTTTTAATAATCCTCACTCCGAAAATTAAAATTCCTCTCCTAATATTATTAGTATCATAAGTTCCAGTGCAATTACAAAATAATTCATAAGTTTCGATAGAATCGAAAATTATTTTTTTTATTTTTAGAAACCAAGCTTACTCCCATGTAAGGCCCAAATTTAAATAAATAAATTGAAGCTATGAAAATTAATTTAACTGAAATCTAACCCAACAAGAAATAGACCGATATATAAAAATGCATATGTTCATCCTTTTCTTTTTTATTTGGCGGATTTTACTGTAAAAGAAATAAAAATCAATAACCAAAACACAGTTGTTAATGCTTCATGTTTTAACGAATTCACAAATTTGCTTAACTTTTTGGCAAACATTCATGTATGAGAAACAAATAATTTATATAAGGAAAATCGCTATCAAATTTTGAAAACGACACGAATCGTCACCACTAGCAAGTGAACGGATCCCAATAAACAACTAAACGAAATATTTACCGAAGTTTGAACGATTGTTACATGTGGAATCATCACATGAAAACAAAATTAAAAATATGATACTCGGCTGAAACGAATTAACAAAATTAATTCATTTTTTGTTAAGGAAAAATTTTTAAATTAATTTTATGAAGAAGAAATTTGTTTGTGGTTTTAGCTGGGTTGTGATATAACCAAATTTAATTATTTAAATCATCATTTTTAATTATTTTAAATCAAAACAAAAATAGCTGTCAACAACAAGTTCTAGCATTTACAGAAATCACACTTCTAGACCGTGTTTTAGTACCTCAGCTTCACATACATTTTCGCAAGAGCACCAGTCCGTGTACAAAATTGTTTATTTACATTTTTTTTATATGAGTTTCGGTAAAAACATGTCCAATAAAATTGCAAAATTGTTAATTAGAATAATTTTGAAGAAAACGTTGAAGTGATCCATAAAAAATGTATCGGAACCAATAGGAAAAATGCGATATGTAAATGTTACGTAAAATTAGGCATGTTTACGATACGAATGATTCGCATCGCAAACTATTCTAATTATCATGGGACTTAGGATTCGTAAATGTATCGTTTTCCAATCGCAAAAGCGATTTGCTAAATATGTTTTGTATGAACAACGAATATAATTTTCGTATCGTACCAATTTCGGACCATTTAAATTGTTAAATGATTGCTCTCTTACTATGGTCACTGGAATAGTTATTGGTATAAAAATAAAAGTGCAAATTATGCTCAAAACAAAAACCGAAAATAATTTTCTTTTTACTTTTATCAAAAAACCTTGAAATTCTCAAAAATTTCGATTAAAACATTTTTTTTGCTGTGTTGGTTCTGTCTTCGTTGTAATTATTTTAATTAGGTTTTTTGATTAAAATGTAAATATATTGTACATTATTTATTATATTTTGATTAAAGTGTAAACTAAAATACTTTTATGGTTCAATAAAATCTTGCTTTATTTTATTTAGTTTGTAAGAGTAGAATTATTCGTTGAAACTAAAATTTTCAACATATTACATGTTATTTTTAGACAATTTATAGTTAAATGGTATAATGTAGTATATCTCAGCTAGACTTACATTCTGTCAAAAAAGTACCGAGAATTGTTAAATAAAACACAAATTTTAAGTTCAATCATAAAAATTTATTTTGTCGCTCTCAAAGAATTCCCCATTCGAGGATATGCACATATACCAGCGTTATATGTGCATATCCTCGAATGGGGACATTTTTTATAGACACTTTCCTGGAGGGCCTTTAGTTCGCGCGCCGAATTTTGTTTTATGGATTCAATGGAGTCAAAACGGGTTCCAAAAATTAGCAATTTGAGTCTGGGAAACAGAAAAAGGCCACCTGTTGGCCTTATATTCATGCACAATCGTAGCTCGGTGTGATGGCGCGTTATCGTCCTGTAAAATCCACGAGTTTTTTTCCCCATAATTCCGGTCACTTTTTTCGCATCAGCAAAAGAAATTTCGTTTGCATCACAAAATTTAAGTCAAACTCTTTGTTTAATAATTGCGTTCATCGAAAAAGTCGCCGTGCACTAATGAGGTCGACTGACTTAACCAATTGCTGTAAACAAACTGGTTGACAGATCACGCTCAAAGTTGGCATCTTAATGAAAGACAGTCCTACCAATCTAGGAAAAATTTTAAATCTATTCAACGCGGATATTTTAAATTAACAATTCCCGGTATTTTTTTAGGCAGAATGTATAAACATTTCTCTTCAAGGAAAATCCATTACTTTAGATGGGAAGGGAAATTGCTTTTAAAATGAAATATCCTTAAAATGACAGTGTAAAATGAAAATAAACGTAAATATGTTAAATTTTGGACATAAAATTAGTTTCTAATTATCTATGAATGAAAAATGTGAATACAAATTAAAGACGTTTCATATTTATATAGACTAGAAATAAACAAAACGTTAGGCGTGGAAAATTCTGTGCGAAAAAGGGAGACTAAAATATATCCGGGCATTAGTTAGGGTTTGATTCAATGGCTTGAAATGAAGTGAGTTGCTGAAAATAAAACAATTAGGTAAAAGTTTAAAAAATAGTTTTACTTTAGTTGCAAATACATGCATAAATATAGTATTTTTAAATTCAACTTATTTAATAAAATTAATTTTGTTATTAAACGCGTCACTATTATACACTTTTAATACGAACCTGTGGCCCTATTCTGGTAATTCCCGGGGAATAGAAATTTTAAGTTTTGTTGCAATATTATTGCGTTTTCTCCAAACTGTATTCTGGTATTTGGGGAAAAAAATTTATTGGGAAAAATTATTCCTAATTACAGCAGTTTTGACGTTTGTTCTTCCATACCTGTTTTATGAAATAATTGATGGGGAATAGAATTTTCAACGAAAATGGTTGTCTACCTCTAGTAGATATTAATAATTAATCATATTAATATTGTTTGTAAGTGTTAAAATACCTAATACATAATTTTAAAGATAGTTTAGTAATAAATAATAATATTGATATTTTTATATTTATGGTATTAAGATTAACCATGAAGTTTTATTGGCATTTATTCAATTATACACTTCCTTAGAAATATCTTTTTTATTTAAAATGACTCCGACAATGTATCGGGTAAGATTAATAAATACTGGAAAGAACTAGGAACCCAATTGAATTCTCTACATGATGAAATGTTCCTATTTGTTATGTTTCTTGTATGTGCTATTAAAATAAGTGCCTATATACTTCAGAACAAGCATAAGTTGTAAAGGCTTCGGTATAAAAAGTAACTTGCATATACATATAATCCTTCTAATTTTTTTTTTCTTGTGGCATTCGGCACAATTTAATGAATTCATCTTCATACAAGCCGAGAAGGATCCTGTTGAACACAGTCAAGGATTGTCGATGAATCCGCGAATTAAATTTTCGGCCAAATTCATTTCTCCTGTATAATTATTCCCCAATTAACAGAATGCACTTTTGGAAATGGGGAATAAAAAATTGGAAGAATTTTTCTGGAGAATAACTGCTACTATTTTGACAGTAATCTAGCAGTTGGAAATTATTTTTTCCAAAAGTGTATACTTTCTTAAGGTACTTTCTTGTAGAACATACTGTACAAAACTTGGAAATAGTGTAAAAAACTCTAAAGAGATCGGTATCAACAAAGTTTGAATCAAAATAAGTTTAAATAATTGTTTGTTTTAAACTTGCGCTCTGTGCACAGTTTGCAAAAAACTTAATCACGTATTTAACACAACAATGTGTTAAGTGTAAACTAAACAATTTTATTCTACTAATTTTATAAATAAATCAATACAACACAAAAAAATGTGATATAGGTAATTCTTCAAAAAGTAGACGACGATTCAACTGAAGCAATAAATGTTAAACATATACGAGTACAATTAGTCGTTCCCTTAATTGGTTTTTGTATGATTTTTAGACAGGTAGTTGAGAAATAATTTATATTCCATTTTTAATAAATTACTTTAATAATTACTACCGTCAACTAAATGACCAACGAACAAAACATGAAGGTAAATAACCGGTTAAACGACATGCACGATACCGATTTGATAGTAAAAATGTACGATTATCGTCAAAATTCAAACGGTCACGGATTTTATGATACCGCCTGGAACTACGGTAAAAAAGTGACTGAAACAAATTCGTTAGGGTTTATGTTGTAAATCAGTGTGAGACATAAGTTTCAGATGTAAACTTCTCCGTTATTTTTTTAAATTAAAATAAACTGATTTTTTTTCTCTTTTTATTTATTACTGGGCCTTCATTATTGACATCTTATGAAAGATGATCTTTCAAAGCCCCGAACGAAATTTTACAAACCACCTTTGGTATTTTTCTTTGGACTAAAGTCCAAGCTACTTCTTACAAATTTTCTTCTGTCTGCACAACTTTACTGACTTATTCGAACTCATAGACTAAACAGCGTCTCAGGTGCATTTTTAATTCAGTCATGTTTGTCACGTCGAAATGATTAAATAAACTGACTACAATATAAACAAAATTTTACTTAACCACGTGCTAACCTACCTAAAGAAACCGGTTTCAAAAAAAGTCATATCACATACTAACAAAAAATAATAATATAGAAGGAATGTGTTAAAAGCGACAGAAATTTCCCTTAAATCTACATCTAGTATAATTGGACTGGCAAAATGTCTTTTATTTATAGTTGTAAACATAGCTGCGGAAACATCCACTGCAGATGTCTGCCTATAAATAAATATTAACTCGAAAAGTACTTATCCGATTTTCATGAAGACAGACTAATTGACCAGACAAGAAAATAATGATATGGCCGTGAAAGTTTCTTTTGTTTTTGTCTATTTGTATAAAATTATAGTTTATTTTCCAATATTTACATTTCTTTTTTATATAAGTAAGTGTAACATGGCCATATGTTCGGCTCTCAATTCGTTTAAATTTGTAATTATGTATTAGGACTACATATTAAAATATGACTTCAAAATCCCGGCTTTCAAAATCCTAGTTTTGAAAGATATATTTTTTTTTAAATTCTGGTGAAGAAAAATTTTAATTTTGAAACGGGATTTCATAGTACACCCGTAAAATAAAAATAAAAATCGAGATTTTCTGAAAACCGGGATTTTTATTTTTGCAGAATCGGGATTTTAAAAACCGGGCTTTTGAAAATCAGGATTAACAAAAAAAACAGGATTTTGACAAATCGGGATTTTGAAAACCGGGATTTCGTTACACACTGTATATTTTTCGATGTAGAATGAATGACTACGTCGTCAGCATATCCTAACGCTTGACATTATTTCGAATTCAAACTTTCTTTGGTTATAGTCTGCTGTGTATAATGTGAATAGAATTGATGCTAAAATTGTGCCTTATTGTACCTTACTTATTAAATCCGTTCCATCCGAAATGACAAATTTCCTATCTTTCAACATTTCAAGTAGAAAATATAATATGTTTATATTAAATCCCATATTTTTTAATTTAAAAATTAATCCTTCAATCCAAACAGAATCAAACGCCCTTTCTATATCTATTAAAACTGCTCCTGTAGAGTGATTGTACCTAAAACCGAATCGTGTTTCTGGTAATAAATCAGCTCGTTGAGTAAATGTATTTGATTATAAATTACAATTTCAAAAACTTTACTAATATTCGGCACTAAATAAAGTTTTTAGTTCTTCTATCGTCGTTTGTAAATTATTATTATTCATAATATCATTATTTATCGTATCTGAAGGGTGGACATCATTAAATTCTTAAAGAAATTATTCGTATTTTGGTTATAAATCTAATGGCTGTATTATCTAGTCGTGATCTATTAATTGTTTGTGTTTGTTCTTGAATATAAGCTCCTATCACGTTTAGTTTGTCCGTGGTAGGTAAAATTTCAATATTTTCACCGTCAAAGTCAATTGAGAACATATTATAGAAATTCAGCAATTCTTGATCTTATCTATAGTTTAAACTCATGTTTTTCTTTAGCTCTGAATATTTGATTAATGTTTCTAAAGAAATGTTTGTTGTTTTTTATTTGAATTTTTTGAATTTTGTTTTTCCATACCATGTTAATTTGTAAACTTATATTTTGTTTAATTAATAATTTTATATTTTTTATTATCGTGTAAAGCTGGTTCATTCAATTTTGGTTTTTATTTTGTGATTTTTTTTTTCAAATTTTTTATTTGGGCAAAACACGTTTAAATATGGTTCTGTTTCCATATAAATCTTTTAAATATAACTTTTTAGGATACATATTTTCTTTAGAACTTTCTTTAATGGACTCTAGTATTAAAGCGTAGATTTTGATTTCGTTATTAGTTAAATTTTTATTATTTGGTACCAACGTAATGTGATTGATGATTTTATTTTAATTGTTTTCTACTTTGTTTCTAAATATATTCCAATCCACGTTATTAATCCAGACTTGATTTATCAATCAGTCCGTTGTTGTTGTTGGCATATCAAATATTGGATCATTAATATTTTGAGGAATAACATTAAATTGTAAAGCACGATGGTCACTGTCATAATTAGTTCTATTTACATAATTTTGGTTTGAAATCCTTAATTCTATCAGCTAAAAATGTCAAATCTATCGTAGAGTTCGTTCGAGGACAGGTTGGTTTGTTTGGGAGAGTAAATTTCAATTTATAAAATTGTGAATTTATATTCAGCCAGTTTCCATGAGCTATATTTGCCAATTAAGTCACCAGCCAGTATATACAAATTATTAGAGCTATTCAAATTAAGATGATTAAATATGAAATCTAAATCACTTATGAAATCATTATTGGGTTTGTTTGAAACACCATACATTGAACCTATTATTAAGCGATTGCATCTATTTAAATTTATTTCAATTATTGTGCATTCTACGGAAGTTACGTGATAGTTAATATTTGGCAAATGTTTATATTATCAACTTTAAACAATCTTCCAAACATAACATTACAGAAATAATTTAAAACTTTAAATATTTTTTATAAACTGTGAATATCTTACTCATTCATAATTGAGCTAATTGCATTGAACAATGTTTCAATCCTTTTGTCGGTATCGATCATATATTTTTTAAAAGCGTATAATTACTGTAATATTTGTTCATTTATATTGTTGTTAGTAATATTTTGATTATTTTGATTGTTATAGATTATTTTTTCATTACTTGTATTATCCGTTTTGTTGGCATTAGAAAGATCCGAATAGTTAACGCCCGCTTTAATGTAGCTTGAGTTGAATCTTCTTCCTTGTTGTCTTTTTGTCGACTTAAAAGCTTGGCTCCCTGAATCTTTTTTAAAATATTTTTGTAGACTGGACATTACCGATATGAAGCTGGATGCCCGCCCCATTTCCATACAGTTTGAACAATAGGTCGTTGAATCTTTTGTTTTTGTTATTTTACAATGTTTTGGGTTGTGTTCCTTATCACATTTGACACATCGGTATCGTAAATTACAATTGATTGCCGAGTGCCCAAATCTATGACAGGTTTTACATTGCGTTATATTATCGCTTGATTTTATTTTTTCCCATTTGATACGTTGATGTCTTATATATTGTATTTTATAAACCATATTTAATTTTAATTCAGCTGAGATTTGAACCATGTAAATTGCTAATTAGTTTTTTATTGTTTTCGAGGTATTAGATTCAAACTGTACACAATTTATAAATTTTAATTCTTCTATTTCATATGTTCTGAGATGGACTATACTTTCAATAATACATTTTTTGATTTTCTTTCTTTTGAAGTGTATGTATAATACTATGTACAAACAGTTGATTCAATATATGTATAGTAATGTTTGTCTTTGTTGATTCGTTGAATGCTAAAATTTTTAACATTTGCCATTTCCAGAACTGTTACAGTTTGATTATATGTCTGTACATAAATATTTATTGGTGGCATCTTTACTTTTTTTCATTCTCATTGTTATGTTTATTAATGTTTCCATTATTATTTGATTCATTATCATTTAAATTTTTAATTTTGTGATTTTTACTTTTATTTTGTTTCTTTTATTATTTTTATTACGGTTTTGACGCCTTAACACTGGTATAATTCGTTTTCTTCGTCATCTATGGATAAATGTTCATCTGCACACATTTCACTGTCACTTTCGTTTAACGGTAGCTGATTTAGTGTGCTTTCTGATTTTGCGCAATTTAATGATTTATTACACTGTTTACTAGTGTCAGAATTGTTTTTCTGTTTGTTTCTCTAATAGTGTCATTTTATTCTTCATTTCAAAATTTTCTTTATGTAACAGTTCATTTTGAATAATTATTTGTCCTATTTGCCCTTCTGGCTAAGACTGAAACTTTCATAAGTTTCCGTATCCGAAATATTTACAGTTTCCAATCCGTTTTCACCCATTTTATTTTTGTTTTTGTGCACTTCACGTCCACTACACCAATTTTTAGTTAATTTCAATTACTAGGTCTACCTGCGACCCTAGATAGGATGCCCTAGTGAACGTTTAATTTTATTTTATAATCGACTCCGTTTGTTTTTTTTTACACAATAAATAATAATTTTTTTAATCTGTTTTTTAGATTTATTATTTGATTTAATTTTTACTCTACTTGATGTCTATCGTTTGGCGATCAAGATTGAACTCCAGTAATCCAAAGATATAGACGCGCAAAGATCTCTCACAATATAAACTAAAACGTAAAAACAATAAAAGTAATTCAATAATACTTTCAGAATAAAGAAACTTTATTTTGCATAACGACGAATGAAAATGTTTTTGTTGTAAACGAATAATTTTTTCAAAATCTTCTAGATTATTATCTAAATTTTTCGAAAAATCTCATTGTTTTATATATCTCTAATTATATTGAGTAAGTTCAACGTGCAGGAGTTTCCTGGAGTTGCTCCTGGAAGTTTTACGTTCAGCGGAATTGGTGCCGTATTAAATGGCAGAAAATGCGCGGTAGCTCTAGGGATTTATGGGAAACGAAGAAATAGCATATCGTCTAGTATGTCATTTTATTGTTAATGATGAAAAAAGGTGTGTTTGTGTAGTAATTTTAAATTTACTTTTGAAAATACAGGTATTGCGTTTTGTTATTGTAATAAAATTTTACTCATACACAAATTGCGTAGTATTAGAGCAAAATTACGATTTGTTATTAACTAAAACATCGCAACGCATTCTCCTTTGCGCTGAAAGTATCCCATTGGTAAGATGGCCTTGTTAAAATATCAATGTTGTGACTACACCCCGTTAATCTTTCCTCCACTACTTAGTTTAGTTTTTTTATCCTTGTATTGGATTTTGGTGCAAAATCGTTATTTTTTTGGGTACAACATTTTTCTTGCTTTATAATTGATAATTTCTGTCGAGTTACGAATTTTAGAATTTTAATTTGTTTCTCTTTCTGTTCACATTGGCGGTATCTAATTTCATTGCATACGGCTGCTTTTAATGCATTTTTTGGCTGCGTAGCCAAATTTGAACAAAAACGCGGTTTAAAATATTTTGTTTATTCGTTGGATAAACTATTTTAGATAAAATTTGTTTCCCTATTTAATGTATCATAAAACAAAAACAAACAATGACTAATAATGGTCGTAGAGAATAATGCCAAAGCATAAACAACGTTTGTTTTTTAAACTAAATAAAAAAATAGAGAATTTGACTTGGTTGTAACCTTAATTAAAGTGATACAACAAAAAAAAAAACAATAATTTGTACATTGCTTGAAGTTTTAGCTAACCTTTATTTGGAAGGTCAAGCAAAAGGCACACGTCCTTTTAACCGGAGCTTCATTATTATATCTTTCCTTTAACCAGAAATCTGATCGTAAATTCTTGATGTTCAATCCAAGCCAGACAGAAAAAGAATACAATGTCGCAGTATGTATATCATTTATTTTTTAACTAAATGTGAAATTAATGGTTTCGCTGTACAAATGCTAACAGATCTGCTTAAAATTGAATTTGATTTTAGTTTGAAAATGGTTTGTATATGTACAATAATTATAAATTTGGTAATTTTCTTTCCTTTATTGGTTTTATATTTATAAAGTAAACTTAATTCTAGTCGTACTTTACGTTTCAAATTCTTTTGATTTTACCTAATTTACCAAACCGTTGAATGGAAATTATGTCGAATTTAAATGAAGGTTAAGTACTTTACAAACAAATTTTATCAATAAAATCAATTTAGTTCGTACATATTTGAAATCGTAAGTGCGTTCCATTTATTTCCGTTCGGTATTAATGACAAAAAAAATTGTTTTTTAAAGCCATTGCAACGATTAAACAATGTTGTAAGCTTCGATGTTTGACACCCACAGTCAAAATCAAATTAGTAATTATCTGACACCCAAATTCATATATTACCTTGGCATTGGCAACCAAATAACATCGTTTTATGTATTTACAAAATAAACAAACAAAAAAATTGGATAAAACCTTCAAAAATGTTAACAATAAATGACTCTACGCCCGCAGTTCAAATTTACAAAAGAAAATAATAAATAAACACATGGCTCATAGCACAGCTTAATCAGACCTAATAACTATGAATAAACTTTTGTAATTTCTTCCGCAATATTATCTGCGGTTGTAATGATAAAGCGCTGAGCTATACAACAATTACAAATGTCTTTATTATGGCGCGTTGCGGAAATATATAAAACAATAGCATTTCGGTTTTATTGACAGAACCTTGAAAAGTCGAAAAAAAAAAAAAAAAATCTACCATCACACACGTGATAAATTTAATAGTGTACTACTTACCACCGGTTTTTAAATATTTTAAGTGTTGCATTGTTTTACTAAAAACACACACTAAATTATAGTTGTAAAATTTATCTTTAAAATGTGATTTTAGTAATCAATGCGTCATGATTTTCGCGAACTTGATGGAGTTGGTAACGGCCGTATTTCTTTAGGAATGTTTTCATATGCTGTAATAAAATAATACAAATATCGGGATAAGTATCTATTAGGATATTTATACACAAATAGAAGGCCTTACCTGTTTGAGATGGAATGATATCACAAAATGATCCAGGCAGTGTATTATGCGTACTAATATCTGATGTTGACCGCATTTTATTATGCGACCGATTATTCAGCGTATCACTTTTCGTACAATTTAAACTTAAATTAGACATTGATGATGGTAATGGTGACCGTTGCAATTCGCTTAAATCACCAGAATATCTTTGTAGAGTTACGTGTAAAAAAGAAGAAGAAGAAAAAGAATATACTTTAAACAATTAATAATTTATGTTTTATTGTTTTATTACAGTGGTGATCGTTTTTCAAGACGCAATAATTTTTTTTTTTTTAATAATTGTCACACATTATATTTTCAAGGTCATTCGAAGCGCGAAATATTTCCAAGAAAGTATTCTTCTAGACCGAAATTTGAGTGTTAACATTGAAAAATGTCCATTTATAGTATTTCTAGCAAGTAACATACTGAATCATACAAAATTCTCGAAAAAAAAAAAAAAAAAAAAAAAAAAAAAAATTTGTACAATTGAATGAATTTCTTTATTTTCTTATATCGTAAAAATATTACGGCGACTTGAAAAACATTGTTTTTTGTTTAGTTTGCTTTTATAATTAGCACTTAGTGCTTAATTCTTTATTAATTAAAATATAAAAAAGAATATTTATTGTTAACTTAAAAAATATCACAAAAATATAAAATAAAATACTTAAAAGCTAAAGCTTTATATGCTAACTTCAATATCAACATACTTTATGTTGGAATATTCACGACCAACAATAATACTTTGTTGTTCCGCTCGCATTCTCTGAAACAGCGTATCAATATGATGCTGAACCGCAAAGTACACGAATTTATATTGCGCCTCCGTTTGTACCATGCCCGATCGTTGTGATCTCACCATTTGTATTGTCCGTTGAATATCAATTTCGGTATCCAAACCTTCCCGATCAATTTGATCGAGTATCATATCGATTACTATAAATGTACCGGTACGTCCGATACCCGCCGAACAATGAACACATATTGGGCCGGGATTCACGCCATCGAGTAAAATTTGTTCTTGTCGTGCATTAATATCGTGCAAAAAATTTAGAACACAGCCTGGATCCGAGGGTACACCATGATCGGGCCACACTAGGAAATGGTATTGAAATATTCGACGCTCCTCCTTGTTTCGCCAAGAGAATAAAAATTCGCGTAATGTATAATCATGTGTTGAACTCTCCTGCAGGCATGTTACTTTGGCGTAACCCCATTCTTTTGTTTGACCTTGATCTGGCCAATATTTGGCACATTTTGACTATAAATGAGAAAAAAAACGAAACCTTAGTAAAATATTTGCGACCAAAACAATTTTAAATTACTTACACGTCCTCTTTCCAGTTCTTTTGTTGTCATCACAATCACTCGGGTATTCTCTTGCCATATCATACTCCAAAAATCTGTTATTGTATTCGGCAAACACCCCTGCGTTGCTATATACGTTTTAAGACTATTTTGAACTGGTAATTTTGATTGTGATAATGTCAGACTACTACTTGTACACGCCGAACTAATTGATTGATTATCAAGATTTTCCAAATCCTGTTGATCATTCTCGATCGATTGCCGAATATAATTTGCATTTATATATTCGGAACCCGGGGCATTTGGATCAACATCGCGTAACCTTACACGAGTATGATCAACTATAAATATATAAATTAAGGTGGCGTTTAGCGTGTGTGTCAAAATAATTGTTTATTTCAGTTAGTACTTACAAGGTAATATATTTTTATAACGATTTTTACTACGATTTTCTAATTTTTGACCTTCCCGCCGCGAAAATATGTGACGACATTCTTGCTGTTGCAGAGATTCAAATTCTTCCCAGAAACCACCCTTTCCATATCCATGACTACCATTCTCCTTTTGTAATTGTTCCACTCGCGCATTTATACTTGCAGCCGTAATACGTGTCGCGTTAAATGGTTGCCTTAAATGTACAACCGTGCCACATGTTTCGACCATTGGATTTTTTTTATAATGTTCTATTAAATCACATAATGTTGAGAATTGATCGCCACCACCAACATCGTATTTATTATCTTGCCATCGAATCATGACATGTGTTACTTTATCATCCGTCCGTACTGATAACACAAAATCACCTGGTTTACTTTGAGATTCGCGTACTAAAAATGATCCGTTTTTACCCCTTTCTAATAGCCGTTCAGCTTCTTTACCCGATAAATTACCGTGAAACCATCTGAAAATGAAAAAGCAATCATCATATTTAGTTAGATGTACGAAATAAATTAAATTAAATTTTAATTGTAATAGCTGTCCAATGAGACAGAGAGGTCGTTCGGAAAACCTAAACCCATATCGAACGATTCGATTAAATTGCAAGCAAAATATTTACAAAACACTTAATGTTAAACATAACAAAATATTTATCCATTTCATATCTTTATATTGTATAATTAAATTAGCATCAATTTATTTATTTATTTTCGTGTCCAGTCGCAACAAAACCAGAATCTCTAAAAGCTGAACAAATTTCTTTTATAATTACTTTAATTTTGAAACAAACAGCACATCAACATTATCCAAACACCATAATTCAAAAGCCAAATTTTGTGTTATTTTTCAATTTCGTCTTAAGATCACATGTTAAAATCTGCCCACCATTTTTAGTGGTAAACACATTTTCATTTGGGCCTTGACAATTATTTCGTTTTTTTTTTTTTAAATAACATTTTTTGGTCATAAGACAAATGTGATGAAATTACTTATTTATCTTGAATAAATAATACAAGAATATACACTGATTGGTTTTGTTTTTTAATTTGATCGTACGTCTCTAATAAAGTCAATAATAATTACAAATTAAGTACCGGTAATTTATGATGTAAATAATACAATTTTATACAAATACACATATCTAAAAATATAAAAACAAAGTACTAAGATAAAATTGTATTTTCTTGCGAACACGATCGAATATCAATTTTTAATGATCAATTGATATTCCAAGAATGATCGATTACGATTAAACGTATTTAATTTAAATATGTATATATGATTGCAATAACGATCAAATATAATAACTTGACATTGTCTAAAGAAAGACATGAGATCGTGCACGATCGAAGAATTTATGAAAACATAGTAGCCAGTTGTAAATAATCTGTTGCCATCAGACAACTAAAAATTTATTTAAACTTGAAAGAATTTTGAACTCAAAATTGAATATAAAGAGGTAAAAATGTGATCGCAAACGATCGAAAAAAAAACGTTATACATAATGTTATCGCACAAACACAATCAGAGATAAGATATATTATTTAATTCGTTCGTATTGGGCTAAATTTTGAAAGATCACTTGTACAAATAAAATGAAATATACAAAATTTATACTAACTCATAAAATATAAACGAATCCCTTAGCTCAGCTATTGTAGTCGGAATAATCATCTGGAATGTTGGATACGCCAAAGACGAAGATATATGCTGGTCAAATTCATCGCCGCCACCGCGATCACGAGTTTTCATTGTTAAATAATTTATAGCGCTTATAACGTTTCTTAACTTAATTAAATATTTTTTTAACATAATTTTTGGGCTCATTTTTATTTATTTTTTTTTTTATTTTTGGATAGTTCTTTATTAAAATTACTATTTTTTTGTCGTTTCTAAAATATTTTCGTTTTCACTATAATTTTTTAAATATTTTTTTTAAAAATGCACGACATTTATTAAATTTTTTTGAATCTTTTTTATCAACAATATCAATTTCAAAGTTTGATAATTTATCAGTCGATAAACTCGAATTTTGCAAAAATAATGTTAAATTCATTTTATTTATAATTTATTGTACTTTTTTTTTGTTTTGTTTATTTAATTTTTTATTTTTATTTTTTTTTAATAAATAAAAACTGCACACTTCTTCTAATTGTTTATCAGAATCAAAGACAAGTGTACCTTTCAATATTATGATTTTACTTAAACTGTTTTGATTTCTTTGCGAAACCGAGGTTTATATAAGAAAATCAAAAAATGACACTAAAATACACTACACACCTAAAACAGAGAACGATAATCGACACTAAGAAACTTTTTAAGAGACAACATACTATTGAGAATGAGTAAGAATATTTTATTAAGTAATTTAGTTTTATAATAGTTTGTATTTTTTATAGTTTTTAACTCATTCGTTCGTACTGAATCATCAGTTGACATATTATCTACGACGAAGCGCATTTTGAGAAAATAAAAAGCGCTTAAGTTTATATTGAGAATTTTGTGTGTTTTTCTTAAGAAATGTTATAGTGAGTCAAATGATTTGAAGATTTTAGCGTTAAATTTAATACGACATATTATTTGAAATGTGGGAGTGTCAATATAATAAGTCTACCAATATGCCCATTTACAAAAATGTAAATGAATTTTTCTTATTAATTACAAGATGATAATGCCAAAATCTTGTTTGTCACATGACTTTAAATTTAATTAATCTTATTTTAGAATTTAATCACGTGAGCGCTTATATTTTTAGCTTGATCGGAACCAGTTTTTTTGTTTGTTTTTATTATACTATAAATTAGGTGTTTGGAGACGATATCACCAAAATGTTTAAGCTACTGGTTCAGGAATGTTTAGAATTTTTAAATTAACATAAATTTTAATATGCCTTTATTTCAGCACAGTAATAAAATGGTCACATGATATTCGTAGGGGTCAAAAATAAGAGCTCCGCCTACCGAATGTACCGGATTTATACTAAAGTAATTTAATGCAGTTAAAGCAGTTTGTCGCCCTCGATAGTAACAAGAAAAATGGTGCCCCGATTATGTGTTGTGGATTGTCTTTTCATCGCTGATGGTGTAAGCTCATATGAAGCAAATACAATGTGCAACTGCACAGGGCTACATAAAAAGAAACCGGCTTAAAATCAGAAAGTATCGAGGCACAGACAGACTACATATTCATATATTTAAAAGCATATTCATAATATCAGGGGATACTGTTCCATTTTCGGATCAAATAAATTTTCGGAAAATTTAGATGGTTGCATGGTATACATTAGACAGCACCTCTTCTTTTTCGAATATACTGGGGTGTTCAATAAGGGTTGTCGTTCGATAAGAAAAACATGATTTTCCTGTTTGAAATACATTTTATTGTTCAATAAAACATCCCTGAACTTCAATAGACTTGTTCCAGTGGTCTTCTAATTTATGGATTCCATCCCTGAAATGAGAATCCGGAGAACTGTCGAAATACGCATCCGCGAGAATCGTTTTCCACCATGAATTTTTGAGATGTGAAAATAGCCAGAAGTCAGAGCGAGCTAAATCTGGCGAATAGGGTGAATGTTGCAACAATTCGTATTTTAATTCACTGAATCCACAAACAAAATTCCTGTTGCATCCCAAAAAACTAATGCTAACACCTTCTTGAGCGATTTCTGGTCCTTAACTTGCCTCGGAGCCGAAGTATCGGATTCACACCACTCCTTTAGGTGGTAGACCCAAGTCTCATCCATAGTGATAAAACGACGCACAAAATCCTTTTTATCCTTTCTAAAACGCTCCAAATGTTGTTTGTCTCCAAACCCATTTTCCATACATCTTTCTGTAACCCAAAACTTCAGCCAAAATATTGCTCGCACTGGCTAATGATATGCCTAGAGCTTATACAAAATCTCTCTCGGTAATCATATCCTGTATTTCTGCTATGTTTTCTGGTGTTGATGCACTTTCTAGACGTCCTTCAAGTGGATCGTCTTTAAGACTTGTATGACCACTTTTAAATGCAGCAACCCGAATTTCTACTGTTCTAATTGAAGGTGAAGAGTCCGTATACACTTTCAACAATAGTTCATGAATTTGTTTTGGTGCTACACCTTCCAAAAATAAGAACTTTATTAATGCATGATATTCAATTTTTTCCATTGTAAACAAATACGTGACACGTCAACTTTGAACAGCTGTAAATTTATGAATGATCGATCTACATGAAAATTCATGGGTGTTCATAAAAAAGTAGTACCACCTTTAGAAAAATAAAACGACCAACCTAATAGTGCCATCTCTTATTGAACGACAAAACTTATTGAACACCCTAGTAGAAAATAAAATGGTTACACATAATTTTTGTTTTTCATACTTGTTTTTATTTTTAAAATTGGAAAATAAAATAGGTAAATCTTCACAGATATGTTTGTTCCGCCACTTTAGACAAAATTCGATTTCTGTGATTTACAGACAAAATTAGAGTTAATGTCAAATATGTGTTATCTACTTGGAAGCTCAGTCACAGGGAAAGGAAGCCGACATTTTATAAATTTCGCCATCATTTCGGGAACTTCTAAATGAAAAGTTTATCGTTTTATCAGTAATGTGTCCTTTCTGTTGAACGCGATTAAACAAAAATATCTGTTGATCATAGACTGATGTCCACCCATTCTTGCTTTATTATAAAACATTAATTTTAAACTACATATTATATTTACATTGTATACCATACAAATATTTATTATTTTGTTTGTCTATGTCAACATTAGCAATTCTAATTCCGAAAATGCACTTTTTTTTTTTTTTTTTGGAAAACGATCTACCTTATTTATTTATTTAATTAGATATTGATTTAAATACAAAAATATAAAAATACAGTCTGTTTTATGCGTAAGTGCTTAATTAAACATAACTTTTTTTTATTAAAAAATTATTGTTATGTTACTTTTGGAAAGTTCCAGATTTCCTTAGCAAACAATATGATGAATCCTTCCTAACTGTGAAATTATGTTCTATACCCTCAATAAGATAAATTAATTATTATAATTAAAGAGTTTTTATTATATTTTAAATAAAATCTGACTTAGAAATCCGGTAAATTGAATTTAATTTGAATAATTTATTGAATTTCATTCCCCATTTATATTCTATTTTTATTCAAAAGTTATTTTGAGCAAAAATAGAATAGAACAGGAATCGGATTACTAAAAATTAATTGAAACTCGTTTATATTGTATTTACATAAAATATAAAGTAAAAAATATTATAGTAATGTGACAAAGCAGAATATAATCGAGCTTTGCGCATTATGCACAGCTCGACTTTATAATGGCTAAAATTATTATTAAGTGTTTTTTGTTGAACACTTTTTGTTGTTTTTTTAAGCTTATAGTAATCGCTCCAAGCCAAATTATATTGGTTTAAATATCTTACCTAGATACGATTGGTATTGGAATTTGTGACAAGTTTACTTGGCGTTCCGGATTTCGTAGGACAACTCTATAGAAAATAGTCACAATAAATATTTAATAATAAATTAATTTTTTCATTGAAAAAGTAGTAGTGTAGTTTTTTAATTTTGTTGACTTTAGATAAAAGCTTTATAAAGCAAGCATTACAAAAATATATATTAACCTCTATCTTGCTTCGTCGAAAAGCCGAGTAAATATGTACAGACAGCAATATCGTTTTTCTACCAAGGGAATTATTTCTGAATGTAACCCCGGCCCTGGGTCGCAGCGAATAATTCCCGAGAGTTCTAAGGGATATTTATTTAAAATTTTCCATTTATGTATAACAAATTAATTGAGTTGAATACAAATGCCCAAAAACATAGATCCGGTATAGAGACGCGCTAAAAATAGATTATATACAAGTATTTTTATAAGATGCGAAGAATGACATTTAGAATTGTTCTTGCAAATTTAGCTGAAATTTAGATTAAAAGTTCGAACTAAGAAATCAAGCGATAAGAAAATTTAAATTTAAAATTTTATAATAGAACTTGTTTTTCTAGTATGTCTTAGAAGCTGTATTTGAAATCCGTCACAGCTAAGCGGTTGATTGTAGAAATATTTCAAGGGGAATGATGTTCACAGGCAGAAATCGAACTCTCCATTTTTTATGTTTGACTTCCGACATTAATTGTATTTGTTGCTTTTTTTAAAGCTTATTAAGCGCTTCAAGTCAAATTTTATTGGTATACATAACTTACCTAGATTCGACTGATAACGGAGTTTGTGACAAATTGTTTGTGCGCCTCGGATTTCTTAGGACAACTCTATATAAATTAATACACAATAAAAATAATTAATAACAAACAAAATATAAACTAACAGTGTAGTTTTCTTAATATTTAGTAACCTAGATAAAATCTTTTTGAAGCAAGCATTACAAAGATATACTTATATATTTATAATTAAAGCTTTTTCTTAATTACGTAGAAAAGTATAATATGTTTATGGTGAGAAATATAAAGCTTCATATCTTGATGTTAAGGGCCCATAACTCGGCAGAGTGGCTATTTTTCGACAAGATTTTTTTCACGAAGTACTACTCTCGATAGCGTTTATTTCCCTGCAAGAAAGCAAGATAATTTAATTTGTAGTTTCTAAGATTTTCACTAAAAAGTTTTTCTATTAGAATTTCTTTGTGTTTTTATGGAATCGATATTCAAATGTTTAGAATTTTAGTGAAGTGGAACTCTCAATCAGTCCAGAACACATTATCTGATCTCATATAACTACACATTTGCAAAGTGTTCAGATTCTTAATGGTGTGGGGCTAATGCTAAGGAGCGCCTTGCCTCCGGCAATCCTCTACGTTCTTTATTAAAGTCAAACTAAATGCCTTGCACAAGCCGATAAGCTGAAGGTATAAGTGATCACCACATTTATCGTGTTTGGGTGTGAAAATTGATGTTACGGAATTAGACCAAAGATGGCTGACGAAATGCAAAACATAAATATACGCGTCCGGCAATCCTCTACGTTCTTTATTAAAGTCAAACTAAATGCCTTGCACAAGCCGATAAGCTGAAGGTATAAGTGATCACCACATTTATCGTGTTTGGGTGTGAAAATTGATGTTACGGAATTAGACCAAAGATGGCTGACGAAATGCAAAACATAAATATACGCGTGTATGTATTATTTTTCTGGTTAAATTCTAATTTGAATGTTCGTTTAAATTTTGTATTATCAGTTTTACTAGTTGAAAATTTTTCTTAAAATTTCGTGAATTCATGCACCCGATAATGTTTGGAACTTTTATCGAACGGTTTCTGTATTTTTTAAAAAGTTAAAGTTCTAAATTGGCCTAATTTGTTCGAAATTCAGTTAATCAAAAGCCAATTAAAATGGAAATTCAAAATTTTTCAAGAAACAGAACTCTCAACGTTAAAAATTTTAATTTCCTGATAATGTTTAAATCTTTATTTAAACATGTATTTACGTTTGTTCACATTTTTCCAAATACTAACCCGGTCCTTATTATTGGTATGTAATTTCTCAAAACTTCGGTAAACCTTCCGATTAATTTAAAAATTAATAAATCAAAATAAATTTTACTTAATCTGGTAAGATTGCCTCAATATTTTTTTAAATTTTGCAAGACTAACTTTACGCAATTTAATAAATGGTTTTAAATGCCGAGAAATTGTGAAGCTTATAAAATTTGAAAAATATCCTTAAATTTGACATGAGTCGAGTTATTGTATAACTTAATAAAAAGCCTTATATTTACAAAATTTATAACATTGTATTATACAATGAAATGTTGAAATGTTGAAATTTCTCAAAATGCACAAAAATTTTGCAATTCCTTCACAAATTGGAGAAATGTTCTAAAATTTGAAGAATTTTCAATAAACCCACACGTCAAACACATAAAATGTACTCCTTGGCGGCCTGATAATTAAGCGAAAATTTTTGTTAAATTTCTAATTTGTTTATATGGATAGAAAGATGAAGGAAGGTTTGTATTATGTGTTTTCTATGTGTAAAATGCCGCGCAAATTTTTCGCATTAAAATGCCGCCAGTAATCCAGGGTGATTTGGTAAAATTTTCTATTGTTTATAGCTTTATACAATTAACTACACATACAAGAAACTTCATTGATAAATCAAGAAATGGCTTAGAAACTTTCAAAAATATATATAAGGTTGTGAAGTATAAGTCTCTAATAAATGGATCTTTAAATATTTTAAAATATCCATAATTTAAGATAACGTTCAACTGTTTGCAAAATTTGTCTATAATGTTCAAAACTCCATCCAAAATCAAATATTTATTAATTTTTTTTTGTATTTTATTTATTTATTTCTCATAACCTTAAAATATAAATTTTTGAAACAATCAAAATAATATTACAAAAATAAAAGATTAAGAAGATAATAAGGCTGTGGCGAATAACCTTAACAATAAAATTAATTTTAAATAAAATACGTATAAACTGTCAAAAAATACGTATAAACTGTCAAAAAACACAAACCAGTCCAAAACACGAACCAATATCTTGGTTCAAAAATATCTTTCCTTTCAAACAAAGAAATCCTTAATCATATTCATAATTTTTCTATTATTGAACTGCGCACGTAATACTTGAGGCAAGCGATTAAAAAATGTGGTGGTCGAAATTAAGAAGTACCTACGATAAGCTTCACTAATAAATCCAGGAACAGAAAGGAAGTTTCTGTAATTATTACGAATGTCTTAATCTCAGAATTCCGTGCCCACTTCTAGAGAAAAAGAATTTTAAAATTTTTATACATATATATGTTGCAATGGTAAAATTTTACAACCCACAAAAAATTGACCAAGAATGATCACGACGACTCCTCAAAAAGATAATACGAACAATGTATTTTTGCAAAATGTGTAAAGGTTCCAATGTATTCATATAAACCCCACCTCAACAAGGTAAACCATAGGAAAGCCTAGATTCAACATATGATAAAAATTTAATAAAACTGCGGATGGGCATAACTGACGCAAGAAATACATGTCACGTAAAGAAAAATTTAATTGCTCTTTGATATTCTGAAAATAAATTTTCCAATTTAAATTAGCATCCAGATGCAAACCTAGATCACAGAATACCCAGAAGCGACATAACGCGGTTTTTATATGGAGAAATTTGGACTGATTTTTTTGAAGTTGGTTTGACGAAGGTAAGATTTTCAGTGTTAAGTTGTAGTTCAGTGGCTGAAAATTCAAAATTAACATGTAAAATATAAGGTAAGAGCAAAAATTTCTTGATCCACGTAATATCCCTTCTGGTTGTTTATTATTATGTGCCTAGATACTTAAAATTATAAACAGGTTCAATTGAAATACAAAGGTTACTACCATAACTTTAAAGCCTTTTCAAAAATTTTCATAATTGTAGGCTGTAAAGATATAGGACGATAATTATCGTTATGCAGTTTATCACCATTTTTGAACAACGGAATAATAACTGCGGTTTTCAAACAATCCGGAATAATACCATTCAAAATATTTTGATTGATAAAATGCACTTTGATTGATAAAATGTTGGGACTAATACCAGGAATATCTACACTATTACTCGATTTTAAACCATTAATTATACCAACAATTTCAGTAACATTCACAGGATTAATAAAAAAAAATTTCTGAGAAGATGACTTCGCTATGATTTTGACATGACACATATTATTCAACAAACAACTGGTTGTTCTTAAATGAGACACAATATATGAAAAATAAACACCAAAATCATCTGCTATAGATTTACAATCCGTAAGAATCACTGAATCACTTGACATAATTTTATCAACAGAATTACCAACATTATCACCTAAAATTTGATTAAGAACCGACCTTTACCACAGTGTAGAAATTTATTGCGGTAGTATACTATATGAATTTGTCAGAAAGTATTTTATCATTAAATTTTTGGGATAGTTTAAGAAAATGTGTAATATAAAAAATTTATTCTAAAACCTTAAAATTGATAAATTTTGGAAAACTCGCCGTAACTTCCAAAATTCAAAAAAAAAAAATTAAATTCGAGGAACCTATTAAATTTTAATTAATTAATCTTTCAAAATTGAGTAATTTGATTATAGCTGAACTTTGAAAAATTCAAAAAATTTCAAATTACAACTCAACAATGTTTTTTGGCGAAGATAATAAGGATTCTGAAGAAAATTAATTTTCTAAATTAGAGATTGTAAGTAATCTTATATTCTGGATTTAGGAAATTCTACGAGTATTCCAAATATGAGGAATTTTCAGTAAAAAGATTCAACGATAAATTTAACGAATTGGACAAATAATTCAAAATCCTAAAAAATATTGAAAATTCTTTGTATAATACTACCAAAAATTCGCCTAATTTCTATTAGTTAAAATATGCCAGATAACATTAAATGTTCCAAAATTTATAAAAGTCGCTTTCTATAATAGAGGCTGTTTCATATACTTGATAATATTAAATGTATTAAATAACACGAATGTGGTTTTAGACAAAACAAAAAAATTAACAAAACATTTATGTAAAATAATTTTAGACATCTTTCAAAACGAAAATAATCAGCAGGTATAAAGAAAATTATTTAACTGCGTCATCGCAAATAAATATGTAAGATTTAACTAACCCAAATTAATTTCTTAAGTGGGTCCGAAAGATACAGAATTCTGTGATTTGAATTGCCGCTTTTGAGTAGATGGGCTAATAAATTTACTTTGAAATAAAAATATTTGGATTAAAAAAACTCCTAAATTCTTTGTATTTTCCCAATATTTTAAAAGCAAATTATTCATAACAAAACATTAATTTTATTAAAGAAATTTTTATTTTTAAAAGTAATTTTAAAAAACTCTTCCTTATAGTGAAATATTTCTTGTCTTTATTTTAAAAAATATTAATAAAAATATCGATTTCGGTAGTCATGCTACCATCATCAGTTTATGCTTAAATTTCTTGTAATTTCTGCTTATATATTATTTATTTTTTATGTGTTAGTGTTGTTTCGTATTATTAACTCGTATATTTTGTTTGTGTTAGTGTTAATTTTATTATTTAAAAGATTCGGGTTATTACGCTCTTTGTATATCTCGAATTCTTCTAATCTGTTCATTTTCTCTCCCTTTGTCGTTCTGTGCAATACCTTAAAATTATCATCCATATTAATGCATTGGTGTTGCGTGATGTTTATGTGTTGTGCAAATCTTGATTCAGTATTTTCCCTTCCTATATCTTTTATATGTTCTTGATATCTCGTGTTGATGCAAATTATTCATTCGGAACCCAAAATTTAACGAGACAGTGGCAAAAAAAAAATCCATTTTGCAGTAGTTTTTTGACCTCTTGTTAAGTGTAAGTATCTACAATTTAATAAAACCTATCGGCCGCTTTTTTAAATAATCTGTGTGGTTATTTCAAAATCAATCACGAATTTTAAATTCAGAAAATAATTAAAATTGGCAAGTAAACTACTTATCTTCGGTTCTGTCATTGTGAAGAGAAATGTTGACATAGTGGATCCTACATAATACCCTTACAGTGAAGTATTTGAAACAGATTAAGGTTTGGCAATAGCTATAAGCACACTTAAGCTCTTTATAAACCGTGTTTCCCCACAATTTGTAATAAGTGCCTGGATAAAGCCATTAAGTTGCTAATCGTTGACCTACCTTCTAAAAAACCATGTTGGGAAACATTAATTTTATTTTGTAAATGAAACTATAATCTCAGGTAGAATTGAAATTATCTGTAGCATGTAAGGTCGCTTTTTACGACATTTAAAAATATATCGAACAAATGATTACTTCCAAAAAAGTGTTTCGGTATTTCAATTCAGAGAAAGTTTCAGTTTTAAAACTATCTAAACCTTTTAGCATTTCAGAGGTCACAAACTGAATCATAACAGCCAACTGAGGACATAGAGTTGAAACTCCAGAAGTGTTATAGGTCACCTTAAAAGTTTATTAGGAAAATCTGGCAGAGGTGTCACATAAACTGTGAAAATTTGTCTGACAAATTTCATTCTTCTCAATTTCTCTAAAACTTATATTTTATAGAGGAAAACATTCAGGAATATAAACTTCCTACATAATTCACGGTATTTAGATGTAGGATTTTAGCAGAACGCTTATAACCCTTGGTACCTATTGATTTATGATTAGCTAAATTTTTTAAACTAACAAAAAAAATTCGGAACAAATAATCCAAAGAAATTAAATAAAATTTTAAAAAATTCTGCGACAGAACCTGAAACATGCTAATTGTAAAACAAACTTGTCAAGAAAATTTTAAGATTAATTAAATTTGGAGTATGGTACATACTTGAACGTCCTGCTAAATCTGACAGGATGCAATGACAATGTAATCAAAGGATGAAAACCAAGATCCAAAATACGTTCTGTATTTTTAAAAACCTCGTTGAATCGACGCGTTCCAAAGCTTCAATTCAATCAAAAAATGATCGCTGACCCTCTAATAAAATACGCCGCTCAGTTAAAAATTTAAATTGTTTTGTGCTAATCACGTCGACTGTTTTCGGTTAAATTCAAAAATATGGGTCCAGCATAAGGTTGAACCGATCATTCACTCAACATCTAAAAAAGTTACCGTCATTACGAATCAAAGTAATTTTTGTAAATTAAAATCACCCGAGAATATAATTTCCCTAAATTTTTCCGAATTGGTCGTAATTGTTTTTAACAAAATTAACAAATTTCGTATTAAGTAATTGCTCCCAACAAAAATTTCTGTAATATTTCAAAGAATTTCAATTCTGGGTTTAAATGAATTGATTAAGAAATAAAATTTGTTTTGATAAATATAATTTGCAAAATGTTGAATTTGATGTATAAAAGATTCAATTTGAAGCGTAAAAGTTTGAATTTGAAGTGTAATAGATTTTATTTGAAGTGTAAGAACCTGCATTTGGTGCACTACCAAAAGTAACAATCAACCTCCAGAAAAAAAAGGCATTTAAGCTTGATAATAACTGCTTACATTCGAATTTATTTCTCAAAGCCTTTTCAAATTGATATCACGATTGTTGGCCACATGATCATGTCGGAATACTAAATAGCCTGGGGGAAAATATTCTTCTAAATTAAGACAGACATTTAACCAGGTTTCTGTTCAAATAGTTATGTCATAATCATTAAATAACAAAATATGAATATCGAGCCTTTGAACGCTTCCAACTATTATTTCTCCGTTTCTGACCTACAATCAATTTCCGTCGCAGAAGTATTCAGCTCTCCACTCAGACAAGATTTTAAATTATCTGTAATTGTACTGGGTGAACATAACTTATGTATAAAAGGTTCTTATTCCTGATTGAATCAGTTTGCGGATAAACATTCGGCTCGCCAATACTAATCATATGACCAATAGGTCGTTTCGCATAATTTTGACGGGAAGCTGCTAGGATTGCAGGATTAAAAAGTTTACCATTATAAGAAATATAAGTAGCGCTCGGTGTGCCAACGTTAACTGGTTTTGGAATATTAATTTTAATTTGGTCGATCTTTTCAACAAAATTTAATTGAAGTATTATACATTTACACTTTCTGAAACTTGCATAAATTCTTTCTTTAAATTGATGAGCTTCTCCCAAGGTTGGACTCTGCATCATTCTAGAATTCTGAGCAAACAAATTTTACTTCAGGATAAATTTTACATAAGGACAAACTTTAAATTGTTTAACACAAATCTAAATCGTGTATTTTAAGGGAATAAGTAGTAAGAGTAGAAAATGTTGACAAATAAAGTTGGACAGTGTTACCGAGAACTAGTGTTTTATTTGCAAAACCTAGTGTCGAATTCGAAGGATAGTCAAGAAATCGTAAGAGTTTGGTGAAGAAACCCGCATGCCACCATTACTGCAGAGCTTAAAAAGGAAACCATGGTTTCTAGTATGACTCAAAATTTTGTCGCCATCTTTTGTTTAAATATTTAATTATATGGTATGGAAATATTCATTTTTGTATAAATGCGACAATTTGTTTATAATTTCATTATTTAAGTGTTTGTCGTTTTATAGATTTAATAGTCTCGTTTTATTACTCTTTTAATTCACTGGCTTCTGTATAATTATCACAAAATTATTTTTGAAAATTCCACGAAAATCATAGAGCGCATTTCACCTATCGAGAAAGAACTAAAGAATTCACCAATTTTATTTAACACCAATATAATTCAAAAATAAGATAACTACATATGAATAAGAATTTAAAGCAAGAAAACTAAAGTTGGCAGAGAATTTCAAAATCGTCGTTTCAAAATAAAATATATCTGGAAGGGAAACCAGTCCTTACACAAACCTTAAGCTTAAGTATTTATAGTCATATTAAAAAAAAAATTAAACTCTTTTGTTGTTGTCTTTGCAAATATAAATAATAAAACTGACTGCGTACCAGTAAAACGAAATTTTTAAAAGTATATTTAAAATATAAATTATTTTTTAGTTTGTAAACAATGTCAGATTCATAAATTTACTCTTACTGCAGTAATGCAGTCTAATAAATTATTAGAGTAAATATTACTCTACAATAAAATAAAAACTGCCCCTGAACTAGTTAATTACAAATAATATTCTCAAGTAAGCGACAAATTGCTAATAATCTCTATTTAATTTACTCAAAGGAAGTAACTTCACAGTAGACAGAAGGTGAGAAATAAAACAAAAACACCATTATCTTCTTACATTTTAATGTAAAGACACAAATCGCGAAATACAAAAATATTCCATAATGACGTGGTAAACACAATTATTTAAATAACTATATACGTACTTAAACTAAATGAAACCGTTTGCATACCAAGTAAATTACTAATAATAAATTGTGTTATCTTATTGATAGTAAAAAGATCAGTGTTTAGTTATTAGTAGTATTAATTTCTTAGAGAATGATTGAAATTGAAAACACGAAATAGATATTACCATAAAATTGATGGCGTAGGAGAGGTAAAATGATATTAGAAAATTGTTTACCAATTCTCAAATTTAGTTATGCGTAAGACAAACACAGCTAAAGTCATATGCAAATATAGTAGCATAATGGTTGTGTGTTGAAGAAATTTAGTCAAAGTGATACAATTAAGTACTTTCATACCAGGCGCCTCGCCTCAAAATATTTAGTTAAAACAAATGCGAAGCTGAGACCCTTTCATACTGGTGGCGTCGGCCTTGAACATTCGGTTGCTGTCAAATATTTTATTTAGGTCTATTTTACACGTGAATTATAGCAAGAATTGAGATATTCTCAATTTGTAACGTACATATGAGGTCGATTTTTTGGTAAGTATAAAATAATTGTGCCAAAAATGTGATTTGAAGGTTATGTTTACAAAGCACTTCGCTTTGTACTACTTTGAAATGTTGCAGTCGACTTTATAGATACCTTCATTGCAATATATTTTGATTTTTTTAAAATTATCACTTAAAAATAAATTATTTTTCAACAAATTGAATTTATTTCTATAAAATTAAACGTTGTCAATCAAACAAAACTAATTTACATAATTCAAAAATGAAATAAAGAATTTTTATTTTTGAAGCTCAAAGCCGAGGCGCCTGGTATGAAAAGTACTTTATTTAATGACTAGGTTGTGTTGACATGTTTGATGTATATGGTTCTTTAATAATTATTACTTTAAGTACAGAGCAAATATTTAAATTAATTAAATCTTTTTATTATGTATTCCTAAAGTAGAACGAAGTGAAAAGATAAATGGTAATAAATCTTCTACTTAAATTTGAGGGCATAACTTGTACTGAAATAAATTAGGTTATAATTTGTATGCAGCAAATCGCGCACCTATTTTGAATTGAAGCGCCACACTGCATACGTATTTATGTTTTTTTTTCAGATCACAAAGTATTTATCCAGAATATTCAAAAATGTTACATAATTTTAACAAGTTCCCTGTCGATGTACCAACGGTGTGCCACGATGGTAACCACTCCCAGAAGCCAGTGCACCATTGGTACACCACTCCGAATAATACAGGTATCGGAAAGTGAGCATCGGTACCCCACGCATAGTATTTAAATGCCACGTATAACTGTGGCTTCTGGCCGCTTGTATAATTATTTAACATAAAATACCGGTGGTATACCGGCAGGGCATCTCTTAAAGTTCTAAAATCGAATTAGCTATACAAAATTATACAGCTGGTGTTAAACTTATTTTACGACTTCGGCTATACCTGACAAGCATAATCATTGCTTGGTGTTTGATTTTTTGTATGACGTCAACTAAATCGATAATGCAAAATATTTGTTTTACTATTATATATACCATACATAATTTATTTCATAGTTCTTCCCCGATTGTCTTAGAGAAGAGAAAGTTATTACAAGCACAAATCCCAATGTCATGAAATATTTTTAATTAGTCACGGGGCTTTAATTTACAGACACCGCAAAACATTTTAATAATTTTCAATATCCCGAACGAAATATATTTCAATTTGTCCTAATAGTTATCAAATTATTTATATAGAACTGTAAACAAACCTGAATCAACATCAATCATCCATAAAAATCTGTTAATTATTCTGCTGCTTGCTATAATGAATTCTCGTTTAACAAATTAGATAGAATTTATTAAATAATGTTATTAGCATAGACATGCAAACTTTATAAAAATATTTGTTTTTTCACTCCGAACACATTGACTTAAGAAATCGATTATTGGATTGGTAAAAATAACAAGTCATACACTTAATTGAAGTAGAAGCAAATCAATCAATTTTTTTAAAGTGCCATCTGCTTCTGAAACAAAAGTGGGAATTTCCATATACGAACTGAAATTTAAATATTTTTTAGCTAATTAAAACGATTCTAAATGTGATATCTTTAATATTGCCAAAGGAAGTGTCGGCAGAGATAAGGCAATCAAGTCAACGTTAGTATTGTTGGAACAAATTTTTTTGATAAGCAATATCGTTTAAATTTAAACGTTTTAAACCATTATTTTATTGTTTATAAGAAAACGGACTGCTTAGTCCTATTGCACAAGGAGGTTCATGTTGAAATGAGGAAAATTTTGGAATCTTCAGATACCCCAGCCCATTCGCCGGATAAGCTTATCGGAGCCTCGTGTTACTTTCCGGGCTCGTGTGAGTGCTAATATTGAAACCGCTGGTCTTGATCGAAGCCACTACTCCTGACGGGACTACCCCAATTGTTCTCAAGAATTGCAATAAATCTTTGTCTTAACCCTTATCTGTTTTATTTCACCGATCCATGTCGTGTGGTATTTTCCCATCTATCTGGAAAATAGCCAATGTACAACCAGTACCTAAAAAGGGCAGCAAATCAGACCTCTCTAACTATCGCCCAATACCTATAGTCTCTGTGATATCAAAGGTAAAGGAGTCAATCATTATTTTTCCACTAATGAAATATCTAGATGATCACCTTATATTCGATCATTAGTATGGTTTTCGTTGTGGTCAACCATGAGGCTCAAGTTATAGCACTTGCCATTTCAAAGGTTTTTTTTATAAGTTGAGAGCAATTGAACTCCACTCTTCCCTGAATTCAAGGATTGCGAATGTTCTTTCCTGTCACAAAATACAATTCTCAAGTGACCGATGCTAACAGGGAAGGATTTAATCCACAGAAGCTTCAATCCTGCGTGTTCTCTGGTAAAACCGACAACTACTCTCCATTTTTCACTTTAAACGGTTCTAGTGTTGACAACTCCAATTCAATAGAGATGCTAGGTTTAACTATCACCAGAAAGATCTCTTGGGCCTTTCAGATTGTAAATTCTATTTTATTTCAATAGAACTCCTAAATATTGATTTCGGATATTATTTAGTCTCTCTTCCTCCCTTCACTCCTTCTCCCTTCGACGGAATGTAGGAGCTTTATTTGTGTCCTACAAGTATTTTAACGGTATGTGCTCATCTAGGCCGTTTGAACTTATGCCTAAAACCAATGGTACCAAGGAATTAATACCACTTGGAATTCAGCTGTATTCCTCCAAAAACCAGATTTATTCGTTCTAGCGCTTTCCCACATTCCAAATGATTTGAAATCAGTCATGATTTAAAATATATTTAAATGTCTTTTTTTGCAAAACGTTTAGTTCTTGAATTTTGTAGCTACACGCCTCACTCCATAAAGGATTTAAATAACTTATCTGAGACAAGATGAATGAATAATATCTCTATCTCTCTAGTTACTATACTAGATTTATGTAAAGCGCAGTGTCTGTCTGATTGTGCGAGATAGTCTTATAAACTACGGAACCGATCTGAATGAGACTATCGCCACTGGACAGGGCTTTGGTTCCCGAAAGTTTTTAAGGCACATTATATCATAAACAAGGTCAATCTTTTTGTTATTTTTGTATCGTTTTCCTGTTTTGTTTTTGTTTTTCATGTATTTTATTGTTGCATGAAGACATTGTCTTGTTCAACATTAGCCACATTTCGCGACACGAAGTAATCTGGATCAGATCAAAGTTTATGGTCGCCCCCAATTCTGAATTCATTTGACCACCAGAAATTTCATCATAGCAGGTTACTTTTAAACTTGGACGCGTTGTAATCCTTTCAGCTTACGTCAAATATCAATGATGGGGATATTATGACTGGCTGTACGGTTAAGAAAAAAAAATTTATTCTGCTTCTACTGTGATGACTAAGAACTTTGGTTCATTGAGATTTTATAAAATTCTCCAAATAAGGATATAAATTCACTTGAGTATGTTGCTGGTGTATAATTGACATTGATACCTCTTTGAAGTACCTCATTGCTTAGACGCCACAAAAAAGAAATTTAGGGAGATAATTTACTGTTAACGAAGTCGACATGGCCGTTCCATTTCATTTTGTTGTCAATGATTAAACCTATATAATTATAGCTAGCAAGCTGGGGCCTTATTATGCATCTCAACATGAGCAATTTTTCAATGGTTTTTTCAAAAAATGTGTAATATATAAGCGGCCATTCCAAAAATTAATATTTTACGTCGTCGTAGCGACCACAAATTTCCGGTCGATGCTCTTGATACATTTTGCGAAACTTTGTTGCAATTTAGCGTATCGGTATTGAGTGCGATATAGCAAGAAAAATTGATTTTAATGCATTTTATAATGTTTACATAGTATTTTATATGTATAATTAATACAACAAAACTAATTAAGTACCTCGCAGTCTCGAGCTCGCTTCTCGGTCCTATTGCTATCGACTACGAAAAAAAATGTAAACCTTCGGCGACTTTGTCTAAAGAGGATTGATGTTGATACGTTTGCACGTCGGTCTCCGAACTTAAATGCGAGCATTTAAAAAACTATGTCTTATCTAGCTGTAGTAAGCATATGAAAATTTAATTTTTTCGATTAGAAAGCAGATGTTGCAAATGTCCGCTTTATTGCTCTTGCAACTGAACAATTTCGCTGAAATATTCTTGATTTCCAGCAATCTCAACCACAAGAGATTGTGAACCAAACTTCGTAATTCCTGCGTGTGAATCTTGCATTGCTTAATGTTCATGATCATCTTGATCTTCATAGATCATAAAAATCAAATAAATCAAAAATACATCAAATAAATTCAGAAAATTTACTTGCCGAGCTTCGAAATATATCGGACGATTAGTGGAATTTTCAGGAGGGTTTCATTTCAAATAAATAGGTTTTAAATAATTTGACTGAATATTATTTGAACCTCGCACAAAAATTTAGCTTAATTTACACAATTAAAGCATTATTTTTGTGTAAAGGTAGCTTAAAAAATTAATTGTTTCTCGAAAAATTGCACGTTAATCGCAATTTCGTTAACTGAGTTTTAATTTTAATTTTGAATTTATAATTAAGAAAATAAATTGAAAATTCGTAAATCGCAAAACTTATAAAAAGAAAAAATTCAGTAAATTTTAAAAATGTTTTCAAATTAAATGGGATATAGAACCAAAGGCCATGTCGAATTTATTGGCTTTAGTTCTTTAATAGAGTGAATATTGCGTTCAGATGCTAATTACAATTTTAAACAACAAGATCTCTAAATAAACTTCAGATTTCAAAGTAATTAAATATTTAATATTTACAGTTGCCACTAAACTCGGTAGAGGTAAATGTCTTGGTGATTCATGTTTCACCTCGGAAAACTCGACTTGAAGTTCATAATTACAAATAACACGGCTGTCTCTGTTTATATTTAAATCACCATTATTACTGTCAGTAGCATAAATTTCACTATTCTGGGAAATTGTAACTAAAAGATACTACAAAACCATTATATTAATTAAGCTGCGCACAATTTAATATTATTAAGAATTTATATCATTGTCTAAATAATTTTACCCCAAGGTATATATAGTGACCCTAGCTCATCACACCAATATTGAGTTGATATTTTCAATTGAGAGTCGCCAAATATACTTGATTCAATGTAATACAGAGGCCCCATATTAGTTAGCTCCAAGTAAACGTATTTTAGTTATACATTTATTCAAAGCTAAATCATTAAATCATTTTGTTATGAGATCAGAATTTCAATTAATTTAATTGAAGTGTATGTATATTCCCCAGGAATTAAAAAAAATTTACCTTATCGCACACTTTTGCTTGAAAATAGTTCTGTCGTTTTTATTTAAATAAAATAAAAATAATAAACCATTCAAGGTTTCCCCGGCTTCAAAAGAGATTGACGCGATTCTGATTGGTGACGCGTTTTTTTTTTTTTTTTTATTTAAATAATTTGTCTCATTATTATATAAAAGTACAACATAAAAATTATCTAATTTATGTTTGTATTTCTAAAGTCGTATATACACCTATAGCTAGTGAAAGTCCAAAGAGATTGGATTTTTTTTTTATTCCTTGCATCTGCGAATCATTTACGCGCTATTAAAATTTTGTACAGACACATGTGTTCAAGATAATTTAATAAAATTTAATAATTTAATCGCGTTTACCGTACAAACACAAACATCATAATGGAAAAGACCATTTAATCCGAGGCCACAGTATATGAATGGATCAATTTCAATTGTTTTAATTTAAATGAATTATAAAATAAAATAAAATAAAATTATTAATTTTTATTTCTACAAAAAAAGACGTTTTTCGAATATAATTTTGAATTCAGTGGACACAAATGGGATTTTTATTTTCTTATTAATTAAGGAGTCCGCGTTTTCTTTAGAGTTAAAAATTCTTTGGATTTAAATTTTGCATAATTTTATTGTTAATTCCATTAATAAATTTCAAAAGTAAATAATTACAGTTTATAAATAATGGAGCGTAAAAAACGTGATATTCAATGCAGAATCTCTTTAATTGAATCAAGTAGTTGTTGACACAAAAATAAAACGAAAGTTAAAAAACACAAGCAGCTAAATTAGCTCGTATTTAGTTACCTACTTCCAGAGAAAAAACGATTTATTTAACGGAACTGGATTAACTTAGTTATATTATTTAAAACGACGAATAAATTAGTACATACTATATGTATATTTATAAGTATGTTTGTAACATGTCATGTAATAGTTTGTTTGATTATTAAGTAGAGGAGAAAAAGAAAATCAATTTTATCAAAACAACGAACAAGTTAATTTAAAGCATTAACACACATAATATTGGTCTTGAGCAAGGATGGGGAAGCTGCGACAATTTACCTCCTCACAAAATCAACAGAAATACCCAACACGCCTTATGATGGGTATCACAATTTAATTATAAAATATTGACATTAATTAAACATACGACCAACTAGGTATATTCTTTGTTCATAATGACAGGTTTATTTAAAAGTACCAAGTGTTTAGTATTTTAATATAACCATAGCGAACATTATTGGGATAAGGGGTTGATCAGCAATTAAGAAAAGATCGTCATAGTGATTGTTTTAGAACAGCTTCGCATTCAACGTGAAATGAGTATTTTTTCAATTTAAGATAGCGGCAGAAAAATCCTCTGAAAATAGGCAAGTAAAAGGCAGTCTTTATTGGTACAGATAATATTTGTTAATGGTGTTATAACGTGCTTGAATGGCTTCACTGTCAGAACTCGTAATTTAGAACTATAAAGGAAAATGAGTGTGTAAAGACGACCAATTTAAAACAAAAATTTGAGAAAAAATTTTAAGGTCTAATGAAGAATAAAACCTGTTAGAATACATTCACAAAAATTTCGTTAAGTTGGAAATTCATGCAAATCTATAAGTCAAAAGTAAAAAATGTTTACATTGTGGATGCTCTGTTATTTGTTTTATGTTATACCATAGATAAGAATATCAGATGAAGCAAGCCCGAATGATTTTGCGGTTTTTTGCACTGGAGCCCAATATTAAATGTGTCTGTAATATTTTATCTTGGACTCAAAACAATACAAAAACGATTCAAGTAACACCATCTATTGTAAATAAATATAAATATTTTTGAACAATATTTGCTTTTATCGAACATTTTTATTTGTTAAATTATATTTTAAAGTTACATTATTAAAGCATAAATTGTAGTTGTATTTTTTTACAATAAAAATAGGTAAAATCACTTAAAAAATAATGAGCTTATTAAAATGTGTCTCTACTAACTGTCTTTCTTTTGTTAAAGGTTAGATGGAATCTCAACAACAAAAACAAATTGCTAGGAAAAACTTCACTGTTTCTTTTTTTTTTCTTTCTTTCTTAAGGGTTCTCACCAAAAGTAGATTTGCAATCTATTTAAATATTTTTCACATGAATAGTACCAAAAACATCTATAATTCAAAAAAGTAGTATTGGTAACAATAGTAGTATTGGTTAAAAAGTAGTATTGGTAACTAAATGACGACGGCAACGTCGCATATTACTTTACCACCCCTATTCCCTTAGTCGTGCCACTTGTCACTTGTACCGACAATCAAATTTTGGTATTCTCTTAGTCAATCGATGTGGCAATCGTCGCTTGAAGTGACAAACATCCTTTTACGTCGCATTCTCTTATATTATCACTTCGATCGACTAAGAGAATACAAATTTAAAGTTGAAGTGACACGACAGTTGTCACGTCGAATGAAGTGACACGACCAAAGGAATAGGGGTATACATTTATTTTCATACAAACACATATTATTTACTTTTTATTTGTACACTCTTGACAAAAATATTGTACATAATTGAATTCATTTTTGAATTTAATAAAAAAATTATTAAGATAATTTAAATTTAAAAGATGTCTTAGTATTAAAAATCGAATTGTGTCTTAATATTTTAATATTTAACATGTAGTAAAGCATTAAAATATGTACGCTTATTTGTATTTTTTAACACAATGAAATGTGCCATTTTTTGGTCTAGAGTGTAATAAAGATAGGTTATACACTTTTTCCTTACGTCAAAAAATATGTACGACAAACATATCACGTCTTGTTTTCGTGGCCCTTGTTATATAAAAATATATTTTAACAGAGCCGTAAGTAATTTGTTTATAATCTCAATATTTCACGTCTAATAACCATTTTATTGCAGTCGGAGCTCGATAATTTAACGTGTCATGAGTACAAAAACGAATCGGAGAATTACAATCTGAACAGCAAATGTGTATACATAAGAAGCTACTGACCGAGTTCGATATTTATCATCGTATTTTGCAGTTCAAAAATTATATTGTAGCTATCATGAATAAGAATTTAGTTCCGCCCAAAGTTATGGTCCCGTTTTTGGGCATACGTGCTTGCCTGAGTCGAGGAATTCGTTATAATTTTGAGCTGATATTATTTCGAGGATCATGGTCACCATTCGAGAATAACTGGCATCTAAAAGATGAGTACAAAAAATCTAATCGACGAACAAAATTGTCACAAAGTTGTCACGACAATAATGTGTTTGTTGTGGAAAATTTAATACTCTGTCCGTTAATACTTCTGTGGCAGTTGATGTATTTTTTTTAATTATGGTAAGTTGATTAAACGAGAACCTGGAACTTTATGAATGAGATGTTGATCACGATATGGCCGATTATATCTACGAAATTTAACGAGTGAATTAGTTTTTTTGTGGTATTTTAATCTTTTTGTCATATTAACCGTTTATGATGAGGATGTTGTCCAGTGGCCCTATTCTGGGTATTCCCTGGGAATTGGGAATTAGAAAAAATATTCCTATATTTCCAAACTTCAATAATTCGCGATTTTTTATTCCCCAATTCCCAAAAGTGTATTCTGGCGTAATTGGGAATCATCCAATGGGAAAAACCACTATTTCAAATTTTGCAGCCGCCATTATTTAAAAATTTTATTTTCTACATATAAAATAAAAACTTTACCGATACTACGTAGTAAATAAAATATTGAAAATACACAAAACAAACAGTTAAATTTTCAAAAAAAAAATTTGGGAAAAATAAACGTCAAAACTTACATAAAATGGAATTATTTTTTCCCTACAATAAAAATTCCCAATCGCCAGAATACACTTTTGCAAAAAATAATTCCAAACTGCTAGAATACTGTCAAAATAGTTCAATTCCCAATTCCCAGGGAATAGCCAGAATAGGGCCACAGGTCGAAAATGTCCTCACTAAAATGACACTATTAAAGGCAGTTGTTATATCTCAAAACTTTATTCCTGATGAGAATTTAATTTGTTACCCTGAACAATTGATGACAGCCGTTCGGCGCATGTTCATTGTCACCCAGTATCGTATCGTGGATTATCACTTATGTACATCAAGAATACCTGATCAATTCGGACAAGTCCGCTAGTTCCGCCATTTGTCATGTACTTCTGTTTCCGGTCACGGGCTTTGGAGAATGTTGATTTTTTTCGTGTTCGTTTGCGAAATGGATGTGCGAAAACATGGGAATCCAGATTGGCAGCTCACTAACAGTAATGAGGAGGAACAAATTACATCACAACCAGTTTACCAAACGAATCAATATACACAGGTTGAAAATGGTAAGACTTAATTATCACTGGTTCATTTCACCATGAAAAATCTGCAATAGAAAATAGCAAGTGGGGCCCGCCATTTTGTGCAAGGATTACGAAAACATGCCCTACAAGACTTGAATATAACGCGCGGTGGTGGAGGTTTCAATACTAATAATAATACGGCGACGGCCCAAAGCAAACAAATTGGTGGTGAACATTCTTCGATAGTTCAATCGATTTTGCGAACGAACAACGTTGGATCAACAATGTGTCTATCCATATTCAGTCCACCTGGATATTTACCATCAAGTCAAATCCATAACTCTTGGCGTATATGTAGAGCCATTTAATAAATTTCTTGTAGGTAAATAAAATAAACAACAAGGTATAATTTTTTTAAATATATTAAAGAAGTAAAAGCCGTATGGAAGCACATTTCTTAGTAAACTATTCAGTTAGTGCTTCCATTAGGAATAAAACCTTTCTCAATGAACATGTAATTAACAAAATAATAAATAAATAATTCAATAATTAATAAATACAAATAAAATAAATAATGAATTTCATTTAAACAAAAAGGTCAGTCTTCGTTCAGTCAATTATCTCCAATATGACGAATGACTATGACAGAACCATTGTTGTTATTGTAATTGGTTTTATTTTCCAACACAAAACCTACACATAAATACAAGCACAAATAGCTTTCGTTTTATTTGATATTATTATACGGCGTTGCCGTGATGTAAATTGTTGTTGTTTCCTATGTATTTTTTGTATTTTTTTTTCATATTTTAGTTAGTTTTTTTATTGAAGGCTTATATGTACACAACTAACACTAAGAATCTAAACAAATAAACACTATGACCAGTAGCAGAAATTATGGGAATATATAATTAAATTTACTTTATGCTAGTAGTCACTTTGTACCTTTAAATTTTGTATAGTTCGTCTTGGAACTGTAGATGTTTTTGATAGTACTCATTAAAAAAAATTATATATCGGTATACACAAATACAAATTTACAATGCGATTTACAATCAAAAGTAGTCAAACAAACATCTTTTTACATTGTAAATAAAAAATTTCATGAAAAAAAAAAAATATTCCCTTTGCAAATATTTGCAATCGAGTTTTGGTAAGAACCAAGAGTAAGTATTTGTTATTTTGAATTTTTGAATTACTACGCATAATATAATTTAAATTCTTTACTTTTAATATCGAGTTACGTCTCCCCTCCCGTCGATTACCGCCTGAATACGATTAAGCATTGAATCTATAATTTTTTTAACATATTCGAGAGTTAAATTGACCCAAACCTCGCGGGTTTCATTTTTGGCCATTTCTCTCGACTTTCCGGTTACGTATGCCACTTTTCGCTTGACTTCTGCCCAAACAATTTCAATTACATTTAAATCTGGACTTTGTGGAAGCCAGTCTAAAACAATAAAGCCAGAACCTTTCACAAATTCTTGGCATATTTTTGCGGTGTGAATTGATGCATTGCATTGAAAAAGACCAAATCTCCAACACGATTGTAAGAAATACAACCCCAAAACATAAGCTTCCCAACGTTATGCCTATTCGCACGATGAACAATCGGTGATTTTTGTTCTTTTTTTCGAGAATACAGAAACGACTCCATAAAATATTTCTGCAACAATCCAAGGGTTTGTTCACATACTGCAATGGAAGGTTCATTCGCTTTTTCTTATTGATGTCAGTGATATTAATCACGGTTCTGGTTATGTATCGTTGAATATCAACTTCCTTAAGTCTACTGGATAAAGTTCGTCTATTGATTTGCCTTCGCATAATATTTTTTGATATTTTTGAAACATTGCTCTCTGACTGTCTTATACATTTAATAAACTCTCTAACTAAACGACGATCAACTGCTTTATTTGTTACCCTTTTCCGCCCACATCTCTCTTCGTTTATAAAAGTTTTATTTTTTTATATTTGTTTATGTTAAGCGTGTTCCATTAGCGTTAGCAAACTACTCACAAGTACTTGTATCTACTCGTAACTACTCATGCTCAAGTGATGGTGTAGTTGTTAGAAGTAGTTACGCATATAATTAACGAAAGAGGGATTTTAGTTTAAAAATTCTAATAGATGGCTCTATACCAATTTTTTGTTGTGTGAAACGTCATTTTTTAACCCTAATCCAACCAAGGTCTGCCTTTTTGGCTCGTTTGATAAATGCATCAATTTTCAAAATAATGTTAAGTTAGATATAAACTTGTATGTATTTTATTTTGAAACATTTCCATACATCGTACTTGACATCTACTCATTCTTTGCAAAAATTTTCGTAAATTATTTGAGTAGAATTTGAATTTACTGACATAACAAAAATATGTTGGTTCGATTAGGGTTAAAAACAAAAAATGTTTGTTTATGTTTGTGATACGACGCGAAATTGTTAAATCGTAACAATATATTTATAAATTATTTTGTTGTTTAATGTTCTATTACTTATTATTATTAATAGATCAACGTATTTTTTTATTAAAATCTAGCAGTTTTATTTAAATTGAGGTTATGTTTTACTACTGTCACAAAAATTTGCGTTCCATTGAACATCTACTCACAAGTACTTGGTAGTAGCAAATTGTTTCCAATGGAACAGAGTGGTTGTAATAAATAGTACTTTTCTGCAATTTTAACTGTTTACTTAGTTCTTGTACTGATATTCCACATTCAATTTTAGAGATTAGCGTAGCTCTATCGAAAGTTCACTATTTTTAGGCATTTTGATAAGTTAATTGGCTGGTTCACGTGAGAACAATTAAACAAGTCTAAAACAATATCCCCAAGTAAAACAAAGTACAAATTTCTACATAGAAGATCATGTTACGACGTGAACAAATGAAATCACAAATACTTACAGTGAGTAGTAACTTTAATATTCGGTTTTTCTATTATCTTTAGGTTTCAAAGGCTTTTTGCTATTAAAATAAAACAAGTATGAATTTTTCTTTTTCAAAAATAAAAATTTTATTAATCTTCAATAAAAATTCAAATATTTTTATATTAAATAACATTACGAAGACATTATTATTAACATTAAAACAAAAGATACAACTATTTCATCGTTACTTTAATATTCTGTCAAAATCAAAAAATCAGTTTTTAAAAGTAAAATATGTTAAATTAATATTTTGTGGGATATCCGTTCTGCTTCAAAACGTGACGTAAGCGATTAAGCATATTCTCAACAATTTTTTTGCAATAATCTTGGACAATTTCAGTTCATTCCCGTTTCAGGCTAATTTTTAAATCAGTTACTGAAATAATCGAACTCTTTCGAATTCGGCGGTCTAGAGCATCCCATATATTTTCTATGAGGTTCAAGTCAGGTGATTGGGGAGGTGTTTCCCTCACTTTGGGGCAATTATATAATAGCAATTCTCGAACCAAATAGAACTTATATTTAGGATCATTGTCCGGGTAAAATTTAAAAGTGGGAAATATTCCCAGATTTTCGCCTTTTTATAGAGTTTGTCTTAGAATGTCTAAATACATATTTTTATTCATGTTTTCATTAATAAATACTAACACCTGAACCTCATTAGCTGAAATACATCCCCACACCATTACATGTCCACCACCATGCTTTGCAGTTGGCGTAATATTTGACGGTTTAAGCTCCTCATTACATCTACGCCACACCATAGTTGGTCCATCTAATCCAAATACGTTATATTTGCTCTCGTCCGCAAATATTACGTCGTTCCAGAAACTGGAATCTTTTCCAACATATTCCTTGACAAACTGGATACTTTGTATCTGTTTCGCTCATTTATTAATGTTTTTTTCCTGGCCAAGCGGGCCTTTAAAACCTTGCCGTTCTAATGTTCTGCGGATGGTTTGTGGATGTACTGCTTTTCCCACTTCTTCCAACACCTCTGACGCAATATTCGGCGCACTTAAACGTAGATTTTCTTTAATTGTTCTTAATATCAAACGTTCATCACTTTCTGTTAATTTTTTAGGTTGGCCCTTTTGCTGCTTCAAAATAATCCTCCCTTCATTTTTATATTGCCGAACGATATCGCCAACTGTATTTTTTGGTATATTCGGCATTTCTGCAATTTCCGCATAGGTACGACCTTTAGCGTATCGGCAAACTGTTAACTTTCGTTGCTCCAATGTAGAATTTTTTCCTTTACGGCCCATTTTAAATTTTAAAAATATAAAATATAAAAAAATAACTTTACAATACCATGGCCAACTGAGAACTACGTATTATTATAATAATTAACAAAATCCTTCAAAATATCGAAAAACTGTACCGTTATTTTACAAATAAATGTATACACTTGGGTGCAAAAAATTCGCACATTGATAAACTTTCTCCAAAATTTCAAAAATATCAAAAAATCCAATGTTTGTTTAATTTTCTTGAATGCAGATTCAAAGTCTATTTCAACACCTCAGCGGTACCATTTTTGTACTTATACCTTGTCAACAAAGTGATTTTTGGGGCCAACATCTGAAGTACACGTTTTTTGTGAATTTATATGCATAAAAATTAGTGGTAAAAATCGAATTAAACCATGGAAATTAGCCAAAGGTATGACACATTCAAACGACGATTTGTTATTTTGTTAGTACCTTCAAGAGGTGGATGTGCCTGTTATGAAGTGGCCAGCTCAAAGCCCGGACCTCAATCCCAACGAATATTTATGGGACGAGCTGAAAAAAAGGGTTTGAGCCAGAGATGTTGTTTCAACGAATTTCCAGGAGCTGCAACAGGCGATCGCAGAGGAATGGGAGGCGATACCTCAAGATTTGGTGAAAACTTTGGTGAAATCGATGAAATATCGAATGGAAGCTGTCATTCGGGCTAGGGGAGGGAATACTTCTTATTAATAAAATTATATTTTTGGCTAATTTCCATGTTTTAATTCGATTTTTACCACTAATTTTCATGCAGATAAATTCACAAAAAACGTGTACTTCAGATGTTAACCCCAAAAATCACTTTGTTGACAAGGTATAAGTACAAAAATGGTACCGCTGGATAGGTGTTGAAATAGACTTTGAATCTGCATTCAAGAAAATTAAACAAACATTGGATTTTTTGATATTTTTGAAATTTTGGTGAAAATTTATCAATGTGCGAATTTTTTGCACCCAAGTGTATATACTAGAAAAAACCGAATATTAAAGTAACGTTGAAATAGTAGTATAATTGTTTTAACATTTTTATTACAATTCTTATTTATTTATTTAATATGAAATTATTCGAATTTTATTGAAAATTATTCAAATTTTAATTTTTGAAAAAGAAAAATTAATGTTTTTGTTACTATAATACCAAAAAGCCTTTGAAACCTAAAGATAATAGAAAAACCGAATATTAAAGTTACTCACTGTATGTTTCGAACAAATAATGCAGTACTACTTAGATTTGAGGTTTTCTCGTATCGTTGTTTCATTTTTTATTTAAGAATTTATAAAAACTACGCACAAAGAAGATGTGAACAAAATGTAGTAGGAAAATTTTGATTTTAATAAATGCTATACAATTTGCAAAACATTTTGCTTGAAATATAAAAATTTCCAACACTTCTGCCCGTGACTGTATAAACCGAAATATAAAAAGATACAGTGGTTGGCACTTTAAATTTCTCTTTAAAGTCGATTTTCTCTCTGTCTATTTTTTTCTATAAATACTTGTGTTGTTTATTAACAGTGAGAGAAATAACGGGACTTGCTATGAGTATAAATATAATGCGTTATAGCTGATTTACATTCAACGACATTCGACGTCCGCAAAAAAATCGACACACAGTCGCAAGACGATTTAATCATCAATCTAGTCCAATCAAAGTTAATAGAGGAATACAAACTACAAACAAATATCTCCTCTAGTAATAATAACACCACCAGTGGCCCTATTCTGGCTATTCCCTGGGAATTGGGAATTGAACTATTTTGACAGTATTCTAGCAGTTTGGAATTATTTTTTCCAAAAGTGTATTCTGGCGATTGGGAATTTTTATTGTAGGGAAAAAATAATTCCATTTTATGTAAGTTTTGACGTTTATTTTTCCCAATTTTTTTTTGGGGGAATTAGAAGAAACTGTTTGTTTTGTGTATTTTCAATATTTTATTTACGACGTAGTATTGGTAAAGTTTTTATTTTATATGTAGAAAATAAAATTTTTAAATAATGGCGGCTGCAAAATTTGAAATAGTGGTTTTTCCCATTGGATGATTCCCAATTACGCCAGAATACACTTTTGGGAATTGGGGAATAAAAAATTGAGAATTATTGAAGTTTGGAAATATAGCAATATTTTTCCCAATTCCCAATTCCCAGGGAATAGCCAGAATAGGGCCACAGGACAACAAAAAATGTGCAATGTTTCTTTTGTTATAAAAAAGGGCATTTATAGAAGAATTGTCGACATTACAATGAATGGAAATCGGAAGCTGCAAACAATAACATCAACTCATCAAAGTTTCATTATCACAAAGCGAAACAAATAACAGCCGCAAGTGAATATTGTATTCATCTACATTCCACTAAAAAGGGAAATATTAGGATCATTGATTCGAGAACTATTAAATACATGGTCAACAAGAAGAACAGCTTTATAGAAATTGATAATTCAAATTAGCGAATAGTGACAATGGCGAATGGTCAAATCGAACAAGCTGAAGGTCAAGGTACATGCTTAATAGCAATGGTAAACAACGAGAACTTAAAAATAAAAGCTCGTATAAAAATGTCCTTTACGTGCCAAAATTTGATTATGGTTTAATTTCAGTCAAACGACTAGTAGAAAACGTCATACAATTAATTTCAGTTGTCACAACTGTGAAATAATAAAAGAAAACGACTTTCCTTTGTCGCTAATAGATGATCAACCGGATCGTCTGCAAGGGAATTTTACTTTACTACTCTCGATTTGGCGAGTGATTTCTATCAAGTACCGGTAGAAGCAGGTTCCAAATGTAAAACTACCTTTGCCATATCTGGATGACGTCATAATTACATCAATTACCATTGCCGATGGAATTAAATAATATTGCAAACAATTTTAAAATTAACTGAAGGCACAGGCGCCTAAGTCTGAATTTAAGAAATTGATATTTTGTTCATGCATAAATATATAGAGCATTTTTTCACATGTAAGACTTTAAGACCAGTGACGTACTACAACCGCAAAACTTCTAAAGAAGTATTGTACGTTCGAGCTGAAGGTATTTTAGCTAGCGTGACGTTGTTAGAAAAAATTTCATATTTATTTCATAGGCGTACATTTTGTGGTACATCCAGATTGCAACAACCTAAAACTTTTGACAAACAAATAAGACATAATATATCGGACTTCATGATGGCCCTTGAGAGTGTCGCAGGGTTTGACTTTACCATTGAATGTTAGCCGATATCCGGAACGTGAGGAAAATGATGGTGAAAACGATAATAGAGTATGGCTGGGGATAAACATAAACATGGACTGGGTAGCCGCTATGCAACACATTGAATGTATAACTTTCGAGTATAAAATCGCAGAAAGTTCAGATGTGCCAAAGTGTCTGAAATACAATGCCACGGCTCACTTTGAAATTGATAAACTATGGCGAAATTCAAACAACCATATTACTTTCCGAAGATGAAAGAGTTTGTCGATAAATAGAGCAACTAACGTACCAAATGCGTATTTTACAAAACACCAAAGGACAAGAAACCGGGATTCTTCCGCCCGTTGGAAAAGGGTTCGGAGCCGTTCGTAACTATACAATATTGACATCATACCGAAATGTATACGTAGCAACGAATTGAAAAAATCGCTATGTTAGAAGTGTTATGTTATATTAGGTCTATTCTAATGGTAATTTTACAAGAACAATGCTTTACATTTTCTTTTTTTAGGTTTAAGCGAAATTTCATTTGACAATTACAACAACAATGCTATAAATTCAGTTCCAATTTGAAATTGTTTGAATTCATGGTTGACGGTATATAAATCCAATTCCATTTTGAAGTTATTGCGTTTTCTTATCTCATTCTTTCAGTTCTCTAGGTTGGCTTTGTAATTTTTTTTGTATTATAATATTTTTGATGCTTTTAGACATTTATTAAAAAAAACATTTATTACAATGCTAGTCGTAAACAACGGTTGCCTTCATTTTATTTACGGAACAAGAATTGTCTTTCGCAATAATTGATTTCAAAATTCTACCAACTTCTAAAAATAAATCAAATAGCAAAATAATTGTTGGGCTGTTTTTTCGTATCCGGTATTTGGGGAACACTTTCATAACGAAATAAGTCCGAAACACAGCCTAAAAAATTATAAGAAATCATTTCGTTACATTTGGCGATTTTGCCAAATGTAACTAAATAATTTCCTTTTAGTAAATTTTTAATTTAAAGAGTAATTTTAGGAAATTATTTCGTGGATCCCGTAACACAAACAACTTTACAAATTATACAAATAATAAACTTTTTGAAAACATTAAATTTAATTAAATAAATATAATTACCTCTGCTTTACTTTTCAATCAAACTTTTTTTTAAATTTTAGATTTAGGATAAATTACAGTTAATTTAGTTTTTGCCAAAATTATTTGTAGTCATTATAATTATTAAATTTAATTTATTATTAAATTTAAAATAGTTTTTGGCTAATTAAATAATGATATAGTCACCCATATTTTGTTTGCATATGGTCAGTTTTTGTTTAGCCCCTATAACATCTGGCAAGTGGTTCAAAAACATGTTTTTAACATTACCGAGAATCTTATCCCACTCGGTTTTCTTGGCATCCTGCTACAAATTTTTGGTCTTGCTAGATCATGAATATCTTCCACTTTATCTTAAACCTCCGCAAGTTTAAATCGAAACCCTGCCCTGGCCAAAGTATAATTTCAAAGGAATGACTCTTCTTTTGTATGGAAGCATTGTTGTGCTGAAGAGCAAATTGAAGACCGACTAGTTTATCATCAATCAGGAATGTTACCTTCAAACCAGTCGGACCTCAATTTGCTCTTCAGCATATTAATGATCTCATACATAAGAAGATGCATTGCTGCGATATTATACAAATATCTTGAATATAATTATTTGTCTCGGCCAGGGCAGGATTTCGATTTAAACTTGCGGAGCAAGACCAAAAATTTGTAGCAAGGTGCCAAGAAAACCGAGTGCAATAACATTATCGGTATAATGTTAACAACAAGTTTTTGAACCACTTGCCAGATGTTATAGAGGCTAAACCAAAACTCACCATATGAATACAAAACATGAGTGACTAAATCATTATTTGATTAGCCAAAAATAATCTAAAATTTAATTGATTTACTATTTTATTTTAATTTTTTCCATATTACACAAATAATAATCAGAAAAAATTTGTGGGTACAAATAATTTTTGGCAAAAACTAAATTAACAGTAATTTCTTCTAGAACTAAAATTTAAAAAAAAATTTGATTAAAAAGTAAAGCGGGAGTAATTAAACTTATTGAATTAAATTTAATGTTTTCAAAAAGTTTATTGTTTATGTAATTTGTAAAGTTGTTTGTGTTACGTTGCATGAAAAATTTAGCAGGTACAAATAATTTTGGTTAGGAAACACGAATTTTAAAAATGCGAGGGTTCTATATCTCACTGTAACCTTTATGTATTTTCCTGATTATGGTAAAGTATAGCGCAAGATGTAGGCAATTCCACATTTATTTATCATCTGATACGAAGAAATAAAAACGAAAAAACGATAGAAAGCTCTCATTTTTCTGCGTATTGAGAGGTCCTGATAATATTTACATAAGTTTATGGTTAATGAAATAAATCGTTATTATTGATTTATTAAATGAATTTTTTTTATGAAACAATTTTTCATCAAAAATTATTGACATTTTGTCGTTAACGTGATACTTCGTTAAACACAAATTGTTGACGAGTGATGACATATTATTGGTATGGCAAAAAATGTGAAAATTTTGTCGAATTGATTTTATGACAAATATTTGCCAATTTTTTAAAGTAAATAATACAATTTTGAAATTCTAATGACAAATTTTTCATCAAAAATTATTGAAATTTTGTTGATCATTTGATGATTGCATTAAACACAAATTTTTGATGACACTAATTTTAGTTTTCGCCAGTATAGTGTGAGAGTTGTGATGATGAAATATGGGAAATTTTGAAGATGGCCATGGGAAATTATTGGTAAATATTTTATTTATTATTTATAAAAATGACAATTTTTTGGGCAATTTCGTTTGGTCGATTATTCGCGTCGCCTTAAAAGGAACGTAGAACGACTTCCAAATTCTAAAATTTAAAATCCAAATTAACACTAAACAATAAAAAAAATTCAAGAATCCCAAAAAATTTAAAAATTTCATAAATTTTATGTATGTGTTAATGGTACATCAAAAATGAAATCGAACGTTTTTGAATTGAAATTAGACCTTTGTTTGTTTTTATAAACAGTCAAACACCGTCTTGACCCTTGTGTTTACAACCGAATATTTATCTTCGTCTTTACAACCAACATACCCGGGTAAGTAGGTACGATTTCTATTCATTTTGTTTAATTTTGTTTTAAAATTGAATTTTACGTTAATAAATAAATTTTGATCATTTCAATTTTATTTATTAATTCAACATGCTATTGTATTTCCTGGTTTTGTACAACCCTGTTTTATTTATGATAACTGAATATTTCTGCACGACAGTTATCAACAAATATAACCAGAAATATAAAAATATGAGTGAAATAGGTAATAAAAGACGACGACTCAGATATTGATATTGTAGCGGAAGAGTTGGCAGAAGAACTCGTGGAGCAATCGAACCCTTTGTAATATAAGGCAAGGGATAGTACAGTTTGGAGTGAAATTCCACCAACACATCGCAGAAAGCTGTCGCATAATATTTTTAAATCGGCCACTGCAGGCCCAACAAATAAAACAAACAATCTAAGCATCTACCAAACATTTAAACTATTTATACGTGAAGACATTTGTGACATCATCATTCGCGAAACCAATCGTAGAGGACCTCAAAGTTACCAAACATGGAACCACAAAAATCCAAATAATATCCGGGTATGAAAGCCAATAAGTGTCTCTGAGTTTGATGGATATCTCGGCATTATAATGAGAATGAGTAACCTTTTCATTTTCAAATTGGAAATAATCATTTCCAAACTGGAAATAATCAATATCAAATTGGAAAAAATCATTTTTAATAAGTAATGTGGGGCTTATTCATCACGAAGTAAGAACAGGAGCATTTAAAACCCCGCAAGCGAATGAGCTCATACGCAATTGTTTACGCAATGCTCTAACCAAATATCAATCATCAGTCGTAATGGTAATTGATAATTCTCTGTGTCATGCGTCTATTGAAGCTGTGTTTCTTGAAAGTGAATTTATCAATCATCGGTTATTAAGATTAGGCCCATACAGTCCAATGTTAAACCCCATAGAATTTGCTTGGTCGGCTCTTAAGGCCTCTATTAATCGAGATTTAACAACATGGCATTTCACCACAGATTTCAGCGGGTGAAAATATGATAGATTTGACCCAACCCGAATTTCGTTTACAAATCAAGCCTTTATCAATATTATACAACGGAATTTGCCAAATTTATCTATTGCAAATTGTGCTAAATATGTTGAATATATTCAAAAATTCATACCAGATGTTTTAAATTTAGTCAATATGATTTTTTAATTTACTGTATATACTCGTACATATTAATAAAGTTTTGATCATAAATATTGTTGTACCTTGTGAGTTTTTTATTTTTAAATTTAAAAATGATTATTTCCAATTTGATATTGATTATTTCCATTTTGGAAATCATTATTTCCAATTTGATATTGATTATTTCCAATTTGAAAATGATTATTTCCAATTTGAAAATTATAACTTCCAATTTGAAGTTGAAAAGGTATAGTTCTCATCACCTTTATCGCGCTATACGATGGGTGTTCAGCGCTTTTATACTATAAAGCCGATATATCAGATTTGATAATGAGAATACCCGTGCGCAACGGATACTTGCTGTCTTGTAGCTGGAGCAAATGTTACGATTGATGACGTTTCACACAGTACATTCCTTCAAAACCGGCCAGATATGGAATTAAAGTATGGTGGGTGCGCGACTCCAGTACCTCATATCCATTGAAAGAACAAATCTACACTGGAATCGCTGCAAACTCACAAAGGGAAAGTAACCAAGGAGAACGTGTTGTTAAAGATTTATGCTGTACTATTTTTCGTAGAAGTAGTCGAAATATTACGTGTGACAATTTTTTTACCAGATACAATTTAGCTTCTAGTTTGATGCGTGACCACAATTTATCAATTCTAGGGACAGTAAATAAAAAACGGCGATTCGTACCAGCGGAATTCCTAGTTGTAAAAGCCAAACCTGGACCTGTCGAATCGTATATTTTCGGATTTTCGAACAACATCACAATGTGTTCGTATATTCCAAAAAAAAACAAAGCTATGGTGGTTTTATTCACTATGCATTATGATAAGGAGAAACAAGGATCGGCCAATAAACCAACAATGACCCTAGATTATAGCCGAACTAAGGGCTGGGTGCAATATTCATGCAAAAGAAAGACGAATCTCTGGCCACTGGCATTTTTTTATAACATTTTGGATGTGGCGGCATAAGCAACACATACAGCGATATATAGAAAATAATCCGTTCTTGAATAAAAAATTCCAGTCACCGGCGTACATTTTTGCAACAATAATGCGAGCAGTTGGTTATGTCTGAAATTAGTAAGCGTTCCAAGAACCCGCAAATAACGCGACATTTTGCTACCAAATACGGTATCGAAAGTATTTTGGGCCACACTGTGGAAATTGAAGCAAGAGATGTACAAAGCACATCTATCGCAAAAAAAAAACGTGACTCAAGCGGTAGAATTATACACAAAGGAAACTGCCACCTCTGTTCTAACAGAAGATTGACCCGAAAAAATTGTGCGAATTGCAAAAAACCAGTCTGCGCGCAGCGTACATTGACTGTAGCAACTTGCTTGCGATGTACCACAAACACCGGGAATTAATTTTTATGTAATTTTTTATTATATATGTTGAGTTTTATAAATAAATAATGAAATAAATAATATGAAACTTTTTAATTTTTAATTTTCATTTATTGTTAAGATTTAGCTACATACCCGGTACGTTGGTTGTCAATTTAAGGGGTTATTCGAAACAAACTATACTAAAAACAAGTTATAATCGAGTTTTGGAAATTTTTTTCTTGAAATTCCATTCAGAACATATAATTGTTAAGCTACTGAAGGATTCATGTCGATAAGATACCTAAATCAATAAAATTTTGGTCATTAAAATTGAAAAACATACCCGGGTATGCGGTTGTAAACATAAAGGTTAAGTGGCCGTTGATTCTTTGCGAAAGGATTGTTCTTAATCTCTCGGTTTATCAATATTTTTAGTTGCGCAATATTATCAATTATGACTTCAATTACCCGATAAGAAATAATCACATGGTGCTAAGTCGGACCGTGTTCAAAAATTAGGATGATGTTTGGTTGATGATGATATGCGGGCTCAACGAAAACATGAAGACGGTTATGAAGAGGATGAGACGGTTTTGTGAAGAGAACTAATTCCGCCTTAGTTTGTCCACTAATCAAATATTCCACAGTTCATCGACATTTATTAAATAAAACCAGGGGTGACATGTTCTACCATCACTATTTTCGATGTTCGGTTGGCTTTGTTTCTCTTTTTTCAAGAACAAAATTGTATGCTGTTTCGCTTATTTTATTACGTTTTTTTACTATGCTTTCGACTTGTTCAATTCATCGTGCTTTTTACTCTCCACTTCATCACCAAAATTTTTTTTTTGCGATACTTTATCGATTACGATGGAATTAAATAGTATAGAAAATTATACTAATGGACGGAGATCGCAATAGATAAAGCGTGATTAAGAAAACGAAAAAAAGTGATACAATGTTCGATCGAACATCGAAAATAGTGATGGTAGAACATGTCACCCCAGGCTTCGTCGACTGTGATAAATTTCTTCCATGTATCGCTTTTCAGTAGTCGGTAAAGGCCGTTCGCTGTCTTCACAATCACAAGTCTTAGTTCCAATATTTTTTTTAAAGTGAAAGTATGACTCTAACCTTTGTTTTAAAATGTTTTGCCACTGAGTTTCATTTTTCTCAAATTTGAAATTTGGCGTTTTGACAAAGATGATTTTCGTCCCGCATTTTTAATTGGTTTATTATTCCTCATTAGCGGAATTTAAAGTTTTTTTATAGTTGGTTAGTGTATCTTTTCAAATATTAAACCCCACTTTTTTACACTCCTTTATATTTACAGAAAAAATAATGTTCGTCTTTAAAAATTGTAAAAGAGCAGCAGCTGTTCTTTTGCCCATGTTGATAACTGATATTTAAAATATATGTTTTGGAGTGTGAAGAAATGACAAAAAAATCCGCCAATAATTTGTGGATGGAAAGGAAATTCGTTTTAATGATGAATATGCGTTCTTCGGCGATCAAAATTATTCCACTAGTCACGACATTTTTTTTTTTTTTTAATGTTGCCAATGGCGACATTTTTTAAATAAATTTGTAAAATTACTTACTCTTGTCTAGTTCAAAGTTTAATCGTTGACTGTGTAGGAATTTTTGTATTCGTGAGGTGTCTTGAGTAAAGTTTGGTTCTCTTTTGTCAAGAGTAAATTTGTAAATAATTTCATTCATTCGAAAAACTTTCTTTTGTTGCGACCTCAATTTGCAAATGTAATCTATTATGCTATTTCATCTAATAAAAGTTAGTAAGTAGTAAAATGAAGGAACAGGGATAACGCTCTAGCTTATGGTAAGAGAGTGAATTCGCTTTAAAAAACAGTCAAATGAATTTAAATCTATTAATTTTATTCAAATCACCACCAATAAACAAATCTCTATCACAGTTTTATTTTTCTTAATTTTAATTTAAAAAACCTTTCCATTTAATCATAAAGCCTATACCCTTATTGTTTTCAAAATTATTTTAGAATTTCGAAACAAATATTAATAAATAAATTAAATAGATTAAAAATTTGTTTCGATCATCTTCTATAGATAGCTAGACAAAAACTGTTTCGTTCATGTACTTGTCTATCAAAACAGCGAAACAAAAATAATTTTATTTTGTATTACCTTTGCTTCTTCTTTCAATGTACAGAAACTAACATTTCGTTGACCGTCGAAAATAAGTCTAAAATAATACTAAAGCCCCCGGACTTTTATTATTTCACCATTTAATTAAAATTTAATTACTTAACAGAAATGTAAAATATACAAAATTATTAAAGTAAAAATTCAAGTTTTGATAAATTATATTTAAAAATTCTATAAATTACTAGACAAATTAAAAAACCTTGAAAAAAAAATTTAAAATTACATAGAGATACATTAAAATTAATTAGTTAACTTCTCATAGAAATCAAATTTATTTAATATATCGAATAAACGCTAAACATAACCAAGGACATTAGATGTAACCAAATTTACCGATTTTAGCTGTAGTTTAGATGGATACTTTTATTGAAATAATAAAAATTTGTAAATATAAAACTATATCCAAGTGGGGGTTCGAAAAAGGAGGTTTACTGCTTTCCGCTATTTATGTCTTTATATATATTAGCAGCAGCTCTCACCTATATTTTGATAAAATATAGGTGAGAGCTGCTGTTAAATGTTAAAATTAAATGTTGCAAATCGCTTCGATAATATTGCAGAAACTAAAGAATATTGCTTCCTCTGAGTTCTGACAGTCGTACTATGATACAGATCTTTAAAATTCTCTAATATTTAATTGTAAATATACCAGCTTTCTGTAAAACAATATTTTAATAATCTTATCAGATTATTAAAAAAAAACATTTGAATCTAATTTGCAAATTGTTTTATTTAGTCAGCATGTATTGGACAAAACAGTTTGGCAACAATTCCACATTTAGTAAAAAGTAAAATAAAGGCAGATAAATATCACAGAATTATATGCCAAATGCATATCACCAAATTTAATTATTTCCAAAAAATTTCCGCTTCCAAGCTTTCTGAGATTTAATTTTGGATAAAAACGTTTCATTTTGATCATCGCCGCAAACGAAATAATGCTCTCCTATTACGGTTCTCACATTTTAGTCACCCGGTGACTTTAGCTCACCGAAATCAAATTTTGGTAATGTCGTTGTCACATTTGAGTCACCCGGGGACTTCAACTCGCCGCATTCACATTTTCTGTATTATGGTTCTCGCGGTGAGTTAGTCTACTTGTGTCAAATACGAGTATGCTCACCTATAATTGGTTGGTGACTTCAAAGTAAAAAACAACGTTTTATTATAAAACGATATGACTGAATTAATTTTACGTACGTACTCGTATCTACATACATATATACAACTAATTATTTAAAAACACCCAAAATTAATTTTTAATATTTATAGTTTGTAAACAAATAAAAACACTTGTTGATAAACAAAGGAAAAATTTGAATGTCAATTGCCAAAAATCAAGTATACCAACTTGACAAGTCAGTCGGTGAGTTGAGAACCATAATAGGGGTATAAATAATTGGTTGCTAATATCTACCCTTTAAAATCAAGCTTGCGATCATTTTCTGCCAATACGGCAAAAACTTGATGTTATGAATTATTTAACCATTTACATAATATAATTCTTATAGCCAGTTGGAAAATTTGGTAGTATAATTTTTTAAGCAAATTAATGAATAAGGAACATCGAATCTATTTAGAAAATAGATCGACATTGCAGGTTCATCGCACATGAAGATTTTCTTACTTTTATGTTACCAGACAGGTAAACAACACGACCTACATTAAAACATTCCAATTTCCGTGGTAAGAAGCAAACAGAAAAAGTCTTTCTAATCATAAGAATACTAACAATTTCAGTAGAAATAATTGGTATTTTATTGCATTCTACACAAATAATCCTAATTTGATCGATCCAAGTTTCATTCAAAACTAAATAAGTGACATTTATACACTTATGCAAAATATTTAAACACAAAGTTTTGTTTTAAAAATTCACTGACCACACTGGCGATACGAAATGCAAATGAGTAACAATAATTGTTTTTAATTTTAACCGCTTACTTGTGTGCAAATAGTGGTAAAGTGATGATAATATTAATACCTCTGCAAATTTTTTGGGGAGGAAATTCACAGGCCTCGAAGGGGTACCGAGTATGTACCGTACGAATTCTACCCAAATTATGAAAAATGAAAAACAAAATTACTTTTGTCTATTATTTTATAGTATTTTGTTTCAAGAAAACCACCGACAGACAAAACCAGCTGGATTTACGGGCGAAAGGCATGTTCGTGGGGTCACCGATTTAGATAAGATTGTGTTTGTGTGTGTGAAAAAAGCGGTTCTGAAAAATGTATTCTATGCAAAAGATGTACGGTTTTGAGGGGGAAGGAGGCTAATATTATTTATTTTATATTTTGGGGTTATCTTAGAGGTTATTTCAAGGTCAAACTAGTTTTTTGAATAGGAACCTATATTTTTTTAAGCCGCAATACAGTGAAATTTACTTATAACGCCCTCGGATATAACAACATTTCGCTTATAACGTAGGAAATTAGAACTGATTTGTTGCATATAACTAAAATCTTTATATTACGACATTCGGTTATAACAACGAATTGTCAACGTCGTCATAAGTGAATTTCACTGTATATTTTACGTAAGCAATTGAACTATTAGCAGAGCGTAGTTGATAGCCAAATTAATTAAAAAAATTAAATATAATAAATTAAATAAATCAATGGTTTTCTTTAAACTATAAATTAAAATTTATAGTTTAAGGAAAACTATTGATTGTGCAGTTCTCCTCCTTAATCCATGCTATTTTCAATTAAACCGAATTTAGATTTGAAATTGTTAAATCTAGAATTTGATAATGGCTTAGTTAACAAATCTGTAATATTAGTTTCGCTTGAACAATATTCAATTACAAGAATACCATTCTTAATATTATCTTTTATGTGGTGTGCCTTAATATCAATGTGTTTTGTCCGCATGATAAATTTTTCCTCAGGAACCATATGGATGCAACTTTGATTGTCCTCGTATATTATAGTTGGTCGTCGAGAATATTTCGTTGAAAGTAATTCACCTGGATCATTTTTAAAAAATGCAGTGTCCATCGGAGTATTGATTGGTTTTGCTTCGAATTCATGAACAATGTTATTTATATATTTTCCTTGATCCAATTTCACCCAAATTGTATATGATGAAACGTTTTTCCAGTTTAGTTTCGATGTGCGATCAGTTTTGGTGATGTGGATGCCATCAAAATATCATCCACTTAAAAAATTAAGTGGATAATATCGCATCTATTGTTATAAGTGTACAAACATGCAACAGACCTGCTTTGTTTGAGACCCAATGCGACTAACATAGTGTGAAGTCTTTGATTCCACACTCTGGCAGATTGATTAAGACGAAGCCGATTTCGCGTCGAAAATGTTGAATACTCATATTCTTTTGAGCGGCAACTGATAAGAAAATTCTTAAAGTTGATTATCGAGCCACTGACGCGAACACTTCGCCATAATCAACACTAAATTTTTGGTTGTACCCTTGAGCCACTAAACAAACTTTGTATTTGGTATTATCATTTAAGTCGGATTTTATTTTGTAAACCCATTTACAAACATCACACAGTTTTACTTTTGTAGAATCACCATTATTATTTACGAAATCGATGATCACTGTACCATGACTGGATGATATCATTTCACCCCCATTTGCCACTGAGACTTTTTGATGATGTGTCGAATCAAATGAAGTATAATTTTCTTTTCGGCCACTAATGTGGCAGGTGGCGCCGGAGTCCAGGATCCATCCATCCCATTTTCTAACAACAAACAAAAATTCTGAACTTGACACACAATTTTGATCAATTAGATTAGCATTATTTTTATTCTTTTTATTTTGAAGCCATTTTGTAAACTTACAGCATTGACTGATTGATTTCGAATTAAGTACCACTTTGTTTGCTGAAACCCGTAATGCCACTGAATCATCGCTTTTATCGTCTCTTTGTCGCCGTCGTCGATATTCTTTTATAATTTTTGCACGAACGAACGATGAGCTTAATTCTTTCTGTGATTAGACTAAGATACGAAGTTGGCAATGAACCCAATAATGTAGCACTAATTAAAAATTCCGGTTTTATATCACTTGAATGTGCTAATAGTTTTTGAAATAATTAATTTAATTTTGTCACATGTTGTTCGATGTCACCGTTTTCATCAATCCATTGGTTCATAATTGCAAGCAAAATCATAACGCGACTTCCAGGTGGATCTTCTTCATGAAAATCTTTAAGTGATTCGCATGCGTCTTTAGCACTTTTACTAATCTAACCAATCTTTGCAAAAATTTAGTAAATTATTTAATTTACTGATTTAACAAAAAATATGTTGATTGGATTAGGAAAAAAAACAAATAATAAACAAATAATAATAATCACTTATTATTATTAATGGAACAACGTATTTTTTGTCAAAATCTAGCAGTTTTGTTTAAATTGAGGTTATGTTTTACTACTGTCATAAAAATTCGCGTTCTATTGAGTTACAAGTTAGCGAAAACAATGGTAAGCAAGGATAATTTAATTTTAATCTGTTTTTGTGCCAATATGCTTTTATACTTACAAACAACGGCTATTTGTGAATTTGATTCGAACGTATTCGAGTCTTCGAAGTATTGGATTTTTATTTGAATTGAATTAGATTCGTTCGTTTCGAAATCGAATCCACAAATAGCCCCCTGGTTCATTTTAGGTATAGGTATTACAAAACAGAATATGCAGAAACTGGTATGGCTTTCATTATTTGGTATTTATTATTTATTGTCAAATATGTTTGTATTGTTTGTATATATTTTTTTTTTTTAAACATCTTTATTGATATGGCTACTACAATCTTAAACATTATTAATTCATTAGTAAGGTTGACATTAGTACTTATGAGATAAGCATAAAGTTGTGTGGGTCTGCTGGACCAGTATCCAGTTCCCTTAAGATATAATATTCATACGGTTAGCTCATGTGGTTTGATTCGTTTGAGCAGCCTTACTACGTTTGTACTGTCCAGTAGTTGTACGGCCTCAACGTTGGTGTGGTTAAGAAGCCTCTTCTCATGTTTAATGGCACATTCGCGGATGACGTCGTCTAAGAATTGTATTTATAGATCATTGTGTATTTCCCTGTTAGTCACAAATCGGTAAGCGTTGGTGACCATTCGAAGAAATTTATTTTGGCTACATTGTATAATGTCTCTATTGGATTTATGAGTACAACCCCATAGCTGTGCACCATACATCCATATTGGTTTGAAGATAGTCTGGTAGACTAGTCTTTTGCAATACAGGTTCATTTTGGAATGATGCCCAATTAACCAGTACATTTGACGTTGTTTTAATCGTATCTGTTCAGCTTTTTGTCTCACATGATGTTTCCAGTTAAGCCTTGAATCTAAATGCAGACCAAGGTATTTAGCCGATTCAGCCTGCGGCACTTGCACCCCATTGAGGTATATGTGTAGACTGCTATTTTTGTGTCGGAGCGTAAATGTCACATGGGTTGATTTGAACTCATTAAGCACTATTTTCCAGTCAATTGTCCATTTAGTAACGTTGTTCATTGCTCGTTGAAGATTTTCCACTGCCCTTGGTTGTGATTCGTCTACTGACATAATTACAGTGTCGTCAGCGAACGTGCCGATGAATGTTTTATTCGTTGTAGGTATGTCCGCAGTGTAGATAAGGTAGAGGAGGGGTCCCAATACGCTTCCCTGCGGAACTTCCGCTAGCGTTGGATAAAAGTCAGAACATGTTTCTTCATGGATGACTCTGAATTGGCGATCAGAGAGGTATGATTCAAGCAGCTGGCAATAGTTTTGTGGTAGCATTTTGCTCATCTTGAATGTCAATCCCTCGTGCCAAACCCTATCAAAGGCCTGAGATACATCCAGAAATACGGCGGGGCAATATTTCTTTTCTTCTAACGCTTGCTCTATTACCGTAGTTATTCGATGGACTTGATCTATTGTGGAGTGGTTATTCCTGAATCCAAATTGAAAATCAGGAACTTTTACCATTGGCTTTAGACGTTTTACTAGTAGTTTTTCAAACAGCTTTGATAAGGTCGGAAGCAGTGAAATTGGTCTGTATGATGTTACTTCTTCATCTGGTTTACCTGGTTTCTTCAACATAATTATTTGGGCCGTTTTGAAGCATTTGGGTACATACTTCAGTCTCATACAGGCATTAAATAAGTATGTGATCATGATGATTGCTTTGCGTGGAAGTTCCTTGAATAGACCCGGTGATATTTCATCAATTCCTGGTGCCTTTTTTGACTAAGACTTTTGTCAATTTCTTCAGCAATTTCCATTGGCGTGATCCTTTTAAAATCCTGATTTGGTTGATAGACAGGTGTTACGTCAATGTTGGATTGAATGTCATGGGGTTGAAACACTGTTGCTAGGTGTTGGGCAAAGAGTCCCGCTTTTTCTTTGTCATGTCGAACCCAATTGCCTTGAGCATTTCTTATAGGTGGTACTCGAACTACAGGTCGTTTAAATTTTATGGTTGCTTTCCATAACGAGTAGTCCTTATCCATTTCTGGACCTAGCCCGCTTAAGTAGTTGTCGAAGCAATCCTGTTTGAAGCTTTTGATTAGCCTATTGACTTTGTTACTTATTCGATTGAAGGTGGTTTTGTCAGCGGGATTTCTGGTGAGATGCCATATTCTCCTTGCCTTTCTCCTTTCCTTGATTTGTTCCCTGATTTCAGCCTAGTAATTGACTTCAATCTCCGCTTTGTCCTTTAATTCTGGAGTAGCTAGACTGGCGGCCATACGAGTGTATTCAATGAAATTGTTTGTTTGTTGTTCCAATTCTTCATTACTTTTAATACTAACTTTTAATTCAACTAGCTCTTCCAGTTTTTCTCTGAAGAGATCCCAATCCGTGAATCTATTAGTAAGGTTTTGCTTTTTGTTTTTCTTGATGACTATAGCGCTTACTGACAACAGTACAGGAATGTGATCAGATGTTAAGCCGTTAATTCCTTCGACTCTAGTGTAACTGCATGAAATACCTTTTATGATGAAGAAATCAAGCAGCTCTGGTATTTTTCCTGCATCCGTTGGCCAATACGTTGGTCCCCTCGGAGACAGATATTCACATTTGTTTTCATGAATGGCATTGAACAAAGCATTTCCTTTCCCAGGAGAAATTAGCCTGGAACCCCAAGCTGTATGTTTTATATTATAGTCCCCTCCAATAATAAATCTTGGACCGAGCTTATTAAAGACGTATATGAATCAGGTAAAAATGTGCGTTGGGTTTTGTTATTACTAAGTAGTGATGTGGAAAGACTTCCATTTTTGTAGTTCTGCATATAATGTTCTCATATGGTGGCAGTCAACTTGTTGAACTTCATATAATTGGATACGTCGAATTGGAGTTACAAATGGCTATATACATACAATTGGATATTGGTACGGCGTTGGAAAGTGTTTTGGATTTATGATCGTTTTGTTTTCGAATTGGACGTTTTCTATAATAGTTTTTGTATTTATATTGCTAATTTAGATATACTTTGGGTGAAACGGTGAATTGGATTATGACTAAATTATTGAACAGAATCTAAACTTGGACGTTTTCTATAATAGTTTTTGTATTTATATTGCTAATTTATATATACTTTGGGTGAAACGGTGAATTGGATTATGACTAAATTATTAAACAGAAGCTAAATCAGCACGAGATTTCCGAAAATAGGAACCATGAATCTGCAGCAGCAGGCGAAAGCGGAACTGTGGAACTTAAGTCATTTGTTTTACTGAGAAATTAATTTATACCTTGTTTCAGAGTCTAAATTTAAATAACTTTTAGTTCGGTTTATTAAGTATTATGTACTTAGAAATAACTGAAGTATTAATATTTTTAAATAGGGTTCCAGAACATTGCTGCGTCTTCTTTGGTTTACTGAGACGTTGGAGTGGGCATTGGATATTAATTAAATTTGTTAACCTACAAATTGTTTCAGATTCTAAAAATTTTAAATATTTAAATTTTAATTTTAAATCTGAAGATAATATGTAGTTGATTTTGGTTATGGGGAGAGGAGAGGGGAGGTTTGTTGGCGGTAGCTGTTTTTGGGAGATGGTCTCTGGTGGAGTTTATTAAAAATTTCAATCTATTAGATTTATTAATTTATAATTTGTCAAATTTAGTGAATTATTTGTTCTCCTTGCAATTTAGATGCCTAATTTAATTTATTTTTAGGAAGTTAGAGTAAGTAAGGATTTGGGTTTCGTAGAATAGGAAACGTACCGGTTGGTTAAAACAGGACGTTGTAATAAAATAATCGATTAATTTGCTTCAGTTTAGAAACACGAGAGAAACCTGATCGGATTTCCGGAAACTTCAAGCTTCCAACAACCCGTAGTTTAGAAATTAACTTGTTTTTTTTGCTAAGTTGTAATCGGATACCGTGCTTTTGATTTATATAAGTTAAATCCTATTAATTAGGTAGTAAATATTTGATAACAATGGGTTAATTTTGATTTTGTTTTCAGAGATTCCCAAGAAATTTAATTCAGATCCCAGAAATTTCAAATATCTAACGAATGTGTAGTTTAGAAATTGTGTTGTCTTGATTTTTGTCTTCTTAATTTACAGGCACTTCAGTTCGGACTTCATACTCTAGGAACTAATTAGCGTCTAATCATTTTGATTTTGATTACTGCATCAAATGTAATTCATTTACAAAACTGGTCGTAGAAATGCTTCATTTATATTAGTAGTTTGAGCTAAACCGTAGTTTTAAGTTGCGGCAGTGACCAATATGGCGGAAATCATTCGAATATGATAGGTCGTGTTTTGAGTGAAATTTAAATTTAAAAATTAAAATGATTACGATTTTCAGAAGTGCCCAGAAATCTGGCCCAGCCAACTAATAAATGTTATTTCAGAATGTAGATTTAATTTTAATAAATCATAATAAAAAATGTGTCGTCATTGTGTTACTAACTATTGGTTTTACTTAGCTGTCTGTAACCGGATCAGTTTCTATCATTACTATAACTAAACCTATTCAAATCCTCTTGGATGATGGTGGGGCCCGGCCATCTCCGAAATGTCTTGTTTAAAGCTTGGTTGAAACACTCCAATTAATCAAAAATGAATAAATTTAAGAATGACTGAAAAAGAAAAAACAAAGTTTGCATTTTATTGTAGTGGATTAGCTTTCTTATGAATACTCTGGTTAGAAAACTAACCATTTTCGCGTAATGGCATTGTCTGGTATTTGTATCGCTACTTATTCTTGATTTATTCAATTTAATGATTTAATTAAATTGACAGTAAAGTATAATTCCGTAAATGTTTTGCTTGAATAAATCCATCGGTGGTTTCTCTACATTTTCTAAAAACCATGAATCATATTTAAAAAGAATTTGTCGTCTTTAGTGGCAGAAGATTTCTTTTGTCCAGTAAAAAAAAAAAAAAAATTTAATTTTCAGGAGCAATATCTCAATCTAGCTTCAGTTAGTCCATATTGTTTTAGTTTTCAACCTCCATTAAGAAGAAATCTCTGGATTATCATGCTAATCATTTCAATAAGCAAAACGTAATATATGTAAATATGTATATAAAAATGAATACTTTATCGCGGCGTCCTACACGTAACTACAGATATTTAATCCGTCCATTGTATTATAATTTATAATTCAAGTATCAGAACTATTTTCATACCGTGAATGAAATAATCTATCATAAATAGTATTTTAATCGTTAGTCGCAAATAAACCCAAGTTTATCATTTTGAATTATTTGCACCGAAAAACTAGGACTGATTGTGGAAAATAATATTTTACCTGTGGGTGTTAAAGTTAAATTAGCGACTAACGATCTCGCAACCAATAATTAAATGGGAAAATACTTGCTAGCCAAAAATGTTCAAAATATTTTGAATGGAAAATTTCAACAAATTATTTTTACCTTTAAATACTTAACTTTAAATTAATTAACTAATAAATTAAACTACGTAGCTTAAAAATTTTTTGTGAAAATGCAAAAATGCACCTGACTCTTATTAGGTTGTATAGTACTCATTCTCACAAACAAATACAAAGCATATATATGTAACGACGTCTGTATAAACGCAGCATTAATATTCAAAACACATTCCTCACCGAACAACACATTATGAATTATCAAAATGTTTACGTTTTCAAATCTATCTTCCGAGTCTTTGAAAAAAAAGACCACAACATACCATGAAAAATTGTTTGTTGTAATAAATTCAAGGAAGGCGACTAAAATCACCCTTTTTGCGTATTTACGTCATCATGTGTAACAGAGAACTTCAATCATTCATAAATAAATTAATGCGTTAAAGTTAAACATAAAATTAAATTAATTCGTCTATAAAAACAACAATAATTTTTATATTGAATCATTGTCACAATAACCCCAAACTTGGCCACAAAAATTATGTAGATTCCGTTTGTAATTTTTTTTATTTTTATTTTTTTTGTTTTCATTCATTGTCACCTTATTGTTATTTATTACATTTGCCGCACACTATAACAACTGCACGAAACATTTTTATGCGTTTTTAATTCGATTTCGATTAATTAATACCAATTTACGTTTAATCTCTTATATATATTTGGAGATGTGTGGCTGAAGAATGCTATTATAAAGCTGCATAATCAATTTATTCATTCAATTTTATCAGAATTTTTTGATAGGCAACCCATTTAAATTTGGCAATCGGACGTCAATATGGGTAATGAATTTTGTTTTGTTTTTTAAACAAATTGTTTATTTACTTTGGAAGCAAATGCGTTCGTTTCAGTTTCTCTACTAGGAAGGGTTATTCTAAAAAAAATGGGGGAAAAATATAGGGGATTTTTAGTTGGTGGTAAAAATAAAATATGAGAAAGAAAATTGTTGCCATTTATGGCAACGAATTGATAAAATTAGTTATCGGTTTTTACTGATGTGGATATAAAAAAATTAAAATTTGATAATTGGAAACACGTACAATAAATACAGTGTATCAAAAAAATATTTATACGGTTGAAGTCATGTCGCAGAATTGCAAAAAAATTTTTGTTTGTAACTGAAACGTTTTTCCGAAAATAGTTTTTATCGGTTTGAGAGAAGCTAAATTACGCAAATAAAAAAATCATTTTAAAACGTACCGAAAATGTGCTAAAAAAAGTATTTATACGATACGAATCTCAAACTATTAAATGCAATCAAAATAGATTTTTAATGTTGTTTATCAAAATAAGAGAACACACGGCGGTAATTGTTGAAAAATCATGGCGAAAAACTGAATTAAATATCGATCAACGAAATAATATCGTACCTATAAGAATGTTTGGGTATGATAAAATATCAAAAACTATAAAAATAAAAATCTACGGTCCAAAAACTTATACAAAAACGGAGGCAAACTCGAATCGACCGTAGTAATATTATCCACCAAATTAAAACAGAGCAGAATCAGCAAAAAAAATTGAAATTTCCCCACAAACTGTAAAAACAAAGAATAGCTTGTAAGAAGCCATTCAAAATGTACTTTAAATGATTGTGTTTAGTCTCAAACTTTATTTCTTAAGTTGTAAATTTAAGATAGGTTTGATTTACCAAAAAATAAACTAACTATATTACCCCAGATGGGTACTATTTAGTTTGGTGTTTAATAAAAGACTAATTGTTGGAATTTATTCTTTTATTATATCTTTTCTCGCTTACCGTTGGTCGGGGCGATGTTTTACTGAGTCAATTAATTTTTGAACTGATTAAATCAGACAAATGTTTGATTTATATACAAAATGGTCATACATTAATTATACTAATAACAACTAATATCGACTAAAATTGCTGATTTTAATATTACAATGTGTATGTTAAAAAATTATATATTTGGTGTCAATGAACTGACTAAAAATATAAAAACGTTATATTAAGGAAAAATGCATAATATACATTTTTCCATTGTAGTTAAATTTCATTAATCAATAATAATAACAAGAATGACTATTTATACGATTGAGGCCATGCTTGCGCAGCATGGTGAGTTGGTATGTTCACGTGACTGAACATCCTCCGCGGCGACTTTAGTTGATATGAACCGGCGAGGTAATGGGAGCACGTTTGAAATTTGTTCTGATGACTGTGTAGCTGTTGTTTTCTTGCATCGATATGCAACGATAAGTGCGATAAAGGTGGCAATGATTCCGTAGAGTAAAACGTAATGATGAATATCGTGATAATTTAATTGTTGGTTTTCACTTTCTGCCAAATTTTTCAGGTGTGTAACATTAGTTGACAGTTGATCCAAATCCATGAGAATGTTGTTGAATTCATGACTCATCATAGTTCTGTTGGTGGTATTTTCGTATGTGGCATTTTTGGACCGGATAAGCAGGCTGCTGAGGTTTATCGTTGGTTGATAGAAAGACTTCATTCTTGTGTTGAAGTTTTCGATTGAATGTATAGTTGTCATTCCATCCGTGATAGTGCAGGCTTTATGTAACGTGATAATTCCCGTTCCATTTATGGTTGTGGTTGTCACTTCTTTATTACATACGATATTTATTGTACGCTTTCTTTCGGAGATAAAAATCCATGCGCTTGGATCGTGGGTTGGAATCCATAAGTTTCTTGGTAGCATAAAACGAATCTGGCAAGCATCTGTTTGTACTTCTTTATTCATGATTATATCGATCTCACAAGATGTTGGATTATTTTGTATATTATGAATAACGTTGTGGATCATGCAGAGATATTCTGAAGATCTCATGGACTTGCAAGATGTGAGCTCGTCTTCTGACATGGAGTAATAGGATTCCCTATTCAAACTTAACAATAAGAGTTCACTTGATGGTTCTATATAAGCATACATATCTTTATGCTTGGTTGGGATAGCAATCGGCTTTAAGATCTGATATATTCTGTTGTTGAATAACGGCATCTTTATTTCAAAAATTAACGCGTTCTTTATTTGTCCAACTTTAGCCGTCATCATCTGGTACAAGCTTATCATGTTATTTTCTCTATATATGGTGGCATCAGCTGGGATTATTTCATGTAATTTTTGTAATTCTGCCCTGAGTTGATTAGGTTTGAGAATAAATGTGTTTATCTTGCTATGGTGAATGTCTATGACGACGTCAATTAGCTGCTGTTGCATTGAATAAAAGTTTACCATTTCCAATGATAGGTGAATCCATAGAGCCATGAACCTTTGTACTGCTATATGCTCGTTTTCGTTTCTTTTTATTAAGTTGTGTAAAGCCACTGTTTGCTTATCTATTTCTTGTAGTTGATTGTTTACTGCTATCCAGTCCCTTTTGACGATATTCGTTGTTGATTCCATTATTGAAATTTGTTCTTTTAGCAATTTATGAATGTGCTGTTGATCATTTTTTAATGAAGTGATTTCGTTATCATACCGTTGTGCGTCGTCTTGGTCGAGAATTCCAAATAGTTGATTTGTGAGAGTACCAACTACGTTCACTAAACCTCGCTTCGTCCGAACATGATTGTCAGTGGGTTGGAGTATTTCATTGTTGAGGTTTATATTGGAAAGTTGTTGTTTCATTTGTGTTATTGCGGGCTTGCAAAGTTGTCTTAGTTGCAACCATCCCTTATCCTCGCTACAGGTTTGAGTCATCCTATCAACAGTGGCTTTGTATACTTCAGCCTCTAAGAACGTTGCCGATAAATTAAAGTAAGATATTATAGTCCATTGTTGGTGGGAGAGCTGAGCTATCCCAATGTTTTCAAAATATATTCCCATTGTAGAAGTTAGAGTTGTAATATCAAAAGTCGTCTCCTTTAAAGTTGCTGAGCATATGCCGAGTACACTTAAAAATGGAATCATAGTTAATAACATCAATTTGGATTGGTAACAAGGTCTAATTGTCCTTTTTTTCTTTTTTGGTTGAGGAATGATTTTTACTTTTTCTGCAGCTATTTTTACCACATCGTCTATTTGCCCTCGTAACCATTTCCTTGGTGGATTTTTCCCTTCATGTGTTTCTGTTGACTTACGTTTCCTCGTGGTGATGGTGTTGCGAAACGTGGTTGACAATACGGTGATGGCCTCGGTATCCAATTCTGTACCTTGTTCTTGTATGGTGTTTTCAATTGGGAGAGGTGCTAATTTTGTCACTGGCCTTTTTATAAGGGCCCTTCCGGGGCCGCGGAGTGTAGCTACACGAACGATTCCGTCTTGTCCCGGGTGAGTTTGTACAACCCGTCCAGTTATCCATCCTAGTTCTGTTTTTTGTGCCACTGGTTCTCTTGCTTCGCCTTTTACCACATCATTCATTACTATCGCTGGGTAGTAATCTGCGCCCAATAATATATCGATTTTATTAGGCCTATTGTACTCTGGATCTGCCCATAACAAATTACTAATATGTGGCCATTTCCAGGCATTAAAACTGTATTCTGGTAGATCTCCCACTAGTTGATTTACTATTAGCGCGCTTATTTGTGTTTTGAATTTCGACGGAAATCTCGGCTCAATATTGAATGTCATCCGTTGTTCTGCTACTCCGGCTGTCACTCCTCCTACTCCTTTAAATTCTACATGCGTTTTCTTGCTCTGTATATTTAATTTTTTAGCTGCCTCATGAGTTATGAATGATGCTTGAGAACCTGGATCAATCAGCACTCTAAGTAGTTGTGGGTGACCTCCGTTGCTTGGAACTTTAACTAATGCTGTGCTCAGTATTACCTGAGCTGCTGTTGTTGTGCTGTCTATCATGTGTGTTTCCACAACTGGTATGCCACGTTTTGGGTTTTGTCCAGGTGGATTTATTTGTCGGCATTCAATTTTGTTAGTTGCACCTTCTTTGGTGTGGAGAAGAGTATGGTGTCTTCCTTTGCATACCACACATTTCCCTTCTGTCAAGCATATTTTTGAAAGATTATGTTTTCCTAAACATATCCGACATAGATTATTCATGTTGCATATTTTGCTGCGATCTATTGTTGACATCTCCAAAAATAATTTGCATGCTTCAATCGTATGTGATCCTTTACAATTGACGCATCTGTTTGTTGTTGCTGCTAGCGTTGTCATGGCTTTTTGTGGTTGTAATCGGCCGGTTGGTAAGGGTTGTCGATTCGGTTTACTTCCTAGTGCTTCTAGTGATTGGAATCTTTTTTCCAAAAACAACAAAAAGTGATTCAAATTTTGAATCTTTTTTGGGTCGTCTAAAGTTGTCTCATAGGTTCTGATGGATTCGTTGTCTAATTTCTTCTGAAGTATGTGTATTATCAGGGCCTCATATTTGTCTTCACCATTCAAGATATTATTGATGTTGTGAATGGCTGGTTGTGTCATGCATTGTTCTGATTCCTGCCGCGGTTTCTGTCATCATATTTGGTTGATTAATTAGTTGGTTAAAATATGCTGCTGCCAGAATTCTTTCGTTGTTGTAGCGATTATTTAATATATTCCATGCCACCTGATAATTTTCTGCGGTTGATTCAAGATGGCTTATTATTTTAGCGGCTGGACCTCCTAAATGACTTTTTAAGTAGTTGATCCTGTGGGTATCCGTAAGCACTTGGTTTGTATGCACGAGTTTCTTGAATGTATCCGCGAAACCTTTCCATCTCATGATTTCTCCATAGAAATGTGGAATTTCAATATTTGGTAGTCGGATATCTATTGAATTGTGTTTTGATTGTTGATCATTCTCAATCTCCATTGTAATTTCAATCACAATGTCATCATGCGCCTGCTTAATATTATCGAAGTAATTCTCCATGAAATATTTTGCATTGATTTCATCTTCTTCTGAAACTTCTATGTTTATTTTATCGTCGAGGTCCATGATTTGTTCCATCATCCTCTCCATATGTTTCAAAACAAGTTTTAGTGCTTGTTTTGATTTTTTTTGTGCCAATGCCTCTTTAGCTGTGTTTATCTCTCTATATAGAGCCCTCATCTTTATATTTTGTAGCTTCATCATCTGGTCGAACTCCTTCCTGTTTGCTGTCGCGGAAGTTGGAATGTTATTAGATGAGTTTTGTCTTTCTTTTGGTGTTGGTTTACTGCTGTCATCTGTACTTAAGATTGTTAAGGATGTACTTTGCGAGTGTTCCGCTGATGTTGTTGGTGTCGGTGTTAGTGGTGGCCCGTGGTTTAATCGTTTTCGCATATCATCGATTAGGAGGTCGTAAATCTCCGCTATCTTCTTTCGTGAGTCGAAGTAGGAATGATTGTGCTCTAACGGTGGCTGCATCTGTCGGATGATATCATCCGTTGCGACATATTCTGTGTACAATGCTTTTAAAGCATCTATTTTTGTTTCCAGATATGTCTTCGTTTTCCGAGCATTTCCATCTTTATTGTAGTTTGTGTGCATCTGGATTATCTTGCCGCCTAGTTCTTCTTGTTTGCCTAAGGTCGACATTGTTCCGCCGTTTGTTGGTAGTGTATTGCTGGGTATGTCGCTGTTGTTTGATGGCTTGAACTTGTAGGTGCTGCTTGGTTGTTAACTCTGTCGATTGCCTGTTGTTTGTTGGCTTGCTATAGATGCTGGTTGCTTGATGACTCGAATTTGCAGATCGTAAATTTCCAGTTGGTTGTTGGTGTTTTTGATGCCGGTTGTTGTTTGGCGATGTACTTCTCAATTGGTGCCTGTTTTTTTTTTTAGCTTCGAAGGACCATGTTTAGTCTCAAACTTTATTTCTTAAGTTGTAAATTTAAGATAGGTTTGATTTACCAAAAAATAAACTAACTATATTACCCCAGGTGGGTACTATTTAGTTTGGTGTTTAATAAAAGACTAATTGTTGGAATTTATTCTTTTATTATATCTTTTCTCGCTTACCGTTGGTCGGGGCGATGTTTTACTGAGTCAATTAATTTTTGAACTGATTAAATCAGACAAATGTTTGATTTATATACAAAATGGTCATACATTAATTATACTAATAACAACTAATATCGACTAAAATTGCTGATTTTAATATTACAATGTGTATGTTAAAAAATTATATATTTGGTGTCAATGAACTGACTAAAAATATAAAAACGTTATATTAAGGAAAAATGCATAATATACATTTTTCCATTGTAGTTAAATTTCATTAATCAATAATAATAACAAGAATGACTATTTATACGATTGAGGCCATGCTTGCGCAGCATGGTGAGTTGGTATGTTCACGTGACTGAACAGATTGGAAAAAAATTGATTTAGAAACGAAGCAAACTTTAACCTATTTGGATCGAACGGCGTTCAGAGTGAGGAGCAAACCTCGAGAAGAAATCAATCCAGAATGTCTTCATAAAACAGTGAAACATGGAGGCGGCACTCTTATGCTGGTGTCGAATAAACGACTTTTATAGACTAAATTTTAACAAAAGAATGTTATGTTAATGTTTTGTAAAACAAATTGGTTAGGCCAGCTCAAAAATTTGTGATTCAAGGTGACTTTAAATTTCAGCAAGACCGGGATCTGAAGCACACTGCCAAAGTAGTGACAAAATAGCTTACAGATAATCAAATTAAAGAGCTTCACTATGGGCTAGACAATCATCGGATTAAAATTCGGAAGAGCATTACAGAATGAGAGCGAACAATTGCTACAAGAAATCCTTCTTCAAAAGAAGGAACAAAACAGATTATTGCTAACGAATGGGAAAAATTAGGGGGAACTGTCACCCAAAGCTTGGTGGAATCAATGTCTCTTCGTTACCAGAAAGCTATTGAAGCTGAGGGAGGCCCTACCAAAAACTAGGTAAGCCATTTACGCAATATTCCAACAAAATATTGAAAACATTTAAAATATTTATTTGTCGTTTCAGATTAAACAAAGCCTTATTTTATTGTCTGAATCAACAATTTTTTTAATATAGAAGTGGGAAAATTAAATTAAGTAAAAAATTATGTAACCGTATAGATACTTTTTTTATACACTGTAGTACTAAACTATGGACGTATTCGAAGTTTGTGATAATTATTCCAGCTGTAATTATTACAAATGACTTTATTTTGTATGCAACCAAATTATCATAGCCACTATGTGTTGTAAATTTGACACTTCTGTAATAATATTCATAAACAAAAGCGCACAATAACAATAATTAAGCCGTATTACTTTAATTTATTTCTAAAAAAATAGTACAAATAAAACTTATTACAAAATACGGAAGAGAAAATTATTTCACTCCTGTCAAAATTATTACAAAAACAAAATTATCACAAACTTCGAACACGTCCTATGAATAATTAATTTTGAAAATATATTCATCTATGTATATGTATTAAGAAAAATTGGATTTTTTAATCTTAGTTGCAGCTTTTCTAAACCACGAATCAAAAGATATAAAATTTCAACAAAACCATTCAGAACAGTGTGCACTATACATATACATACATAGATGCTAATAGTGAATTTTATAAAACATACGCAGCAAAAATAATAAAAAATTAGCAAAGACTATCAAAAACAACGTGAAATTTTTATATGATTCTCATAATTTATGACAACATTAAAAAAACAACAAATTCAAACGGAAATTCCTCCTGTATCTGTGTTCAAATTGTGGTCCGACTGCAAAAAGAAATAATAAAACTCGTTGTACGATTTGTTATTCTCTTTTGTTTTACTATGATCTTACGATCTTATGATGCCCGTCTAACAACACTAAAAACTAAAATTAACTAAACTTGAAATGGAAATAATATACCCCAGTTAGTAACTGAAAAGTCTAATTTTGACGCTATTACAAATTTGAAGACTTTTAATTCTAGTGCATGAAACACAAATTAATATCGTGAGGTAAGATAATTTATTGCTTAGTCTAAAAATAAGGCACTGGCACTGATAACACATTTATTCCATTGCTATAAATAAATTTTGCATAAACTAACTGGTGATAAACTGGACGGATCTCGTCGTCACCTTGATCATCATTCTTTACAATAATTGTTTACCTTGGAAACAACTATTTATTAGTGCATTGTGTTTCTGGTAGCATAAATTCGTTATTGACATTTTTAATTCAGTTGTAGCGTCATACTAAGGAATCTCAATGGAATTATTCATCTTAGAATTATCTGCTAAAGTAAGGGTATCTACTATTCTGAAATTTATAAAACGTGAATGGGGCTGAATTTCGTTGCAACCGATATCGGCGTGTAAAGACTGATTTACATTCAAAAATTTTTTGCAGATGCAGATGTCAAATCAAAAATTATTTTTCTTTACACATAAAAAATAAATTTAAACAAAAAATGTCACAAACCAATACAAATGATTGGTTTTCTTGTTTATGTAACTTTATTATAGTTATTTATTCAAGCATCGACGATTTTACGGAAAAAAAGATGAAACTCGATATCTGCAAAAAAAGTAGACGACGATTTTTGGGTTTGTTTCTCGGGTTTCAATTGACTTTTTTAAGCAGATGATTATTTTTTCTCTTTTTGCCTTTGTACTTTCTCCTATGTTGTGTTTCAATTTTTTTGCGGACGTCGAATGTCATTGAATGTAAATCAGCTATAAAACGCGACTCACTTTAAATTCCAAAATCATATTTTTTGAAAATTTTCAAAGCAACTCAAGAAGCTTTCCTCGTTTTATATTAGTAAAAGCCAGGATGTATTTTTTATTGTAATAAATATCTCATATCAGTTAATGGTATTATGACACTGGCTTGAATAAAATGTGACTAGGACAGATAAAGTGATGTGGAAAGATACAACATGTTTTATTTATAAATGTCAAATATATAAATTTTTGTTTATAACAAAAAATTAATTAATCACAAAAATGCCTAATTGGAGAGACGAAATTATATTTTTATAATCGATCGAAAAAGTCCAATTAAATGATTTTGTGTGGAATTCGTGTCGAATTAGACATTTTTTTCGAATAAAACCTCCTACTGATAAAAAAAATAAAAAAATAACTTGCTGGGTTCCATTTAACGTGACAAAGTACACAAAAGTACTTCTGACTGCACGCAGCTACTCTTGCTAAATTTTATGAGTAGTTTGCTTTTTGAATTTATGGCGATTTCGTTACCAGAATCTTTAGAACAACTAGTCGGTAAGAAATGGCTGATCAGTTTTCAAATTAATAATTAATTTTCCAACTTTCCATGTTGCACGTAAATTTTTTAAATTAAATTTTATTTTCACAACTAATTTTCTGCGTTCAATTTACCATCTACCTCCAAGTACTTATTTGTACTTTGCCACGTCAAATGGAAAGCAACAACTATTGAACTGTTGATCTGTCAAAAAAAGTAAGCGCTGAAATATACTGTGGTATGATTCTTTTTTGCTAGAAATGTGTCTAGGATAATTGCTGTTAAAATGAGCTATTGATTTTTGCTATACTCATTTGTTCGATAATTTGCTCTACTTATTATTTCTCCCTTTTTCACGATACTTTTCCAGCGATTAAAAAGTCGCAAAAAACCGGTGTCATAATACCACAAGCTAAAAAATAAGACACCGAGCGAATCAAAAACCCTTTATTGTAAATAGATAGAATAGTGCAGAAGCCATCGAAGAAACACAAGCGTTTTAAGAAAAATGTTTCAAGGTATCGCCCAGTAGATCTACCATATTCAGAAGGGTTAAAAAATTCGAGGAATACGGAACTATTAAAAACCTGCATCGAGGACGTTCAGCTTCAGCGAATATTTCTGTAAATTCAGATTGAATAACCCCCCGTTTTGAAAATAATCTGTGGCTATCTGTAATTTTAAACCACATATAATCCAAAAAGTTTAACAGATTATACTGAAAGAGGCAAAGCTAATCGGTTTGCTTTTGCACAAGATTTGGTTTCCGAAACGATTTAATAGATGTTTCAATTATTTCGGCCATATTCACAGAATTTTAACCCATATGATTTGACCTACTGAGCTATTTAAAAAAAAAATTGAGAGATTTGGAAAACACATATACACACATGGAATAATTTCGAAACCGCGTCGAACCTCCGAACACACACAGTTTAGAGCTTATATCTCTGGTATTGCACTGCTCCTAATCGAAAGCACTTCATATAAAAAAATAACCCAATTTTTGACTTATCTGAAAAAAAAAACATTGCCGGGAACAGTCTTATACAATACAGCCAAAAAACGGCTGGATAATGCAATGGTTTTTAATTAAACTAAATGATCTAACGAAACAACCAGACCAATTAATTTATTATTAATGGCTTTATATTCTAGGTGATTTGAAAATTTCATGGGGCGCCACCTATGTTCTACTAGTAAAAATGCATCTATAATAACAATGAACTCATTCACTCTTCATATGAACGCAAGCGAAATTTCAAGTCGACCTATCAAATAGTTTTGTTCAGACAGCTGGTTAAAATAGACGTCCTTTTGTATTATTTTAAAATGAAAAAAACTCAACATCATGCTGTTATTTCCTTTGAGCAAAAAGGTTTAAAGACTATGGAAAATTATAATGAAATGATTAATGTGTTAACTGATTCTGCTCCTTGAAAATCAATGGTGTTAAGTAGGCTTCCGAATTTCACCATGGTCGTACAAGCCTTGAAGATGATCCTCATTCTAAACGTCCAAAAACTGCTGCTACCGATGAAATGATGTACATGATATCGATAAGAAAGACAGTCGACTGACTAATTCTGAAATTGCTGAGGCTATGGGCATCTCAACTGAATGATTGTTTCATATTTTAACGAATGAGTTAGGTATGAGAAAGCTGTTGACAAGATAGGTGCCGTATTTGTGAAATTCGGATCAAAAACGACTTCGAGCTCGACTTTCTCAACGACATTTGGATCGTTTTCGAAAGGATAAAACTGATTTCATGCGACAATTTTTAGCTCAATTTAGACAGTTATTTCAACCTTTTATACAAAGAATTTAATGACAACACTATGTTCATTTTTCCATTTTACAAAAATACATAAACACGTCTAATTTAATCATCTGTCTGAACAACTATGCGTTCATATGAAATCTGAATGCGTTCAACGTAATTATAGGTGTAGACCTATATCTACTAGTAGAATATAGGTGGTGGTCTACGAACTTTTCAAATTACCTAGTAAGTACTACTCAAATCAAACAATTTAATTTTATTTTCTATTCATTGAAAACTGATGTAAATTTGAAAAACTTAAGCCAACCTACAAATATGGCAAAGCAATGACAGATTTTATTTTAAGCTCCGCCACGTATAGTTGCTTTAGCAATGATGCTTTTATTTTTTTATTTTTGAAATCATGTTTTGGAAAAAAAAACGAAAGGAATAAGTATTAAACATGAAGTTTACAAAAGAAGACTAATATATAGTAATTCCGTACAGTTTAGAATCAACTAAAATAGAGGAATCCATATTCATAAAATTAACTAAACTCTCTTAATTTAGCTAAATACTATAATTACTGTAGTGTAGAGCCATGTGGGCGTTAAGCCACCTCGCACTGCGACCTAAAAGATCTTTTGTGCTTGAACCCTGCTCAATTAACCGTCCAGTCGATTTTCGGCTATTATTAATGAACCTTATAATACTACCAGCCGCTAAGTGATAAATAGTATCTGGGCTCATTGTTCTCCCTCCTAGATGTTCTAGATGTTGCAGTCTTTGGTGGAAAATGGCTCGTCATTGACACAGAATATGTTCCGCTGATTTCGCTTCCAAGATCGCAGAAGCGGCAACCTTTGTCGTACTAAGGCCCGTCTTCTTAAGGTGATACCTTAAGGAGACGTGACTTGTGAAGAAGCCAGTTAGTAGCATCAACTCAGGTTTCCTAAGTTCAATACACTCATTTACCCTGACTGACGAATGTGATATAAATCTATTCGCCTGTCGTGGCGTAGACCTGAAATTCTGCGCCAGTATAGCCATAAGCGCACAAGACGGTAAACATCTTATTTCAATTAAAGAATTTATGTAAAAATGTGGAGTGCACCGTTCTTACTTTAGTTCAGATAGAAAAAACATTTCAAAGTTTTAAATACCTTTTGCTACCAGATATCACTAATCTCTATATGAAGCTAATTTTAGTTAAACTTAATTTGATTTACAAATGTATATAAATTATGTATTTGTATTCTTTAAATTGTCCACAAGTTTGATTTTTAAAATAAACGGCTCATTATACGTACTTTCAATTGTATTTATTCACTATTGAAGAATCGCATACTTTAATGGTGGTATGAACCAGAGTAACTTAATTATATCAAGTTTCATTAAAATCAAATTTGACCGTTGATTCCGAAATTTGATATAGGTAGAAACTACAAAAAAAATAAAAAGAAAAGATTATAGTTTCCTCCAGTTTCTTTTTTCTCTATTTTAACGGTGGCGATTTTTACTTGCCAAAATATTTCATAAAGAGCTCGCCGAGCCGCGTGTAAAGGGTTGTATCCCATTAACAGCCGTTCAGCCGTTTAGTGAGTCATAAATAATAAACAACATAAGGCAACCCTAAAATGAGAAAAATCTGTTTTATTTTCCCATTTCTCTTCACTTTAATGCCGATGATTTTCACAAACAAAAACTTTTATAAAGATCTCATCAACCGCCTATACCTTTTTCTGTCCCATTAACGGCCATTCATCCGTTACCGAAATGTACAATAAAAATGTGAAAAAACAAAAAATTCCGGTTTTCCTATTTTCTCCACTTCAGTGCCGAATATTTCAAAAAAAATAAAAAAATCAGTATTTAGGTACAAAATAACCTTAATATTGAAAATGTGTTCGTTATGTGCTATTATGGTATTGCCAATACAAACATGTATGACGAATCCTAATCCAGAATTTCAGCTTGAACCACTTTTTGTTGGATTTTGCCTTTCTTCGACTAACTAGGCGCCTAATGGGGTACTAATGGGGTACGTAACGGCTGCGGGGCTAATTTACATCTCGTGGAATTGAAGCATAAGTTTCAGAAGATTAAAAATCTTATGAGATTTAGTTGAATTTTGGCACTTATACGAGTACTACAAATTTATATTGATCGATATTTAATTCCCGGATCCGCATAACTAAATTCCCAGTCTCTGAAGATGCACGTGATGACACTTGCAACTGAAGTAGTTTAGTTTATATCTGCCCTTGCTTTGCGGGAGAATAAATTCCACTGTGTCAATTCCTATTCATCCGAATAAAATCTTAAAACGCATTAATTACTTCGGTTCATGCATATGTTATATGTATGTATGATCATAAATACAACGTAAGGATGACTTTAACAGTGATTGAAGACTCTTTAGCGCAATCTTCACTAGTATACTCTGGAAATGATTGTTACACAACTAGTACATAAGAATGAATACCGGGAAATCTATAATTATAAAGAAACTTGTTTTGTGAAATAATGATGGAAAATGCCAGAAAAAATATAAGCTCTAGAATAAATAACGAAAGTATGAATAATTTTAATTCCACCCAATAATTTTAATACTCCCTCATTTTTTCTGAGGTTTCTTATTTTCGTTTAAGTGCATGATTTCTTGAATGTTTTCCAGGCCTGACAAGTTCTTACTATCACTTGTTTTAATTTCAAAAAATTATCGCGATTGTATTACACATCTTCCAAAACAATTGAATATGCCTAAAATCGGCCTTCTCACAAAAAATTTTAACAAAACATTAGTGGTCAACAATGCAATGTATTAACTAATTTTTTGAACGAGCTGAAATAGTAATTTGTACACCAAGTACACCAACATTTTTCCACTATCAGCAGATGAAGCAACAGGATACATTGAGAGAAATCGTGTTGCAATAATGTTCCAAACGATTTCTAAATAGTAGCACGATTTGAAAAATTATTTCATGAAATTTCAAAATTTTGAAAAATTCCAAGAAACACACGTGTTGCAATATACTATTCTTATTAAATAACTGAAAGTCCACCCTGATAAAGGGTCAATCTTTGTTTGGCACTAATATTGATGGATAAAAAGGAAGCAATTGGGAGAGTCAAGTTTATCAGTCAAGTTGCTGGCCGTGGGAACGGCCAGCAACTTGACTTTTTCAGCGGTTCCAGTTTAAATTTCTAAGAATCATAGCAGGTGCGCCATGGTGCGTGTCAAACGATATACCATAATTCACAGAGACCTACAGATACCAACAATACGGTAAGAAATTAGGGATTCCAGTGCCAGGTATCACTCATTATTGACAATTCATCCAAACGAACTGGTAAAAAAACATCTCACTACCAGAATGACGGAAAGAAAATTTTTGATTAGTTCTTAACAAACGTTTTGATTAGAACTTAGATATACCTACAAATATTAATTTTTAAAACCCCTAATGAATCGAATCAATAACGGTTAAATTTATGTGTTGTATCAATTTATACTAATTATAATGTAAGTAAGATTTTATCAATGGACAAAAATAATCCTATCATGACAAAGTAGACAAAAAGATTTCCATTATCATCAATTTACAATAATCTCGTACTAATTTGGTCATTTGATTAATATCATTAATAACAAGACATAATATTAAACAAATTCCGTGCACCAAAAACAAAATTATGTGAAGTAAATTTTTCAACCAAAATATATATGTATTAGAAACCCAGCTTTTGGTTAATGTTGGAAGTGGAATTAGACGATGTTTTAACTTAATCTATGAACTGTATTCCTTAGCCTTAGCTAATTTTCGTCAAACTTCACGACATTTTATATTGTTGCAAATAGAGAAAATTTTAAAAATATGACAATTCGTTTTTATATGTGAAAGTTCAAAATTATAAAATAAAATTTTTTTTTCTCGGTTTTAATCTATGCAATCTGTTCTGGGGCTCAATGCACTCCCAACTCTTTCGCAGTTTACTTTTACCGCCCTACTTTCCGCAGTAGTAGCCAAATCGAGGACGTACGGCTTATAGACCCGTTTTGTATAGATGTGTTCATCTTCATCACCGATCGTAATCAGATGAAGAAAAATCGCTTTTGACCTGATCGAAATTTGTCATTAATCTGAAAATTGCATAAAGTAATAAAATATTTTTCTAATTCATTACAAATCAAATTAAATATGAAGTTAGAAATCGTTTTCCAGAGTTTGTGTAATTAAAGTTTTCGAATCACATTTGGAAGATATTTTGAGACGAAACGAATCTTATTGTAGTGCATTGCTATTGTAGAAGCTCGGCATCGCGTTCTTAATAAAAAAAACAATCGAAATTAGTGTAAAACGTTTTAGTTTATAGACATTATGTGCTTACAACGACAAATCGTGTAATATAGTAAAATCGAGTTTCCTTCAAACGTAGAAATTAACAAAAAACTTTTCGCTAGAGGCAAAAATCGACTCTTACCGTTACTCGAACCGTTCTTATAACGTATGGTGTGAACGTTATAGATACCTAGGCAATGATTTTGTAATTAAATTTTTTTTCAGCGGCGATAACCAAAATCGAGACCGTGGCGTGGTAAGCAACTCTCTTTATCACTGCTCTACATTCGATGAGTTAAATGTAACAAATTTTTAAACATGATAGAATTTCTAAAAATGTGTAACTATAATTAGAAAATACTTATAATAACAAAAATAATTATCATGTTATTGTCATTGTCATTGAACATTCCCTAAAATTTGCGGTGATGAACAAATGTCGTGTGAACGAGGAATTACTTTTTATAAATTACTTTATTGCTCTAAGAAACTCTATTGCCTAGCTCATTGTTAAATCAAAATTCAAAAAACCTTAAATAAGTCATTGTTCGGTCAGGAGTTTGTTGGTACCTGTTTTTTTATCATTTCATCAGATGGCAGTTGCTATGTCCTTAACTACATCTACACATTGGCTTAGATGATAATATATCTGTAAGACACAGCATAAAGCCTATTTAAATTTCCAATGCATTAACTGTATAAAATTGAATTTAAAAAATTTAAATACAATTTACTATTTACCTAAAATTATTTATTCAAAAAAATCTTTAAGAGTTCTTGAATACCCAAAGCCATGTGTATATGTGCAAAAATGTTACTATTTGTTTAATGCTTTTCAGTTAGATTCTTACAAACGTGCACCTTACATTACGTTAATGAATTGATTTGTTGTAGAAAATTGTTTAACACTCTAATGCCGGAAAAAATATAATTTCATTGAATAATTATTGTTTGAAGATTAAGAAAATAAACTTACATCTTGGATGGTGGTTTAACTTCTATTGGAGGGGGGGGGGGGGGGGGGAGTTGGGGACCAAAGTTGAGTAGATTAATCTACCAGCTCCGTAACCTTCCAGTAGGGTGCGCATCACGTGAGATGTTCTGGTCATGTCATCAGGCAGCTGCGTGATGGGTACAATTGTGTAAGAGGTAACCTGTTTCACAATTCACAAGTGTACGTACTGCCTCCCCGTGGCAACCACTTGTAACTAAGGCCATTTGGCACATTTTTGGCCATTTGGCACAGGCTAAAGTACGGTGCTAAAGGAGAAAACCTTGACAAAAAACCCTAATCTAAGGTGGAACAGCATATGCCGATGGATGAATGGCTGATAGGTTAATCAGTCCAAAATATGCGGACTCTGGATACCAGGCATCCTCCAGTTTTATTTAGCCTTCCTGTAGTAAAGCTGGGTGACCTACAGGCGATTTGCAATTCCCAGCAACTCGTAAGAGTAAAAGCAAACGGAATACGGGGCAGGAGTAGGAATATACGGGAGTGGGACAACCCTCTCGAGGTCCTTAGGCTCCAAGGCTACCGTCTTTCTAGCGGAACTACATGATGTAGTAAACATCTAGGAGGGAGAGCAATAAGCCCAGATAGTATGTATCACGTACCGGGAGGCAGTATTGTCAGGTTCATTAAGAACCTGAATATTGACTGGACGGATAATTAAGCAGGGTCCAGCACAATAGATCTTTTAGGTCGCAGTGCGAAGTGGCTGATCGCCCACATGGCCCTCCAATAATAATAATAATACATCTTGGATCGTAATGGCGGATTTTTATGATTTGAATATCAGTGGTACCCCTACCCAATGGTAATTAAATAATGTTTAAAGAACAGTTCTTGAATCTATGCAAACTAGCAAGAATAATTATATTCTCAAGTGTTTTCATTACCTCAAAAATCCTTACGGAATACAGAATCAGAATAAATTTCTTAATCAAATATACTCTCGTACTTCGTTTTCTGTATTCCTTTATTAAAATTCCATTGCGGAAAATCACTAAATAGTAAATAATAAACCAAATATAACAGAGACTGTACCCGATATTTAAAATAATATTTTCACCATTCCTGTGACACAGCAAGTCACCTTACACTCTTAAATATTTTGGATCTGGCCAAATTTAGTAAAGAGCACAAAAAATACTTTCAATTAATTCAGGGTCTTTCCTACATTTTCAACTAAGTTTAGTAAAACAACAAGCTACAACAACAAGTGAAAATTAATGTAATTCCTTTCCTTAAGGAATATTGCAGACTAAGGGTATACTTCCTGTGCCGTCCGAACCTCACTCCATACCTCCTGCGGAGGTATGGAGTGAGGTATATTTTCCATAGAGAAACGTCAAATCGGTAATTTTCTCTTGCCGCAAACACAATTATTTACAATATCGAAAATCCTGTCGCTCTAGAACGCACTGGTTTCAGGTATAGATATAAATCTATTCTTTCAAAGGTTTGACTTTGTGATTTATTTATTGCCACACATTATTGTCATTGTTCGATATATCGTGTATCCGAGTATATTACATGAAACGACCCAGTTATTAATTCTATTAGAATCATATTGACATTGATTGATTGCACGTTTGCTAGTGCCCCTACTACAAAATCTTCTTTTGGCTGCTGATTTCTGGATAATTAACAGAAATAATTTCGTCCTCAGTACCTAATAATGAATACAAATATACAGCCCTATTAGATTGACGAGTCGATGAATGGTCGACACGACTCTGTGTTGCCTTTCCGTTTTTCCATTTGATATTAACAATAACAAAACTGAAAAGGCAACACAGAGTCGTGTCGATTTTCTATCGACTCGTCAATCATAATAGAGGTGATAATAGGGGTTGGTCAAAAACGATCTAGGATTTTAGGGTTTTAAAACCGAAGATTTTAACGCAATTGGAAGTCCTTTGTCTAAAACCCTAGAATTTTTTTTAATCCATCCATGCTCAAATAAAAAGTGGTAATAACAATTACAAAACTCCATCACACTATCGGCCCAACAATGAAATGCATTATACTACTTCCTTTGATTAATTGACTTTTTTCAGTTTATACAGACAAAATAGTGTTCCAAGTAGTTTGTAGAAATATTGCAGCATTTCGTATTTATTAGAAAGAATTAAGAGCATTATGTAAAACTAAGACTGAACTCTTAGTTCATATTTCTACATAATTTAAACTAAGCAATTCTCATCCAAACATCCAGTTAAATTTTGCGTCTTGACTGAAAGTTATCTGAAAGTAGTCTGAGCTCGGTCAACTTAAATTTGGTTGGTTCAGTTAGTTTGTATATTGAGTTAAACATGTAAACCTTAATTTAGTTGAAATGACAGATTTTATCATACTGTTAAAAAGTCAAAAGGCAAGTGGTTTTTAAATTATTTTAAATAATTTTTTAATAATTTAAATGTAATTACAGAACAAAGCAACATTTGAACTATGAATTCAGATCAAATAAAAATTTCCCATGTAACAACCAGCCAAGTTTCAGTCGGATCACTTTCAGTCAATTACTTTAGGGTTTAACACGTATCTTTAGAAAAAGTGAATCAAAACTGACAAACAGTTGTATTTGACTATCATCGCCTTTGTAGAACATAGAAACAAAAATGCGAATGACCTTGAAGAAAATTCTTGGGCCGCGATCCTTAATGTCGTTTTCGATTTACTCAAGAAAGCAATCCGTTATTTTCAACAAAATTCTATTTTCAAAGATGTCAACAATATTTTTTACAGATTATATTTTTTACTATATATAAAAACTAACTTTAGCACCAGACGAATTGAAAACGACATAAGTTTTGAAAAAGAGTAAAAACCATCCGAAATATCAAGAGTATAACTGAAGACCATCAATCCAGCAATAATAGGGTAGATCGAAATGTTTTAGAAAAAGTTCATAATAAAGTACATAAATGATTAGGTAAAATGTGTAAGAACTGCTAACAATTCGGCGAAAACGAAAAGCAACTAAAAACTACTATTTTAAAACCAGTTTTTTTTATTTATAAACATTAATACTACGTTGAATTTTAATTTTATAATACAATTAATATAAAGATCTTTATAGAAATTCTGTGCAGTATAGTAGAAAACTAAACTAGTGTGGTTTCATCCCTGTATAGGTAAATTAGTACAGTAAATATGAGCCACGTGATAGAAATTTTTAAGTTACTACTTGTATTTATTTTCTTAATTAATTACATGTGAGTAGTAAATTATAACAAACTTTATATTTAATAGGTAGTTTTCTTTTATTGATTGGAATCAATTCTTTCTAATTCCAATATAATAAAAATTGTAAAATAATGGTAATAAAAACAACAACTAATAAGTTATCCAAATCTGACAACGGTTCGAAATGGGGGAGATTCACGTAAAAGTCTCATTCTCGTCTTGAAAGTGATAAAAACTACTATTTTCTAACAGACGGAAGAAATTTAAATATGATCGGAAACAGATTGAATTTTAGCTGATAATACGAGTACATTACTTTATTTCATTGTTTCTTATACTACATACCTATCATTTCATTCTATGTATATTTTCAAAATATTAACATATACATATTTACTTTTACGAGAGAAAAACTCCATAAAATTAAATTAAAGGAAGCTACACCTTAAAAGCAACAAAACATTCTTACTCGAGACACATCTAAAATTCATCTACCGGTAAATTATTAAAAATTTTAGTAGCCAAAATTGAAAATATATTTTGAAAAGTAGTTGTCGAAAATCTTAATTCTAATATACCATACGTAGTTGCAACCCGTCTATGTTTCAATAGAATTAGACTAAATTCAACCCCTTTGAGTTTCAACTAGCCCATGTGCTAAAAATCTGATAATTTGTTTCCATGTAAAATGGGATTCACATTACGATAATTTGACGATAAGGTGGAATCACTGGAATGGATTAGGGAATGGATCGTAAAGCTGGAGTTTATTGTTCACTGCTCATTTCTCAAATTATAACTGATTGATCAATAAGAATTTATTTTCTTTGAACACAAGAAGGTAGATTGACTTAGAGAAAAAATTTCCAATGACTGATGGGAACACTGCTAATCCTGATAATCTATATATGTATTTTAATTCAATAACAAGTGACAACCTCTAGAAAAGCAGCTGTCAACAAATCAAACCTAACTGTACGATAACTTCGAATCAACAAGTACAAAATAATACTCATTGAAACTGCTAATTACGAAGAGTATATCAATAAGGCACGAGGAAATTGCTAAAATTATAATTGCCAGCCGAATAAGTAAGTGAATTAAGATGATATGGCATTAATTTATGATTTTAATCGGAAGGGTTTCTAAAAAAACGCAGATTTACTTTTAGTTTCACCAACTTATCATTAATTATAAAAATTAATTGAATTCTATTAATTTGAAACCGAATTTACCAAATGATTATTAAATAATAAGTTAAATAATAAATATCAGAGTTGATTAGTTGCAGAATAATTATCATTTGTAGTGTTTTTTTATTCGCTCCGGATAGCTGCTATCGAGAGCCGTCATATAAAAAATGGCTCCCGATAGCGCTCCGTATAAATAGGTAGAGCCAAATATTGTTTATATGAAGTTTTTGGTAAACAATTGAATTAAAAATGATAGTTTGATGTTAAATAAGTTTAGTTTACCAATAAATAGCGCGTCAAATTTAAATTTAGGCATAGAAAAATGACGGCTCTCGATAGCAGCTATCCGGAGCGAATAAAAAAACGCGGCTATTAACTACAATTTCCACAATTCCCGTTTGTTGTCAAAATTTCGTCGGCAATTTTGTGTTCAGTGCCGTCCATTTTGATACACGGAACCTAATAAAGCAATTAAACTGTATGTTTTAATAATTTTTATTTAGTGCCCTTAAATAACGTCTACATAACGTTATTTACATTTAAGATACATATATGTACAATATTCTATATCTGTTTACGTATAATTTAATTATATCCCACATTATTATAATGTAGTATATTAAATTTAATTAATTAATTATTGGTTTATTTAACTAATTTCTTAACCAGTTGTTTTATTGTTAAATGCAAGAATGTGGGTGACCAACAAAACTAATTACTTATTTAAAAATTTAATTAGAGGTCAACTAAACCAGTCAATAGGCCCGATTCTGCCTTCAAAAATTTTATGTTATGTTATGTTATTTTTGTTTTTTCAATACAAATTCTTATAGGAAGCCGGCAAATAAAATAATATAACATGAATTTTATCATTCCAGAATCGGGCCCAATATCTTTTGCTCCTCCGTTTCTTATCGCTATGACAGACAGAGAAGGGTTTTAACTGTGATTCAAAGCATCTTCACCAGGTCTTCGAACACTTTCTCTTTTTAGACCGCTACACACTCAATCTGGTTTATGGGGAATTATTAGAATGAATGCAACAGGTACTAGTGGGGATTTTTTTGAAAATAAAAAATCTGAACTCAATTCGTATTTTAAACAAATCCATAATTTTTTTCTATAGATAAAATTTGACTAAGTTGAGTTAAAAGATGAGTAAAATTAAAATAAAAGAATTATTCTAGATAGAATTAAAGTATGTACATAATTTGAATTTAAGAAAGTAATTATTTTCAATAAAAAAATTGAAAAAAGCTGGAAAATAATTTGAGATATAGTTTGAAAATTATTTATCTAACGGATGAAGTTGACCCGACATTAAAATTTAGTGTCATCAACTTAAATGAATAACGAATTTAAATATGTACCTCATTAATTAGTTTATTTATTTATTGTTTTCATTGCTATTTACAACAAAAATTGAATATTGGTTTCAATTGTGGTTCATTTCAAAAAATTGTAAAAAAAGGTACAATTACAAAGGTTTAAAAACTCGGACTAAACCTAAGATATTCAATGGCAAATGATAACATCCTTTATCCATTAAGCTCTGGAGCGAAAAAACTGAAAATGGTTTAAAGCAAATTATTATTGGCTTATTAGAGGAGTGTTTAGTTAAATTATTAGTTGATATTATTCTCCTTGCCAAGCTTGTAAGATAAAATTATGTTAAACCGTTGACAAGCTTATAATTAAATAATGTATTGTAGTATGTAATAAAATTTCATCTTAAATTATAAATTTTACAAAATAATCTTGAAATGTTTTTATCATTTACAAAACCATTTTAGCAAATAAACTTGAACTAAAAAAACCGCAAATATAGATATTTTCAATGAATCACTTCAAAATTTTAATGTACTGTAATTACCTATTTAAATGTTATGGCGTAAAATGACGTAAAATTAACACACCCGAAATAAACATTGGAATATGATTGGGACTTACCGTTCGGTGGTTGGTTCCGCGCATATTAAAGGTTGTCTAAGTTCTATAATTTGTCCATTCTTTTCTTTTAATTGACCACATCTATCCACATAAAATTGTACAAGTTCTGATAGGGTGGCAAATTTTTCACCTAAAATAGAGGTAAAAAGAAATTGTTTAGTTTTATATGACCATGAATTGTATGGCGCACGATTCGTGACATTGAATTTAAAATATCTTACTGACCCCCAAATAAATCTAAAAAATCTCCATTATTTTGTATCTTAATATGTGTCACTTCAGTACCCCGTCGAACTGATAACGTAAAGGCACCAGGATTGGATGAAGACATTCGTGCTAAGAACGATCCATCATATCCGTATTCCAATAATAGTTGTTCGGCTTCCAAACCAGATATTGACGGATGAAACCATCTGTAAAAAAAAAAGGAAATACATACACGATTCTTATATGAATTCCAATTTGATGACTAATTTAATTGCATTAATTACACAAAACCGAAATTCAAACAATTTAAATTAAAATGTATTTTATTATTTTAAATTTTATTAAACCATACGTTATATAAGATTTTCGCATTTAAAATGACACTAAACTGGTGATAAATTCAAGTGTAAATTCTGTACAAGAAAACTTTAACAAAAACACTAATACCTGAGATGGAAAATCAAGGCCGAACAAATTTACATTCAAATAAGAATTTACAACAAAAAAAATAAAATAAAAATTCCCATGCCTCTCAACCCTCGCGTTTCATAGAAATGATTATGCATTTGTAAATAAAGATATATAATTATAAAAATATTAATCACTATTTTTTTATTACTTTTTAGTCATATAAAATAAGAAAATACACAATTACAATAAAATAAATTTTCTTTCTTTTACAAAACACCCAAAAAAAAATCAAAATCAATATTTTCATTTTTTTTTTTTGTACATATTCAAATCGGTATTACCTTCTGGATGACATATTTTAAAAATTCAACAGTAGTATCTTAAATTTAATTAGTTATTGAAAATTTGTGTTAATTTATTAAAATTGTTTATTTTAATAATTTAATTTGTCTAAAATAATAAAATGTAAAAAAAAAATTCAATTGACTTTTTATATTTCAATGAATTTTGACAACTGTCACCGTTTCACCAATATAATTCCGCCATAACTATAATTATTTTTTACAGGGATGGGTGAAATGTGGTGAATTAAATTTGAGTTTTTATGGTAAGTTTGAATTATATGAGGTGAGATTATAAATCAAATATGTAACGGATTTATATGAAATATGCAGGTAATTCAATATGGCAAAAAAAAAAAAAAAGATAGAGAAAAGCCTTGACAAAAAGTGCGGTTATGAAAGTTAATTCATTTTTCCGGAAAATATTTGTTATATTTTTTTTTTTGCAGTGGAAATACTTTCAACAAAAATGACCAAACCCTCGACAGACACAAACTATAGGGTGTCCCATTAAGCTGTCACTTGTGAACATTGAGGCTTAGTCATATAGAATTAAACGGACACGCAAGGTTTAGAAATTGTGAAAATCCACAGTTGTCCATAACATCCACAAATCCAAATCGTGTTATCTCGTGCCACGGCGGTTTGAATTGCCCACCAAGATCATGCGATTATGCCAATAATAAAAGAACAATCGGAATGGAAAGACGAGATTCGGCGCACGGTTGATGGAATTGAGCCGGCACTATGCCAAAATGTCATAGAAAATTTTTTCAAAAGGACCAACGAGTGCCTTCAGTCACGAGGCGGCCATTTATCAGATATTGTGTTCCATATTTAACCTCCATGTACCAGCACAATAGATCTTTTAGGTCGCGGTGCGAGGTGGCTTATCGCCCACATGGCCCTTCAATCAATAATAATAACATCCATCATGTATTTTTGTCAAAATCTAGAGTTTTACTTAAATTGAGGTTATGTTTTATTACTGTCACAAAAATTCGGATTTGCTCACAAATGATGTAGCTAACTAAACAATTCTGTGTTTATTATCCTGTGACTAAACTCTCACCTTACGCCGGTAGCATTAAATTTGACAGGATTAAAAATTTGTTTTTAGAACGCGATCACCTATTCTTCAGCAGTATTTTGTTTATAATATGGCGGTTGACAGAGTTGAGTTCATATCTGACTTGGGTGTAATCTTCTCTTCTGGTCATTCCTTTATAAAACATATTGATTCTATTATTGCGAAGGTTAACATTATGTTAGGCTTCATTAAGCGCAATTGTAAAGACTTTTGTGAGCCGCTCACACTAAAATCTTTATGTGTCCTTTGTTCGGTCTATTCTTGAATTCGCTTCTCAGGTCTGGTCACCATTTTATCAGAGCCATTCAGATAGAATTGAAAGCGTTCAGAAGGAATTTGTACTATACGCCTTTCGTAGCGTTCCTTCTAAACGAGTGAATAACTATGTTCTTCTACCTTATAAAGATCGCTGTAATTAGACGTAACAACGGCTATCTTTTCTTGGCCTTTCACACGAATTGATTGTAATGAAATACTTACGCGTTTTAATTTTTACGCCCCTACGCGTTGTTTGCGGCGAGGAGATGGTTTCTTACATATAGATTCTGTTAATACAAACTACACACATTCTGAACCAGTCTTGAAAATGTGGCAAATTTTTAACTGTGTTTTTGAAATTTTTGATTTTAATATGTCAAAAAATTCATATTTTTGTTACATTAATGCATGTATGTATTTTATTAATACATATTTTTGTATTGCATTATAATTCTTAATTACCGATTGTACGAAATATATTGTACGAATGAAAATAGTAGGTTTAACAAGTTCGCCACTCAGTGTCACATATATGTATGTGACATGCTAGTTTTACCAGAAACTCGTGTCACACATTTGTGACACAAATTATATGAAATTTATTTAGGATAACATTGCAGTAGTTCTTGTTACGATTATTTGCTATATGGATGAATTTCTAGGAGTTTCTATCACTTATTTGTGTCGAGTAGTTTCACTGGAAGCTTAGCCGTTAGAGAGATTTTCACATTAATATTTTAATACGTGAGTTTTTCCTGAACACCATAAAAATTGCTTGAGTTGCGAACGTGTTAATAAATAAATAAAAATAATAAAGCAATGCGTGATCTCGAAAATACATAGTTTTAATTTTTGTTTTCTCTTTGGCTCTTTCGCATTGCTTTTTCCATATTTCTCTCTTTCTCTCTCTTCCTTGCCTCGCTGACAAATTTCATGCGAGCTGCTTTTGTACTGAACGGTGTACATACCAACATTACAATTGTATTCCAATCAAAAATCCAAGAAGAGCTCCAGTCAAAATGTTTTGACTTGAATGCCGTTTTAGTTTTTTGATTGAACCGCCTAAAGGCATTTCAGCCTAAAAAATTTTTGACGGAGTTACCTTCTAAATTTTGATTGAACTGCTTTTGACAGTGGCCCAACTTCTAGGTCTACAAAGAAATTTTAATCAACAAAAAAACAAACAAAAGGTATTCCCAGTACTGTACTAAGGTAATGGTAGAACGGGCAACCGCTCCGGAATCCTTACTTTTAAGGGCCCCAGAATCTAAGCCGTGAGAAATAGGAAAAGTCGACGGATTGTGAATTATCCATTTCAAATTCTTTATTACCTATTTGAAAATTATTTACGATCAATTACCTGACCAATTCAAGGCATTATTGAATTTTCCAGCAAAGGAAAAAGAAAAATTGTTTGATAATTGGTTAAATAATAATACTTGGCTCTCTTTTATAAATTATAATACTTGGCTCTGCTTAATTAGTTTGTTACTTGAGCCGATTACCCTTGTTTTTGGTTCCTACTTTCAAGCCGAGTTCCTTGAATTCGTAATTTTTATCTCTTTGCTTTTTTCAGCAATCTTAACCCGCTAAGCCCACTGACAAACGAAAAGAAAAACCAGGGGGGCCTTTTTTGGAATTCGATTCGAACGTGATCGAGCCTTCGATGTATAAGATTCATATTTGATTTAAATAAGAAACGAATGAATCTGATTCTATTCAAATATGAACTTAATACATCAAAGACTCGATCACGTTCGAATCGAATTCCCAAATAGCCCCCCGATTTAGTTTTTTTGACATACTTCCAAAATGAATGCTTTATTTTATATAAAAATCTTCGGGTTCCTGACCGAATGTACCAAAAAAATTCTTTTTCAAAACCAAATTTAATTCGCTGAAAAAATGAAAATTTAATTTTTTCTGTTCTAAACCTCCATTAAATTTTCATTTCCTCAGCTAATTAAATACTTTTTGCTTCATAGTTGAACAGTGGGTTATTCTTATTTGGCGTTTTAGCTTTGAATTTGGGTCGAAAAAACTCGTGTTATTTCCAATAAAATATCTATGAAAAAAATCCGATTGCTTCCATTCAGATTTACCAATCTAGAGAACTCGATTCTCCAAAGAGCAACAAATTGTCTGGGTCACGTTGAACTATTTAATTAAACCTTTTTACTACTTAATTTTAATTTTATTATTTTCTTTAAATTTCCTAAATAAAACTATTATTAATTTTGTTTAAGTCCATTTTAATTTGTTACATACTTAATTTAATCAAAATTTGAAGACATTCGGTACTTTCAAGAATTCAGTCGGCTGCGCAGATGTTGCAGCATTGCGAATGCAAATATAAATTTACAAATTGCAAAGATTACAATTTCCGCTCATATAAAGCATTTTCTTAAGTCCATCTCCCGAAATCAGATAATTTTTCCTATCTAAGCGAGACTGGAAAGTAAAAAGAAACAAGTTTTTAACTAAAAACGTCGTAAAGCAAATTTCTGTGTTAAAATAAGATTGGATTGTTCATAGGCACAAGAAGCATTTTTAAGAGCCCAGGGGAAATTTTACCCAGGGGGGGGGGCGAAATTGTATGGTTAATGGAAAATGCCACAGTTTCGTTCGCGTCATTATGGAAGGGCAGGTGGCTTCATTATTTACAGCACCCTATTTTTTAAATATTCATTTACTTCGGTTCTCCGTTCCAAAAGGAGAAAGTTCCGTTAAGAATCAAAATTTTAGAATTTGAAAATTTTTACAAATTTGTTTTTCGTGGCTTTCAATCGGAGATATGTAGATAAATCGATTTTTTCTTGACTTGACACCAATAAAGAAAATCGTCTGAGATTATATAGAAACAGTAGAAAGTCAAAACAACTAGAAATAAATTCCGCCGGGTTCGAACCGAATTATGGACGGGACAAGGGAAGAATTTTTTAAATTACTCGTATCTGATTACAATCGCTATTCGAAGGCAGTATTATGGATCTACCGATGTGCGGAGATGAACTACGTAAAATGTACATACAGCCGTGCATAGAAAAAGACACAAGCGCCAAAAGTCGAAAAATGTGTTAGGGTCATATTTGGATTCTGCAAACAAATATCTACTTGTCTGCTTTTTTAAAATGCCAAATATTCTTTAAGAAATATCATAAAATCACGTTATTTAGTAGTTAAATTTCATAGTAAGACATGGCAAACAAAAGCAGAAAAATTTAAATTACTCAAAACTACAAAAAGGGAAATATGACTTGTTTTCTTAGCACGGCAGTATAGCTACTAGCATTCTTAGAAATAATTGAGAGTCCCTCGAGTCAGGATTGCAGATTTGTACAAATAAATCTCTGGTTTATGTTTCGATGAGTAACGATGGCTACAAATACCACGACTATTTGAATTTTGATATGAATCAGCCAGATTCCTTAATTAACATGTGACAACCTGACTCAATTTTAATTTTTTCGTAAACAATTATTACATTTCGTCATTGAAAATTTCATCAGAAATTTTGGTGTTTGTATTAAAAACATTTATCTGTGGGATCAGGGGAGATAAGATTATAAATAGGATTTACAAACGCTCGCTGTATCTTCTTTATGACGTAATTCCAATAAGAAAAATAATCGAATTAGAAATTGTGACAATTTGAATGCGCACTTGAAGAAAACAACAAAAATAATACGTCACAGATTTTCATGGTCATTGCACACTTTTCATTTTAGCATAACCTACAAATAATTTGCATTTCCCCAAAGATTCCATTAATTTGATCGGGCAATGTCAGAAATTTTGGAGGTTATGAAAAATGTTGTAAAAAGTATGATTGAAATAATTCTTATGAATAAATAAAAACTAAAAAATATTTATTTACAAATAATTAACACACAAATATTATACATCTACAACGTAATTTTATTAATTTTCCTGATCAACTGACAATTTAGTTAAATTTCACTCCGAGTAGCAAGTTTGCCAAGTATTTATTAGACTAAATGATTTTGCACTTTGCACTGTCTAATTGCCTCATTAAATCCCTCGCACAATGAGAGATCCGATTGTGTTTGTGCACAATGTAAAAATTGTTGCAATTCATTTGAACATGGTCCACCTCCCGTTTGGGAAGACTGTTGTTGTTGTTGCATGGGTTGTTGAGTTGCGTCCGATGGTGCTGCAGCGGCCGAATCGTTTCCACCGCCACTAAACATTCCCGTCAAGGCGTGACCCATGGTATGTCCAACTGCTGAACCAATCGCAACCCCACCGGCTGTAGCTGCCATTTGTCCCATCAACGATGGTCCTTGCGATGTTGCTGCGGGTGCACCAACGGCCGATGGTGGTGCAGCGACGGGACTTACAGCCCGTTTCGGAGCGGCATAAGTAGGCGCAGCTCTAAAAATAAAATGAAAGCATTTTTTTTTGTAACATCATGGCTGACCCAATCATTTTATTACATAATCTTAATATTTTTACTAATCAAAATAATGTTTTAATTATCACTTCTTACCGTCGTGGAGCTGGTGGCGGGCTTGCTGACCTTCCTCGTCGTGGCATGATGTTTTAAGTTATTTTCTTGGTTCTCAAAAATATCACAAAATTTAATATATTAAACTTCACTATTATCAACGGGGTTTTTCGTCGAGTATTAAATTGGAGAGATATGGTTTTATTTTTATTTGCGTATAACCCTAGATATTAATAAATAAACTGACTTAATTTTTTACTGTCACCACATATAAGTAGTTTATAAATCTTGTATATTCTAGAAAACTAGAAATCGTCCAACGAAATGACAGCTAGTTAAGAAAATTCTACGAAAAAAGAGGAAAAACAAGAAAACTATTTCGAATAATATTTTGGTTAATGTGGCGGTATATAGATGGCTTGTACAGTTTTACATTCCACAATATAATTTCCTCAATAGATGGCACAAGTAATGTCGAAACCCCCCACAGACACAATCCTGTTGCCGCATGCCAAAAGACCGTTTTCGACACGTACTTAGGCCCTTTCCGAAAGTTATACTTATTTATTGAATACGTTTATGCTCAGAGTCGAGTCATCTTTTAGTTAACTTTGGATCATCTTGTAGTTATCTTTTTTAGCGTTTATACTGCAGAGTCAAATCGTAGTCGAGTCGAAACTAGGTTGAAGCCGAGTCAGAAACGTCAAAAAAAAATCATTTACTATCGTATGTTTATATGTTTTTCTTGTATTATTTTCTGAATTTTATAAAAATAAAATAACAAAGTTTTATTGCCACACAAAAAACGAAGATTCGCACACGAATTAAGAAATCAAAATGGTGTCTTTTTATTACTATTTTTTTGTTGTTTTTATTTTTCGACTCGACTCCGTTTATAGTGAAGGTTTTTAGAGTTAACTCGACTCGACCCTAGAAATTTTTTAGGTCGAGTCGAGTTAACTACAAGATGACTCGACTCCGTTTATAGTAAAAGTTAACCTAGGTTCAAGCCAGGTTGAACCCTAAGCATAAACGTACTCATTTAGACCTACTTATTTAAATAAGTATGTTGGCGAGGTAACTTAAAATAAGTATGTTCTTATTAGAAAAAAAAAATCTTAAACGGAAACCAAACTTCTGTTAATTTCATTACATACATATTGTGATATTATGTAGTAATTAAGTTTTATAAAAAATTTAATTAAAAAAATTATTTTATAGTTACAAAATAGTCAAAATAAAAAATAAGTATGTGAAATCAATTCGGATGATTTTACATATTTATTTAAGATGGCGGCAAATAAGTATGTCTAAATAAATAAGTATAACTTTCGGAAAGGGCCTAAAAAGACAAATTTTTTCCATCCCTCTTGTGTGTTATTCTAAAAAAGTTACTAAAAATAATACAACAACAAAAATATTTAGTAACTTTTTAGAAAATCAGACAAGCGAGATGGAAAAATTTATCTTTTTAGCGTAGAATGCGTGTCGAAAAACCTGAAGTCTTTAGCTGTAATGTGTCAAGTTGAAATTACCTAATCTCGTTTTATTTGAGGATTAGTGACTAATCGAGATTAGTGCACTAATCCTTTAAAATTTTGAAGTCTATCTCGTATCGGGTTTAGTGAAGATCAAGTGGCGCTAGTTTTACGATAGAAGTTATAAAAATCAATGACATCTTAAACAATTTGCGCTGAATAAATTTTGAGGTTATGTTTATGAAAACCAAATCTAATGTGTTTTAATGTATAAATCTTAGAAATATTGAATTAAAAAATGAATCCAGCTAATTTACTAGTTTATATTTCAGGGAATCACCATCATAGTATTTTACTTCTCTGCCTAGAAAAGTAATCGCTAATCTGTCAACGCAAATGGATTTGTGCTGGATTAGCAAATCTTGTTTCATTTTTATCGCGCTTAGCTAATTGCTAGTCTGTCAAGGATATTACTTTGGTAACTGGAATAGTAATTGGTATAAAAATAGTAGAAATGCAAATTATGCTCAAAATAAAAACCGAAAATAATTTTTTTTACTTTTATCATCTGTTATCATCTGCGTGATAGCCAATAATTATTCCATCACAACAAAGTCATCAATCTTACAAAGTAACCCTATTAATTAGTAAAGTAACTTAATACCGAGCAAACGGTGCAGTGGTTAAAGCTGCGGCGTTTGGATCGGGAGGTACCGGGTTCGAATCCCGATAGGGGCGGGATGCAAATGGGGTTTTTCATCATCTGATTACGATCGGTGATGACGATGAACACAACTATGACCCCCTGTTGAGAGTGCAGAATCCATGGGCCGACCCACCTTTCATGTCAGCACTATAGGTTGCCATGAAGCAATGCAATGTGCAGGTGGTTTATACAAAGCGGGTCTATAGCCGTACGTCCTCGATTTGGCTACTACTGCGTAAAGTAGGACGGTAAAATTAACTGCGAAAGTTGGGAGTGCTCACCCCAGAAAAGATTGCATAGATTAAAAAAAAAAAAAAAGTAACTTAATCTTTATTATACGATTGATTGTTTATTCGACGAAACGGAACTAGTAAAAACAAAATACCTAACTATAACTCTCTCAACTATACAGAAGGCAACTATCCACCATACCATAGTCGGTTTACCGCATTCATAAAAAACCATAGAGTTATAAGACCATAAAGGAGAAACAACGTTTTTTTCCATATAAAATCTTCTATTTCAAGCGTGCACAGTTGGAGAGAGATGGTTATATGTATATGGTTGGCTACAAATAATATACGGTACTCTTTCTTTTATGTAAACAAACCATTTAGTTTTTATTCTTGTTATAAAGTGAATAGTGATTGTGCGTAGTTTCGTGAAAATTAAAATTTTTCAAATAAAACAAAACAATAAAAAAAAATTAATATGATTAATTATTATTTGTACTAAACTATTAAAAAAATTTATGACAAAATGAAGTTTATAATCAGAAAATGTCGTGGCAATACTCGCAACAAATTACCTTGAATTTCTTTTCATCGATATGTTTTATTCTGGTTTATATTTAACGAAATTAAAATTGCGATGTTACTATTATAATTTTTGTTTAATTATTTTTACCAGGTCCGCACTAAAAGTGTAAAATAACGACGCGTTTTTAGAAAAGTTATTTTTAATAATACAATTAATTTTATTAAAAAATTTAATTAAATAATAATTATCCTTGTATTTGCAACTAAAATAAGCACATTTCTGAAACTTTAATTGTTTTATTTTAAGCAACCCACTTCGTTCCAATACAGTGAATAAAATTCTAAATACGATCCTGATCTATTTTAGTCTTTCTCTTTTTCGCACATAATTTTCGATGCTTGACGTTTGTTTATTTCTCCTCTATAGTCTTATAACTCTTTAATTACCATTTACTATTACTACGTTTCCATGAACCGAGTTAATTTAGGTTTCGGTTTCGTTGAGTTAAAAACACGGCGACGTTAACCCGCATCGTTTAAATGAACAATTTGCTTTTCTTTAAAAATTTAAAATAAAATCTTACATTCGTCGTCATTCCAATACCCGCGAGACAACATTTTGCTGTAATAGATGAATGTTAACTAAATTACGCATTAAACAAATTTAAAAATAATTGGCATTTAGAATCTAACCCAACCACAATTGTTTCGTTGAGTTTATTTGGGTTAACGAAACTCTGCCCTAATTTGCGTTTCCATGCATATAAACCTGAGTTAACCTAGGTTAACTCTATCATGGAAATATGGTACATGTTTTCATGATAGAGTTAACCTAGGCTCAACTCGTTATATGTGCATGGAAACGCATATTAGGGTAGAGTTTCGTTACATCCAAAAAAACTCGACGAATCTTGTGCGTTTGCGTTAGATTCTATTCGTCTACTTAGCATTTTCTAAAATTATAAATGGCGCTTCGCATATTATAAAATATATTTACTTAAAAAATACTCAAAAATGTCGTTGTCAACGTTATGCGACGTTTTGTTCAACCTATAGTTTTATTTTTATATTCTATCAAAATATTTTTCTTTATCTTTTACCATGTTTCCATGATAGAGTTACCCTAGGTTCAACTCGGTATGTGCATGGAAACGCAAATTAGGGTAGAGTTTCGTTAAATCCAAATAAACTCGACGAATCTTTACCATATTTCCATGAACCGAGTTAATGTAGGTTTCGGTTTCGTTGAGTTAAAAACACGGCGACGTTAACCCTTATCGTTTCCATGAACAATTTACTTTTCTTTCAAAATTGAAAATAAAACCTTACAATCGTCGTCATTCCAATACTCGCGAGACAATATTTTGCTGTAATGGATGAATGTTAACTAAATTACGCATTAAAAAAATTTAAAAAGAATTGATATTTAGAATCTAACCCAACCACATTTGTTTCGTTGAGTTTATTTGGGTTTAACGAAACTATACCCTAATTTGCGTGTCCATTACTACGTTTCCATGACAGAGTTAACCCGGTTTAAGAGTTTCGTTGAGTTAATAACATGGCCGCGCTAATCCATATTGTTTCCATGCAATTATAAATTCTAGTGTAATTTGACATTTCACAACAATTTAAAGTCACTTTTGGAAATTTTATTTGTATGGTGGAAATTTTTCAATTTAACATTTATTGTGATTTTTATGATTTATAAAGTATTATGGAGAGAAAAGAATACTCGCAATTCCATTTTGAATTGGTATAATTGTTTTTTTCGCTTTTGACAGATAGAATCCCTTCTGACCCTACTACTTTCGTTGAGTTAAGTTGGATTAAGAAACTTAACGAAGATCCTAAACTCGACATGTTTCCATGATAAGATAATCCACGTTAATCCCGGTTAATTCCATCATGGAAACGTAGTACATGCATACAAACCTGAGTTAACTTAGGTTAACTCTAACATGGAAACATGGTACTTGTGCGTTTGAGTTACCCGGCTAATCCACCTGACATAAAAATTACCATTACAATTACCATATGTCTGGTAACAAAAATATAAAAAATGGCGTCGGGTGACGGTTAGAAATCATTTGCGTTTTGATATTTTAAATAAATTGCGCAAAAATTGTTGCAAAAAAAGATCGTCACACGTATATGTATTTTAATGATATTTTTTTGGCTGCCACATTTTTAAGTATGTATTTAAAATATCTCACAAAAAAGTTTTTTTTGTGGAACAAAAAAATTTTGTAAAAAGTTTCTAACTACAAATTAGAAAACTTCCATTCAAAACTGGTAGCCATGTTTTTGAATCCAGCCAAGAAATGTAAAATTTTGGTATACAATCAAGTTATGCCTTCTTGGCAGCAAATGATTGTATGACATTTGGCAAGTCGTTGCAATTTCGTGTCTCCACTGCCAACTGTTCGAATTTTAATGGTATAACTCGATGTTAATTGCAGGTGGAGAGTAGATGTTAGATTCTACCTGTCAAACATTTTTACAATTATAAATGGCGCTTCGCATATTATTAACCTTATGATGTTATGATTGTTAACCTTATGACGATATATCAAAGCGAAATAAAAATTTTGTTTTTGTTCTACCGAAATATTTTTCTTTATCTTTAAATCCTTCATGCAAACGGTATGGGTTAGCGCCGCTATATTTTCAACTCAACGAACCCTAAACCTATTTGAACTTGGTACATGGAAACATGGTAGAAGATTCGTCGAGTTTATTTGGATTTAACGAAACTCTACTCTAATAAGCGTATCCATGCACATAAACCGAGTTGAGGGGAGTTTGAGGTTAACTCTACACAACAATATTCAATGTATTAAACTAATCTCTATTGTAAATGTTCGTATTGAAATACAAACGATTCTATATATGTGTCTTCTAGTTCGAGTTTCGCCCGATTTAACAAATTAACCATTTGCTTTACATCGCCATAATCTCTGTGGAACTTGATATAATCGATCCATATATCAATCTTTGTTTTACCAAATACGTTTAGAGCAGAATTATAGCAGTTTATAGTCTCGACGAAACTTCTAACCTTATTTTCCTCCTCGTTTAATATTGAGTTAGTCACTTGTTGCTTATTAATTTCCAACATTTTCTTATACAATGCATATGGCGCCGATTTAAATTTTTCGATAAGCTTATAAAATATTTCTCGTGCATATTCAATATTACGAATGAACGATATCCACTCAAGATATTCAACTTGAAAATGTGATGATATTGGCTCGGGTTGATTTATTGCTTCAACAAACAAATTTTCCATTTTCTTTTCATTTTCTATCGATGTTATTATTAACAGATATTCTTTGTATAATTTCCATAACGGGAGACTTGCGGAAGTACCACAGGCTTTTATGGCTGCATCAAATTGTTCTCGAACTTTTCTTTCATTATTTTGCGCAATAAAATATTTTAGATACATTGACCAAAGTACAACAGAAGTTGAGTGGATGGTTGTTGCTCGGTTTAACACTGAGGGCAAAAAGTGAATCGGCGATTCATTTGTATCAGGCGTACGTTTTAACTGATCAATGTATCGAATATATTGCACTTCAGTAAGAATTGAAATATTATGTGCCGATTTGTAAGCCATCAATAAACGAGAATTTTTTAATTTGGACGGGTAATCTTTATTTAGATCAATCATTGCGTCGATGAAATAGGCCCACATTTTTGGCGTTTTTATCTGAAATAGTTTCAAATTGTATTTAAATACATAATTAACTTAATTTAAAATTATATTTATATGTTATTAGAACGCTTGAGTTCGATGTCGAATCTTCTTCAGATTGGTTTATATCTTCTAAACAAACAGGCACGTTTACATCACGGAAATCAATTCAAATAGTTCGACGTAATAATATTTCAAGTATTAGTAATGGCCATTTAGTTAATTCAGATAAAAATAATCCAATTTCCGGGCATTTAAATAATAACCGCATGCAAGATTTAAATCTAGCATCTGATCATGTTCCCAATTTTAAACAAAATCAAATTCCGCCGTATAATTCGTTCCACATTTTGGTTAAAATATACCGTCAATCTCGTTTCCAAATTCAAACAATCAATTCCGCTACTAACTACACAACCAAGTCTTTTGGTGTTACCATGAGCGTAATCAGTTGTCTCTCCGGGAGCGACTTAAGACTGCGATTATCGAAAGCTTTCAGGATCGTCGAACAGATGACGATATAATTTGGTTAATCGATTCGAGAAAACAAAAAGTAGGTAAATCGTTTACTGAATTTTATAATGACATCCTGGCACTAACTCTGAGATTTCGTGTCTCTATTCCTGATTTCCTTGCTGATCAAGATATTGAGCTAATCAGTACCTTGGTTACAAGATGTGTGACACTTGAGGATACTTGAAAACGTCATAACTATGTTCCTAACAAATGGCGCAAACCTCAACAATATGTCAGCGAAATATCAGGATCTGGAGTAGAATATACCAATATGACTCCTGCTAATGCTTTTATAAAGAAAAATTTTGTTCCGTATAATAATCGCAATCTGTCGGTTCCTAATGATACCAAAATTTTAATTATTCGTTTCACCAAAATTTAACTTCATTTCAGAATGTAAATTCTTCTTAAATATAAATCAACAAGAACATTATAATTGCTGGAATTGTTTTGATAAAGGGCACAGTTTCGTTAAATGATTAAAGACCCAAAGATTGTTTTGTCACGGATGAGGTAAAGATGGAGTTTCCAAAATGAATTGTGAGAAGTGTTGTTCGTCGGGAAATGGTAACTCGAGGACTCAAGCAGCTGCCATGGGCCGCAGCAAACATACCCGTTCTGGGTATTAATGGAAAACCATATAAAGGATTAATGGATAGTGGTGCATCTATAACTGCACTTTAAGTTTAAGTTTAAGGTGTTCACCTGCAACATTAGTTCGAAGATCAACTGGTAAGGTCCGTACTTGTTCGGGACGTGTATCCGTTCCCCATAATGGACGAGCTCATCGGCCGATTGGAGGAAACAAGATGGATCTCAAATCTCGACTTGAAGAATGGTTTTTGGCAAATCCCGTTGGATGAGGAGTCTCGAGATAAGACTGAGTTTACCGTTCTCGATCATCCTTTGTATAATTTTAGAGTTATGCCATTTGGTCTTTGTAACGCACCTTTGTAACGAATGATCTTTTAACGCTCAGGACATTTGTTGAATATGTAGATTTACTATCCCTTGCTGCCAAAAAATCGTCTGATGCTGATTTTTCAGTTAACATAGAAAAAAGCCACTTCCCCCTCAAATGTATCAACTACCTTGGACACGTAGTTGGAGACCGAACCCTGTCCACAAATCCCGATAAGGTGAAACCCATAACTGAATTCCCAAGTCCAACCAGTCACAAGAAACTTCGTCGCTTCTTGGGAATCCCTGGATGATACAGGCATTTCATTCCTTATTTTACTTCAATCGTTGGTTCTCTAACTCATCTCACCAAAAAGAACTCGAAATTTGTCATACAATCATACCATCGTACCATAGTCACCTCGAATCATCACACCATCATACTATCATAACATGGCAAAGATGATACATCTTACCATAAACCCACCATGCCTTCATACCATCATATCATCGTAACATCGTACCATTGTACCACCATACCATCATATAATAATACTATTATACTATCAGGCCATGATATCATTCATCATACCATTCAACTTTCATACCATTATACGGTCATACCATCATAAAATCATTACCATTATACTACCGTACCAGCATTCTAGAATATTTACCGTTACACCTTCATACGTATTGTGATATATGCAATCATAGCATCACACAATCATACCATTACACCATTCCATCATACAACTACACCATCATAACATCACAATATCAGACCATCATATATACCATCTTACCAAGATACCATCAAACCATCATATCGTCGTACCATCATAGCGTCATAACATCATACAGTCATATTGTTATGCCATCGTACCATCATAACATCTTACCGTCATAAATTGTTCAACTGCTCACTAAACCCTAATCCAACCCCAACTCAACCCCAATTCAACCCGCGAATGGAATCTAACTCAACCCTCAACTCAATCGCAAACTCTAAGCCAAACTCAATCCTCAAACCGGCAATCCTCAATCCTCAAACTGTTTACTATATCCTAATCCAACCCCAACGCAACTCCAACTCAATTTCAACTCAACCCACAAATTGACCCCTATCTTAACCTTCAACTCAACCCCAAACTGAATGTTCAAACCAGCATATATAAAAAATTGGTAAATATTTATATAACCAAGTGTTTTGGGACAATTCGTATGGCAGGTACCCGACTCTATTTACGTGCAGGTTCCAAAAGCTTTTCAAATCTCCGCCTTAACCATAGAAATAGACCATCGAAAAATTCCAAATCGGACAAGCCGTTCTCGAGATACCATGGGTACAGACATCTAGAAATCCGCAGACATCCAGACGGATGGACGAATATTATTCTTTTTGATTTTCAGGCGCATGGACTTTCAAAACGTCGAGAAAAGTGGGTTTGAACCAACCAAATTTTTCGTCATTTTTGACAGGATTTCAATACTTTGGTCTTAGAAGTAATACATGCGAAATGATTTATGGCCTTCTGTTTTCAGTTAAATGAAGGACATATGAAGATGGTATACCTAATGGGATAGACAAACTCTATAACTGAAAAATTCGCTAAATTCAGCACTTCAGCCGAATGGCCCAATTTAATAATAAATTATAACCGTAACTTAATAAACATATAAAATATTTTCACTTACAATTTGTGTTGCTTTGTAATAAATTTTGGTACACAATTCGATCCGTTTTTGCAATTTGAACTTCGTTTGTGGAACTCTTATTACATTCGGATTATTTATCGATTCGGCAATATTGCTACTATCGCTATTAACTGATTCACCATCAATAATCCTAAATGCATCGTTTACATGATATCCTTTTAATTCCCTCTGTGCTAATGTATGCCACATCAATTCTTCACCAGGGAAAAAATTCGTTAAATTGCGCACAATTTCATTCTGTACAGTATACGAAAATGCGTAACTCTCCATAATTTCGAGCAGATCGATGAAAAATTGTAAATCAAATATAAACAATTTGCAATGATTGTAAATTCGATAAATTTCTTTAAGTAGCGCTTCCGTCTCGTTAGTTTTACTTTGATTCACTAGAGTTTCCAGTTCAGCTTTCATAAAAGCTTTATATATTTCCTTGGAAGCTGGGAGTCTTGAAAGAGCATCGATAAACAAGGCTCTACCTTTCTCAGGATTTTTCAATTCTTCATATTCCCATTGTGCAGCGGTAATCCAAGCCTGCGGATTTCTACCATGTAATTGAACAAATTTGTACACAAAAGGCGTGACTTTTGATATTTGCTTGGAAAATTTACAAAAGTTAAAAAATTTCTCGTATATTTGTTCTTCAGTGGGAAAGAACATTAAAGATTCTTGGTACAATTTATATATTTTTCTTGTTATAAATTTTTCGGCCTTCGTTTTAATCGCTGTTAATAATTCGTTGTGGCATTTAGCTGCGATAAGATGAAGTAGTTCCGTCTCAAAGGCGATTTGTTCTAGATAAGATGTTGAATTGCTCGTATTGTTCGATTTGGCAGCATCAAAATCTTTTCTAGTTTTATGAATATTCCTTTAAATAATAAAAATAATTAGTTTGAATTGATGGGTGGTAGATTCAAATAAATGGATATCAGGAGTTTAGAGATTGGATTAAGGAAAGAAGAAACAAAGTTTTTCTATTTTGTCATAAAATTAGGATTGTTACTCCAGATTCTTCATTTTCGTGAACATTGTCACATGGGTGACAACTGAAAGCGGAAGTTTTTGAAACCTAGAAATTCTTTCTATTTTAAAAAATTAGGTCTATATCCGACTCCTCGGACGATACTTTTCCCATAAAGCGTCATCTTTTAATAACTTTCCGTTATTTTAAGCTGGGGAAACCTTAAATGATTCCCAAGGTTTTCCTAAATTTGGACACCTCTTTTCCCAATATCACAATTGGGCACGACAGTAAAGTCCCTTACCCCAAGGCTCCAAACCACACACTCACAATTTATTACACATTACTTATAGAATTGTAACGTGTTAGAAATTTACATCGCGTTCTCCATTTTTTATCAATCTAACCTATAAGAAGTTTTGTTCCGACAGTTTCCTCATACAGCTCTGCTATTTCTACAATGTTCAACATTTCCTTTCTAAATTGGCAGATAATTCTTTACTCAGAGCTTTAGATTCAGAATTAACAAGAATTCTTTCTTCGACCGTTACCCTAACCTCATTCCGCTTTTCATGTAATATTCAAAATATAATACTAGCAGTTTTCACTTGTAATGCAACTTTTAGTTAAACAGCCTATTTATCATTGTCGTGTCACGTCGTTTTTCATTCCTATAGTCACGTCACATCAATTTTGCCATTCTCTTAGTCATATGCTACGCCTAAAGTCATTTTATACGACAGATGTCACTTGAATTTTGTAAATGACGGTCGACTACAACAAAATGGAAGGGTGAAATTTTAGTCCTAATATTTTTTTTAAACATTTTTAATTGTGTAATTTTGTACATTTGTTTAAATAAGTTGTTGTATAAATTAATCATTTGTTCTAAAACGATTTTATTTGTAATTTAACCGATACCTTTCTAGTTGCAGTCGTGTCACTTGAATCGACACGTCGAAAAGCGTTATTTAATCCAAATCCAAATGTGTGGTTCAACATTATGAAGCAACAATTTTCGTTAGCAGGAATTAGATCGGAAAACACGAAGTATTCACATGCTGTAATTTTTCGTGATAAAGGTTAACAACTTAATAAGCGAATTTTTAGATTGAATGCGAGCAATACATTTTCAGAAAAAGTTTTGCAACAATATTGTGGCTAAAACCATTACCACAACAAGTACAAATTATTCTAGCTATACTTGCTAATGATGTATCGTTAACTTTATTGGCAGAAAGAGCAAATAAAATGTTGGAAGTTATGGAGCATGTACGACTTAAAATGGGGCAATTAAAGAAATATTTCCTGTCAAATCTGTTTCGAGACCGGTCACACCAAATCCATCATATTCAAATTCACAAAGTTCGACTAATACAAATTTTTATTTCGCTACGGAAGCTAAATTCGACCAATTCAGGACAAAAATTCAGAAATCGCAGTTGTTTGTCGTTCGGGCGGCAAGATCACGTTCAAGCTCGCGAGACTTAGTAAGAGGATCACCTCGTTCTCGATCGAGAATACGTTTTAACCCAAAATACGATCACTGTTTTTATCACTAAAAATTTCAAATCAACGCACGACATTGTTTTCCGAGTTGTAAATTGTTCGGCACTGGAGCTGATGTTTCATTATACCTTTTAAATTGGAAGACATCCCTAAAGCCGTTACAACTTTTAGACTATTTGCGGCAAACGGAACATTAATTTAGGCCTATGGTATGCAAATTCCATCATGGGGGGAAATTATCATCGTGGACATATCGTTACCGATTATTGGTGCGGATTTTTTGAAAAGTATCGTATACTAGTGGTTGGTTTGCGGAAGCAGAGAATTTGCGATCCATTAACTTCATTATATTCAGTCCATACTATTTCAGTTACAAAAAAGTCAGAATTATCGCAATTGGATAGGTCGCAGATAGAACCCCAAATTTAAAATATATTGTCTAAGCGTCCGAATATTTTAAACAGTGCCCTGAGTGACAAAACCGCTAAACACAAAATTACACATCGTTTGGAGAAAAATGGACCGCTTGTGTTTTGTGTAAGACGAGACGTTTGGCGCCGAGCAAATTTAAAATTGCAAAGTTAGAGTTTCAACATCTCATGGGTTAAGTCATTTGTCGATCAAGTAACAGTAGTTGGTCGAGTTCTTTGCATTTAGTTTTAAAGAAAAATGGTGATTGGATACCACGTAGGGATTACCGAAATTTCAATCGTATTACAATTCCTGATCAATACCCAATTCCGCATCTTCAAGATTTTTCGTATCAACTTGAAGATTGCACAATTTTTCAATTTTACATTTAGTCCAATGAAAAAAGTCCAAACTTATCATAAAATTCCGATCAAACCTTCTGTTACCCCAAAAATCGCTATTTCAACTCTCTTTGATATATTCGAGTTTATTGGGGTTAAATTTTGCCTTTATTTCGAATACGCTACTCTAATTGGGTCTAAATCTTATAATGAATATCTAGAGCAGTGGTGGCCAATCCAAATTAGTATTTTTTACAAATATTGATAATAAATAGAGCAATAAAATTCCAATTAGAAAAAAAGTCAACTGGCCAACGCGGTATTTATTTATATATCCAAAGGTACATTGGTTAAAATTTTTCATTAAGTTGAAATTACACAAAATGAGCGACTTTGTATGAAAATTGTAAAAAATTTGAACGCTCTGGTGGAGAAACTTAGAAATTTTTTAATGGAGCTCCACAGTTTCTAAATTCATTCAGAGGACATCGACTATATTTAGAGGGTAACGAACTATTTTACAAAACTCGACAAGATGGAAAAGGATAGGAGAGATTTAAGATTCGGGAAAAAGTTTATTTATGTATATTAGATCAACGTATTTTTAATAAACAGAGGCGGCTGGCCGATAAACGCAATACATGCGCATCCGTAAAAAAATCGGATTTTACCATACAAATTAAACACCCAAGGCGAAAAATTGTTTTTTAGAAGTATTTCCCCATCTACTCATTGAGCGAAACATAACCAATCGCCAATCAACTTCTTTGTTCTTATCACTTCATCTTCTATTCACTTTTTAGGAGACATGTACATTTTGCCAAATAGGAGAAATTATTAAGAGTGCTGCAAATCCAGGTTCGATCTGACGAGGGATACGAAAAATTTAGCATTTTTCAATCATCTCATCAAGCTATAGCGACGGAATTAATTAATAAAAAATGTATTAACGTGATTATTTTCTATATTTAGAAGTCAACCATGGACTTGAAGTATTATAGAGTTTATTGGTAAATTCGCAAGTACTGTAAGTATACCATATGGTTGATTTCTATATATAGAAAATAATCAGGGCTCTATATAGTCTGGCAATATCTAGCAATTCCGCAATAAGTTAAAACTTGAACTATAATACATTTGTCATTACCATTTTCATATAACACGCTAGTGCATGCAAAATCTTATAATCGCTCTTTAAATGGAGAAAAAAAGCAATTTGAGTTATGCTTGCAAGCGGAAAAATAACACCAGAGAAAATGATGTTGTTTGTACCTCTTCGAACAAAACCTCGTTTTAGCACTCTGTAACTCTCTATTATTTTGCACTTTGGCTTAAAATAAAACAAAAAATCACTATTTAAATCAATCATCTAGATTTAAAATAATCAAGTGATCATAAATCAAGATTTTTTAAATTTATTTTAATTATTTAATTCCAACAACAACTTTACTTGTTTTGATTTATTTTGTTTTTTTTTTTAAATCTAGGAACTAGAATCATTGTTACAGAAAGCTCAATCTCTTGCAAATAATCTTTTAAAAAAAATCACGAAATCAAATTTCGAAGAGCATCAATGTCAACACCGAATGAATAATTCCGGAAATCTTCTTTAATCCAAAATTCTCAAAATCTTGAATTTCGATAACTTTACCTCTGAAATATGTTAATACAACTCCAAGCTAAACTGGAGTAAAATCAATAATCTTAAATAACCTCGAAAAAATATTAAACCCCAAACAAATCTCAAATAAGCTTAAAAATCCCCATAAAATATCGAAAATGTCGGTATATCCCTAATTCTATATAACGACAAGTAATTACATCGCTTTGCAAGTTTAGGGTATATCGAGAAAATCGCATAGACTCGAATAATTGCAGATTATTTTAGAAAACTAGAATAACCTTGATATTCTCAAAAAATTTCAAATCTTCCCTAAAATCTCGAATACACTGAAAATCCTAGAATCATCTTCAATGCTAATTGCAAAGTAAATCAAAAGCAAGAAATAAACCTTCTTCGAAAAGTAACTACAAGGAAGACCTAATGTAAATTAATGCTGTGTTTAATTTAATTTAAGCTAACCGCGAATAATATTGTTAATCTTGAATATTCTCGAAAATCTTGGAAACACTCTTAGGGGCAAATACTCAAGCATATTTTATGTCATATTTATTGAATTAAAAAGCACTAAACTCTTCTTAGTAGAAATTGAGCTGTTCAACCACTGTAACGAGAGAACGGTTTATCCGATCCCAACACTTCTGGTGTCCATTTTCGTGTAAAGAAACAGTATAGTGGTTAATTTATTTTAAATTAAAATAATTAATCTCCATATAAATTTTAATTAAACTTACAAACTACAAAATAGCGGTTTACAATGCTTGAGAACACTGTAGCGAGAGAACTCCTCACCTGTTTGGAGCAATTCTGGTGTCAATTTGTGAGTACGGAGAATTTTGACAGCTAATTTATTTTAAATTAACTAATCTCCACTTAGATTTTGACGTAATAACGATTTACACCTCACAATTGTATGTTCGCAAAGTGAGCGACACGAAATTCTACGCTTAAACTCGTACTTGCCAATAATAAAATTACAGGACTAAATTGATTAAAATTCCTAGTACCCATGTCAAGAGAGTTTTAAGCTCCGTAATTTGTTTATGGCTAATGTAGGCACTATTAAACTGCGATTTCGAACATTTAAGATTTTTGCTGAAGTTTAAACTCTGGGGCTGATTCAAGAAATCCGTATGGTAAATTTTAACGGTAGTAAACAATTTTATGAAAAATTTAGAATAAACTCAAAAAAAGGTCAAAGCTACCCAAGTTAGTTTGTATCAAATCGCAATTACATAAAGGTTTAACGGCAAATTTCTGATCGTTTTGAAATATTTGTCGCTTACAAATTTGTCGATAAACTTTCACTTATTTGAAATTTCATCTTGGGTAACTTTGATCTTGTTTTGAATTTATTCTAAATTTTTCATAAAATTGTTTACTACCGTTAAAATTTACTGTACTGATTTCATGATTTCGCCCCTAGATTGATACCGAAAGTTTAGGTCAGATTTCCAACGCTAATCACGCCAAAACGGCTGAACCGATTTTGATGAAGCTTTCACAATTAGATAGGTGTTATGGCCGAGAGTAACATAGGATTTGTGTCATATCCCTATCTTATGTAGTAAATCAAAGACAAATTTAATCAATTTCATTATTTTATTTTTGTTTTTAAAGTGAAATACTGCTAGAGCGAGGTTAATTTGGATTTGAAATAAAAATGAAACAAAAAACCATACTCGTCATAATAGTTCAGTAACTAAAGCGTTATGCAGCGAATTATACCAGTAAAGGTCTTAAGTTTGATTCCACCAGTTCGATTTTCAAACTATGTATATTTTTTTTAGCATACCAACATTTTTTTGTTTACAAATCATGTTTACTTACCTAATATAATAGGATACAAAATTATTCTAACGTTATTTTGACCTCTGATGCATATTTTAATAATGTATGATGGAATGGTGTTTTGATGGTGTGATGTTATGATGGTAAGATGATATGATGGTATCATGGTATCATGATACGATGTTGTAATGATAATGATATGTTGGTGTGACGGTATGGTCACAGAAGAAAGATTAACCAGAACAGTCATAACGCTGTTTTTGTATGGAAAAATTTGAACTCATTTTTTTGACCTTGATTTGCCGAAGGTAAGAGAAAGTTGGGTTATGTATTCTTTGATTTACTGGTTTTTATTTGAAATAATAAAAATTAAGAATCCTTAACAGTATAGTTAGTGATATTATATGACAAGTTTTGTTTTGACACCATAATTTATATTAAATATTCAAAAAATTCATAATATTCGAAAATAATTATACTTCAAAGTCCAAAAAAGAAGGTAAGTGAAAAAAAAATTTGATCCACGCAATGTCTATTCTGGTTAATCTTTCTTCTGTGGTATGGTGGTATGATATTGTTATGGTGTGATGTTGTGATGATTTGATGGTATGATAGTACGATGCTATGAAGGTATGATGGTATTAATGTATGATGGTTTGATGGTATTATAGTATGATCATGGTATGATTTTTTCACGGTATGATGGTATGATGATATGAAGGTATGATGGTATGATGATATGATCGTATGGTGGTATGATGGTATGATGATTTGTTGGTGTGATGGTATGATTGCCAGTTTAATTAAAATGACAACAAGCGGTGTGAACATAAATTAGTTAAATTTGTAACTTTGCAAAAAGGAAAAGTCGCATGTACCACATGCATTAAATATGATAAAAATTGGTAAAATAAATTAGGTAAGTTTAATCATTCTAATTTTAACAGAACTACGACAGCGAAGCATTTCAGCAGTCAATGTAATTACATATTCTAAATGTTACACCATTTTTTTATTAGACCGAAATATTGATCACGTGTAGGTTGCTATTCAAACCCAGCAAGCCAATGGTCAAGTTGAACGTATTAATCGTGTTTTGAGACAAATATGTTAGACTCAGCAGGTAAATATTTTCAACCTCGTTTTAACAAAAATTCAAGAAAATTCGCGGAGACATGAAGAAAGACTCCAGCAATTGTTAGGTTAAACAGCATTGTGCTGATCTAAAATCCACTATAAATACGTGGTTTACTTCAACCACAAATTATATAGGTAACTAAATAGTTATCTAATTTGTGCTTCAATTTACTAGACACTATGGAACTCCAATGGGAAGAAGAAATAGATTTATATAAGTTAGTAAATTAAATCAGAATCAAATTGCTCATTACTCTAGGAGACTAGATTATAATTACATAAAATAAAATGAATAAAATTTATTTAAAACAAAAAAAAATCCGCCTGTTTATCAAAATGCCTTAAATTTCCCATATTTATTAACGTTAACAGATTTTAACGAATATAACTGGGAAATCGTTCACCATAATTACGCGCGTTAAGTTAAAAGCATGCTTATTTTTTCTTTATGTATGAAACGTGACATTATGACAAATAAATAAAATTATATTGGAACAATAGAATATTTAAAAATTGGTAAAAGACATACTTTCTTTTCTATGTATCCCTTACCTTGTAAGACCTTAAAGCAACCAAAACAACTAAATTGAAATATCTCGCACGAAGCCTGAAATATCGCTTGCTTATTAATCTAGTGGTCATACTGTATAGTGCAAATAATCGTCAGTTTGCCTATCATTTTTAATCGATTAATTTCTCTGTTTAAATCTAAACAATTTTCTGAGTAGTGACGTCACACCACATGGTGACCATATGGTTAGGAGTGCATGACCTTATGTTGTTTTATTATGTTTCCTAATGCAGGGTGTTCTTGCAATAAAATAAACTAAATTTACTTAAGGGCAATACGCAATAGGAACAATAATGATATTTTTACGAGTCGGTATTTTTTCTCAAAAGAAATAATAAGGTTAATAAAAATGCCGTTAGACGATTGGAAGGCTCTGAGAACTCATTCACTAAAAATTATTAAGCTGTTGATTCTATGAGCGTTTTCTAATAATTTGTAAATATTTTTACTCGAAGCCATCTATAAAAATAATTGGAAAACGTGCTTGTTAGATTAAATCGAAGTTTCCAACGATCAAATTTATCCAACGACCTTATTCAAGGATTCACCTGTTGAAATGCTTCACTTTTTATTGAAGTTTGAACTTTTTATTGACTAAGCTATGACCTTGACCTTATGGTATGTGGGCGACCACATAATAGTTAGGCGTAGAAAATAATCCACGATGAAAATAAAAATGAGGAAATAGGCGGTGATAGTTAGGATGGGCCGGAAATACAGTAAGTTGGAAAAATAATTACCTAATAAAAACAATTAACTCACCGAATCTTATCAGGGGTAAATAAATTCAATTTAACTAATATTTCCATATGAAATGGAAGTGGCTCACTTTCCACTAAAATTAAATCTTCCATATTATTTAGTCTATATTTAATAATACAAAACAGTAAATAACGCAGTTACTAATCAATTCAGTTCCGAAAATGAATACATATTAAACATTGAGTATGATGAGTTGGCATTCCACGTCAAATTTATGCTGAGGGCTGAGAGTACTGAGTTGTAGTTAAAATAATTTCCGCGAATCTGACAACTCGCTCTGTTCTGCTTTAACCCTTAAAGTGCAGTATAAGCAGTTTACAGTAAAGTTAAAATTAGTATGTATTTGTAAGATCCAAAGAAGATTGAAAGATTGAGAAAATAAATGAAACAGATGTTAAAAGATACGTAGATTCTCATAAAATACTCTCCAGCGCGTGCTACTACTTAGAATTCTGATGCACGTTTCACCGCGAGCAATTGTTGTTTATTGATCTACTCAAAGATGGTGCATATTAAAATTTCAAATATAATTTTTAACGGCTTTATCCACAGATTTCCAACCCAAACATCAATGACGCGAACCGGTGATTTTTTCCTTTTGAAGCAAAAAATCAGTGACCGTGCATTGGATTTGGAAGGCGTGAGGAAGAGATTTTAAGTGTTCAGCATTAATAATCTTAATGTCTAACAAATCGAAAATGGACCCAAACGTTTTATAACTATCTTATGGCATATAGAAATTAAAAGTTTAAATCAGATTTCCTAGGAGGCCTACATTATTTGAAAGTTACGCAATCACAGCAATCCAACCAATGGGATTGAAAACAATGGCATACTTAGAAATAGTGTAGCTCTGTAAAAAAAAAACTCAGGCAGAAGGGCGATTGAGAAATAGAATTTTTTTTATTTTTTTACAAAGTTAAAGGTCCATCGTTTGGGTTAAGAGGTACCGATTTCGAATCCCGATAAGGAAGGGGTGCAAAACGTATTTTCCATCATCTGATTACGAACGATAATAGCGACTAACGCATCTATGACCCTGATCCCTGACTCATCTTTTTTGTCAGTATATAGGTGGTAGGGAGACAAACTCCCGAGAATCATAATCCCGAAGGTACAAAATCCCGATGGTTTCAAAAAATCGCCCGATTGATTTGTAAATTGCTTTTTCTTCGTTCTGACTTTTAACTTAATTAATTAACTTTTTAATCGTAATTTTTGATCCTCCCCCTCCCCCCTCTGACATTATTTTCCGGGATGGGAAACATAATTTCTTATCATCCTTGTGCGGAGAGCACCAATAATTAAACGGAATTGAAGAAATTGTGACGTTTTCTATCATTCCTGGGCAAAGTGCTCATTGCTAAGAGCTAAGCGGCTTCGGGGAATTCTCTTAGGTAGATTCGGTAGTTTGGAAAATTATAATATTTCGCTTTCGTGCTGTATATATTTTCACCACAAATGTTCTCACGTATGCACGTTTAGGCCAGCGAATTTAACATCTAATCAAACCTTTTATTTTACTAGAATAAATCTGTTCTAATTTTTCTTCAACATTCCTTAAAGGGCTTCTGTCTCATATCTTGAGAAACATCGGTGCTATTTAATAAAAATTCAAAATATCTATTTTCGAAAAATATAAATGTTTTGCTAGTTATGTCGTTTATTTATTTAATTAGCTCTGAACGTTCAATTGATTAAAATAAAATATTACATACCTAAATCTATGGTGAGCCATTTAAAAATGTGGGACTGAACAAATTAAAAGATAAAACTGTAAAATTTTCTAAATATACACATACATTGGCCGCATGCAGCACAGTGAAGCCTCCCTACAAGTAGGCCTCACACATTTTTACTTGGTAAAAATTCAATTTATTATTGAGGCCTCACTTTGCTGGATGCGCCCATTTACAACGAATATTAAGAGTTCAAATAAAATATCTTTAAATAAAAACTAATCAATGCTTTTTAGAGATTAGGCCTTGTTTTTTCAATTGCCTTAGAGCACATTTAGCAGCGGTACACTTAGCAATTCGATAATTGCGGCCAATTCCACGGAATGTTCCTTTACCAAAGACTTCAACAGTTACACGTACTCGCCGTCCATCAGCTAATTTTTCAGGTTTACTGTGCATAAAAGAAAATCGATTAAAAATCCATCGGTCAATTAATTAAACATATTTGTGACTAACCCGAATTTCGCAGTTTCCGGTTCTAGTTCCAATAATTCTCGTATCGGTGATTTTGGTACACTATTACTAAATTGCTCAATTTCAGGACGCATCATATTGCTATAAATTTTCCATACCGTATCCAACGACATATTCGAGTCTAGAAATATAGCACCGGCGACAGATTCAAATACGTCTCCCAATGCTTTAGGAACCTCTACATCTTCAGCCTCATCGCATTCTTCTTCTGATAGTAAATAAAATTCTTCGCTTATGCTATGCCCGTTTTCGTGTTGAATTCGTACAAAACGATCAATCACTTCATTTAAACCAGGCGATAAATGTCGAAAATATTTGTGAAAACCATGACGCACCGCTAGCGATGCAAATATTGTATTATTAACCAAAGCTGATCGTAAATCTGTTAGGGCTCCGGGTGAGTGCTGACGCGGATCTTCGTACAAATGTCTCGTTATTAGATAATCTAATACCGCATCGCCAAGAAATTCTAACCGCTGATAACAATCGGTCAATCGATTTGGTGAGTATGAAGCATGAGTCATAGCTTGTAATAAATACGACCGATCATTAAAATCATACCCAATAGCATTTTCAAATGCTTCGTAACCGTCAAGTAATTTGTCAAGCTCATCTTCCGCATTTGGAACGTGTCGCAATAAAGGTGATTTCGGAGGAGACCAATGGCCATAAACTTTCTGATACGTTTTATCTTTTTTCACATAAGTTTCAAGACTACCGGGAATACGATCAATTGATTCATTATAGTCCGTATCAATTATTGGTAAGACTCGTATACCAAGCCATGCCATAAACAGTAGAGCACCACGAGGTCCGCATTCTATTAAATAGGCACCAATTAATGCTTCTACACAGTCTGCAATCGATTTATCTGGAATACTGTGTTGCGTTACTAAATTGTAGGGGATGAAACATGGAAAATTGTCTAAATTTACAATGCCATTTGGATTCGAATTTGAAGTGGTGTTCATATAATCGTCCTAAAAATTGTTTTATAAGAAAATTAAATTTCCAATTTTATGCTTAACGATAAGTGCTTACCAGGTCATCCATCAAACCTAATGATTCGGCGCGTTGTTTTACAAGTGCACAAATTTCATCGCTCGATAATCTCTTTAGGTTCGGCAGCTCGGCTAAATTCCAATGACAAGCCGGTATCTAAAATAACAAAAAATCGTTATAACAAATTAGATTGACTGAATTTTAAAAATTTAAACCTGAATATAAAATCGATGCAGAAAAATCTACGGATAAAACATTCAAGTACTACCTACACTACATTATTTTAATTAGTAAAATTGTAATTAATGACCAAAAATTTGTAGACAAATTTCAACGCTAAGAGCAGAAGCTAAAAATTTGCATTGATTAGATTTTTAAATGAGGTATAAGACGGCTTTAAAGAAAGTGAAATTTTCCAAAAAAATTAGTGTTTGTTGTATGATCAATAAAAATTCGTGTTACATAAATGAATTTCTCTCGATTCCATTAACAACCCAATCGAATCTAGTTCGAAAACAATTAAAAAAATTTACCTTCGCTTCGATTAATGCCTTTTCCAATTCTCTGGGAACATAGTAACATGGTGGCAGCCAATTATCATGAGGTTCAAATTTTGTTGCAATCATATTTTCACCTAAATTTTTCCTCCTACCTAGCCGATACAGATTTAAATTTGATACCTGTTTCGAACGTAAATGACTTAATTTTCCCTCGTGCACATTCTCATATGCACAGTACAAATACGTTGTTATAGCATATTTTAAAAATGAATCGCCGATGGTTTCAAGTCGTTCCAAATTTATGCCGTCGTTTGCATTCGACATGGTTAATCCTTGCAGTATAATGCTTGGAGATGGTCCCGGATGTCCATTCAAATTTGGTTGATAATCGAAACTAAAGCTATTCTCTCCGTTCAAGGTGTTTCGAACCTCGCTATTCAATTGTATTAAATAATTTATTACAGTTTCGTTATCGGTATCGTTTAAATTATTTTCGGATTTTTTAATATTTGTATTAGCTTCGTTAAAATTAATAGTAATGTCTTTATTATTGGTAATATGTTGATCATTAAAATTATCAAAAATGTCACCCGTGCCTTCAATCGCGTATTTTTCATTGCATTCATTTATATCAGCTTGCTGATTTATATACAATTTATTTAGTTCAAATAAATCGTTTATTTTTAATCTAATATTACTTTTGTCATCTAAGCTACCATACTTAGTTAGCAGATAATCATCGATAACAGTTTTATCTAGGTACGGTATTAAATCATAAATTAACAACAAATTATCACTACTAGGTACTATTAGTTTATTGCTTATATTATTCTGCTCGCCTAATTGTATTATATTCAATTCTTGATCAAATTTAACTAATTTATTTGACTTTAAAATAAATTGTTTTAGCGAAGTAATCGACGATAAAAATAATTTCTCGTGATATAAAATATTTGCTATATTTTCACATTTGTTTAAGTCATCCTCGTCGTTCTCGCTATTATTGTAACAATTGTTAAATCCTGAACATATATTTTTCGATATTTGGTAATTTTTTTCGTTTATATTTCGATCGTTTATAATTGCCAATTGTTTTTCACGTTTTAGTAATTCCTCCTCTGTTTCAATCGCTTCGGCCACGTTATTCGATTTAAATTCAATTCGAAGTCCATTTAAATTGTTTATGGCGGTATTTGGATTTAAATCTTCATTGCTAGAATTACTAACATTCTCCGCATCATCGTCTGTGTGATAGGATGCATCGGAATCGGAAAATAAATTTTCGGTTGATGATGCAAATTGATTGTCTTTTGTTGTTATTGGTAAACCCCATGATGTAGGTGATCCATAACGAATTTGTGCTAAATAAAATAATTAAATTATAGAAAAAAATATTTAAATAAATGTTTGGGCATCGAAGACTTTTAAGAGGAAATGTTCAATGCCCAAATAAAGTAATGGCAAACTTACATGTTTTTCGTGAGCATATATTTATATTTGGTGGAATTTGTGACCATCCATTTTCTTTCTCCTCAATCACATTTTCAGCCATATCATTCGACCATATCCCAATTTCCATCATGGCTGCATTCTACAGAATAATCAATTATTATATTACAATAATAACAAAATCACTTCAAACCATTTTACCTTCAATTTTTGATCGGCTTCCTCCAAAATATCATTTGCCGTCTTTTCAGCTTCTTCGAGACTCAATTCATTAAACTTTTCATCAAGTTCAATAATCTTAGCAATATTATCGTATGAATTTTCTTTCTCTTTCAATTTTTTCATATATCCATTATCTGGAATTGCAACGACGAGATTATCGCTTTGAGCAATTCTTGCTTCTCTAGATTTTCTTAAAACATCGGCCAAACTCCAACCAAAATCTAAAGTCGACCATTCAAAATTTTCATAGTCCATACTTTGCTTACCCAAGCCTAAATCGAGGGCAACTTGTTTTCGAATTTCATCGGCCAAGAGCAGTGCATTTATGCGATATAAAATACATGGCAAACAGACAGCGGCACGCCATAAAGATGCCGGAAATGGATGAATCGTGCATAGTTCAGGTACTAAAATTTGTTTTTGTTCTAAATTTTCGCGTTTGGCCCGTTTCGTTTCTTCTGAGCTGGTCGGTAATGCAACTCCTTTTCGATTTACATAACGAGGTGTTAAAAAATTAAGACGAGCACTCGTATGATCCACGTCTAATAATGGTTGTTTGTTATTCTGTATCTCAATACCGTATTTTCGATAATAGTATTCCTGAAATGTAGTATAATTTTCGCCGGGAAATGAACTATTCGGAGATAGGTGATAGCATATTTCGGCCACATAAAAATATTGCGGTTGATCTTGATTACGATACCATGGCATTACAACAGCATCTTTAAATTTATCAGGATTAAATGGTGTATTTTTACGTTCCTCGTCCGCTACGTGTTGAGGCATTTTATCAATATTATCGTTTATTAAATCTAAAAAATTCCAATCCACGACGACTTCATTAGTTTCGATATCGGCAATTTTAATAGTTTCGCGAATTGTTGGCACAATAAAAAATGAATTTTCCGTTGCCTCTGGATCAAATAGCATTAGGTATTTTTTTAAACGCAACACATTTGTGAATGTATAATTAATGAACGTGTAAATTTTATGAAGTTGAGTCTCGTCCAAAATAATTTCGCGATTCGTCAGCTCCAGTGATACTTTAACTTCGCCCGATCTTGTAAAAATTGGAAATGAACTTACTTTTGGAATTTTTTTCGTTGTCAATATTCCAAAACCTTGTAGCGCATCCTCCGGTGGATAAATTTTTCGACCTCTTGTATTTTGCTCCTCCGGTATTGGGCATGTTAAAATCATTGAGATATGGTAGAGATATGTTATTTCACCAGCGTTTGGGCGGCACTTTGAAAATGTTGATGCAATCTTAAATAAAATAATAACAATTTATTTCTGTTGTTAAAACTTAATACTATTCAATTAAAAAAAATTAGTTAATTCCGATAGTTTCTAAAGCAATTATATTGTAAATTAACAAAACGAAAATTTACGGTAGCAGAGTGTTCAATTTGGATTTTAAACTATGAGTCACGAAAATAATGTTTCTCTTGATATCTTTGCTGCTTCATTCTGATATCCAAAAGCGATCATTTAAAGAGTTTAAACCATTTAGACAAAATTATAGAATTAACCATCTTCGAAAAAATTTGCCGAATTTAGACTTAGTTAGATTATCGTAAACTATTTAAAACTTAGTCGGAGATCAATCAAATAAAGTTTAGAAAGGCAAGAAAGAATTATGAACTAACCAATAAGACAATTCATAAATCTTTAGATCTACCTGCTTACCTTACAACATTAAAACTATTATAACCACTTACTCGTTTATAGTAATATTGTCGACGTTTTGTTGTTCCCGGCCTTGGTTCACTATTATCACTGACAATTTGTTCATCTTCATCTTCTAGCTCAAAATTTTCCCAATCCGGCTCGTTGGCCCGAAAACTTTCTTTTCCAATTGGTTGTAGATTATTATCTAATTCGCCGTGTTCGTGTAATATTTTACAAGCGACAAACGCTGCTGATCTCCTTGCTAATATCCTTGTTATCATTGGAAATCCAATGATATCTTGTTTCACTGGTGAATTAATAGGTAATCGTAACGTACATTGAAAATATTCTTTACCATTTCGAATGGTTCGAGCTGATCTCCATAATGGTGTTAACTTTGTAAAAGTATCACTTGGCAGTTTGGCACAATATTTATTAACCAAACTGACCGCTGTTGATAAATTAACAAAAGCTGATTGTAGTTTACTTTTAATTGGGCGATATTCTTCAATGCATTGTGTAAATTTATCAGCATTTAGTAATTCGGTTTCAGATGGTTCCATATTTTCACATTTTCTTATTAACATTTTTTCAATCTCCATGTACTGTGCCAGGCGTTCGATTACTTCGTTCGTTGTTGTATCTAAATTGCCAAAATATTTATTCAATTCAAGATCTTCGTTTTCGCCATAATTATTATCTACCTGGTTTGTCATTAAACAATTGCCAATCGTAGTTTCTTCATCAACATCAACCGGATTATCTTTATTTCGATCGCAAGCGAATTTATGTATTTTTTGATAAATTTCATCATTTTGAATATTTCCGTTTTGAAGGTCCGGGTGTGACGAAACCATAATAATGTGATACGCATTTTGAGCTCGAGCCCTACCTTTACACTGCACATAACTACGATAAGTTGTCGGGACATCCCATCTTACAACTAAATTACATTTTGGCAAATCAATTCCTTCTTCCAATACCGATGTTCCTATAAGTAAATTACATTCATGCATCCGAAATCGTTTAAGTACTTCCTCTTGTTTACGATGCTCAGCCTCAGCCTCTTTTAAATCTTTTAGTGGGTTGGCTTCTTTATCGACTGTGTACTGAACATTTAAATATTTATAAGTATTATCGCTTCTAGTCATATCGCATAGCAGACCGAATAATATTTTGGCAACAAATTTCGAATTACAAAATATAATACCACAAAGGGCATCCGATTCATTTTGATAATGGGAATAATGATGTTTGCGTTGTGAATTATGATGATAATGATGATGGAATGAATGACTGGTATTGTTGTGATATCCACCTCTTTGTCTAAATCGTTTTCGATAACCACCACCGCCTCGATTGCTTGGTTGTTGTAGAACCGGTTGAGTGTTGATATCATTAGGGGATTCATTTAATACGCTATTCATACCATCCATAACCCGTTTATTAACGCTAGATGTGGCATGAATAAGATTATCCTTTAGTTTATCAATACTATCTGCCAGTTTAACAAAATTCAATGCTTCAATCTGTTCAATATTTTTCAAATTTTCCGGACTTATTCCGTCTAAATCAGAGTTAGTTGATTCTTCTGGATTATTATTAATTTTTTTTGCATTCACTTGTTTGGTTAACGAACCTTCCTTATTATTATGGTTATGGTTATTGAAATAAGAAGGTTTAAATTTTCTCAATATTTCTAAAAGACGTAATACTTTTGGCGTTGAGTACTTTTCAATGCGATCTTTTTCATTTGTCAGTTTTTGAAATACATAATCACAATGCGCCCGTATTTGCACCAATGTCGTTGATATGAGACACAGTAATAAATAATGCCTTTCGTAGGGAGTATTAATTTTACATTTCTCGATTTGTACTAACAGTAACAGAGCAGCACGATCAGCACTCCACGGGCCCAGTTCATTTAAAATTTCTAAAAATTCATTCAAAAATTTGATTGGCTCTGTTTTAGGATCAGGAATAACTGGAAAGAAAATTTAACAGGGGATTAGTTTCTTTTTTGATTTGAATCAGCTTCGTTCGATTCAAAGTCTAATCTTACAATTTTCCCAATTAAATTACCTTTTAATTCATCTAGAAACCCCTCATATATCTCGGATGGATCAAAACGGTGATCTTTAATAAACGATCTTCGAGATAACACTAAATTTCGTAGAAATTCGGTAATCTCGGTTTTTTCTGGAGGGGCACATTGCAATATCACCTCAATCGGTTTTGAACAATATCTGAAAAATTTTAAATGTATTCAAATTTATACGAAGAGTGGAAATTATTAAGAGTCCTGCAATTCAGTTTCAATTGAATTGCTGAACTCAACAATTTCTACTCTTCGTAAAAATAATTATCTATGTATCTGGCTAATTCCGAAATAACCTAATGTTTCGAATTCAAATTTATAAAAATCATGTCGGTTTGATTCTTTGGTACTATCGAAGAAGCATACTACATACATACATATATATTTACATATGAACACTGGTGGCGAACACATAAACTTTAATTTCAAATTAATGCGCAATTCGTTCGTTATTCAATTGTTTATTACACCTAAAAAAACAAATCAAATTTCAATTTACCTGAGCACTGTAACAATATCACTAGCAGTTTCTGCTTTCGAATACAAAGATTTCTCTAAATATTCGAGTTCTCCTCCTAATCGCCCTGGAGCACACTCAGCACTATGTAGTGGCCCAGCAAGACCTAATATTTTTGGTTTTGTTTTGCATTTCGAATGATATTGATTAAAAATTTCTGACAACTCGTAATTTCCATAATTTTTATGGCAATCATCAATCACCACCAAATTAATTTCATTCAAATCAATGTAACCACAGATTAAACCATCCAAACACAATTCCAAACTTAAAATCACAACTTGGTATTCGATGAATAAATCCTCCCATTCAATAAGATTCTTTGGTATTTCATTAAGATTAATCACTCTCAAATCGGTTAAATGATAAATCAAATTGTAGGTCGAATTAGAATTGTTATTGCTTGTTAGATATAGTGTTGCTTTCTTATGTTTTCTGGATCGTAATTCATAACCTAATTCGTGTATTAACTTTAACGAAATAAATTCCTTTGACGAATAATGTCCCAAACAGATAATAATATTTTTTTCTCGGGCCGCTGCAAGAAGCTCCACCTGATAATCACGTGGAGTAAATGCAGTTGTAAGAACATTGTCGGACCAGTGATGAGCCATGTATCACTACAAAATAGGAAACATATTTAATAAACCAATCAATGTTTGTTATTAAACATTTAATTAATTACTTCGTAATTATTAAGATTTACTATACAATTTCTTTAAATATTTCAATGACATATTACAATATTTGAATAGTTTTTATTTATTATTATTAACTAAAAAGTCACAGTCTACGAGTGCTGATAAATAATTATTTACACATATCAAGCAGTTGTCAAACGATGCACAATTGTAAAGGGGATGCTAGACGTACATATTGTGAGAGGTGTCTCCTGGATTGAGTTTGAATATTGTGGGCAGGACGTGTCCGAATTTGTGATAATTTTTTTTTTCTATAATAATTTTGACAGAAGTGAAATAACTTACTCTTCTATTGACGTGTTCGAAGTTTGTAATAATTTTGTTTTTGTAATAATTTTGACAGGAGTAAAATAATTTTCTCTTCCATATTTTGTAATAATTTTTATTTGTACTATTTTTTTTAGAAATAAATTAACGTAATACGGCTCAGTTAGTGTTATTGCGAGCTTTTGTTTATGAATATTATTACAGAAGTGTCAAATTTACAACACATAGTGGCTGGAATATGTAAAATAAATGATGATTACTGATGTTATACTATATATACATATGTATGTTAGGTTGGTAGCACTGAAATAAAGCATCATTCACCCATTCCACACGAGTCGGGCTTACGATGTGGCATTTCTTCGTCTCTTACCTCTTTGCACTGTTTTTGCCGATAAACTAAATTTTGTTTATAGGCAAAACCAGTGCAAAGAGGTAAAAGACGAAGAAATGCAACAGCGTAAGCGCGACTCGTGTGGAATAGGTGATTGATTCACCGATGTGCGTGTCATTACATGGTGTCAGAAGTGGGATTATTGTTTTTACGAGAAAAAAATGTGATAACTAATTAAAAGCGAATAATAATAAAATAATAAAGTAAAAAGAATAATAAATACCAGCGAAATACGAAAACGTGAGCAAAAAAAAAAAAAATTGATCCAAAACTAAAAATAACAAAGTTAATGTCATTGCTGAAGCTAGTAGTGATGAGGAGGAACTTCTCGTATGTTCAATATTGGACAATATTCAATCTGAGAGTGATTGGACTGAAAATATTACGATTAATAGTAAAAATACTAAAGTCAAAATCGACACTGGCGCAAGATGCAATGTAATGGCTGAAAATCAAGCAAAATCGTTAAAAATACAAATTAATTCCAGCGAAACTAAATATATTGTGTCTTTTACGGATCACAAATTGCAAGTGCTTGGTGAAATTACAACAATCCGCTCGAAGGGGACAAATCAGCATCCAGTAACTTTCAAAATAGTTCATAAGCCAATGATTACTATAATTGGATATGACAGTGCTAAGAAACTAAATTTCATAAGTCAAATAAATGAAATGAAATTACCCAACCTATATCAAGGTCTCGGATGCGTTAAAAACTTTGAGTACGACATAGATCTCATAGACAATCCATCATTCGACATTAAACCAGCACGGAAAGTTCCACTAGCAATTAAAGAGGAAGTAAAACAGGAACTGATAAAAATGGAAAAAATGGGTGTAATCAAAAAAATGACAGAGCCTACTCCAGTAGTCAGCCCAATGGTCGTGGTTAAAAAGAATAAAAACATTCGAATATGCATTGATCCGACTGATGTGAACAAATGTATAAAACGACGCCACTGTCCTCTAAATACGTTAGAAGAAATCGCAGCAAAAATATATGGCGCAAAATTGTTAACCAAGCTAGATTGCAACAAAGGTTTTTGGCAAATAAAGGTAAGCAAAAGGACGGAGAAATACTTAACCTTTGCAACGCCATGGGGTAGATATTGCTGTACAAGATTGCCTTTTGGTCTTTCATCCGCACCTGAGGTGTTTCAAGAGATGATGTCATCGTTACTTCAAGATATCGAGAACGTCGAGTGCTCTATGGACGACCTTCTCATTTACGCTACGTCGGAAGAAAAACTAGATGAGATAACGCTAAAAGTGTTTGAAAAATTTAAAACAGCTGGTATAGTATTAAATAAAGACAAATGCCAGTTTAAAAAAGAGTCCATCAAGTTTTTAGGCCATATTTTAACGGCTAATGGTATCGAAGCTGATCCGGATAGGGTCGAGGCCATAAATAGATTGAAACAACCAACAAGAATTGCAAAGAATATTGGGAATGGTAACATACCTCCATAAATTTATTCCTAATTTGTCATCAATAACTGATCCATTACGAGAACTACTAAGCAAAGACGTTGTTTGGAATTGGGAAGCACATCATACAAGCGCTTTTGAAAAAATCAAAATACTATTGAAAACATCACCGGTACTCGCATATTACAATGTAAATAACGATGTCTTACTAACAGTATATGCTAGTTCAAAAGCTGTGGGGGCTGCTCTGATTCAAGATGGACGTCCTATAGCATATGCAACAAAGGCTTTAACAAAATGTCAACAACTGTATCCACAAATTGAAAAAGAAGCGCTGGCGATCAAAATCGGTTGCAATAAATTTCATGAGTATGTGTATGGTAAACGGTTAACCATCGAAACAGACCATAAACCTTTGGAGTCGATCTTCAAGAAATCGATCCATAGTGCACCTCCAAGACTTCAATCGATTTTGTTAGAAGTTATTCAATACAATCCTAAGGTAATATATAAGGTACTGAATTATATTTGGCAGATACGTTAAGCAGAGACTGCATCAATGAAACTTCAACAGATTACGATGAACGCAATCTCGAAGTTCAAATAATATTGCCTATGACACAGGAATGCTACACAGACATGGTGGAAGCAACACAACAAGATAACGAGCTACAATCTCTAACAAAAACAATTACAACTGGTTGGCCGATTTTAGAACATCGAAACACAATCGGAAAAGAAGTACAGAAATATTGGAATTTCAGAAAAGAATTATCCACTTATAAAGGACTTATTTTGAAAGGTCACAAAGTAGTCGTGCCACACAGTAAAATTAACAGAATGTTAAGTTGTATCCACCAAGATCATACAGATATACAACCCTGTCAAAGCAGAGCCAGACAATCTCTATACTGGTATGGCATGAACAATGACATCAAGAACTATGTTGAAAAGTGTTTAACATGTCAAAAAACACAAAAAAGGAATATTAGGGAGCCAATAATGTTAAAAGAGGTTCCACAAAATCCATTTCAAAATGTTGCGAGTGATATATGTACTATACACGGAAATAATTATATTGTCTTGGCAGATAGTTATTCCGGGTTCTTCGACGTAGAAAAACTGAATAATTCCACATCAGAAGAAGTGATAACATTTTTAAAACGTATTTTCTCAGTACATGGAACACCAGAAATTGTTGAATCTGGCAATGGACCGCAATATTCGTCAAAACTATTCAAAGATTTCGCTAGAAATTGGAAGTTCGAACATCGTACATCGAGTCCAGGGTTTCCTCGAGCAAATGGATTAGCAGAACGATATATCCAGACTGCGAAAAATATGATAAAAATGTGTATCATGGATAATACTGATATATACTATATATCGCACTATTGAATCATCGCAATACGCCTGGTTTGGGTAATATTTCGCCAAATCAAAAATTGCAAAGTCGAATTACTAACTCTCAGTTAATATATGACAAAGAGTTACTCAAGCCAAAAGTATTCAACGAGGTATCACAACACATTAAAAAAACAGAGCGAAACAAAAATTGTACGCAGATAAACATTCGAAAAAACGCATGACTTACCAACTAAGGGCGATAACGTCAGAGTTCAAGTTAATCATCGTGAGTGGGTTGGAGCAAAAGTAACTGATGTATCAAGAAATCCGCGATCACTTATAATTTAAACTAATCAAGGACAAAACTTGCGAAGAAATTATGCATACATCAATAAAACAAAAGCAGACTTTCCCAGTAAAGCTTTATTAGATCTTGATGAAACAGTCACTGAAACGAATTCAAATCAAACTGCACAAGTAAATAATACAGAGGTTCCTACGTCATCACATTCGGAAGCAATTACCAATGCTGGTAACAAGGAAATACCCGAAACTATTAATATCCCATCAAGTTCAAACATTTCGAAGACAACTAGATCCGGTAGATTGGTTAAGCCAATAAATAGACTAGACTTATAATTTCCACAATAATTTAAAATTTCAATCCTTTCGTTATTATTGAATTGTATTCGTATTGGGAAATAACGATTGCTGTCTTAGTTTATTCTTGTTGATATTATAAGGGGTAGTAGAGTAAGAAATTGAAATTATTAATTAATGTTTAGGCATATCAAAGTATTACTTATAAGTATGCTTTATTTTGAATTGTAAGCTGTAAGTTCATAATCTTATATAAAAAGGGAGATTTAATGTAAATGATGATTACTGATGTTATACTATATATACATATGTATGTTAGGAGCACTGAAATAAACCATCATTGATTCACCGATGTGCGTATCATTACAGAATAATTATCATAAGGTTCGGACACGTCCTTGTACTATTTTTTTAGAAATAAATGAATGTAACGGCTTAATTATTGTTATTGTGCGCTTTTGTTTATGAATATTATTACAGAAGTGTCAAATTTACAACACGTAGTGGCCGTGTTAATTTAATAATAATTTTTATTTGTTCCATACAAAATAATGTCGGTTCGGACACGTCCAAAGATAATCGCAGTAATCTCAGATCTCGATTTTAATTTTATTTTTAGAAATTGATGATGAAATCTTAATTTTCGTCATTCATTCCTTCGTTGGTTTGGTATTTTTCATGTTTACTTTATTTGGTAATTCAGGTCGAATAAAATTTTTACTTTGTACGTGTTCGAAGTTTGTGATAGTTATTCCAGCTGTAATAATTATGACATTCTTTTGTATGCAACCAAATTATCACAGCCACTACGCGTTGTAAATTTGACACTTCTGTAATAATATTCATAAACAAAAGAGCGCAATAACAACAATTAAGCCGTATTACGCTAATTTATTTCTATGAAAAATAGTACAAATAAAATTTATTAGAAAATATCGGAGAAAATCATTCCTGTCAAAATTATTACAAATACAAAATTATCACAAACCTCGAACACGTCCTTAGTTCCATAGAAAATAATGTCGTAATTATTACACCTGGAATAATTATCACAAGGTTCGGACACGTCCAAAGATAATCGCAATAATCTCAGATCGCGATTTAAATTTTATTTTTAGAAATTGATAACGAAATCTCAATTTTCGTCATTCATTCCTTCCTTCGTTCATGATCATGACATTCTTACGTTTGCTGGGTAATTTATTTCACCATCACGGCTATATGGGTGGTTTGATATTTTTCATGTTTACTTTATTTGGTTATTCGGGTCGAGTAAAATTTTTACTTTGTTTATTGTCAAACTTTCACAATATTTTTCTGACGGAGTTAAGCACAAGTAAAACATTAAATTTTCTAAATACCATATCTAATTATTATAGTTGTATTGTTAATGTATCCTAGTTTCATGTGCATAACTCGTAATAATGTCATTTCATAATTATAATAGTGATATAGTAAATTTAAATGTTGGTGGTACAAGGTATGATTCATGGTGTCATGAATATATTGATTACATCGATTATGTTCGTGTGCTTATTTATTTTCATTAACAAATACATATGTTTCTAAAAGATGATTAATGACTCAAGCTACTGGGTAGAAAGTTTCACAAATTACAGATACTGTACATACAGGAATTTAGAAATTTGTAATTGCGGTTCGTCGTACCTCCTTGAAGCCATTTGTAGTTCTAGTTATGTGTATTGTTCGTTCTACAGCGCCATGTCATTTTCACCACATTTGCAAACTAATCGTTTTGAGATGTCATTGCTTGTCTGTATTTACTTGTAATGTAAACAATAACATTTATACAAAATTTTGAAGCTGCAGGCTGAAGTAACACGAGTTTTTCAGTTATTTTGTTAAAACGCTGGTCTTGGAAGGTTCATTTTCTACATTGACAATTTCACCCACCAGTTAAACATAACAACAATTTCTGTCGAAGAAAAATTATTGTTCTTAGTTTTACGCCATACGTATTTATAAAATAGTAAGTCCATTCAGCGGCAGAATTACATAGTTTTATAAATGGAATCGTTTACGACCTCAAAGTCTTAATTTTTCTTATTTCACCTTTTACACTTTTTTTTTGCAACACCACAGAATGCTTGCTAAGCGCAAGTAAATCACCCCGTTTAGAAATATTCTTTAAAGCAGATAGGAAGATTTAAGTATCAAATTTCCAAGTAAACTCGATAAATATAGTCAAGCTTCATCCAATATTCGAAATTCAAATTCTAATCGAAAGTTTTTTCGTTTTATTCGAAATTTACTAGAGTAATAAGATGTGAATAATATTCTAATTACAGATTTTCAACGTCTCGACAAACACTAACATGGATTCCTGATACCTTCTTCACTGGCCTGCTCAGTGGTAGAATTTCAAGTTTACGCGATGAAACTGGTTCAATTTTTATTGATCGTGATCCCAGTTTATTTGCACTCATATTAAATTATTTGCGTACTCGTGATATTGACGTAAAGCAATATGATATTAGGGCATTGAGACACGAGGCCGAATATTATAACATTTCACCACTAATTAAACGTTTAATGCTGTGTGAAGATTTAGGACATTCTTCATGTGGTGATTTACTGTTTTACGGATATTTGCCACCGCCAAGTAAGTGTGTAACCCTTACAGTTTATTTGATCTTTCCAACAAAATTCGCTAAAGCACTATTTTTGTAATCAACTCGGATAAATTATGTTCAAATTAAGCCTAATCATCGTTATTTTAACACCAAATATTATCTTTTATTTCTAGATATTCCGATTCTTGAATTATTGTCATCTGGCTCGTCGTCCCAATCGTATAACGCACATATGGGAAACGCTTCGTCATCACAACCAGTTAATCCCGAGAATCAAACGAATAGTCAACCATCTAATCCAAATTCCTCGAACACCTTAAATGCTCGCCCAGGTTCAATGGTAAGGGTACCTGAACATCAAAATTCGTCAACCAATGCTCCTGCTACTCCCATAACAAATGCAACCCAAAATACCTCAACATCATCAACAGTTCCCTTAATTCCATCTTCATCATCCACCACTTCAACTTCATCATCAGCTAGTTCAGGAAATAATCCATCTACGACACGACATGCTGGACATTCTCGAAATTCTTCGTGGGACATGCGTGTTTCATATAATGGATCTAATACAGCTCGAAATTCTCAAGAAATTCGTTCATGGGTTCCTCCCGGTGGACATTCCCGTACTGCATCTCTTGATCTACGCCATTCGCGTAATTCATCCGCCGATTTGAATAAATTTATTCGAAACGATGTAAGTTTAGTATTCGGTGCCCAAACTTACGGGGTTTGGTCTGATCCACTCCGAGTTCAAGTATTAAAAGCACATCACAATTGGATTGCGGTCGCCTATGCACATTTTGTTACATGCTACCGTTTAAAAGATTCATTTGGTTGGCAATTAGTATTTACTTCGAACTATATTGAATCGCCAATTGAACGTATTGCAATAAATGCCAAAATGAATATATCGGCTAGTTCGGGTGAACAACTTCACAATAAAATGGTTGCAATTTCATATGGCAGTCAAATACGATTATGGAATGTATCGGAGGATGGTACAAAAACTGATGTTGGTGAATTTAATTTAAACGTTCGAGTTGAATATTTATTCTTCATTGGTAGTCAATTAGTAGCGTTATCTTCTTCTGGAAAAATTGGAGTATGGCACGCGATGACACAACATTGGCAAATACAAGATTTAGTTCCGATTCTATCGTTCGATACAGCCGGATCATTTTTATTATTGGGATGTAATAATGGATCAATTTATTATATCGGTTTGTAACGACAGTACCCGATTCCTTGGAATGCGATATTTTGAAATTTTAATTATTTTCTTTTATATGTAGATATGCAAAAATTTCCGTTGCGAATGAAGGACAACGATCTATTAGTGACAGAGCTTTACAAAGATCCATCAAATGATCATATAACAGCAATATCAGTATATCTGACGCCAAAAACCACAAGTAAGATATTTTTGTTTTATTAATTATTGATTTAATTAATATTATTATAATAATATAAAGTTAACATTTAAATTTCGTCAAAAATAAGTTGATAGTTAAATATTAAACCAAATGCCACAATAAAAGACAAGCCCTGGTTTAATCAAGCGAAAATTGCAGACTACGATCGACTTAAATCATAAAATTCAAATCTAAAATTTTGCAAATCTAGTGCAGATTTCTGTTTATAATCAATCATTAATTCATCAAAATTTAACAACCAGAAAAAACTTACATTTTTAAATTGACTGGACAAATATTAATTTATGAAAGCATTTTTTAAAGTTCGAAAATTTGTATACGATTATTCAAGTTCTAGTAAATTCCGTTGTCGTGATCGCTTAATTGAACCGGTCAATAGATCTGTTCGGTTCTAAAATCTCTAACTATATATTTTGTTTGTTTTTGAACTTGTCACTAGAAAATTCAATTTTACCACTCTCACTGCTATTTAAATACATTATGTTGTACATAATATAAATTAAAATTAGTAAGAAATAACATCCTATATTATAAATAATATTTTACATGCCAGCACCGGATAGAGGAAGAGAAGGTAAAAAACTAAACAAATTTGCAAATAACAACCTTTTTCACACAAGCACAAACTACATCGTAGCCAAATTGACAATTAATTAGTTTATATCATTTGTATGTTCTGTTGTAGGGCTTATTCCAAATTGCGAACCACGCCAAGTGGATGTTAGTGTTGTCGTTAAGTACGTCAAATGTTCGTATTGCTAAAAATCCGTTAAATGGTAACTTACAAAAATTTAATGAAATTCGCGCTACTTCGTGGCTTCCACTAAGTCATGCTGAAAACGAAAATATGTTTAGCGAATAACTGCCAATCAATATTTCATGCTTCTTCGTTTTTCCCGTTTATTTCAAGACGAGTTATTGTTGTAAATCAGAATTGATTTTTAACTTCAAAACCTCATTATTTTATTATCTCCCTCGACGATTGAAGTTTGAAAATTTTTCAGAATTCTTGTCATCTAAGAGTCTATTTTTTTATTCACACCGGACAATGCAGTGTGTATAATTTTTCCTTGTTTATCCAATAGAAAACAATCAAAGCAAACAAGGATACATAATGAACTAGAATGCACAAATCTGTTCGGATAAATTAACTTGCAGAAAGCCGAATAATGCTAGAATATGCCTCTTGGTAGTCACGTCATACCTGATTAAAAGTCGGGTTTCGTAATGTTAAACGATTCGTTTATCATTTCGTTTTGTTTTGAATACCCAATTTCAGTTGGTTGATTCAAAAGGCTTGGTGCTTGTTATTACGCTTCCAGTTCTACAAATAATATGAACGACTTAAACCAATCAACCAGCCATCGCACTTTAGTTTTCTCTTGAATATATCATAATTCCCATGTAGTTTATATTTCAAAATTAAGTTCCACTGGTGGAACTTAGTCGAGGCACATAATTAAAATCCACAAAATAAGAATACCTAATTCTAATATGAAATGTGTCAGTTTCTAAAAATATGTAGGTATTACTCGTACATTTTCTGTTAAATATGATGCATCACACTTTCCATCTAAAATTGTACAAACACTAAATAGTAAAGCGCTTGTGTACAAAGGGTCAAATAATAAAACCAAAGCATAGCTCACCACACTTTAAATTCGTAAAAAAAACATTAAATAGTAATGCTAAAACTCAACAAACATATTCTTTGCTGTATTTATTTATTTTAATCACTTATTCACCCATCATAAATTAATAAAATTTGAAACCATATCTTGCTAATCAATAGCATTGCTCTTTTATAATTTTGTCCGTTTTAAATTTAAAGCCATTTTGTACTGGTGCTGGCATGATTTTACATTTTTAATCACTCGGGTTGCAAACTAACAAAAAATTTCTCAACGATTATTAAATCTCGTACAATACCTAAAATATATAACAATTTTAATAAAACAACAATATTTTAAATTTAGGTTTATGTGGTAATTGGATTGAAATTGCTTATGGCACGCGATCAGGATCAGTACGTGTTATAGTGCAGCATCCTGAAACTGTTGGACATGGGCCACAATTGTTTCAGACATTTACGGTACATCAAAGCCCTGTAACTAAAGTCACACTATCGGAAAAATATTTGATATCCGTTTGTAGTGAGTATAATCATGTACGGACGTGGCGAGTTACACGATTTAGAGGAATGATATCTACACAACCGGGATCAACACCTGAAGCATCATTTAAGGTTAAAGCTCTAAATTTATATTTAAAGTACGTATGTAATATGATGTCATACTTTTGCTTATAGATTGTTTCACTGGAAGCGACAGATACAAATTACAGTTATTCAGCTGGTAATGATTTTGGTCCGTTCGGCGAACAAGACGATGAACAAGTTTTTGTACAAAAAGTTGTTCCAGACACAGATCATCTTTATGTTCGATTAGCTTCGAATGGTGATCGGGTTTGTGTTATTAAGTCTGTTGATGGCACAACTGTTACATCATTCTGTGTGCACGAATGTGAAGGATCTTCACGTATGGGATCTCGGCCACGTCGTTTTATATTGTCCGGTCATAGTAACGGTTCGATTCAGATGTGGGATTTAACAACAGCTCTCGAATTATCAGCTAAAGGGGAACAACAAGCATCGGATAATATTGGTGGCCCGACGCCTAATGAATTATTACGATTACTTGACCAGTGTGATCTGAGTAATAGTCACTGTTCTACGCCGTGTATGTCACCGTGTCCAACATCGCTACCAACAGCCACAATTGCACGTTTAAAGGCCGCCAATGTTGCATTTTTAAATCAGGCGCCAGCTAACAATGAATAAGTGTGATTTATAATTTTTGAACTGCGGAACTGGGGTAAATCAATTACCTATTTTAAGTTTAATCAATGCACGTTTATTTTTAAAATACTCTCATGAATTAACCCCGCGGCTTATCGGATGAGGCTTATCGGATATAATCTATAAAATGTTACTGTAAAAAAACAAAACCTAAAACAATTAAATATTTTAATAATCTCATTTCAGTTGTAATCTCAAAATAGGTGTAATTTATACAAATTTTATTAGTTTTGTAAATAAAAACATATTTTTCAATAAAATGTTTAAAAAAAAAATATTTAAAGAATTTTACGCTGAGAGTAGAAAATACTGTGCTGTGGAATATAACATCGATCCACCACATTTAAAATGCTAGAATTTAAATCACTATAATTAAAAATTTGGTCAAAATGGGAAATTTGTCTCACCTCTAGAATTAACCGTGGCAAATATAAATAATTTAATTTTAATTATTTGTACTATGCAAGTATGCGGCTTTTTGGAGAATTTTTTTAATATTTATTTTGGAGCTATTAGAAGACGAGATAAGGAATGTTAAATTTCTTTGATATTTTCTGCAACGTTGACGAAGCGATTTGAAATATGAAACTTTGTAGAATTTTTAAAATTTTAACAAAATATGAGAATTTCTTTTCATTTTAGAATTTTGTGATCCCGCAAAGAGATTCAATGTTTTCAAGGCAGCTTTCAAATTTTGAAATAGATTTGAGATTTTAAATTTGTTGTTTGGGAGATTCAGTTTGGTAATATATATTTTTCGTCGTGATAAAACTGTGAAATCATCTTCACTTAAAGGGGTCATTAGATCGGCCATTTATAGAATTTAATCCTCAAGTTGGCATTGTCTATCCCAAACCCTCGAATTTCCATAAATCCTGGAAATGCCAGGATTTGGGGTTGGCAACCCATCCTCCTCTAAGATACAAAACGAATTTAAACAATTTAGCGTTGCAGAATTTTATTTTTAATTTATTAAGTTTAATAAACTTGCTGGGTTTGTTTGTATTGTTAATTAATTTTTATAAACAGAAAAATTAACACAAATTAGAATGCATTCTCTATATCTTTTTATCTCTTTACTGGTGTTCTATTACAGCTATTCTTAAACTATGGGTCGCGAGATTTTATTTGGGTTGCGCAATTTTTCCAAAATTTAATAAAATTAATAACTATACTACAGCTGGTATTGATTGGCTGCTGGTTTGGCAAGCAGACTAAATGGACTTCATGTAAACTTTGTAATTTAATTGTTTTCTGATATTCTAATAAGAAAGGAGACATTTTTTCCTGGCTAATTAGGTGTACCCTTAGCGTTATAAGCTGGCATTACTCAATAGGACTAAGAAATTTTTCAACCACAAGATTCAACAACAGCAGGATAAAACTAGAAAGAGATAGATGTGACATGCTTCCTCTTCTGCTCATGGTGAAAGAATGCTTCTAGAAGCTATTAAGCTTCTTTTAAGCGCCTCAACCAGGGTTTTCATTGTATAAAACCAAGAAAATAAATGTTACTTAAGTAATTTTAATGGGCAGGGCCTTAGTCCAGTTAGTGGTTCCAGTGCGAATGGGTGGATGTTATCAAAGGTAAGTTAAATGTTATCGAACTAAACAAATCACATTACAGCAAAATCGCGCTTAATGCTGCCCCGTTTAGTGCTGATTCACTATTACGCTCTCGCTCAGTTTGATTATGGCGCCTCTGTGGCGACAAACATTTGTATCGCTAATCCCGAATGGGACTTAGCAAATCAAATTATCAAACCTGAAGTTCTGCGTTGGGGTATTTTTTCCTTTACAGCATACAAAATTGATGGAAGTCCTGATGGAATTTTTCCTGTTGAACTTCAGCATGGTTTTCCTCTCATTAGGGACCAGTTGCTACTCCTTTTCAGGGCTTGATTTGCTTTTAGTTTTGTCCCACCTTATTGGAATAGGAGTAGATTGATTTTTTGTCCCGAAGCCTGGTAAGTCTGATTATACTGATTTTAAGGGATTTCGGCCCATTACCTTGTCCTCAACCTTTCTGAAAACATTAGAAAGAATGGTAGACAAATTTATTAGAGACCTTAATATATCTATATCCCCACTCAGTAACATGTAACATGCTTACAGAGCTGGTAAGTTCTGTGAAACGGCTTTACATGAACTTGTTAAGAGAATCGAAAGATCGCTCAACAGGAAAGAGTTTCTTGCGGGTACTTTCCTAGATAGTGCGGGAGCTTTCAACAGTACTTCGTTTCATTCGGTTACTGAAGCCCGTACTAATTTTAGTATTAACCATAACATCGTCAAATTTGTCGAATCTATGCTTAGATCTTGCGTTGTTGAGACTGACTTGGACAGCTTTCCAGTTTCAGTCAGGGTTGCCAGAGGTTGTCCTCAGGGACGTTTACTCCCGCCTCTGTTGTGTCTTTTGGTCATTGACGAGCTTCTCGTCAAACTGCAATAATTTGGTTTTCGTCGCAGAAAGTTATGCTGAAGGTCTTGTTTACATACAGGGTTTACATGTCAACATATACATAAACATAGACATATCGATGATCTATCTGTTGTGTCATTTTTTTAGACACAAATTATCAGATCAGACAACGTTAACATTTAGGTGTTATCCTAGATAGTAAACTTTCATGGAAGAATGGCAACTGCTATCTTTTACCAATGTAGAAGAGCCTTAGGTAATATTTGGGGTTTATCTACCTAGATGTTGCGTTTCATAGTCTTCATGTAGTTCTACCAATGTTATCATAAGCTTCTGAAGTGCGGTGGCCGGTAAGGGTATTACTGAAGCGATGTCCTCAACTCCACTTCTTGCTATGGAAGCAGCTGCATTCCTTCATTCTAGGCACAGCAAGACCTACTGGGTTTCGTTTGAAGTGCATTTTGGCGTGGAACTTTTTCGATAAAGTTGTCAGACTTAGATTAATTCTTAATAAATTTACATCCCTGGTAGCAGAAATTGATATGGTTAATTATAAGTTGATGCCTCAATTTAATTTCACTAAATCATTTTCGGTGGTTCGTGCATCGAGCGTTCAGTGGAGGTCGCAGGATTATAATAAATTATTGACGAAGTCGGTAGTTTTGTTTTCTGATGGCTCTCTCTCTGAATGCAGTGCAGGATTTGGCGTCTATTGTCCTTCGCTTGGCCTTAGACCATCCGGTAATCTTGGTAAGTATTGCCCAGTTTTTCAAGCGGAAACAATTGTACTAACACACACATGCTGTAATTGAGGCTTTGACAGATGGCAAATACGTGCTTAATTCGTTTATTCGTTAGATAGTCCCTTGACCATTTTCAAAGTTGTCAGCGATTGTAAAAACTTCATCAATCGTCTTTCTTCGTGATATTGAGCGCAATGAGATCGCCGATGCGTTAGCCAAAGCTGAAACTCGTAAGAAACTTATCGGTCCTGAACCGGTTACTCCCGCATCATTCAATAGTGGTAGGAAAGCGATTAAGAATTTCGCTCTGTGTGAGTTAAGCTAAAGATGGTTTGCTAGCTCGAGCTGTCGTCTGGCTAAATATTTTATTCATAGGTCCAATTTAACCCTGTATAGTTTTGCTTTGTCTTTAAAGAGGAATTAGCTAAGAATCTTGGTCGCCTCCCTTTCCGGTCATGGCCGTTTGTAGATTCACCTACGTCGCATGGGGCTGGCTCAGAACGCTTTATGCGAAGACTGTCTCGAAAATGATGACGACTGCATTCATTTCATGTGTAGTGGTCTGGCTTTTGATATAGTTAGGTCCAAATTGCTAAACTCGAAATCTATTAATTTAGATCAGTTATCCTAGATTCCTTGGTTCAAGCTCATTAAGATTATTAAGGAGGCAGGATGCATTTCTGAATTAAGATATAACACCTGTTTGTACCATGTGCGCTTTGTAGCATTGAGTGCGGAACCTTGGGGGTTCCATATGTATATACACCTGTCTCTCGATTAACACGGTAAATTTTTTGGAAAGTTTCAGAATGTTCTAGAGTTTTTTTAGAATGTTTTAGAATTTCCTAGAATTTTCTAGAAAATTCCAGATATTCCGAAACGTTTAAGAATTTTCTAGCGTTTTGAAATTTCTAATTATGTAGTTCAGATTGTTCTGGAATGTTCCAAAATTTACTAGAATGTTTCAGAATGTTTCGGAATTTCCTAAAAAATTTCAGAATATTCCAGAATTTTCTAGAAAGTTTCAGGTGTACTGAAATGTTTCAGATTTTTTTAGCATGTTTCGGAATGTTCAGAATTTTTAAGAATATTCTCAAATTTCTTAGAATGTTTCAGAATTTTCTAGAATTTTCCGAAATTTCCAAAATTTTCTAGAATGTTCCAGGATGTTCTAGAATTTCCTAGGATTTTCTAGAAAATTTCAGAATGTTTCAGAATGGTTTCAGAATATTCTAAAAAATTTCAAAATTCTAGAAAATATGACAATGCGCCAGAATCGGGAGTGAAATCCATTTGAATATTCTAGAATGTTCGGAAACCGGAAATCGAATGCATTCCAATGTTCTAAAATGTTATGGAATCGGAAATCGTAGATGGTACGCTTTAAAAATTTCGATCCGTGAAGGTATGTAGGGCGAAGTTCGTCGTACGTGCGAAACAAGAACGGATCGAAGAGAACAAATAGTGAAAGTTCAAAGTGAAAATTAGAAGCGAATATTTAAGCCATAAATTTAAAAATGATTTCGAAAAAAATATTTTGGTTTAATTTTTTCCATTTTAACATTTCATTCAAGTAGGTATACAATTTTCTTATAAATTTGATTTTATTAAATAATAATTTCTGATGTTATTGAAAGAATACAGTCAACATACAAGTGTTGTATTCTAGTGTGATACTGTCGTGCAAGAAAATTCCAGGGCGATACTCCAGAAATGTTTTGCATGATACCAGAATTAAAACAAACACTTTCTACAAAATATTCGCCGTTACAATGCTTACTTCCAAATGACATCGTTTGGGGTAACATTTATAGGCGATAAAGATATTTTCCGCCGAGTTTTTAAAGTTCGAGGACAAATTTTTCATTAAGTGGGCTCGCTTCTGCCCACACCGAATGAAACGCCGAAATTCCTGAAAGTATATTTTGTTGGCAATGAACAATTCGAAGTGGACCAGCGTTGTACCAACTCGAGAGTTACAATATCTACTCCATAACTATAACCAACTGATCAACGTATTCAAGAATTCTTTGGAACAAATGGTTTCGGATAACTTTAAGATCGTCATTCGACCAAAGAGCAGCCGACGAGCAAAAACGAAGGTTTAATCCACCTTAAGTCAATGAAGTCGCTCGCAGTGGTAGTCGACGATAACGAATATAGCATGACATCATTATTCAACGTCGAAGCAATACACTGAAATACATCACAGGCAAAGACGGTTACCAATTCAACATCCAACAAGTCAATCCAAGTACAGGTGTTGAAAGTAACATTGAAGCGATTCTATGCTCACCGAATTATGGTTTTACATAGATGGTGAATACAATCACATTTTGAATTGTTCCAGAAATTCATTGTTGATATGTATGCCAAAATCGAGGCAGAACGGTTGCAGTTTATTCGCGATAATCAACGAAAACTGCGTTCGGATGAATATAACCATTTAAGAGACGCAATAATGACTGATGGCAACGCCGACAATATCGGAAAACTGGGCATCTTGCCATCAACGTTCACCGGAAGCCGAAAACAATGACATACGTCAGAAAACATAGTTCACCCAATTTATTCTTAATCTTTCATGCAATTCTTCTTGGCCGGAAATCAAAGAAGAACTACAGTACGGACAAGCAACCATCAATTGACATGACATAATTCCCCGAATATTTCGTCAAAAACAAATTATATTTGTTGAAGCCATCGTCAAAAATCGAATATTCGGTGCCGTTATATGCCGGATGTATTCTATTGAGTGGCAAAAGCGAGGATTGCCACTTTCGCACAACTTGATTTGGCTTCAATAAAAGTCCGGAAGAAGATCGGAACTCTACAGAATAAATTGTTGAAAAACATGGTTCATGGTCCATGTGGCACATTAAATAAAGATTCGCCGTGCTTGAAGGGCACCAAATGCACGAAATCTTATTCGATACCATTTTTAAATGTGTCAAATTGGCGAAGACAACTGTCCAAAATACAATCACCGAAACAGAGTGGATTCACGACAAAGATTAAAACGCGAGGCTACGAAGAAATCGAAATTCACAAACAATGACTATAATCAGTGGCAATCGACGGCTATATTTATGAACCATATCGAAAGGCACGTCAGTGATTAGGCCTATTAGAGAATGATAACCATTGCGAATTTGCTCAAAATCAAATACTGAAACTATCCTAATCGCCTTTGGCTGTCCAATATCCTAAGCTGATCAAATCCTAATTGACTGTGGCTGAAATATCGAAAAAATATGAGCGACGATATCCTGGCTAAACCGACTAATCCCGGAAATTTTGAACAAAGCTCTGATAATGCTGGAATATAAATGTTTTGCGATGGCCAACCACCAAACGCTAATACAACTGGGAGTCCAACCACCACGACGAAGTGAATTTGACGCCACGAACAGTAAAGGGGAAAAGTTTCAATGTTGACGAGTTACGATGGTAATCCAACGTAATAAACCCTTACTAATTCAGAGTCAAAAACAGGCCTATGAATGGTCACTGGCACAAGAATAAACATTTTTAATCAACCTTATTCTGGCCAAAATTCGCGCAAACAAGGAAATAGCGGTTACACTTATATATGGTGGATGAACAGAACGCTCGTTGAATGTTCCAGGAATGCCAAACTCGCTAAAATTGCATTGCACAAAACTCTGCATTAAATATCTCCAAAATAACATCATCGAGGCGAGTATAATGATCGGCAAGGAAAAAGGGAAGAAAACGGTATCTAAATCGTGAATACCTTTAATTTCGACCGAATTGTCCTTCTATTTTAACAATTGCAATTCCCAGTAAAATTGGCCTATAGTATGACGTTAAAGTCAAACATTTAGATATTGTGGCACTAACTTAAAGAAATCGTGCTCTTCACTTGGCCATACATAGCATTCTCACAAGTTGGATTGACTGAAAATTTATTCATTTACAGCCCGAACAACCAAAGTTCGAATAAAGTATATGAGCAGGTGTTGTAATGAAAAATGTAGAAAAGTGACAGCGATAAGCAAAACTCAACAAACTCTAAACCTCAAAGATTAATAAAAACCTTTTGAATCCGACCTGATCGAATTGATATCTCAATTGATTCTGAAAAACGGGCTTTTCTATAAAAAAGTGTGTGACAGCATTTGTTTATCTTTAAAGGATGATTCAAAACTGCCCGGGCAGATGGCGACGCTTTAACGGGAAATGTTTATTGTTAGCAATGTCGTGACAAGAAAATAACAAAAAAGAGCGAAACAGCGTTGAAAAAACAAATCAGAAATAAGATGATTTTTTGGTGCGAAAAGTCACCAAATACAAAGAAAATGACGTAACAATAAATTTCGATGGATTTTTGCAAAAAATTAGAAACATTATAATGATGTCACAACGACCTCGCATCGAATAGCAGACCTTGAATAAAGCTTTAATATTTTAATCCAAGTCTAAGATTTTCCAGAGTGTATTTCACAAGGTACATATGTTCCGTAGTTTCATTCTGTTTTAATCTCAACCAGTTACAGAATAAACGCTTTATTTATTTTTTAATATTATTCAACCAAATGTCGTTGCAACATTGTAATAATTTGGTGACGTAGGTAATTTATTTTGGTTTTTATTTGATTCATCATAAGACTATGTGGTGAAACAAGAACAAGTAAATTGAAACAAAACCAAATTTTAGAACGTGCGAAATATTGCTTAACAATTTAGACTGTGTGACAAATCCCGCGCAGTGTAGCATTTTACCAACCTTTTAAAAAATCCAATATAAAACATGTCAATTTACTTCTCATAATTGTAAATTCCAATTTATTAAGTATAATTTCTAGGTATTATCTACACTCTTACAAATGCAGATGGCGGTTAGGTGCATTATTCCAATTCAACAGTGGTGCAAACTTTTAAAGTGATTTTCATTCTTCAACGTTGAGCCCCATGCGCCATATTTATTTTTATCATTTTCGCTTTGCTTCATTATTCCCTTATTACCAGTCTTTTTTGTGTCCCCTTCTGTTGTTGATTTATTACCAGCATATCCAATTTTAGTTTTTAATTTATCATTGTGTGAAATATAATTTACGGTCGTTGGCCGATCAATTGTTTGAACCATTTTGAATTTTTTTGTTTTTTGTTTTTCGATTTACTATAAAATTTTATTGCTACTATTTATGTAGGTGTTATAAAATGTTGGCACAATTTAGGGGACGTACTCAATTAATGTTAATACTTGAAATTCTAAATGATTACCAGAATTTCCAGTACGACTCTTTTTACTTGTATTTAAATGATTTGAAAGTCTGAAAGGAAAAAAAAAACATTTTAGATTACAACAATACCAATTTAGTAGGTTAATTTGAATTGGTAATTTGTGTTGTTTTTCAATAAAAAAAGAAAAAAAAAATATTTTTGTAAAATTTTTAATAAAACGGTGACGCGCTCGATTCAGGGTTCTGACTTATCGTTTGATTACGAGAATAAAAAAAATAAACCCAGAATAGGTTAAACCCAACTGTGTTTGCCTAGTATGCTCCTATATTGTTCTTCCCAAATTAAGTAATATTAATTTAGTTCATAAATAAGGTTACATATGTCTATATACAATATAAGCAAAAACTCACCTAGCAATTGGTAAAAAGAATCTTGCGTTTTTATTAATGATCATTGACACACAAAAAGTTTATAGGACTCACAAAATTTAAATCAATCTTTACAAAAACGATTATAAATGAACTTTGAAAATTCAATTGAAATTTAATTGAAAATTAATTTATTAAATTTTTTTTTTTTTGTATTATTCGAATGAAAACCACCACCATAGTCAACGACAGCCAATTGAGAAGTAAAATGTTTTGTAAATTGCTACGAGATTTTATATATAATTTTACACTCTGCATATTTTTCTTTACTTATTGAAATTACACGTTATGCTGCATACAATATTTAGTGTATTGCAATCTGCATATTTTAAAAAATGTAGCGAAGAAATATGTAAGAACCTTACAATTCCCGCAGATCAACCTTATTTGCTTAAAAGAAATAAATATTTGCACTTAGGAGCAAATATTATGTATAAGTCAAATTTTATATAGGGTTAGATTGTATGAATACATATGTGAGATTGTCAAAATATTTAAGTTGTTTACAGCCTATGTAAATTAAAACAAAATATTTATATTGTGTGGATATACCTGTAGTATTAAAATCTGATGCAATACTTAGCCAAGTATCATCATTCAAATTACATATTTTAATTATTGCATTGAAAAAGCAATTTATGATCAATAAATGTAAATGGATTTGATCCGATCATGCACCTATCGCATGTATCCTCTGCCACCGTTGGATACTCTGGAAAGCCGTCGAAAATCACTAACTATACTATACACTATTTCATTGTTCTTTGGATATATACATCTTTCCATCGAAGGCGGCTGTATTTATAAATCATTTGTTTATTATTACTAATTGCTTTCTAATTTTTAAGTTTTCTGCAAATACCACTATTTAAATTAATGGTACTAAATAATAATCGTATACGGATTGAAATCAGTTTGTAGAACTTTAAATCGATTTGGTTGGAGGCCGACAACCGAACATACGAGTGACATATCGCAGTAACAAATAAATTGTTGTTATAATGCAAATATTTCAGCAAACTACTGCGACTGAAACTAGCTACTAAGTATATACATATTTGAATTGTTCCGATAGATTAAATAATTGATATCGCCAAACGAAGCTTCAATCTTTTGGAAGAGGGACTTAATTTTGTTCAAAATAGGTTAACGAAATACAACGCGGTACATCTTTCGATTCCTCGAACGACCACCGAGAGTGGTCTGGAGGTCTGGCGTCTTCTGGAAGGGGAGAATAAAGCTGTGTAGTAATACCAGCTCCGTAACCTTCCTTTGGGGTGAGCTCCAGCAGGCTGTTCTGGTCATGTTTTAGGCAATCCCCTCTGTGGCCCCACGATCTGCGCGAGGGGTAACCTGAGCGTGATTCGCAAGTGTACGTACTACCTCCTCGTGGTGACCTCCGGAAACTGTTGGCTCGTTTACCGAACAACAGGCTAAAGTACGACGCTAAAGGATGGTATGAACCTTAAAAAAAAAACAGATCTAAGGTGAGACACGTGCGCCGAGGGATGAATGATCATGGGTTAGTTGGTCGTTAGTACGGAACTCCGGATACTAGGCGACCTCCGGTTTCAATCAGCCTTACCGTGACAAGAGGCGCTGCCGTGGTGGACCTTTCATTCCTCAAACAAATCAATATTGTATGGATTTAATTAAAAACGAAAAAAAATAAGGGCGGTGCTCCTTCAAACGCACCAATCTCAGAAGATGTCAAGGACCATTCATGCCCTGCTTCTAAGATCAACAAATTAATAGAAAACTCTAGCACGGACGTAGTGGTGGGCAATCCACGACCTTGAGTAATTGGATCTCGAGGAAACAGCAAAGAGGAGAACATGCCTCAGTGGGGCCGCGAGGAGATGTCTGTCCCATCTAATTCGGTCAGGGGTCCCCCCCCCCACGACGCTGCCTTGCAGCAATGTAAGGGGAAGATCAGGGACATAATTGTCCGAAGAAATAAGAGAAATAAGTCGAATGACGACTCTACCCCCAAAGCCATCGCGGCAAAAAGAGGGAAAGTTTCCAGTCCTTCATCGAAGGCATTGGAAGCCGCCTCAAAAGCTGCAACTGAGGGCGACAATAAGGAGAGTTGCCCCGAAAAAAGGACCGACACGGCCACAACGTATAGTAATGCAGTGAAGGCTATCAGGTTGGAGATTACCGACCAAGACTTCCCTGAAATAAAACTGGGCATTGCCCAGATTCTGGCAATACAGGATGCCATAATCGACATAGTGGCGGAGCTGCCATTAAATGATGTTGGCATAAATTTCCTGGGATGTCGCACCAGAAACGGTTGGCTTACAGTGCCCTCACTTAAACCATGGAATGAGCATCCCTGAAGGCACTCGGGGAGAAGGAGTTGCCTCGCGCAAAAATCATGTTTGTCTACCTGCCACGAGGTGGTAAGGAGACAAACGAAAAGATACTGCGTCGTCTGGCGATCCAGAATAAGGACTTAAGAGACGCAGATTGGAGGATGATTGCGAGGAAGGAGCGAAAAGGCGACCTCCTTCAAATTACGATGTCCGTTTCACATAAAACGGCGGAGATACTCAAGGGCTCCAGCTACAGAGTCAACTGGATGTTTGGCTCTGTACACTTCCGCCCAAAGAAGGAGGGGGCGGTAGATGCAGTCAAGAGGAGAGTGGCGGAGCCGATATTAGTTACTAAACAAGTTAACTGTTTACACACAACAGTTTTGTTACTTAACATTTAATAGTAAAAAAAAAATAGCTATTTTGAAAAATTCTGGTATTTATTTGTCTTCTTTGTGCAACGAGGGGGATCCTTATTAACGGCTTTGAGGAGTTCTCAATTTCAGTATATCAATAATTATTAAATAAACACTTATTTTAAGAACATGAAACATTTTCAATAATCTAGAAATCTAGAAATTGCATAGAGTATGGGAAAGCAGTGGTTTTGGGGGGGGGCGGCAGCCCCCATCTTCTTAGGTATCAAATGAATTAAAATAATTTTAAAAACCCTGCTATATTTATTATACTTGCTGTGATTCTATTATTATTTTACTAAACTGAGTGTTAAATTAATGTATTCCAATCTTGATACGAGTAACTCAATATTTACATATGCAATCATAATTTTCATATTTGTCCAATAAAAAACGCCATCTACCTTTATTCTTTTTGAACAATATTGTTACGTTTTAGCCTTGTCAATTAAGGTTCGTATCACTGGATTGTGAATAATACAAACTCAATTCAATTTATCACCAACCAATTTATTTATTTAACACAAGAATTATTACAACACAGTTTATTAATAAAAATTAACAAAACCACTTTATATAAATTATTCTCAAATTTTACTGTACACTTAAAATTTTTATTTCGCACAAAAACACTTTTTATATCACTTTTTAATTCCTTTTTAATCTTTACTCTATCGCTTTCCACATATTAGTACTTCTTACAAGTTTACACTATCGCGTTCCAAATTCGAATCATCCAATACGATCTTGTTCGCCTTTTTATATACACAAACCAAACTTCTCGAAAGCTCATGATTTTTCTAGTTAGAATAGCGTAGAAACATTTAGAACAATTTTTATCATGGAAAATTCCATTTTAGTACAGTTAAACATTGAGCTATTCATTTAACTTCTTCTATTACACACTAGGTGTCACCGTCACACTACCCCCCACCTAAGCCTGTTCGTCCCGAACAGGACCCAAATCACCTCCTCTGTACAGGGCCAAACCTGTCTAAAAGCAACACCTTCGATTTACCTCCTTGTCCTTTCTTAGTCCTGTAGAGTGCCGTCCATACAAGTTGCAGTTTCGCCGATAAATCCCTCTTATTTTGTTGCGAGTTGTAAAGCCATACCAATTACCTTTCGTGTAATCCTTGACTATTTGTCCTTATGGCATATCGAGTTCTCATCCAGTCGCCCGACACTCGCACTCCACTTCGCACAACTCGGCCCTTCTTATCCAATGTCTGCATAATCTGGTGTTCTTTGGTTTCCTCAACAATTGTGTCAGATTTCGATGGCAGCTCCTCGCAATGACTGATTGTTACTCGCCTTACTGTCGCATCCGTACCGTTAAATTTAAGTTTCAGCTCGATGTTATCGATCGCTACTCAATATTCCTCGTCCAAAATCCAACACAAAGCCATTCATCCTCATGAAGTCCGTTCTCAAAATGACCTCGTCCACAATGTCTGCGACCAGAACTTCATGTGGGAAAAGAGTTTCGCCGATCCTTATGCTCACGATCTTTTTTCCTTTAATCATTGCACTCTCCCCATTTGCCATTCTTAATTTTAACCCATCAACCAGCTGCACAGCTCCTGCGATCAAATCTTTCCGAACAATTGTGTGGGTTGCTCCAGTATCCAGCGTAATAATACACCTCCTCCCATCAACACCGCCCCTAATTGTGACGCTGCTTCCCCCTCGTGCTTCACTCTTAACAGAGATGAATGTTATGGGGCAACCAAACGGCGAAGCTAGCTTCGGTTCCTTGAAACTGACTTCTAACCTTTCCACTTTACCGACTGTTGCCATCCGCTCATCCGATTCCTGCTCTTCTCTTCGTGCTCTTTCCACAGAAGATGGTGATCCGTGCCGCTTTCCCCTTGCTTCCAAACAATCTCGCGAGATGTGGCCAATCCTGTTACATACCCAACATCTTAGCTCGCTGCTTCTAGACCTTTGTCCCAACCATTCAGCGTTTGTCCTCATAAAAGGTGACGATCTCATCTTTCTCTGTATAACACTCCGACAGTCCATTGAGATGTAACCCAACTTGTCACATTTCCAACACCTAAGCCTGCTTCTTCCGACTGTCGGTACCATTCGCTCCATGCTGCCGTTCGTGTCTGAATTCATTTGGTGCCTAAATAATGACGGTCTGGTGAAGTTCTGCACAGCCTCGATCGTTAACGCAAACGCAACGGTTTCAGCGAACGTTGCTTTAGGTGATAACATCACCGCCTTGCGTGTTTCTGGATCTCGAATGCCGTCAATGAATGCGTCAATTTTACGCCTTTCCATATAATCGGCCGACGTGCTGGTATGTGCTAGATGTACTAATCGCTCGATTGCCGATGCAAATTCCTGAAGTGATTCTCCTCCCTTTTGGTAGCGGCTTTTCAATTCCATTCGATAGATTTCACGCTTGTGGTCACTGCCGTACTTCCTATCCAGCGAGATTGTTGCGAGAATATTAACGCTGCGACAAGATGTTCATCGTTCCAACGGGTTTGATTGGCTGCTGTTTCAAATTGAAATTTGAAATTGCTGAAAGATGTTGTTCCGTCGAATGTTGGTGGCTTTAACTTAATCGACTGGACAGTCTGTACCACTTGCGTCGTTGTTTCACTTGCTTTGACATCTGTTAACTCTTTCTCGAGACGTTGAACCTCTGCTTGTAGTTTATGTTGCACCCGTTGAATATCCGTTTGAAATTTCTCTTCAATCTGTTGAACCTCCGTTTTGACAAGATGAACTTCCGTTTGCAGTTTCTCTATTTCGCCTTGCACATTTGTAGACAATTCTTGAATTTTCTCGTCCATATTCTTTTGACCTTCTGCGATTTCCCCCATCTGACGCTCTATAATTTGGTTTGGCTCCTAATTTCGCCCAACTGTTGCTTCATTTCGTGTCTAATTTCTTGGTTGGACTGATTTTATTGTTCCATCTGGTGCTTTATTTCTTGGTTTGACTGGTATATAGTCTCCACCTGCCGCTCATTTGACTGCTCAATTTTCACCATTTGTCGTTCGTTTTGTCGTTTAATTAGACTCACCTGGCCCGTCATCTGGTTCATAGCTGCTATTAACTGCGACAAATTGAAACTTCCAGATGGTAGTTGTGTTGTTTCGACTGACGGCTGTTTATCTCCTGTATTCTCTACCGTTGCCGCATCCGTTACTTCCACCCCAAAATCATGTTGATCTGCGTCTAACCCTTCTTTCTCCATGGCACCACGTAGTCGCGTTTGTAAAGCTGCTTTGCTACCATCAGTGGCCAAACCCCGTTTCTCAAGTTCTCTCTTTAATTCTGGAACTTTTAATTCGTTGAGAATCATTTTCTTTATCTTTTTATTCACAATCCCACCGCTTTCACCAATTGTTACGTTTTAGCCTTGTCAATTAAGGTTTGTATCACTGGATTGTGAATAATACAAACTCAATTCAATTTATCACCAACGAATTTATTTATTTCAAACAAGAATTATTACAACACAGTTTATTAATAAAAATTCACAAAATCACTTTATATAAATTATTCCCAAATTTTTATTGTACACTTATAATTTTTATTTCCACAAAAACATTTTTTAATTCACTTTTTAATTCCTTTTTAATCTTTACTCTATCGCTTACCAAATATTACTAATAATCTTACAAGTTTACTCTATCGCGTTCCAATTACTAATAATCCAATTCGATCTTGTTCGCCTTTTTATATACACAAACCAAACTTCTCGAAAGCTCATGATTTTTCTAGTTAGAATAGCGTAGAAACATTTAGAACAATTTTTATCATGGAAAATTCCATTTTAGTACAGTTAAACATTGAGCTATTCATTTAACTTCTTCTATTACACACTAGGTGTCACCGTCACAATATTATAAAACCAATATTTTCTAATTTGGCTCTTCGGCACCAGATATCACTAATATTAAAAAAACAACAAAAACTTCAAAACACAAAACACGAATGGAAAAGTTTAAAAAGCGCCTTAAGCGGACAAAAGTAAAATATGTGATAGGCTGTAACAAAAATTTTCTATTTGAGTTATATGGAAATAGTGTCTATTTCAATTACATTTTCATTTGTGAAAATTGTAATGATTGGAAAATTGAAGTAATCCAATATGTAGTTTGAAGTGTGATTTTTGTATATCTGATTGATTTGGGACATTCTTTTCATTTTAAATATTAGAAACGTGTACTTAAATATTGCAGAAATTTCAAAATAAGCTAGTGTTACTAAAAATATAAATGTTTTAAAAATATTAAATTAAGCGTGGCAATTGTGGTCTAATAAAGCTCCAAAATCGTTTAGTGACCCACATATACATTTATAGTGAGCTTAACAATAAATTTCTGCAATTTTTAAGCATAATTTTCTGATATTTAAAATGATAAGAATGTTAAAAATGAATCAGATTTACAAAAATCACGCTTCAAACTACATATTGGATTAATTCAATTGTGTAATCATTACTATTTTGTATTTTCATAAATAAAAATGTAATTTACAGCCTATCACATATTTCACTATTGTGAAAAAAAAATTATACCAAAATTATCACGAATAAATCTAATTTCATTGTACCAATTTTCATAAAAATCCGAAGTTGTACATGAAAGTGGACTTAAGCCTAAAAATGTTTAGTTAATGACGAAGATCAAACCAAAGCACCTAGAATACAAGCCGTCAGTATTAAAGTATTAAATTCGAACTTAATATAAGGGGGATTGAAAGACAAAAGAAAATGGATTTTTATCTTAACGTTTACACATTATCTTATTTTTTATAGAATAAGGCTACTGCTCGTATAATTCCTTGTTTGGTTTTTTATCCGGCATACTTTTATTTTACTCGTATTTACGAAAATTTCTATTAAGAAGTTAAAATTTGTCTGTCGAAACCAAATTACCAACATATTATATATATATGTATATATATATGTATATATATATATATATATATATATATATATATATATATATATATATATATATATATATATATATATATATATATATACAGCCTAGGCCAAAAATATAAAGCACCCCTATCTATTAGCATTATATATTAATATTATGTCTTTCTAAACACTGGGTGTTAACGAACGAGTCATCCCACCGAATGCGACCCTTAATTATTGAAAATCACCAATTTTTGTTTTGTTTTAGGTTCTTAACAAGAAGTTGTAGCGTCGTAAAATTTTTTTATTTTAGTTTTGTATTTGATCGTGTGCAGTCTTCACATAAAGTGTTTTAAATCAAAAAGAGTTTTCGTAAGTTTTTTGAGAAAAAAAGTGTGTTTGTGATAATTATGCCTAAAGCGTGCCAACTCAGTGAAGGAATAAGGGCACAAATTGTGTTGTTGGATTCCCAGGGTGTAAGCCAAATTAAAAGATCCCAAAAATTAAAATGCTCTCGTGGAGCAGTTCAATCTACATTGAAAAGGGTTAAAGAGACCGGGGACTATGCCTATAAACTACGCTCAGGCAGAAATCGTATCACTTCGGTAAGAGACGATCGACAAATTATGCGAAAATCTCTCAAAAACCGAAGAAAAACATCTGCTGAGATAGCTGCAGAGCATTTAACAGAACAAGAAGTTCACATTTCGGCACGGACAGTTAGAAGAAGGCTCCTGCAAGCTGGATTGAAAGGTTGTAAAGCAAGAAAAAAACCTTTGCTCTCACTTACCAACATAAAAAGTCGCTTGAGATGGGCTCGAGAACACAAACATTGGAATGACGTGGATTGGGCGAGAGTTGTTTGGTCAGATGAATCTACTTTTGAGGTAAATATAAAAAATAAATATTAAAAAATAATTAGTCAAAAAAAAAAAATAAAAAATTGTGCTATGTATTTTAAAAGAATTAATAGAGAAATTTATGTTAAATTTGATGGAATTCTTATAGATTTTTGGAACTCCTGGCGCAACCATCGTAAGAAGAAGAGTCGGGGAAGCATACAATCCTGATTGTATAGTGCCTACCGTAAAGCATGGAGGGGGTAAACTGATGGTGTGGGGTTGTATGGCATCATCAGGGGTGGGAAAACTGTTGTTTTGTGAGGGTCCGATGAACAGTACCAACTATGTTACCGTCCTCGAGGCTGCATTGAATGCCTCAATTCGGCAAATCTTTGGGGAAACGGATAGTTCTTCGATAATTTATCAACAGGATAATGCCCCCTGCCATACTTCCCGCGTTACGATGAGTTGGTTTCGAAAAAAACAAATTCGAGTCATGGACTGGCCCGCCCAGTCACCAGACCTAAATCCCATTGAAAATTTGTGGTTAATTTAAAAAAAAAAAATCAAGGATCGCAGTATGACTTCAAAGGAAGACCTCAAACGTGCGCTGACAGAGGAATGGAAAAATATATCGAGAAATACCTGCGAAAAATTAGTACGGTCGATGAATAAAAGAGTCCTGGCTGTCATCAAAGCCAAAGGAGGACCTACAAAATACTAAAATTAATAAAATATAAAAAGTATTTCCTAAAAATATTGAGTTTTAATTTTTGTCTTCATTCGTTTTGTAGATACTGCAATTTGGGAGGGGTGCTATATATATATATATATATATATATATATATATATATATATATATATATATATATATATATATATATATATATATATATATATATATATATATATATATATATATATATAAATATATATATATATATATATATATATATATATATATATATATATATATATATATATATATATATATATATATATATATATATATATATACCCAGTAAACCTCAAGTCAGATAATTTTTTTTGTTTAATCATAAATTGGTTTTATAACGGTCATCTTGTGACTCGAACACATTAATCGGTCACACTTCGGTCATTGTGCTGATCACTTAGTCATAAAACGTCATATATTGAATTTCCATATGACTGACAGTCATAGGGTATCATATATTAATCATACTGTGCCAATCGAGAAACATCTCTCGATAATTTTAATATTTTTTTTTATTGGTCATTCATTGATCATAAAAGAATCTTTATATCTCGATATTTGATCGATATATATCTGATGTGATTCACATTTATTTAAAGTTGTGTTCGATCGAATATCAAGCTGTATAATTTGTTTTAAGATCGAATAATGACCAATCATTAAAAAAATTATAATTCAACAAACTTTACATAATATCAAAGAAAAGTCATAGGAAAATTCTTAGTTATGACTGAATAATCAACAAAAAATATATGTCAAATAAAATACATTTACGTGGCGAACAAACTATTTTAAAGAAATTTTGCTTCAATTATTTTAATTTCATACAATATAATACATAAATTAAAAATATGGATAAAAGCAACAAAAAAAAACTGAGTTGTAAACAATTAAACGATAGGAGAAAATATCGGCGACGATTGCAGAAACTTACCTCAGAAAAATGTTCAACATTTTGCAAACAGGTTGGAACTCGTTTCAAAGCAGCCTTAAGTGAGCAGAGTTTGGAACACGAAGAACTACCAGTCGTTCATTCATCTACTCTAGCTTTAAGTGATTCATTTATTCACTTACCACCTAAAGAAACAATTAATTCGAATGAATACATGGATACTCATACTGTAAATGTAGGGGCTACTTATGAGAGTGACGATGTTGAATACTTTAGTCCAGATGATACTAATACTGAAAGTGGCTGTGAAAATGATAATAAGTTTTCAAAAAAAGAAAATTAAAATCTTGGACAGTCCACTATAATATCAGTCAAGCAGCATTGAAACCTTTAATTAAAAATATAAATAAATGTTTTGCTGCCAATTTACAGAACGACCCTAGATCAGTCATAATGACGCCGCGGCAAACTGCCAATACCTTTACAAAAATAGAAGGTGGTGAATACTGGCACCAGGGGTTTGAATTTTGTTTAAGATCATACTTCGCAGAACTCAGGGAATCAGTTTCTATTTCTTTAAATATCAATATTGATGGTTTGCCTATTTTTAGAAGCTCCAAGGCAGAATTTTGACCAATACTATTTAATGTTTTTGAAATAGAAGATTTTCAACCTATGGTAATCGGGGTATTTTACGGAACTAGTAAGCCACAAAAAGTAGAAGAATTTCTAAAACCATTTGTGGATGAAATAGTACCAATTCTTGAAAATGGAATTACAATCAATAACCACACACTTAAAGTGCAAATAAGGTGCTTTATATGTGACACCCCGGCGCGATCGTTCATTAAAGGTACAGCATACTTTAATGCAAAGCACGGATGCCTGAAATGTACTACTATAGGAGAATTCTCGCATATTTCGAATACAACTGTTTTCCACGATCAATATGCTCCACGTAGAACAGACGAAGGTTTTCGATCAAGAATATATGGATTACATCACAACAACTATAAAAGAAAAACACCCGATGGTCCAATTTCCCGAACAAAATTGGAACCAATTACATCGCCGTTATTACAAATTCCATCTTTAGATATGATTAAAGATATAGTTGTAGGAGATCCGCTACACCTTTTACATCTTGGTATTGTGAAACGATATTTAGTGGGTTTTATATATATATATTTTTCTGATTAACCAAATCGAAAATATTGCGAATGTCATTTTACAATTAATATATTTTGTCCATAAAAAGACATAATACACACCGAGCAAACGGCGCAGTGGTTACTGCGGCGGTTGGATCGGGGGGTACCGGGTTCGAATCCCTATAGGGGCGATTCATCATCTGATTACGATCGGTGATGAAGATGAACACATCTACGTATGACCCCCTGTTGAGAGTGCAGAATCCATGGGCCGACCCACCTTTCATGTCAGCACTACAGGTTGGCATGAAGCAATGCAATGTGCAGGTGGTTTTCAAAGACGGATCTGTAGCCGCCCGTCCTCGATTTGGCTACTCCAGGCGTAAAGTAGGACGGTAAAAAATAAATCAAGAAACAAACAAACAAACAAGACATAATACACTAAAAGCTATGTATGTATTGTATCTGGGAGTAATATAGATGTAATAAATACATACTTAAAGCAAATCACATGTGCATTTTGTTTGTTTCAGTTTTAAGCCTAGTATTGCTGTTCAAGTGAAATTTAATTTTCACTGATCTCCAAAACTAGAAAGATAAATCTGACGTGAAAAATTTGTTTGTCGATTCTTGTAAAATTTATTAGTTAACTTCAATTTGGAATTTATAAACAAAATTAAAATTCACTATTGTAAGATTATTTTTATGAAGTCAAAAAATTATGTATACATGTGTATGGTACATGTGAATCGAGCTGTAGTAGCACTCTGTATTTGAATATTGTAATTAAAAAGAATATATGTATATCTATTTACACGAGTTGTTGTCAGAATAAGAGTGTAACCATTGAAGGAATATAATAAGCTGACGGATTGATTAATTATTTTATTGTATGAACGCGGTATTAAAGTGAAATACAGATTTATTAATGTTTTTTATTTAATAAAATAAAGTATCTTAAAGTTCAGAAGTGGGATAATGAACGGATGGTATAAATAAAAGTGGAAAGCAAAAAGAATGAAAAAATTCAGTGTGCATCAATTGAGAAAAGAGTTGGGTGCACGTGGTTTGGAAACAACAGGAAACAAAGATATATTAATTCAGCGATTACTGATGGATACGTTAAAGGAGGACGTTGATGGAACGGAAGGAGAAAAGGCCGAAGGTGATTTAATTGTTGAAATAGGAGCTGAAACGCAGAATTCGCAACGTGTGCCTGAGAATAGTAAGGGCGAAGATTCGCGTGAGTGGTCGGGGTGTAGAAAGGAAACATATTCTAGAAGGGATATTACGCGATTTACTATTCGGGACAACTGACGTAACTGGATTGAATTCCGATCAGTGGGTTAAAAATGTTGAGGTTATGATGGATGTCCATCAGCTAGATGGAAGATTGGTGCAGTTAGCCGCGAGAAATAAAATGCTAAAGTACGCGCTGAAGTGGTACGAGTCGGTCATGGATAGGATGATGTCGTGGTATAGGTTTTCGTTGGAGTTACGAGACAATTTTTAAAGCAAGTGCTCACAGGCAGAAATTCTCGAACGATTGAGAAAGAAAATCAGAGGAAAGCAAGGGTTAATCGAATACTATTTTGAGATGTGTCAAATAGCCAAGGGACAGCTAGAAGAGGAAAATATAATTTATTATATAATTATGGGCATGAACGAATATAAATTAAGCTCAGCCCTAAAGTCTATGAGAGTTACCACTCTGAGAGAGTTAAAGGAGCACATGGAATGGCACGTTAAGATGAATGGGAGCGAAGGAGATAACGGAAAGAGAATGAATAGCCAGAACTATCAATCGGAAAAAACAAAAACCTGCGAAAGTAACCCAAAGAAGTACGAGAACAAGCCGGATTGGGTGAGGAGAAAGGAGTGTTACAATTGTTTCCAACAAGGGCTTATAGCCACAATTGTTTCCAACAAGGGCATATAGCCTACATTACCAAAAAAGAAACCGACGTGTGAGAGTAACGGCAACAGCCCAAAACGTTTTAGTTATCATGAGAGTGTAGAGTTAAAGAGACTTACAGATGAATTGTTAGAGTCGGGGATTATTAGACCTAGTGAATCACCTTATGCGAGTCGGGTAGTCCTAGTTAGGAAAAAAGATAATAATTATCGTTTATGTATCAATTATAGGCCGTTGAATAGGATCGTTGAAAGAATTTATTACCCTATGCCGGTAATAGAAGATGTTATTCAACGACTGAGTGGAAAGATATATTTCTCTACGTTAGATTTGCGGAATGGGTTTTACCATACGTAGATTTAAAAGAAGACTCCAAAAAATATACCGCCTTTGTAACGGATCAGGGGCAGTTTGAATTCAATAAATTACCATTTGGTTATACCAACTCACCGGCCCATTTTGTTAAATATTTACAGCTTGTTTTAAAACCGTTAATAAATGATAGTAGGATAATAGTTTTATAGACGATATTCTCATAGCGACAGAAAATCTAGAGGAGCACTTAACCATATTGAAGCAAATACTTAGCATATTGGCGGGAAATGATGTTAAATTACATATTGGCAAATGTCATTTCGTTAAAACAAAGGTCGAGTACTTGGGCTACAATGTGAGTTCGCTGGGAATTACTTTGAGTGACAAACACATAGAAAGTATAACTAAATATCCCGTTCCTACGGATGCAAGAGCGTTACAACGGTTCATTTGTCTGGTTAGTTATTTTAGGAAATTTATAAAAGGCTTTAGTAGAATTGCTGCTTCTTTGTAAGAGTTGTTAAAGCCAAATGTTGAGTTTGGTTTTTTGGAGAAACGTATTAAGGCGTTTAGTCAGTTGAAAGAGCTGTTGGTAGGTAGGCCTGTGTTGAGTATATATTCACTAGGACAGATGCCTCGAGTTCAGGATACGGTGCGGTACTCATGCAGAAACAAGAGGATGGGGAATTTCATCCTGTAATGTTTTATAGCAGAAAAACAACGGATGCTGAGTCGAAGTTGCATAGCTTCGAGCTTGAGACATTGGCCTTGGTGTATAGTATTAAGCGGTTTAGGCCGTATTTGTTCGGAATGCAATTCGCGATAGTCACGGATTGTAATGCTTTAAGGCTGACGTTAAACAACATGAATAGTAAAATAGAACGATGGGCTTTATTTTTGGAGGATTCAATTTTGAGGTGATACATAGAGCAGGCGATAAGATGAAACATGTAGACGCACTGAGTAGAGCACAAGTTTACTATATAGAAGCAGAAGAAAAGGATTTATTTTTAGAGAAAATGTATATTAGGCAGCTTGAGGATGAAAGTATGTATTCAAAAAACAAAAAGACGAATAGAAGATCAGAGGTAAAGGGATACGAGCTGAGGGACGGCATAGTATACAGAAAAGACAGAAGTAAATTGCAACTGTTAGTTCCAGAAAGCATGGTTAGGTCTCTTATGTATAAATATCATGATAATATGGGACATAAGGGGTGCGATAAAAATTGTGAACTAATTAGGCGACAGTTTTATTTTGAAAAAATGAAGGAACGATTAACGCGACATATTAACGATTGCATAGTATGTATATCATACAACCCAACACCTGTATCTAAGGAAGCGTTATTATATTCCGTAGATAAGGGAAATTGCCCGTTTGAAACGTTACATTTAGACCATTTAGGACCTCCGGATAAGACAGATAAGAATAATATATATGTCTTACTGGCAGGGGATGCGTTTACTAAGTATATTAAACTTTTTCCGACCAGAACAACGAATACAGCGGAAGTATATAAACATCTGTCGATTTACTTTGGTTATTATAGTATACCAAAGCGTGTAGTATCTGACAGGGGAACCGCATTTACTTCGAAGGAATTTGAGAAGTTTATGAAAGAGAAGGGAATAGTTCATGTGAAGATTGCTACGGCATCACCTAATTCGAATGGTCAGGTTGAACGATACAACAGAGTGTTAGTGCCGTTATTTGCTACTTTTTTTCAGTAGATATGTATATTATCAGCGATTGGCCTCTGTATTTTTCTGATTTACCAAATCGAAAATATTGGGATTGCCATGAACAATTAATATATTTGTCTATAAAAAATGCCGAAAGATATTATTAATAGGGCATAAATTAATTGGATTTATATTTCGTATTTGTACCAGTGATGAAATTTACATAAATCCCAAAGTACTAAAATGTTGAGCAACAGAAGACTAAATTACGCTTTAAAGTACTTTTTAATTTTTTTGATGTGTTAACATATTTCAGCGATAGGTGTAAGGTGTAACTAAAAGTGACAAAAGGGTATTTAAACTTTTTTCTTTTTCTTATGAGTGTTCAGTTAAAACGTTAATCGCTGATTTTGTGAAGAATTAGAGACAGGTATTCTGTTGCTAAATTAACCAGGTCTTAGAAGTCGGCACAGATAATTTGTTTAGAATTACGAGCTTCCCACATCAAGCACGAATTACGTAAAGATTTTTTTAGAGTTATGATATTCAAATCACTTATATGTATATAAAATGTTTGCCTATTTATAATATTAATGTAATGTTTTCAATCAAATTAAATTTAATTAATTCCGAAAATTACTTCAAAATTAGAGAAAAACGGAATTCGCTCTTAGTATGGCATTTTACATTTGAATTTCATTTTTCTCTGACTCTTTTTCTCTAATTTGTTGCTGTTAATCAATCTCTCGGCATTATTCCGTTCAATGTAGATGATCTATTGGAAAAGTTCAGCGTTATTATATGTCAATCATCCCGGGCCATTCTAATAATGCTACACCTGTCACTGTTGAATCTGCGAGCGCTCCAATTCAACCGTCGCAAGCGGAGTTTATTGTTGGCTCTTGCGACGATACCGATGATACTATCAAAGCTGTTCCAGATAGGAAGTATATTTATGCCTCAAAATTCGGTAACACTACTGAACCGGCTGCTTTACGGAAATTTCAAAGTATGGTAAGCTGGTAATTTCTGACGATGAGATTGAGTGTTGGGTGCTTGTGTCAGTTGGCCATGACGTTAGTCGGCTCAATTTCATTTCGTTCAAAATCGCCGTTGATTTAGCCCATTTCAGCAAACTCCTTCAACTACACATAAGGCCTGCCGGAGCATTGGTCCGAGAGTTTGTACCTCGTCCAAAAAAATTCAGACTGACGCTTGTGGAATAATACCGTGATCTATCAATGTTAATAGTAATGTTTTCTATCGACCTAAACTCCATAATATTATGCCCAGCATTTCATCAAATAATTCCGGCAACAAAAATCTACACGTATATTACCAAAATAATAATACTCATCTATTTTGTCTTATAACTAGGACATCGTTATTTTTACGGAGACCTGGTTGATTTTAAATCGGAGGAATATTTTCCTTTATGCTACACCGTTTTTCGTAATGATCGCGATTCAAATATTAGAGAGATCACTGGTAGTGGTGCGATCGTCGTCGTCAATTGTGACTATGGTGAGTCAATTTGGGAATCTATATACCGTTTGGTAGTACTTCAGACTTTTACCAAGGATTTATTGAATTTATTGCCAATAATGTTCAACCATTATTTAATAAAACTGATCAGGTGTTGATTGTGGGCGACTTTAATCTGCCAAAAATCTCTTGGTGCTGGATCGATGACCAGTTTATGGGATCATCCGTTGATATCACTTCTAGCTGTGTTAGAAAGTTTTGCGATTTTGGAACGCGTCAATTCAATACTATTTTCAACGAGTTTGAACGTATTTTGGACTTAGTTTTTCCATCTTGCGAATTCATCGACATATGGTAGAATCTTGTCCGGATGTAGCGGAACATCACACGCCACTTTTAATAAAATTTTAATTTTTAGATTATGATTTTTTTTAATTTTATTGAGAGCGATTTTAAATTTGATTTTAGGAATGCTGATCTGGTGTCGTATTATGACGAATGGTTTTGAATTATTCGTTCCAAAGGTTTTTGTGGGTTCGATTTATACAGAATTATGGTTCAATCACCGCTTAAAAAACCTCACAAATCGTAAGTCTAGAGCATTTAAGAATTATAAGCGTTCTGGGGATATTAACGACAAATCTAGATATCGTGATTTATGCAAAGTGTTTAAATACCTCACCGATTTTCTTTACAAAATGTATGTTTTCCAGATCCAAAGTGAAATTTTGATTAATCCTAAACGGTTTTTTGCATTTATAAATCAAAAAAGAAATTCACGTGGCTATCCGAGGATTATGTCATGCAATAATGTTTCATTCTCAGGTCCTCATGAAATATAGTATGTGACGCGTTTGCCAAATTTTTTCAGGCCTCTTTTGATAACTCTGATACTTATATCTAACTTTTCAGGTATCATTGATGGTCGCTAAGTGTGCGCTTTCTTTGTCTGTACCATTACTTTATTTGTTTAATAAGAGTCTTTCAAGGGGAGTGTTTCCTGATATTTGAGAAAAACATTTATAGTTTCTATATTTAAATCTTTTAGAAGGAGTGTTATTGCATGCTACAGAGGTATCTCAATTCTCTCGGTTACACCTAAACTTTTTGAATCGTTAATAAAATCTATAATTGAGATTCATATTATTTATTAAACGTATAAGTGCGCGTCAACTCGGCTTCGTTCGGGATAAATCAACAATTACTAATTTGATGGCTTTTGGGGCAATGCTTTCGAGACTGTTGGAAACCGTGCCTAGGTTGATGTTGCCTACACAGATTTTTCGAAAGCTTTGATTGAGTTCGGATCCGATTTCTTTCCAATAAAATGGATCGCATCTTATCTGACATCAAGACATCAATGTGTGAGTATTTCGTAGGTTCGTTTCTTCAAATTGGTTATACCTTCTGGTGTTTTTCAAGGCAGCCCATACCAGGTATGGGACACTGTTCACTGTATTTATTGACGATATTGTTCAGTGCTTCAGGTTTTGTCAGTGTCCATTGTATGCTGACGACTTAAAAATGTATGCTACAATTAATTCTTTAATTGACACTGCGCAATTGCAAGGCGAACTTGTTGTCTTTTGTGATTGGTCCGCTTAGATAAAGTTGCCCTTGAACACGTGCAAATGCAAAGTAATACTTTTTGGTCGATCACGCTTATCTAGCATATAGGCCCCTTATTTTTTAATGGATGCGCAAATTAGCAGAGTTTCTGATATTCGTGATCTTGGCGTTATTTTTTCGTGCAACCTTACATTTAATAATCATGTGGACTACATTACAAGCAGAGGGTATTCCTTATTGGGTTTCATTAGGCGTAATGGGAGGGAACTTTATGACCCTCTAATGATTTGGGATCCGTTCTATCACACCCATTTCGAGAGAATCGAAAGTATTCAAAAATAATTTTTGATTTATGCATTACGTCGTTTACCTAACTTGAACCATGGTTTTGTTCGTGAACCCTATATAAATCGTCTTGCGTTAATAAATTTACAAACTTTAGAAAGCAGACGCTTGTCCACCAAAATTACAACGAAAAAGTGTTATTATGTTAGTTTGCCGTCGCTTTTCGGTCATTTCGGAGATTAGATTTGAATTTAGTCGAAATTCGAAGAGTTGGCCAACGAAAAATGATTCGTTCTTCCTAAGGTGCTGTCTAACGTTTACAGCAAAAATTGAATATAAATATTTTTTGAAAGGACTGAAATGTTGAACAAAACTATCGAAGTACTTTTTATTTTCAAAAGAACCGAAAAAAGTACTAAAGGATCAACTTTTTCATCCCTGATTTGTACTGACTTTACCAACCACGAATCATTGATTTCATTGTTTAACTCTTTGATTAGAAGCATTTTGGAGTATGGTTTGCCTATCTGGAAGACTCAATTGAAAGAGTAGACCAAAAATTTACGAGATTTTTATACATATTTTAAATTAAAAATTCCTTATGATAATTACAATAACAGGTTGATAATGTTTAAATTAATATCGCTTAAAAATAGAAGAATTTTTTATTGGATGAATTTTGTTTATTTAAAATTTTAAATTATGCCACCTGTCCAAATTTACGAAACAAAATTAAAATACGCCAGCCACTTTTGTATAATATGCGCGAGTCGGTTTACTTTGACATTGATACATCCAAAACTAATATGGTTCTAAATTCACCATTAATTAGACTTCAGACTCAGCACAATATTATGTTTAAAACCCATGAAGATCTTGAAATATTTTCTTCCAAGTTTTCCACATTCAAAAAGATTGTTAAGGGGAAGGTCTTCTAATACCATTTTTTTTTGTTTTGCATAATGGATTTATTTTAATTTTAAAATTTCATTTTTATTTAAGAAAATATTTAACTAAATTATTATTATTTTAAAACCGTAAAATTAATTTTTGTTTTATTATATTAGAATGTTTTGTACAACTAACATGTAATTGGAGAGATTTGTATATTAGTGTAATTGTGAATAAGTAAATAAATAAATAAATTTACGGATAACCAAATTCTCTTTTTGCTACTCTTAAATATAAGCCTCATTTTCAAAAGTTGTTTTCTTCATAACCATGGATTCTTTTAGCTGAGGCGATAGTATTACATAAATCGTTTATAGCGTTTATGACATAATAATAAAATTAATACGTAGGAACAATAATTTTTTGTTTTTTTTTTGTTTTTTTTGTTTTTTGTTTGGCTTGAACATTGCCATTCACATCACCAAGAATTTTTGCATTATTTTGTCATTTATATTATAATTCAGGGTTCGTTCTGAAATTTAAATCTTCTTTGTGTTGTTACTTTTATTCCACTTGTGTATAACTTCTTTTACAGAGCATTCACAATGCAAAAACCTTATACCATTTCCTTAAAGGTTTGTATGAATTTCCAACATAATGAACAAAATTTTTTTTTTTGTTATGTTGGAAATTCATACAAACCTGTAAATAAAAGGTAGAAGGTTTTTGCATTGTGAATGCTTTGTTAGTTTTTGGTTAGTGATTATCCGCTAGAATATGTTGAAGTTTTTTGTTTTTGACCGTTTGATATTTTTCTCTGACCTTGCCATATTTTTTAGAGTCTTCTATGATGTACATATCTGGCATATTCTTGTTATATACATAAATAGGCACATACGTTATTCTTGTCATCTTTTGTATCAATGCGGTATCCAATAATTTTGTTTTACCTCTTCTTTGTGATTCCATTCTATTTATTGTATATTTCGCCTTTAAATATTTTTATAACGTTTTTTATATTGTAAATATTTTATTTTATTAATAATAAATAGTTTTCAATTTTAGACCTTTTTAAATAATTTATAAATATTATTTCTTTCACCAATATTTCGGTTTTGTAAGTCATTTTCAAGGTTAAAAATTGTTAAAACAATAAAAAATAAATAGTAACAAATAGTAAATATACATATAAACAAATAAACAACAAAAATCGTAATATTTAATAACAATATTTACGGTTATTTAAATTATTTTTCGCTGTCATAAAACTTGAATAACTGTTTCATTTTTTTCTGGCCAATGTAAACAAATTTGAATTGTTTCTATTTTGGCTATCTTGACCTTTAAAATGTTTATCAATAAAAACAATGCACAGCTGATTTTTATAAATAAATAACAAACATTATGCGTAACAAATTTTGTTTAATTATAAAGATTTACCAATAGGTCGATAAATTTTACTATGTTGACGATACTTTGATCAAACAGCACAAGCGGCATCTTATACATTTTATACATTTTACAGGAGATGAGAAAATCAATTTTTATAGAAATTTTTAATAAAAACGGTCTCTTATTATATTTGTTATGTAATTTAGTATTAAAAGAACTTATGGATAACAATTTGTACAATTTCGATAATTTTTTACTGAACTATAGCATAAAAACTATTTTTCTATGCCTACATCGAAATGTGTCCCTTATGAGTCGTTTTATGGTTAGTATATGTAGCACATTCTATACGATTTTTCATTCCCCACATGGTTGCCTAGGCGATAGTTTCAGAATATATCGATAAAAGTATACTATTCCAGTACAATGAAATGCAAATTACATAGTAGGCCGCGTATAAAAACATAAAGTTATTGTTATTTATATGTGTGTCAAAGAAAAATCTGAAAATTCAGATCATTATTACTGCATAATTATTTTAATTATGGATAGTGAAAGTGAATTTGACTGTAAACTACCCAATATCAAAGAAGCTGCCAATCGTTCCATTGAACATCTACCCACAAGTACTTGGCAGTAGAAAATTGTTTCCAATGGAACACAGTGTACGATATTTCGGTAGGCCTATGTGTGTGCTTTGATCATGTCAACCCGTTTAAAAAGTTATTGGGGTTTACCTAGTTAATCCTGGATTATTCGAAAATGTGACCAATTTTTATCTTAACAGAATGTCTAAGAAAATCAATATCTCGAGATTTTCACCGATCGGCAAACATGCCACTATGATATTTCGGTAGGCCTATGTGTGTTTACCTTAAACATACTAACCCGTTTTAGTTATTGGAGTTTATTTATTTAATTTACTTATTTATTAACATATATTGACCAGATTTTTCTCTTATTTTAATATCGTGCACCAGATGTCAGCCACTTTGCTTTAAAAGACAATTAAAATTGGTGTAAGCTTAAATTTTCTCTGTTGTACTGTAATGGTATCTATTGCTTGATAGTAAACTCTTTAAACCTTTCTTTTTAAATCAAAACTTAGAACCAGCCTAAATTAACCAAAGTTCTGTGATTTAATGTATTAGATTGGATGATTATGAACAGAAACAATTGAATTTTCTATTTTTTTGGTTTCTTTTATTTTTTTTGTTATTAATAAAGTACACGTCCATAAAAATAATATTTGGGTATCTTTTTGCCCCGCCTTACCCTAAGTGATATGAAAATACCTTAATAAACGATACCAGCTAGGTACCGTTGCTTATTTTTCGATCATGTTTCCTTACGTTTCATAAACAAAATTTTTGAACACTAATGAAGATTATGGAAATAACCATAATTGTAATCGAAAATTGAAATCGAAATTCACATTGTATATTTCAACAACATTTTTAATTTAAACTGCAATTCCCCACTCAACCCCAAATCATTTCCAAAATACTAATCTTCATTTAACGCACTCTTCATTTAACGCACTTTTAAATTAATTTGCATACTTTTCTATTAACACTAATTTAATTAATTTAATTTAATTTAAATAAACTTAAACATAAAACAAAATTAAATTTAAATTTAAAATAAAACAAAATATAAAAAAAATTCACTTACGGAGACAGACAAAAACACGTCCATCTCCGCACGTCTCATCGAGCGTTCATCGCCAACCGAAATCGATATTTCTAAAAATGTTAAAAAATTGTCACAATTAGGAAGAAAAAAAAAACTATAATATATAAAATAAAAAATAAGAAAATTTTCATTTAAATATATAAAGTGATAAAAGAACACAAAAAATAAAGTGAAAATCGGCTTTTGAAATCTGTTGAAATATGGATAGATGTTTTAAACTCAATTGCTTTTGTTATGTGTGTGGAAAATTTAAAATTATGTATGACCAATTGCCGCAAAATAAGTGATGAAACCGCTAATTTATATCGACTGGTGTAAATTGGACGTTGTGTATTGTTTTTACGGCATGCATTTGCCATCTGCATAGATGGCATCTGGTGTCGCGATGATATGAATAGATCCACAAGTACATGACCCAGTTCAAGGTTCTTTAACATACACTGCAACGACATATGCTCAAGTACCGCTGCCGCATTCGATCAAACCCAACTGAAGAATATTTATCACCAACATTTGAATCTGATGAAACCGCAGAAACATCTCTGTATCAATTATGTATCAACCATTAAATGTCACTGCGCCATGGAATCACATTGAAATCTCACAAAATCGTTTGGATATTATGGTACGGCGCCTGAAACTATTGCAGCGGCAATCCATTCTTTTGTCAAACGATTTAAAAGAAGTGAAAATTTTGGCTCCAAATGTTCGGTTATACACAGAAAAAAAGATTGCTATTATTAAACAAAACTTGCTATATTTAATCATTTTTACCCCTTGATTTTCAGCTAATCAAGCCCCTTGATTAAATGGAAAAATGGGTCGAATAATATAATACATTTTCGTTTTTCTTCTTTTAAGAAACTCATTTTAAATTCAATGGAAGATATCATTTCTTAAATCTAGAATTATTTTGCTAAATTTATCATTTATTTTTAAATGGTTATTGTTTATGCGAAGAATGTGGCTCTTGTATAAGCGAAGTACAATTTCGATTAAATTTAATACGCCCTCATCTAAAATAAAATTTTAATTTTACTTGAATTAAGAAATAATTTGCTTTTTATAAGAATTTTCTATTAAATTTACATCGGAATACTTGCTTTATTTGAGAAAGGGTAAGATTAATTCGATATCATTCTTGCTTGAATATAGAATATGGGTTATCTATATTCAAGCAAAAATGATATTAAATTAATCTTGCCCTTTCTCAAATAAAACAAGTATTCTGATTTAAATTTAATAGTAATTCTTATCAAAAGCAAATTATTTCTTAATTCAAGTAAAATTAAAATTAGATTTTTGATGAAGGTGTATTAATTTAATCTTACACTTTGTCAAACACAGCAAGTTTTCCGATTTAATTTTAATAAAAAATTCTTATCAAAAGCAAATAATTTCTTAACTCAAGTTAAATTAAAATTTGATTTTAGATCAAGACGTATTAAATTAATCTTACACTTTCTCAAATAAAGCAAATATTCCGATTTAAATTTAATAGCAAATTATTATCAAAAGCAAACTTTTTCTTAATTCAATTATAATTGAATTAAGAAATATCATAATTAGCTTTTGATAAAAATTTTCGATTATTGCATAGAAATTGGGATGTGAACTAAGACGCTTTAAATTTTAACAAAATTTATTTTAACTGCAGCTTGATATGTCAAATATGTACTAAGAAAATATTTATTTTTGGGAAATGAGTATTTTGTAGTATGAGAATTAGGTAGTAATAAAAATGCATAATATAATTTTTAAAACAGTATATTTCGTTTTTAATTCAAATTCAATTTATATAAAATAATAATTAATTTAAAATCAATAGACATTACTATAATATTAATAATAATAAAATATTTGGTAATATAATGTTATAATAATATAAATATAAAATTAATCTAATTATAATAATAGTTATAGTAATATTATATTATAGTAATAAAGCCTCAATTATAATAAAGTTTTTTTTTAAATGAGCGCTGGTTTTATACATTTTGTGCCATCCAGTAAATATCACTTTAAAGACGTCTTTTGTCAAATGGTTTAGCATAGTTTCAAGTAGCGTATTTGTAAAATTACTATTACTAGACATTTTTGTAACAAAAGCCAACACTGAGTCTTTTACTTTTTTTTTAAATTGCTCTATGTTAATAGTATTTTCTTGTAAAACCTTTTTGGAATTATTAAGGTTATGCAACGCAGTAAGCCCACAATTATTTTTGGATTCAGACATCAATGGTATTGTCGAATTTGTCGGAAAAGTATTATTTTCATTCTCGTGGTTCTTGATTAAATGTCGATTGAATGATGATATATTTTTAAACACTGATGGACAATTAGATTGACATTTATACTCATCAGAAGTCTTTAAAAAATGAGTATATTTTAAATGTGATACATAAATATTGGTTGTTTGAAATGAATGAAAACATGAAACAATTCAACATGATTACAATGTTGCTGAATTGTGTATTGCGGTTTCCAAATATTGAATTTGTTAGTTATTTTTATAACAGGCTTTAATTTTGAAGTAATCTAAAAATAGAGAGAGAAAATATGTTAATTAGATAATTGGAACATATATATATATATATATATATATATATATATATATATATATATATATATATATATATATATATATATATATATATATATATATATATATATATATATATATATATATATATATATATATATATATATATATATATATATATATATATATATATATATATATATATATATATATATATATATATATATATATATATATATATATATATATATATATATATATATATATATATATATATATATATATATATATATATATATATATATATATATATATATATATATATATATATATATATAAATGTCGATTGAATGATGATATATTTTTAAACACTGATGGACAATTAGATTGACATTTATACTCATCAGGGGGTAGATTCTGATGAAATGACAATTTTTCGTGACATTTTGTTATTAGTACAAAATATTGTCACAGAAAATTTGCGATTCTGATGAAATGAGTTATGACATTTTACAGCAGTTGCATTTCTAGTTTACCGCAGTTATATTTTAAGGTTAATTTTAATGACATTTCTCATTTTTCACAAGTGCTTGGGTTGTTTATTTACAAAAATATAAAATTTCATTAATTAACACCGACGGAAAATTTCATTGATTAACACGGGTTATAACACCGACAACTCGGCTTTCCAATTCTGACAGCTCCGGTATTGTTATTTCGTTAACTCCGGTTTGATTTATTTGTGACTTATTAATTTTTTTTTAACTCTAGCTCTGAAAACAGCAAGCATTACTTTTAATTTAATTAATTTTGTAACTGCATAGAACTTACTTTAAATGTTCCCAAAATTTGCGCCACTGCGAAGCGTTTTTAGTAGCCCCCCCCCCCCCCCAGCCGATTCGCTTCCAACGCCAACTTTTCCCAATCCTTTTAAATTTTTTTATTGCCATCAACGGAACTGAATCTGTGAAATAAACAAAATTTATAATTGTTTTATAACGCTAATATTCCAAAATAATTACTGATTTTTGGCAGTTTCTAGATGATGCTCGAGAAACCCAACCACAAATTCTTTCTGAGCATTTGTTGCGTATGAAGAGGCCCATTCACACTCAATTACAGCTATATACACATTATATACATATATAAAAATAGATAAAATATTATTATATTTTAATTAAAATATAATCAATTAAAATTTATAACATAAATTATTAAAAATTAACAAAATATACTCACACATATTTTATTTGAAATTGCAACTGACTTTTGTCACGGAAAAGCAAATCAATGACAATTTTGCTTAATTTGTCATTTTTTTTCTTGTGACATTTTGAAAAAGTCACTTCATCAGAATCGCATTTTAGAACTCACAACTATATTGTCATTTTATAGCAGTTAAAATTTTAGTACAAAGTCACAAAAAATTGTCATTTGTCATTTGTCACTTGATCGGAATCTAGGCCCAGAAGTCTTTAAAAAATGAGTATATTTTTAATTGATTAAATATATAGTTTATATCTTGCGAGTTGTGTATATTGGATTGATTTTAATTAGTTTTATAATGTTTATTGTCAGAATACTGTGCTTAAAAATTGCAAAAAATTGATTCTTACAAATTAAGATCAAATTTTTTTAAAAAAAATTTATTATTTGGTCCATATACTAGTATTTCGAATTATCAATCATCATCAGTGGACTGCTAAAAAACTACAAATTAACGTACCTTAATATGTCAAGCTGCAATAGCGCTTCTAAGATGGATTTTGTCTATGTTTTAATGCTTATGAAAACTCGAAGCGTCTTATATTCGAGCGCGTCTTATAATCTGAGTTTTTTGTTATAATTTTCTTGCGTCCTAGAATCGTAGTTTAAAAATAAAAATTAATTTATTGAAAATTATATAAATTTGTTTCTGGCCGTACCTACAATCGATGATTCAGAAAAAATATTTTTCTCCGATCGTAGGAAAAAATATATCTTTCCGTTGTTTTTTCGAAACGAAAAGCTAATGATTCCAGTATGTTGTATTTGTTGCTAAGCAACAAGTAATAATAGTACGAGAATATTTTTTCTGGCCTAGGCCGGGAATATATTCCCGTATGGATTTTTAATTGTTTAGAAGAAATAAAAGTACACTTATAAGGTGAAAAAACAAAAACAAAATGTATTTATGTCTTATGATGTCGTGGCTAACTAAGCAATAATTTTATGTTATTTTCGATTTTTTAGTTTGTTTTGATTTCTTAATATGATAATTAATGAATAATACTAAAAATTATTTTGGGTTTATATTCGTTTTAAAGTCCGATCGGAGAAAAAGTAGTATGTACAATTCGGAGAAAAAGTGCATTCCCGGACTCCCGTGGTTGCTGGACTCGGCTATCGCCTCGTCCGCCAATTTCCACTATCGTCCGGGAATGCAGTACTTTTCCTCCTAATTATACAATATACTATTTTTTAAATATCTAAATTGAAAAAACCGCGAAACCTGTATTATTTAAAATCTTTGGGAAAATACATTTTGGTCTATTTGGAGAAAACAAAATAATTAAAAATGTTGATACATACATAGATATACAAACATTATTCTAGAATATTCTGGAATATTTTAGTTGAAGGTCAACAGTGCAATGTTTCAGCTGAGAAGACCGTGTAATAATTATAAGTAATAAAGAATATTTCGTATAAGACTATAATGAATTTAGTAATAATCTACATTCAAGCAAGAATGACATGGAATTAATCTTACCCTTTCTCAAATAAAGCAAGTATTCCGATGTAAATTTAATATAAAATTCTTATAAGAAGCTCTCAACACTCGATTTAATAAAGGGGCTTGATTAGCTGAAAATCAAATGGTAAAAACTAGTAAATATGGGATTTGTTTTATAGAATAGCTAACGAAATCTATTTTTTTCTGTATGCATGAATATGCACAAATGATGCATGTAACTGAATAATTATGTTGAATTTAAGTTTTGCTTCATTATTTAAAAAAAAAGTCTAAAAAAAATACAAGTTATATTTTTAAAACCATATTAAATTAATTAATCTTTCTGGATAGAAATACAAAACGCATGCTAATTTTAACCAACATTTTGTTTAATATTGTACTGCCAATTAAGTCGCTTTCTTGTATTAAGTCAAGTTTTTTTAATGTTAATCAATTATAACATTTCTTAATTTAAATATTCAATTCTTGATTCTATAATTATTTTAGATTCTTATTTTAAGATAAATATAGTTAAATCAAATATTTTTAGTTTATATTGAGCAAAAACTAATTTATTTTAAAATTTTATAAATTTCTTGAATTAAAAAATGGGATTTTCTATTCTAAGTAAGTTCATTTCTTTCTGTGTATGGAGCAATAAATCGTCATCGTCATTTTACGAATTTTTTCAAATCAATTGGAGAATAATTCACTCGCATTTTGCGCTGATATCCGTGGTTGGGTTTCCACAATGCACCATGCATATAATTCCGAAGATTGGAAATGGTTTATCGATTCCTCCAAAAGCAATTTGAAGGCAGTTATCCTCCACGTTACCAACTCAAAAAATTCCGTTCCAATTGCACTCAGCAACGGCCATCAGTGGAAAGTTTGTGCAGACTAAAAAGTGATAGCTCTTTTAAGAGGCATGCAATTGGGTTACACTAAAAGGATGTGTTTTATGTGCTTGTAGAATACACGGTTTGAAGTGGATCAATACAACGAACGGAACTGAGCGACACGACAACATCGTTGAGACTCCATTTGTGCCAATTGAAAAAATATTGCTACCACCGCTTGATATCAAGCTTGGAATAGTGAAAAATTTTATAAAAGCGCTGAATCCAGATGGAAATGCGTTCATTGAATTGCGTCGCATTTTCCCATGGTTAAGTAGATTTCTTATGAAAATTTGGCCACCACTTTTTGAAATCAATAAAATTATTAGAATCAATTTCGACGATATCGAACTTGCCTGATGTAGATGAAGTTTTAGTAAGATCGAAGTATTCTTCTGGTGAGTAAATTCGGTCGACTTTCTTTATTTTGCGCTTGACAGTTGCAAAATCCCTATCACCATCATTAAAAGAATGGCCTCTGAATGGCAAAATATGATGTGTTTGTTTAAACATTTGATTAGAAATAACATCTAGTAAGAATCGGACAACTGTATGATTTTTGTTCTGGCCCGGACAACCATTTGAAAAGATGTATAATTTTTTGACCGACTTTGGAACATTTTTTTCTATATAATCTTTTGGAAATGTTACATACTTCATTTGGGCCTTTATGAGCTTCATGTTCATGTTCAGAATAAAATATAGCTTTGCCTGCATTAAAAGATTCTGAATACAAAATTCAAAAACCCATAATTGTCGCATATGTAGAAAATTTCTTCAACAGTAATCTCAGGCAATGGTAAATTTTGCATGTAATCTATGACGATTTCCATTACTTTTTCGTCTTTCTGCTCCCTGATTTTTTTCAGTTTTTTGAAATATTTCTGCGCCCTTCGTTTTATTTACGATATATTCCGCTTCTGCCACACGCTTAGCAACGTCTACCAAATGTTAGGTTGAAATTTTCATGAAAATACTTCAAAACGCTACATAAGTAGCTCGAAATGGTTCCAATAGGGGTAAAAGGTCATACATCCTGTGGTATCACAATGGACCGTCACCGGTCTAAGTGTGCGTAAGCAGCCACTCCAACCTAACCTAACCTAACCTATCAGGATAATTGTTATGCATAAGCACATAGCAAATTAAGCATATTTAAAACTGGTGTAGGTGTTTACTTTTACACTTGAATCTTTTAGAGTACATTAGAAACAAAAACGACATTTCTAATAAAACAGTAGATGTGAAACTTAAGTTTACACGTCATATTACCTACCATATCACCATACCTACCCTGATTGGTTTCATTAGTAACTAATTTTAGCATGTTGGAATTGGTATTATCCTTCACCAAATTGAGAACATTCGACAAGAGATGCGATCTTAATCGTTTCCATTTTTCCAGTAGTTTTTTTTTGCTTCCCTGGGTACATTTTGGAAAAATCTCTTTCAATCTTGAATAAAGAATAATAATATGGTAAATTCTAAGATATTTGTAAATTACAAAAAAAATTAAAATCCATATTTCAGTTTAAAGCATCTGAAGGTATCATCAAAACAATATCAAAACAAGAATTTGGAAAATATTGTGCAAAAAATAGTTAGTGCTCAGGAGTTTTACCTTCGAGGCTCTAAAGTAAAACATGGATTTAAAAATAAGAGAATTTTAACAGGAAAATACTTGCTAATGTAATTATATACCAAATAATTTTTTAATTGTTTAAATTTATTAAAAATTTCGATGTTATTGCTTGTAGATTTTATAATATTTTGTCGTCTAGTAAATATTTTATCCCTTTCGACAGTCTTCTGGGGTGATTTGAGCCTCCTCCAACTTGCCATTACTTACTACGTATTTTAAACTGTATGTCATACAAATTGAAAAGTCGTCGAAAAGTAACCTCGTAAAGTACCTTTTCACCAAGCATCTATGAGGAAATAGCGAAAGCTTCAACATTTGAAAAGTTTAGTTTGAAAAGTCTTCTGAGGCACACAGCATAAGAAATCAATTTAAAAAATCTATCTGGCTTACAATAAATTTAAAATTCATTGCTTTTAAAAATTAAAGGATTATATGGGGGGCGAGTAGCAGGGACAGCAGGGACAGCAGAGACGCAACGATTTCAACAACAACGTCTAGCAACACTACCTACAGTTAGTACAAATTTGGGTGACCGCATGGGAACATGATGATGGAAAAAAATCTCGCCCCCTCACAACCGCCGATGGAAAAAATGGTGGAGGGAATAATAATAGTTGTTTACAGCTTTTTAGAAAAAAAGAGTTTGCGCGGCACCAGGAAATTTGTGTTGTCATTGTGTCTTCTTACAGGTTGGAGCAGTAGATGAACTTTATGCTAAATAAATTACTAAAAAATATATTTACTAACAAATTTACTAACTATCAACTACTTAGGTGTCTGGAACCGGGTTGAGTCTTTGTTGCTAACATTCCTTTCCCATCCCTCGATCTTGCTAATCTTGTTATATATATGTAAAAAGGTGTACGACGGCGGCCTGGCCAGAACGATGTGTTAATGTGTTATTTTTGTCAACGATGTGGCGTCTTTCTTTACGGGGTGAATGTTTGGCTTCATGAAGAATGGTGTCCGTGTTGTGTAACATGGGTAGTGGTGTGGTATTCGCATTTATAATACGGGAGACTTGCTTAATGCTTGATCGTACATCGCAATCAATCAAAATCAATCAAATTTTAAAAATTAAAGGATTATATATTGAAAGTATGTTATATTTATATTTAACTTAAATTCAAATGGTGCGTTCCGGTAAATGTTAAGTTAATAGCTTGAAATTTATATAATTCTTATAAAATTTAATTGAATTTAGTGAAAGTTAAGTGAAATTTTTGACGTTAATTTTAAAATGGGAAAATAGTAAAAATTACATGTACAATTTTTCTAATGGAACGGATATTCATCGTTTGATGAACGATGATGCTATGGCATGGAAATATGTGAAAGAAGTTATTAAGAATGTTCTCGGGATTAATCGATCCGATGATTGGCGCAAACATATTGAAAACATGCTGACCGCATTTTATAATATAAACGTTCGAATGTCATTGAAAATACATTTTTTGCATTGCCATGTGGAAAAATTTGCCGAACAATCACCAGCCGAACCCGATGAGCACGGCGGGCGTTTTCACCAAGAGACGGCAAGGCTCGATCATTGGTACAGCGGCAAAAAGCTACAACGATCGATTTCAATCAATTTAAATTTAATAAAAGGTCAAAAAATGATAAAAAAAATGTTTTTTGTCGAAATGAAAAGAAAAAAAAAAATAACACAAAAATGTCAATGTGGATGTGGTTTCTCGATCTTGATATGTTCGGCAAGATTGTTTGTCTTAACTTGCGCAACAACTTTGCTGAAGAAAGCAAAACGAAAATCTTAATGGTTCAAGAGCTATCAATGTGAAAATGAGTGTATATTTTGACAAATTTTTGACAAATTCTGAGTCAAAACATGTCGCAAGCGGTATCTAAAAAATAAGGACCAACTTTGAAATGGGACTAGCACCATTGGATTCAGCGTACTCGAATTAGGTTTTCCTCCTGGCTGCCCATCTTGTCACAAGAAAAAACTCAGCGATTCAAGTAGAGTGTAATTAAATGATGTATTAATTCCTTAGCTTTTAAAAGTTGGTGCTAGTTTAACACAAAATATCGTATATAGCAAAATAGTTTTAATTCGATAAAACACGGAACATCAAAGTTTGCCTCATTAATATAAATCTGCTGAAAATTCCTCTATATTAAATGGCAACGAAGATTCAAGTTTGAAGTTCTTAGAATCCAGACAAACATATAGATTATAGTTAAAATACTCGATAAACTCTTGCTTCGCTCGTTTAGAATGTTATCTTTCTTTCTTAGAATTATTAAGGTATAATTTATTCTAGTTTACGGTAACATGTTTCCAACAATAAAATTTTTGTAAACACTAAATAAACGTGATCATTTTGACTTTTGAAAACCATATAATCTGTTTCGAGTAAACTAGTTTCCAATTTTAAAATCTTCCGCTCATTAAATCTGTTACGTTAATATAAGCGCGTAGGCTTATCTGTTACCAATTTAGCTGACGTTGTTGACTCATTATTAAAAATTCAAAAATCACCGAAACTTTAGGAAATTTTTTGTTTTTTTTTTTTCTAAAAATATAAACATTAATAAAAACTGCTTTTACATAAATTTAGGTAGACGTCACACACCGTTGAAAACAAAAAAGCTACTTATAATATTATGCAAATTTATTAGTTGATCGCTGAGTATAAAAAGATCGCGAATGTTGGATAGTGTATTAGTTACATTCGATAAGCTAAACATATTAAAGCAACACAAAAAAATTAAAGTGCCTAAATTAAATTTTATAATTCAAAGTATATTTCCAACTAAAAACTACGTACAAATTTAAAAAAGTGAATAACATTGCATTTATAAAGTGAATGACTTTTATTTACCAAATTGAACTGTGTCAATGAAGAGCATCTATCGCATTAATCAGAGGTAAAATAAAATTGTTCAATAAATTAAATTTGACATCTATATACAAATCTTCAATAAATTTCTAATAATTATGTTTTTATTTTTTTGTTATAGTGATTCTAAAAATTTGCAATTCAGTAAAGGAAGCAGAACCGGTAATTCTGGTAATCATTTAGAACTGTCAGTGCTTACTCTAATACATAGTGTACCCTAAATTGAGAATTCATCACATTAATTCTACTAAATACATAAAATCAAAATGGTTTATGAACAAGTTTCAGTTTTGTCAAGGTATGGTACCGACAACAAATATATCGTTCAATCCGGCACTAGTACAATCAGTAAGACCACTAAATTTATGCAAAGTGAAACTCGCAAAGATGAAAAGGACAAGTACGAAAATGAAAAATCAAAGTACGGTGTTTGGGGTTCAACATTTAAAAATCAGCAACATTTTGCTAGCATGCATCACTGTTAGTTAGATTTTAATTTTATTTTATAATATTTTTAAGTTTTTTTTTTTATATGAATAATAAATAAATAGTTTTTTGTAAAAGTTTAAAAACAAGAACATTATTTGTTATCATTTGGAGTCCCAAAAACCTGAGCTTTGTTGTCATTCTGTTTTGCTTTGAAAGTTTAATGGCCTTCCCTCCTCCGCATTACTCTACGAATGGTTTGAACAATTTTTTTTCTTTGGTCATTTGGTAATGGTACCATAAGTATTCAAAAAAGATGATGATTATCGAACCTGCAATACCTGTAATTACAAAATAAATGGTTTTAATAAATCAATGTAATGATGAACGTGTAAATATTGCATATATCGATTGTGTTTAAAATATATTTTTGGAAGGTCACGCAAAATATTTGGCTTAGGTCGGAAACGAACTTTGGACGGTATAAGTTGAATTTAAATTTCTAAAATTTTGTTAAAATAATAACAAAGTAATAAAAATTTCTTTTAATATATTCATTGATATATTAAAATGAGAAGAAGTTATAAAGAAAACTAGTTTATGGCAAAATGTTAATAAAATATGCAAATTCTTGTATTTTTTTCCATTTTTTGTTGGTAGATAGATTGCGGATGATGAAAATGAACGATTTAATTGCATCAGACAAAATTTAAAAAGATTTTTCGATGAGACTATAAAGTAGAACAGCTGTTTTTAACCTTTTTTATAAGGACGCTCTATACTATATGTCAATCTTTGCATAGAGCTGAGAATTTCAGAACCATTAATTTATCCAAATTTCAAAAAATATTAACTTCTCGATTATATTAACATCTTATATACAAAACTAAAACTAAAACTCTTGAATTACTCTTGAAGTGGCAGTAGGAAATACATACATATGTATGTATACCTTACGTATGAAGCTAATACATTGACAAAAGTAGTGTAAAATCTCCATCACACAGTTCTAAAACCCTGCCTTTATATACTTTATTTGCAACTGCGAATTGGTGAACAACAATTTCTATCACATTCAACTTTTTCTCACCAGAAATGATCACTGTTAGGTAATAAATAAAACATTGTTGTTGTAGCATTGTTTTTGTTTCGTGAGTTTCGTTTTAACTAGATTTTACTACATAAGTATCTTATTATTAGAATATAGACAAGGCCCAACTTCATCTCTTAGATTCGTATTTTTTTTTTTCGAATTTCGAGTACCTTTTGTTGATCCGTTAGTCGATAATAGCCGGAGTTACTCTCGCTGCGCTCGGACAAACCAGCCAGCTCCTATTAAATGTGAAGCAAAAAAATGAACCTTTAAATACCGAAATTATAGAGCTATGTAAACTAAAGTGCTTTACATACCGGCTGCGTATTGTTTCTAACTTCTTACTACCTCGTTAATAAATAAATGTCCGTTCGTCCGTCTGTCTGGACGTCTGGATGTCTGGATGTCTGGACATCTGGATGTCTGGACTTCTGGGTGTCTGGATGTCTGTACCCAATGGCTTAAATACAAATTTCGGGCCCCCGCCGCAACATTTTTTTGGGCCCCTACAAAGGTTTCTTGTCATGAACAAGTAAAACTTTTAGTGAAAAACTTATTTTTTCCTATTGTCTAGCCTCGCATTAATTAAAAGTATGTGAATTCAAAAGTAGATGACAAATTTCGAATATAACTTGAAAAATATCAAGAATTTTGAATAATCTGAACTGAGCTTCTGAGTTCGTCTGGATTTTGCAATTAAAAACACTGTGTACTTTTATGTCACTTGACTTGACTTCATTTCACTTTAATCTTATACACTTTAATATTTGCTTTTGGGTGTTGGGGGTGCGCTTCAATAGGGTAGGAGTTGACCGTTTATAGCCACGACTTTCGTGAACTATATTCCAGCTCTGCAACTATGTAGAGGCCACCAAATGTGTCTAGTATACCTCCTCGTGGTGACACCCGGGCAACGATTTTAAAATCGGCTAAATACTAGAGGCGAGTGGATTACACTATAAATATACAATATGCAATGAATAAAACAGAAGGAAAAAATACCCCAGGTGGTAAACCAATAGAAATATTGGGCAATCCACTCTCTGATGAGACTGGCCCTAAGGATTCTGGGGAGGGCCGATCCTTGCATACACAAAAAAACAAAAATATGGAAATAGTAAACAGCCCGTTCCACAAGGGAGGAAACGTTGCTAGATCTCCTGAGAAAACTTTTAATTTCTCATCTGAAAATTTTAACATGGAACGATTCCAAAATAATAAGGGCGCAACAGCAGCACCGCAACAAGCAAGTATAACAACCTCATATAACTATGGTGAAACATCTATTCTTGAAAGTGGTACTTCAGAAAAAGAGCTAACGTTATACAAACAATGGCAAAAAGTAACTGATGAGAAAAATCAGCAAAGCATTATTATTCTCAATTTACAACAACAAATTGACGAACTAAAAAAAGAAATGATGCAATTAAAGCAGAACGAAACTCAAGCTAAGCCATCAATGAAGCAGAACCAGAATACCGAACTTAACGCCAACAATGTTAAATGTCCAACCGAATCATCAATAATACAGAAACAAAACACCAATTCTAATGTTAATAAAAACGTTGAATATCAAACCGATGAGGAAGACTTAGCTAAAGAAACAGAATGGATTCGTGCTAAGTCTAGAAAAAGTAAAAAGAGAAGGTTAAATAATACACCGTCACCACCACAAAAACCACAAACTCTGGATCAAAACACGCAGCCTCAAAAGGTTGAGACAAATATCAAAACAGATAAAAAAACACCTCCCCCACCACAGATCATGATAATGTTAAAAATTATCACGTTTTCTATGATATAATTAAGGCGAGTGTTTCAGAAGAATCATTCATCACTAAATTGATGAATCAAAATAAAATAAGCATCAACGTAAATAGCGTCGATGCATATAGAAACGTAGTGAAAACTTTGACCGAAGGCTCATTTATCTTTCACACGTATGAAAATAAACAAGAAAGGCCAATCAGAGTTATGGCAAGGAACTTACATCATACATGTAGCCCAGAACGAATTAAAGAAGAATTATCATCGAAACAATTTAAAATAATCAGCGTAATGAACAAAGTTAGCTGGAGAAATAAAAAGAAGCTAGACATGTTTGTACTAACATTCAGTTGTGACGAAAATATAACTAAAATATATAAGATCACTAGTTTATTGGGTTGCAAAGTGGAAATTCAACCACTTAGAAAGTCTAAACTAATTCCGCAATGCCAAAAGTGTCAGGCATATGGACATACGCAAAGATATTGTGGCAAACTTCCAAGGTGTGTTAAATGTGCCGGACAGCACCTAACTGGAAAATGCGACAATCCACAAGCTCAACTTAAATGTGTACACTGTGGACAAGGTCATCCTGCTAACTATCGAGGATGTATTGTTGCAAAGGAAATTCAGAAAATGAAAAACCAAAGGATGAATAAAACTCAAATGTATGGCCAGTCAAATCGATATGAGAGGCATGCAAAACAAGACAATGGGCAACCATTTGGCCGCCAACTAAGAACTGAAGGTGTTACATATGCTGAAGTAACAAGTGGCGTAGTCAATAAACCCCAGCAAAAATCTAAAGATGTAGACATCAGTCAAACATTACAAGATATTCTCATGAAATTAACAAAATTTGATGAGAGGCTACAAAAATTGGAAGATAGAGCATTGGGAGCTAGACCCAAATCAACACAAAAATGAACAACACAATGAAAATCATGTCATGGAATGCTAATGGTTTGCTCCGGCATCAGCAAGAACTACAAGCAGTCCTCGACATTGAGAATATAGATGTGTGTCTTATTTCGGAAACACATTTTACTAAGCAATCCTACATAACATTTAAAGGCTATTGCATATATCACACTATTCATCCAGATAATTCAGCCAGAGGAGGAAGTGCAGTCATCATTAAAAAAAATATCCAACATTTTGAAGAAGCAAAGTACGGAAAAGAAGAAATTCAGGCCATAGTGGTTTATATAAAAACGGAAAACTTTCCTATTGTTGTGGCAGGATTATACTGTCCACCAAGACATTCAATTAAAAGCAAACAATACTCAGAGTTCTTTAAGCGTCTGGGAAAAAGGTTCATAATAGGTGGTGACTTCAATGCGAAGAATACTCACTGGGGTTCTAGATTAACTACCACTAAAGGAAAAGAATTATTGATTGCCATCAAAGAAAATGGATGTGAATCCATTTCAACAGGTAAACCAACATATTGGCCAACTGACCCAGGGAAAATACCTGACCTGATCGATTTTTTTATAACCAAAAAATATTTCTAATAATTTTATGAAAGTTGAAGAAAGCCAAGATATGAGCTCAGATCATTCTCCAATAGTCCTAACTCTAAGCGAGTATATCATCCAAAAAGGGAATAATCCAGTATTAACCAACAAATATACGAACTGGGAAAGTTTCAAAGTACACCTGGAACAAAGAATACTTTTGAAAGTTCCTTTAAAAACTATGGATCAACTGGACATAGAAGTAGAAAAGTTCATTACAGATATTCAACAATCAGCATGGGAAAGTACTCCAGAAATCAAATCAAGGCTAAAAGGAAATAACTATCCAATAGAAATTAGAAATCTTCTTAGGGATAAACGCAAATTCAGAAAAATATGGCACCAAACTAGAGCTCCACAGGACAAAAAAAGACTAAATAATCTTACTCAACAATTAACAAGAGAAATTCAGAAATTAAAAAATGAGTCAGTTAATTTCTACTTAAGTAAGTTAACGAATGATAGTAATACGGATTATTCGCTTTGGAAAGCAACTAAAACTCTGAAAAGGCCAATAATGCCGATCCATCCTATCAGGAAAATGGATGGAACATGGGCAAGGAAAAACAAAGAAAAAGCTGAAGGTTTTGCCAATCATCTTGAAAATATATTTCAACCTCATGAATGTCAATTACGAGAAATATTGGATGAAAACATAACACAAATTCTCGAAGATGTCATCCCTACATCGACTACTGAAGTAGCAAATGAAATTAAAAACAATTTAAACTTAAAGAAAGCACCAGGGTTTGACCTGATTACCGGAGAAATAATAAAGCAGCTACCGGGAAAAGCTACGGTAAAGTTAACTAATATCATAAACGCCGCATTTAGGTTAAAATATGTACCCAAACTTTGGAAAGTGGCTGAGGTCATCATGATTCCCAAACCAGGAAAACCGCCACATCTAATAACATCATATAGGCCTATATCGTTGTTGCCGATAATGTCCAAACTCTTTGAAAAGCTACTATTAAAAAGGCTTAAACTAATAACTGAAAAAAATAATCTAATTCCGAATCACCAATTTGGTTTTCGCAGTGAGCACTCAACTATCGATCAAGTGCATAGAATAACCAATATTATTGAGAAGACTTTAGAAGAGAAAAAAGTTTGTTCAGCAGTATTCCTTGATGTAGCGCAGGCCTTTGATAAAGTTAGGCACGAAGGATTAATCTACAAACTCAAATTAATCCTACCGAAACAGTACAGCATAATACTGGAATCATATATAACGGAAAGATATTTCAGGCTTAAGCAAGAAGATGAATATTCAGAGCTTAAGGGAATAAAAGCAGAAGTTCCACAAGGAAGTGTACTTGGGCCACCTCTGTATTTACTATACACCCGAGATGTCCCAATCCCACAAAACAACATGATAGCCACTTTCGCCGATGACACAGCTATCATGGCAGTAGGTGACAACAACTCAGATACAGCAGAGCAATTACAAAACGCCATAGAGCAAGTACACAATTGGACAAAAAAATGGCGCATAAAACTAAATGAAACTAAATCTGTACATGTTGACTTTACGAACAAGAGATTAGTTCATAAACCAGTATATTTAAATAATCAAGAAATACCACATGCAAACACTGCCAAATATCTTGGTATGACATTAGACGCTAAACTTCGCTGGAAAGCTCATGTAAAAAAGAAAAGAGGCGAGTTGGAATTAAAATACAAAAAAATGTTTTGGTTACTGGGAAGAAACTCTCATTTATCAATCCCTAATAAACTTCTGCTTTATAAGCAAATATTGAAGCCTGTTTGGACTTATGGTATACAGCTGTGGGGATGTACCAAGCAGAGCAACATGGATATTATCCAACGATTCCAAAACAAAGTGCTAAGAAGCATCGTCAACGCACCATGGTTTGTCAGAAATAGCGACATCCACAAAGATCTGGGCATAGAACTCATCAAAACCGAAATTATGAAATTTGCTAGAAGTCATGAACAACGGCTACTTCACCATGTCAACATAGAGGCCAACCAGCTACTGGATAATACGGATTTAGTTAGAAGGCTCAAAAGAGTAAAGCCTTTTGAGTTAGTGTAAATCAGTTAAAATAAATCTTTATCTAGCGCACGACAAAAGCGCGATCAAATCATAAATATCAAAACTAAGGAGTACATCGATGGATGAACCCTTAAATTTCAGTAAAATGTAGTAATTTAAGTTAGAATAAAATTGCTTATTAGTCTTAGACTAGATTGTAATTAAAAAAGAAATAATAAAACAGAATTATTTTCAAAAAAAAAAAAAAAAAAAAAAAAAATATTTGCTTTTACTTTACTTATATAAATCTGTCCGCTTGCCACTGGTGGGGGCTATGACAACAGATTTGTTGCACTTGTTACACGATTTAGAATAAACCAAAAACTGTTTCCTGCTTGCCATTGGTCTTGTTTATATACTTTATTGTGGGTCATAAATCATTTGAAAATATCGATTATGGCTGGTCATACTCGTAATCATCATTCATTATTGTCGACGGGCCGTGTGTTTCAGGGATGATACAAGAGTATTTCTGATCGTACTTTTTCTGTGCACTAGAGAGTACTTCTTCAGGCCCGAAAGTACTTTTTACTTGAAAAAAAAAAAAAAATTGTCAGCTTGTTTAATGAAGAGATCTTTTGGTTTAAGATTTAATTGTTTTTTAACCCTCCTTCGGCCCCATCGCCCACAGTTATGTAAACCCACAACAGGTAACATAACAATAGGCAACATAAATAACGCACACGATTCGGCCCACGATAACATACAACAACAAACATGCAGTCACATTTTTTAACATGCATAATAAGTTTAATATTACGAATTATGCTGTAAATATATATTTTGCCTTTTATGCAAAATATAATGTAATTGACCTAAAATAAAACGTGTGAACATAAAAAATGTAAAGATGATAACGCTGCATTTTTTATGTATATAAACTCGAATCAAACCATTGCTCGGTGAGATTTATAATTGTATTCCAACCTGTTGTACTCTTTATGTAAGATCAAAATAAAATTAATAAAATAAATTCTGGAATTAATAAAAATTAATTCCAGAATAATAAAATTTTAAGTGTTTTTGAAGCAATAAATATAACTGGCGCAGTTGGTAGTGGATATTTTTTAATTTCTGTTCACTACAAAAACACACACTGCATAGCAAATAATAATAGTGTACTAAGTGTCATAATAAGTGAAATACTGACGGTTCATCAGCAAGTAGTGCTTGAACCAAGTTTTATTTGCGAGCATATACAAAACCAAAGTATATGTTTTTTGACGGTTGATCAAACATAATTAAGAAAAATAAAGAGAATAAAAAATTTTTTTTTAAACAAACCGAAATAATAATACAAAAAATTTTTTTTTCGAGATATCTATTTGCCCCCACCAGTGGTAAGCGAATAGAAATATTTAAAACAAATATAATAAAACGACTGGGCGTTTGTACCCAAAAAGTGAAAAAAAATAAGGAAGAAACCGGTATCAACAGACACAGGAATCAAGGAATGACGGCTTATCAACAATTGATTTTTGTAACAATTATAATTTTTTGGTGAGTACCATACTGATTTAAATCTCCCTGATTGATATCCAAAAATTCCTCAGTTTTTTATATATATATATATATTTTAAAGTCAAATAAAAAAAAGTATCTTAGAAAATTTTGATTAAAATTTAAAGTTAAACATTAAAGTTAATCATTTATCGTGATCAATAAAATAAATTATAAAATAAAATGGTAGAAGAACAAACCTTTAAGCAAATGGAGCAAACTCTTCGTCTCCTTCAAATCCCAGATGCCATTAAAGACATTCCACCATATAGTGGAAGTCGAACAGAACTTAGTAAGTTCATAACACAAGTTGAGGACATCCTCACAATTTTAAAACCTGTATTCACGGATCCTTCGTACCAAATTATTCTATTACGTGCGATAAGAAACAAAATTATTGGCAACGCCAACCATGCCTTAGAAATGTACAATACTACAAACAAGTGGGACAGTATAAAAGAAAGCCTGATAGCTCATTTCGCGGATAAACGCGATGAAAACAGTCTCATTCGAGATCTCCATTCTATTTCCCAAAGAAAAGACAGCGTAGAAGTCTACTTCACAAGAATTTTAGAAATTTGTAACACCCTAAAAACTTGGGCAAAACTGAATACACCTAACGAATATGAACACAAAGCCAAATGGTATGATTCAATGTGTCTTTCAGTGTTCACAACCAATCTTAACGATACATTAGGAGTTATGGTAAGAGCCATGCAACCAGCAGACTTACCAACAGCTAGGCTTTACTGCCTAAAAGAACAAAATACGGTTTACATGAAAACAAAAACCTTCGGTCAACCACCACAAATCGATTATAGACCAAATATACACCAATTACCACCTAAACCTCAATATAATCATTATAATCAACCAGCACAAATCCATTATAGACCAAATATACCCCCATTACCACCTAAACCTCAATATAATCGTTATAATCATTATAATAACAATGGAGTACCATTCAAAAAGAATATGCAGTACTTTAACCATCGACCATTAACAACCCAACAATTCGCTAATACTCGCGGTTTACCACCAAAACCTGACCATCGAAAAATGGAACCCATGGACGTTACTTCAAACATGGATAAATATAAACAACCTTCATTTCAACGTCAAAGCCCACAGTTTGACAATCAAAGATACAATTTCCATTCTAATGGTCCACCCAAATTCCAAGTCGAAGAAATACATAATATAGATTCAAACCCGTACAACCATGAACAAGATAATTATTTCGTTGAAGATCTGAACGAAGAACATTGCATGGCGCAGTAAATAAACTTTGACAATAATATGAATGAATACGGTGCTCAAAATGATATTCCTCAAATAGAAATAGAAGACCAGGATTTTCACCAAATAGCCTCGACCGAACCAATTTCGGATACCTAAGCCTAAATTCCAACCATAAAAGGGGATATCAATTACCCTATATTAATATATTCCTACATGGAAAACACCATAAATTCTTAATAGATACGGGATCAACAAAGTCGTTCATTGACCCTGTAATCATAAACCTCAACTATGTTCGAGAAATCAAACCTATAACAATTTCAACTCTTTTCAACCAAACAACAGTTAACAAAGCTGTAAATCTTAAAGGTCTCAAAGAATTTAAAACAGAAGAAATGCTTAGAATTTATTCTCTTCAAATTTCACGACTATTTTAGTGGCTTGATAGGCATGGAAATCATGCAATTATTAGAAATTACCCTAGATTTGGGAAAATCAATACTTAAAACACCCAAGGTCGAAATTCCACTCTGTTTCAAAGTAAATTTTATGTCAGCTACGTACAACATTCCACCGCGTAGTAAAATTATTGCAAACATTCCCGTTACTGTAGAAAACGGTGAAATTTACTTAAAACCACAAGTTCTTAACGGCAATTTAATTATTCCGGAAGGGATATACACAAGTACAAAGAATTATGCCAATGTGGAAGTAATAAATTATAGTCCGAAATTCAAACAATTTGTTATAGAACATCCAATTGAATGTGAAAACTTCAACAACAATTACGTTGAAAATATTAATATTGAATCCCTCAAGACTATTCGAGACACTCAATATTACAACAAAAATATAACAAATTTAATTAGAACTGATCATTTAAATATCGAAGAAAAAAGAAGCATTGAAAAATTATGTCTTCAATTCGAGGGAATATTTAAAAAAGAAAATGATCAACTAATATTCAGTAATGTGGTCAAACACAAAATTGAACTTAGTGATAAAACCCCTGTTTTTACGAAGAGCTATCGTTATCCTTTTATACACAAAAACGAAGTTGAAAAACAAATTAACGATATGCTCAACCAAGGGATCATACGACCAAGTTATTCACCTTGGTCTTCACCCATTTGGATTGTTCCAAAAAAGCAAGACGCTTCAGGACAAACAAAATGGAGGATGGTAATCGATTATCGTAAGTTAAACGATAAAATCATCTCAGATAGATATCCATTACCAAACATAACGGATATTCTAGACAAATTAGGGAAATGCATTTACTTTACGACCCTAGATTTAGCATCAGGATTCCATCAAATAGAAGTGAATCCTAATGACATACAAAAAACGGCCTTTAGCGTTGAGTTTGGCCACTACGAATACGTTCGCATGCCATTCGGGCTAAAGAATGCTCCTAGCACGTTCCAACGTGTCATGGACAACGTTTTAGGGGAACTCCAAGGAAAGATATGCTTGTATTATATGGATGACATAATTATATTCAGTACATCCTTGCAAGAACATATCAACAGCCTAAGATTAGTTTTCCAAAAATTAAAAGATGCTAACCTTAAGGTGCAACTAGATAAAAGTGAATTCCTTCATAAGGAAATCGCTTTTCTGGAACATCTTGTCACAGCAAATGGAGTTAAACCAAATCCCGACCAAATTCGGGCCATCCAGAAATTTCCTTTACCAAAAAGCGAAAAATAAATTAAAAGTTTTTTGGGTCTCTTAGGATATTATCGGAAATTCATACCCAATTTCGCTAAGATCACGAAACCAATGGCAGAGTGTCTACGCAAAGACTCTAGTATTAACTTGAGCAAAGAATATGTAGAATGTTTTGAGAACTGCAAAAAGTTGCTTTGCCATGAGCCAATTTTGCAATATCCCGATTTTAACCATCCCTTCATTGTGACCACCGATGCGAGCAATGTTGCCATCGGAGCAGTATTGTCACAGGGAAATATAGGAAAAGATCTTCCTGTATGTTACGCTTCCAGGACTTTGACTAAAACTGAGCAAAACTACTCTACTATAGAGAAGGAGCTCTTAGCCATAGTTTGGGCTACGAAGTACTTCCGCCCTTATCTTTTTGGAAATAAATTTACTATAGTTACGGACCATAAACCGTTAACATGGTTATTCTCGTTGAAAGAACCAAATAGTAAATTAGTGCGTTGGAGATTAAAATTAGAAGAGTTTGACTACAGTATTGTTTATAAAAAAGGTATACAAAATGCCAATGCCGACGCATTATCACGCGTACAAATCAATAACGTAGAAATAAACACTACTGATACATCATCATCTGTCGAAGAAACAGCTAGCATGCTATCTACTAGCGAAAACCTAATACCAACCACCAAAAACAGCGTAAACATGTTCGAAAAACAACTTGTAATTTACCTTTCTGACACATTAAAAGAGCCTCTCAGAAAAGATGAAACAATCTTTAACACAAGGAATAGAACCACAATACATTTACCTAGGAAATTAGGCATTAAAAATAGGATCACAGAAGAATTACGGAAAATGTTTGGAAGAACAAGGAATTTAACTTGTGTCTTTACCACAGACGAATGTTTTCAATATGTAATGGAAGCCTACAAACAAATGACATCTACAAAACCAAGAACAAGTAACCCCAAGGTAAATTTAGTTCGATCTAACTCCCTTCTAATAGATATAGAGGATAAAACAAAACAGCTGGAATTAGTCAAATTTACACACGATCAAAACGAACATCGTGGAATAATCGAAAATTACGAACAGCTAAAACGTAAGTACTATTTTCCCAACCTGAAAGAATCTATCAGGGAATATATTAACAAATGCGACATTTGCCAAAAAGTCAAATATGACAGACAGCCACCTCAATTAAAAATGACCTTAACTGAAACACCCAAAGCCCCTATGGAAATTATCCATACTGATATTTTTCAATTAGAATCTACAAAATTTTTAACCGTCATAGACAAATTTAGTAAATTTGCCTCAGCATACAAACTTCAAGAAAAATCCGACAAAACTCTAGCAAGTAAAATAATTCAATTCCTCAGCCTACACGGAATTCCAAGAAAAATCATAGCCGACACAGAGGTAGGTACAGGCAAAAGTGTTAAAGCCTTAGCAGAAAAACATCAAATAGAGTTACATATAACCACACCATATAACTCAACAGGAAATTCACCGGTTGAACGCCTTCATTCTACTCTGAAGGAACTCTGTAGCATTATTCGTATTAAAGACGACAAGGAAAATCTAGAAGACATCATGAACCTTGCTATATTATCATATAATAACGCTATACACAGCTCAACAAAACTTACTCCATTTGAACTTTTAAAAGGGCATTACGTAAAAACACCATTAGACTTTAATAACGAACAAGACTATCTCACCCAACACAAACAAAGATTTGAACAATTTTGTAATGAAATGCATGAAAATGACGTGACTAAGAAAACTAAATTGATTAATAAAATAAACACCAAAAAGAAAACAATCCCTATACTAACTAACGTACACATATTCTCAAAGAAAACTAAAAGAGGAAAATTGCGAGCCAATTATAAAAAAGCTCAAGTTCTCAAAGATAACGGAGTTACTGTAGAAACTGACAAAGGTAGAGTTCACAAAGCTAAAATAAAACGTCTCTTCCAGGTTTCAAAGGACAACCCCACAGGAAATCAAGTTGACGTCCTTACAGACCAATAAAGGTATTATTCCTATCAAACTAGGAGATGTAAAACTGTATAAAAACTTCAGGAAAATTGTACACATAATTGAACTGAAACCATACGAAAACTTAATAATAGACATTCAAACAGCCCTTCAGGAAATTAACACTAATCAATACAAACTTAACAGAAAAATTAATTAACAAATCACAAGGTTACAGGAAATCCAAAACTTCGTAAACACAAACTTAAACAAACTTCAATCCGAATATAACAAAACCTCAGACAAATTAAACCACATATCCTTACTACTGCTATATGACCAACACTTCTATAAAATCAATCATTTAATAGATATACTACATAACCACCTCGAAAACCTTCTAGATATAATCAACTTCTCAAAACAACGACTATTTTCGAGACATTTATTAACTGAAAACGAAACACAGTACATAGTCGATTTATTTAAACAAGACAATGTTGTTTTATATACGACTTATTAGAACTTAAAGGTTTTTTCGACAATCAAAATCGATTAATTTACATTATCAAAATACCAATATTTAAACGCGAAAACTTTGAAATATATCAGATAAAATCCATACCCCAAATTAACAAAATTCTTTATCCAAAACCACCAAACATGATTATCCTAAATACCTACTCATATCAGTATGATACAACAAAATGTAGAGAAATCTACAACACACATTATTGCCAAGAAAATCAACTAGAGCCGGTAGAAAATTCCTGCACACCAGCCATTATAATGCAGCAACAAGCTACATGCATGTTCCAGAATATATCAAACTTTGAAGAAATTGATTACATGAATTACGGGAAAATTTATGTCCAGCCTGACATAACACCAATTACATATACATCAACATGTGATCAGACCTCATATAAAATTCAGGAACCCACACTGATCGAATTTAAAAATTGTGAAATAATCATCAAAAATCAAACATTTTCCACAAAAGAAAATGAATTTCATGACCACTTCGAAATAAAATTACCATATAATGACGTCAAAATTTCAAATATTAAACCAGAATTAACATTAGATATTCTACATAATAAAACAATTACCAATTTGGAACATACTCAGATGATACATACACACTCGATTCTACATGGCACCTCAGGACACATCGCTCTAATAATAATTATCTTAACCATTTTTACAATTCTTATAGTTAAATACAGATATCTACACAGAATTAGAGAGATCACTTCAGGACCACCAAAGCAGTCTGTCGTTCATCTTAGGGGGGGAAGAGTTATGTAAACCCACAACAGGTAACATAACAATAGGCAACATAAATAACGCACACGATTCGGCCCACGATAACATACAACAACAAACATGCAGTCACATTTTTTAACATGCATAATAAGTTTAATATTACGAATTATGCTGTATATATATATTTTGCCTTTTATGCAAAATATAATGTAATTGACCTAAAATAAAACGTGTGAACATAAAAAATGTAAAGATGATAACGCTGCAATTTTTATGTATATAAACTCGAATCAAACCATTGCTCGGTGAGATTTATAATTGTATTCCAACCTGTTGTTGTACTCTTTATGTAAGATCAAAATAAAATTAATAAAATAAATTCTGGAATTAATAAAAATTAATTCCAGAATAATAAAATTTTAAGTGTTTTTGAAGCAATAAATATAACTCCACACCCGTCTTACTCGTATCAAAGGTTTAATGCGACAATCATCGAATCGCTTGATTTTTTTCGTTGCTTATGATGTTTTTCAATGAAAATATGTAAAAACCTAAATGGCTTAAGAAAGTAATCAACATAGATTTAATTACGAGTTAATAACAAAAAGAAACTAACCGAAGGATCCCGTTTTACCGAAAGGAATTTCAATAAAAAATTCTTGCTACACAAATTTTTTTTTAAAGTTATTAATAGTCCTACGCCACAAGGGCGGTAAATGAGTTGTTACGAGGCAACGAAGGAGCTGAAAATCCCGTAAACTTCATTCATTTCTTTTAATTTAAAGAAAATAGGCCTGGTGTTTTGCTATGACTCGTTTTCCGGTTTGAAATCTGTCATGTAAACATTAAACTTCGGTATAGTACGGAATAAATAGGCAAAGCAATTTTAATTTAAATTTAAATTTAAGGTTTTGTTGAAATTTCAGCTAATAATTTGTAACGACTTTTTATATTTTACGATTTTCCAGTCATCTTTGGATTTTCCGGAATTCTATGTTCGTATGAAATAAAGATTGCAAATTAACAGCCGGATGATCGAAATAAACTAAAGAACATATTACGGTGGCCTGGGGCGGACTTGTGCCAAACTGCAACCAGTTCGAGGAGTAGCCTGGGCAACTTGGCTTCTGAAATGAGTTGTAGTTGGGTACAGGCCTTATATCTAGATGCCCCCCAAACTGAATTCGGGCTGAGCTGCTCTAGTGATCATGTCGGTGACAATCGGTAAACGTAACAGTGGCGCCCAAACAATAAAGGAAATTTACAGATGATATACTACAAGAAACACAAGCAGAACCACCATCTTCACTTGACACTCACAGTAAGTAACCTAAAATTTTTTTTTTTTCATTTAACGATTTTTTTTTATCTTATAATTTTTTTTATTCACTGACCTACAATGTCACGAACATTCTCGTTTGAGTTGTCTGTCAATCATGAATTCCATTTAATTCCGTTAATAACATTTTGTTTTTTTTTTTGTTCCCTCATTTACGTAATTGTGGCGTCCCGTGCCATATTATCGGGGTTAAGCCTTTGATTATAATGGAAGGACACGAGACGGCCGTGGTAAGCATTCAATTTTTTTTTACTTCACCGCGTGGTGCTGTGACGGAGCATCACACCAATCTGTCCACCATTGGTGTTTAGAGGATTGAGGTCGGTGTTGCTTCGTCATTGTTCTTAACGCATCTTTGTGTACAGATTGCGAGGAAGTCTATCCGGGAGACTCCTGTTGAATTGCCTTCATTCGTAGTCTGTGCATCCGTCAAGTAAATCGATTCATTCCGCGTTGCTACACACGCACCTTCACGCGCACTGGATCACTCCCTTTTATGTATTTATCTAATTCAAATTTTTGTTTTCAGCAAGTATTACTATATATATTATATATTTTTTGTGTTTTGTCTCATTTATTATCATATTTACTATATTATTGTATTGTTTATATTTTCTTTTGTATATTATCTATATTACTATATTATTTCATTATTAGTTATATTATACCCTAAATTATAATAATATAAGATACGTATATTATTAATTTTTCAAACCAAATTTTTGTTCCATTTTTTTTTGATATTTCCAAACTAACTCCAACTTTTGCATATTCAATTAAACGGTCTTATTTTTTTTTTTTGTTAAATATTAAATATTCTATTCCATGATGAATGTTGATCTATTAGAGAAGGATGAATTCCAGGTGGAATTGGAAGTCCGAGATATTCCAGAGACACCCCAATCGTATCATCTCTTAACTAGTAGGTTGGAAGCCGAGACTAAATTTCCCATTGTCACCCCTGATAAACCTCATAAGACGGCTATGCGTAACAGTGCCCATGAACTTAAAATGTGTACATTAAAACTCAACCGCATTCAATCGGCATTTGAGCTAGCAAATGTCACTCACGATGACCTCGAGATTTTTCAATCTCGAATCATTCATATACAAAATCGGCTTAAAAGATTATCAAATGCCAATTTGAGCGTATGCGAGGTTGGGGAATTACTGTGCAAAATTACGCAAGTGAGGGCAAGCTTAACAGACGCTTTGTTTGGTGGAGGATTGTTTTATCGGGATAACCCAATTCAGCCACTTTCGTCGAAATCTCATATTTTCAATAAGCCTCAAGGTTCGAATACTGTTCAAAATAACGCTAGCGATTACATCCAGGATAGTACGTTATCGGTTCCTCATTTTGATCCGGTGATTGCATCCAATATTGATAATAACTCGGTTAACCCAGATCTCACAGAAGCAATCGATAACGCTAATCACGCGGGTGATCCAGCTCAAATTATGCAGCAAATGATGCAAAGCTTCAACACCTTGTTAAGTAATTTTAATCAAAAACTAAACGTTGTTACAACACAGTCTAACCCTAGTAATTCCATGGAGGTGTGGAACCTGCCAAACCAATATAACCGTAACAGTGGTAAAATTGACGATCGTACTTTGACACATACCGTATCGTCTTGGAATTTGAGATTCAGGGGAATACCTTCATATGTGCCCATCGGTAACTTTCTCTTTCGGGTGGAACATATGGCGAACGCATCCAATATGCCTCTTGATAGATTGGTAGAGATAGCGTCGTGTTTTCTGGCTGAGAACGCTCTAGAATGGTATTGGACATTCCGTGAATGGAACGCGAATAGGATCATAGGATGGGAACTTCTGAAATACTATTTAGTGGAGCGATTTCAGACACCCTTTAATGAAAGACATATCAAACGAATGTTGGAGCAAAGGAAACAGAGGTATCCCAAAGAATCGTTTATTGAATTTATGGATGAGATTCAGAAAATCGCACTGCAGTCGAGAACCCCTATTCCCGAGGCCGAAATTGTGTCGATACTCGTTAATAATATGCGTCCACGGCTCCGAGAGAAGTTCATTGATAGAGATTTTCCCTCGATAAATCAATTAGCGATAGAATGCCGTCGAGTAGAACAATTGTGGAAGGAACTGGGTATAAATCCAGAGGGCAATCTATTTACTCAAGAAAGAGCCCAAAATTCTGGCGTCTCTGCAGTATCAAGGGATTCTTCAAATCACGTTACCAATCCTGTCACTCAAAAGTTCCATCAATCTACTGGTATTAGGCCGATGGTAGACACATCAGCACCTGTTTCAGACGAGCTCATGACTAGGCATTCACAAGATGCATTTGGTTCAAGGGCACTGCGTCATTACGACCCGGAGCTTTGTGCCATTAATAATATCTACTCCCGTCATAATGCTAGTTTCCATTCGAATCCAAATCAAAAGATACCCTTCAATACTCAGGTGTGTTGGAATTGTCAGTCTACAGATCACTGGTACAAATTTTGCCGACAGGCTCGCAAGGTGTTTTGTTTCGGTTGCGGATTAAGCAATACATACTTACCTGATTGCGTTAATTGCCGAAAATCTTATCCGGAAAACCAACGTCGGAAGGAAAATCAGGTCCGGGGATCTCACCTTCCATCAACGCACCCGACACAAACCCTCAAGGACGATGCGGTATCCAATACGGATCCCGAGCTATATCAGCGTCAACAAAAACCGATCTCCATCTTAAAAAGATAATTCTTCCATCACAATACATTCGGTTGGAACCTCGGTTCAGTCGAGCATACCAATATTTTAAGCGTCGGAAACAGATGAAGCGGGAAATTAACGAAGCCTGTCTACAAAATCACACGGATGGAAAAAAAAAATAAAAAAGTTTAAAATTATTGAGAAATACCGAAAAGAAAGCAAAAGCAAATAAAAGAAAAAAAAAACTTGTCGACAGATATACATACTCGTATTATTCACAAATTTAAGAAAGAAAAAAAAAGGAAGAAAACCGCAAACGAAACCAGATCGAACGGTCAACAAATCGGGTATTCCTCAAATTAAAAAAATAAAATAAAAGTTTAATTTAATCATAATTGTTTGGAATTAGAAAACTTTTAGTCGTGCAATTTTCATGTGGGCAAAATAAAATTATTTAGCCATTAATATTGTTCTGAAATCATACGATAATAGGCAAAATATTTAATTCATATGGAAAGTGAAATTTTGTTTTACATAATTGATTGACCGCATCAAACGGCTTGAATTAGTAGCGAAACTGAAAAGAAAAGACGGTAAATTCAGTGCCGTTCAGTTACCATCGACGAGCAACAGGATTAACGGTTCATTTCCACAAGGACGGCACGTACTTGCGCTGATCGAGTTACAATTGTGGATTGCGGGTTCCAGCGACGGTATGCAGCGTTCCAGTTTTGGGAATTTATGCGGCAACGGAGCGTAGGAGGCGTAAGTATTGGGGGGGAATCGTCGGTAAGCAGCCACTAACCTTGGAAGCTATTTGTCGTCTTGTGTGGCGAATGTATATAATTTTCTTTGTGCTCGTTAATTTTGTTTTCATTTCAGTGGTCCCGGTAGTAGAGCTCTTCGCCCGCGGATCCTCAATACTATACAACGCGTACCACTATAAGTTTTTACGAGTTAGTGGGTGCTTCGAGCGAGTGGGAATAATTTTTTTTCCGCCTGCTACGCCTCGTCTAACCGCTTATACCAACTAAATCAACTATTGTAATCAAGATTAAATAAAGGATTGTTATAATCTTCTACAAAAAAAAAAATTATGCGTTGTTAATCTATTATTTCAGGGAGTGATTTAGTGTTGTAGTGGAAGTGTGTGTGTGTAGTGAAGGTGAGTGTTATGGACCGGTGGTTAAATTAAGGAAGGAATCAGCGGCTTATTTAAAAAAGAAAAAAAAATCCAGGACGACATTACTTATCACCACCCCAGAGACTGTCCTAGTCAGGTACCAAGCCGCGTGATGTCGATTCTGGAAAAATTATGTTTACGGTAGGAGGCTCAACCGAAGCTTAGTTCGTACATCACTCCTTCAAGGGTACTGTTCACGGTAACGTGCGGTACGAAGGGTGATCGGATAGGGGTATTACGGTGGCCTGGTGCGGACTTGTGCCAAACTGCAACCAGTTCGAGGAGTAGCCTGGGCAACTTGGCTGCTGAAATGAGTTGTAGTTGGGTACAGGCCTTATATCTAGATGCCCCCCAAACTGAATTCGGGCTGAGCTGCTCTAGTGATCATGTCGGTGACAATCGGTAAACGTAACAAACATTTAACCGTTTTAAGTTTCCACCTAGAATTTTGAAAATCTTCTTATACGAATATTGCGTAATATTGAAGCTGCTAGCTGATGGTTGCAGGACAAACCCAAATACATCTAATTTTATTTCAAATTTAAAGTCAACTTGCCTTCCTAAACTGGAATTTAAATTCAATAATTGAGCTTTTGTATCTGAATTTTGAAAATGGTGATGACGATTACAAGTGCATATTATACAGAAATTCAGACCGGGCTATTACATGAACTCGCTGTAACATTGCCGTAACATATTATGTCCGGTGGTTAGTGAATCAGTGACAACTTTTGCTTTAATCACTTTGCCATATTGTGAGAATAATGGTTTGGCTTCAGTTGCTCTCGTTACCGTAGATGTACCGGATAATATGTTGGTGATGAATTTGCTTTGGATTTCGCTGATGTGTCTTCTTTGTCATCATTTTCAGTTGAAGATTTACTTGATTTATTAACCTTATTTCACTATTTTCATTTTGGTTGTTGTTATCTGCTAAATTCTTCCCCTGCGTTGATGTTTTCCTTGCCTCTGGAGTATTTAATGACATCTCACATTCACTATTGTTGTCGGTTCCAGTACCAATATTCCCGTTGCCCGTAATTTTTATTTATTATTTTCTTTAATCTCGGGTTTAGTTCCATTTTCATTATCACTGGTTTTATTTTTATCTAAAGCTGTTTTGTTTTTAATTTTATCGTTTGTATTTGTGGTAGATTTAGATATATTTCGACCCTTTGCAATATTATCACTAGAGTTTTTCATTTTCTTCTAAATGTTTTCTTGTGTTCAATTGTTTCACTTGGAAGTACTGATCTCGACGCGAATCATCGTCGGAAAACCTTGTGCTGTCGACACGGGTGTTTTGCCAGGTTTCAGTTGTACCACCACATGTCTTGATCTAGGGGAAAAGCTTTAAAATCATTCAACTCGGGTAGTTTATCTTCGAACAAATTCACTTTCAAAGTTTTTTACGTGCTGGTTGCTGTTCCCTGGAATAACGATTACTGCCATCGAACAATTGGTTCCAATTTAGTTTTTCCCACTATTTTGGCTGTATTCTCCAGTTTAATTTGATTTTGTTTCGGGATATCACCGATTGTATTAAATAAATTTAAGTTCCGATTAATACCACTGTTCTTGTTCTATGATGACGAATTATTAAATGAATCCTCCAGTGGTTTTGGATTTGATGACAACGCCATGCTTGCCGGTTGGTTCTTTTGGTTTGAACACTAACAAAAAAACACTAAATCTATAGATACTTTTTTACAAGAATCACTTATCTTACTTATCCTGTTATTCATTTTAACATTGGTTTCTGGAATCTCCTCATACGCTCAATTTCCAGGTTTTCCCTGAATTGATCGGCTTATCGATCTCGTAGTCCTTGAAGAAAATTATTTTGAGTTTGTATTATATCCTTCATCGAGATATTATTTTGGGAAATATTATTTTCTCATGGAATTTTTCTCATTTGATTAGTTGGCTTTAGATCAAATGGCTCTAAAATGGTAAAATAGGAATTCCACCCATCCGTCTTCTAGAAGCGCTCTGCATTTTTTTATTTTATTTCCGTTGTACGAGTGGTGTAGGTAACAGTTTTCACTCGGGCTTTAATATTTTCAAAGCCCCTCAATATGAGGTAAATTTCTCTAAAATTTCGAAAATGTCACAGTTATTGTTCGAAACGTTCTCAATAACTTTTCACTTCAAATTTCTCACTATCGCAGGTTAAATAACGTTTTTTGTTAGCTCGTATGTGTTAAATTTTGTCATTTTGAATTTACACCAAGATTTATTAAAAAAGGGCGCCAATCCGGCTCAAATGGCCATGAACAAAGTGTCGCCAATGAGTCCGGTCTCAATTTCTACGTAATATGCACTCGTAAAGCACAGTTCACCATTATACCGAAATTCAGATATCTAAAGTTTATTCATTGTTGTATAACTGTAAATGTCTCGTGTCAGGTTCTAAGGCGCTGGTCAATTTAATCGTTTGTGAATTCTCTGTATCCAAATTAAGTAGCAGGTCGAATGATCGTGGTAGTTCTCTCGTTTCCAAATCTCAGCCGAAGGTCAATAAATATGGCTTTTCTCGTGTCCAATTACCATATTTTAATCTTTATTGTTCCCATATTAATTTAAGTTGAAGGTCAAAATGGATTTCCTCAATCCTATCAATGTCATCCAAATGCGCTTTATAGAATTCGCCATCCACACGCTTTTCGATAGCTAGGAAGTCCTTCCACTCGTTTAGTACCTCGGTACTTTTTCAAATTCAAAGGAGTCAAAAAAGTCCTAATCCACCTAAAATATCATCCCTCGTGTATGTATTTGTGTTGTTCATTTTGTTCATTAATCACTAAACCACGCCTCCCTTTGTACGCTATATCTCGGACGTTCTTGTTTTTACTGGATCATTATGCATTTGTGCGTTGGTGCGCAAACATGTTTCGTTGTCCACAATAAATAATTGTAATAAAAACATGGGCTATGACGAGCATCGAACCATCGACCTTTATTGATCGTACTAAGCGCCAATCGCCTGATCTATCGCTGTTCATAACGTGAACTTATTGTATGATAACCCGCATAATCGTCACACCACCCCTTCCTTAAGTCCGTTCGTCCCGAACAGAAACATTATTCGGGTCTCCTTGGTATTGTGCCAGCCTATCCACGTGTACTACTTTCATCTTTGCTCGTTGACTCCGCTGAATCCTGTACACGACGTCGTTTATCCTTTTTATAATTGTATAAGGCCCCTCCGTCATATCCGTTGTCGTTTGCTCTTAGATCGTACCGGGCCTTTGATCGGTCGCTGTTGAGTGTGATATTCCTTTGAATGTGCTCATGAGCTCACTTACGTATAGTTGTCGGCTCCTTTGGGAGTAAATTATGGTACTCTAAACTCAATATCGCACCGCAGCCGTATTTCCTTTCCAAAGAGGACTGTTGATGGTGTAATCCCAATGGTATCGTGTACTGCACTACGATATACCATCATAAACAGGTGGATATGCCGATCCCAGTTCTCCAGATTTGATCCAACTACTTTTACCAGGTGCTCTTCTAAGGTAGGGTTGAATCGCTCGACTATTCCATCGGATTGTGGATGTAGTGGTGTCCTCCTTGTCTTTTTAATAACGAGCACTTTGCACATCGCCTGGAACACATTTGTCTCAAAATTACGACCTTGATCCGAATGAAGCTCCAACGATACTCCATATCTGCTGATCCAGTTATTTACGAATTCCACGGCGACTGTTTGTGCCTCCTGGTTCGTTATTTGATAGGCTTCCGGTTCGTTATTGGATAGGCTTCCCACCAACTGTTCGCGGAAACGGCCCAGCGATATACATAGCCACTCGTTCAAATGGAGCTCCTACGTTGTACTGCTGCATTCTGCCTCGGGTTCGCCTTGCTAGTCCTTTGCTAGCTGCGCAAGTATGACACTTTTTGCACCAATCTTCAACATCATTACGGCAGTTGACCCAGTATAAACGTACCAAGATGTCCACCGCTTGATCCATTGTGGACTTCATTTAGTACTTCCAGAATTCTGCATTGCTGACACGGTCTGCATTTGGATAGTTTTCATCCATACTTTCCCAAGCTCGTTTTAGCACCCCGTTCTCCATCTTCAATAAGTCCCACTGCACCCAGTAGCCTTTTAGCGTTGGAGAAGTCTCGGATATCTCGTGCCATGCAGGGTTCTGTCCTTCCCTAATCCAAGCTCTTACTGAGGCGAGCGTTGGATCCTTCTCCTGCTCTGTCACGACACCCTTCGTTGTCCACCTTTAACAGTAATTCCTGTCGGGTTACAAAATAATTTCTTCCTGGCCTGGATAGGGTTCTGCTGAAGTAGCAAATTACTCGCTCTTTCACTTCATGTAATTGAGACAAAACCCTCCAATTCCCACGCTCCCTGGATCAGTGCGTATTACTTTCTCCGCCACGATATGCCGCAACTACTTCATTTCGTTTTTGAAGAGTGCACACTTGTCCGAGCTCACTTTCATTCCCGCAGCCTTTATACATCGTAAAACCTCGCACAGATTTTTGAGGTGCTCGTCGAAAGTTTACCCGATTACAATGATGTTGTCTAGATAAACGAGACATGTCTTCCAGTGCAGCCCTCTCAAAATTTGCTCCATCAGCTTCTCGAACGTAGCTGGTGCATTGCACCATTTATTGCACCATTGGCACAGGCCAAATGGCATAACGGTGAATTGCCAGAGACCGGTGCCCATAGTAAATGCTGTTTTCTCTCGGTCTTCTTCTTGAATCGGAACTTGCCAATATCTACTCTTCAAGTCCAGGGTGCTGAATAACTTTGATTGGGTAATGGGTAGCTATCCTTCCTGACATCGTTTAGTTTTCAATAATCTTCGCAAAACCTCATTGACCCGCCTTTCTTTTGCACTAGAACTACCGGTGAACTCCATGGACTGTTGGATGGCTCAATGATTTTATCCCGGCACATCTGTTGTATCATTCATTGTTTCAAAATCAAGAAGCTTTTTTAACCAAACCATTTTACTCAGAAATATGATTTTACAAAGGGTGACGGAATTTGTGCTAAAACGTAGAATATTTGTTTTCAAAGTTAATCATCAATCATCAAAAGCTTTTAGTTTTAAGAGGTTTTCAAACCAAACCATTTTATTGCGAAACTTGATATTATAAAGGAAAGTGGTATTTTCAGAAAAATTTAGAATGTTGGTTTTTAATGAGCTTTAAGCTTGATAATTAATTTATATTTTTTGGGTTTGAACTTAACATTTTTGAGTTTTTTAATAATTTCAGGTTTTTAATAAAATGTTTTATGAGCATAAATTAGGTATTTGAAAAAATTGTGAAGAGCTTTAGTTTTAAGAGCTTACACTTATCGAAGCTTTGTAAACCACCCATTTTACTTCGAAATTTGATATTACAAGCGATGACGGAATTTTGGGAAGGATTTAGAATATTTGTGCTCAAAGAGATTTTAATTTTAAGAGCATTTCAAACCAAGCCATTTGAGGGGTGGTGTTTTGGGAAAAATTTAGACTATTGGTTTTCAATGAGCTTTAATCTTGATAATCAATTTATACTTTCTCGGTAATTGTATGCATTTCCATAAATTTTGTCTTTCGTTAAAATGTTTCATGAGCATGAATCAGGTACGTATTTGCAAGAAATGTCAAGAATTTTTAGTTTTAAGAGCTTTTACATCGAAGCTTTTCAACTCCAATCACTTTACTCAGAAATTTGATAATACAAAGGGTATTTTTTGGAAAAAATTCAGAATATTTGTTCTCAATGTAAATATCTTTTATCGAAAACGTGTTTCCATGGGCAATCGTTCAAGTAGATGAAAAGAACGTGATTCAGTAGATGAAACATGACGTGATTCATTTGAATATGGCACTCTGTGGTATGACGAGTTTTAAATATATCGATAAAGAATCACCAATTTCGAATATAATTTGAAAAATATCAAGAATTTCGAAAGGGTTGGTGACATATTCCCGAGGGAAAAAATAACGAAGGTACAAAATACCGAGAGTACAAAATCCCGAGGTTAAAAAAACCTGTAATCCCAAGGAAATTCCGAGCACCGCCTCTTCTGGTGAAGGAAAATTTTACAGGTTGGTTGAAAAGTATTGAAAGTGACACCTATTAGGAAATTTCTCAGCGTAATTTGAAGTGTTTTAAGCAGAATAAAACCGATTTTGTGCGGAGATTTATAACTATTAATGAGACTTGGATCTACCTCCATGATCCTAAACTGAAACAAGAACGTTTAGAGTGGACTGAAGTTGGTTGTTCAGTTCCAAAACAGGTGAACTCAGAACCATCGGCAAAAAAGGTCATAAAAAAAGTAGAACAATTAATTCTGAATATTATTGCAACCTTTTGGACCAGTTGAATAAAAAAAATCGCTAGAAAAGACCCGCTTTACAGAAGAAAAAACACGTGTTCACACGAGTGATTTGATGGCTTAATTGAACGAATTAAAATACGAATTGCTTCAACATCCACCGTATTCACCAGATTTGGCTTCCAGCGACTACTATCTCTTCAGAAACCTGAAACAATTCCTCCGTGGAAAGCGTTTTTCGTTGAATGAAGAAGCTATTGCAGCCGTGGAACAGTATTTTGCAGAGCTTCCGGAAAATCATTATAGAGATGGTATAAAATTATTGGAGGATCATTGGAATAAGTGTATTGAAGTTGAGAAAGATTATATTGAATAAAAAAACTAATTTCAACCAACCTGTAATTTAAAGTAAAATCAAAATCAAAACCGGAAAGTTTTTTGAGCGCGATTTTAACTAAGCAGGAATTTAAAATGCGGGATATCATCGTTACGATCCCGTTGTAACCATCACAATTTTCGATGTTCGATTTTTGTGTGTATACATCTTTAAATCAAGGGAAAATTGCACCAATTGTGCAATAACTACATTTTGGAATTTTCATAGGCTTGTATCCTGCGGATTTTGTATCTTCGGGATTTATTATCCTCTGGATTTTGTACCCTCGGGATTTTGTATCCTGGCGATTATGTATCCACGGGATTTTGTATCCTCGGGATTTTGACTATCGGGATTTTGGCTCTCTCCCATTTCGAAATAATCTGAAAAATGTCGAATTTTCAAAGTATCTTGAATATTCTTGAAAGTTCTCAAATATCAAATTATCCGTAAGTAAGTAAAACCATAGGAAATCCTATGCATGCTAGTCACCGTCATGTACAACGTAAATAACCTGAACATTCTTGAATAATTTCGAACAATCTACAGGAAAACGAAGAAATATCGAAATTTTGGCACAATTTCAAAAAATCTTTTAAATATCTCCATTTAGATTTATATGTGTAACTCTCCGAGTTCTTAGAACTCAAAGCTAAGCGCAGAATAATCCTACTGTCGAAAAACTTAAGAAACCTAGAGTAAACCGCGGAACAATCTCGATAACCTCAGACAAATTCGAAAAATCTCTTTGTTATATGAATGTCAATTGATCTCGAACAATTTCAATATTACCGAAAAATCTGGATATTAATGAATAATATCGGAAAGACTGTAAAAATCTAGAAAACCCTCGTGGGGTAATTTTGAAAAATTCCGAAAATTCGGAAATATTGGTCAAGTAACTTAGTGTTACTAATACTACTAAGCAAGTTAAGGCTAAGCTCAACAAAACGATATGCAGTAAGAATAGAACCCCCGATCTTATCGGGTAATTTTTTAAATATCGAACAATCGACTTCGGTAAATTTCATTTTTATTTACCATCTACTGGTAATCAAAATATCCGCTAAATGAGAAACTATAAGTCGAAGGAACGGCTGACGAGACTGACTGGTTTGGCTCAGGTGAAGGAAGCAAGAATATATTTACAGTCGCAGCTATGAATTTTTCCAGTTTGTTCTTGATTTTTATGAACATCACAATGAAATATTGCAAGCTACTAACACCAGCAGATTGCTATAACCTCCCTTTTTCAAATCAAATTTAACCTTTTCTAATCAAAACTTGATCTGTAAAAGTTAAGTTTGTTTGGCTAAGGGCTCAATTTAATTTGCAAAAGGTTGAATTTTTAATGCCAAAGTGGTAAAATTGGAGTTACACAAAACATATAATACAAATAAATCAACCCAGCGAACACCAAAATAATTGTCGTTTGATGTCGAAAGCTTTTATTTTGAAGTATAGTTTAGCAAAGTTTCTTCCAAATCTAATTATCTGTCAGAACCAAAAGCCATTTTTCCATTTTTATTATGGAGTCAGAACCGAAAAGAAATGGTTGAGCCTTAATCTGATCTATTATTAATTATAAATTTGAACTAACAAAGGAAATCTTGTGGGCCCCAACGACCGTGCCCCCCCCCCCCCAGTTACGCCACTGTCTGTACCCATGGTATCTCGAGAATGGCTTGTCCGATCTAGATTTTTCTTTCGCCAATCTGTTTCTATGGTCAAGGCGGAGATTTAAAACGCTTTTGGAACCTGTACGTTAAGAGGGTCGGGTACCTGCCATACGAATTGACCCAAAACACCTGTTGAGTTGGATTTGTGTTGGGGCTGGATTAAGATATATTGAGCAGTTAGACCCAATTTTTTATATATACTGGTTTGAGGATTAAATTGAAAGAAAGTTTGCGATTGGCTTGCGTTGAGTTTGGGTTGGATTAGTGTTTAGTGAGCAGTTAAGCAATCTATATAAGTGAGTGTTTGTATGTACACATATGCACGGCATATGGCATATAACTATACACAACTATTGTTTTAGATTTAAAAAAGGTCACCGTTAATACCTCAAACTCAAATTGCAAATTTAACCATTAGCAAATTATTTGAATGGCCAATTAGGATGAAACTTATCTATTTCTTAATGGATTTTAGTGAAATTTGACATCCGCTATGGAAGTGGGATTCTAAAATTATTTTTGGATAAAGTTCTAGAATATGGCAAAGTACTACATTGATCAACAAGTTCTCGGAATAACCACCGTGTGGCGCCCCCATCGTTCCGATTTGAGTTCTGTTTGGTACATCTGTTGTTGATATTCCCTTTAAATCTTAGCGTCATAGCTTGACATTTGCAAAAGTTACGTAGTCAAGAGTACATCTATCTCTGTGTGTATTGGCGATTATTTACAATTTTAGACATGATTTGCGAGACTGAATCCGATCCCACATTCATCAAAAGGATCATTACTGGAGACGAGACGTGGGTTTATGAGTACGACACGCAATCCAGACATCAGGCAAGTGAATGGCGTTCACCAAAAAAAAACCACGTCGTTTTCAGTCAAAAGAGAAGGCAATGCTCACGGTTTTCATGGATTACAACGGTGTAGTGCATCATGAATTTTTGCCATAAGGCCCAACCGTAAACAAAGAGTATTATTTGGGCGTTATGAGACGTTTGCGTGAAGCAATTCGCCGAAAGAGACCAGAATTGTGGGCAAAAAACTCGTGGATTTTGCACCATGATAACGCACCATCGCACAGTGCCATCATTATTCGTAATTTTTTGACGAAAAATGCAACAAATACCATCCAACAGCCACCGAATTCACCTGATTTGGCCCCCTGTGACTTCTTTCTGTTAAATCGAGTCAAAAAACCATTACGGGGAACGCGTTTCAGCAGCCGAGACGAAATAATGGAAAAATCGCCAACACATACAGAGTAGATGTACTCTTGACTATACGTAACTTTTGCAAACGTCAAGCTATGACGCTAAGATTTAGAGGGAATATCAACAACAGATGTACCAACATAACAAAAAAACAGAACTCAAATCGGAACGATGGGAGCGCCACACGGTGGTTATTCCGACAACTTGTTGATCAAGGTAGTATGTCTATTACTCAACCGATTATGATGAAATTGAAATGTGCGTTGGAAATGGGATTCTAAAATGATTTTTAAATCATGTTCTGGAATATGGTCAAGTATGATAGAACTTGCCTATATCTCAACCGATTGTGATGAAATTTGATTTGTAAACTAGTATTGGGATTCTAAAATTATTTTTAGATGAAATTCTGTAGTATGGGCAGTTAGGATAGAACTTGTCCATTTTTTAAAGGATTTTAATGGAATTTACTTATGCGGGAGAGTAAGAACGTAGCAGTGTCGACATTTCCGGTGACGAAAATAATCAGACGAATGCAGAGTTTTTTGGGAATGATGGGATATTTCTGCAAATTCATCTAAGACTATTTGGGGCGGGCGATCTTGATGCAAAAGAGTCAAGTAGACAACCAGTTTCATCCGGTCTATTTTTACAGTAAAAGAGCTTAGAAGTGCTTAGTTAGAAGTGCTTGCTGTTAGGCATTGAGTTAAACATTGTAGCCGACTGCGCCACCTTCAAAATGACAATGAACAAAAAGTAAATTGTTCCGAGGATTGCGACCTGGGCTTTAATGTTACAAGATTAGCAGTGCAAGTTAGAGCATCGACCAGGTTTAAAGATGCGGCCTACACGGTATAGAACAAGTTCTTAGAAAGATACAAGCCGCTCAACAAAAAGATGATTATTTGAAGGTGATCATCAAACTACTCGATCACGGATCATAGGAGAAGTTTTTCCCGGAAAGAGGCTTTAATTCAAAGAAGACGACGAAGACCGAAAATTGTTAGTTGTCCCGAAAAGAATGCAGCGAGAAATCGTTAAAAACTTTCACGAAGAGTGCCACTTCGGAGTCAAAAAGACGGAGGAAGCGATTCTACGGGAATATTTAGGATTTATGTGAGAAAACGTTGACATTTGCTGAGACGATTAGAAAGTTGGATATACAGAAAGTCAATTTTGGAAACCCGAAAAGGATAATCGCTGACAGAGATACGGCATTTACTTCAAATGAGTTTACTCAATACTTTACAGCTTTCACTCAACACGACACGCATTCCCAGAGGTAACGGACAAGTTGAAGCTTTGACAAAATTGTCCATTGATGCTACAGAAAATTGGTACAGACAGACGTATCGATTACAGAGATTCTTAAATGCGACTTGGCAAAGAAGCATTGCAACTACACCATTTAAAATCATGTTTGGGGTAAAGATTAGAAACCCAGAAGACAAATTGTAGAAGTTATCGAGGTTGAAATTATGAACGATTTTTTGGGCGAACGTGAACAGACCAGAACGGAGGCTAGAAAAAAATTCAAGAGGTAAAGGAGGAGAATAGACGTACCCTTAATTGATGTCAAAAAAATGCGATCAAGTACAAGATTGGAGACATTGTGGCAGTCAACAGGACGCAGTCTGGATCGGCATTGAAAATTACACCAAAGTTTTTTGGGCCTTACAAAATTGTTGAGGTGAGTCTAAATGAGCTGTACAAAGTGGAGAAAATTGGCGACCACAGCGGACCATAAAAGAGGACTTCGCCGAGCGCCGATCACATGAAACCATGGCGCGATAATTATCCCGAATATGATAGTGATGACGACAGTGAAGGTGACCTCGTAGGTAGAGGGAATGACGAAAATATCACGGATTAAAATGCAAATGGGTAACACGTTAAAACCCATGATGATGAAGAGCCACGACGATTTAACCCCATGATGATTACAACTCACGATGATTAAACCCACGAAGAATCAAGCACACGATGATAAAAACCATGGTGGAAACAACGCCTTCAATACCCCATGTCGAAGATTTAGACTCAGTTTCTAATAGTACACGAAATAGCTGATTAAATTCCTAATTCATAAGCTATCAAAAGGTGTGTACCTGCGCCAGAGTGTGCGCCAGAAATCCCATTTTAGAAAACCCAAGTTTTCTGTATATGTTTCGCACTTTTATCAATGTACAATTTTGTGCCTTTAATTAGAAAATTTGTACATAGATTTCTTTAGGAAACAGGATCGGTTTTCTCACGTGATTGTGACCAGAAATCCCTTATATTCCATTTACGTAATAAAACATATTTTTCGGTGTAGGATGATTGTGCAATAGTGTGCATAACCGAACCGATCTCAAAAATACTTTAAATTGGCCATAATCGGCCATATAACATCCACAATTTATAGAAATCTCGCCTCACGAAACCAATTTTAACCGATTTAAATAAATTCAGTGTACGTGGTCCACCAAGAAACGAAAATTTTACAATATTGAATTACTAAAATAAATTCGGTGTATGGGGGTCGGGACTTGACGGAGTGAACGATGAAGCTAAGGCGAAGGATAGATTTATCGATCCATAAGATGATAGAAATAAATGTTTCCACTTCAACTTCCTCAGGAACCGAAAAGGTTCAACCTGACGAAGGGATGGAAAGACTAGGGGGTAACTTTTTCAAGTTACTCAACCAAAAGATGGCTAGTCTTAACTCAACAATAATGGCTACCAACAACAGCAATACCAGCAACGCCATCCCCATCGCCCGTTTTGGCGGAAGCCCCATTGAGATCAAATACGTTAGAAAGAAGTCGACACATATTCTCATTCCAAAACATGGAGGGGTCAATGGTAATGTTTTCCGGAAGCTAAGGATTCTTGCTAGAAAAGTGGAATGACATGGAGGACGCAGCAAAAACTTACTGTTGGTGGGACGAGAAGCTTCTAAACTGCGACGGAAAGAAGGTATTACTACAGCACCCATATATCAACATGGGGGAGCTGAACATATTTGTGGTTTAGGAATTCAAACCAACCCTTATAAGCGCAACCATTCACAGGCAAATGGTAGAACAGAAGAAGAAAACGGAGGAAAGCTTTCTGAGGTCCCTCAAATCAATGATTGAGTTAGGCAAAGCAATCTATATGGATGAAGAAGCAATTATTGAGTATTGCATTGGAGGAATTGTGTATCACGTACCTAATAAAGCCGTTTTTTGAGGTGCTACCACAATCTAGCTAGTTAAAAGAATATCAGGAAGAAAACCGTGACCAAAACTAAATTACCGGTCACAATATCCAGCCACTACACAATATCCAGTAACACCTGCGGCGAGGTAGGACATTTAGCAAATGCTTATCCTCACAAGGGCAAAGGCAATAATTTTTTTAAATATCAGGAGTTTGGCCACATTACGGCGAAATATTCTAAACGAAACGAGAAGGTAGTGTGCAGAGCTCCACATTCTGAGAATACAAAAGAGTTGTGGTTAATGGAGTGGATTTATATGCGATGGTGTGGACAATGACAACATTAAGAGGCGTGCGATCAGGAGAATTGAAAACTGCCATTTTGAAATTCTCGAAGCCTAACAATATCCGGCAATGCCAACGGTTTCTGTGATATTTCCGGAAATTTGTTGTCCCGGTACGATTTGAAGCAGTAGAGAAGGAGGCGGTAAAGAGGTTGAAAGAGGTTCTGACTACAAGTGCAGGACTACAAATATATTCCATGTTGGCGAAAACAGAGCTGCAGACGAACGCCAGCAAGCATGGTCAGGGAGCGATATTAGTGCAAGAAAATTCGAACGACAAGCAGTTCCATCCGATTTTCTACTTTAGCCACAAAACATCATAGTGCGAGAGAAATTATTGCAGCTATGAGCTGGAAGTATTGGCGGCAGTAATTGCACTAAAAAAGTTCAGGGTGCATTTGTTGGGACTGAAGTTTAAAATTGCCACAGATTGCGTGGCTTTCAAGGGCACTGTGGAGCGAAAGGGTTTGTCATCGAGAATAGCCGGGCGGTGTAAGCCTTATGCCACATATAGGTGAAGAATGAAGTGGTTAACCGAGTAAAGGCTAAAGGACCCCACCTAACTAGTACAAGTGCCGTCTTCAAGATGCATTATTTTGATGGACTATCAGAAGAAGAAATTTTAGAGGTTGAGTCCGAAAATCAGTAGCAAACACCCAGTAATGGAATTCCACCAGAAGAAAATAGCCGGTAAGAATGAACATCCAACGAAAGTGATTTCCTTGGGTTTCCAAAGAGGAAATTTTCCTACTTTAATTTAAAACAAAGCCAATTCAGCTTAAATACTTTAAGAGGAAGATACTACAAGTCAACATTTTACAACGTATAGCATCTATCCTAACCAAATTCCATTTTTAAAATGAAACGTTGAGAATGTGTTATCTTACAAAATACAATGTAACAAAATAATTCATACGTTACCCAGCAATAAAACCAGAAAGCATCCCTGCATATCATCTATATTCACCGTATGATTTGTAATTTCATTTGACATTTTGTATTGGGTGCAACGATCCTTTTTCGGCAAATATTTTTTCAGCCATTGTTGAATAAATCCCATTTGATGCATCCGTTTTATTTCGCCATTAATCAAATTCAAATACGAACTCTTTCGGGGCATTAACATTGAAATTTGTTCCTCGAGCAATTCTTCACTTGCAATAATAAAATCACATCGATTAGTTTCCAGAAATTCTTTCTTCATTATAAATTGTAAATTTTGCTTCCACTCAAATATAACATGTTTGCCCTGGCGCACCATTTCGAGTATTTCGGAAGTTTCACCTTCATACATTATGGCTTGCTCATAAAGTCGTTGGTGTTTGGGTAAATCGGTTTCTTTTAAATATTCTTCCAGAAAAGTGCCAGTCTTAATTCCCCACGTTATAGAATTTTGTTGCCGCAATATTTGATTTACTGTTGTGATTGGTTGCTCTATTTTCGGGAACGTTAAATAGGCTACTAAATTTCCGCAATATGTTGTAACCACAATAATTACTACTAACCACCAAGTGCCTATTATTAATCGACCACTATCGGCTTGTGGTAAATGTAAACCACCTTGTTGTAGTAAGGCTCCGTAAATATACCAAAAACAGTTATTCATTGTGTTGAGTCCACCTTTTTGGTTTAGGCCATGGTAATTATAGTACGGGCTGAATCGATGTACAATATATAGTAACGGGCTCATTAGAGCGATTGCCCCAGCCAAACAAATCCATGTTGATCCGGCAAATGGTGACAGGAATAAATATATACGACTTAATTCCTTTGGACGTGATACTATAAATGAATACGTCTGAATACTAATTGGCATCGTGAAATTTAATATTTGCTTGTATCGTTCATTTACAGTTGAGGCGACAGCCGCCAAAATAACTTTATTGCTACCGACAATATTTAGAATCTCGGTTGGAATATTTGACGTTGGCAGATAGAAACTAGATGAATTACCGTAAATATTCTCCGATTCATTAACATAATTTGAACTACTTGTTTGAATTACATGAAGTTTGTAGGTGAAATTAAGTTTTCGACTCAACTCATTTAGTATATCGATCGTTAATCCTTGAGCGTTTTCCATACCAGACTCATTGTACGAAATTATTTGCCACGGTGGATTCTATAAAAAAAAATTAAAAAAATGTTGAATACTTATTTACTAACCTATTGAATATTGCTTACGTGATAGGTTACAATATGAAGTAATTTTTGTCGAAATCCATATTTAGCGTGTGGAAATATTGCATCGACCATCCGAAATCCATTGACTGGCTTCCAATCGCCGACTTGTAATAATTTCGATTCTGTCTTAAGTTTATTATCTTGTGAATCATCCATATTATTCGTAATGAGTTGTGAGTCGTAAATATTACCCCAAACCTCGCCCGTTTGCATACGCCAAGTGGTACAATTGTTACATTTGGATGTCATCTCTAAATGATCTATCATAAAATTTAGAATATTTTTACGTTTTTCTTGTTTTGTTGGCCGAATTGCTTCCCATTCCTCATCCGAAATTTGGCCATAAATTAATTCTTCTTCCTTAATCATACGCGACAGTCCAAGTACGAAAGCCTGTAGCACTTCACCGACGTGACATTTTATACCGCTCACACAACTCCTACCGAAATAAGTTAAATTATACGCAAACGCAATATTATCACCTTCACTAATTAATGATTTCACTGAACTAATATTATTTTGGTAGAAGTTTGTGTCCGACACAATGTACAGCCACTTACTAAAAGTGTTCACCATTTCTAAATCTTTTACCGTCTCCATAATATTTTCCATTGTATTGGTGGTGACAATTGCAATAAAATTAGTCCCAATAAAACGTGTTGGTAGTCCTAATAGGGTTGCGCGTAAATTTTTCCTACGTTCCCATTCCAGGATATGAGCTTTAAGCTTAAAAATTGATATGGACATTGGTTTAACGTAACCGTCAGGCGATTCTGTTGATAACGCCATTACAGCTCGACTTATCATGTCACGATCAAATGTATCGTCATGCAGCACGATAGCTGATTTCCAATCAAGTTCATCCGTTGATTTAATATCCATTAGCACTTGGGGCAATTCTTCACCCGGCGACATCATTGGAATCATAACTGATTCGGATGGTGGTAATCGTGGGCAATGCGGATCTGTTAAGGCAATAACCAATATATTTTCTCGTCTTGCTTTTTGAAAGATTTTCCATGTATCCTTACAATTGGTAATGCAAAGAATTGACGTAAAATCTAAGAAATCATCGAATTTAATCATCACGATTTTGTATATAGGATTATTGCTTACTTATAAATACCTTTTTTAAAATCAATCATCGTCCATGAATAGTAGCTAACATAAAGGCCACCATTTTTTAAATCCTCTCGTAGAACACGTTCCATTACAACTTTAATTTCATTCAATGCTCCCTCGTATGCCGTATCCAAATACTCACGGTCTAATAGTATGGCAATTGAAGCATTTGCCATTAACAGCGACGGGAAGTCATCACATTTTATCGAATTAAAATAAATTGATGACCATAAAATCAGTATATAGCTGACCACCTTGATATTATTTCCGTGTAACATTTTTTACAAAAATGAACGAACTAGTAAAAAAGTTTGATGCTTTTATATAAGCAAGGTAAACTGGATAATTGGTTATGGGTAAGAACAAAAAAAAAATAGAAAATCGTTTTTATTTGATAATTTATATCGATTTTAAAAATAATTTTCAATTTACTTTCGATTAAAATCCTCGAATAATTTAATTATTAATGCCTAATTCGTTTGAAACAGGTGTCTATAAACGAATGTATGTACTAAGTACATATATTGTATACAGGTATATTATATAATAATACATTATATATATATATATATATATATATATATATATATATATATATATATATATATATATATATATATATATATATATATATATATATATATATATATATATATATATGTCGAGATACTTTATTCCGTGCGTGTTAAGTTCGTCTTCACTTACTTCTCAAAAAATAATAATAACACGGAAATTAGTAATTTAAATATTTATTTCATCGCATCGACTGCTCAAACTCGACTGATCTTCCTTCGTACATCGCACGGCAATTTACCTTAACAGTTTTACAATCCATATACAAATTACAAATGCATCTTAAAATCATTATACTATATTTAACAAAATTACTGTTATAGACCAAATCTCAAATAAATAAACACTACTGGAACAAATTATAATTCCCACATTCGGCCCTCCTGCCTTTTACCGCCTCGGTAAACATAATGCATACTCGCATTAAACTTAGTGCTTCTCCTTCGCAGTAACTCACCAACCAGGCATACTTTTTCTTTTGTTGTAGGTTGGCACGCTTAATCGTCTATCGTCTTTAAATATTGGGTAAGTTGAATCGTCTATCGTCTTTAATATCATCTATCCTCTTTGTTGTTTCTTAAGGGAGCACCGCAATCATGAAACTGGAAACAAACAGTAAATACGAGTAGAACTGCAATGATAAATAGAATTAATTCATTTTCGTCATCACTGCTGCTCTCTACAAATGTAGAAATCTCATTGGCCCATCGTTTCATGTAATCTGCGCAGGTACTTGTTCGTTTTGGCCCTAGTTGTTCTCCCACTTTTTGAACTTTGTAACGGTCATTAGACAGCACTGAAAAAAATAAAGAAGTAAATTTGAAGAAATTTATATTTAAATCGAAGAAAAAACCTTTAAAATAGCGTCAATGAAAGTAGGTGATCATTATGATTACGTTTTATTCAAATTGATAATTTACTAATAAAATTATGAAATCAAATAAATTTCTTCAATTTGAAAAAATCTTTGGCAAAACCAAATTTTCGAATTGACTAAATTTTATCAATTCAATAAACATTGATTTACATGTAACTTCGTCAAATCAAATAAAAATTAAAAAAGTTATTTTGTTGATTTGATTAAATAATCAATTGAATTGATATATATATATATATATATATATATATATATATATATATATATATATATATATATATATATATATATATATATATACCAGGGTCCCGCTTTGCGTCTATTCGAAATGCGTCTATTCACTCTTGCGTCGGTATTTTTTTGCTTATTTTTTCATACATTTAATGAGAATTCTCTTTGCCATGAGAATATTTATTAAGAATAATAATGCATGTGTTTATCTATTATTTCTCCACGTATGGAACCGAACAGCGACGCAAAGCGGGACCCTGGTGTATATATATATTATATACATATATATATATTTGCTGGTTAAAAAATAACAACAGGTTTATGTTTTATTTCATGTCTTTATTTCAAATTTAGTGTAAATTAAATAGTTAGGTAGGTATAAATTCATTAAAAACCTCAACAAAATCCAAATTTAAGTAGGTATATAGTTCACTATTTAAGTGCCGAAATTAAACAATTTACATTCACATTATGTTTGTCATAAGAACTATCGATAGAATAAAAATATTTTTGAATAAATGTCCATACTAAATGAGACTCTATAGGATATTGTAAATTGAGCACATTAAATGTTTTAAAACAAATATCAACTGCTTCAACAAAAGAGTTCAAAACATATTTGATCCCGTCAAAAAATACTAAAAACTCTTTTAGCTCAAGCGTAGTGCCAATGATTAAAATAAGCGGTTGAATTGGAACCTTGTTCTTGTTTCGCCGTATGATTTCTTCTTCGCATTCTCCTAGGGTATTCCCAACAATGAGAAAGCTTCTCTGCGAGTCGCTAATAGAGAATTTAGTTCTCAATCTTTTGTTGTTAGTGCCTTCAATGGTGGTTGTAGTTGGTACTAGCAAGCTATGCAATAAAAAAAATAATGTACAGCTACGACCACCTATAAACAAAAGAAAAAGTTATTAAGTTTATTTTAGTTTAAAAAAAATAAAATCAATTAACCTACTTTCAGTAACGTACTGTTTATGTTGAAGGTCGTTTAATAAAGTTTTACTGCTATGATCTTTTATTTTGTCGAGGTATATTGGCATTATTTTAGCTGCGAAAATTTCATAATTTAAAATTAAGCTGGAGGGCAGAGGGATACATTTGATTAAAATCAATGTTTATCTGGAAAGGAAAAAGTAAAAAAAAAAAATTATTGTAAAATGCATACATAATACTATCTTATAATTAATAAAATGTATTATTAATTAGTTTATTACCAATTTGTAGCCCATTGGTTTCTTATATTGCTTCCATTTGGTCAAAATTTCGTTCGTCGAATTGGCATTTGATATTTCATGCAAACGGTAATTTTTGGTGGCTTCCCAAAGATGCTCCATCTCAGCCCATGAGCAATTATCGAGTAATATAGCCTCGAGCTGCTCTGTAATGTTACTTTCTGGTGGTGCTATTTGTGTTTGATTAAATTTTGAGAAAAAACATAATATTATTCGAATTAACAAAAAGAGTTTTCGTTTGGCGTTATATAATGCATATATATTCATAAAATAATAATATATTCATGAAATAATAATAAGACTGACCACGCAGAATAAAAAATAGCTATAAAAGTCGTTTTACTATTAATAGCAAAACGGTAGTTATATCAAACTACATAACGAGCTAATACACAATAAATTCTTTAAATTCATAATTTCCAATTACAATATTTTTATATTTTGAAAATTTAACTAATGTATTTTAAGAGAATTTTAGCTTTTCGCGACTGATGTTCCTCAAATAGTTACCCATTTTAAATAGGAAGTTTCAAAAACTATTAGATTTTTTTTTGTTCTACGTGGTACGTCTCATTATTATTTGGTTTATGATATTACCTAATTGAATATTTTTTGTGAAATTTGAGCAAGGTGATTTTGTTGTGTAGCTTCGTGTTGGAATAATTCCACTAGTTTTAAGTTGCCGGAGGCTATTAAAATATTTATCGTACACCTTGCCTTGTGGCTTCCGGCCTGATTGTTTAGAATAGTAGTACGCCTATCCAAGAAAAGAAATAAGATCATTAATTTGCTGGTATCTTTCTATTGAAAACTTGAGATACATACTATAAATTCTGATGGAAATATTTGAATTATCTTTTCAGATATTTGTTGTGCGATTACGACATTCATTCGAATTCCTTTTTGTAGCATGTACTTTATTACTGCATCGACTATTAATGATCTAGAGCCTTCACTTAATTTTTTAGTTGATTTATATATACTTAAAATTGATCTGCGTTCAAGGCAGGATTCAGGATTTTTCCAATATTTTATGAACATCAATTGTGACGTCATCGCAAGTACTGGAGTTTTCATCTGTTTGATATTTATCGTTTTCAATTTGCAACGGAGCATGCGCTACCTCGGTTGTTTCTAATATTTGGTATGCCTTAATTTTGGATTCAAGAATTACATCCGTTCCTATTTTTAAATTATACTTGTTGACAAATTTTTGTATGTGTCGGTCGCTCATATTCTGGATGACATTTAAATTAATTAATTCGTCTGAAAATATTTAAAAGATATAGAATTATATAACAGCAAGAACACTATTTTTTGACAATTTACCACAAAATGCTGGAAAGAGAATGCTTAGATTCCATGTTTCCAATAATTCTTTTATGTCACACTTCTCCTTTAGAGTCAATGAACATTCTAGTGTAGATCCCGTAGATGCATCGATATGTGGTTGGGTCATTTGATCTGATTCCTTGGTATTCATCGGTACATTATAGTTTTGAATCAAATGATATTCGGTTTCATCTTCCATTGGAAGTAATTGATAAGTTATTACTTGGTCGTTTTCTGTCATTTTGTTCAATCGCGCAATATATTAAGTTAGGTACTAGGTTATTGGTTACTAACTGTATTAAATGTTAGGTACTTATTACAGATTTACAAAATGTTACTATTTATAAGAAATAAAATTAAAATAACTTAGATAAGCATTATAAATTACAAATATTCTTTTAATTTAATCATCAGCTTTCCTTTTACAGTACAATGAATGTTGGTAGGCAAGCAATTAAAATCTGTAATTTTAAAGAATAATTTTTCGGCAATAAAAATTTTGGGACTATGTAATTCATATGCATCAAAATGTGAACTAAATGAATTCACCAAACGCTCATTAACCAGTAGAAATATTTCGGAAGTTTCTTTCAAAACAAATATCTCTTCTATTTCAAATAGGCCTAGCGATGACCTAAACAATGAAAGAATCAACCCATTTTTGTAGTTAGTTCCTTTGAAACTTATGTTGCTTAAAGCAATTACATCTTGTTGTTTAATTTTAGTTTTGTTGAATAATAAATTTATATTTTTACTTTCAATGCGGTAATTATCTTTAAATACAAAATTATTTTCATTTGGTGACATTAAAGAGAGCGAGGATTTCAGATTACATTTTTTTGCTAAGCTTAACAAAATATTTTTTCTAGACGCTATGACGTTTGCATAGGCTTTGATTTCTTTATGCTTAGCTTCGAACCTAAAGCACCAAAAATGCCTAGGTGGACCGGAAAATTCTACAACAGTTGGATAGTGCACTAATATATGATGCTTTGGTTTAAGCGTGTCCGCGAATAGTTCTACATAACTTGTATTATGCTCACATATTAACTGTCGCATTACCGCTATATCATCCTTTGTTAAGCTTCGTCTAAGAAGTAAATCAATTATTTTTAAAAGAAGAAGGTAAAATTGCCAAACAATATCGTTTTCAGGAATCAAATCTCCTATCATGAGTGGAAACAAAAGAATAAAAGTTTTCATCTCACTTGCAGTCATCTTCAATCTACAACGTTTTATATGTTCAATTGTTATTGGTTTCGACAAATTACCTATTTCAATTGAACCATAATTAAACGTTTGTTTTCTAATATTTAATGTTTCTAACGAAAAAAGGGCAACAACGTGTATATAATAATCAATTATTTTGCAAACATCATAATGGCAAATACCTTCAAACAAATCATGCATAATATCTACAGCAAAGTTTTCAACTACATGAAAGGAACTAATTCTGTTTAAAGGAGAATTTTGATTTATTCCAGATTCAAAATAATTTGTATCAACGTCTACATTATAATTTTGGATATTACGTAAATATTTATTTTCCTGAAGTGCCATATAATGTGTCTCTGTTTTCGGCGCCTTACAGAAGCGACAAAAAAAGGTGCTTGAAAAGGATTTGCTAAAATCACAAATTGAATTTATACCCAAATTATCACCAATGACCAAGCCTAAAATAAATCTAACATTCACTACTCCTCCAACAGTGCTTATAGGAATACCTTTGCATTCCATCTCGCTTATTTCATTTATTAAATGAGCTAAGCAAGCGTCATTTCCAAAGGTTCTTAGATCCTGAGATTTTATAAATCCAGCAACAAAAATATTATCTAATTTAGAAACATTATTAAGTAGAGGAAAACTATAATAAATTACACAAACTGATTGAGATTGAGTGCCTAGAGGATTATTTATCTGGAAATCATCAGTAAATAAAAAATAAGGAATACAAATCTCACCAGGATATGGAGCAGTTTTTTTCTGCCATAATTTTCCATTAATGAAATTTGAAAGTAATTCTGGATTTTTTTGTATATTTTTCATATTATCCATCATTTCGCTAAGAATATCGCAGTGTTCAAATCTTTTTTTGATTTGAAACTTAAGAGGAAGCAAAACGCCTTTCGTACACTGCTCATCATATATAGCCTCACCATTTTGCATTAATACACCCACTGACTCATTTATTAAAAATTGAACTGATTCTTTTAGTAAATTATTTTGTTTTAACCACACGTGTAGCAAATGATCTGTTTTGCAATGCTTAAACGGATTTGATAGTTTTTCAACAAAGTTTACTAAATCGTTCTTGATTTCAACATTCTCAATTCTATTATCTATATATTTTTTTAAATAAGATGTTGCCGGTTGTAAGAAAGTATCAACAATTAGTTTCTGAATATCCTCAACGTTCTTTCGAGTAAAATTATTATTATTATGAAGCAAAAGTGTGAATCTAGCAGCATCTTCGACTAATGAATCAGTTGGAAAAACTAAATTTTCACAAACTTTTTCGTCTGATATTGAATTAATTTCGACATTGCTCTGAGATTTACTTTCATTGTTTTGACGCAAAGGAATAGTTGCTTGGATTTCTTCTTTGTTTAAACTTAAAGTGGCCGCTTGATGCATTTTATTAATATGATCCCGAAAGCTTTTAACGTTAGGAAAAGACTTGTTCGAGCATATTCCTTCGCAACATTCATAAACACTGTACCTTGTAAGCGAATGCATGATATTTAAATGAATAATTAACGACTTTAAATTAAAACTATCTAAATTACACAAATAACACTTCAACATATTTACTTTATTATAGATTATTTGTAAAGATAATTAAACAAACAAACTTCGAGATCTTCAAAATGACTAACAAAAATACCTGTGCACAATTACTATTTGCAATATTACAATAAAGCGATATAAGCATAATTATATTAAAAACTCTTACGTTCTGCCAGCTAATGTTTCACGTTATATATTATATTATGCCTATTTGTGCACTTTTAATTAATAATTATTATATTGGATTTAACCACCTACGTACAATACTTCCGAACTTGCTTTGTTAAACTGTAAATTAAATTCACGTGGAGTCGTAATTTTTTAGGTTATTTTGTCAATTCAATACAAATTTCTTCGATTGTAGTAGTAGCATTGTGTAATTGTACTTTGTTAACTAAATTTCTTCAATTTGACGAAAAAACTATGAAAAGGATACGAAACTGTTCAATCGTTGATTCTTTCATTTGAAGAAATTTCGTTAAATTAACACATTAAGTTAAATATAGTAAAATTGAAGAGAGGTAGTCCATCAATTTGAATAAAATGTTAGTAAAAGTCTTATTTTTCATTATATGTTGATGAATCCTTCTTCAAATGGACATGGTTTATAATTAAATCAACAATTTTTCTATCAAATTAAATAAAATATGTTAATCAAAATTCAACGAAATTGATTATTCAATTTCACCTACGATATTTTTTTGAGTGAGTACTTCCAACACTTGATAAGGGCCAAGATACTTTGAACAGAATTTCAAGCTACTGCCAAACTGCGTTCTTCTGATTGCCACCAAATCGTCAACTTTATAAGGAACGGCCGGCTTTCTTTTCTTGTTAAAACTTCGACGTTGCTCCTCTTGTGCATTTTCAATATTCTCTCTAACTTTCAATTGTTGATCATCTCTGTCCACTATGAAGTGATTTAAAATTTCTTCTTCAACAATTTTCGCCAGTTCCACGTCTTCAGCATTTCTCATTTTGACTCCAAACATCGCTTCGAATGGTGTCATCCTAATTGTACGCTGCCATGCTCCATTTATAAATCTTTGAAGATTACTTGTAAACTTGTACCAATCTTGGGGGGTTCTCATTGCTTAATTTTGAAAGAGAAGATACGATTATGCCATTAATCCTTTCAATCTGTCCATTTCCGCGTGGTACCCCTGTGGCTGTTATTATATGAGAAACACCGTTTTCATGGCAATAATCTTTAAAAATATTGGACGTGAAACATGATCCTCGATCGGTAATCATTCGTGTCGGATTCCCAAAAACACTTTTTTGCAACTCCAACTTCTGAACAACTTCAGCAACTGTAGTACTTTTTACTGGGTAAATCCAAACGAATTTAGAGAACCTGTGGCGTCGATCGAAAGTAAAATTGTCAAATTATAAAAATGCACCTTTAAGAATAATTAAGTACAAAATATTCGCACCATGTTTAGATTCCTAAAAAACGTAGCAAGCAACAAAAAAAGGTTTTTTGTTTTTTCAAAAAAAGAGAAGTCAGAAAAAAAACAATAACATTACTTACGACTTGAGTTTCTTGGTGCAAATTGTATCTCCTCTCTGTTTTAGTAAACCAAATAAAAATAAAAGTTTAAAAGCTAAAGTACTTGTATTACTATAAAAAGCAATAAAAAATATATGTGTTATTAATCAAAAAACACACTAACGAATAGCGAAAGCGGGCTTCGCCTAATTGTGCTCGATAGGGAGTTGCCATCCCCGAGCCGCGAGAGGGCTTCGCATAAGTGTGCACGCTAGGGAGTTGCCATCCAAGAATCACCAAAAACCCATCAACAACTGAAAATATGTATTGATATTTCTTGGACGTACTTGCTAACGGCCCTAAATGATCCAGATGATAAACGGATAAAGGACAATCACCTTTGGGTATAGGATGTAAATATCCTTCTTTTTGCCGCCCTTACGAGCCGATAAAATGCAAGTCACACAGTTTTGACGAAAACGGTCGCACTTTTCTTTTAATTTTGGAATGTAATAAGACCTTTTTATTAACTCAACCATTTTTGCTGTAGCGAAATGTCCATTCTCGTGTACCTTTCTGATGATTTCAAATTGCATTATTTTCGGAATATAAATTAACTTTTCCCCATCTTCATCTTGGTTATACAAAATACCAGAATGCAGCAAAAATTGTTCATGAGATCCATAGCTCAAAAGTTTTATTATTAATTGAACCTGCTCGTCGTTTGACTGTGCTTTACGCACCTGCATTAGGAAATCATCTTCTATCATCATAATCAACGGGCTACGACTCAGCGCATCAACGTGCTTCATTTTAGTACCAGCACGATGTTCTAGATGTTCTATGACGTAGTCATAATCTTCAAGAGTAAGTGCCCAGCCAGCAATTCTTGGATCAATATCCTTTTTCACCATTGTTTGCTTAAATGCGGCACAATCTGTGACAATTTTGAAATGAATACCCAAAAGATATACGCGCAGTTTTTTTAAAGCCTTAACAATTGCAAGAGCCTCAAGGTAATAACTGCAGTACTTGGATTCTGCAGAGGTTGTTTTTCGACTGCGTGAAAAAGGCCATCATTTGGATTCTTCTGTAGTAAAATGGCTCCATAACCCAACTTCGAGGCGTCCGTATAAAGCTCCGTTTCTGCTGCAGGTTTATAAATATCTAAAACTGGTTTCTTACTAAGCATATTCTTAAGTTCGACAAAGGCTTCTTTTTGTTCAATGCCAAATTGGAAAGGAACATCTTTCTTCAAAAGCAAAGTTATTGGACGAGCAATGACTGCATAATCAGGAATGAACTTCCTAAAATATCCCGTAAGACCTAGGAAACTTTGTATTTTTTTCAGGGAGTTTGGTTCTGGAAACTTTTGTACGGCATCAATTTTTCTTTGCGACGGTTGTATCGTACCGTTAAATATGTGGTACCCAAGATATTCTATTTCAGAGCGCAAAAAACTGCATTTTGACCATTTGATGCTTAGACCGTATTTAGCGGTAACTGTTAACAACTCCTTTAAAATTTGCATATTGTCAACATAACTGACCGTGGCTATAATGATGTCATCCATATAGACTAAAGTTTTGCCACTAGAAACGAAATCTTTAAAAATGCAATTTATGAACCTCTGGAACGTCGATGGTGCTGTACATAAACCGAAAGGCATCCGTAAAAATTCGTATTGGCCCATCGGGGTAATGAATGATGTAAATTTCTGACTCTCTTCTGCGGCTTTAACATGGAAAAAGCCATTCTCAAGGTCCAGTGTAGTAAAAACTTCTGCACCACTCAATTGATCGATATGGTCCTCAATCAAAGGTAAAGGAAATCGATCCATTACAACCTCTCTATTAAGCCTTCGAAAATCTATACATATTCGTTTCATTCCATCCTTTTTCTTCACTAGAACAATAGGTGAAACAAAGTCCGACATACTAGGCTTGACAATACCATTATCCAACCATTCATTAATTTGCTTGCTAACTTCAGCTTTTTCCGCCGGGGCAAGTCTTCTTGGTGGTTGCCAAATTGGTAAACCTGATTTTAAAATAATTGTTAGGTTTATTGGAGCTTCAGCACTCTGTTTAAGTTTATAATCTTCCACCATTTGCTTAATTATTGGTCCATACTCCTGGTTACCAATTTCTAATGCGTGGCCCTCTTCCTGTAGGCTGTAGCACCCAAAGTTTAATTCATCACTAACCTTACCTGGTGTTAAATCATTTACAATCTTTTTGACAATTGTATTATTCTCATACATCCTAATGCACGTCCCATTTCAAATATTTCGACCCACTATGCAGAACGGCATACCATCTTGTTCAGGAATAACATAAACTAAACAATTATATTCCTCCTCGTCGATTACCACCTGGGCTTTAAAGTAGCCTTTTGCAATCATCTTATTATTACCAAAAGCACTAAATTGATCCTCGTCTCTTATTAAATCTAATGTGGCCATGCTATTGAAAAAGCATGACTGTATTAATGTTGCATCGCTGCCGGTATCAATTAAAGCTTCAACGGGTATCCCATTTATGCTAATTGATTTATGCTTGCTTCGACCCACATGAGCTCCGCTTTGCCCCAAACTTGCCAACTTAGGATCCTTCCCGTTTATCGATTTTTGCCTGTCACAATCTGGAGCCTTATGACCAAATTGGTGACATTTAAAGCACTTGGGACCTTCTCCTTTTCTTAAACAGTCCTTTGAAGCATGCCCAATAATACCACAATTAAATTTTCTTTGTGCTGCACCCGATGACGTTGGAGGTAAGCTCTTATTTGCTGACCCAATTAATGTTTTACGAGAAATAATTGAGGAGACTTAAAAGCAAAATAATTTAAAGCTACTGAAGCCAATTAAGTTAAAGTGGCGAGGCAAAGTACCTCTCACATGTTCAAGTTGACCTTTGATACTGATGAAAAAATATTTCAAATTAAGAATCTTGGGGGGTATAGTGGTTATTCAGCCTCTAAGACGATCTAAGCTTATACCACACAGCTAAAAATGTTCAGCCTATACATAAGCGTTCACTGTGGAGAAAACCATGCGGCTATAATTACAGGCGATGCAGCGTTGCTATTGAACTGCAAAGCATCAAAAACGAAAATATGAATGCTATAAATCCAAGTTTAATAAGGAAGCAAGCAATTAAGATGCACTAACCCAAAATAAAGCGTAGAGAGTCGGAAGCTACAAATGGATAAATGGCTAAAATGACTCACGCTCAAGCAACGATGAGTAATGAAAATCAAGGAAGAATAGACCAAAATGAGGATATAAATCAAACACCTAAATTGATTTTAAGCAGACTCAATACAAAAACTAGAGTACGGCACTAAGAGGTGTATTCCTAAACAGAAATTCGGCTTTGCACTACCGTTAGTAGTTTCAATACCGCGGTACGTGCTTGCTACACACTATATTTTTCTAAACATGGCCAAACTTGTCGCTCTGACAGCAAATACTCAGTAAACATAACCCAAAGTTTAAAGCGAAGGATTGGCAAGAAAAATTTCTAATGGAACTTGAATATTATTACGGAGATAATCTTGATCGGTTAGCAATTGAAGTACTATGTTTACGCTGTCTTAAGGAAACCTCAACAGCTACATGATTCATATAAACCTAAATAGACAACATTATAGTTAAGCCATATTGACATATTTCTCACAACCTTCACATTTCCTTTTATTCGCTGGCGTCAAAATGCATCATAATCGGCTAAAAATAGCTAAGTTATACTATTAATGACCATATTACAGAACTTTATCCAAAAAATATTTTAGAATCCCGATTTCCAACGCACATGTCAAATTTGATCATAATCGCTCCATCCTAATAGGCCATTCATATAATTTGCGAAGGGTTCAGTTTGAAATGTAAAAGTTTCAAATTTGGAATGTAAAAAGTTCAATTTGAAGTGTTAAAGGATCAATTTTCAAGTGTAAAACCTGTATGATGGTATAATGGCATGATGATAGGCTGATATGATGGTATATGAAAGTACGATTTTATGATGGCATGATAGTATGAGGGTAAAGTGGTATGGTGATATAATGGTTTGATGGTATGGTGGTATGATGGTATTATAGTGATGGCATGATTTTATGCGAGCTGGCTTTAACTTTCGAGTCAGTTAGTTGATTTTATTTTTATACTTTTCCTTAAAAATTATTTTAAATTGATTCAAATATTGATCAAAATAAATTTAAAACTTGCTAATTGTGCATAATTGTAGGTTGCTACCACTACATATTCAATGGTGATGTCGCTACGATATAATACGAACCGTCATCGTTACATACATTAATGCCTGCACATATTAACTTGTGTATATATCCAGAGCCTAAAATAGCGAGATGTGTAAGTGACAGTGGACGGTAATCTTGAAGGAACAACAACCAAAGCGAAGTTCGAATATGTACGTAATTTGAAAAGCGGTGTGCCATCAGGGTTACAATATTGCAGTTTTATTTTTAATTATTATATTGTTAGCCTTCTCATGCTCCACAATCTGTTGTGAATGAGCACCTGCTCAATACGGAGAGTGAGAGCATGATGTTGGTATGTAATACAAAAATGTCGTAGATTAATAAATTAAATTAAAAATGAATATGAAGGTATGTCGATATGATGATTTTGTGGTAAGATATTATGATGGTATGATGGTACGATGGTATAATGGTAAGATGGTATCTTCGTAAGATGGTATATATGATGGTATGATTGTGTGAGGTTATGATGATGTAGAGGTATGATGGAGAGATATTATTTTATGATGGTGTGATGGTATGGTTGTTTATATGATACAATATTCGATGGTATGATGGTAGTTATTCTACGGTATAATAGTTTGACGGTTGGATGGTATGATGATATCATGGCCTGGAGTATGATGGTATGATTATAGGACAGTATGATGATGCGGTTGTATAATGTAATGATTGTATGTTGGTGTGATTATATGATTGTATGATGGTACGATGTTATGATGATATGGTGGTATGATGGTATGGATCTGTGTTGGATTGATTGTAAGGTATACATCATGGTGGAATGGTGCGACGTCACTATTGTACGATGGTATGACTGTATGATCTTTTAATGGTATAGTGTCATGATGGTACGATGGTATAATGGAATAATGGTATGATGAAATGATTGTTTAAGGTTATGATGGTACGACGGCACGTTTCCGGTATGATGGTGAGTAGTAATTTCATTGATGACTAAATTGGCCGTTAATTTGGTGATTGCGTTTAGAATTGTATCGCGTTTGGGATAGAGGTTGAGTTGTAAATTGAGTTGCAGGTTAAGTTGAAGATTGACTTAAGAGGTTCATTTCGGGATTGATTTGGGAGTTAAATTAATCATCTTTATATTTTTAATAATTGCGACCCTGGTGGTAATTTGATGATTTTCCCCATATTCTACTTCAAAGGAGGTAGATTATCGCCTTGGATAAGAACGATTGTACCAACGTCAATTGTAATTTTAGTGGAGTTTTTCTTTAGTCGATTTTGAAATTGATGAAGGTAGTCTCTTGACCATCGCAGCCAAAAATGTTGAAACATTTGTTGTGTTCTTTGCCATCGGGATAATCGGTTCATTTTGTGTGTTGTCAAATCAGTTTCTGGAATTGCCATTAAACAGTTACCGATGAGAAAATCGGCTGGCGTTAATTGATTGAAGTCATTTGGATTGAATGAAATTGCGGTAATCGGTTTGGAATTAAGACAGGATTCCACTTAATGTGATAGTATGTTGAACTCTTCATCAGTTAGTAATGCATCACTCATGATCCTTTAAGGATGATATTTTGCGGATTTCACCCCTGCCACCCAGAGACCACCGAACTGTGGAGATCTCGGAGATATGAAGTGCCACTCGATGCCTTCTTGCGCTAATGTTGTGTACTTACTAGTTTGGTTCTCATGTGAGTTAAAAAAATTATGGTAATGGTCGAGCTCCTTTTTAGCTCCAGTAAAATTTGTTGCATTGTCGCAGTAAATCCTTGAATATTTGCCGCGTCGTGTAAGAAACCGTTCTAGTGCACCGATGAAAAACTTCGTGGTCAAATTGCCAACGAGCTCGATGTGCATCGCTTTAGTGGTAAAACAAATGAATGTCGCCACATAAGGCTTGACGGAATTGTTTTCTCGTTTTAATGTGGGTTTGATGAAAAATGAACCACAAAATTATATGCCGGTGTTGATGAATGGTCTTGAAGGTTCCACTCTTTGTTGAGATAAGTTACCCATCAATTGTTGTATTGATTTAGGTTTGGTTTTGTAGCAGCGGATACAATTGAGCACTGTTCTACGTGCCAGATTTCGTCCTCTTAATGGCCAATAATTCAACCAAAGAATTGATAGTAGTGCTTGTTGACCACAATGTAAATTATGCCTGTGTTCATACTATGCTAATATATTTGCCAGATGACCAGTTGGAAGTAACCATGAATGGATTGAGTACTATGATTTTGCTGTTTTTGGATTCCAACTGTGTAACTATTTTGCTTTCAGACTCCATACGTTTGAGTGGCTCAAGTCAGATGGAGAAACGCCTCGAGATAACAGTTCGGCTTTGTTTTGCCGCGATCCAATATTATGCCAGTCGTCCACTTTGGTTAATTGTTGTATGTTTGCGACTCTGTTGGCCACAAAATTCTTCCATCTTGATGGCGATGCTGCAAGCCATGAAAGAACAATTTTTGAATCGAACCAATGATATTGCCGATCAAATTTTATGTCCATTGCTGTGTAGACTTTAGACTCTGGTTGGAAGTTCTGCTAATAAATTTGCGGCATATAGATACACGGGATTTTGCACAGAGTAGACTAACGTTAACTTCACTGTTTGATATGCTTCGTACGTAGATATAAGCGCCGTAAGGAAATTCTGATAAATCGCAAAAACCGCGTGTAATTCCAACTTTGTTGTTTTCGATGATTGAATATGTCTGTCGATATTCAGCGTCTTTAAATAAATTACCCTGACGAGGGTTAGGTTTATTAGGTTCAACGGCATTTTAAGACAAAGTGTCTTGTTTCGGAGCCCGAAATATTCCAAGTGTTTTTATGGTAAGACCATCGTCGAATTGTAGTATCGTTTTTTGTTCTCTATACTTTCTTCAGAAATTTGTTATAATAATTGTGAAGAATTGGTACACCATTTCCAGAGTTCGAACACACCACTTCGTTGAATTTGACTGAGTTCGGATTGTAATTGAATGGCTAATTGGAGTAACTCTGTTCCAGTGAGGATGTCATCAACGTAACAATCGTTAATGGCTGCGGTATATTTCATTGGATAGTTATCTGCTTCATTACATGCCAATTGTTGTAGACATTTTTTTGCAAAGTAAGGTGCCGAAGCTGTCCCATATATCATGTCAGCTTGAAAATAAAAATTGGACCGTCACGATTATCTCTTCAAATGATTTATTGGTCAATTTGTAACTGTCGGTACATTTTAGCTATGTATGTCGCTGTTCATAACTATATTGGATACTGGCGGTGGCGAAATCTTAATATGATTGTAAAAAGATTAGTGACTGTCACTCTTTGTTGATGGACCAGAAGAGTGATTTGTTGTTACTCGTTTTAAATGACCCACCAAATACCACTCGCAATTTCGTTGTACTGCTAATGGGTTTTAAAACCGCATGATGTGGCAAAAAGTAATTTAGCTGTGTGGTAGTCATGAAACGTTGCTTTTAATTCTTGATTTCTTTCAAGTTTATTTTGCGTATAATGAAATCGTTTTAGATCCCCATTAAACGATTCACAATTGAAAGTTGTCATCTTTGAACGATAGTTTAACAATGAACTTCCTTATAACGAAGTGCTTTTCACCTTTTCCATTTGGCAGAATTTCTCTATTTGTTGATTTAACTGATTGGTGTCTTCTTTGATGGCAACGACTATCCAACCAAACACCGTTTTCTGGAGAATGGGACAATCGTTGGATAGTTTGATTTGCCCAACACCCAAAAGTTGGGAGAATATCTGGGAGCCTAGCAACGTATCGAATTTAGGAATATTAAATGATGAATCAACTAATTTAATTGATTCTGAAATGTTCCATGCGTTGATGTCGCAAATTTGGGGGTTTGGCAAATTGTTGGTGCTATAATTTAAAACTAAAAACTCAAGATTGCAGGTGTAGCTATTGAATCTGGATTGAATAGTGATGTTGACACTGGTTGAACTTCTGATGTGGATTGATTAACTCCAATAACTATTCTGATATAAAATTTGACTGTGCGCCACAATCCAATAAAACACGCGAATACAACTGCAGTTGACAATAACGCTTGAGTTGTTTGACGAACTTTCTCTGACTGGTGACACATAACTTGTGTTTGTGATGTTGATTCACTTGCTTCTTGAATAACTGGTATTTGATTTACTGATAAAGCGTTCATCGTAACTTTTGGTAGAATTTCCTGACAAGTTGTAGTTGTTTCGTTTTCAGTTAGTTTTGATTTATTAGTACCCGTATTGGAAGATTTTGCATCTCTTCTTTGGATATGTAATAATGTTTTGTGGTTTTTATTTCAATGCTTACAAGTACCAGATGTGCACTGATAATGTTTGTGAAATGGACTGAAGCAATTTAAGCATAGATTCAGGTCTCTCACACGATTTATACGATCGTTAGTTAAGTTATCGGATGATTACCAGTACAGTAATGTTCACAGGATTTTGTTAATGATGTAGTTGTTTCTGAATCTGGTTGCGTTTGCATATGCAGCCATATACTGGCTGCATATGCAAACGCAACCAGATTCAAAGGCAACTTTTCACAGTTTGTGAATTTAGACACATCTTTTGGTTTTGCTTGTGGAAAACCGTCAAGCATTTGACATCTCTGTTCGATGAATTTTCGCCCCTCTAGCAAAGAATTTTTTTTTTTTGGTATCGCATTAGTTTTTGTTCTCCCATTCACGACGAGTTATTGGATCTAACTTTGAGGTTATGTGAGTTATGTGACACACTACAATTGTGTTCCATTTGTCGACTTGTTGCTTTAACTGCTTTAATATGCGAAGTAATTCTGGTGATTCGCTTGTTCATGATTGAATCTTTAATAACGGCATCATATGTTGGAAAATCACTTGGGGGAACTGCTATCATTATCAAGAACAGAATAAGACATTATGAACTCCAAACACACGGGAAAATAAACCATATCTGCAGTTTATTGTCCACCAAAACATTCAATGAAAAGACATCAGTTTAAAAATTACTTCAAAACTCTGACAGATAAGTTCCTTGCGGGAGGTGACGACAACGCCAAACATATCCAATGGTGTTCCAGACTAATATCTTTGAAAGGAAAACAACTGTGGGAATGTATGAAAAATGAGAAATTAGATCATACATCTACTGACCACTCAACTTATTGGCCAACTGAAAGTCGAAAAATTCCCGATTTACTGGATTATTGTGTAACAAAGGGTATAGTTAGACCTCTTCTAACTTGTATTAATAACACTGAACATGCAAGTGCTGAAACTATCGCCACCTAGATTCCTGACGAATCAAAAGACTAATTGAACCCAATTCAAGTCTATGTTAAACAGAATGTTCTTTAAACATCCCGTTAAAAACAAAAGATGAAATTGACGCAACAGTAAAAAGCCTAACGGATGTATTAAAACAAGCTGTAGCGGACGCGACACCTTGCAGCTTAGTTTAATTAATGTTGGACAGGCAATGGAAACTACACAGATCTCCTACACTTAAATCAAATTTAAATAAAGCGGTCAAAAACCTGAAAATTGCCTTGTTAAAAGAACATGATGAAGCGGTCAACATTATCTCAGTGAACTCATAGCGACCGAAGCAACAGATTACTTCCTGTGGAAAGCAACACGTAAGCTGAAACGACCAACAATTTTATATCCTCCCATTCGTCTCCCTGACGGAAACTGGGCAAAAAGTAATGCAGATAAAGCAAACATATATGCTCAATATCTTAGCAAGGTATTTATACACAACGAACAAATTGGAAACGCCGAATTTATACCTGATGATGCAGAAGCTGAGAAAATCTTATAGAGCATATTCGAAGAAAATGATTGTTCGATATTTAACGGATTATCCGATACTATTTGAGGGTTTCATTCTTATTGGATATCGTTTTTTTGAGCTTAGCCCTAAGTTGCTTAGTAACATTTTGCTTAGTAATATTAGTAACATTAAGTTATATTTACAAGAAATTTCGGAACATTTCGAGATTTTCATGGGCTTTCTGAAATTATTCATTAATATCCAGATTTTTCAGTATTATTGAAATTGTTCGAGATCAATGGAAATTCACATACATAATATAGAGCTTATTCGAATTTTTCTAGGGTAATCGAGATTGTTTCGCATTATTTCGGTATATTCTAGATTTCTATAGTTTTTCGACATTTCTAGGATTATTCGAGATTATGTTAAAGATTTTCAAATTTATTCGAATTTTGAATGGCAATATTCTGCGTTTAGCTTTGAGAACTTGTAAAATAATATTTAGTAAATTTTTCGAGATTATGGCAAAATTTCGATATTTCTCCATTTTCTAGGTTATTTACGTTTTACATGGCGGTGATTAGCCATATAGGATTCCCTTTGGTTTCACATACTTACGGATAATTCGATATTTGAGAACTTTCAAGGATATTCAAGATATGCACTTAGAAAATTCGACATTTTTGAGATTATTTCGAAATTATTGATATTTTTCAAATTATATTCGAAATTTGTGAGGCTCCATCGATATATTTAGAAAACGTCATAATCATAATATTGAGTTGCAAGATGCTTCGTTTTATTTGAGGCTATTGAAGTGAATTACGTTCAGTTTCGTCTACTCTCGAAATCAGATACTTAATTAATGCGAGGCTTGATAATAGGAAAAAATGAGTTTTAAACTAAAAGCTTTACGTGTTTATATATACGACAAGTATTTTTAGGGGCCCAAGAAAAATTTTGCGGCGGGGTTCGAAATTTGTTGTTACGCCACTGAACTGCTTCTCACAACTACACCATCATCTGAGCATAAGTAGTTGCGATTAGATACAAGTACTTGTGAGTAGTTTGCTCCCGCCAAAGGAACACGATAATTGAAAATAAAAACATTTACGAGCACCTACCTTCATATCAAATGAATTCTTGTAATAAATTTATTTATAATATCATACTGTAATTTCATTTGAAACTTCTAAATATATTTTGCTTTATTTAATTTTTTTAAAATTTATATTAAAACATAACAAAATAAAATGTTTAAAATTGACAAATTCATATTATTATATTTCAAGAAACAATATAGAATTATATTGAAGAATAAAAATATATCTGAAGTTTAGTTACTTTACAATCAATAAATATAATTTATATAAAATACTGTTAACCTGAATAAGTCGCATGCGGTTTAACGGAAAACAAGAATTCGTTCTAAATGGCTATAACTATTGCAGTTAGAAACGTTATGCCAAGTGATATACATATATAACTATCTGTTTTAATAAATTCGATTAAATGTTTCGAGTCATGAACGATATAAGCTCGTACAGATAACTATTATAGTATAGTGGTGCTGAACGCTTTCCCAGTGTAAAATTTACGTTGTGCTTTAAAGTGACACGTTTCGTTTCGAAATGTGTGTGTGTGTGTGTACATAATGTTATATTTTTTATCAGCTATAATATTTCGGAAAATTGAACAGGTATTTATTTCAAATTAAAACTATTAATATATTTATATAAATAATTATATATGTACTTTTTTTATTTCGGAAGACCCGAACGTTCTACGTTACATCGTCGTGTGCCCGTCAATTATTATTATTTTTTTTTTTTTAATTTTCTTCTAGCCAACTAAACGTATATATTTGATACATAGATTAGAAATTTTTCAATAACCTCATTAAAATTCAGTTTGACTTTTATCAAAAACAATAAAATATTTTGAAACTATAAAATTTGGGGATTTTCTTACTTAAAATGTCTTACACTCAAAGGACCATCACAATGGCTTAAAGGTCTTGATGACAACTGTTGGTTAGATGTTCGAGTTTCACTGTGATGTGAACTATGAGGGCGAGGTATCGATATACCAAGATGTTCTTTCAAAAGAATCCCATTTTTTTTCTTATTTTGAAAATGTTGCGTCAAACTGTTCTCCGACATAGTACTGTGACTCCGTGTAGCTAAAAACATTTCGTTTAATTTTGGAATTGTTCTAACCGATAATGTGCTCTCTTCGCTGCTCTGTGAACTAATCGTTAAACCATTGTCATTGGAAAAATTGAATGCATTGAAATGTGGTGAACGGGGCCATGACGTTGGTGGTGGTGAACGTATCATATGTTCTTGTACTTCAGGTAGTGTGAACGGATCTGATTCCAACTCCGAATTAAATTCCTAATAAAAAATATTCAAACAAGTTAAATATTAGGCAATGTAAATATTATACAGTTAAAATTTTACCTCCGACATTAGAATTGCATCATCCGAAACAGAATCATCAATTGCATCCACTAAGCTTTCGCGACTCGCTAGTACCTTCTGCAAATTATATAAAAACATCTAAACATTAAACATCTTGATTCAGGCTACTTTTTATATTTAGAACTTTTGATTTCTAACCTGTATAAATGGATTATCCTGACGTGACAGTCTTAAAGCTTGCATATCTTGATCAATATCCCTACACCTGCCTGGTGTTAAATTTAAAGTTGCTATAGATGGAGATGACGCATTCGGTGCACCCATTGGTGTACAATTATAACTTATAACTGCAAAATGATAGTAAACAAAAAAAATAATTTCAATATTAGTATACTTCAATATTATCTTTGTACTCAAAGATATTATAAAACAACTAGGGGCCCCTGTGCAATTGCACAATTTTATTATTTGTTTGTTTCTTTATTTCTGTGCAATTTTTCTGGGGCTCGAGGCACTCCCAACTCAGTTTACTCTTGACGCCCTACCTTACGCAGTAGCCTAATCGAATACGTACGGATATTGGTCCGTTTTACATAGACCGCCTGCACACACATTGTACAGTGCTATGCCAGACATGAATTGTGCGTCGGCCCATGATTTCTGCACTCCAACAAAGGGTCATAGATGTGTTCCTCGCCATCACCGATTTTAATCAGATGATCATAATTCCATTTAGCATCTCTCCTCTATTGGGATTCGAACCCGGCACCTCAGGATCGTAACCCGTAACTTTAACTACTGAGCCATTTGGTCGGCAATTTTTATTATTTATATGGAACAAAAATTCAATCACAATTTAATTCTTTTTTTTTTTTTTTTTTTTTCTGAATTTTGTATATTTTTTTGTATTTTTTTTTTATTTAAATTTTTTTTATTTATTTTTTTTTAGTATTTTAAAATTGTGAACAAACACACATTCTACTGGAACACTTCACTATATACAACATTATCCGTCACAACTACCCCCGTCGATGTTTTTCCTTGTCTTGGGGTTTCCGAAACTTTAACTCGGAGTGCATCAGAATCAGTCACTCTGGAAAATGCTGTATATAGTTGTCCATGAGTAAAACATGGCTGAGGAAGAAATAAGCCGACTTTTTTGAAAGTTTGACCCTGTGATTTATTTATAGTCATAGCGTAGGAAAGCCGAACAGGAAACTGATGACGCTCAAAATTGAAGGGTAGAGATAAATCATTAGCTGTGTTTAGTGAAATTCTTGGGATAAAGTGAACTGTGCCGGAATGTGCCCCAGTAATAATTTCCGCTTTAATACAATTTCGACTAAAATCCTTCACGACCATTCTAACACCATTGCATAGTCCATTTTTTATGGAAAGATTTCTTAGGAGCATAACTATGCAACCTTTCTTTAAATTTAAAATGTGGGGAGGTAAACCAGAAGGGTTCAAAGAATTTAGGTATTCAACTGGGAAATTAACTTGCAAGTCAGAGTCACATGCCCCGTCATCAGTTTTTACTGTGTCAATGGATGAGTAGGATGCTTTTTCGGAAACCAATTTTTCAAGAACCTCTTCATTGAGCTCTCGGACTTCATCATTTTTTGGACACAATATAGCGTACTGCGATATTGAAGATATATCATTGGTTGTGAACGATTCCCCAAAAACATCAGCAATTAAATCCTGTGAGACGTATTTATTTGGCACTTCACACGAATATTGTGTTTTTTTATTTAATTCGGCAGATACTTGATTACCATTGCCGACATTTAACAACCATTCACTGAATTCAGGATCACTGATAGCCCTCATATTCCTTTTTAAATATAATGGATGGAAATGCCGCCATAACCGTGATTTCTTAATTGTAGCATTCACTATTGAACTTCGATTTCCATTTCTTACTACTGGCAAAACTTGCCGAAAATCACCTCCTAACACAACTACCTTTCCACCAAACGGTAAATCGCTGTTCATTATATCTCTAAAAACCAAATCTACAATTTCAAGTGCGATACCTGATGCCATCGGTGCTTCATCCCATATAAGGCAGTCAATTGATGATAAGAACTGTTTTTTTTTTTAAGGATATTTGAGGATATTTAACGACATCCATGTTAAGCGGAAGCGAGAAAGCTGAATGGCACGTCGTTCCATCGGGGAGCAAATTTGCAGCAATCCCAGTCCAAGCTACACACATTACTTTTTTATTACTATCAGAGATCTTCTGCTTCAATGCCAGATACAAAAATGTTTTTCCACTACCGCCGGGACCATCGAGGTAAAAATATTTTTGTGGATTAACTTCTAATACGGAAGAAAAAACTGCTGATGCTGCTGAAAGTTGATCAGTATTCAGAGCTTCCCAAAAATTATTGTCAGCAATGTTAGGTGGCAAAATAATAGCAATAGCAATATTCAAAATTTCAGAAATGTTTGGTATTGTTACTACTGAAAGAAAATCAAAACCTACTTTTTCACATTGAATTTTTAAGTCTAGTATACAACTACTAAAAGCTGTACTATCATTCATGCCTTGATGAATAAAATCTTCCATCATACTACTTTTGAATTCATTAAAAAGTTTTAATGGATCAGCAGGATTGCAATGGGTCAGGATAGTCACAAATAAGGATCTCAAAGATTTAGGTAACATATGTTCGCGAGCCTCAGATAAACAGTTCTCCCACTCATTACTATCATTAATTAATCCCCTTGCTCTTGCTGCTTCTTTATATGTTAGGTATATTACATTATTAAAGGTTTTTAGTGCTTCAAATGATGTAGATTCATTACCTTTAACAGAGAGAAGAATTAGTCGAAGATGGTAACGTTCTATATCTCTAGGTGAAACTGCTATTATTCTGCCAATAGTTTTTCCACCAAAATGAGAATTTATTGATCGCTTTTCCCATATCGAGTTCTTGAATACATAATGATTCGGAATGTCGCTATAAAAAAATTGATGAGCGTCAGTGTCTATGAGATTAAGCTCAAAAAATGCCGTCAAAGTGGTGCACGCGGCAGATTGTCGTCGCAAAGCACTTTCTATATTATTTTCTTGAAAGTAAACCGACTGTCCATCTTTTAGGTGAACAGATAACATTACAGTATTGTGAGATTGACCATGAATGGGTAATTCTTGTAGATTCCAAGCTGCTTCTTGTGAGCTTATATAGCGACAGTTTAGATATTGGGATATTTCATCATGTTCAACCTGATTTGAGTTATTATTTAAGGAATTAATCTGAACCCCAACTCTTGCGCAATCATGTCCTTTAGTTATGTATTTATGGATATATTTAATTGCTTTGACAGTAGAGCATAGTTCGACATTTATATGTGCGTTATATTTCAAGCTTAAATAGGCATTATATGGAACTATAAAACGGTTATCAACAGGAATATTAGTTCGCGTTCGGGGAAAATGTTCTGGTAAATTAGAAGGAGGACGCCTTCTATATTTGGGATAACTTTCCATAGATATATCTGTCTCAAAAAAAAATTCTTTAGGAAATTGCTTTGAACATTTTCCGTTGACCATACAAACAGAATTACGATTAAATTCTCCACATGGACCATGACCATTGTGTTTAAGAACCACCTCGTGAAGTTGTCTGTTATCATTTAAATTAGGAATCTCCGCTGAAATGATTTTATCAATATCGTCCCCAGTTTTGAATTTGTCTTCCTTAGCGAGTGTAAATAAACAGTGTGCATGAGGTAACCCACGTTTCTGATGTTCAATAACATAAACATACGATACGATATTTCCAAAAATTTGCTTTTTTACGATATCACTAAGGAATTCCTTTAATTTTAAATTAAAAACTCGGGTTACGATATCAGGACGGTCTGAAGAATTTTGGAAAGTTTTTAGTTCAGACTTTATTTCTTCCCATGCCGGATTACACGTAAAAGTAATAAATAAGTCTGGACGGCCAAACTTCCTAACAATAGCCATATTGTCCTGGTACAATTTGGACATGAACCTTGGACCACCGATAAACGAAGATGGTAAAATATAAATATTACCAACTCTGGTATTATTTTCAAGACAATCGCTATTTACGTAATCCAAAAGTCCTCTGTAAGATTCAACACGAAGAGCTTTTTGATTATGTCGTATAAAATTTAACCGGTTAGCTTCAACTCGAGCGTAGGCAAACACCAAATATTGTTGAAATAGTTTGCCACCATAATGAAGCGGATTAAAAACATTTCGACGTACTGCAATTTTATATGAATAAAATTGGAGGGTCGTAATTTTATTTCGTACAGCAGTAGAATGTTCGCTGCTGTGATGCATATCGGTGGTCCATCCGAATTCACCATTGGGAAAGAAAAGTGGAAATACCATAGGATCCAAATGTTTTGAAAGGGAGTTTATGCGTTTCAATGTTCTGTTGTTACTGGGGTAAACAGCGAAATCTATATCAGCTGGAATATTTCCTTCACGGTCTGACACAAAAACTAATGCAACATCATCAGAATTTATTGGTGCGTTATATACCCTTTGGTCGTCATGAAGATTTCGGGTAAAAATTAGTGAGACACTATTAAGCGGACGACAGTTTCGATTAGCATCGGCTATTTCATTTTCGTAGATCTCTCGAAGTCTTTTATAACTGCTAGCATATGGGGAAACATGTTGAAGAACCATAGAAATTATTGACATTATTTCACGTTTGCACTTGGAATTAGCAGTATTGTTCATTCGAATATTTACAGCTGTATCAGTATCGTAGAGAAATAATTCAGCATAACTTACATCTCCACCACGCTCTTGATAATTATTAGAGTTCAAGGAAAAATCAATGGGAATATTAACGGAAGATCGATGATACACATCCCCAGATATTTTAAAAGAATATACACTTCCCGACATATGCTCAATGTTAGCGCCCATCGAACAGAAGGCATTCGCATTATTATATTGTCTAATAAATTCCCGGAAATTCTTACTTTTATCGTCTGTGCCAACAAAGAGTTGTTTAATATCAAATGGAAAATTTTCCGTTGATGTAGGCAAGTTCGATAATTTTCCATTGTGGCAACAACTACTTTTATTTTCATTTTTAAAAAAAACTGCATCACAATAGGAGCATTTGACACTTAAATTGCCTAGATTAAAGCAGTCGGGGTAAACAAAATTTGAATTACCCTGAACAGCTGCTTTAAATAATGAATTAAATGATAGACGCGCTCGTTTTTGTTGCATATTTAACTCACGTATATTAGGATTCGCATTTCTTGCTCGTTGGAGTTCTCTTAAACGCTCACGGTTTTTTTCACGGTAACGACGGTCTGTTTCACGTCTTTCCATTATAGAAATAGAAATTATAATATAAAATGCTTATATATATAAATAAAAACCAAAACCAAAATCAATAAATCAAGAAATTCAAATCAAACCAAATTGTGTATATATAAAAAGCCTATATGTAAGACGAAAATTAAATTGTAAAATAAAATTTGCAGAAAGCGATCAATCAAATTAAATTCAAATCAAATCAAAGCTTAATTAAATAGCTAAGGAAAAACAAATATTCAACTCAAAAGAATGTAAAATTACAATACGTATAAACGAACCTTTTACTTCAAAAGTTAAGCATCAACTGATTTTTTATTTATAATTTATTCCTATTCGGGTGAAATAAACTTGTATGTATGTATATATGTAAATAATACTACACATACTTCATTTCATACAAATAAAATACGCATGCATATATAATCATGGACTCCTATATAACGAAGACTCAGTATTATCAAATTTATTAATACATGAAACGGTATATTGAATTTAAAAAGACAATGAATATGAAGTTTTGGGTTTTTCCTTTATTTGTTTTATATAGTGCATTCTCCAAGTAGTACATTTCTTAAAATAAATGAAGAATTTCCATAGAAAATTAAATTCATTACATATATCGACAAAAATATTACAGAGTTTTTCGAATATAGGAGTCCATGATAAAATACACGTAAAATGTTTTTTGAATTTATTTTTGTTATTTTTTGTTTTTCTATGTGTTCTATGTTAATATAACGGTAAACTCGTTCAGCCGCTTGTATAATATAATATAGATAAACATTTGTGGGAGTCTTCAGAAGGTAAAACAATTAATTCGCCGAAATGTCAGCAATGTACAAACAAAACAATTCATTTGACACAACTAAAAAGTTTTATAAATACAAGATGGGAATAACCAGATTGGAAATAACCTCGCCATGTTATGTATGCAGTTGAACTATTAAATTTCCAGCGAGTTTTGCAATGCATAAATTGGTGAAGTTGTCCGATAGTCTGGAACACGAGTGAAACGATGGGCACAATTTTTCATTACAATTACAACAAAATTACTATAGATTAGGTTAAGGTGCCATTCTAAAGAAGACCGGCATAGACACAGACTCTACCTACTCATGGAAACCAATAATTGTGAGCTGTTGATAAAGCGCCGGATACTCTTGACTTCCGTTCTATTGAGATCCGTTACGTCACTTAAAAGGGATGCCCCTAGAAACTTTAGCCTGTTTTTGGCCAGACGAGGACAGGTGAAAAGAAAATTCAGCACTGCCTCTTTCTTCCTGCCCTGTAATCACTCCGACAACCAACCTAACCTGAAACTGCTGAAGTGGGATCAGATGTTTAGATTTCGCCAAATCTAACTTTGGCCAGACCTGCTGGCCTGGTTATTACAAATGAGGTACTATTTGACCATTTGTCGTTCGTCAACATACTATGTTCTTCCTGTAGCAGTAGTTTACATGATGCAAGAGGTTTTTCAATCTGCTTCTGCTTTTTGCGATATGGTCCTTGTTGACAAGTCGAACAAGGTCATCGGCCTTTAAATTCCCTGTACTATTGAAATTGGTCTGCCATCTCGTGGATGATATTAAATTATATCTCAACTAGTCCACGTTTTATTTTTTAGGTTACCTAAATCCTGTATGCCTTCAAATGAACCTTAAATTGGAACACCTTTTGTATATTTAAGCGTTCTAAAACCATTTTAATGTGTTTTGTAAATAACACAAAGAACCAATCCAATTAGTATTTACGAAAATTATTCACCCATTTCAAGGCAAAATTCAAGAAATCATTTTTTTAAATTTTTTGGAATAAGAAATAGATATTTTTAGATAGAATTTGAGAATTAATGGACCGTGACGAGTTGGTAAATTATAATCTATGCATGCTATATAAATATATTATACAATGGCCTCTTTTATCATTGACGAGTCGACTTTGTTGTCGTTTCGTTTTTCATTTGGTATTATGGACGAATAATGAATCGACACATTATTGCTACATCAATTTGTCGTGAAGTAAAATATTATCGACAGAAAATTGCGTTTTTACGGCAAACAACATTTACAAACTAAATTCCTAACACCAATTTTGCCAGTCAATAAGATATGAAAAATGGCAATTATAACAGGGGTCCATTCACTATGGCTTGATGAGCGGATTGATTTTTCCATAATCGTGTAGGTTTATCAGCACGAAACATGGATATTAATTCTAAGAATTTGAATTCAGAATATCAACTTGAGAATATTCAGAATTCAGAATATCAACTTCAAACATTAATTAAAATGTGTTTTAATATTAATTGTAGATTTTATAATTAATGAATTAGCCGTAGTACCTATTGAAGATGTGGGGTTGCTCGCATCATCTCTTATAGAAGGCTGTTTGAGTCTGAAATAAATTTATGTCCACCAGTTAAGCCAGACGGATTGCAGGTAAATAAAATGGCATTACCGGTAATTCGGTAATAAATTGTTAAGACGGTTTACCGGTTTATCGGTTAACCGGTTAGCGATATAGCACTCCCTAGATCCAATGTATCTACACACGGAATAATTACTTCTATTTTAATCGTTGCCTTTCAAAGTCTTATAATTACGTTCTCAATAGACTTCTCCCATGTTTACCTGCGACGCTCAAAACAAGATTCTCAGAGTAAGTCTGTTTCTGAAAAAAATTTGAATTAACGAAAATCTGGAAGCGATAGATTAACTACTTCGTAAAAGTATAAAAAAATGTTGAGGTCCCTGCCCCGAATTTTCATGAAAGATCTCAATAAATTTGTACTTTTATCAAACTCTCAGAAACAGCATATAGTATATGGAAAAGAGGTTTGATAAAATAGTAAAAATAAAACTAACATTCACAAATATTCTTCACGTTTCAGTTGTGAGTGTGATGCCACCGATTGAAGTTAAGCCTGATTATTTACATATTGAAATAAAGAAAATATTCAATGATTTTCAAGCTTTTCATATTCATAAATTTTATTATTACTATTATTACTTTTGACAGGCCGTTTTGTTTGCAAAATCGGTCCGGTAATCAGGGCTGCATCTGTTACCTGGCCCATTTACTATTTATTAGTAGCCTTGGTAAAATCTGTCAACACGTAATGGTGGCTTCATTATAGAAAGTAAAAAAGTTCCGTTTGGTAATACTAATTCGAATTAAAACATTAAAGGTCTGTGCACATTGAGAAAGAGCGATGAGAACGATTAAAACGTTGTATTAAAACCGTTAAAATTGTATGTACTCGTATATTCAATTTTTAGAAAATGCACGATATTTAACATGACTTATTGCTAACAACTTCTTCCAAGTTACTGTGGTTAGTAGCGTTAACCACTTCTGGAGCGAATTCAGGCTCTATAATGCAATTCAATCATGAAAACCTCGTTTCATTCTAGCCCTATGATCAATATTCAACAGAACTTCTCCGTTATATCCGGAAAACCTTTCGGTTTTAACAATTCCGGCAACCCGAATATTCTTGTTGTCGTATACGTAACTCTACTCATCAACCTAAGTTTTATGAGCTTTTTAGCAATGCTAAATCTATCATGAATTATCTTTCTTGCATTTTTCTTCATCCCTTTCGCTATTTGCAGATGGCATTCTACTAGGCCGTTGCTTTGTGAACGATTCGGACCAATCGTTGACTGATCGACCAATCACTCATGAACTTTTTAAAATCGCCGCTGAAAATTGTGGTACATTTTCTGTCTCCAACATCGCTGGTATTCCATGCGTAGAAAAACAAAATTTCAATAACTTCCTTTGCCGTACCCGCTCCTAATTCCTTAAACTAAAAATAATCTGAGTAGCTATCCAGTACTTCGAATGGAAGACTTGGAATTCCCTTGTTGATAACTGGCTCTTTGAATTTCATCTTTGACCTTTGACCACACAAGATATTATCTCTGCCGTCGTTCCTCTTTTATACAGAATTACCCTGGCATGACTTAAACATTTCTGTCATTCCAAAATGCCCACTATATAAGTTATACAACATTTTCGTTATTTGTGATTTTGATACCACCAGCTTCATCCCCTTGAAAACTAAACCATTGTAATATGATATCTCACCTCTGAAATTTCAAAACGGTTTCATCCACTCGCTACCTTCAAACTGATCATCCGGCCAACTGATATTGTTGCAACATACACTTGCAGCTCTTCCTCCTCTTCCGACACACTATTCGTACAGTCCCAACTGAGGATATCTGCTAAATGTTGACTAGTTCCTTCTGCATACACTTTTATTGTCAAGTATTGTTTAATATCAAAAAGTCAGTCTACGGACGTTGCACTCTGAAAGGTACTGACTGTATTGGTTTATTGTATATAATTTCCAGTGGCTTATGGTCATTTTCGATCCTTTCCCTCCATTCGATATCTTTCATTTTCAGACTTCTTAATGGTTCTGCCAGGCATGACCACTTCGATACAAATTTCGACAAATATGTTGTCATTTACAATTGTTTTTGTAATTCCTTGACATTTTGGGGTCTCTTTAGATGTTTAATGGCAGGTATTTTTTCAAGATCCGCTTACAGTCCATTCTCACTTAAAACATGTCCCATAAGAATTTAACTTCCCATATTCCAAATACACATTTGCCGTTATTCAATTTCGCCTCAGCTTCGCCTAAAATCTGACTCATCAAATTTTGAAATACCCCTGGAACCGGAGAAAATCCAAATGGCAGTCTCCTATAAAAATATTTGCCCCCCTGGTGTTCCCATCTTCAAGTATGTCTCTGTACGACTTGACACCTTTATCTGCCAGAATCCTTTTTAAAAATTCAACAATGTAAAAAACTTGGCTTTTTTAATTCTATGGATACGACATACCCTGCCTTCTCTCCTCACCACCTCCATGGGAAATCGACTAGTGTTTCCAATTTTCACAATATTCACAATTTCGGTTTTATTTTTTGGCCTTGTGCCACATCTTTTTCAATCAAATATTTTATCACTTTTAATGGCACCCTGTGCGTTTTTATTTTTTACATTTTTTCTCAGTGAAATTGTATTTACTAAGTGCAATTGTTTCCGTTGCAGCTCTGTTAGCTGTATTATTATCATTTCACTTGTCTTGGAGATTTTTATAGCATTTTCCAAAGTCGGCTCTGTTTCTGATAACAGCTTTTCACGCACTGTATCACTACGTATCCCTATTATAGTCTTGTTTCGTAACGCACCTTTCTACTGTTATTGAAATTTTCGGTTCGAAATGCACCTCAAATTTCCACTTAATGATCTCCAGCTTTTTCTTATCCTCACTCTTCAGGTTGAAGGTGACTGCACGAGTATGGATATAAATCCGTACAATCTGAATCCGGTCATTCATCCAATGAAATTACCCAAATATTGTCATGTGACCGAAAATATATTCCCCTATTTCTCCTCTCGAGTTAAAATTATTTCAACATTAAGCAAAATATCCGCAGAAAACCAACATAACCATACCAAAAAATTTATATTATGAGTTATTTTTTCCCCTTTTTTGCTTATTTATGACGCTTCGATTTATGAAACAAATTTGTTGTTTGTTTGTTTCTTGATTTATTTTTTACCGTCCTACCTTACGCCTGGAGTAGCCAAATCGAGGACGGGCGGCTACAGATCCGTCTTTGAAAACCACCTGCACATTGCATTGCTTCATGCCAACCCGTAGTGCTGACATGAAAGGTGGGTCGGCCCATGGATTCTGCACTCTCAACAGGGGGTCATAGATGTGTTCATCTTCATCACCGATCGCAATCAGATGATGAAAAATCCCTTTTGCATCCCGCCCCTATAGGGATTCGAACCCGGTACCTCCCGATCCAACCGCCGCAGCTTTAACCACTGCGCCGTTTGCTCGGTTATGAAACAAATTTAATTTTTGGTTCGGTAATAATAAACGTTATTCAACAATAAAAATTATTTGTTTTTAAATTACAAAATTTAACGAAAATAGTAAGTTGTGTTGATCTTACGATTCAATAAAAATTTATCTTGCACAAACAATTCAGAATAGGTAGTTTCAAGTATTTTTGAATTTTTTATGCAAGGTGAATTTTATTCGAATTAATGTAAAATTGATTTTAGTTAGATTTAAATTACAATTAATTTTATTGTTTTAGGAATGGCTGATTTAGATGACAGAATCATCGAGGAAGTCCGAAAGGAGGGTAGAGAATTTGTATATCACTTCGAGAATTTAAATTATAAAAACACTGCTCTAAAAGCCGTCATTTGCCGTCAGTTTCATCAGAATTATGCAAGAAGCGGTGGAAAGTTATACGCGCAAAGTACGTAAAGTTATTAAAGCCACCCAAAAGTGGAAGTGCGAGCATTTTCAAGCCAAGAGACGCGTCGCTGGTGAGGTCGTTAAAATTTTTAAAAGACCAAATAATAATAGAGTAAGTTGCGTTTACACAGATATAATCTGTACTAGTTATTATTATAGTTACAAAGAAATTTAATTTAGTTTACTACACGGTTTAGTTTAACAAATTTAGTTTAATTTAACACAAAGAAAGAGAAAATACGAACGTTGGCAAAAATTTAATTGATTAATAAATGATACAAAGGGATTAAACTATTTATTTTAATCATAAACTTCGAAAACCACAAAAAATAAATTTTGTGTATAAACAGCCAAGCACAAATTGAAATTAAAAAAAAATAAAAGTGAATTGACAAGTAAAATAGACGAATTTAGGGGAATTTATTGATCAAAACGTCAAATAAGTTACTAACTTCGTTCGGATTCGGATTGTACGGATTTATATCCATACTCGTGCAGTCACCTTGAACGAATTATAAACGTTCATTCCACCAGACTTGCTCCGTTTTTTTTTCGTTTGTGTTGCAACCTCAAGCCATTTGTACTGCTGGATCCAATTTTTCCATTTTATTACCATCTGATTGAAATTAGCGGATTCAAGACGTCTTGGTGGTCTTACAAAGTTTGTAGGTAATCCCTCGTGCGTCGTCTTTTTTACTTATCAGAAATATTAATCTAATTTTCTACTTTTTACTTATGTAACGCTTGGATGTGACACTTTTCATATCACTATTTATCCGAATTTTTTTTTAGATCTTACTTCTGACGCCATGTGATGTAGTAAGAAGACATATGATGAGGGTGAAGTTAGCACAGACCTTTAATATCCAACAACCGTGTGATTTTCTTTTATTTTTCTGTTCATGCTCTTAGCTATAACATTCTCTTAAAAAATCTCTTAGCTAAGACATATGAAACAGATGGTCATAAGCATCACAACTTTGACGTTTCTCGTAGTCGAATTAAAGAGAAACAATTTACTAAATTATAAATAACCGAAGTAAGTTTGTTTGTTTTAAAAATAAACATAACCTAAAATTTGATAAAAAAAAATATGAAATATTTTATTCTAATAAATTATTAATTTTTATAAAACTTTAATTATAAACCTAAAATAAATTTTCTTTATTTTCCAGAGAATTTATTGTTTTGAATAGAAACGGTGTGCTATTCTACGGTCCTAGAGCCACGGTATTTAGTGTACATTTTCCAGATATTTATGTTTTATAAAATAAACGTATTTAAATAAAAACTACTAAAATTGTTTTTATTTATGTATCAATCGCCAAAAATGTATCTCGAACGAGTAAGAGGTCTCCAAATATTTTGTAATATACTATATATGGAGAGATTTTAAGAGATAATTTAAGTGTACTACTGATATGTAGAATACCAATTAAGAGATTCCATTAAAAAAAACTCTTACCAAAATTTCTCTTAGGTGTGATAGTCTTAACAGCCTTATCGTCAGAATCGCATGGTAAGTCTTTCTTTACCCATGACATAACCCTAACAGCAATGGTAGATAATGCGCAATATGATTACAATTATTTTACACTCATATGTTACACACGTGGTGAAACAAAGTATTGTGTAAAGGCGGGTAACGGTACTAACAAAATATATAAATGAGTTTAATACGGATGGAAGCCAAACATTTAGATGGAAAGGAACTTTTATCAGCAACTATTTAGCTGGTATAAATACTACGGTTTTAAAGAAAAGTATTTTTGTTCTAAATTATTGTTATAAGTACTAAAAGTGGAAATATACTTATGTATATGTAGCTATACGAGTAAAAGAAGCTATTTCTGGCGGAGCTAGCTCAAAATGTTGAAAAAATGAATTGTTCTCTTGTACTAAATAGTACCAGAGCAGCCTAGATATGTAGGTCAAAACGCCAAATGAGAGAAATTTAATAATGAAGTTGTATTGGGTAAGTAACGTAATAAAATAATAAAATTTGTAAGAAATTTTACCCAAAAACCCAGTCACCAATAAGCTGCCAGTTTTTGCACCAATATGCTAAATTGTAAAATGGAACCTTGTGATGTTATTGTTGGTTATTCGAACATTTTTCGATTCAATTTCTGGTATGAAACCTGTAATAACCACAATTTCGCTAAAAAATATACTGACGCGCAGACATTAATAATTCAATAAACAACTTTCTGTTTCAAGTGGAATGGAAAAGAATTCTGTCAAAATATTTCAATGATTGATTTAGCTCGGCTATCTCGTTAAATGTATTCCTAAAATTAAATAAAAACAGTCATTTATTCGTAAAGATTCATGGTTCACAAAAGAACTGAAGAATCTTGAGGTTCAACGTAATAAAGCCCACCGGAAATTTAAGCATACAGGTTCTACTGTGCATTTTACCATCTGATCAAATTTGACCCGGACTGGTCCATTTAAACCGCGCGCATAAACCGAATCGGTAAATTTTTTTTTTCTCCGTTGGTACAACCTTCTTTGACATTCGTGTGACGTTTGAGCAGAATACGTCCATTAGTGTTAGTTTGAGAGCCATTTGTTTACGACGCGAAAAGTTTGTCTGGCGAGTTTTACTATGGAAAAAAAATTGAACAATGAATTTGCTTGAAATTTTGTCTTTCCCATGGAATTACTTCTACGGAATCATTGAAAATGTTTCACAAGTGTTTTGGCGAGTCTACTCTATCGAGAACGCCAGTATTTGAGTGGCATAAAGCATTCAGTGAGGGTCGTGAGGTCGTAGAAAACTTGCCTCGTGCGAATCGTCCATCCATCTCTGTTAACGACGATAACATCGAAAAAGTGAAGAAAATTGTGTTCGAAAATCGTAGTGTTGGCATTGGAGAGATATCAGAGGCTCTCAACATCTCTTATGGATCGACTCAACACATTTTGGTTTTTGTCGAGTAGAGGTCGCAAAAGAGATGTTTGCCAACGTAGCTGATGACTCTACGTTCATCAAACGAATTATTACTGTTGGAGACGTGGGTTTATGAATATGACGGCGAAACTGCCCAACAATCTAGCAAATTTCGGTCGAAAATCAAGGAAATGCCCATTGTTTTCTTCAATTACCGTGGTACGGTTCACCATGAATTCGTTCCAAAGCCATGAATTCGTCTACGTGAAGCAATTCGTCGTAAACGGCCGGATTTGTGGGCAAACAATTCATAGATTTTTCACCACGATAATGCGCCGTCACATTCCAGCCTGATTGTGACTATATTTTTGGCCAAACACGAAACAAAAGTCATTGCTCAGCCACCGTACTCGCCAGATTTGGCTCCCTGTGACTTTTCCTGTTTCTGAAACTCAAATATCCGCTCCGGAGAACGCGCCATGAGTCGATTGAAGCCATAAAAAGAAATTCGCTAAAGGAACTAAAGGCCAACTCGGCCGAGACCTATAAGATGTGTCTGGAAAAATGGTTTAACCGTTGGCATGCTTATATTGTTTAAAAGGAGCCTATTTTGAAGGCGATAATAAAGATTTGTATTAAAATACATAAAAATGTTGTTCTTTTTACCAGTCCGGGTCAAATTTTATCAGATGGTATATACAGTTTAAAACCATTACAAAGGAATTTTCTTGCTTAAATCGATTTTTATATAACAATTACATTATTGATTTTGAAGATGAATTACGTTGCGATTCGAGTAAGTTTCGGAAATTTATTAAACTGAAAAGTGGAACTAACGGCTTACCTACATTCATGACATTCAACGGGCAGAAATCGAACGATCTAGTTGTGTATTTGTTAAGGATATCATAAATAGTTCGTCTGAACCACGAACTAAATTTTCCAAATTTTTGTTTTGCAACTAGATGTAGAGAATGCGCTTCAAATATAGATGCTTCTAAAGGTTCGGGTGCTGATGGTCTGTCGGCGTCTTTGATTAAGGCTTGCGCAACTGGTCTGTCAGCTCCACTTTATGTACATTGCACCGATCTATAAAAACAGACTTCAAAATAATGTAAAAAACTACCGTGGAATTGCCATAACATCCTGTATTCCGAATGTGTTATTTTTCCACTGCTCTCGCTTCCAATTATTGATAATTTAATTACACATCTACATGGATTTTTGCTCGGTCGATCTACTGTTACTAATTTAGCACTTTTTCAGAATTATTTAACTAAACACGCAATCAATCGCTCTCGGTGATATAGTGAGTATAACGCTTGCTTTATCATCCGAGGGTCCCGGGTTTGATTCCCGGTGGTGACAAGAAAAAATGTCACGATTGGGTGTTGTGTTGTAGATGTGTGTGTTTGTGTGTGTGTTATTTAGTGCATTGAGCCTCATAAAAAATGTCCTTTCCCTCGACCTTTTCCTCAAAATTAAACAAAAAAGTTATGCTGTGTGTCTGCATTGTGCATTAAGGAGAAAAGAATCCTAAGCACAACTTTAATCATCTGCTTTAAAAAAATAAAACCCAGTTCGATGTGTACTGATTTTGCCAAAGCTTTCGACCGATTGAATCACCGTCTTTTGTTGGATAACCTTAGTAAACTTAACTGCGACATTATACCGTTAAATTGACTACTTATCCAATCATGGAATTTATGTGAAAATGGATGGCACATCGTCTCAATGCTTTACAGTTTTTACAGACCTACCTCAAGGCACATTTAGGACCTTTGCCATTTTTGTTTTATGTTAACGAAGCTGTTAAGTCGTTCGAAATCGCAGAATGTCTATTATTTGCAGATGATATGATTTTTTTTTAACATATCTTACGAATTGGATCGAGACCTATTCCAAAAAGACTTGAATGCCTTTTGTGACTGGCCTACTTCAAACCTAATGAGCCTTAATATGGAGAAATGTGAAGTAATGACATACTCCAAATCTAAGCATCCGCTATTTCTTAGTTATTTCCTTAATCATCGGATATTAGTTAATGATTTGGGAGTTATTTTCAGCTCAGATCTAAGGTTCAACTATAATATCGATGCTGTTATTAACAAGGCTTACACAATGCAAGGATTTATCAAACGTAACTCGGAATCTTTCATGATACGCTGACCTTCAAATCATTATATATGTATGTACTTCATTTGTGCGGTCACAAATCGAGTATATCAGTGTTATATGGTCTCCTTACTATGACCCTCACTCGCACCAGAATTGAAAGCATCCAAAAGCAATTCTTATTAATTGTACTTAGAAAACTGCCATCAAATAATGGTTATAAATTGTGGCCGTACATTGATCGTTGTTGTCTTTTAGGTCTTCAAACATTATCTTCAAGGGATATAGGTGTGCGAGTGACACTTTTCTATGCGATATTCTTTGTGGAAGAGTCAATTGTGCACACTTGGTTCACGGGATTTACTTTCGATTCCGACGAAAACTACTAACTACTGTCATTACACCAGGACTCCAAAACATCAATTAAAAAAACTGTAGTGGCCGTCCTTTCAGCCATACACTTTTGTTTTGCCTCCCTTTCTCACAAATATTGACAGTTTTGGCCGAAATTTTGTACAAAGATATATTTTACTAATAAGCAGTTTGTTTTACCTTTTGGGTTCAATCGAGTCTACAATAGAAGAGGTTACAGAGGAATAGAAAATTGTCTCAATTCAAACAGATTTTCTCAAAAAACGATACCGACGATTTTTGTTTTATGTTCATGATAAATATAGCAATCCATCATCTACCTATTTAAAAAATTTAAAGTCAATTGAAGCATTGCATGGCATTTTAACAAAAACAACAAGAAATTCTTTTCTACGGTTAATTTACACTTTCCAAATTCCAATAATTGTCTCACAGGCGACTTTAAGATAAAATTAATAAGTTACCGTGTAATAAGGATTTTAAATTTCTAAATCTAACTTTGCTGGTTGGCAAACAATTTTGTCAATATTTTAACAAAAAAAAAAAATACCTAGTAAGCTGTGAGATACTCGTACACAAAATTGTTTCTGTGACATTTTATTGATATTTTATTGATTGAAATTTCAACGACATTATTACTTGCTACAACGGTACATTACTTTTGAATTGCTTTAATTAAATCACCTTTGTGGTTATTATTTCTGAGTAATAAATTCTCTTGGTATTAAATGTCGTATATAAATCTTAATAGCAAATTACTATAGGACGGTTGCGGAGAGCGACGGAACAGTATCGTATCAGTCACAAGATATAATTGACATTAATTCTGTTTTGTTTGTTTTGTTTGTTTAAATTGCTCGAATTCCCACAGCAATGATCCGTCCAGACTGAAGCATTGAACAAATAATTTTATCAGCCAATTCTCACGTTGCTCACATAATAGTATAAATCTTCGGAAAAGAAATTTTGAGGAAAGAGAGCTGCTCTTGCTCAAAATAAAGGAAAATTTTTGTAGAATGTAAATGGTTGCTTTTACGACTAATAACAGAACCTTTGTCGGGAAAGTGTCATTCGAGGGGTCGGATAGACCTAATTTTTTAATTAAAAGCAGGTGACTATAGTTTTAATATGGAAGCTTGGTCGGCCCTTGAACTGTTCACTACAACAGCGGTCGTAGTTCTTAGACATTTCGCCATCACCCATCTTCTATAATGACTAATGACCCATCTTCTATAAAACAATTAATTGAATAAAATTCTTGTTCGAAATTGAAGCCCTTATTTGTTGGCCCAGTTTGCCCTACAAGTTGGTTCGATTACCTAGGAATGACCTTATAAAACCCACCTAAATTTCTGTTGCTTGCGTATGATTTAAAGAAAATAAAGGAGGTGTACATATTAAGTTAAGTGCTTATTCCCTGAGGTAGGCACAATTTAAAAGATTTGTTATCTACGAATTATCGAAGGGCAAACAACATTTAATTACGTCTAAACTTCTCTTCGATTACCTGTCAATTTCCAATAAAAAGGGACACCGAAACTTTTTTTCGGTATAAAACAAATTAATAAAACCAATAACTTATTTCCTGAGGCTGAGAATCGCATGAATCAAAGAATCCTTATTTTTCAACATTAAATACTTTCGTCCAGTATTCATTTAAATGTATCGATGTTACATTTTATTTTTATTTTTTTTATTTTTCAGTGGTACAAAAGAAGTGTAAAGAGCAAGGTTTTTGTGTTTCGAAAGACACACTTTCTAACTACAAATAAAATGGAGTTCCAGGACATAAACCTGCAAACCGTAAGAATGGCGGCGGCAAAACACCATGTCGACAAATCGTCAATTATCAAATTTCAAGAAAATGGCTACTTAAAAGAATTCCTCGACACTTAAAGAGTTCTCAAATTGTTTCAAAACATCGGTAATTATAGAATATACTTACCAGGGACCACGGAAAGTTCAGTACTTAAGTCGCGAAAAGTCGCTATTAGCTATGTTTTTGTTAATTATTTTATATTTTCGAACTACAACGTTTTTTTTTGTTAATCCGAGGAAAAAAATTAATTCAGAATTGTTTAAAATCAATTTTAAAAGATGTAAAACGTGTGTATCCAAACGGTGTCTGCGGTTGTTCTATCAAAAATCTTTACACAAGCGCTCGCTTCTAAGAGAGTCTATTTTAAAACCATCAATCAGCATAAATGATTAATAAAGCGTGAGGCAACATAAATTCCTCTAGAATGATACAAAGAATAGCGGTATTTCATTGTTGATCTAGCGAACTAAATCTTCCAGTAATGCTAAACTAGTTATAAACGACTAATGAAGATTGTAAGACATTTTCATCGTTTAATATTTTATGTGCTTGTTTCTATGGGGATTTCATTATGTGACATCGAAAATTTGCAGTACATAAATCTAAGCCGCCCACATGTGGAAAAATTTAATTTATTCAATTTATCGAGGTGGCCTAAATAAAATTTGAACAAACAAAATAAAATGGACAAATATTACTTACCGGATGGTTCCGATCTAGCCCTGTGATTCATTTCACGGTCAAACATCAGATCATCGATTTCCAATACTTTCTTCCGTCTCAATAAATTTGTTAAAAATAAAAATGGCTTTTTCTTGGTATTACAATTTCCCGAATTACCATTATTATTTGTTTTGTTGTTATTGTTATTTATATTGATATTATTAAATTGTGATGGGGAGCTAGATGCTGGCATAACAAAATGAGTGGGAGTAACTGATTTTTCACTGTTTTAAACTTATGTACAAAAAATATCACTATTTTATTAGTATTATAATAATTATTCCTAAGTTTAATGTGTTTAATTAATATTTTAGATTGAACATTAATTACATAAACATTTAATTTTTTTTTCCAATAAATCAATCATTTTACTTTTGCTATATTCTAACACCCTAAAACAACATTATTTCAAGAAAAACACTTTTTAAATTAAGCTCCCTACTTAGGCTAGAGTATTAGTATTAATTCTTATACGATAATTGTTACAATTAATCTAAAGGTTTAATAAAACTAATTAATTTATATTAAAATTATTTATTTCGTAAAATAGAAAATAAAAACAAACACGAAATTATTTGAGAAAAAATGATGGATAAAATAAAATTGAAAATTGCCTAGTTGACAGGCGCAAAAAATAATAATTGTACATTATTTTTTATACCATTAATTTTTTCAAAAGGTATAATTTATATTTTTGTTTTCGAATGATATTACATAGATGGCACTACCTTCTAATGAAAAGACGAGATATGAAATTCAAAATGATTGATAAAATCGTTAAGTGTTACGATTACAAATAATTAATAATTGTTCTTTTACTGATACTAACAACGAGTTAGTGGAAATATTTGAATACAAATTGAGTTACTACCAGAAAATATTTTCCAACGAAATACCGAGAGGAGTCAAACTCTTTTTATTTGTAGAAGAAGATTTTTTATGTTACAAGCAAATGAGTGGGAAGGATGTGTAAAGAACAAACATGAACGTGAATTAAAAAAATGATTTATCAGTTTATTCAAATATGAAAAACGATGACGTTATTGATGAGGAAAGTCGATCACTGAAATATTTGAAAATGTGTCGAGTTAATCAGCATATGACGCAAATCCGCATTTGAATGTTGACTAAGGCATGTGTTTCTTCGCATTATAAATTTATGTACCATGGTGCACGCAAGACTTTATTTTAAAAGGTTTGAGTTAGTTTTACTTTAGTTTTCTTGGTACAGCGTACAGCTGCTACATGTATACCATACGTCCAAACAGGTTTCAATATCTACAGATATAAGAACAGTTTATTTTTTATTTTTCCTTCCTAAGAGCCAATACATTTTTCTATATTTGATGTTTAACTCTTCTTTTTTATTTTTAAGACGCTCTTTCCACTTGAATTTAGAATCGAGGATCATTCCTGAAAATTTGCCGTGTTAGCATGTGGTTTTGGTTGCGAATTCAGTCGAGCAGGTAACCAATTAACATTTTTGATGGTACGTATAGACTTAGTTTCGTTGAGTTGAAAGCGCCACTTCTTCGTCCAACTACTCAATGAATTAGCGGAGTTTTGTAATTTACTGGTTGACACCTGATGTTACCTCCAATTGCCAAGATTGCAGTATCATCTGCAAATGTAGCAATACTTGTTCCTTTTGTGCTTGGTACGTCTCGAGTATATAGTAAATAGTGTGTTGGCCCCAGACAAGGCTGGGCAGTAACGAATTACATGTATTTAAATTACGTAATTAGAATACAAATTACAATTTGTAATTTGTATTTTAATTACTCATTCTCCAAGTAACAGTATCTTGTATTTTAATTACTTAAATTATAAGTAATTGTAATTTGTATTTTAATTAACTCAGTTTTTTAAATTTCTGATTTAAATTTTTACAAGGCTTATTCAAATGTGGCTGCAGAGCCATTAGTATAAAACCTAATCTTAATAATCGTTGTTCTAATGATAAGTTTTTTGACTAAAAGAATTTTGTCAAATCAAAATTATCAATTTACAAATGTAAAGTAATTGTAATTTGTATTTTAATTACAAAATGCAATTCAAAGCAATTGTAACTTGTATTTTAATTACTCCACTGGAAAGTAATTGTAATTTGTATTTTAATTACTGAGTTTGCTGTAATTCGTAAAATTATTTTAATTACTCAGTGTAATATAATTTGCCCAGCCTTGGCCCCAGAACACTTTTTGTGAAACTCCAGCAGATATTTTCTTTAGTTCGGAGTATTCCTCTTTATGTTTTACACGAAAGTATATCGATCAGCTATATGACTTTAAAATCAGGTAAAACTGCTTCGGCAGATCTCTGTATAGTTTATATTAAAGGCCTCGTTGCCGAGATATTTTTCGCAGATACTTGAACATATTTTTTTGTTTTCAAGAGCATCATCTCTTAAATCTGTGATCTACTAATCTAATTATTGAATTTTCGTAAATAAATATTAGGTCAAGGATACATAAATAAACTATTAAATTGGTAGCCTTAAAAATTTTGAAGCGTGGAAAATAAAAGAAAATAATTTATAAATTACACAGAACTGCCTTGAAAATGATGTGCAACATCGAAATATTGGTAAAATCAATTTTTAAAAAATAAATACGCAGAGAAGAAATTGTTAAGAGTGCAATTCTGTCTCGATCCGTGAGAATTGAATGTTTCAAATAAATATATATTAAATTAATAAAAAGTCTACAATTAAAGATAAAAATTAAAGAAAGGAAACACACTGAAAGGTTAGTGCTCAATAAATAATCCAAAAGTGACTCACCGCTTTCGTTGATATTAGTGCTTCCCCAGATAGTGTGGTGTGCATTAGTATCGTATCGATTCCCGGTACCACAGCCTTGTCAACAGCTTTGTCTTGTTGTTCTTGGGGGAGGCCGACTTCTCCTCTGTCAGCAACTTGGCATGCTGGCTGTTGGCTACTTGTCCTGTTACCGCTGTCTTTTAGACAAGTGTGGTCCCTATCGGAGGTTCAGCAGCCAACAGAGCTCCTTGCCCAAGCCACTGACACTTTTGCTCCTCAGTGTGCTGCCTTTCGAGGTCGTTGCCCACTTCTCCAGAATTCTAAAGGCTGAGCGACGATTCCCACACCACCGTTTCATCGAACGGATATCCCTCATCCCTTGCCCGTTCCCCTGTGTAGCGTTGGTACCTTTGACTCCCAGCTTTTGCGTTTTAGAGTCATTCTCCTTCACTACAACAGAGGGAGACCCACCCGTCTGGTTCGAGGTACTTCCCATGAATTGGTACAGCTTTCGAAAAGTGCCAGTCCTCTTCTTTTGTTTTTTGGTCTCATCCATATTTTATTCCCCCGAGTATCGGAGGAAGAAGGCCCACCTGCGCAGATACCCGTATACGCAGGTAAGACAAATTGAAACTGGAGGTCGTCTGGTATCCCGAGGGACATTCACGACTGGGGTATGGGCTTGTTAGATGACCCCCTAACCTGATACATTATCATAACGGGTCGCCTTACACCTTAATCCGGCCCATTTGCAAACCGAGTTTTAAACAACGAACTTGTTTTTAATAATTTTTAAATTAAAATGCGACAATTTTGTTAAAAATTTGATTTAACGGTTTGAAATGCCGGTTTACCGTTTATGCATTGCGAGCAATGCCTTTATAATAAAAATAAAAATTTGATTGAAGTAAGATTAGTATATAGGCTTTAAATGCCATATGTGAGGCATAATTAAATGAACGATCGGAAGAAGACGCCATTTTCGTATTTCTTGATTTTTTGTGAAGTGCAGATGCGTAGAATATGTTAAGGAGCAATATTCGCCAAAAGAGCGAGCAGAAATGCTTAAATTGTTTTATGAAAATAAATTGTCGGTTCTTTGCACTGAAAGTACTGCATGACTTGTTGGCAAGAAGTGGACAAGTTTGGTGTGGAAGGTCTTTATTTTTATTATTATTATTATTATTGGAGGGCCATGTGGGCGATAAGCCACCTCGCATTGCGACCTAAAAGGTCTATTGTGCTGGACCCTGCTTAATTATCCGTCCAGTCAATATTCAGGTTCTTAATGAACTTGATAATACTGCCAGCCGGTCGTGATACATACTATCTGGGCTTATTTGTGGAAGGTCTTTACTTTCAACAGGATGGTGGACATAGTGTTGGTTTTGTCTTGTCACATGACAAGTAAAACAAATTTGCGAACTCTTATGTATGGAATGGTTTATAAAAAAATATTCGTAATGGTACACCTTTTACGTAACATTTATTAACTCACATGGGCGTTTCTTTTATGAGTCTCCCAAAATGAACATTACATACGGTTTGAGTATTATTCCCTAATTAATTCTGAGTAAATTATTAATGAAAACAACGTATTTTGTTTTATTTTTAGCAAATATATGATTTTATTTATTTGATGTTATATCAATTAATTATTAATTATACCTATATTAAATTTTATCACATTTATTTTTACTTACACTCATAAGTGACAAGATTAGTGCTTCTTAATAAAACATTACATATATCACATTCGAATTCTGTTTCAAGTTCAGCTAATTCATTAAAATATTAAAATAAAATAACATAATATGTAAATAAAAATAGCTAATAATATATTGTATATATTGTAAATGTCGCTATCACTATCATTCACTAAATTGTATTTATAAACAACAAAAATTAATAACAAATTATTTTACTTTATGAAAAATCACATTCTGGTTAGAAATGAAATGAAGAAAACTAGGTATACGGTTAAAAAATAATAAATTCGTATATGAAATCTGAAATTGTTTCCCCCGGGAGGGAATTCATGTCTAGTTCACAGGCTTAAGTGGTGACCAGCGAAAAATTATAAATTTAAAAATTAAGAATTAAAAAAACCTAAGAATGCGGTAGATAGGATTTCTGTATTCTCGCCTAGCAAAAAATTAACGTCACTTAAGAAATTTAACGAAGCTTTGTTAAATTAGGTCTGTCAATTAAGAAAAATTAAGAATGCGCGATTTTGCCTCCAAACTTAAGAAATAAATGGCTAGCATTGGTTTTAGCTGTCTCAGTCAAAGTGGCGCCATTTATTTCTTGGTGTGGAAATATTAATAACTAAAAATCGCTGTTTATTTAACTAAAAAAACATTAAATCTTCCTTTTCCAAAATTTGCAAACATAATACACAATTGAATAAACATTAGTAAATTCCTATTTTAATTTAAAAACAAATTAAATCTTCCTTTTCCAAAATTTGCTATCGTCGCCTGTCAAGTGAGACAGCTAAAACCAATCCGTGCCAAATAAATGTTAAATCCAAATAAGTTTTTGATGCGGTAGAAACAAAGATTTGTATTTCATGCGATTTTTTTTATATTTATAAAATTAAATTTTATTTTTATAGGTTTTACGGTGGTATTAATTTATTTGCTAATTTGGCAACATTTTGGTTGCCATTTTGATAACAATTTGTAATTCAATATTTTTTTTTATTTTGTGACAATAAAACAGTTTAAAATATTCAAGTTTATTTCATTAGAAGGAAAAAAGTTTGGTGGAAATCAAATGCAATCGTTCCACTAAACTTCTTAAGTTTAAAATTTTTCGCTGATTGGAATGTCAAAAAAAATTAAGAAAAATTAATGTCGTTAAAATTTTTAAGTTTATAATTGTTGGCTGGTTGAGCCTTTAATTATAATTTATTTGATCGAAATTTTATAATTTGATCGAAAGTGATGTTACAACACCCCACCCCTGTATTTGAAATAAAAATAACTGCCAGTGCAAAAACCAAATTTTATGGTTAATTATAGCCCTCTATTGAGGATACCACAAACTATTAACAAACGTCATTGTCATTCGTATGTGCATGTAATGTCAAATATTTTCTTGTCAAAAATAAATAACCCACAAATTATAAATTTTTGTTAAAATTCTCCTAATCTGAAACAAATATAAAGTATAAAAATGGTACTAAGAAAACGTAATACAACCCAGGCACTTGATAAACTCCATAAAGGTGTAGTGATAACATGTATCGGACTAACCTCATATGGATTATATTTACTGGGATGGCGGGTCCACCGCTATTTTACTGTAATTCGTCCGGCAAAGCTCGAAGCCGAATTAAAAATGATCCAGGCACAAGATGATGATATTGCACCAACATTAAGAACATAAATCTATTGAATTGGAATGTATTAAAATATTGTAGTTTTATAAATAAATAAATTATAAAAAGTATAAACAAACCATATTTTTATTTTTATCCTTTATTTATAAATTAAAATATTTATTATGTATATAAAAAATGTTAATAATTACATTGTTTTTATTTATTTTAATTTTTTATTATTCATAATGCTCTTAAGAAATGCCGTAAATATTTTATATTTAATTAAATAATTTTATTAATTGCTGTAATAATTGTGTGATGGTAATCATAAAAATTGTTTGTTAAAGAAGTTCTTTCAGTTCATCCTTTTTATTATCATTTAGCATCTGAATAAAAAGTGTTACGTTTATTTTGTTTATAACTTAGAATTTACAAAAAAAAAAAAATAAATCGTTTTATCGGCAAAGCTAATAAAAAATTAATTTAACAAAATTTTTATTATTTTAAAGTCTTAATCCTTTTCAAAATTATGTTACTAATCCTTTAAGTTTTCTCGTCTTGCGCTGTTATTTGAGAAAAATTATTTTATTAATGAAAAAAAAAACATACATTTCCAAAAAATAATAAATTTGTTAATTTATAAATGCTAAAAACATAAAATTATATAAATAAATGTTTCATTATTATATTTAATTTTAACATAATATTTTATCTCTTTTTTTGTAATCAAAAAATACTTTCTTTTTAATATATCAAACCTTTTTTTAAATCCTATACATACTTCTAAATATTATAATTTTTCTTGCTTATAATAAATATACAATAATCATTTTTCTTTTTATATAATTTTTCTCCTTTTCAATTTAAAGTGTGATTATTAATTATATTATATAAACTTTAATATTAACAGTACAATTTACAGGAAACGAATTTCCTTTTACTTTTTTAAGTTTAAGCGTGAAAAACTAAAAAATGGTTCACACAACAATAAAAACGATCTTAAAAAAATATTTTTACGATTTTAAATTTAGAACACATTTTAAAACGAAAATTTTTAAAACCAAACTATTTTATGTAGTATTGCACTGTTAATCAAAAATTGTATATAAATTTTTTTTATGTAAGATTTTTGGAATATTTTCATTCTTGTGTAATATTTTATCTTGCTTCTTAAAAGATTTTACATCTTTTCTTTCTTGGTTCTAGTGGAGGTTCTAATGCGGCTAAAATCGCTTCGTCAAATACATTCTTTAATCCTTTCTAAAATATTGTAAAAAAATTTATGGTGGAAGTAAATAATTAAGAAGTTAATATAAATTAGTATACCTGTGTCAAAGCTGAACATTCGACATATTTTACGGCCTTTAATTCCTTAGCTAATTTTTCGCCTTGCTCATTTGTAATTGGTTTTTGTTTATTTTTAGCCAATTTTTCTAATGTACTATTATCATCCCGTAAATCAATTTGTGTTCCAACTAGTAAAAATGGTGTTTTTAAGCAATGATGTGTAATTTCTGGTACCCACTTCTCCTTTACATTTTCAAATGAACTGGGGCTTACAACCGAAAAGCATACAAGAAATACATCAGTTTGTGGATATGATAATGGTCTCAAACGATCATAATCTTCCTGTCCTAAAAACAAAAACAAAAAATTCACGTACATATTAATACAAATTGTTTGTGTACTGAAAACTATCTGCCATCTTAAAAAACAATTCGTTATTAATTTATTGACGATAATTATTCACCCCAAGTTGTTGAAGTCACTTCAACTTAGAGATTAGATATTATATAGTCATAATAGAGGTGACTGTAACTGCTGAAAATGTCTAATTATCCATTAAATGTCGTGTGGGTACTTCATTTTCCTTATTGCAATCTCATTGCTTGCTATTTATTTATCTATCATTGAGTGCCTCCGGTACCCTGAGGCCTCACTAAAAAAAACTAAACCTCACACGCTGCTATATGAAAAATATTCGAAAAAAGTAGTCTCACAGTGAGGGGCCAAAACTTGTTCACGTGGCTGTACAGTGTACAAGATTCTGTGCTCAGTGGCCGTACTGTAGTGTAACGTGAATCGTATTACACTCCTCCCCAGACCTTTAAAGTGTGTTTGATATTCCAGTACAGTAGTTTTTCGGTGCATGTTATGATTTTTGAAGTTCACTACACTACGCTCCACGTGAACAAGATGAGTTTTTTTTGGTTTCAGTTTTGCAATTCGTTTTGAATATATAATTGTTTATGGTATTGGAATTTGGTATGAATTTACTTTAACACTTTGACGGCCGAACCTTTCACAAAAAGCATTGCACTTGTTGCCGACGTATATTGATGAAAACTACTGGCTGCCGCCGGGACTTTTTACAAACTCTTTACTCTCACAAACATAATTATTATTTAAAAAGTTCAAATCCGTACTTATTTTAATTATAACGTTTTTATTATTCAAGGTTTTATAAAAATTAATATTGAAGAATTGAAGTTATATAAATGTGAATCCGGCCGACAACCGCCAGCAAATCGAAGTCACATAAATGTGATTCCGGTCGTCAAAGCGTTAATTTATGAAAGAAACGTTATGGAGGACAAGACACAAAATCCAAATAAAATATAGGTTCTATATCCAGCACATGTAGGGTTTACAAGTAATGCTATTCTATTCTATACTTTAGAATATCTCAAAAGCAGGCTGGATGCAACGGAATCGTAGCATAATTCATCACTCACTGGTCTTATTTAAACAACGGTTTTGATTTATGCTGTAATAGCTTGTAAAATGACGCATATTTATGGATAAAGGCTTAGGGAAATTTTCTGGAAAATGGTCCCATATTGTGGAAAAGTAGGAAATTCTTTAATATTTTGGAAAAGGACGAATTTAATAATATCTTAAATTAAATAGAGCGATTAACTGAAAAACTAGCTTTTAGTGGTCTACAAAATTCTGAACTAATGGAACCAGATAAATAATGGTTTAAAATTTAAATTATGCTTAGTGTTGCTGCTAAAATACTAACTTCCTTGTTTTGACTAAAATCTGCAAAACGAAATTGCCAATTGTAAATCAGATAAAATTTATTGCATGTGTCAGAATCTGTTACCTATAATAAAATTATTTATCTTGACAATTAACTTAAATTAGTCATATTGATTAAAATTATTATTCGATTGATTCGTTGCTTGTGATTTTTTCTACATACATGTAGTGTATATATATCCAACTATCTAATGGAAATAAGATTAGGACCAAGAAAAACAAATTTACTGGATCGCCATTCCCAACAAGCGGTTTCATTTTAATTATTATAGAAATACCCAATATAACACTTTACTTACCAGCAGTATCAAATAATCCTAGAGTATACGGTTCTCCACCAATCATAACTGTTACCGCATAATTATCGAACACCGTTGGAACATATTCTGATGGAAATTTATTTGTGGTGTAGGAAATTAAAAGGCATGTTTTACCAACAGCACCATCGCCAACAACAACACATTTTATAGTCTGCATTTTTGCCTTGTTGTTTTTTTAAACAACTCCCAATTTATTCTACAACAAAATTATATATAGATTAAACTAAATTTGCACTCAAATCAAAGTACTGCAAATAATAATAATAAAAATATATTTTTTTTATCTTTTTTGAACTCAAAGTTTACTTAAATCAGCCATTTTGAAGTACATTTTTTTTTTTATGTGATAACTTCAAAGCCAACCAAATTTTAAACATCGCAATTTTTGTTTTGTCTTTATATAATATACATTTTAATTAATTTACTTACATTAATTAAAATGAAAACCACTAATTTATTATTTTGTTTATTTTTATTTGTTGTTTTTTTTTGTAAAAATTAAACTTAAAATAAAAATAAAATAAAACAAAAAATTTTGGGTTGGGCAGGAAAGATATCACTTTTATGACACAACTTAAAAAAGTACTACCATAACCATACCACTATATTTATCTTCAATTTTACAAATACATATAAATGTAAATCGTCTAGATATTTGTATACCGACGTGAAAAGTATAAATCTGAAGCAAAGTTGAATGTGCGTTTGAATTAATTTAAACCCTATGGACAATTGCAGCATCTCGGATTCCACGTAGCGTAATATTTTTGAAGTTTTAAAACTGTGTTGTGTGTTGTTTGACCGTTCATTCGGTATTAGTTAGAGAGCGCTATTTCATTACCGAAAAGAGATTTACAGATATATCGGCGGACCCCAAGCATAGGCACGTCTACCCGCTATGAAAATCTACCGATATATCGATGCATAATTACAAATTTTCTCAATCAGGGGTGAGATGTTGTAACCATCACGTTTTTCGCTTCGATGCATTTTCGATAGAATAACGGTATTTTAGAACTAAATTGTTTTAAAATTTTATATTTTTAACAAAGCAGTACAGTTATTCTATCGAAAATGCATCGAAGCGAAAAACGTGATGGTTACAACATCTCACCCCAGGATTCCTGTGGTATGGTATGACCGCATAATCCTGGGATTTCCCAGTCGTACCATACCAATATTAAGAAAACCTAATGTACATCTTTTACGCCCGGAAGTTTTCTAATTTGTAGTTAGAAACTTTTTTACAAATTTTTTTTGTTCCACAAAAAAAAAAATTTTTGTCGAGATATTTTTGAATATTGTACATACTTAAAAATGTGGCAGCCAAAAAAGAATCATTAAAATACATATATGTGTGACGATATTTTTTGCAACAATTTTTGCACAATTTCTTTCAAATATCAAAACGTAAATGATTTCTAACCGTCAAATTTATTGTGTTTTCCTCACCCGTCGCCATTTTTTATATTTTTGTTACCAGACATATGGGACCCTATTCTCGAATTCCACATCCATTTTCCACAAGCGGACATCTGTCAAAATTCAACAAAATGTTCGGAAATTGTAATACCCCAAAAACATTGACGGAGCGAACAGCGGCGCTAAATTAGAATACATGTATTTCCATAAGAGCGAACATATAGGCTGAAAACACACCGAATTAGACAAAACGTTTTTGCTTCGAGTAGGCAAGACGATTTCTCTAAACATAGTGCACATTCAATCAGACAAATTGTTTTTAGTCAAATTGTCTTGTGTTGCTTTATAGGTATTGGTGTGAATTGATTTCATAGAATACAAAATGTCGTCGGAGTCAGAGGATTGATTTTGTATTATATGGTTATTATTTTATATATAAATATGATAAACTAACCCTAAAGATTCGGCAGTATGTATAATGTAGGTATATATATATTGTAAGTAGGTATATTGTATTTTAATACAAGTTTTTTTGAACCACAAAAATCCTTATTAATTTGATTTTTAAAACAGCAATCATGAAACGACTTCAAACACTTTCTTTTTTTGATTCGTTCAGTTTTGTGTTGTGTTGCTTTGATTTGTGTCAGTGTGAATTAACACATTGATTTATGGAGTATGAACACCTTCAATCATGTTTCATTAGTCAAATTTGACTTAACACAATTTTGCTTTATTATGTGTGAATGGACTCATAAAGCACAGTACAGTGTTTGCCGTTCTATGTTTTATGAAACAAAATGTTTGACGTAAAATTGTTTCGCCTGATTCAGTGTGCATAGCGCTATACAATCGTATGCATTTTGGCCGCAAGTCGCTTTAAGACAAGAAAAAAACGTTTTGTCTAATTCGGTGTGTTTCCAGCCATAGAGCGGCGTCAAACTAGCAAAGTAGTTTGTATTTTTTGAGGCGATGAATGACATTTATTTTTTTGTTTTTAAAGTAAATGCTTGGAAACCTCTAATTTTAGCTGAATTTTACATCCAAATGGGCATATGAGAAAGACAATTGTAAAAAAATGTAAATTTGAACTTAAATTTGTTCGTAATAAGTCATTAAACAAATAGTTTTTTATGAAAATATTTTTGTTGTTTAACTAATTAATGTTAAAAAATATTCGTTTTAATTTTTTCAATTAAATTTATTATTTTATTTTAATTATCTTATTTATTAAGATTTTAATTAATTAATTTTAATAATAAATTTTTGTTTTGGTATTTATTTTTTTATTTTCTCGAAAAAATAACTCCAACATTTCGGTGGTCTATCCCGTAATTTTCATGGAGTTTGATTGAAAATTACAATTTTTTAGACATAATATCGCTGGAAAAAAGACAATAACATATATGGCGATCAACAAAAAGAATAATCAATCTTATGATCATCTGAAATGATATTTTGTTCCATTTTTTTTAACTTGGTTTCAATCCTATTTGAACTCTGCATATGTTTAACTCTGCAGTATATACACCTAGAGTTGGTTAGAAAATAACTCGACTCCGTATATAGTTACTACGTTTCCATGATGGAGTTAACCGGCATTAAGGGATTATCTCATCATGGAAATATGTCGAGTTTAGGATCTTGGTTAAGTTTCTTAATCCAACTTAACTCAACGAAAGTAGTAGGGTTTGAAGGGATTCTATCTGTCAAAAGCGAAAAAAACAATTATACCAATTCAAAATGGCATTGCTAGTATTCTTTTCTCTCCGTAATACTTTATAAATCATAAAAATCACAATAAATGTTAAATTTCAAAATTTCCACCATACAAATAAAATTTCTAAAAATGACTTTAAATTGTTGTGAAATGTCAATTTACACTAGAATTTATATTTGCATGGAAACTATATGGATTAGCGAGGCCATATTATTAACTCAACGAAACTCTTAAATCGGGTTAACTCTGTCATGGAAACGTGGTAAGTGAGAGTTAAACTAGGATTAAGCTCGACTCGACTCGCAGCATATACAATAATAGGGCTCGTCACGAGCATTTCGTATTTGCGTATTTCGTAAATTTGACGTCTCTTCTGTTTGTTTGTTTGTTTGTTTGTCTTTTAAATTTGCTCAGGTCAGATCTTTCAATCCATAAGACCAGTGAGTTGAGAACAGCCCAAAATTTCCAGAGACCACTCAGGGGAGGTTCTGGAGGGTTGAATGAAGTGTACATAAATTAATTAGATTTATAAATTAAATAAGATAAAACATAATTATATAAAACAAAGTTTAATGATTAAATTAGATTAAATTAAAGTTATTAAATAAAAATATTAGAGAGAAAATAAAGGATACATAAAAATAAAAGAATTGAAATTAAAAATAAGTTTATAATTCATAATTTTTTTTTTTTTTTAATTTTTAATTTAATTTTTTTTTTTTTTTTTTTTTTTTGATTTTGATTTTAATTTTTTTTTTTTTTTTTTTATAAAAAAAGTGTTTATATTAAATTAAACAAAGTTCATAAATCTTAATATTATAATAAAATGAAATAAAATGAAATGATTCTAAAAGAAAGATCATTGTGTGAAAAAAGTCAATAAAAAAGTGTAGTCTTAATTCATAGTTTATAATTTATTCCATCCACAAAATCACACAATATTTTATACTCTTCCATTCTTTGATCCTTTAAGATGTCTAATAAGGATTTTCTGTATAAAAGAGGGTAGTTATTTCTTATATTGTTATATATAACACAATCGTTAATAATATGTTCGTTATCTTCTACGGTGTTGCAAATCTCACAATTAGATGTAGATTCAAGTCCCAAAAGGAATTTAAATTTCTTGTTAACTATATGACCAGAGATTAATCTGTAAATTAACCTGGTTTGACAAGATGTAAAGTTGGAGTCTTTGAATAGGAAATATGATCTTGGAGAAGGACAAATTTGTTTATAAAAGTGGCCGGATGAATTACACATTAATGTGTAGTTTTCCTTCCACTTATTATTTATGGACCTGGAGATATCGTTAAATAGGTCTGTGAGGGTAGGTTCATTATTAAGAAAGTGAGTAGGTGAAAAAACTGCTTTTTTTGCTAAACTATCTGCTATAGTATTTCCTTTTAAGCCACAGTGACCCGGGAACCAATGAATGACAAAATTTTTAATTTGGTTATGGCCGATAGTATCAATAATTTGGTTTTCATAGTGTCTATTTGTATAGTGTAATAGAGCTGTTTTTAATGAGATACAAGAACTTTGAGAGTCAGTAATAATGATGATATTTTTGTTTTTGATGATTAGAGATATGGTAATTCCAATTTTAATAGCAATGGTTTCGATATTTTTAATATAAGTAGGGTTATTTAGTTGGATAGCAAAATTCCAATTTTTGTCCTCAACAAAAATTCCAATTCCTGGTTTATTGTTAATTATGGAGCCATCTGTGTAAATTTTTGCGAAATTATAATATTTGTTAATTTCAGCCATGGATAAGGCATATTGTTCCGAATGGTTTATGAAATTTTTATTTGTAATTCCATCAATATTTGTTATAATGCTAAAATTAGAAGGAGAAGTTTTTTTAATATGAAAAGGTTTAATTTTGGAAAGAAAAGAATAGTTAGAATATAAGTCATTAAGTTTAGGAAGAGAACTATTGTTTTTAATGTCGTTACCGATTTTGGAATTATTATACAGATTTTTTGTAATGTAAATTAGTGATTTTTTAGTAAAATCTAGATCTGAGGTTGTTTCTAGGGATTCGGATAAAATAGCCGGATTCGGAGTGGTTCTTAAGAAGCCTAAACAAGCTCTCAGACAAGCATTTTTAATAGATTGACAGATATTAATATCTTTTTTATATTTAGTGTCTGTGAAAACATAAGTGTATTCAAGTTTTGATTTAACTATTGCTTTAAAAATATTGATCATTGTTTCGGGATTTACACCTCCATTAAAATGGGTGAGGGTTTTAAGTAAATTAATGGAATTGGAAATATTTGCTTTTAAGTTTGTGTAATGATTTGATAATGAAAGTCTATTTGTTAAAGTTGTACCCAGTATCTTAGTAGTTAATCTTTCTTCTATATTGATATTATTAATTTTTAAATTTAGAGATTTTGAATTATTTTTGTTAGTGAATAGTCTTAAAAAATGAGATTTATCAGTGTTAATTTGTAGTTTTAAAGATTGTAATTTATCAGTTAATGAGAGTAAAGTAGAATTTGCTATTAATTGTAAATTATCATGGTTATCAGCAGAAATTACTATGCAAATATCATCGGCATATTGAAAAATTTGTGAATAGGGGTTATTGATGTCGTGTAAAGAAGTGGTATATATATTAAAAAGGGTAGGACTCAAACAGCTACCCTGAGGAATGCCTTTATTAGTGTAATGAATGGAAGCTTGATTGATATTTTGAATAGAAATAATTCTATTTGTGAGAAATTGAGAAATCCAATGAGTAATGTTATTAGGGAAATTGAAGTTTTTAAAAGTATTTAATAAAATATTTTTATCTACATTATCAAAAGCTTTGGAAATATCAATGTTAATTAAAACAATTTTTTTTTGTTTTTGTTTAAGGGAGTTGATGAAATTAAACATTTCTACAAAATAATCAGTGATACTTTTATTTTTCCTAAAACCAAAATTAAAATAGTTGAGAGTGTTATGGGAGATTAAATGGTCATTAATTCGTTTTAAAATGAGTTTATTGAAGATTTTTGAGAAAATTGGTAACAGGCAAAAGGACGGTAATTAATAATGTTTCGATCATCTTTCCCCTTTTTTAAAATGGCAATAATATAAGAAGTTTTCCATTTAGCTGGGTAAATTTGATTATGCCAGATGTTATTAAAATGGTTTGTAATAATGTTGATTAAGTCAGGATTAGTGGAAATTAACTGTTTAATGATTTTATATGAGATTTTATCATATCCTGGAGCAGTATTATTGGAGTTTTTAATAATGTCAAGAATTTCAGAGTTATTAAATTCCGCAGGATTAATAGGATTGAAATTATTAGAGAGATTAAAATGAGATTCAAAGGAGACAGGAAAATTATAATTTAAAAATTTATTTGCTAGTATAGGGTCTTCTAGAATTCTATAATTGGATTGTTTTTTATTTTTAATTTTATTGATATTGTTCCAGAGATCGGAATTGTTAGTTTTATGATTTATACTCATCAAAAAAATGTTCCAAGATTTTTTCTTTTCTCTTCTGATTGTTAATTTAAGTTTTTGTACCGATTTTTTTAGTTCAATAGCGGTAAAAATATTTTTGTTTTGATTGTAAATTATTTGTTTGTGTTTTTTGATGGTCCATAGTCTCTGGATAAGGTCGTTCCACCAGGGTTTAGGTTTAAATGTATTTTTACTTGTGATGATAGAAGTGTTTTCAGAAATTAAATTTTCTAGATATTCTTCAACATTGCATTTATCATCAATATTATTTAGATCAAAATCTCTCAATACTTTTGACCAGTTTGTGATTTGTTTTTTTTGATAATAGTTTAGTTTATAGTCAATAAGTATTGGGAGATGATCACTTCCTAAATTGATGGGATCAATTTTCCATGAGAGTTTTCTGATTAAACTGGTTGAGCACAAAGTGATGTCTAATGCTGAAGAATTATTTCTGTAAAGATCTTGTCTAGTGTGAGATCCATCATTCAATAAAAAGACGTTATTAGCAGTGATTATATCTGCAATTTTATCGCCGACTCTGTCGTGAGTAGGGGGTAATGAACCATCCCAAAGACTATTATGAATATTTATGTCTCGCGCTATTAAACAGTTATCTAGATTTTGAGTGATGAGGTGTTCAAATTCATTAATGATTTCCTGCGGCCTAATAACCGAGTTATTATAAAAAGATAAGATATTAAAATCAATATTTTTAAATTTGATGTTAATTTTGAAAGCTTGAAAACGGGTGTAATGAAAATTTAAATTAATAGACTTCCAAGAAAGTTTTTTATGTATTAAAAAACCTACTCCGCCAAAACCATCTGGTCTGTCATCAGTAATGAGATTGTAATTATTAAAAATTAAATTACTATTTGGACTTGTCCATGTTTCGGATAAAATAACGATATCAATGTGATTGGATTGAATATAATGGTATAGTAAATCTTTGTTACTATTTAAACTACGAATATTAATTTGTAAAATTTTTAAAGACTGCATAATGAATGGATAAATGAAAAGAAAACGAAAATGGCAAGAAAAATTTATTTTTTAATAAGTGTATTTAGTTTAATTTTTAGAGAGTCTATGTTAGCCGGATTTTTCTTAAAGTCATCGGAATTATCTAAGAGTAATTTAACGTCATTAAAGATTGAATCTCTTTCACTTAGTTGACTTCTTAACTCTTTTACTAATTCATTTAAGATATTAATTTTCCTAGCTTCAAAATTCATTAAATTATTATTGGGCCAAGTTTGATTATTATTACTTATGTCGTTTTTGAAATCTATCGGTTTTGGAATATTTTGTTGACTACCATAAAGGTGGCTTTTAGATTCTCTATAACTTGACTTGTTAATTATCATGTGCTCTCTAATTTGTTTCTGTCTGAATCTTTCGTTACATTGGAAAAAATTAGTAGCATGGCCCGTTCCACAATATTTACAAGACACTATCTTGTCACAATCATGGTCGGCCTCTATAGTTTTAGCACATGTAATACATCTATTAATTTTTGATCTGCATCTAGTGGCTGTGTGACCGTAATTCAAGCATTTTTTGCAGAATAACGGGGTAGGAATAAAATAATCAACTTTTAATAAGATGTTGTCGTAAAGGGAGACATTGTGTGGAATAATTCCTGAATCGAAAGTGATTTTAACTGATTCGATATCTTCGGCTGTTTTGGTGGTATTATTCCATCTAGTCATCCTTTCTATTTTTGAGATATTATATTTTGATTTAATATTTTCTTTAATTTCATCAATTGAGAGTATAATAGGAATATTCCTAACAATACCGATTGAAGAAGTGAAATTTTTTGGTATGTATGTTGTATAATTATCAAATTTATGGAAAGCTTCGGATTTGACACAGTTATTTGCGTCTTCAAATTTGTTGAAAATAACTTTGGCCACATTTTTACTAACCATTGAGATATTTTTGACGTCATTGAACTTGTTAAATTTGATTGCTTTACCTAATAAAACTAAATTTAAATTCTCTTTACTCACGAAAACGGCAAATGGGCCGAGGTCTAATTTGTTATATAAATTGATTTTGGTTTCGGTGTTAAGCGTCATGTTTGAAATATTAGATTGATCCATAGATATATCTGAAGTAGGCAAAGTGGGAGTTATTTCATTATATGACGCATTTGCGACTTGCTTATTAATTTGTTTTCTTTTCAAGTCCTTATTACGCATATTATTATATTCACTGTTTTCTATTATGTTATTATTAATGACGATTTTGGATTTTTTATTTTTATTTATTACATTTTCAGAATCAGAGTCGAAGAAATCACCGGAAATTGGCAGAGGTGCAAAGTACTGCGTACTTTGCCCCTCCTTGCTTGTATTGGATGGATTTACTATTTTGTGGATGGAAAAACAACTATGAAAAGACTTACCCGAAAATAAACAAACAAAACAGAATAAAATTATTAAGATATTATTTAAATTCAAAAACAATTAATTAAATTAAATGAAAATTTTAATTTATAAACACTTCACTAAAAAAGGACGCTCACACAATAAAGTTTCGAGAAAGAATGACGTCTCTTCTGATTGGTTCAAATTATTTCTCCTAAATAAGCAAGAAACGTCAAAAATAAACATGCTCCCATGCTACTTATTTGCGTAAATATTTTCGTAAGAATGTTTTTCAGCATGAGTTAAAATTTAAAAATTATAGATTGAAACTACTTTGACAAATTCTCTACGCTTTGTTGAAAAACAAACTATATTTTGTATCAATAGATACAATTTTTTCTTGTGATTATTACAAATATTTATTAAATGATTTCTATTAAAAATTTAATTTAAATGTCTTCCTGCTAAGTTAAGCCGGTAAATTGTTTTTGTGAAAATTAAATACAAAAATAAAATCGCAAATATGTAAATAGAAAATTTGTAATCTTTGGGTTGGGTATTTCGTCGTTTGAGTTTTTTTTAAAGATTTAAGCCGGTATTCCATTATGAAAAATTTACTGACTGCTGGAAAAAATGAAAGAAGACAAAAAAAAATGTTACATTAGAGTGACAAAGAAAAAACAATTTTTTTATTTTTTATTTTATAGCAAAGTTGTATGGATAAATTTTGACAGCAAACAAAAACATAACCAACAAATATGAACACAATTATGCGTTATTCTTAATTCGTATATTTTCACCTCTCAAAATTATCTAAAAAATTAAATATTATTTTCACACATATCAGAATTATTTTTTTTTCATTTATTTTCCGTCACAGAATAAAAAATAAAAAATATCTTTACCATAAAAATGACGTACTATGAAAATTAATATTGTGTGCGAGAAATATGTTATCATCCGTACACAAAATTTATGTGGATGTGTTAGAGGGTTGCAATAAAAAGTACTCCATTTGATACTTTTTGTCAATAATTATGGCATCACACTAACACAGCCACAACTTTTTTGTAATAAAAATGTTTACTGACGAAGTCGGGTGTCTCATTCACACAACCACCGATTTTATATTTTTATCTCAATATATTTTTGCTGATAAACATTTTTTCACAATGGAATACCGGCTTTATTTATTGAAATTAAATTATTTTCATAGGTTTTAAGATAGTTTCATGTAAACTAGGTAGTGTTTTTCTTTAACACTCAGTTAAATCTAACATATTTTAGCTGTTAAACAATGGATCTTTTGTGATTACTTGTGATTTTTAATAAATAGAAATAAATAAGAATGCAAATTTTGGGAAACGGGCAAGATTGTCTACAGCTCTTTATCATATAATTTATAATTCATACCAAAAAAACAATACTGAACGCAATCAACGGTAAAGTTAAGTGCAAATAAACAATAAATTAATTTAATTTACTCTCAAAAATCATCAATCACAGAAAAAATTTTAAATACAGCAATAACCATATACGCTGAAGAAATTACGAAAATAAGTAGCCTGTGAGCATGTATATTTTTGACGTTTCTTGCTTATTTAGGGGAAATAATTTAAAGCAATCAGGATAGGAACCAAGCGCAAATTTTAGCGAAAAAAAACCTCGATATAAATTTATTGTAGTTGACTAGAAAAACGTACGTTCAATTTTGATTTTTTTTTTTACAGCAGACGGCTGTGCATTTTTATTCATTTTGCTATGTTTACAAAATACTTTGACGTTTTAAAAAATTGTTGTGGCAATGTGGCATAAAGATCAGACGCAGATATTTTCAGTTTGCGCGATTTTAATTTTTTCCAATTAAAAATATATTCATTAAATTTTAGGTATCTAATATGAGAGTTTAAAAAATCTTTTGGCCAATGTGCAGCAAATATTGTTAACACTTCTGTGGATATACTGGCATATGCCATCAAACAAAAATGCTGCTACATATCATTTAAATAAAATTATTCTATAAAATGGAACTTTTAAGTCCTAGTCCCAGCAAAACATCGTTTGACTTTAATTTTGACTCATTTAAAGTTTCATACTGTTTTAAATTCTTGAATTTTATTTGAAAAATTACCGTTTGTCTCAGCAGATCCACCAACATTTTTGTTTATCCGCGAAAGCTTAAGGGTAAAACGGAATTCAAATTTTCTACAATAAGGTTCTGTCTTTTTGTCGGATGTCTATTTCCCTATAAGGAAAACTTATTACATATTATGAAATTACAAAAAAAAAGTGAGGCATTTTTTACCTTGAATAAACAGAAAATGCTCCTCAAGCAATTGACTAAATTAATGTAGAAAACTCTAGCATAGGTAGCATTTTAAAAAATCAAATAATCCAGTGGTATTCTTAAATTATGTACTTATATGTATCGTCATAGTAGCAGGATTAGAAATATGAATGGAAATTTTGCTCGCATAACTTACATAATTTGTTAAAAAGTATAACGAATAATTTATTTTGATTTAAAAATATTTAAACGACATTTTAAAATTTTAGAAGTACCCTCAATACGTACTACTAAGATTTTCTCTAATATCGAGTTTTTTAATTTGGTTTCATGCACGAAATTATTTTGCAGCAGTTTTGGTTGCATTCAATTTTTTGTTTTTTAAATAAATTTCTATATCGAGGTTTTTTTTCGCTAAAATTTGCGCTTGGTTCCTATCCAGAAGAGACGTCAAATTTACGAAATACGAAATACGCAAATACGAAATGCTCGTGACGAGCCCTAATATAATTATAATTCGTATATAAAACACATGGGGCCTGGACATTTTCCTGTATGGGGAATTTATTCCACCTGCTTATACCCATTCGGAAATATTCCCTTAGTACCGAAAAAATTCAATTTTTATGAATTTTGACAGATGTCCACATGTGGAAAATGGATGTGTAATTCGAGAATAGGGCCCCTGGGGGGCCTATTCTCGAATTCCACATCCATTTTCCACATGCGGACATCTGTCAAAACTCATAAAAATTGAATTTTTTCGGTACTAAGCAGGGTTTCGAACCGAACCCGAACCCGAACCTCGAACCCGCTCCGGTTCAAAGATTTTTAGTAATTTTTTCGAACCTGAACCTGAACCCGAACTCAACATTTCGCGGGTTCGATTCAACCGGGTTCCGGGTTGACAAAAAAAAAATCTCATATTATATACAGTGGAAGTCGGATAACACAAAATCGAGGGGAACAACAAAATATTTCGTGTTTTCAGAACTTCGTGTTAAGTGAAAATAATATGAAGAAATAGTGGAACTGGGATCAAAAGAATGTTCTTGTTATCCGATATTTCGTGTTATCCGTTTTCATGTTGACTGAATTCCACTGTATAATATTTATCATAATCCAACAATTTAGATAGCTGGACTAACTTTGAACTAAACGTACAGCAGGAGTTTACTGTTTATGAATCATTTTCACGGATCCCCAAGGAGAAAATACTATGGAATAGTGAGAAAACCATAAAATTGAAATTCCACTTTTATACGAAGCTGAAAAAGTTTTGTCAGCGATTCCTGCATCGAAAGTCAGTGTGGAATGGGCATTTTCGGCTTTAAAGTTTATTTTAGCATCACAAAGGGGACACCTTCAAGAAGAGTCATTAAAATATATCCTATTCGTCAAACTAAACGAAATGTTTTCAATGAAATAAATAATAATCGTCATCTCAGTGTATTTAAGTGATATAAACGCATTTTTGTAATTTTGGAGTGAGAACTGCCATTTTACGTAAAAATGTAGACTGTATCGTCAAATCAGTTTTCAACGTAGGTAGTTATTATACCACTTCGTCAGTCCAGTGTTTGAGTGACACAGATGAATTTTAGTCAATTTGCAGTTAGGACCGTCACATTAGATAATGGCAAACCTAACTTCAAAATGATCAGAATGCGTTTGTGGCGCTTGAATACTGAGGTGACGATATATAGATTTTTTTAGGCTAGCATTGGTTTTAGCTGTCTCAGTCAAAGTGGCGCCATTTTTTTCTTGGTGTGGAAATATTAATAACTAAAAATCGCTGTTTATTTAATTAAAAAAACATTAAATCTTCCTTTTCCAAAATTTGCCACCGTCGCCTCAAGTGAGACAGCTAAAACCAATCCGTGCCTTTTTTAAATATCTGTGGTTTTTTTTTTTTTATTAACCCGAACCCGAACCTGAACCCGAACCCGAACCCAATTATTTTCTTGCTTTGAACCCGAACCCGAACCCGAACCCAAAATTTTGCGGGTTCGAAACCCTGGTACTAAGGGAATATTTTCGAATGGGTATAAGCATGTGGAAAAATTCCCCATATAGGAAAATGTCAATGCCGCATGTGTTTTATATACGAATTACAATTTTCGAACCATTTTTTGACAACTTTGACAGATGTCCACATGTGGAAAATGGATGTGAAATTCGAGAATAGGCCCCCTGGGGCTCAATTCTCGAATTCCACATCCATTTTCCACATGTGAACATCTTTCAAAATTCATAAAAATGGAATTTTTTCGGTACTAAAGGCTTTGCCAAGGCTATTTTCGCGCGATGCGGTTCGCGTCAAATTTCGCAATGGATGCCACACTTAACAGCGAAGCGATATTTTTCGTAACAAACTGTTATATTCATTGGTTGAAATTATTATTTAATAATTGTGAGTTGAAATTATTATTTAATAATTGTGTATTGCACACACATCAAAATATTTAATTATTGCAAATTTTTCGATAGTTTTGTATTGTACAGTTCCATGTCTTTTCTTAAATGTCAAAAAAGTGAGGTTAAAAAACATGCGTTAAAAAAACTCGTATGTCTGTGGAAAGTTTCCAAACGCGAAAAAAGTTTTGCACGATAAAATATAAAATGAATTATATATGAATAAAAATTATTATATTTCAAAAGACAAATGTATAGGATTTAACGATTATAATGGTATTTGATAGTTTTTTCATATATTTAGTATCAAATCTATTCTAATTGCAGTAGAATTTGAAAAGAAAAAACAAATCGCATCGCACGAAAAATAACTGTGGCAAAGCCTTAAGGGAATATTTCCGAATGGGTATAAGCACAGAAGAAAGATTAACCAGGGGTGAGATGTTGTAACCATCATGTTTTTCGCTTCGATGCATTTTCGATAGAATAACGGTATTTTAGAACTAAATTGTTTTAAAATTTTATATTTTTAACAAAGCAGTACCGTTATTCTATCGAAAATGCATCGAAGCGAAAAACGTGATGGTTACAACATCTCACCCCAGAATAGACATTGCGTGAACCAAATTTTTTTTTCATCTTACCTTCTTTTTTGGAAATTGAAGTATAATTATTTTTGAATATTATAGTAGTTAATACAAATTATGCTGTCAATTTCACTAACTATACTGTTAAGTTTATTATTTCAAATCAAAACCAGTAAACCAAAGAATACATAACCCAACTTTCTCTTACCTTCGGCAAATCAAGGTTAAAAAAAATGAGTCCAAATTTTTCCATACAAAAACAGCGTTATGTCTCTTCTGGTTGTATTCTGTGGCCAAACCAAGGTCAAAAATATGAGTCGACGTTTTTCCATATAAAAATCGCGTTATATGTCGCTTCTGTGTATTACTTTTTACTAGATTTTGTGAACGTCTCCCTTTGGAGCTTATTGGGTTATTTTGTTGTGGTTTGATTTGTGGTTGGTGGAGTTGATAACAATTTATTGAATTCTTTTATTCATTGATAATAGTCAAGTGTGTAGTAAATTACAATGGCAAAAAAAGTTTCTTTAAAAGGATATGATGAATTTCTAAAATATTTAGATGATTTACCAAAGCAAAATGATATAAATATTTTGTTCAGCTCCGATTGGTGCCCCGATTGTATTGTTGCTCAACCTATTATTGACAAGTACTTAGGAAAATTACCAGCTGATACGATGTTGCTGTATGTCAATGTTGGTGATCGGCCCACGTAAGTAGCTTTGAAGTTGTTCTGAAAATATGTAAATCAAACCTAACTCATTCAATTTCAGTTGGAAAGACATGAAAAATCCATTTAGAACAGACAAGCGAACCCATTTGACTGTGATTCCAACTTTATTGAAATGGAAGCAAGCAAAAAGACTGGAAATGGAGCAATGCTCGGATTCTAATTTATTGGATTTATTTTTCCAAGATGATGAATGAAGATCCGATAATATTTCAACATTCAATAAAATAAAGTATGTTTTTATATAACTATCGCTAAATAATGTTTTATAGTTTCCACCCACCAAAGTTTTAATAACAATTAAATGGATTCACATCCGAATTGTTTTATTTAATTCTATAAATATCGATTATTTTTAAAACTTAATTTAAAATAAGTAAAATTTGATCGTTAACGATATTTCCAAATTCAATGTATACCGCGTGAGGCAATTAATTAATCTTGGAAAATTATTTCATTGCAAAACAAACTAGAAATCGCTAAATATTAGACCACAATGCCTGGGATGTTTCCTTCTGTTTAAAACACTTTCGACATAAGAGTGGAATTTTGCGTTTAACTAACATTTGCATATAAGGGGCTTTAGGGAATTTGGTAATCTCTAATGTTCTGTGGTGATTGGAATTCCAGATTGGGCAAAGCAACTATAAAAACAAACAAATTTTTGTGTTAAATTTCTGTTCCGATTCAAAAAATACAGAAACATTTTAACCATTAATTTGACGAAGCCGACCTTTATTCAGTCATTAGGGTAATTAGCCAAAATTTTTAAATAAATAATAATCTCAAATCACATATAAAATTCATAAAAAAAAATAAGTTCAGTTTTCATTTCTTTATCTCAAATCCTTGATACTTCCTTGGTTTGTTTGTTTCGATATTAGAGAACTGGGCATTATCAATAGCACTGCTTGGACTACCGGTTTTCTCAAGCCATTCTTTCATCATGGCCATTTTATCAATATCCCCTTCAATTTCACCTCTGACCGAACCAATTTCAGTATTCCTACACCAACCCGTAATTCCAAGTGCATTTGCTTTATCTTTCGTATATTTTCTAAAAAAAACGCCTGAAATTTTTTGTCTTGAATTTTTTTTTTTTTTTCAATATTCATTAATGAAACTAATTACCTTGAACCTGCCCAAATACCTCAAATGTACAAGACATGGTTTTGGCACTAGCCGCTGCTGTTGCCATTTCGGTTGTGTAATTTAATAATATTTTAAATTAATTTATAATTCGAACAGCCGCAACCCATACCTTTTTTTTTATTTTTTGACAGATCAAATAAAATTGGTGGGCAAGCAGGCGAAATCGAAATCATGTTTACATGAATATTTTTATTTTTTATGAACATCAATATTTATTGTCAATATATCACAATCGTGTATGCTCAGCCGAACTAAAAGATTACGTGTTGGGCGAACGGCGGTTTATTTACATTTGATTTTCATGTTACCAACACAAACAAACACTTGTTATTAGCGAACGTGCGCTTATCACTTTTTTGACGTAAATAGATTAAATAGTTTGGAACTTGCCATTCCGCATAATTAAAAGTTATTTTTACTAGTGAAAATATATGTAATACAATATGTCTTTAATTAGAAATCAATTGATTCGCAATATATTTAAATCACATTTACGGGTGAGTTTATTTTTAGATTTTACGAGGCTGCAAGGCAATTTTTCTTTTATCAATTACCTACATTCTGCTACAATTACTTAATTCTTTTTCAAGGTTTTTTCTACTGTTACAAGTGCTCACCAAAGTGGTGCAGAAGGTAGTAGTAATGACACATTTTTTCCTGGTGCCCGCGCGCCATGGAGTTACAAAGTAGACCTAAAGCTACCGACTGTCGAAGATATATCTAATGTAATTCCTATTTATCGAGTTATCGACGACAATGGGGTGGTTCTACATCCGGAAGAAGATCCAAATTTGGGTCGAGATGTTATTACAAAAATGTTCCGTGATATGGTGCTGTTAAATACCATGGATAAAATATTGTATGAATCTCAACGGCAGGGACGAATTTCATTTTATATGACAAACTTTGGTGAAGAAGCTAGCCATATAGGTAGTGCAGCAGGGTTATTACCAGAAGATTTGGTATATGCTCAGTATCGTGAGGCTGGCGTTCTTGTATGGAGAGGATTTACTATATCTGAATTTGTAAATCAATGTTTTGGAAATGTAGAGGATTTGGGTAAAGGTCGCCAAATGCCTATTCACTACGGAAGTAAAAAACATAATTTTTTTACTATTTCAAGCCCACTGGGTAATAGGAATTTTTATTACATTTTATGATTTACATTTTTTGATTATATATACAAATTTATCGTCTAGGTACTCAAATATCGCAAGCAGTGGGAGCCGCATACGCCCAAAAGCGCAAACCAAACAATACGGCTTGTACTATTGTGTACTTTGGTGAAGGTGCAGCTTCAGAAGGCGACGCGCATGCTGCATTTAATTTTGCTGCTACTCTAAGATGTCCTGTAATATTTTTCTGTCGTAATAACGGTTTTGCTATATCAACCCCATCTTCGGAACAGTATAAGGGCGATGGAATTGCAGGCAGGGCGTCTGGTTATGGTATGGTAGCCTTACGAGTTGATGGTACGGACGCACTCGCCGTGTACAATGGAATAAAGGCAGCTCGTGAATATGTCCTTAAAAACAATAAGCCAATTATCTTTGAGGCCATGTCGTACCGGGTTGGCCATCATTCGACATCTGACGATAGTACGGCATATCGGTCCGCTGAAGATATTGAAATTTGGAATACCCAAAGACATCCTATAACAAAACTAAAGAATTACATGATAAATAAGAATTGGTTTATTGAAGACGAGGAAAATGCTTATGTTAAATCAGTGCGAAAGCAATTATTGTCTCAGATAAGCCTATCTGAAAAAATTCTGAAACACGATTGGCGTGAAATGTTCCATGATGTTTATCATGACATACCAGAGCATTTACAGGAGCAAATGAGTGAGATGGAAGAGCATCTAAGCAAATATAAGGAACATTATTCACTAAAAGATTATCATTCTTAAAAATGAGGATTTTAAGAATTTAAAACACTTTGTGGTTTCGGAATGTGCATTTATTAATTTTAAGATTTTTTCTTTTATTAAAAAACAAAGTTTTTACAGATTTTATTTTTGTGTAGAATTTATAAAACATATATCGTTAAACTTTAAATAAATTTATTCATTACTACTTACTAAAACAAAACAGAATTTTTCAAAGGAGTGATAGTCGAACATATCATTATAAAAGCGCCACAATATTTGCTTCACGCGATGAAAACCACTTGGCGAAGCATCCATACCCAGTAAGACTAAGAAGTAATTTTCAAAGAAACCTTTTCGTCAGCGGATTCATAAGGACAAGTAATATCTCTTTTACTTGCTTAACAATCTTTTGTAAAAATTTTTGATTCATCTTCTCCGTTGTTCCGTGTAACCTACCTTTTTTCGGGGATGATAAGAAAATATTTGCTGATCTCCAGTTTATCTGATTGCTCGAGGTTTCAGGATGTTTTAGATAGATTTTGTAGTTGGTCGCTCATCACGAAATATCTCCCCAGTACTACAGTAATATCTACTGTATAATAATAGTGCAGTAGACAGGGGGTGCTGCCACCATATCAGACCCCTATAATTTATTAGAACAACAATGATTTGATAATCGGCTTGATTATGCCTGCATTATATTCGTTGGCGGTTCCTAGCTTCTCACACGCATTAAATATTATGCTCCTGGCTCCGCATTTTTGAAATTCATCCGAAAAAGTCACTTTATAAGATGACCTTCTAGTAAAATACGTTATTTCAGTCGAAATTTAAATTTCTTTATACTAAAGTCCCGGGACGGTTTTGTAATCTTCGAATCAAATAAAGGTAGATTAATCACGGTCTTTCGGAACATATCCTGAATATGATATAAGATTTTGATTTTCACATGTCAAGAGATTCATTTAGAAAGGCATTGTACAAATACATATTGCCAATAAATAAATGACTCCTTTTGATAATCAACTATGTCTCAATCGCACATATTTTCTGAAATGTCGTAATAAGGTCAATCACTGCTCATTGTCCACTTCTAATTTCCCTAAATAACAGCGTGCCTATTTTGTACAATTTTAATAAAAGGCGGAAGGCGAGCTTACGTCTTCCCCCCCCCCCCCCCCCCCCCAAGAATACATTTTTATTCTGGTTTAAGTGCTTTACCCACTGAAAAGTAAAAAGAAAAATCGGATTTAATTTTTTCGATATTATTGCTTTGTTGAAAATTATTGCTTTGTTTTCGTTCAAATCTGCTGGTTCTTGACCAAAATCAAATACCCAAAATGTACCAAACAATACTATCTTTAATTAAAAAAATTCAAAAACATAATTGGTTGAGAAAATGAAAATTTAATTTTTTTTGTCCAAAAAAAATTATTTGGAACCGAAAAAATTTAATTTTCATTTTCTCAGCCAATTAAATATGTTTTTTAATTTTTTTTAATTAAAAATAGTATTGTTTGGTACATTTTGGTCAAGAAACAGAAGATTTCAAGATTTTCATTTTTTAGTGGGTGAAACGCGGTAATGACAGGGGTTCTTCTACGGACATTAGTTCTTCTACGGAGAGTAAATGGCATGGTGGAAAAAACCATTAAAAAGTTCCAATGTACGTTGGAACCATTTTATTAAATCTTGTTAAGTTTTATTAAGCAAAAAGTACCTAAAACTAATTTTAGAAGGCGGATTTGCGCAAAGGGTGGGATAAATAAGTTTTTCTAAATGAATTATTATTCTGTAAAGGATCGTTTATAGTAATACAGATCTCCGAAGACGATTGCCCCGTTCTTGGTGATTATATTTATTAAGCAGTGAATAGCAGACAATAATTAAATTCAGATTTCGGTAGATGTATTGTTACTTCAAAGTTAAAATAATTTAATCAGAGTTATAAGAGTTAAACTCGAGTCTACAAAAATAATCTCGTTTTACTTTTAGGGAAGTAAGGATTTCTAGATGAGGAAGCTTTTGAAAATAAGAATAGTTTTATTATTTTATTTTGTATTGCCGACTTATTAATTTATATTTAGCTTTCGGTACACCATAGTTTGAGCAGGAGCTCATGCATAATAGAGCGTACCAAAATAGGTGGATAACTATGAAAAGAGCACATTTCTTACCAGAATCATCGCCATTTTCACAACCTCGCCTAGATTTACGCTAAAAAACACACGGTTACAGCTTTAATATCTCGATCTTTGACCATTAACTTGTGTCAGCCGAATCATCTAAATTAAATTTTCTATCTTTCAAATTCAACATCCAAATAAATTGTGGCCCTCTCGGGGATCTATGTATTTTCTGGAAAATGCCAGGGCTTTTTATTTTATTTTTTTATTTTACAAGAGGAAAGTCTACATATTTGACATGAGTTCTGAAATACTTATGTTGGAGCATAAATAAATTCCTATTCGATGCCTTTATTTTGAAGATGCCTTTAATTTGATACCTTTATTTAAAGCTGGGTGTGATCAGAGCAATTTTCACAATTTGCTCTTGAATAGCAATTTAGAAAATAATTATTTAGAGAAATTAGTTTTAGAGCTTGAGAAAAGTGCCAGGTACAACATTCTTTAGGGTACACATTAAAATGATTCATTTAATAAAACATTTGAACATTTGGCTTTTTTTTAAATTCTGTGAAAGTTTTCTTATCGAAATAACGAAATAAAATAATACTTTGCCTGCCTCAAAATTAAAGCGTCACATTGAATATATAAAATATTAAAATTATAGAGTATTTATGTCGATCATGGTTATTTTAGGATCTCAGATCAAGTGTTCCTGCTCAAGCAAAGACGTGGAAGTGTACAATAGATGAATCTTATAATTGTAAGTGAATTCATGGTATATCATCTGATACATCGAGAAATGTATTTATTTTTATTCATTTCCAATTCACTCCATTTTGGTTCTTTTGTTTTCTGTCAGTTCATATTTAGAAGGCATTTAGCCAAGACATAGCAAATTTAATATGGATCCATCTAGGATTTAGGTTGTGTAATCGTGTATTGTCCTGGCGAATATCTTCCCCTTCAAGTATCTCCGTAGCAATAAGTCGGGTACAACATCACCGCATCTGGACATTATTTGATAAGTAAACAACTGCTCCAGAATGTCTGTCGAAGCGCGTGCAGTATGGAATATAGCGCCAGCAGACTATTAACGTGCTAAATATGAACTGACAGAAAACAATAGAAACAAAATGGGTTCGTCTCAAATCAGTTTATTTCGTTTTGAGACACTCTGTGCGTGTATAACGAAACATCTTATTATGATTATCATTTCAAAACGAACTATACGACACTATCCAAATATATATTATTTTAAAATGCTCAATTTACACGTTAAATTTGTTTGTTACCTACCTACTGCTATAGGAGTACCGCGGCATGTATAAAAATAAATGCGTTTTGTGTTCATTTTAAATTCTCGACATTTGTTCTTGACACTTCTTACAGATCACAATTTTCTCTCTTTATTCAGTAAATTGCGTGGCGGTCGTTCGACTTTTACCTCAAACTCCGTATTGGTTCAAAAGTCAAGAAGCAATATGCAATTAAAATGGCTGCCGAAATATAGTTTTCGAGGTATTACCCGACTCGCGTCAGTGCCCTTGTAGTTCTCGCCGGTTTCGCTTTGGTATCTAAAGTAATTGAATTCATTGTTTACACGGTGGTATACGTTTCGCTTGGTCTTTTAATTGTTCTAAAGTTACACGTGATTCTAATGGAACATTTTTTGTGCTCTCTTGAGCTCTTGATCTTATTTGTTTCATCTTGGGATGTCTCTTGATCCGTTGTGCTTGTCTCCACTCTTGACTTCTCTAAATATTAGAATTTCAAAACAACAAAAAGTCAAATCAAAGAAATGTTGTTTACTTTTTAGAGTTAAGGCACAGAAAAGAATGAACAGATACGGAAGTTCCCTGTCAAATATTTACATTTGAATATTCAATTTAAGAAATTTATTTCTGCTCTAATCTAGCCAGTTAAGACAGAGACAATAAATACAATATTATATATTTCGCTTCTCTTGTTTTTTGTCTTTGCGAGTTCAATAAAAAAAGATCAAAACCAATTGTACATTATACATATGTTTTATCACACAACACTATTAAAGTAAAACCGGTTTTAGGAATTAATAAAAACAAAAATTCAAATTATGAATGAAACGAAATTAAGAAGTACACCTGTTTTTCCATGGTCCCTTTCAAAAAATTTTGTTAAATTTTTATTGAAAGGATAAAAACAAAAAAGAAGAGAAGCGAAATATATAAATATGTATTATATTGTCCCTTTCTTAACTGGCTAGATTAGAACAGGCATAAATTTCTTAGATTGATTCTTACTGAAGTCGTGTTGATGATGATCACGGTGAGGTACAAGAGAGAGAGCACTCACTTACACAAGCTATATAACTAAATACAGCAAAATTGTCGTCCCTCCCCAAGTTGGCATATGTTCTAATATTTAGGTGAGAGGAAATATGCCTAAAACTTATAATATTAAAAAACTCGAAAATCGTGCTTATGACCACAACTGTAAATCGGAAACGCGTATAATTTTAACAGTAAATTATCACGTTTTATGTATCTATATAGGTGAATTATACATACAAATGAATAGTGAAATTGGATTAATGTACAAATTATTTTTTTTAGAGTGATGCGATAAAACTTTTTATAGTTTAATCATTTAGTTTGTTTTTAAATTACGATCGATTGGGTGAGCGGATTTACTGTTATAATTGAACTGTGATTAATAAGAACAATTTTAAATTGTAAAATTTAATTATCGAATCGTTTACTTACTGTGCAATTTCGGGATCTACAACTAGTGGTAATTTATGGAATCATTAGCTTTCAAATACATTTTTTATTCAGGCTTCAGCAAGGCGCTTTTATACCAAGTAATTGTAATCAGCACTTTGAACTCACACTGATCGGTGTGACACAAATACATATTTTTGAATAATGAATCATTATTAGTTATTAGTTTATTACTAAGCACGGATGATAAACAAATTGGATTGCAGCGAGTTGAACTTTTAAAATGTTTTCTGAATATTTACACAATGGCAAAATTCCAATTTCCTGCCAAATTTTTATTAAAAGTGCAATCCTAGCAATTGCAAAATTATAAAGTGCAGTGTTAAAAAAAAGTGATTAAACGTTGTAAGGTGTTATTGACCTATATTGTAGTGCCAATACACGGACTCCACCAGGTAGTTCGCTTCAAGTGAGTCAAAATTCATCAGAAAACATGTCATGTCAACAACTAAATTATTCTCCGATGTCGCCCAAACATATAATTCCCTTAACTCTGCAACTACTTCCACAATCGGGACAACCTAAAGAGTCGAGCAATCCAACCATATCTACATCTAAAGATAACGAAGGATGGATCGGGTCGAACAAAAGAGGTAGAGGCACGAGTCCAATAATATGTTCTCGGTTTTAACCTCAGTTTTTATTTATTTTTATTTTAAAATGAAAATCCCCATTTTCCAGAATTTATAGAAACCGAGATTTCGTAGCCAACGTGGATCATATAAAGAAATACGTTCCATAAGTAGACGGATGCATTCAGTTGAAAAGGCACATGTCAAGGGTGAAAGTGGTACAATGCAATACTTGTCAAAGATACGGACATACTAAATCTTATTGGAAATCTTATTGCAACGGTTTAAAATTATGATAGAAAAATGAATGATCAAAATGAATACTTTCCTTAATATTCTAATGAACATTGTCTCCAAACCATTCAATGTCCATAACCCTTCAATTAGCAATCTGGAATGCCAACGGCTTGTCACAACACGGACAAGAAGTTAAAAGTTTTTTTGATGTCATATTAATATCCGAACCACATAATGTCCGAACCACGCAAAATGTTCCTAAAAACACCCAGATGACACAAATCATTCTGGTGGAACAGCTCATGGAGGTACTGCAGTTATAATCAAAACCATAATTAAATACTATGAAATTGAAAAATTTAAGAAGGATCATCTACAATCGGTAGTAATAGAAGATTGGCTAGGTCCTATAACCATTTCGGCCATATACTGCCCTCCAAAATATGCAATAAAAATGGAGCAATTTGATCATTTTTATATAGTTCTTTGTATCATCGCTTTATAGCAGGGGTGATTATAACGCAAAACACCAACAGTGGGGATCAATATTGGTGACAACGACAGGCCGAGAATTATTAAAATCAATTGAACAATATAATCTTCATCATGTACCAAACAGTAGAACCTACCTATTGCCCAAGTGTTAGAAGAAAGATCCCAAACGTCATAGATTTCTGCGTCACAGAAACATCCAATGCTAAGCAACAATAAAACTGACGGGGAATACTTCAGATATAAGGTAACAGAGAATCTGAACACAAACAACAAGTTAAAGGCGGAGAGTGATTTAGATCAGCCAGTGGAACATCTCAATGAATGTATTCAGTCGGCAGCTTGGAAGTCCACACCACTGCAAAATGAGAAAGAAGAGAATGGTTAATATTCGAATGTTGTTAAGAAAATGATTAAGGAGAAAAGAAAGATAAGACAGCAAGTGCAATGAAATCGATTAGCGCGAGATAAACATAAACTAAACTGCCTCTCAATGAAAAAACCAATCAATTCAAGAATATTTATCACGACTCTCGTCAACAGAAAACACAGATTATTCACTGTGGAAGGCGACTAAGAAGCTGAAACAACCACAACAACATATTCCGCCAATACGTAAAAGTAACGGTCACTGGGCGATAAATAACGAAGGAGGCTGAAGTATTTGCTGACCATTTTGAAATTATATTTCAACCATATCCGTCAGAAAGTACGGATGAAAAGAATAACAACTTTCAAAACTACTTGGGGCGTCCGCCCCATTGTAAATGAATCACATTATCACGAAGTATTCCATGTTAGAGGTAAGAACTGTGATACAGAGAGAGTTAAATCCTAAAAAGACGACAAGATATGATCTTATCACAGGAAAAATTTTGCAAGAGTTTCCAGATAAGGGTATTTGATTTATCAACTATATAAATTGGGACCTACTTATTCAACGCTATACTTAGAACAAGATATTTCTCAATACAATGGAAGGTTTCACAAGTAATATTAATACCAAAACCAGGCAAGCCTTCAGAAGAAGTTACGTCCTACAGACCTTATTAGCTTGCTACCAATAATGTTTAAATTATTTGAAAAATTACTACTTAAGCGTCTAAAGCTTATATTGTTGGAGAAGAAGCTGATTCCGGATCAGCATACTGGACAGATATTTTATGGTAAAACATCAAGATGCATATATAAATGTCCGCCCAATTAAATCTGGTGTACCAAAGGACAGCTTGCTAGGGCCGATATTATATCTGCTATATACCACATATCACCACAAGCAATCAAGTAATTGTCGCAATATTTATTTACAGACGTCACGGCATTACTTCCGTCACATGAAGACCCCAATAAAGCTACAGAAAAAAGGGCGAATTAAAATTAATGGTGAAATGATGCTGAAATCTAGTCATATAACCTTTACAGTGCGAAGAAGTACATGTCCACTAATACAAATGAATAACCAGGATAAACCTCAAACTGATGAAGTAAAATATTTAGGTATTCAACTCGACAAACGACTAACATGGCGTAAACATATAAGGACAAAAAAAAAGCAATTGGAAATGAAATTGATTAACCATTTATTAAATAATTTTGCTGATGTACCCATTACTAGTCGACAAGCATCATATGCGTAAATAACTAAACCAATTGAAACCGAATTAAATTCCAATCATTTTTATTTGTCTTTTGCGTTCCATAAGTATATTCCTTGCGACTCTAGAAACCCTCGCGATTCCATGCGAATTCGGAATTAGTTCCAATTCACTGCCGCAAGATCGTCTAGGGGTTGTATTTATAGTAATTTGACACCCACTAGTATCAGTATGAATGCTGACCCTGAAAATCTTATATCCGACATGTTTTTTCTGGGTTTGAAACAATGTTAACAAATTAAAAACATTTGCAGACACGTTTTGGATTTGGCCTTTTTCCGCTCGATGAAGAGGTTAGTTATGTCGAATTCGTTTCGTTTTTTCAAACTAATGTAAATTTTGTAGTGTGAAAAGTACAGGGTACGCCATCTTTTATGGGGATATGTAAACATTGAATAACTTTGACATTTGTCAACCGATTGACCTTGATTAAACATGTTTTGAAACATCAATTCAGTACAATTTTAAACATGAATCGCTTCAGACCGAAACAACGCCCCGAAATAGTGATGCAGTACATTGAAAATAGTCGCTCAGTTGCGTTAACTCAACGTGCATATCGCCGAAAATATCGTGGCCAACAGGCACCGTCTGACAATACTATTCGTCGTTTGGTGTCGAATTTTGTTGAGCACGGGACAGTGAGAGATCGTCAACATGCCGTTCTTGCTATTGTTGGTTATTTTCAAAATGGGTATCGTTTGTTTAGGTTTTGTTTCCGGTGTGGTTGATTTAGAATTAACCCTACAACTCATGGCTCAAGCTACCGAGCAATATGATTGAGTCTTGATCTAAACCATATTTCAATTCGAAGGTCTATGAGTGGTATCAGGTCGGTTGTAGCTTGAGTTGATCGCAGGCTGTCACGCATTGTGTTACGAAATCGTGTCTGGGCTGTGAACGAATCCCAGTCATGAGTTAACGTTTAACTTTTGTGGTGGTAAGTTAATTTTATATTGAAATCAACAGTCAAATACAGTGAACTCCCGGTATAACAAACCACCAACGGACCGTCGCAATAGTTTGCTATAAGCATGTGCACGACACTATATTCTGTTAAGTCAGTTTAACTTTTTGTACCAATTTAAAATAAAAGAAACCTTTCACAAATTTTGGTTAGGACTGTAATTTTTTTTCTCAATATTCTGATGTCTCCCCTTCAAAATACCGCCTGAGATTTTAAGATAGGTTGAGCGGTTGAAAAGTTAGAAGAAAAGTTATAAACAAATGAGCTTTTTGCTGATTTTTTCCAGTTTTCAGTCTTTGAATGGGGTTTTCATTAACTAACTGTAAATAAAATCAGATTTCTCTTACACTATTCTCTTCCTTAAGAAAAAACGAAGAAAACCATGAATAATAAAGTCTGTTTATCAGCATAGGACCGATTTTATGATAAAGAAAAGCGTGGGGTGCGTTCGATGATGGATTTCATGATCGAGACGGTTTGTAAGGAATTGAAGTGTTTGATGGCCCACTGGTTATCGTTGCTTGTGCTGTTACTGTTCCCAAATACTGTTTTGCTGAATTTTGAAATAAGAGAAATCGAGGTCTAACATTTCGAAATGTTTAGTCGGAATACATCGGTGGAGTTGATGATCAAAATGTTGATATTTTGTTAGAAAATTATAAGTTATTTAACTGGCCTAATAACAATGTTTCATCGATTAGCTTTTTAGCAAATATTTGCTGTTCAACATTTAATTTCCGAAATGTGAATGTCCAGCCTTCAGCATACATATATCGTTGCTTCATCTATTTCAACACTTTCAGTACTTTTAGTATATTCCAAATAATCTACTGCTATACGTAAAAAAGTCTTTATTTATTTGTTTATTTCCGTGTGAAACTCTTGTAGTCGTAAGTGTTCCTTCTGTTGGTTCCACCTTGTTGGTTTTAATACATCCACTATTATATCTCTCGTTTTTTTTATTCTTCTAATAATTCGTTCCACGCTCTCACCTGAAGGAACCTATTTTTGCAATGATCATTTGTAAGTTGGCGTTATCATTTTGTTAAGTTTCAAAATTCTGTAGAAGAGTATGAGTACACAATTCGCTCCAATACATTCGTCGATACCATACTAACCCAACGAATTAAGCCAACCACAAAAAACTTGAAACATTTGTGGTAGAACTATCAGTAGAAGCGATATGAGCGTTACAATTCCTTTGATCTGTGTCTGAAAAACTCAAATTTTATACAAATTTTATAAATTTTAATTTAATTTGGAACTCACTTTGATAATTGTGTTTCTGGATTTTAGTTTTTCAGTTTTCGGGATTTTCAGTTTCTGTATTATTTTTTTCTATAAAAGGCAGCCAACCCATTTTATTTTATTTGTTGAAAAGATGTTAAAATTATCAGACGAAAAATTTCAATATAAAATCCAGAAACATAAGAAAGCCAAATCGATAAAAAGAACATTACTTTAGAATCCGATTCCAATCAAATTAAGCGTATAAATTAAAATGCTCTTCTGGGATGAAATATAACGGGTGGTCCATCTATAGCGTTTGCAATTTCAACTACCGGTTATTTCGGGTATAGGAACACTTACGTCACCGAGCAAACGGCGCAGTAGTTAAAGCTGCGGCGGTTGGATCCGGAGGTACCGGGTTCGAATCTCTATAGGGGCGGGATGCAAAAGGGATTTTTCATCATCTGATTACGATCGGTGATGAAAATGAACACATCTATGACCCTCTGTTGAGAGTGCAGAATCCATGGGCCGACCCACCTTTCATGTCAGCACTACAGGTTGGCATGAAGCAATGCAATGTGCAGGTGGTTTTCAAAAAGACGGATCTGTAGCCGCCCGTCCTCGATTTGGCTACTCCAGGCGTAAAGTAGGATGGTAAAAAATGAATCAAGAAATCAAACAAACAAACAAACAAACAAAACACTTACGTCATTCGTGTTATGATAGAAAATTAGTTTAATGTTTGACGAAAGTTTCAATGTGGTGAGTCTTCTGCCTAAACTGTAAGAAATTTACGTGGAAAATTCAGTAGAAATGAAATGCCTACAAGGCAATTTGTGGATCAATTTATGAAGCGAGTTCGTGAAACTGGATTATTATTGGTTAAGTGTTACGCTAACCATCCAGAATCTATCCAAGACTGAAAGATCAAAAACCTAAGTTGCCATTGATGAGATAAGAGCCCATACAATCGAAAATGTTCTAAAAAAATTGGGTTGACAGAATGGGGTACCGTAAAGCCAGCCGTGGAAGTCTTTCTAATAAAACAAACCGGTTAACCAATAGGTTAGGCGAAACAATTTTTCAAAAAACGAGTGTACCAACATGTAAATGATCCTATTTTTGATGCCATTACAAATCATTTACGAGACAGTATGGTAACCCATTATCTTTAGAGGATGCTACAATTTTAGAGAAAGAATAAAATCTTGATTAACGGCTGTTTTTGGAGAATATTTATTAAATGTCCAAGAAGATCTCAATTTTTATTAAATTACTACGATAATATTCTTCTAAATTGATTTTTCAATCAATTTCAATAGTTGAAGTATAAAATATTTTAGTTTCAAAACTATCGAACATTTGTAAGGTCTTTGTTTCTATTTAAAATCGTTTAATGTACCAACCACAATGATAAAATATAATTACGGTTACCGAAAAACCAATACCAGTTCTATTAAGCAAGGGCTGCATTCGAAATGCAGAAATTATCTGATTACGTGTATAATAACGAGAATTGGATTTGATTTGCAAAAAATTGATATTTGAATTTATTCTACATTTAATTGAAGTTAGGTACTTTGAAAAAAAAAAACACAAATATAGAGAACTACATGTAGTGAACTACAAAAAATTAAATATCATTTGCAAAAGAGTAAATTTGACCTGCAAAACCTATATATGACTAAAATTGTTAATGAATGTAGATGACAGATGTCAATATGAAACCATTATGTGTTGATACTCCACTACGGACGCATTTAAAAAGAGAAGTCTTAAACCACATGCAAATCATGTAATTGACAACGGAAACGCTTTGTTTGACCTATGTATAAGGAAATTTAAAAAAATTATTGCATAATGGTTAAAACATGTACGGCTAGAAAATCAAATTATCCCTAATTAGGGTTACTTCTAAAAGGGAAATAATTCAGTGTTACAGAATGATACAATTTATAAAACTAACGATTAAAGCTTGTGTCTTAATATTTTATTAATAACACCATTGGACAAATTTGTACAAATAACACAGTTTTAAAACGGTATGAATTAAAAAGGTGAATATTAATTGTTCAAACATGTTTTCAGAATTAAAATGTTGGAATTCCTTAATATGGATGGCGGATCAATAGATTTCATAAAAGGGCTCGGAGTAGCTATAAAGAACACGGCGGACAATTGGGACGTAGTACTATTTCTAATAGTTTCAACATTACTTGTATTTATACTGATAATAGCAGTACTATACTTCATACCGAAACTATTCAAATTCCAAGCGGTCATGCAACAAAAGGTGATTGTTATATATAGATAGTCTAACTTATTTTCATACAATGAATTAGCATTCAATTATTATTTTTTATTTAATAGGCTCGCGATGAAATTCGTCTTAAAAAGCGGATAAAACATCTTGAGTTAATACAAAGACAACAGTCAATCGACCTCGAACACCATCAAATGGATACACAAATGAAGAATCAAGGTACATGCGAAGAAATGTATGATGTTGTACTAAGCGTAGAGCAATCACCGTTACCACCACCTCCGGAGGATAATGATGACTTTGGTGACCAAATGGAAGATGTTGAGATTGATTTTTCTGCGATCGATAATGTTCCAGATACGTTTGATATGTGGGACGAACCTCCAACACCAATTATCCCATCAGATCCTGAAACGAATGGATAATCTGATTTTTAGTTGTAACGAAAATATTTATTTCAATTCTAGTGTTATACTGTCGATATTTAAAGTGTGTAAACACTGAGGAAAATAATTATAAATGCTTTAAAAACTACTTTATTGATTATTACACTTAATTTTATTTACACGGTTTTAAAGCAAGGGGGAAACTAAAGGATATTGTGCATTAAAAATAATCCCATAAAGTTCATTATTTACAAAGAAGATTGAAGAGAAAGTATTAATTATTATTATTATTGGGGGGGGGGGCCATGCGGGCAATCAGCCACTTCGCACTGCGACCTAAAAGATCTATTGTGCTGGCCCCTGCTTAATTATCCGTCCAGTCAATATTCAGGTTCTTAATGAACCTGACAATACTGCCTCCCGGTACGTGATACATACTATCTGGGCTTATTGCTCTCCCTCCTAGATGTTTACTACAGCATGTAGTTCCGCTAGAAAGACGGTAACATTGGAGCTCAAGGACCTCGAGAGGGTTGTCCCACTCCCGTATATTCCTACTCCTGCCCCGTATTCCATTTGATTTTACTCTTACGAGTTGCTGGGAATTGCAAATCACCTGTAGGTCACCCAGCTTTACTACAGGAAGGCTAAATAAAACTGGAGGGTGCCTGGTATCCAGAGTCCGCATATTTTGGGCTGATTAACCTATCAGCCATTCATCTTTCGGCATATGCTGTTCCACCTTAGATTAGGGTTTTTTGTCAAGGTTTTCTCCTTTAGCGCCGTACTTTAGCCTGTGCCAAATGGCCAAAAATGTGCCAAGTGGCCTTAGTTACTAGTGGTTGCCACGAGGAGGCAGTACGTATACTTGCGAATTGTGAACAGGTTACCCCTTACACAATTGTACCCATCACGCAGCTGCCTAATGACAAGACCAGAACAGCTCACGTGATGCGCACCGTATTGGAAAGTTACGGAGCTGGTAGATTAATCTACTCAACTTTGATTCCCCCCTCTAATAGACGCCAAACCACCTGAAGAGAAAGTAAAAGTATTCAAATTTTGGTATCTAAAGTGAATAAACATTTTATAAGAAATTACATACTGTTTTGTTCAATCAATATTTGATTCAATATTTGGTTGGCCAACCTTAGCCCAGTATCCTGCCCCCGTAAATATTCAGTCGGATTAAGATCTGGTATGTCATTATCTTGCCATCTGCTGGTAAATGTAATGTGCTCCACTTGGGCCTAAACTTTCTATCCATTGAAGGCTAAATTATTTGCCATCGTATTTGCCACCAAACCATTACCAAATGAAAATTGTGGGAGATCGTTAGAATTACAAAATATGTCAGACAATCCCAATAATAAAAGCCACTTTCAAATGTTATTCTAATCGTAAAACGTGCGGTAGTTTGGTAATTATTTGCTTTTATATAACTATTGCGGTTGCGGACGGCAGGTAATCTGAAATAATGAAAGACAATTTAAAGCCAAATGCTGAAAAATTACGGTTACCATGATGAAGATTGTCCAGCAAGATAAAGGCTCCTTTGGTGTAATAAGCCAAAGTAGCTATATTCACCACCTCAGTCGTCAGATCTCAATCCGATTGAATATTTACGGGAAGATTTGGGCAGGAAAGCCAGGAAACAGAAAATTATCCTTCAAAAGAATTCTAATTGAAAAATTATGCAAAATGCTTCCAAATTATAAAAAAATATTTGAGACCCAATTTTATGAGATTATTTTTAATATTCTTAGACTTCGCCCGGCTTTAAAACTGTGAAAAAAAAAATTAAGTTTAATCACCAATAAAGGTGATTTTAAGTGTACATCACACCAGAAATCCCATTTTAGAAAACCCAAGATTTCTATATATAATTCGGACCATTGAGATTGTGAAATGTGTCTGTAATTAGAAAATTTGTGCATAGCATACTTTAGGAAATAGGATGGGATTTCTCACGTGATTATCACATCAGAAATCCCATATATTCCGTTTATCTAATACTACTAGTTACTAAGCTGACCTTGAAAATAGTTTATATTGGCCAGAATCGGCCATAGAACATCCACAATTGATCAAAATCGTGGTTTTTCGAATAGGTTATATGGGCGATTTCCAGAAATCCCACCTTTTATTAACATTCGAATTAAAACAAAGTGTAATTAATATTCTGGGAGGATTCACATTTGTTCATATTAGACTTTAGCCAGAATCGGCCATAGAACATCCACAATTGATTAAAATCGTGGTTTTTCGAACAGGTTATATGGGCGATTTCCAGAAATTCCACCTTTTAATAACATTCGAATTAAAACAAAGTGTGGTTAGTATTCTGGCCAAGATTCTCATTGTGCATATTAGACTTTAGCCAGAATCGGCCATAGAACATCCACAATTGATCAAAATCGTGGTTTTTCGAATAGGTTATATGGGCGATTTTCAGAAATCCCACAACATTCGAATTTAAACAAAGTATGGTTAGTATTCTGGCCAAGATTCTCATTTGTGCATATTAGACTTTAGCCAGAATCGGCCATAGAACATCCACAATTGATCAAAATCGTGGTTTTTGGAAGAGGTTATATGGGCGATTCCCAGAAATCCCACCTTATATTAACATTCGAATTAAAACAAATTGTGGTTAGTATTCTGGCCAAGATTCACGTTTGTGCATATTAGACTTTAGCCAGAATCGGCCATAGAACATCCACAATTGATCAAAATCGTGGTTTTTCGAATAGGTTATATGGGCGATTTCCAGAAATGCCTCCTTTTATTAACATTCGAATTAAAACAAAGTGTGGTTAGTATTCTGGCCAAGATTCTCATTTGTGCATATTAGACTTTAACCAGAATCGGCCATAGAACATCCACAATTGATCAAAATCCTGGTTTTTCGAAAAGGTTATATGGGCGATTTCCAGAAATCCCACCTTATATTAACATTCGAATTAAAACAAAGTGTGGTTAGTATTCTGGCCAAGATTTTCATTTGTGCATATTAGACTTTAGCCAGAATCGGCCATAGAACATCCACAATTGATCAAAATCGTAGTTTTTGAAAGAGGTTATATGGGCGATTCCCAGAAATCCCACAACATTCGAATTTAAACAAAGTGTGGTTAGTATTCTGGCCAAGATTCACGTTTGTGCATATTAGACTTTAGCCAGAATCGGCCATAGAACATCCACAATTGATCAAAATCGTGGTTTTTCGAAGAGGTTATATGGGCGATTTCCAGAAATCCCACAATATTCGAATTTAAACAAAGTGTGGTTAGTATTCTGGCCAAGATTTTAATTTTTGCATATTAGACTTTAGCCAGAATCGGCCATAGAACATCCACAATTGATCAAAATCGTAGTTTTTCGAATAGGTTATATGGGCGATTTCCAGAAATCCCAATTCGAATGTTAATAAAAGATGGGATTTCTGGAAATTGCCCATATAACCTCTTCGAAAAACCAGGATTTTGATCAATTGTGGATGTTCTATGGCCGATTCTGGCCAATATAAACTATTTTCAAGGTCAGCGTAGTAACGCACAATTTTGCACAATCATCATACACCGAAAAATATCTTTTATTAGATAAACGGAATATAACCCCTTCCTAAAGTACGTTATGCACAAATTTTCTTATTACAGGCACAAAATTGCACAATCCCAATGGTCCGAATTATATATAGAAATCTTGGGTTTTCTAAAATGGGATTTCTGGTGTGATGTACACGATTTTAAAGCGTTAGCAGTAATTTTTTCTCAGTACTTAATCACTTTCGACAACTACAGTATTTGTTGTATACATTTATTTAAAATAAATTCGGAAATAACAATTTGGTTTCTTCTGTCTCAGCGCCTATGTCTTAGCCTTAGTCAAAAGATCTAATTTGATCTAGAGTAAGAAATTAACATTTTTGTTGTTTATTCGTGGGCTAATATCACTAACAAAAGATTTTGGTTTTGTCACGTTCTTATTGTGATATTTACTTTTATTGGATTTCCTTTATCGTTTTGTAGAAATTTATAAAAGGAGTAACATCCAAAATGATCGTATTAATATTTAAAATTGTGATTTCACAAGATGTACCACGATAAAAATCTCCACAATGAAAAAATACGTCTGACTTGTACCATATGAAGAACTAAACGGAAGTAAGTTTTTTTATTATGTCAAAAATATTTCAGTATGCAGTGTTTAGGTATAACTTTATAAAGCCTGTATTACACATTAGTTTATATGATAGTACATCGAACGAACGTACCAAAAATGATTGACAGTTTGACATTTCAATAATTCAATACTCCCACTACATGAGAACTCGTCAAAAAATATAATTTTGAGTTATTTGAATTGAATACATTGCAAATCTTTTAAATTTTAATCGTCGAAATAGAGTCTCGTAGAGTTTTGAATCTATCCGAGGGTAGTGGTTTAGTGAAGATATCGGCCAATTGATCTTTAGTACATTTGTATTGTACATAAATTTCTCCTTGTTTCAGTTTCTCTCTGATGAAGTGATATCGAATATCGATATGCTTGGTTCGTTTGTGAAACTTTGGATTATGAATTAATCGAATTGCACTTTGATTGTCTATGAATAGTGTGGAGGGGCCATTCACTTCTTCACCGATGTCTTTTAACAACTGACGCAACCAAGTCCCTTCTTTAACTGCTGCACATCCAGCCATATATTCAGCCTCGGTCGTTGATAGTGCGACTGAATGTTGTTGTGGACTGTTCCATGTTATCGGTCCACCATTGAGCATGAAAACATATCCGGAGGTTGATCTTCGTGTATCGATGTCATTTGCATAGTCCGAGTCTGAATATCCAACAAGTTGTTCAGCATTGATTGAATGTTTGTATTCAATTCCTCGAATATTTGTGCCAATTAAATATTTAATTATTCTTTTTACTGCATTACAATGGGCATCCGTGTGCTTTGACAGAAATCTGCTGACAACTCCCACTGCAAAGGAGATGTCTGGTCGACTGACTATTGCGGCAAATATTAGACAACCGACGGTTTCTCGATACGGAAAAGATTTTTCTTTTGATTCTTGACTATTGTCTGTTAAATTGAGATGTATCTGTGGATCAGCCGGAATACTTATAGGATTTGCTGTTTTAAGGTTAAATCGTTTTATAATTTGATTTATATAGTCTGTTTGATGAATAAAAATGGAACGTTTTGCACGATTTCGTTCAATTTTCAGTCCAACAAAATTATTCGGTTCGTTTATTTTAACCTCGAAGGTCGCTTGTAGATGATGAAGTACTATTTTCAGTGCCTCTTTGGTTTCAGCCATGACTAATCCATCATCAACATATAGTATTAATAGTACTTTCACATTATTGAATTGTCCTCGATAGACACAATTATCAGCATTACTTTGTACGAAGCCGTACTTGCTCAAAAAACTGTGAAATGTTGTATTCCAACAGTGCGAAGCTTGTTTTAAGCCGTACAATGATTTTTTTAACTTACATACCATGTTCGAACTGATGTTCGTCCCGTCTGGTGGGGTCAAATAAATGTCTTCTTGCAAATTGCCGCACAGGAACGCTGTTTTTATATCGAACTGCATTATCTCAAAATTATTTCTTACTCTGCAACGGAGAGAAGAATCCTAATTGAGTCAAAACGTGTTGTCGGTGCAAATATTTCATTGTAGTCGATGCCCTGTTTTTGTGCATACCCTTTTGCACAAAGTCTTGTTTTTGTACCGAACAACATCTCCATTCGGATTTCTTTTAACTTTGAAACCCCATTTTGATCCAATAGTACTTCTACCGCCGGGCGGTAACTTAACAACCTCCCATGTGTTGTTCTTTTCGAGTGCATCTAATTTTTCCTGTATTGACTTCGTCCAATTTTTCGCTCTTGTACATGATATCGCTTCCTCATACGTCTCAGGAATGTCAGCTTCAGCAAAATTCGCCTCGTAGTCGTATCGTGCAGGCATTCTGATTTTGTCGCGATTGCGTAACTTATAGTCAGCATTGACTTGACTATTTATTGACTTCTGTGTTGTTGCTTCTTGTTTCTCTAAATCGTCTTCTATGTCTTGAATTCCTTCAGTTCTATTATTTTCAGATTCAAGATTTTCTGTTTGGTTTTCGTGTTCATTTGATTGAGTACAACCATCATCAGTGTTGTCTTCTATTATTTGTATCTGAACCGTATTTCTTCTTGGAAAACGAACAGCTGCATTTTCGTTGAAAATAACGTTGCGAGAAACTTTGATTTTTCCGAATTCTCCATCATAAAGGCGATAATTCGTAGAATTTCCGTCGTAGCCAACAAACATTAGTTTCTTGCACTTTGGATCCAGTTTTGTACGAAGCTCTTTTGGAATATGCATGTACACCTCACATCCAAAAATTTTTTTATGGTCCAATATAGCCTTTTTACCTGTCCATAATTGGTATGGGGTTGAATCGGGCGCTTGAGTGGTTGGAGTGCGATTTAGAATATACACTGCTGTGTTGATAGCTTCACACCACAAATTAATTGGAACCTCCTTTGCATATATCATCGATCGTACACTCTCCACGATAGTTCTCATGTCTCGTTTCGCTCTCCCATTCTGTTCGGGTGTATAGGGAGCTGTTGTTTCCAAAGACATTCCATTTTTCGAGAGATACTCCTTGAAAATGTTGTTACAGTATTCGGTTCCGTTATCAACGTGTAAGACCTCTGGTGGCGACCCGAACTTGTTGCGTGAGTGATTGACAAAATCTTTGAAAGAGTCGAAAGCATCTGATTTATGTTTAATGAAGTAAACGACACGATAACCGGAGTTGTCATCTTTGAAAACAATGAAATATCTTATTCCACTGACTGATGGTTGAGACATGGGACCACATATGTCACTGTGTTTAAACTCACCGGGTTTGGTTTTTCTGTTTACTACTGTTTTAAATGGTAACTTGTGACTTTTACCATAGACACATGCTTCACAGAAAAATTTGTTGATGTTGTCAATACTGACATTCTTAATGTCTCCCTTGGTTACCATTTCTTTTATCGCTTGCTTGTTAATATGTCCAAGTCTCTCGTGCCATAATTTTATATCTACACTGGTCATTGCATTCGCTTCAGAGACAGTGATTGTTCGAAATAACAATCGGTATATATTGTTTGATTCTCGAATTGCGCAGGCATGGCTGTCTTCTTTGATAATCTTCATGCCTTTCGCCGTTATTACACCTTCGGAGAACAAATTTTTCTTGATATCCGGTACGTATAACACATTTGTTATTGTTGATTCGTGCCACTTTTCTCCGATAAGTTTTTGAATTTTTACGGTACCTTTTCCTTTGACAACTAGACCTTGATTATTTCCAAGTTTTAGTGACGCATGATCATCCATGGTTTCAAAAATTGAAAAATATTCACGTTTATGTGCCATATATCCAATAATTGTCGTCAATCGTGGATGTTAGTAACAAGCTATCTTCAACAATCGAACTGTGACATTTGATTGTGAACGTTTATTTTCTTTCGAATCATCATATTTTTTTTCTCCTCGATTTTTCTTTGGAGCCCGACATTGACTAGCGAAATGCCCCTTCTTTTGGCAATTATAGCATGTTACTCGAGGTCGATTACTTTTTCCTTCCATTGAATTCCGTTGAATTGATGAACTACTGCATCCTGCCTTGGTTACTAGCAATGCCGAGTCTGATTCTCATATGACATTAGACTGGCTTCTTCGTCCAAAAGACGTGCTCTAAGGTTAGCTATCGTTTGCTTTGCCTCATCCATCGATATCCAAGCTTGTCTTAAATTTCTGTAATTTTGAGGCAAGCTTCCGAGTATTTTTGTGATATTCGCTACATCACTGACTTCTTCTCCTGTTTCTTTAATTTGTTGTGCCAAATTTTCTACCTTTGCGATGTGCTGGTAAATGGTGTCTCTTGAAATCATTTTATATTGATGGAATCGCTCATGCACTAACATTTTGTTCATTTCCGTCTTTTGTTCGTAAATGGAATCTAACTTGATGATTATCTCACTTGACGACTTGCAATTTTCCACCAACGTGATTTGATCAAGAGCCATTGCGGAGGTTAAGGTGAACATGGCGTTCGCGTCATCCTTAATCCATTTTTTGTGTTCCTGTTCTTTTGTTTTATCTGGCTTTACTTCGTCACCATTCACAATATCTTGTAGTGCTTTTGCTCGCAATGCACACGTAATTTGGAACTTCCATTGTTGATAATTTCTACCGTCAAACTTGTTAAAATTCACAACATCTATTCTGTCCGCCATATTTGCTAGATACAACGCTAATCGTAATGCGTTTGCTCAATATAAAATAAATGACTGCACTTTTCTTTTCGTCGTAGAAAGTATTCTTCGATGCCTTTGTTTTTGTTTTTGCAATTACAGATATTCGTTACAATGCGATACCTGGGCCCATAACCTATTAATATTTAAAATTGTGATTTCACAAGACGTACCACGATAAAAATCTCCACAATAAAAAATACGTCTGACTTATATGAAGAACTAAACGGAAGTAAGTTTTTTTAATATCTCGAAAATATTTTAGTATGCAGTGTTTAAGTATAATTTTATAAAGCCTGTATTACACATTAGTTTATATAATATATAAACCAAAAATGATTGACAGTTTGACATTTCAATAGTTCAATAGATCGTAATTTCAATTTCAAATAAAAGTAAATATCACATTAAGAATGTCACAAAACCAAAATAATTGTGTTTCATTATATAAAATCTAGAGTAAAAAATAAGATAAAGTCGATCGTTGACGCTCGAAGGGGATAGACGTGTTTTTGTTGTGCTCTTCGTAAATTTAATTTAATTTAATTTTATTTATTTTTATTTTTGTTTTAAGTTTTTGAGTTTTTGTGTTGTGTTGTGTTGTGTTTGGTGTAAGAAATAAATATAAAAGCATAATATAAAGCGTAATAAGTAAAATAAATTAAATTAATAATAATAATAAAATAATACGAGTATATATTAAAAAAAGTGTGGTTATATACGAGGAAACATGAGGAAAACGTGGTTCAGGTATTTTTAAACCACATGTATTGTTATATACGAGTACATATCTAATATGTATATGTGATATGAATCGTGTAAAAAAATTTTGTTTCTTTATATCTTTTATTCCTAGTGTTCAGTCGGGCAAAAGTGATAAAATTTATCGAGATATTTTTTATCACGTTTTGCCATAAAACGCACTCATTTATCACCAAAAAAAACCTACTTAGTTTTTTTTGGTCTTAGCTGTCAAAATAAATACATATTTGAAAACAAAATATTTCATTTTTTCTCGAAACTTTATTGTATGAGCGTCTCGTTTTATTTAGTGAAGTGTTTTATAAATTTATCAATTTTTTTCTATTAACTTTCGATTTAAATTAATTTTTATTTCTTTTAAATTAATTTTTTAATAATTTAATTTTGATTTGTTGGTTTTTATCAGTCGAGTAAGTCTATTCATAGTTTCTTTATTCACAAGCAAGGAGGGGCAAAGCGCAAAGTATGCAGTACCTTACTTAAATTATGTCGCAAATGTGTCAAATAAAGAAGTAGTTTCTACATTATCTTCTTCACTTATACCTATTGATTCTTTTAATAACTCAAACATGACGCCCACCAGTACAGATAAAATTAATTTATATAACCGATTAGATACAGGCCCTTTTACTGTATTTGTTAAAAAAGAGAATTTCAGCCTAGTTAATTTAGGTAAAGCAATTAAAATAAACAATTTCAAAAACATCAAAAATATCTCTGGTATTAGCAAAAATGTGGCTAAGATTATTTTTAATAAATTTGAAGACGCAAATAATTGTGTCAAATCAGAAGCCTTTATACGACAATATCTTGTTAAAAGTAAACTATTTCATACCAAATCCCTTATTATGTACAAAATGTTTGAATTACGGACACACAATCAAAAAAGGACAACCATGAATGCGACAAGAAAGAGTCTTGTAGGTATTTTGGAATGGGCCACGCAACTAACTTTCTCCGGTGCAATGAAAGATTCAGACAGAAACAGATTAGGGAGCACAAGATAATAAATAAATCAAGTTTTAGGGAAGCCAAAAGCCACCTTTTCGGTATCCAACAAAAGTCCCCAAACAGACAGATTTCACCAATGATATCTCTGCTGAAAACCAAGCCTGGTCCAATAACAACTTAATGAACCCTGACACTAGAAAAATTAAAATTTTAACTGACTTAGTGAACGAGTTAAAAAATCAAATAAATGAAAGAGATTCAATTTTTAATGACGTCGAATTACTTATAAATAATTCTGATGTCTTTAATAAAAATCCGGCTAATATGGACTCTCTCAAAATTAAGTTAAATAAATTTCGGCTATCGCCTCGTCCGCCAATTTCCACTATCGTCCGGGAATGCAGTACTTTTCCTCCTAATACAATATACTATTATTAAACATCTTTAAAAATTTTAATTTCCCTATAACATTACACATTGGATTTCTCAACAATTTCTTACAAATACAATTATTTCTATTCAAAAATTGGAGGTGTGACCAACACTTTTACGAACAGAGAATTTTGAGAAATTTTATTCTTTTTTTTTAATTTTTTTTTTTTTTATTTTTTTTTTTTTTTAATTTTTAAATTTTTATTTTTATGTATATGTTTTTAATTTTTGGAAACATTTTGTATTAAGTAGTTTTTTGTAAATCTTATGCTTTTTAAGATATTTGCAAAATAAATTTTCTGGCCCAAGGGAGTGGCCACTTTCGGTTAGTCGATTTGAAGTAAAATTCACTGGGACCTCCCAATTTATCAAAAAAGCTTAAGTCTGAAGTTTCAGTTCGATTGGTTAAACCATCTGGGCTGCAGAGACACACAGACTGACAAACAGACTGACAGACAGACACCATTTCAAAACCCACTTTTTCAGACTCAGGCGACCTCAAAACAGATAAATCTCTAAAAATCTTCAGGTCCAAAATTTTCAAGATTACTATACTTTATTCTACTAGAGTAAAAGAAAGTAAAATATTAAAAAACGTCGCTTTCTAAGGTTTAACTTTCAACTTTTGGTAGAAAAGCACGTCACCCTTACACTCACCTAATACATATTTAAGTACGTAATGTTTAGTACCTTGTTTTTAGAAACAGAGCGACTCGAAATTTAGCTTTTGGTCGCAGACAATTAAGACGGCAGGGAAAGCCGCACCGCGAACCTATCGTTCCAATGATTTGCATTGCTTGAGAGCACCATAGCAAGAGAACACCTCATATGATCAGACAATTGTGGTGTCAATTTTTATTTACCTAAAGAAACGGTGACGGTTAATTTACTTTGAATTAAAATAATTAATTTCTACACACATTTATATTCAAATTATAACAAAACACTTGTTAGTACAAAATTTACTTTTACTACAAAATTCAAACTACGAAGAAAATTCTTATGAAAAAATAGTATGTAAATTTTTTCACATTGAAACCGGGCCGCAAGTCAGACACTTGTATTCAATCTTAATGTGCAAGGTCTCAAGGTTCACGCATGCGATAGAGTCAGTTATACAGCGACGATACTACCTTGCACTAAGCAAAACTTCGTTGCGTGACTGCGAGGGTTCTATTCTCACTTGCAATAACGTCATCAGAGCGTTACAACCGCGCATTTGGTGATATATATGTTGCTGAAGATTCCCTGGTCACTGACGAGATACAGTTTATTTCCGAATTTGAAACAAAGAATGTGGACTCGCGCCATGGTGGACTCCGACATACCCCTTTAATCGTTCGTAAAAGAAAGTGTGTTAGTCGCACCTCTATTTACTTTTGGTTTTTTTTTTTTTGGAACCAGTTTGAATTTAATAGATTTTATGTAAACCTTATACTTTTTAAGATATTTGCAAAATAAATTTTCTGGACCAAGGGAGTGGCCACTTCCGGTGAGCCGATTTGAAGTCGAATTCACTGGGACCTCGCCATTTATCAAAAAAGTTTAAATCTGGAGTTTCAGTTCGATTAGTTAACCATATATGCTGTAGAGAGGACACAAACTAACAGAGAGACACCATTTCGAAACCCACTTTTTCGGACTAAGTGGACCTCAAAACAGATAAATATCTAAAAATCTCAAGGTCCAAAATTTTCATGATTACTTTATTTTACTTACGTTAGAGAAAGTAATACAAAATAATAAATTTTAAAGAAGTTTGCGTAATAAGTGTCTCAAAATCCCCTGCTCGGAGGAGAAAGTGTGTTGGCCACAACTCAATTTTTTTTTTTTTTTTATATACTTTTCAAATTTTTAATTTTTTTTTTAATTTTTGGAAACATTTTGTTTTAAGTAGTTCTTTGTAAACCTTATACTTTTCAAGATATTTGCAAAATAAATTTTCTGGACCATGGGAGTGTCCACTTCCGGTTGACCGATTTGGAGTAAAATTCACTGGGACCTCCCAATTTATCAAAAAAGCTTAAATCTGAAGTTTCAGTACGATTGGTTAAACCATCTCAACTGTAGAGAAGACACAGACCGACAGACAGACTGACAGAGACTGACAGACAGACACCATTTCGAAACCAACTTTTTCGGACTCAGGTGACCTCAAAATGGATAAATCTCTAAAAATCTCAAGGTCCAAAACTTTCATGATTACTATACTTTATTTTACTAGAGTAAAAGAAAGTAATATCAATGAAGCTTCCACCCACTACACTAATAAAGGCATTCCTCAGGGTAGCTGTTTCAGTCCTACTCTTTTTAATATCTATACCACTTCTTTACACAACAATTATAACTCCTATACAAAAATTTGCCAATACGCCGATGATATTTCCATTGTAATTTCAACTTCCAATTAATAATAGATTCTACTTTACTCTCATTAACGGATAAATTACAATCTTTAAAACTACCAATTAACACTGATAAATCTCACTTTTTAAGACTATTCACAAAATAATTCCAAATTTCTAAATTTAAAAATTAATAATATCTATATAAAAGAAAGACTAACTACTAAAATACTGGGTACAACTTTAACTAACAGACTTTCATTCAAATCATTATACAAGTTTAAAAGCAAATATTTCCAATTCCATTAACATACATAAAATGCTCATCCATTTCAATGGAGGCGTAAATCCTGAAACAATGATCAATATTTTTAAAGCAATCATTAAATCAAAACTTGAATACACATATGTTTTACAGACACCAAATATAAAAAAGATCTTAAAATCTGCCAAAGATCTTAAAATCTGTCAGATCTGGATTTTATTGAAAATCATTAATTTATATTACAAAAAATCTATATAATAATTCCAAAATTGGTAATTAATGACTTAAACCATTTCATATAAAACAAACTTCTCCCACTAATTTTAGCATTATAACAAGTATTGAAGGAATTACAAACAAAAATCTTATCAACCATTCTGAACAATATGCGTTATCTATGGCTGAAATTAATAAATATAATAACTTTTCAAAAATTTTCACAGATGGTTCTATAATTAACAATAAAGCCGGAATTGGAATTTTCGATGACGATAAAAATTGGAAATTCGCCACCCAACTAAATAACCCTACTGATATTAAAAATATCGTAACCATTACTATCAAAATTGGAATTACCATATCACTAATTAACAAAAACAATAATATTATCATTATTACTGACTCTCAAAGCTCTTGTATTTCCTTAAAAAAAGCATTTTCTTCTCCTAATCACTTTCTTGATAATGAACCTACTCTTACAGACCTATTTAATGATATCTCCACATCTATGAATAATAAGTGGAAGGAAATCTACACATCGATGTGTAACTCATCCGGTCATTTTTATAAACCAATTTGTCCTTCTTCAAGATCATCTTTCCTCTTTAAAGACTCTAATTTTACATCCTGTCAAACCAGATTTATTTACAGATTAATCTCGGGTTATACAGTTAACAAAAAATTTAAATTCCTTTTGGGACTTGAAACTACACCTAATTGTGAGATTTGCAACACCGTTGAAGATAACGAACATATTATTAACGATTGTGTCATATACATATAACAATACATATAAGAAATAATTTTCCACTTTTGTACAGAAAGTTCTTATTAAATATCTTAAAGGATCAGAGAATGGAAGAATATAAAATATTGTGTGATTTTGTCGATAAAATTAATTACAAACTGTGAATTTTTATTGATTCATTTTCACACAACGATGTTTTCGTTTTGGAATCATTTCATTTTATTTTTATTTTTATTTGTATTTTCTTTAAAACATTATATTACTAAGACTTATGAATATTATATAATTTAATTAAAAAATAAAATTTTAAATTTTTAATTTAAAATTTTTTCTTTCTAATACTCTTCATTTAATAACTTTCATTTAATCTAATTTAATTATTAAGTTTTGTTTTATATAATTATGCTTAATTTAATTAATTAATTTATAAATCTAATTTCAACTATGCACACTTTATTCAACCCTCCAGAACCTCCCCTGGGTGGTCTCTGGAAATCTTGGCTGTTCTCAACTCACTGGTCTTATGGATTGAAAGATCTGACCTGAGGAAATTTTTTTTTAACAAAACAAACCTGAATTTTAAACGTATAACTTCTATGCTTTAAGGTACGAAGGTACATATTGCTATCAATGTAAGTTACATTGCAGTCAAATCGTTATTCATTTAAAACAAATTATAACAAGTTCAAATCAAATCTGCGGATTGGTAGCATAAATTAGGGTTAATAGATTGCACAAATAAATCTTCCTTTAAATCAAGTTTTGTCTGTTCATACCTAAATTTGGTATAGTTTCAAAAAATGTAAAAAAGACTAAAATTTCAGCTTTTCCTTTTTTAAATTATGAATTCTAGCGGGTCGGCCTCATGACATCTGCTCGCTATGCTAGCCAATCAGCGATTGATTTATAATAGTTTATTTTCGGTGAAGAATGATAATGCAGTCACATTGTTGTTATAATTTAGTGTATTAGTTCATTTCTTGACGTTTGATCTGATCCGGATCAAATTTCATGATCAGCCAATGAAAGGAAAGAATCCGATTAGGATCAAAATTTTCAAATTTTCAATTTTTGTTGTTGCTTTCAATAAGCATATTTTGTTGACCAAAATTTAATTCGAATTATTATTTTGGGTTTTTTTTTCCAAGAAAATAGCCAATTTGATTTAATTGACAAAAGTGGGGAATAGAGAGAAAGCACGACCTATCGGAATAAAATAAAGCTGTAACACCATACAAAAATTAGCATCAGCGCTCGCAGAATGACTGAAATATGGTATAGTGGAAATTTTTTGAAGTTGTGAAGCCGACAAATATTTTGTCTAAAATCACGGTTCCAATCGTCAATAGCCCATTGTTTGATAGTTTTTCGCTCAGAATTTTTTCGGACAAACCGATTGACGTGAAACTTGTACAGTATAAGGATGATATGAATCTTTCTTCCAAAAGCCTGTGTGTACTTCAATTTAATATTTGGGGTATGAATGAACTAAGTAAGTTTGACGATTTGCTAAATTTCATTGATAGTTTACATTTACATACTGAGATTCATTTGATAGTTATAACCGAAACATTTATTAAAAGCTCAAATATATTCTCCTTTAATATTAAAAATTTCTCAAACGTCTTCTCTTGTAGAGATGACAGGTCTGGGGGGGGGGGGGAATTGCGATGTTCATCAGGGAAGATATTCGCTATAATATCCTAAACACTGACGATGGGACCTTGCCGTTCCAGTTTATTTGTATTCAACTCTCGGGGCTTAATCCAATTAATGTTTGTGGGATCTATAGGCCACCTGGCTCTGATACTACTTATTTTTTAGAAATCTTGGAACAACTTCTATGTAGTAACAATTCCAATTCTGACTTTATTATTGTAGGAGATTTGAATATACCGATTAATAAAAAATTAAAACTAATTTCTGAGTAGTTTTATTTTTTCAAAATTCGTATTTAAACCGAAATACATAAATAAGGAATTAGAAAAGAAAACGGTAAATTATGACAAAGTGAATCAATACTTCGATGAATTTTTATTTTCAACCTGATTTGACATTCACAACCCTGATTCAACCCTAAAATTAATCTTTGGAAAATTTAATGAGTTGGTTGGTAAATTTTCGAAGTCTAAACAAGTACAGGTGAAAATGAAAAATGCTAGTATTTGTCCCTGGATGAATCTAGATCTTTGGAATCTAATAAAAGAAAAAAATCGCACACTCAAAAGGTTTAAACAAAGCACAAAAGGGTCTGCGTTAAAGGACAGACTAGATTTACTCAATAAAAAGATCAAATCTAAAAAATACTACGCAAAAAAATTATATTTCAAAAAATTGTTTAATAATTTAAATCAAAAGGAAGTATGGAATCAAATAAATCAATTCATAAAGCATAATACTAAAGCGGATATCCACTCCATTGTACAAAATGAGGTCGAATACAAAGACCTTCCCAGTATTGTGAATATATTCAATAACCATTTTGTAAATGTTGGCAACAGCCTCTCTTCTACAAGTAATGGTAACACTGAATTATACAATCTGCACAATAACAGCCCGAATTCATTTTTTTTGCGCCCAATCTCCGTTACAGAAACATATAATATAATTAATAATTTAGACAATAATAAGGGTGGTGGGTATGATAATATTCATAATACTGTTATAAAACGTAACTCAGCATTCTTTTCTCAAATATTGACGGATTTATTCAATGTAGTGTTTGAAACCGGTATTTATCCTGATTGTTTGAAGATTGCAAAAGTGACACCAATATTTAAATCAGGAGACTGCAAAGCTGCTAGTAACTACCGACCAATTTCTGTCTTGTCTGTGTTTGACAAAATACTTGAAAAATTAATTGCAACTCGCCTGACTGAATATCTAAATGCTTTAGATTTTTTGTACTGTCATCAATATGGTTTTAGACAGGGGTCTCGCTTTAATTGAGATTACTGATCTGATTTACCGAGCTTTCGATAATCAGGAGTATATATATGGTCTATTTTTAGATCTGCATAAAGCGTTTGACTGCATTGATCATCGTCTACTTCTAAATAAGTTGTATTGCTATGGCTTTCGGGGCTTGGCTTATAATCTTTTGATGAGTTATCTTCAAAATCGTAAACAATTTGTGGCTTTAGATGGTGTAATTAGTAGCTTTTTAACTATTAATTGCGGCGTCCCTCAGGGTAGTGTACTTGGCCCTATTCTATTTCTGATTTTCATAAATGATATATCACACCTACCTCTGGCTGGGAAAATTAGAATGTTTGCTGATGATACCGCAATATTCTATAATTCCAAAGATTGCTCCCAAGCCATGACACACATGGAAAACGACGTTGCTGTACTTATAGAATATTTCAATGTAAATAAAATATCTGTAAACCTCAACAAAACCAAATTTATTATCTTTCAATCCCCATTCCTCCCTCATTATGATTTCCAACCCTTGCAAGTTTCAAATGGTATTATCGAGGGAGTTGATAAACTCAAATATCTTGGAGTTTTACTTGATAAGCATATGTCTTGGAATGAACACATTCATACGTTGAGTTTAAAAGTCAGTCCGTTTATTTATTTGATTAAGAAGCTTGCTTCCTTTGTTCCACAACATATTCTAAAAATGATTTATTCTTCATTTATTCACACTAGATTCTATTTTGCGATTGCTTGTTTTGGTCATATTGGAAAATCAAAGATAAAAAGGTTGCAAATTTTACAAAACAAAAGCTGCAAAGCTATCTATAGGCTTCCACACTTGTTTCCCTCCATCGAGCTGTATAAGAATGTAACTGAAGGAATCCTGCCAATAAACGCATTATTCCAATTTCATGTTTCACTATATATGTATAAATGTTTGCGGTTATCGTCAACGCTATCAAACATTGAGTTTCAGTATGTAAATCATACCAATACAACCCGTCGTTCTAATCTTTTAAAATGTTATAAAATCAAAACTGAATTTGGTAGAAAATCCATATCGTACTTTGGTCCATATGTATAAAACCATTTACCGACTGTTATTACTAGATCTGTGAATGTTCACAATTTCAAGAAAACTTTAAAGACGTATTTGGCTGAACGGGTGGGTGGGTCGATGATTATCTTTAACGCGACATATTATATGTATCTTTTAATTTGTTTATTCACCTTATTTTATTTTATTATTTTATTTTCATTATTTTATATTTTTTTTTTTTATTTTTTTTATTTTTTATAATTATATATTTAACTTTCAGTTTATTACTAAATTGTTATTTTACATCTTGTTCATCATTTCTGTCTAATTTTTGGTTTAGAGGAGAGCTGATTAGCTTTTAAAGGACCATAAATCCATTAGCTATCCGCTCTCCTCAAAACTTTTAGTTTTAGTTTAGTGTCAAAATTAATAATTTTTGTTTTAATTAATTAATTAAGGGCATTGCCCCATGCAAAACGGAAAACCGACATTTAAAACCGTCAAACCTAATTTTTGGCTAAGTTGGTTCACTTTGCAATATGAAAATTATTAACAAATATTTCAAATCTATACGTTCTACCTTCTTCTAAGAAAATTTTATTAAAATGAATTTAATTTCATTCAAAAAACCCCAATTTTATATGGGGGCGAGTAGCACTGCTGGGTGACTGCTCGGGAACACTAAGTATCAAAAAAAGGGGGCGAGCAGCAGGGACAGCAGAGACGCAACGATTTCAACAACAACGACAAGCAACACCTAGCTATAGTTAGTACAAATTTGGGAAAATTTGGATGACCACATGGGAACATGATGATGGAACGAAGTCTCCCCCCCCTCAGGGAATAATAATAGTTGTTTTCAGCTTTTCAGAAAAAAGAACTTGCGGCACCAGGAAATTTGTGTTGTCATTGTGCTGTCATAAAAAACACTAACTATCGGCTTTATTAGGTGTCTGTAACCGGACCGAGTCTTATCCTCACTAACATTCTTTTCCCATCCCGCGATGTTGTTATATGGTATGTAAAAAGGGTGTACGATGGCTGCCTGGCCAGGGGCGGATATCACACTATTAGACTTATGTGGTTATCGATGTGGCCCCTTTCTTTACGGGGTTTTGGCTTCATGAAGAATGTCGTGTTGTAACATGGGTATAGTGGTGTGGTTGGTATTCGCATTTATAATACGGGAGACTTGCGTAAATGCTTGATCGTAAATTTGAAATCAATCAAAAATTCAAAAAACCCCAATTTTATGTTTTACCGGCCGTCAAGCAAAAATGGTCATGTCAATATATGTCAATAAAATTGGGGTGTTTTGAATGAAATTAAATCAATTTAAAAAAAAAACATTCTGCGAATAAGGTGGAACTTATAAATTACAACTATTTTTTAATAACTATGATATTGAAAATCAAACAATTTTGTCAATAAATTGGATTTAACGGTTTGAAATGCCGGTTTGCCGTTTGTGCATGGGGTAATGTCTTAAGTAGGGAATGACTCAAGGAACAAAACTTATATAGTGTCGATCTGTGCTTTCACGCTGGGGATGCAACCTACCCCTTCTTGGGGGTGGAAATTAATATACTCTAAGAATGAATTCTAAACAAAAATGTTGTATGAATTTTTTTCGAGTTATTCGTAACAAATTTACTAACTATCAACTACTTAGGTGTGATTCTCAAAGCTAAGGTGCCTTGTTATCTAAATAAGAAATTAATGTTTAGTAGGTATCATTCCTCTAACTTCCGCCTAATTTCGACCAAAAATTGTAGCATGTCGTTAAACAAATACTTTTATGTTAGGGGAGTTTCCCTTTGGAATTCAATTACATTGGAAATTAAGAGATTAGGATCGGCCAAATTATTTAAGTCAAAATTTTTGGAGTGGCGTGATTGATGGGCAATACGTAGCTTTTTAATATTATTTCATCTCTTCCGTTGCTCAAAATAGAATGTCAGCAAGAAAAAATTTAAGAGGTTTTTGTGCCTAACGGAAGCAACTTCAATATTTTTTTGTTCCGATTACTTTGTGTCCAATTGTGCTTTTCCTTTTAATACAAAATAATTAGTAAAATACTATAAATAACTAAAAATTTTAGTGAAATTTGACATGTCCGTTGGAAATGGGATTAAAATATAATTTTTAGATGAAGTTCTTCTGGCCTTAGCTATCCCTTAACCTATTATGATGAAATTCGGCATAAACTACGGAAAGAGATTCTAATTCCGGGACTCTATACTACCATTAGAAGTTTACCTAACGCCGCGCATGCGGTCACCCAATTAGTTTTATTTTCCTTTGATTGTGATTAAATTTCCCGACGTATGTATAACAAATATGTCAATATAAGAAACCTCAACAGCAGCCAGATTCACATAAACTATAACGGACAGGTTTCTGTGAACCAGGCAGCTGTTGGCGATTATCTGCTGAAGCCAGATCAAAAATCGGTTAAGAATTATCGGAGTTCCATCCTACTTGGCCATATTCCAGAACTTAATCAAGTTTCACTAAAATCGGATCATACTTTTCCGTAAATTTTCGATTAATCGATTAATTGTCACCGATTAATCGGACAGTCGGATTAATTGGTTAATCGATTATTCGATTAATTTATACATGCCTTATAGTAATGAACATTTAATGTTACAGTTGTTGGTAAGCATTGGAAATATGTATTTGGATTCCCTAAAATGTGTAAAACTATGAAGTGGTGAAGTAAATGTGTTGGCACAGTTTTCAACTTTTGATAAATTATAAATTAAATTGATTTATGTTATCCACTAGAATGGTTTGCAATTGACAAATGTTTGCTGATCTTTTACCGTTGTCAGTTGTTCTGGATAGAAGAAACAAAATATTATTTTCGGATTTATTTTAAATAGTTTTATACAATAAATATCACTAGAATTAAAATAAATATTTTCGTTACAAGCTAAAAATTAGTTTATATATTCATTTCTTGATTGGATGAGGCAATTGGCGTTGGACCTTCGTCCCACACATCAAATGTATCTGGAACATCGATCGCCGACAAATCTACTTCAATAAGTTCCACTTGGCGATTATTCTCCTGTGGTTGTGGTGGTAGTGGTGGTGGTAAATTCGGTCGGGGTACACTTATTTTAACATCACATTGTTCTTCAGATTTAACATTATTTTCTAAGTTTGCGTCCATTTCCTTTTGTATTTGCAATAACTGAAAATGTCTTAACCTTTTTTTTAGACGAATTTCTTGTCGGGCCTATTATATGAATATTTTTTATTTGATTATTTATTGCTTTAAGTAAATTAGAATATACAAGACTCACCTTAGTTTGCATTTCCGTTTGGAATTTGAATATTTTCGTTATTGAACACAGGAATATTAAAATTGATCCAAATACAATTACTACTGAACCTACTAGAAATAGTACTACATCCCAATTCTCGGTCGTGTTTGTTATAGCCTGGCCAATTCCTTGTAAGTGTCCTAATGCTCCGAGTACTTCTGCCATATTGTCAGTTTTATCTGAAAATCACAGTATTTTTTATTATGGCAACAGTTTTTTTTAAAGCAAACTCAATCATTTAAAATCTGGCGAGAATCTCCGGAATACATTTTAAAGAGCCAAATCATGTTCATAAATCTGTTAAATCATCATACATAGTCTTAATTTAATTTTTTTCGATCTAAATTCTATATTTCGCAAGCGGGTGCTAGAAATTTAGCACCAATTGCAAAAACACAAAACAAAAAATATTTGAAATTGAATAAATCGTCATAAAACACTCACTTTGATTTTTAACCTTATCAATCCGATTTAGAGCAAAATACTATAAACAGTTTCTGCACTATCCAATGTGTACATATGCACACAAACAAATAATGATCCATAATCATAAATATCTGATGATTTGTGAGTAATTAATGACGGGTTAAGGCGAGTTCTGGAAATTTTATATTAAAGCTTACACAATGTGCTGGCATATTTTGTCGTAAAAGCATCTGGCAGAAGCACTAATTTAAAGTATACAAAACCTAATGATTTATTGAATATGTTACCGGTAGTTGTAGATCCCCAAATTGAAAAGTAGGTGCAGTAGTCGATTAAATAGCTTGAAAATTAAAATTATTTTTTGTTAATCACTGTTCAAATACAACAGGAAATTCGTTCACTCGATAGTTCGGAATTTAAAAACAAACTAAATGATTAAATCATCTCTGTATCATTATGCCTAAACATTTTTATCGCATCACTCTAAAAAAAGATTTGTACATTAATCCGATTTAAAAAAATTAAAAAAATATTAAAATATGTGTCATATTACATTAAATTTGCATTGTACAATGTATGTACAAAAAACATAAAAACAGAAAGTGATAATGTTACTGATAAAGTTATCCTTATTTCCGATTTGTATAGCTTATAGCTATGGTCAAAATCGCGAGTTTCGAGTGAACGATTTGTATTTCCTCTCATCTACAAACCCAGCTATTCTACTACAATAATTGTTATCGTGCATTTAAATATGTGCATGTTTAATTGACAATACGATAACACCTTATATACAGAACCTGGCTTAATCGAAATTTACACGGAACAACTATTTTGCTATCTTTCGTTCCTGCTTGATTTAATTTTTTTGTAATTTCTGGCTTTTCAATTTCAACTAGGTAGGTACATAGTAATAAACGACAGTATGGGAGATGAGAAAGATTGAGATTTCTCGGTGAAATCTGTTTTTCGAGAACAAATACAATTAAAAGGTATTCAATGAATTTGTATGGTAATAACATAGATTCCATTTTCTATTTTCTTTTGAATTGTTATAATGGTGCCCACAGTGTAAACTGTTTGCTGTCGAACAGTGCTGCCATAGAGTCAATAAGTCATTACTGTTTGAGCACTTTGTGAGTCGCTCACACGAGTTTAAATTCAAAAAGTGCATACAGTACTCTTCGATTGCTGTGCCGCAGGTACTATTCACACGTATACATTACTGTCTGTATGGAAACCGAAATATTACTATTTAATTACAATAAGTTAGTGTTTTCATATGACTCGAACAAGAAGCATTGCGGCTGGAACTGTTACATATATTTTATTAAAAAAAAAAAGAAGCATGAAAGGCATCCCAAAAAAAAACCGAAAAGTTTGGGTTAAAAAATAGAGGATTCAAAGCCGTTACCTTTATAGAGCTGATGACAAGTTATTAACAGAACTTAAAAAGAGTGATGGTGAGCTATTTGTCCGAATGTCAGCAACTGACTTCGAATATTTGTTGCAAAAAGTTAAGCCACTGATACAGAAAGCAGATACGGAATTGCGTACAAATATTTTACCTGGTGAACGCTTAGCTATTACTTTAAGGTTGTTGGCAACAGGTAATATCAAAACAAATATAAAACAAGTCAACGATTTCAAAGTTAATTTCGAGAAAGACATAAATTATGTGAAATCTTTATTTGTTTTTATTGGAAATTAAAGTACGTTGGTTCCGGTTAATAATGAAAAAAATGTCATTCAAGTGACCTTCTCCGCTAGCTCGGCAGGCTTGCCAATCTTTTACCAAAATTTTGAATAACTTTTTCACATAATAATGGTTCAATTAATGATATTTGCTTGATGATGTTGTCTTTGAGGTGTTGACTAGTTTGAGAATTATCCGCATAAACTTTACTCTTCAAGAAACACCATAAGAAGAAGTACAATGCCATTAAATCGTATGATCTTGGTGGCCAATTCACGTCTGTTCTTCGAGAAATTATTCGATTATTAAAATTCTCTTTCAAAAGATCGATTGATTCCGTTGCTGCGTGGCATGTTCCACCATCCTGTTGAAACCAACTATTCTGCACATCAATATCTTCCAATTGACTCCACAAAAAGTTTCTAATCATCTCTCGATAACGAGCTCCATTCACAGTAATTGCATTGCCATTTTGATCACCATATTTAAAATAGGTTTTAATAATGAAAACACGTTATTCACTCGTGTAGCGATCCATTTTAACTAACCGGAATGTTTGTATTTGTCATCTGTCAAATAACGTGTGATACTCTATACTACGGAATATTTAAAAAGATACCTCAAATTTGACCACCCTTTAGATCGATTTAATTTTTATTTCGAGTGGGTATCTCAACAATTTCTAAAATAATACCTGAGTGCTGTTCTGAAATCTATACAGTTTTAAAAGATAATTATTTAAAAGTAAGTTCCCATAAAATTAAAAAAAAAATGTTACATTAATATTCACTAAATCTATCCTTGCCATCTGCCAAACGATTTCCGTTAGCTTCGCTAACCTCTAATATGGACTTTTGAATAGTTCTTTTGCGATGCAACAAAATCACCAAATACGTTACCTGATATTAATCTTGTTGTTTGTTTAGTGATTTGCCAATGCTTTATGTAACACTAAATCTTCATCATTAACACTCCTCCTTTTCTTTTTATTATTATTCACTCTGTTTGAACTTGAAGGAATGTTTTCTACAACTTGCGGAGCATCACATATTTTATCGGTTAAATTTGACGTTCCGGCTTCAGGATCATTACTATTTTGACTTTGCTGAAAAATGCTCTTTTCCTTTTATAGATTCCGAACAACGAAACAGAATGGCTGGATATAGCGAATAATTTTAAGCAAAAATGGAATTTTCCGAATTGTATATGCGTCTCAGACGGAAAACACGTTCCAATTAAGGCTCCACGCATCATGTTGCTAGGACTGGTAGGTGCGAACTACAAATTTGTTTATTTTGATATTTGATGTAATAGTTCAATATACCGATACCGATAATATTGCCAGGTAGAGATGATGCGTTTTCAATGAAACCATGTCTAATGAAGCCATATTCATTTAAAAATCAGCCAGCCCCAAATAGAATAGTAGAAGACAGGTTGTAGAAAATGCCGTTGGCTTAATTGCTTAAAGATTTCGAATTTTAAAAACGCCCATAGAGTTATCACCAAAATAAAAGTGAAAAATCACATTGGCTATATGTGTTTGCATAATTTTTTGTTAGCAAGGCCATCATCTTTGTACATGCACCTGCTGGGACCTTTGACTTGGAAAACATTAATGACCACGGAAACATAATCCAAGGGACGTGGAGAACCGAAGAGAATAATTCATTGTTAAACTTGCAGACAAGCAATTTGAAAAATAGCAGTAATGATACAGAAAGTGTTAGAGAGGAATATTTTATGTCACCGGAAGGAGAGGTCTCATGGCACAATATCAGCACATTTGAAATTATTACGAACTTCTTTACTTAATAAATAAGTTATACTTACCACATTACTAATTGTTTTTGATGATTCTGCTGGTGAAATATCAAAAATGAATTTTAATTCATTAAAATATTCCCAGCTCGTCTTAAAATTGGCATCTAGACCATGACCGCTTTTCTTGGTTTTTATTTTTTTTTTTTTGTTTGCGAATTAAACGAAAATTTTTAAACGAAAAGTTTCCTCTTTAGTCCAAAGGTGTTCAGATTTTAGCTCTCTTAAGCATTTTTTGTTGTGTTCACACGTGTAGACAGCCAATTTGCTGTCTGAGCACTGTATTACTATCTCGTTAGTTGGTACCATAAGAGAAAGCAGATATATTTAAATTATTTTCTAATTTAAAGGTTAGCATTATTAGGGTCATTATTTAAAGTACACTTCAAAAGAAGTAAATCACACACAAATATCGAATAATTAAGCCGAAAATCTCTAATAATATCAAAAATCTTAAATAATTTCAATAATCTCGAGTAATTCCACACCAAGCAAGCTGAACACTACTCAATACCTAAAATCTATAGATAGACTAATAAACAAACCTTAAATAATCTCAAAGCTTGAGGGTTTCTTCCCAATGTCACAACACTATTCGCAGTGCCGTACAGTGCGGCCAAATCGAAAAAAGCTGGTCAAAGTCCAAAAAAAAAAGTTTCTAGATGGGTTTTGTTTTCCATTGGGTTGGCTAAAACACATGCCTAACATTCAGGAATAACTCATAGAAGATTAGATTTCGTGCTACCTGCTCTAGAATATTAGTCACTATGCTACCTTTCAACATGCAATCAACTTCTGAAAGTAAATAAAACATGAAAATAAATTGTAATGTACGAAAGTGTAATAAATTGTAATGTATGAAAGTATCAAATATGAAAAACCAGTAATTATAATCGATTTTTATCAATGTCAATCTTTAAAATACGACATATAATAAACAAAAAGTTGTGTTGTTCTGTCGTGCTCGATTAGAGGTTATAGGTGAAAAAAACAACAACGGGCGAGTTCACGCTCAACTCGCAATATAATTATGTGAAAATCAATAAGTTATTCTATTTTGGGTTTGGAGGACGAACCTTACCGACATTAATTGTTTAATTAAAAATTTAAATTTATAATTTATTTGTGGACAACGAGAAATACAAACCACTATATTTCAGTATAGCTATATCTTTATTTTATTTTTATTTTAAAATTGGGAAGCGGACAGACAAAAGTCCAATTATGCCCTGTATGTATCAGCTTTACATAAAACCAATCAACCCTCATTATGAGATAAGAGATTTAACTCATGTAGAAGTACAAACCCATACTCGCATATATAGGACATCAACTACACCCGCGACTAAGAACTTAATGATGCAATAGTGCTGAGGATCGTAGTTTAAATATTTTAAGCCTGACTTTATAGTTGACACCACTACTGAAAGGCTAACACTTATACATTAAAAATATGGTAAATTTCCCCTGTATACCCTTTCAATTTGAGCCTTAAAAGATTCGTAGTAAGAGCTCCAAATTTGACTACAGTATTGCAAACAATTATACGCACTAAGCTTTTAAATAACGTAATAAAAACATTGGGATCACGAAATTCTTTACCACGTCTAGAAATAAACCCAAACAGTTTATGTGCGCACATATAGCTGCTATAAGGAGATCAAATTTGAGTTTAGAATCAAATATAACACCCAGATCAGAAATTTTGGAAACCCTAACTAAACCAATATCATTAATGTTGTACGGACAATTTATGTGGTTAACTTTGCGCATATATGAAATCGCAACACATTTATTTATTGATATTAAGTCTTAATTTATTTGCCTTCGACCACACTGAATAATTTTGCCAATCAAACTGAAGTCTAGAACAGTTAGCAGTGTCATTGACATGTCAACAAAACGGTTGGCAAATCGTTGATAAAAATAAGAAATAAAAGGGGGCCAAGAGTGGAACCTTGAAGTACCCCAGACTTAGCAACAATGGTCCGTTTATGTTTTTATGTCCCGAAAAACCCATATCAGCATATTTCCTAATTAAAATACGGTGGCATATTATGGTATAGAAGAGTGATACAGTCTACTTGTGCGCCCTTATCAACGTTAGTAAAGATATAGTTAGCCATATCAATTAAATTGGTATAGTTGTAGAACGATTAGGAAAAACCCATGTTGCGAAGCACCTTTGTTCACCTAAAGATTGACAGCTAACATGAACATTTGATGAGTCAACGAAAGACTCATCAACAAAATCCAAACTCGAAATGATTAGCAAACAAATTAGAAACATCGTTTGATTCAGTAGCTTCAATTGCACCTATAGTTTCATACATGATGGGTAAACAGATCTAGTAGTAGTAAGAGACTGAGCATAGCTCAAAATTAACCTGAGGTTCTGTTTAATAACATATTTCGAATAGTTTGAAGAACACTTGCGGATTTCATATTTAACATGCTTACGCAAATTAGAAAAAATCACATAATCATTAGAATATTTAAATTTACGAAGGCGATTACGAAATTTTTAGACGAATTAATTAATTTAATTTTGACTCAAGTTCGAGCAATATGGCGCGTTAGTCAAGTAATTTCAGATTCGGTGAATTTATCTGTTTCTATCGCAAGCATTTCAATAAACATTCTTCAACTCGTTTTAGAGTTTAGTTAGCGGATATATACTCTGATTAAACATAATTGTTTTAATATCAAGGTTAGACAGTATACAAGGTCAATAACTCTATTAAGAGAATTCTTAACATGATTATGCTGTATCAGCTCAATAAATATCATAGTTTCAAATAAGTGAGTAGCACATCGACCATGCGAAAATACCGGATATAGGTAAGTTAAAGTCACCCAATATCAAAAATTGACATCCAACTGGGGATTCTAATATTAAGTCAGAAAGCTTGTTACAAAACTTTTCAAAATGGTCAAATTTAGTACTATGGAGGAAAGCAAACGAGACATAGAACAATAAATTTACCATTCGAAGTTCTAACCGTAATCCATATATTATCATAAATGTCATCTATTCCATCCACCACAGAAAAAATAATGAACTTTTTTAGTATAATGGCAATGCCACCACCATCGACTTCATCCGTAATATTAAGGTTTCTATCTTTACGAACTTGGGGGGGTTTGTTTTTAAACCAAAGGCTATGGCAACATTTTTTTTGAACGATTTCCTTGAAATTTTCACAGCTCGTCAGTCTGATATTCCGCGTCACGAAACAATCATGTTATCGCTTGAGGAGCGTTTCGAAATATTGAAAACTTATTTTCAAAGTGAGTGTTGTGTAGCCGAAATCGTGCGAATTTTGAAAAGAAATATGGGTCGTGAAAAGCGCCAAACGGAACCGCTGAGTTCGTGAGAAAGGCTTCCTCGAGAATTTTGCGGCTGTGGCCCACAGTATACTCTAGTCTAGTCTCAGCAACTGGCTATTAGTCGCACCAGCCTGAGGAGAATACTGCACAAAGACGTCGGATTATTCACCTATACATGGTCCAGATGACTCACTAGTTGAAAGCATATGACCATTCGCTTCGATATAAATTCTCTCTTGGAGTTTTTTCATTAAGAATAGATGTTATGCGGATAATCCAGAGACAATTTCAGCTTTAAAACATAACATTGTGACCATTATTCGCGAAATACCATTAGGCGCCGAAATCATCGAAAAAGTTCTTGAAAACTGGACTCACAGGATGGCTTACTGTAAGGCCAACAGAGGGAGCTACATGAACGAAATTGTTTTTCATTCTAAATCGGATAAACAAAAGTATCCACAAAATATAGATGTACTCGTATACTCATTTTATAGCGTTTTTTAAAAACAAACTTTTAAATGGCCCATCTTTTATATAGTAACGTTCATTGATAAATTCATTGTTGTTGACAAAATCATTAAAGTTTGTTTCAGTTAAGCAGATCAAATCGCAAGAATCGCACTGCAAAATATTAAGTCTAAGATCGAAGAGCTTAGATCGCAGTCCACGGCAGTTCTGGTATAGATGTCCATTATTACCATATTAATCCAAATCTAAAAGTATAAAGAAAAAAAAATGTATACCATACATTTTGAACTTGTCTGAGTCAGTCATTCAGGTAATCACAAACAATTTACTTCCTTCATCCTTTTTAGCAAAAATATTCCCATTAGTGGCCCAAACAAAATTAAAACTAAGCAGCTCGGATTTCAAACATTTCTTAGCCTCCTGAAGTAATAAACGCTTTATTTTAGGTAGGTAATCTGTTATAATTATATTGCATTGACGCTCAATAATCAGAAGTGTACGTAAAATCAGAGCCTCCACATTGACTGTATTTTTTACTAAGCTTAAAATAAAGAACATAAAATTTTTTCTTTACTATGAAACTATATGGGAAAACGATTGTTTTCATTTACATTTTTAGTCTATAAGAAATATGAGCTTTTACATTATTTTTATACGAAAATGTTCATAAAACATGTAATTTTATTTGATTGAAAAATCGAATCATGAAAATGTTTATTTCTTAGTGAAAATCCTCTTGGAATATAAACTATTGCTAAACTTTTTTGGAATGTTGTTGTTGTAAAATACGTCATAACATTAAATTTATTAACAATTATAACCATCTCTTTTTAGTCTCCTTCTAAAAGCATTGCCACATGACAAAAATCTACCCGAATACAGATTCATATCATGTGGCAATGCTTTATTAACGACTTTTGTTTAAACCATAGATGTCGCAAACAATGAAAAACTTATAAAAAAAATCAAATAAGTGATCGAACCGGTCGGATTCTAAAATCGGTCTGATTTTTGATTTGGTTAAACATATTTTTGTGGCTTCCCTTTATAGTAATAATTAAATTGTAATAAAAATTAATTTAATATAATTTTTTTATAAATTTACTAAAATTAAACCATTGCTTTGAAAGAAATTATGATAATTTTACGTAAAAATTTTTCTTTCAAATCGTTTACTCAGCCCGAATCCCTGTTGTTTTTAATTGTGTGTTAAGTGACATCTAGGAATGGGATTAATAAGTAAGAGCTATTTTATTTTATACACCGCTCTCAAATGTTATGACAATTCAAATATTCTAAACAAAAACTTATTTTGAATGGGTCATTAATTTTTGGGAATAAAAATCGATGCCAAATTTTAATCATGTTGCATTTATTTTCAGCTGTGTCTTAATTTAAATACAATAATATTTTTAATACTTGAGAAATAAATAAGGCATTTATATTACAGTTAATGTTTGTTGGTTATGTCGTTTATTTGTGATGCATTACAATCTGGGTTGATTTGATGTTTTTGATTTCTTCGCGCTCAATGCATATTATTATAATTTTTTCTCTTTGACTCTCTTTGATTTATTTTATTTTGGCTGTTCGTTCAACGTATTGTCTTTTTTTTACCATTGATTTTAGTTGTGAATAAGTGATGACGTCATTAAATAGAATATTCTCTTTTTAATACATATTGTTGTTGTTGTAGAACGTTTTTTAATTTAATTTCCTTATTTTCTTTTGATTATATCTGGAAAATGGGGAAGCTTGAGAATCTGTACTTTAAATGAGTTAGTCATTGAGTTGTTTATTAGTGATTTCAGAAAAAATTATTTATCTAGGTTTAATTTTTAATTCATATTTTTTCGTCAATCGAAATCGCGTTTTTTCATACAAACTCTATGAAAATAAATTATTTTTTAGTGTTTCTATGTCCTTTATTTTAAGTTCATTTTTTACATGTCGGCTCTATTCACATCAAGATGGTTCTGGTAAAATATATTTATTTTGTATGGAAAGTAGCCGGACCTGCTGCTTCAAAGTTTGGTTGCTCCATTCAATAACGATTGCCTTTGCAGAGGATTTAGATTTCCCACGATATACGACGTTGACATTTTTTACATCGAAATTGAATGAAATAGCTTGACAGAGGGTTTGTAAAACATTGTTCAAATTTTCACTGTTAGTATTTAAAATAACTACAGTTGTTGGTAACCGATAAAAGTTCATTAAGTATGGCTGCATTTTAATCTTTAAGTTTATTGATAGTAGCGGTATTCAATTGGATCAAAACCGTTGTTTGGAGGACGAACCTTACCGACATTAATTGTTTAATTAAAAATTGAAATTTATAATTTATTTATTGACCACGAGAAATAGAAACGACTATATTTCAGTATAGCCATGTCTTGGTGAGCTTGAGCAAAGTACAGTTGTGTTAAGTTAATCATCTTAACCTGCCCTGTACGCTTTATAACACACCATTACTCATACACGGCATTCTTCTTGAAGATTTTATATTTATGTAGACTTTTGTGAATGGTCACGGCAAACCAGGTAACCAAAGCAAAGTGGCATCGCTAATTTGATGAGATTAAACTAAATAAAATAGGGCGGTTTTATTAGATTATTAGACATAGGCGCTATTTTGACTATAAAATGTAAAATCATAGCAGCTGGAAAGACGGTAGCATGTATTCTTGCGGCTTCTTCCTTGCGCGCAGCTTACGAAAATGTCATTCGAATCTGTTTACCATTTTTATAATTTTTGTTTCCTATAAACCTCGCATAACCAAACTCAGCAACAGAATGAGCAATATGTACTAAACAAAACATACCGATTAAACAATTTCAAAATTTTTATTTTATTGTGAATCAATGTTTTTTATTTGCCATTTTCACAGCTCGCTGTGAAAACTGAGTGTATCTACTCTTTGTTCAAATGTATTTCCATTTCGTTTTTGCGAGTTAGTTGCACTACACATGCATACTTTTTGTGTCTTTCAATTTTAATCTGATGAAAATTTTAATTCGAGTAAAGCCTATATTCCACGAGAAAAATTGGCTGACAGTCCCAAAAAAAACGAAAAGAGAAAATTAATCTGATGCTCCATATAAGAGACAAAGGCAACGTATTTTATTTTATAGAAAAACAATTTTGCTGTAAAATAAAAAATAAAAAAATAAAATGTCTCTTATAAGAGCATCAGATTGTTTTGTCTCTTTTCGTTTTTTTTGACTGTCAGTAAATTTTTCTCATAGAATACAGTCTTTATATAAATATTCTGCAAGTTTGGTGCATTTTGTCTTTGTTTTTTTTTTTTTTATATAATTTGCAATTTTGCTCGTACCGGATTTTCAGTTCCTTTTTTTACATGAAATTTTTGAATTAACTCTGTTAAATATGTTTTCACATAAAAGAAAATGGCTACTTTAAGCTGCTTCTTCGAATTTTATTGAATTTTTTAAAATAGGTTGGGGAAAAGTATTGAGAGATTTTTGTCATTTTTTGATTACATTTTTCTAACAATTACCATATCTGGGGGCCTATTCTCGAATTCCACATCCATTTTCCACATGTGGACATCTGTCAAAACTCATAAAAATTGAATTTTTTCGGTACTAAGGGAATATTTCCGAATGGGTATAAGCATGTGGAAAAATTCCCCATATAGGAAAATGTCAATGCCGCATGTGTTTTATATACGAATTACAATTTTCGAACCATTTTTTGACAACTTTGACAGATGTCCACATGTGGAAAATGGATGTGAAATTCGAGAATAGGCCCCCTGGGGCCCTATTCTCGAATTCCACATCCATTTTCCACATGTGGACATCTGTCAAAATTCATAAAAATTGAATTTTTTCGGTACTAAGGGAATATTTCCGAATGGGTATAAGCAGGTGGAAAAAATTCCCCATGTATGAAAATGTCCATGCCGCATGTGAATTACATTTTTCGAACGTTTTTGTATGAACTTTGACAGATGTCCACATGTGGAAAATGGATGTGGAATTCGAGAATAGGCCCCCTGGTAACAAAAATATAAAAAATGGCGTCGAGTGAGGAAAACATACAATAAATATGACGGTTAGAAATCATTTGCGTTTTGATATTTTAAAGAAATTGTGCAAAAATTGTTGCAAAAAAGATCGCCACACTTATATGTATTTTAATGATTCTTTTTTGGCTGCCACATTTTTAAGTATACATATATTTAAAAATATCTCAACAAAATTTTTGTAAAAAAGTTTCTACTTAACTACAAATTAGGAAACTTCCATTTGAAACTGGTAGCCATGTTTTCGAATCCAGCCAAGAAATGTAAAAGTTTGGTATACAATCAAATTATGCCTTCTTGGCAGCAAATGATTGTATGACATATGGCAAGTCGTTGCAATTTCGTGTCTAATATTTGTACTTTTATAACTACCTTGATCATAACTTCTTGGCTTTATAAGTGTATAATCATTCTGACTTCGCCCTAAATGTCTAATCTGATCAACATGTCTACGTATTACTTTACCACTAGGTATTTCACATGTATATACCCTTGGTCTTAAACGTTTCACTACCCCTGCTATTATCCATTTCTTAATAGATCTGTAGTTTTGAATTAAAACTTCATCATTTTCCCCAAACACAAGTACTTTATTGTCCTTATACTTTTCCTTTTCTCAATCATTCTCTCCACATTTATCCTTTATAGATCTCGGTAATAATAAGTCTAACTTTATTTTGGGTTTATATTTCAATACTAACGATGTTGGAGCAACTCCTCTTGTACAATGCTGTATATTTCGGTAATCGGCAAGAAAATTAAACAATATACTGTCCACATTACCAGGATTCTTATCAAATCCAGCAGTGTACAAAGCCTTCTTAACTGTTCTTGCTGCCACCATTCGTAGCTGGGAAATACGTAGGTGTCAACGAATGCTTAATGTTATTCAACTTTATAAAATTCTCAAACGCAAATGAGACAAATTGTAATCCATTATTGTAGAAGATTGAATTAAATAAAACACATGGTTGTACATATAATATATTATTTCACAAACTCTGACTAGTGACCACTCTCTTTGGAATCACCAAACATAATCCTAATTAATAATATCTTTTGTACCTTTTACTCATCGTCGTCAGTACGTCAGTAGCGTAGTCAACAATACAATCGATAATACAGATACTACAGATAATACAGATACTACAATTATCACTTACTATTTGTTCTGGTAAACCAAATCTCGGAAACCATTTCTTAATAGATCTGTAGTTTTGAATTAAAACTTCATCATTTTCATCAAATCTCGGAAACGTACCTGACAAACAACGTATTCTAAATTCCGTTGTTGGACTTAACGTATAGAATACCTCGATCCATTTACTATACGCACCTAAACTTATTTTAAAAAACTTATTATTAATTACATATATTGGACCTACAAAATCAATGTAAATTATTTTCCATGGACCCTCTAGTCTCGCCCACGGAACAACTGTATTTTTTGACGGATTTGGCAACTAATTTATACAACAACTCAATATCTTTATCCATATTTGGCCACCACACATATGACCGCAATATTGGTTTTACTTTGACAATCCCAAAATGACTCCGATGTATCTGTTCCAACAGCTGTTGCCTAATACTCTGTGATATCACCACGCGGTGTCCCCACATTAAAATTTCTTTTACTTTCTTTTACTCTAGTAAAATAAAGTATAGTAATCATGAAAATTTTGGACCTTGAGATTTTTAGAGATTTATTTGTTTTGAGGTCCCCTGAGTCCGAAAAAGTGGGTTTCGAAATGGTGTCTGTCTGTCTGTCAGTCTGTCAGTCTGTCAGTCTGTCAGTCTGTCAGTCTGTCAGTCTGTCAGTCTGTCAGTCTGTCAGTCTGTCAGTCTGTCAGTCTGTCAGTCTGTCAGTCTGTCAGTCTGTCAGTCTGTCAGTCTGTCAGTCTGTCAGTCTGTCAGTCTGTCAGTCTGTCAGTCTGTCAGTCTGTCAGTCTGTCAGTCTGTCAGTCTGTCAGTCTGTCAGTCTGTCAGTCTGTCAGTCTGTCAGTCTGTCAGTCTGTCAGTCTGTAGTCTGTCAGTCTGTCAGTCTGTCAGTCTGTCAGTCTGTCAGTCTGTCAGTCTGTCAGTCTGTCAGTCTGTCAGTCTGTCAGTCTGTCAGTCTGTCAGTCTGTCAGTCTGTCAGTCTGTCAGTCTGTCAGTCTGTCAGTCTGTCAGTCTGTCAGTCTGTCAGTCTGTCAGTCTGTCAGTCTGTCAGTCTGTCAGTCTGTCAGTCTGTCAGTCTGTCTGTGTCCTCTCTACAGCCCAGATGGCTTAACCAATCGCACTGAAACTTCAGATTTAAGCTTTTATGATAAATTGGAAGGCCCCAGTGAATTTTACTCTAAATACCGGAAGTGGCCACTCCCTTGGTTCAGAAAATTTATTTTGCAAATATCTTAAAAAGTATAAGGTTTACAAAAAACTACTTGACACCAAATGTTTCCAAAAATTAAAAACAAATAAAAATAAAAAATAAAAAATTTAAAAATTTAAAAAAAAAAAAAAATTTAAAAAAAAAATTTATAAAAAAAATAAAATTTCTCAAAATTCTCTGTTCGTAAAAGAAAGTCGTGTGTTGGCCACACCTCCATTTTTTCTACTACTAATTCGTCTTTCTTTACTACATACGCTGCATATTTATTTTTGTCCAATTTTGCCAGTTCGCCGTTCTTCACCGCATCTGTCAATACGTTTATCTCCCTATCTTTCTCGTTTTCTTGCTTTATCATTTCAAAATTGATTGGTAAGATTACATTTGAACACACAAGATTTAAACAACACATTTCTTCCGAATTATTTGGTTTATATTTACATGGAAAACGAGACAACGAATCCGCACAATTTTCACTTGATTTTACGTATTCAATAGTATAGTAGTCAAAAGCTGAAAGATGAAATGCCCATCTTTGTAAACGAATTGTTGACATTTGTGAAATTCCATTATGCTCTCCAAAAATTGCAATTAATGGTTTATGATCAATCCACCAACACAAAATGTCTTCCAATTAAATATTGGAAAATTTTTTTTGATCCAAATACAATTGCTAGTGCTTCCTTTTCAATTGTTCCATAATTTCTTTCACTATCTGAAAGTAACCTTCAAACCTATGTGACAGCACTATATTTTACCAAAACTCTGTCCGACAATATCTCCCCCTTCATTTCATTGAACACTTTGTCACATTCTTCGCTCCATTTGAAACCTTCTTCTTTCAACAAATTATATATTGGACGCATTTTGGTGGAAAAATTCGCAATGAATTTACCAAGATAATTCACCAACACACAAAACGACCTATTACCAAACTCACCCTTCCCCGCATTTACACGCATTCCCGCATCCGATAATCTACTAAAAACAATATCTAATACTCAAGAAACACACCACTCCTTTTATAACCTTAAATAGCTTTCAATTTCTCGCTGAAAAATTCCGGATGGCGGTTTAACCCCAAATGGTAAACGATTCATTCTATAATTACCCCAGAGCGTGCTCCATGAAACAAATTCTTTAGACTCCTCATCTAGCTCTGATTGATAATATGCACGATGCAAATCTATTTTTGAAAAAACTTTGGCATTTCTCAATTTCTCTTTCTCGACAACCTATAATTTGTATCTTTCAAGTACTTATTTAAGGTAACTTTATAATTAGCACACACCCTTATACTACCATTTTCTTTTAAAATAGGGACCAATGGTGTACCCCACGTTGCTGTTGAAATTTTGGTAAAAATTCATGTTTTTCTAATGTATCTAGCTCCCTTTCCACTTCAGGAAAAAAAGCAGACGGGACTTTTCTTGCTGGAACGTATTTAGGAACAGCTCCATCTATTACATCTAAATGTACTTTAACATTCTTCAACTGACCCAATTTACCATCAAACAATTCTCTATATTTTACTATCATACTCTGTAATTGATTATCACTTACTTCATTAATTTCTATTTGTTTAACTGCGAATGCACGGAAAAAATCACAGTATTTTCCACAAGCAGGTATCTCGAAGAAAACAATAAAAACACAATAATTAAAGTAATTGATATTTATTTTTCATAATAGGCATTAGGCATTACAACTAAACCTGAGACTGACGCCTCCTGGTGCAACTTTCACTTAATTTGGCCACATATTCTGGAGTAAAATCTTTCCAAATGTTTTTGAGAACGTGAACAATCTACTGTGCGGTTGTTATTCCCTTTCCTCTAAGGCTTGTCTACATAAGACCCCAGCTTTGTGTGCTCTTATTTTTAATGTCGAATTCTCCAAGTCTTAGTCGAATTGGATTGATTGACACTTCAACGCCGTTTGTACATGGCTTTTGTTTTGCTGGCCTTAACTTTATTGTTGAATTTTCCTCGAATTACTTCAAAATGACCTTATAATCCTTCGCTATTTGTTATACAGTTAAACCGATCTGTCTTTTTGTAAAGCGACGGATAAGAGTAGTCTTACTCTTTTGGCATGTCTTCTGTAGACCAAATCATTGATGAGTTCAAACATGCGGTAGAACAGATAATCGCCACTACATTTGAGCATTTCGTTGCAGATACGCACTTCATCGTATGGTGGTAGAGTTGGGGAGATAGACAATTTTATTTCCAGATCCTGCTAAGGGTTTTATTACCAATTTATACAGTAGTTTTCTTTAAAAATACCACGTAGCTCTTTGTTTAAGTGTTTTCTATTATTTTCCCGCTGCATTTTGACAGCCAAATAGAAAATAGTATTTGTAATACACTGTAGCCTATTTTATTAGAAATATTAAGTATTAAAGCCTAATGAACTATGATCAAAAAACGAAAAAAATACATTTTTAGATTTTCAAGTAACTCTTTTTATGGAAACGACAGTACAATACATTGTACGGTATTTGATTGTACATACATTCAATTTCTTATGAATACAATTTTAAGCATATTTATCGAAAAAAAACAATTTATGCTCTTTCGCGATACAATTTCTCCGATACAACAACACCCATCTCTGCATTATTCCGCAAAAATATTTTCCGCAACTTTATGGAGCACGACACGAATAGTCCGACAAATAGAATGATACCCAAAAACCATAAGATCATATCAATTTTTGTCGAATCATGCAAATCGAGTTTTTCTCTATTACTCTCAGGGTTTTGATATGAAAATATGTTTATCGCACTCGTTGGGAATTTTATGATGCCTACAACAACATAAATTATTATAAAAACCGTCTGTAATGCAAAACTTAATATTTCAAAAAATACATTACCACAAAGTGCTGGATAGATAATATTACACGGAGTATTGTAATCATTACATCGTGAACATGGTGTTCCCTCGATTGTTGATTGTGCTGCTGTTGTTGTTGTTGTTGTGTTATTATCCGAATTATATATACAACGTAATAAATACGCAACATTGTTGGGTGTTTCGTCATAGAATTTTCCGATTCCACAACCAACGCTATGGATTGACGCATCTGTATAAATGGAATTTATATCGGGTCCATTGGCAATTCTGAAATTGAATAAGATAAAACATTGTAAATCCTATTAATAATCGATCGCGTGTTTTTATTTATACTTGGTGAGTTTTTTGGTTTTAAATTATCAAAATTCGAATAATATTTGTATCGCGAATTAGAGCAGGCACGAATAGAGAAACACTAACTGTTGCTGACCGCTAGTAACACACAAATACAATTATGAGAATGGAATATAATGAACTGCAAATGTAAGACCAATATATGTATGTTACAATGCAGCAAAGAGGTATTTTGAAGGAGGCAATGGTATATACGTTATTTTGAATGTCCAATTGTAGTAAACAACTAATATTATTGCCTGACTTTTATCAAAAAAGGTGAATTTTACTTTACACCACAAATCAATAGCTCATCCCTATTATATAAACGATGCATATAGTTTTTTATGGCATTGGGTTTAAAATTAAACATAATATTATGTTCCATCGAAATTATAATTGGTAAACGAATTTTAATAGAATCTACAGTTCTATGGGCAAAATCATCAGAGTTCGATCTCAATAAACTGATGAGTTTGATTGATATTTTCCGGATTCTGGAGGTAAATCAAAATCGATCCTTTCATCCCATAAATATAAATGGACTACTACTAGTTGTAGAAGGATCTCAAGGGAAATATTGTCAATGACTCATACGTAACTTTGGCAACGAAAGCAAGCTCGCACAATAAATCAAAAGAATGCACAAACATCGATAAATTATTTAGTTCAATTTCGACCTTTCCGGAATAAAGCGTGTTTTCAATAAGTTACCATCAAATGTCGGATTTGGTTCATCATCTACATCGTCCTCGCCAACGACATCATCCAATAATCTTAAAAGAGGTTTTCGCAGCCCAGAAAACCCTTCGCGGCAAAAAAATGGTTGCGTTACAATCAAAACTTAACCTTTGTTTGGGCAAATTTTTCTTCGGATGTATAGTATTCCATTTCATGAGGTAGACTCTAAATATTTTAAACTTATTTAAATAAGTCTCCTCGCCAGATGGCTTATTTTCTTCTTTCTTCTAAAGAATACTTATTTGGTGTCATGGAAACATTCTGTCTAAATATTGGCTCTTCATCGCGGTCTATCATTTTAAGAATTTTGTATTTTAATTTATTAAATAATTTAAAAGTAAAAATTCATTTTGACGTGACAACGTCTTATAAGAGCCTTATGTTCGGAAAGTGGGCGACACGAATTGTTGCGTTTGTTCGTGGGCAATTGCTCAAGCAATACTTTTAATTTAAATATATTATTGCATAGGTTAGTCCTTAGGCGGCGAGAAAAGCCGCACCGCGAACCTCTGATTTCGAGCGATTTAATGCTTGAACCACTGTATAGCGAGATAATGACCGATCTGATCGGAGCAATTCTGGTGTCAATATTTGCGTAAAGAAACTGCGGCGGTTAATTAATTTTAGATGAGGCCCTTTAACAAAGACAACATTTTTCATTTAGTCAAAGTTATTTAAATAAGTCTGCAGGACTGGGTTTTGGCCCAAAAAGCGAAAAATGAGTTTTCGTTAGGTTTCACGCCTTTCAAATTTTCTGATAGGTTATTCGAATTTGCACAACTGGAGAAAGGAAAAGGCGAGAATTGAAACGTTTTATTGAAAAGTTTGTTGAGATCTGTCGGTAGGCTAGTGGGAAATAGAATACCACCCATTCCCAAAACTAGCTAGTAGGGTGATTCCCAGTCGTTGATATCCAACGATCGAAATGCTTTAGAAGAGATTATCTCGTTAAACACATTTGGATGAAGTTCCATTGTGCAAGGATCACCAACAGCCGCAGCTATGTGTTAAAGTAGATAATGTAAACACTTCGTAAACAACTAAGCAATATTGAAAAAAATTAAGATTCTTTCTTAGATTTTTCTTAAGATAGAAAATAAAAAGCTGAAAAATGCTTTACGAGCTAATGAGCCAGAGGCAATTATGCTACTGAGTTCCGTAAGAAAAATGCTTTACAAGCCAAGGAATCCGAGGAGTAGTGATTCCTCCTCCTGATTCTCCTTGCTTTTTTCTATTTCCTGCTCATAATGTTTCGCATCACGTTTTTCTAGTGTTCGAAATAGCTCTATTTCGATATAGCAATATTTCCTATTATATCTTCTTTTGTATGACTTCTTGGTTTATGTACTTCCTCGATTTCCCAAAACTATTTTAATTGATAGTCAATCTCGTTGCTGGTTACAATCATTGTCTGATACATTGCCATATTGACACTAGACCAGTAAGAATCCATCCCAGTTTGGTTTGTTGTGCAATAGGCTCATTAGGTGCACCTTTCATTAGATTCGGCATTATTATTTGCCCATAGTAATCTGCACCTAATAATACGTCAATTGGAGCGGGTTCATAAAACATTGGATGTGCCCAAATAAGATTTTTTGTATGGTTCCAATAATTTGGTTCAATGACCTTATCAGGCATGCTACCGGTTATGATTTTGAACACCATAACCTTCATTTTGATCTTGAAATTTGAAGAAAACCGCGGGCTAATGATGAACTCTACTGATGAATGAGCCGTACCGGCTTCTGTCCGACCCATTCCGGCGATGTCTGCTTGAATCGGTGTTCTTGTAAGATTGAGATTGTTTGCTAACTCTTCAGTTATGAAGGTGCCTTGGGAGCCTGGATCAATTAGAAGACGGACCAAGTGTTCTTCATCATTACATGTTATTTTTACCATGGCGGTATATAAAATGCTAATTCTGTAAGCAGCTTCTACACAAAGATTTTGCTCTAGCAGCTGAAGTTCGTTCCACTATCGCTAAGTATTGGAAAGTCTTGCAACCTGTAACTTGATGAGTCCCACCGCTATAACCACAGGATGGTTCATTTGTTGTTGCCACATGCGTTGCCTGCTTTGCAATGTTTTGTAGGTTTTGTGGCTGCGGTTTCTTGTTCCCCTTTTCTCTAGTTATAGTTGCTAGAGATTGAAATCTTGATTCCAAGAAACTAAAGAAATTTTTAAACGTTTGAATTTCTTTTGGATTTTTGATCGTACTCTCATAAATACGGTGTGTTTCAGCATCAAATTTCCTCGTTAAAATGCCTATTACTAAGGCACTCCAGTCTTCTGTCTCTACACCTAAGTCGTTTATTGCGTGTAGACATTCCAAAGCGGTGTCGTGTATTGTCCTTAACCCGCTAGCAGATTCCACCGTCAAACTGGGTAGATCTAACAATACACTTACGTGCGTGCTAGCTAATAGCCGATTGTCATTGTATCTGGCAATAAGAGTATCCCATGCAGTCATATAGTTGTCTTCCGATAGTGTGAGATGATTGATTAGTTTCGCTGCTTGTCCTCTTACCATGGAAAGTAGATAATACATCCTTCTTCGTTTAACAAACTCTCATTTTGATGTACCGTTTTATTGAACAGACTATAAAAGCTTGTCCATTGCTTGTAATACCCGTAAAATAAGAGAATTTCATTGGTTGGCAACTTTATGTTTGCATTCTTCGTGACGCCGGCTTTAGGGAATCTGTTGAACTCTATTTCCAACTTCTGCTGAATCTCAATGACGCACAACTCGTATTTCGCTTGGATCTCTTCAAACAAGTTGTTTTGAAAGTATGCGTTTTCAAATTCTTCGTCAGTTGCATTTGCGATTATCTCCTCGTGGTTGTTATTAAAAGAATTCCAAGCGTCTTTTAGCTGTTTTATTTTAAGCTCACAATATGGCTTGTTGAAATTCTTAGTTCCGTATTTTGTGATGCTGCTTAAATTTTGTTTCAACATTTTTGATTTCGCCATTTGAACTTTGTAGCGCTTCTCCTGATCCTTATTATCTAACGTGACAGCTGAGATTTTATCTTCGTTTTCAAAATCATCGTCGTCATCTAAAATCTGGTAGGAGGAGGCGTCTGCTACCTCGTGTTCTAAATCTGCTTTTGCCTGTTGCTTTGCTTCCTCAGTTTGGCCTGGTGCTGCTCTTTTTTGAGCCTCGAGAAGTAGATTTCTTGTCTGTTTATAATAATTTTGTTTCCGATATTCATGGTCATCAGGTAAAGTATATGTGTTAATTGGGCATCCACTGTGCAGAATTTATCGTCGAGAAGTTGTAAGTTGATGAGCCGTTGTTCACAGTATTCTAGTGCTTTTCTTTGCGGTCCATCCTTCTTGATATTGCTCTTTATTTTGTTGATCAGCTTTCCAGTAGAGGTCTGCTCGCGTAAGGCTTTTACCGTGTCCATTTATTCCTTGAAGTGATTAAATTTTCTCCTTTGATAACTTGTTTTTTTTTTGTATTGTTTTGCAAAGGCACGGTTGTTTTGTAGCTCGAAGGACGAATGTTTGTTTCAACGTTATTTTCCGCTTACCGTTGGTCAGTGCTGGACAAAAATAACGTCTTGTTGAGTATACTTATAAACACTAAATTTTATTTGTTTGCGTTGTTTCTTATATACAAAAAATATTATACCTTTTACAACAACAGTGTAAAAATATGCTAATTGTACATTAATTATATAATTAATGTAATTTGTACAAATTTATAGGTAAAAACTGCTGACAATGAAATATATTGATATTATATTTGGTAAACTGCTAACAATAAAAAATATATAAAAAAAATGATGCAATATAGTGCATAGTGCATCCAGTATCTAATTTCTGCAAATGAATAAAAAACTGTTCACATAAGAACAGATAGCATCACTAGCCCCGACTTAAACAATTACTGTCGAAAGTTCTTCGGATGTCAGTGTGCTTTCCTTGTCGAGTATTGCTCGAGCTCAGACAAATTCCGTACCATTATCAGAATACATATGTTGGCATATACCTCTTGCTAATTGATGCAATATTCGCACAGCTAGGTATGTTGCTGCTGCTGTGTCGTGAGTCACAGTGGTGTTGGAGCGTGGTACCATTCAACAGGACATTATTTAGAGAAGCACCTGTAGATGTGTTGGCTGATACATCAAAGACGACTCTTAGTTTCGTCATTGAACTTGCTTCTTTGAAAACCGTATGGCATAGTAAATAATAGTGATCAGCTTCCCCAATCATTGCCTCCGTTTCCTTCAGGTGACCTAAGAGTTCATATTCATCCATAAACTGATGGTATTGTAACGCCAGTTCTATATTTTTGGCAAGTCATTTTTCGACTTGAAGTAGTCGAGCAGTAGCCGGTTTTATTTAACAACCTAACGGCTTAGATGCCAATTGCTCAATGTTGAATGGAATTTTTAATTTATATCTTCCATTTGCTTGGCGCGAATGCCCTTTATTGTAGGTCTCCTCTTCAGTTTCCTCTTTTGTGAATTCCCTTTTATTATCCACTTCTTCAAGCTCCCAGAATTTTTTTTAGCTGCCAGTCGATTTCTACTGTCGTTACCATGGTTTCTGATACTAGCGATGATCCATCCTAATTTGGTTTGTTATGCAATTGGCTCATTTGGAGCAGCTTTCAGCAGATTCGCCATAATGATTTAACCGTAGTAATCAGCTCCTAAAAGTATATCGATTGGAAAAAGTTCATGAAAGGTCAGATCTGCCCAGATAAGGTTCTTGGTATGGCTCCAGGTGCTTGGTTCAACCACCACATCGGGTAGGCTTCAGCTTATTTTCTTGAAGACCATAGCTTTGACTTGTAGCTTGAAGTTTGATGAAAACCTCTATCTCAGGGTAAATTCTACACTAGGGTTCTTGTTAAATTGAGTTTATTTGCCACTTCTTCGGTGATGAAAGTGGCTTGGAGCCTGGATCTGTCAGAATCCGAACTAAACTTTCTCCAATGTCGGTAGTTATATTGTCCGTAGCGGTTGCCAATAAGATAGTAGCTTGTGTGGATTTAAAGGTTGTTTGTAAAGTTGTCTTGGTTGGAGCTTCAGGCTTATTCACTGCTCCTTTTGAATGTCGTGAAGTAGACTACGAGTATGATGAGATCCATGGCATTTTTCACCTAACGCTTTCTCCTTTACAGTTGCTGTCTTCTCCAAAACTGACGAGGCTTGGAATTATTTGCAGCTTGTAAATTCATGATCACCACTACACTGAGCACAGTTTGGAGATGCATCAGTCATTGCAACATATGTTGTCCTCTTAGGGTTGTTTGAGACTGGAACCTTGTTTCCAAAAATTAAAAGAAACTTCGGATTGATTGGATTTCTTTTTGAGTTTTGTTAAAATGTCTATCGCCAAGGAACTCCAGTATTTTGTTTGGATGCGTAAATTATCGTTGTCATGCATTGTTCTCAGACTGCTTGCTGATTTTACGCTTAAGCTGGGTAAGTCCAGTAGTGTATTAATATGATTGCTGGCCAACATCCATTTGTCTTCATTTCTGGTGGTGAGGGTATTCCAATCAGTCAGGTAATTTTCTTCCGACAGCGTTAAATGATTAAATAGCTTTGCTGATTGTGCTCGAACCAACGAGAGCAGGTAGTACATTTTCTCTTCGTTGGATTGATTTTTATTGCAATATATATAGTCTTGATGATTGCCTTAATAATTGTCTGTGTTGAGCGCAGTTTCAAGCATTTTTTGTATGTTGATGACTATCGTCTCATACTCTCCCTGTATTTCATCGAAAATGTTCATGTTGAAGTATTCCTCGGCTTCAAATTCTTCTTAATTTGCATTGGCCATAATTTGTTCATGATTGTTGCTGAGTGCAGCCCATGAATCTGTGAACTGTCTTAATTTGAGGTCACAGTAAACTTGATTGAAATTGTTAGTTTCGCCGTATTGTAACATGTTGCTAAAATCTTTCTTTAAGATTCTAGCTTTTGTCAATTGGAGCTTGTAGCATTTTTATTTATTTAATTATACACAAATAAAGCATAGCCTTTTTACAATATCCAGGGATATATTCCTATGTGTATTTCAGCAATTACACAGAAAAATAATTAGAACAATAATTAAAATTAAATATAATATAATTAAAAATACTGAAGAAAAGATTAAGAACAAAAGTTAAAACATTAGAAGACGTGATAATGGGAAAAAGAAAAATAATGTAAACGAATTATGTGCCAATCAGCCCCTCGAGGTATAGCAGAGCCTTCTAGAGTATAGAGCCATAATCTTAATAACGTATTTTTTAGCAGCTTTTATAGTGGTATAACTTTTCACTGATTTCCATAGGAATCCATAGTAAAAATGGTGTTTTTTAGCTTCAAGTTTTTCAATGAAAAAAGCAAAAATATTATAAAATGTTTATATAAAAGTTTTCTACATATCTTTAAGAACAATATACAAGAAGGTCATATTGGTATTAAGTAAATATTAATTGCAGAAATATTAAAATTAAATTATTTCTAAAATATATTTTATCGAACTTTCATTTTGAAAAATACATCAAAGTTGGCTCTGACAAATTAAAATAATACTTGCTAAATTTATCTTTAGTTTTACGAGTTTACGTAAGATGTCTAAGGTGGTTACAGAAAAATACGAAAAAAAATTATTTAATCGCAAAATTATCACACGTTCCTATATTTTGTGAATTTGTTTTGCTTTTCCTACAATTTTTGAACTTGAAACTTGAACCACCTGGGGGGTAATTTTTGGTATGATTTTTCCAAATTTTTACGGCCATCACTGCCATCTATGTAATGTATATTGACTTAATGACCAAACGAATCGTAGTAAGCTTTTATTTTAATTTGACCAGAATGCTGTTGCTATGAATTTTTTTTTAATATTTCAGTTTAAATAAATCAATTATTACAAGAAAATGAAAACGATTTACTTAAACGATATTCATATATGTTGAAATTCAAACATTTATGAAAGTAATTCAGAAATCATAATTAAGAATTTGTAACGTTTTCATTTAAAAATTTGTCTTAGGAAAAAAAGTGATTTCCCATATGTTTTGTGTGTTTTACTATGAAAAGTTTCGTTTTTTCCTCGTTTCTAATTCCCTTATAAAAGCTCAGATTTTTTGATTATGGCTCTATAAAATACAGGGTGCTCTGGTATTGCTCGAGCTCCGACAAATTCCGTACCATATACATATATTGGCATATACCTCTTGCTAATTGAAGAAATATTCGCACAGCTAGGTATGTTGCTGCTGCTGTGTCGTGAGTCACAGTGGTGTTGGAGCGTGGGACCATTCAACAGGACATTATTTAGAGAAGTACCTGTAGATGTCTTGGATGATACATCAAAGACGATTCTTAGTTTCGTCATTGAACTTGCTTCTTTGAAAACAGCATGCCATAGTAAATAATAGTGTTCCGCTTCCCCAATCATTGCCTCCGTTTCCTTCATGTGATCTAAGAGTTCATATTCATCCATAAACTGATGGTATTGTAACGGCAGTTCTGTATTTTTGGCAAGTCATTTTTCGACTTGAAGTAGTCGAGCAGTAGCCGGTTTTATTTAACAACCTAACGGTTTAGATGCCAATTGTCGATTGATGTTCGTTTTAATACTAATCATTAATCGTTATACTTAATATTAAATAACTGTCAAATTTTATCTGTTTTAATACACATCATATAATAAACATTCAATTTATAATTCTCCGATTTCATAATGTCATGCAACAGCTGTACTAAATCCTTTGGATCTACTTTTGTGGATATAGTTCCCTGCAGTTTTTGTGGTAAACAATTCCACTTGGAGTGTACCGGTATTGATCGAACCGCCAATAATTCCATAAAAAAATTTATGAATATTTGTTATTTCTGTAATGGCTGTAATGATTGGATTATTAATCACAACATCTCGAAATTGTGGCAAAAGGTTGATCTGGCTGCTGATAGAGCTGCAGAGGCCTTAGTTATAAAGAAAATTGAAGCGGATATGGCCGCTATTAACAAACTGATTACTGAGATTTTGAACAAATCTCACCATATTCCTGATTGCTGTTCTGGTCATCAACCGTTAATCGATGCTAGTGATGTTGATGGTCAAGTGTTTAAGTCATCTGCAAACTCAATCAATCATGATCGGGATCAATTGAAGAATAATGCTAAATCGCCACTGTCGTTTCAAGCTTCTCATCATGCTCATAATAGTGGGGCTGCACATCATATCAAACCTCATTCTGAGCGACCAATTATTATTGGCACTGGTGATCTGGTCTCATCGCTCCAGGTTGTGAAGCCACGTAAAACTTTATTTGTTTCTCGACTCCATAAAGATGTTTCCGAAGCTGTAATTTTGGATTATCTTAAAGATAAATTTAACATTGAGGATGTAAACTGCCAGCGTATTATATCTCGACGGATTAATGATGCAGACCATAATTTTTCGTCATTTAAATTATATGTGGACGTTACTGATTTTGAGAATTTATTACAACCTACTTCTTGGCCTGCTGGGTCATTAATTAAAGAATTTGTAATTTTTAATAAGGGACGAACCAATAAATCGAATTTTCCCGTTCTTCAACGAAACCAACCAACTCTTTAACTGATGCCAGTCGATTTGATAAACAAACTAATCATTATAATTTGACGTCTCCGAGATTATTTTATCGTAATGTTGGGCGTATGTCGTCTAAGTCAGCTGAATTTTTGAATTTCTTTTATTCAACGGATTTTCAATTTTTTGCTCTTGTGGAAACTGGATTTCATGAGGGGATCTTTAATAATGAGTTCTTTTCTGATGACTTTGTCGTGTATAGATGTGATAGATCTATTCTTAACAGCGCTAAAAAAAAGTGGAGGTGGTGTGCTGTTTGCAGCCCATTCTTCTATGCAAAGTGAGCTGGTTGTAGTACCTGGATGTGGCTCTATTGAATTTTTATGTGTCAAAGTTTTAATTTGTAATAATTTATTTTATTTTATAGTTTTGTACATACCACCTAGCTCACCTACTGATGTTTATTTGAGTTATGTAGATTGTATATGTGAATTGGTTAATATAATTAATTATAATGATACTTTAGTTGTATTAGGTGATTTTAATTTAAGTAATATTAATTGGTTGGTTGATAGTGAAACTGAGTCTTTGGGGTTACTCCCTTCGGATATTCTATCTGCAAATGATGCAGCGGTGGTGGATGCACTGTTCAGTTTCAATCTCAAACAAGTTAATTTATTTTGTAATGATAACAATTCGTTTTTAGATTTAATTTTTGTTAATAATACGGAATATTTGTCAGTTCATGAGTCTTTGACATCTTTCAAGGATAATGATATTCATCATAATTCCCTCGAGATTATATTTCATGTTGGTAATCGAGATGATAAATGTCGGGTTTTTTCTTTTGATGATTCGTTTTATGATTTTAAAGAATGCGACACACCTGGTCTCTCTGAATATCTCCGTGGCGTTTGTTGGGATGATTTTTTTCGAGCCAATGATGTTAATGAAAATGTAAAAAATTTTAATGACTTACTATTTGTTGCTTTTGATAAATTCGTACCTTTGAGGAAAAAGCGTAACTATAATTACCCACCATGGTTTGATTCTGATTTGATCAACTTACGTAACCGTAAAAATAAAGCTTACTATAGATTCAGATCCAATAATTGTCAACTGAATAAATCCAAATTTGTTGATCTACGTGAACAATTTAAATCTGTATTTCATTCTAAATATTGTCAGTATATAAGTGTGATTGAAACTAATTTCAAACAAAACCCTAAAACATTTTGGAAGTTTGTTAACGAAAAACGTAACACAACTGGCTATCCATCGGTAATGATTTTTAATGGAGGTAAACTGAGCACGGTTCCTGAAATCTGCGAGGGTTTTGCTAGTTTCTTTCAATCGGTATATAAAGTTAATTACGGATCCTTTGAAAGCGACCCTACTGTTAGTAATTGCCAATTTAACATTCCGTACCTATCAATAACTGAAGATGACATTTATGAATATCTGTCAGATTTTAATGATGGATGTGGCCTGATGGTATACCTTCGTCAATACTTAAATGTGTGAGCTCATATATTGTAACTCCATTATGTTATCTTTTCAACCAATCATTAATTTCTGGACAATTTCCTTCAGCTTGGAAAATTTCTCACATTGTTCCAATTTACAAAAAGGGTAACCGTTCTGATATATCAAATTATCGTGGTATTTCAATTCATTCGTCTATACCAAAACTTTTCGAATTAATTGTGTCGAAACATTTGTTATTCCATACTAAAGAGATAATTTCTTGTTTCCAGCATGGTTTTACCAGTGGTAAATCTACGACTACCAATCTGTTGCAATTTACTAAATTCACTATTGAGTCACTTGAATCTAAAGGCGCCCAAGTTGATTCAATTTACTTTGATTTTGCTAAAGCTTTTGATTCAATCGACCATAAAATTATTATTGAAAAACTTTCGGTTATTGGTCTTGATCCAAATTTTCTTAAATGGATTTCTTCTTATCTAGTTGGTAGGAAGCAGTATGTTCTATTGAATGATGTTAAGTCAGATTATATCTATTGTCATTCAGGAGTCCCTCAGGGGTCCCATTTAGGCCCAATTATATTTCTTTTATTCGTGAATGATATTCCTAATATTTTTAAATTCTGTAAATGTTTATTATTTGCTGATGATTTGAAGATTTTCATGCATGCCGAAATTAATATATTGTCTAGTTGGTGCTCTAAGAATAAATTGTTCATCAATGTACAGAAGTGTAAGGTGATGTCGTTTTTCAGAACACTCAATCCAAATATTGTCAATTATTATTTTGATGGAGATCTACTTTGTAGAGTAACTTCAACTGTTGATTTAGGAGTTCTTTTTGATCAAAAATTAACTTTTGCGTTACACATAGATAAAATAATAATAAAGGCCAATTCTATGTTAGGTTTTATTTTTAGAATGACAAAGGATTTTATGGATGCATTTTCGTGTGTTAGTCTATATACTTCTTTAGTAAGATCTCACCTTGAATATGCTGTAGTGGTTTGGTATCCTCATCAGGATGTGCATATTGCAAGATTGGAATCTATTCAGAAACGTTTTACTATCTATATGGCCAGGAAGCTTGGTCATTTATCTGATCGTCATCTACCTATGTGGGAACAGGTGCGAAGTCTCCCATCGTATGTGATTCGGTGTGAGTGCCTTCATATTGATACGTTGGTTAAACGCCGAAAAATTGCATCTGCCTTGTTTGTTAGTGATTCCCTTAGTGGCCGCATCAAGTGTCCTGAACTCATTTCTACTTGGAGCATTTATGTACCTACCAGAAGCTTGCGTCCAAGGGAATTTTTGTTTGTTGACTTTCATAGAACGAATTATGGTTCCAATGAGCCAACCAAGTCAAGGCTAGAATTTTAAATAAGTTTTACCATTTATTTAATTTTGAGAGATCCAGAGTGTATTTTCGTAAGGCAATCAGAAATTGCAATTTTTAATCTCATTTTACGTTTTTAAAGTTTTCGTTTTTTCATGTTCCGTATTGTTAGTATTCCTTTTATTTTTTTTTTAATCTATAATAATTCTTTTTTTACTATTCATTAAGTTTTTAACTGTAGAATAGATTTAAATAAATAAATAAATAAATAAATAAATTGCTCAATGTTGAATGGAATTCTTAATTTATATCTTCCATTTGCTTGGCGCGAATGCCCTTTATTGTAGATCTCCTCACTTTCAGTTTCCTCTTTTGTGAATTCCCTTTTATTATCCACTTCTTCAAGCTCCCAGAATTTTTTTAGCTGCCAGTCTATCTCTGCTGTTGTTACCAAAGTATGAGTCATTATCATGTTTACGTTGGTTTGTTGTGCAATTGGCTCATTTGAGGCACCTTTCAGCAGATTCGCCATAATGATTTAACCGTAGTAATCAGCTCCTAAAAGTATATCGATTGGAAAAAGTTCATGAAAGGTCAGATCTGCCTAGATAAGGTTCTTGGTGTGGCTCCAGGTGCTTGGTTCAACCACCACATCGGGTAGGCTTCAGCTTATTTTCTTGAAGACCATAGCATTGAATTTTAGCTTGAAGTTTGATGAAAACCTCTGTCTGAGGGTGAATTCTACACTAGGGTTCTTGTTAAATTGAGTTTATTTGCCACTTCTTCGGTGATGAAAGTGGCTTGGAGCCTGGATCTGTCAGAATCCGAACTAAACTTTCTCCAATGTCGGCAGTTATATTGTCCATAGCGGTTGCCAATAAGATAGTAGCTTGTGAGGATTTAAAGGTTATTCGTAAAGTTGTCTTGGTTGGAGCTTCAGGCTTATTCACTGCTCCTTTTGAATGTCGTGAAGTAGACTACGAGTATATGAGATCCATGACATTTTTCAAATGTCTTACATTTTCTGCCTAACGCTTTCTCCTTTACAGTTGCTGTCTTCTCCAAAACTGACGAGGCTTGGAATTATTTGCAGCTTGTAAATTCATGATCACCACTACACTGAGCACAGTTTGGATGCGTAAATTATCGTTGTCATGCATTGTTCTCAGACTGCTTGCTGATTCTACGCTTAAGCTGGGTAAGTCCAGTAGTGTTTTAATATGATTGCTGGCCAACATCTGTTTGTCTTCATTTCTGGTGGTGAGGGTATTCCAATCAGTCAGGTAATTTTCTTCCGACAGCGTTAAATGATTAAATAGCTTTGCTGATTGTGCTCGAACCAACGAGAGCAGGTAGTACATTTTCTATTCATTGGATTGTTGGCGTACGTTCCTATATTTTGTGAATTTGTTTTGCTTTTCCTACAATTTTTGAACTTGAAATTTCCCCAGGTGGTAATTTTTGGTATGATTTTTCCAAATTTTTACGGCCATCACTGCCATCTATGTAATGTATATTGACTTAATGACCAAACGAATCGTAGTAAGCTTTTATTTCAATTTGACCAGAAGGGTGTTGTTATGATTTTTTTTTTATATTTTGGTTTAAATAAATCAATTATTACAAGAAAATGAAAACGATTTACTTAAACGATATTCATGTATGTTGAAATTCAAACATTTATGAAAGTATTCCAGAAATCATAATTAAGAATTTGTAACGTTTTCATTTAAAAATTTGTCTTAGGAAAAAAAGTGATTTCCCATATTTTTTGTGTGTTTTACTATGAAAAGTTTCGTTTTTTCCTCTTTTCTATTTCCCTTATAAAAGCTCAGATTTTTTGATTATGGCTCTATAAAATACAGGGTGCTCTGGGTATAGTCCCTTGAAACCACGCAAATTAGATGCTGCCTTTATAGACGGATTCAGACTATTCCAGAGCTTCACTCCATGGATAAAGAAAGCACGTTGTCTTGGCTTAGTTTTGCATGATTTAGGCAAATTTAAATTTAATGTCCTCTGCGATTTCGAGAATTTCAGTTTATCATAAAGGTAGTTCGGAACTTTATTTTTAGTCAAACCAAACATCACAGTCAACACCGACAGTTCCAAAAACTGGTTCAAGCTTACACCAAATATCTGTTCAGAAAGGTGCGAAATTGGATCGCCCATTCGCTTCAAAAATATGTATCTAGCACAAGAATTAAAAGCAACATTTAACTTTCGTAGGGACTTTTTGGAACATTGCGAATATATCGAAGAACAATATGAAAGTAAAGGTCCCACAAGAGTACGAATGATATGACATTTCACATCACTTGAAATAAATTTCGCCGTGCACCACAATTTACCTAAGATACCATAAATTTTACCACATAGGTTATTAACATGGGTACTCCAATTTAATTTAGTGTCTATGATCAACCCCAGACTCTTGATAACGTCACAAAACTCAATTCTGTGATTGTCAATTAAAAGACTGTTTATCGGTAAATTTATACGTTTTTTGTTAGTTATTAGTATGGCTTGTGACTTTGCAGGATTGATTTGAAGTTTGTGCACTTTGGACCACTCCAAAATATTACATAAAGCTTGATTTAGATTATTAATCACAGCGTCAATCGAATCAATATCCCCGAAAGAATAGATTTGCAAATCATCCGCAAAAAGGTGACAGCAAATGTTTCCCGTTTGTTTAATTGATTGACAAATTTGATTTATGTACAATGAAAACAGAATAGGTCCTAAAATAGATCCTTGAGGAACCCCAAATGTGACAAAAATGTTGTCGCTAAAGTTGCCATGATATTTTACAGATGGTTGTCGCAGATGCAAGTAAGAACTTATAAGTTGACAAGCAGTCTTGGAAAAGTTATATTCATAACATAGTTTCGATAACAACATAGCGTAGTCTACTTTATCAAATGCCTTAGAAAAGTCTAAGAGAACCAAAACTTCAACTTTACCATCTTCAATATTAATAGTAATATCATCACCATCAGTAACTTTCAACAAGGCAGTTGTAGTACTGTGCTTGGCACGAAATCCAGACTGTAGTTCATCCAATAGGTTATGTTTAGCAATAAAGCCACTGATCTGAGCATGAATAATTCTTTCAAAAACCTTAGATAATGTTGTAATATGCTTATAGGACGAAAATCAGTTACTGTAGATGGATCCGGTATTTTTGGAATAGGCGAAATTGTCGCAATTTTCCACGCATCAGGAAATACCGATTTTGTGAGGCCAGAATTTATAATAAAAGTTAAGTGAGGTAGCAAAACCGGAAGTAGAATTTGAATGAGGTTAAGTGGAATACCATCAACTCCTACAGAACTCGATTTGATTTTATCCAGATGGAAACAAACTTCTTCAGCAGAAACACTTTTAAAGTAGAAAACATTTTCGTCAGCGGCAGGATGAACTGCATCACAAACAAAATTTACATCATTGGAGTTGAAAACCGAACCGAAGTAACTATTGAACTCATCAGAGGTAATGTCACATTTACACTCCGGAATTGGCGGATTTACATATGTGTTGAAGTTCTTCCAGAATAATTTACTCGTAGTATTATTGCTAAAACGATCATTAAAAAACTGGCATTTGGCAGCTTTGATCATATAATTTACTTTATTACGAGCTCTAACGTATTTTAACCTATCAATGTCAATCTTATGCTTTCTCCAATTCTCATGTAGAAAATCACGAATATTACGACGCAGTAAAATATCATTATTAAAATACGGACCACGCACTTTACGCTTCTCACAAATCATTTTTAGTGGTACAAAGTTATCAATAAGATAACTTATAAATGAATTTAAAAGTGATAACTGTTTATTAACATCACAAAAATGATATAATGAGGCCCAATTTAATGAATTAGCAGCCATCAGTAGCGCGTCCTTGTCAATATTCCAGAAATCTCTCACGTAAATAAATTGGTTACTAACATTTTTGTCAACAGGGAACACATACGACCCATAAATCATATCATGGGTGATTGCAATGCCAGGAATTGAGATTTGAGTAAAAGTTTTAATGTTGTTAGGATGATTGGCGAAGGCCAAATCAATTAAAGTGGCAGAATCACCCACAAAATTAGTAGCTACCTTTGAGACTAATCCAAGCCTATAAGATGGCATTAATGATTTTAGTTGTTTAGCCGTAGGTGTTGAAATGAGACAGTCAATATTAAAGTCACCAACAATAATGACCTCATTATATCGTGTCACAAGATCACTTAAGACAGTTTCAAGATCTTTTAGGAATCCTAATTTCGAGGACTCCAATTTGAGTGGATTGTATACTACACCCAGGACCATTTTCATATTAAGTTGATTTCTAATTTCAATGAAGATTATGTCGAATAAAGAGTTTCTTGCATTAGTGTATATAACTTTTGGATTTAGAAATTTTTTAACATAAACACCAACATCACCAGGACGCCGCCCCGAACGATCTTTACGAAATAGAGTAAAATTGTCAAGATCAAAATGTTTACTAGAGTGTTTAGATTTCAACCGTGTTTCTGAAATGGCAATAGCATGGAACGGCATGTCCTTAACGATTAACTTCAATTCTTCAAAATTAGGAACCAAACTACCAGGATTTAAATGGCAGAAGTTAAATAAAACGTTGTTGTCAGGTAGGGATGATTTTAAAACAACGTTCCTCACATCCACCGAGCCAGCCTCGTCAATATGTCTACTACTCAACATAATTATGAAGTAACGAGTTTAGTGTTAAAAGCTGATACCAGAAAAGCAAACAGGCACACAATTTACAAAATAGAGATGGAAAAAGGAATAAAAATAAGAATGAATGAAAATAATAAAAATATGATAAGGAAAAACTTATGAATATAAAATACATGATTACAATAAAGCAAAAAGAAAAAAATAATAATACAATTGATTACAATAATTGAATGAAATTACGGCTCCAACAAAGAAATAAACTATAAAAATAAAAATAAAAATTGAATGCAATACAGTTGAACTATTAATATTGAAACGTTTGAAAAGAAAACCAAAAATAGACATTATGATTTGATTCTGTTTTGCGACCTAGTAATAGGTGCGATAAAATTATCATTCGCATTTACTACCGTGTTTACCTGTTTATTGCGTTTTTTGACCTGACTGTCGCCTACCGTTAGAGGATGATTTTGCTTGATCTATGGATTCTGACTTAACGTTCGCTGGTTTTGGTAGTTAACGGAGAAGTTTTGCCTTATCCATGATGTATGTGTATGCGATATTTTTATTATTCCTTTAAAATGTGCTCAAGTCAGTCTGCTTGCACAGCATAATTTGTTTTTATTAAATGCTTACATAAATAAGAAATATTTATTGGATATTAAAAAACTGTTCATACGGCTGAACACTCCAAAAGAATATAGAGTTGAATCACTGAATAATAACATTCGGAAAATAAATACAACAGATATGAAAACATGTAGAGATTTGGCTGCAAAGCTTACAGAAGAAAGCAACGAATGCTGGAGGGCTTCGATTGTTTATGGTTACTTTTAATAGCAAAAAAAAAGTGGAAAAACTTTCCAATATTAAGGCAGTTCTTAACAAGCGGGTTAGAACAGAAGTGTTAAGAAAATCCTCTGGCTTAATGCCTCAGTGTCAGAAAAGCCAATGATTTAGTCACACGCAGAGATATTGCAAACGAGATGCTTAGTTTATAATTTGATAAAAAAATACGCCTCCAAAATATGTAAACTCTAATGGAAAGTATCCTGCTAACAAGCAAAGGAATTGCAAAATCTGAGAAACAAAAAACGACACAAACAAGTGGAACAGAGTAGGTCGAAAAATATAATCACAGATTTTATGACTGCTGTAAGTAACAAGAGAAACGGGCAAAGGCCATTAAAGCTAATTTTTGAAAAAATTACCATTTAAATCAAAATTCATTTCTGGCAACGGCATAATTGTTAAATTATTGTAAATTTTGACTTATATTACTTCTTATAATTTTAACGCTTAACCAAAACGTTTATTATAAATTGTTATACGTATAAGGACGGCTAGAGTTTATACTCTTGAATATTAATTAGACTGTTGATCTAAAAACTTGATTTTAATTAATTATTAGTTTTATTTTACTTCCCACCCAAAACCCTGGAGAGTTAAATTATTCAGTATCGTAAGTTATTTCCTCCAATTTACAAGAAAATGTGAATAAAAATAGATTAGGAAAAAGAGGTCACTCTACTTATGGTATATATACATATGTATGTAGGTGTCTGAAAACAAATAAGTTTAAACTCACTTTATTTTCGTATGTCGTCTTATGTTTTTAATAAGATCGTTAAAAAGATCAATGTCATCGTTGCTATTAACGCTTCCATTAAGAGAATACAGTTGTGCGAATGGAAATTGTTCTGAAAATATAGAAATATAATTTTTAATTAAATATACTATATACTCGTATATTACCAAAAAGGTGATAATTAAACTAAAACTTAACACCTCTAGTTTACAGTAGAGTATAAAATAATTATTTTCTTGTTTATTTAAATAATTATGATAATTAGCATCTGTTTGAGTAAATGAATGTTAATATTGCACTGTTGCTACAAACTTCTCTCTTACCTGTTGCATAGCATTCTGATTGATGAGATGGATATTTTATGGAGTACTCTGCTAAATATTGATATTCATCGTACCAAGTCTAGTATATTATATAAAATATAAAATTATTAATGAAATACATATTAGATTGAAACATTTTATATATATTGTACCAGTAATCGCATATTTGCTATATTAGATGTACGCGCCTCATGATTTCTAACTGTATTAAAATTATCCAGAATTGACAAAATTATCTCATTCCACTGCTGCAGCAACTCATATTTATTGTCATTATTATCATGATTTGTCTGGAAATCCGAAATAGATGTACATTATATAAAATGCGAAACATAATTTATGTATTGTATTTTGAAATAATTATTAATAAAGAATTCCACACCCACATTCTCGTACATACATCAAATTATATTGTAAATAAACAGTTCATAGCGATTTATGAGTAATGTGAGTTTCACGTGTTGTTCGATATGTTATGATGGATAAACCTACATATGTGCATCAATATTTTATTTACTCTCTACATATTCGAGATCGTTTGTCACGCCAAAACAGTAAGTTTTAATATTCCTTCTAAAAACCTTAGACGGCTGCTATGATAGAAATCGTGTTGCACTGAGTTTTTACGACAACAGCAATTTCATGTTACTACTAGCACTTGAAAATATATGAAGACAAGAAAAGATATTTTAAATTACCATTGTCGTAAAAAAAATGGGTGCAATACGATGTTTTTGGCAGTAGACAACCACGATATAAGAAATTATTAAGATACTCGTATGATCATGTGCTCGTCATCGAGTGACAAAAATATAATTATCTTTGAATAACAAAGGCCGGTAACTAATAACAAAGGCCTAACACTAAAGGCTGGTATACATTGAGAACGAGTAACGAGAACGATATTCCCTGTATTGGCAAATTATGTAAGAAAATTATTAAAATATAGTTATTCAATGTATATGATTTTTAGTTAAAACTGTATGATTTTAATTAACGATAGTTAAAATATCGTGCATTTACTAAAAATAACGACTAAAAATACAAACGATGATAAATTGAAATTTTGTATTAAAACTGTTAAAATTTTAAATTTTATTTTTAGTAAATGGACGAATTTGGTAAAAAAAGGTAATATCGTTCTCGTTATCTGGAGAGTAACGAGTTGGAGATTTTCGCTGTTAAACTTGCTTTCAAGGGTAAGCTGGTGTTGATAGTTACTGTTGGGTGATTTAATCTCAGACCTCGTGATTGAGAGCAGCAATATCCTTGATCTGGTGTTCATACATGGCACAATCATTGCTTGTGATGATCTTGGTAGGTCTTCGAGTATTTTTTATACACCACTACACATCCAATAAACTTTCGAAAATCATGTTAATGTTAACGTAAATTCTAATTCTAGTGAAGGTTTCAACTCTAAAAAGGGAGACTATCTATCATGCTTTAAATGCGCTTCTATGGACATTATTAATTGGGATCAACATAAAACCGGTAGTTTGGGCGCTTATATTGATCAAATTCAAGCCTAAAACATCGGAAATCTAAAGCTCATAAAACGTATAAATTGAATCCATCCGTCGTAAATTCGAAGCGAAATTGTAGATGTATACCCTCGCATATGTCTCTCAACTCCGTGACTATTAGTGATCTGCATAGAATCACTGACATGTTTACAACATTTTTTAAAAATGTGTATGTTTTTTTTTCGAGAGAGGATGTCGATTTTGATTTTAGTAAAAGTTCAAACATTAAAATTCAGTTTACTACCGATGACAATGTAAATGTGAATACGATTGGTGGCCCGGACAAAATTCATCCTATTATGTTAAAAGAGTGTGCTTATGTTTTGGTTTAGCCCAAATTGAGTTTGGTTCAATTTGAGTTTGGCGAATGGAGTATTTCCTTCAATTTGTAAATCCAGTTTCATTAAGCTAATTTTCAAGAGTGTACCGAGGTATTTCTATCTTATCGGCTATTCCTAAATTATTTGAATCGATGGTCAAGGACCGTATCTTTTTTTTAATTAAAAATTCCATCTCTGAAAGCCAGCATGGGTTTTATCCTGGGCGATCAACTGTGACAAATCTTTTTTTGTTCACAAATTTTTCGACTTTAGCATTAGAAAGTGGTGTTAGTGTTGAATTAGTGTTTACTGATTTTAGTAAATTTTACTTGTAAAGAAACTGGAACAACTCAAGTGCGATGTCCTTCCTATAAAATGGATCTTCTCATATTCAACGAACCGTACTCAATAAGTTCTTTTGTCTAGAGATATACATGTTTTGTCTGGTATCCCACAAGGTAGGAGCATCTAGGACCTCTTATATTTATTACATTCATAGACGATGTGAAGCGCTGCTTCAAACATTGTGAGTTTTTGATTTATGCTGATGATGTAAAAGTCCTTTGCAAGATTAAAAATGAGAGCGATCGGTTAAATCTGCAACAGGAATTAAAAATTTCCTCTGAATGGTGGAACTTGAATAAGCTTTGTCTCAACGTTTCTAAATATAAAGTTATGAACTTTTCTAGAAGACGAAATGACCGTGATAACAGCTTAATTTTTAATGGAGTTATGATTGATCGAGTCCATTCTTTTCTAGATTTAGGTGTCTCATTTTCTCAAAATTTATCGTTTATGGACCATATTGACAGATGTATCAGCAAGGCTAATTCAATGTTAGAGTTTTTAATCCGTTTCTCAAAAGATTTTAATGATCCATTGTTTCATTTGTTCGTCCGCACTTTGAATATGCCTCAATTATCTGGGGTCCGTACTCCAACAATACCTCTAGCCGCATAGAATCAATTCAGAAGCAATTTCTGATGTTTGCCTTAAGGCAACTCCTTCGGAAGGCAAGCGCTCTTAAGTATGTGCTACCGCCATGTGTAGGCCATTGTGTGTTACTGCAGAAAGGTATTGATGAAATACTCCCCAGCCCGGGGAGTGATGTAGTTGTTTCAAATAGCCAAACGGCCTTAAAGGCTCTTAAATCCTATACCATTGAGTTAAAAAAAATCAAGACTGGTATGGGACTGTCTAAACACAGTTCAACAATTGGCCGCCACAAATAAGGTAACACTTATGTGGGTGCCTGGGCACACTGGAATTGGGCGGAATGAGGTCGCTGATGGCTTTGTTCGCACGTGTTCTGCCTCTCCATTTGTTGGGCCAGCGCCCTTCTGTGGGGCCAATAAGGGTCACTTTAAAACAGCGAAAAAACGCTGGGAGGACAGGCAATAGTCCTATTACTAGCGCAGATATCTAGGCCTACGTCTGGCGAAGAGATTTATGGCACCTTTATACTTGGAAAACCTGAGTTGATGCTATCAACCGGCTTCTTCACAGATCATGCCCCTTAAGATATCACTTTAAGAACATGGGTCTAAGTAAGACAGATGCCAATTTACAACCATTTTCCGCCAACGACTGCAACACTAAGGTGGAAAAATATTGAGCCCAGATAGAATAATACAGGTACCGTCCAGAGAACCGAATATCCGAGAGCCTGTATATCAGCTGGACTACTGTGGGGTTTAGAGCACAAAAGAACTTTATAAGTCGCAGTGCTACTTAGATGGCTTTAACGTTCGCACAGCCCAGCCGTAAGAAATATGAATATTTCAAGAAGCTTTCCAAGTCTGTAGCTATATTGCCAGTCAACGTTGACAAATTGCTGCACCATTCGGTGGAACGCCTCCGACGACATATTTCAAGTCTAATAAATATGAGTATCAACTCCACACAAATAAGTTCTCAATAAGCATAAATAGTTTGAAAATACGTTATTCTACTGTGGCTATGTTTAATTTTAGTAAGAGTAGAGGGTTTTGATTTTAATTTTTGAAGTGAAGCTTCTGTAGCCGTGGTATAGACTAAATTTTCTCGGGTCATACGATGGAGGATTGGGGCTGCCACCGGATTTCCGCTTTCCGGGGATTTAAAGAATTATTCCTGTTTCAATTATTTGATTTCAAATTTAATTTGTACATAAATCGACTACAAATTAGAGAATAAAAATTACTCCATTACAAACCACGCTTTATGGTTGATGTTCTACTCCAGAATTGAGCCGAATCACTTTAAGTTTAAACTAACCAGCCAAACGGCACAGTGCTTAAAACTGATGTGTTTGGGTTAGGATTTTTCATTATCTGATTACGATGAAATGCCAAATTTATAGGCCCAACCATCTCTAATGTTAGTATTTTTAATAGGGGGCTATTTCTGAAAAAAAAAAATGCCAATACTTAAGTGTAAGATTCTTATTTGAGTAGAATCAGATTGGTCATTTCTTATTAAAAGAAAATGCGAATCTTTAAGAGTCGTAACTGTAGTCGCCCATCCTCGCTATGGCTGCAGCGTAAAGGTAGGACGTTAAATGTAAACTGCGAAAAAGTCGGGTATATTTCAAGTCACAGAACTGATTGCACACATTTAAAGAAATTAACATTTTCGACAATACACAGTGCAATATATTTAAACTTAATTTTTGGTGTAAATAACGGATGCCTCCGAATAGGAGAATGAAACTTCTCATACCGTTGCTTGTCTATGAAACGAGAAAATGGCAAAGAAACTTTCAAATTGCCTCTAAAAGCCGTTAAAAATGGCGGTGTAATCAGCCTTCCAGAACATTCACAATGAAGAAACTTTTTACTTTTTACTTACAGGTTTGTATGAAATTCCAATATAACGTAAACAAATTTTTATTCGTTATTTTGGAAATTCATGCAAACCTGTAAGTAAAAACTAAAAAGTTTTTTCATTGTGAGTGCTCTGTTACTTAACCTTCTTACAACTATTCCCGGTTATGTTTGTCAAGGTTACCAAACTTGGAGTAACCAAGTTTACCAAATTTTGTTTCATTTTATGTCGGAATTCCTTTTCAAAAAGGCGGTTTGGCGTCTATTGGAGGGGGGCCCAAAGTTGAGTAGATTAGCCTACCAGCTCCATAACCTCCCAGTAGGGTGCGCATCAAGTGAGCTCTTCTGATCATGTTATTAGGCAGCTGCATGATGGGTACAATTGTGTAAGGGGTAACCTATTCACAATTCGCAAGTGTACGTGCTGCCTCCTCGTGGCAACCACTGGTAACTAAGGCCATTTGGCACATTTTTGGCCATTTGGCACAGGCTAAAGCACGGCGCTAAAGGAGAAAACCTTGACAAAAAACCCTAATCTAAGGTGGAACAGCATATGCCGATGGATGAATGGCTGATAGGTTAATCAGTCCAAAATATGCGGACTCTGGATACCAGGCACCCTCCAGTATTTAGCCTTCCTGTAGTAAAGCTGGGTGACCTACAGGTGATTTGAAATTCCCAGCAACTCGTAAGAGTAAAATCAAACGGATTACGGGGCAGGAGTAGGAATATACAGGAGTGGGACAGCCCTCTCGAAGTCCTTGGGCTCCAATGCTACCGTCTTTCTAGCGGAACTACATGCTGTAGTAAACATCTAGGAGGGAGAGTAATAAGCCCATATAGTATGTATCACGTACCGCGAGGCAGTATTGTCAGGTTCATTAAGAACCTGAATATTGACTGGACGGATAATTAAGCAGGGTCCAGCACAATAGATCTTTTAGGTCGCAGTGCGAGGTAGCTTACCGCCCGCATGGCCCTCCAATAATAATAATAAAGAGCTTAAAACTGTCAAAGTGGAAGAAACATATAAATAAAATTGAGGTGGGCAGATGTCACAAATGAGATATTTTAGTGAATCGTTAGCGAAACAGTTGTAGGTCATAGAACAATTCTTAATGATTACATGTCATTAGTACCAGAAATAGATATGGTTAAAATGCTAGACTTTTGTCTGAATTCAATTTCACTAAATTATTTTTGGTGGTGCACCCTTCGAGAGATCAGTGAGATCCTTTGATTATCTTGAACTGCCCTACGTTTAAGCAGAATTTATCAAGCTGCCTGGGTAAGTACTATCGAGTTTTTGAAGCGGTTCCCCCTTACGCTCTGTCTAATTGAGGCATTACCTCTCGCTTTTACAAATAAAAATTTTGTTTTCTGTACAGACGGCTTATCTGTGCTGAATTCGTTGGAGAACTGTCCTGCTCTCATCTAGTTAGGTTGGAAATATTTGACTCTAGATCTATTATTGAAGATCAGTGTTCTTCCTTGCCTTTGCCCAAACTACTTCACTATATTTCCCACTGCAGGACGCGTTCCCGATTTAGGATAGAATACCTGATTTGTACCATGGGCCCTTTGTGCGATTGAGCGCGGAACTTCGGTTGGTTCCAACCAATTTTTAAAATAAGAGCAACTTTAGCTGTGGTAATTATTAGTTGAAACTTCAAATTAGAAGAATACAAATAGGTATTAGTTTTACAGATGGCCAAGAGGTTTCTGAAATAATTTATTATCTGTAGCAAAACCATGTCTACAAGCCATTCCATTTACAACATCAATATTATTAGAAATTAGTTTAAATCAATAAGCACCACTTTATTCTTAGAAAATGTTCTTAAAATTTATTTAATTTCATTAAAAAAAAAACCCCCCTAATCTTATATTTTGGTGGCGCCCAAGCAGTCAAAATCAAAATTGGTTATTTTTGGATTAAATTAAATAAATTTTAAGAAAAGTTTCTAAGAGTAAATTGGTGATTGTAAATTTCAACAATTTTGGTATTATAAACTGAAACAATTAGGTAGGTATGTTAAATATTGGTTTTGATGAAATGCTGATTTACCATGTGTGCAATGCTTTAGTGTAAACTGCCCAGCCCTCCCACGCTGCGTGGGACACAGTGTGTTGCCCCACAGACAAATCTGTCCCATAATTGCTACATACAGGGACAATTTCCCGCATTAACGAAACCACCAAAAAACCTTACACATAAGTATAGTTTGTGCGATATTTCAGTGAAAGCGATTAGGCTTTTTTCTGGTCAGTTTACTTTAGTATAAAGCAACGCCTCCTAGATCACATGGTAAACTGTTTTAGCAAAAAATAAATTTTTGATTCTCCTTGCTCGACAAGTCGAGGATTCTTCAAGACGAATTTCTAATCCAACAATTTTTTTTATTAATAAAATAGAATCAAATCTATTTTTCGTAAATGATTGTACAATTTCCTAATAAATAAATACTTAAAAATTACAAAAACAATTCTATAAAATACAAATCTAGATAAACAAATTAGTATGGCACCCGTAAATTCAATAAATCCCATTAAGCATATCCTGCCGCTTTAGTCTCTGCCCAAATTTTCAACAATTCCTGTGGTTCGTCGTAACCATGCGATGCAATCACGTATTTATAGCTTTGAGGTCCCGTGTACAAAGCTTTATGAAAATAAAACTCTCCGCAATGAAACGGTTCGATTTGGGATTTTAATGCGACAATTCCGAGGTAGATATCGTCGAAACGAAAATGTTTTGTAAATTGGCTAACGTAATACATGTCAATTAGGGCCTCGTGTGACAGTAGGAAAGCCCCAGCCGTTACATATGGTGGCCACAGGTGCCACGGATATTCATCGAGTCCTACATGCCATTTACTTGATTTATGTCGATGCGGGGCCGATGTAAACACAAATCCGGAGAATAATCGTACATCCTGTGCAGACTCACCACCGAATACATCATGGCGTTTCCGCCTCCTTTTAATCTCCTTGTTACTCTTGAGTATGGCCAAATCGTGCAGCCGTTTCGAGTTTCGAATGAACTCTAAATCATTTTTCGTCTCGATATTTGTGTTCACTACGTTGTCGATCAGAATGTCCTGAACCTCTTTCATTTTATGCAACTCGTGAGTTTCATTTAAGGGTAGATTGTTTTCGCTAAGGCGTCTTGATAGTTTGCGAATCGTTTCCTCTGCTTCCTGCAAATATTCTGGATAGTTGACCGGATCTTTTACGAAACGAAGCACGTTTTTCGCGGATACATAATAATCATCGTCAACGAACATGAAATATTTGCTTTTATAGCAAAACTTGACGGCCCATTGGAATCCCATCATCGTTTTAATGGTATTGTTGTAGTAGGTATCGATAAAATTCGTCTGTACGATATCATTGAATTGTTCCGCCTCCAACTTGATGTTTTTCTGGAGTTCTTCATTACGTACGAGACTCGGATAGCTGGGCACACCTAGTTGAAACACCGTGCGGAACTCGACATTAGAGAATCGCTTCTCATTCCCCCAGCTCTTACGGATCGCGTGTCTTCGATCAAAATTTTCCACCGCCGATTTTATTAGGAACACCACCCTTGGTGACATCATCGAGCGATCTACGCGACTGCGACACTTTTCAACCGGATTAATTATGTATGAAAAATTATATACGTTAATCGGCTGCACATCGGCCTTCATGTCGTAACGCATCTGTTTGGCATATTTCAGTACGTCCCCCGTCAACGGATAATTAAATTCTTTATAATAATCTAGCTCGAATATATGCGTAAATAGTCCAAAATAGTCCAACACTAGTAACGAGAACACTATAAGGGCTATGTATCGGAATCTGGCCCGAATCAATGATTTTGTATAGGTAAATAACATGATTTTAGCCTTTTTTTTTACATAATATAACTAAGCTTGGTTTGTAGTTTGATTAATTGCAGAGTATTTAATTGAGTATATAATTCACATGTTTAGCGGGAGTGCATTAAAATCCTAGAAAATTGTGAATTTTTGATGTTTACCGAAATGTCATTTTAATGTCAAATGAAATTGTCTAGGGTGCGACAAAATAATTTATGGTTTTTTTTTGGTAATACCCTTTAAGCAACTTGAACCGTTTACGAACCAAAAGCAGGGCAACGCATCAAGGGCGCATCGACAATTAATTTTTTCTATCTAGTTGAGAGTAAGTTCTATTCGTGTATTTTGCTTTTGTTTATATTGGTCGTATTTCTTCGGGTGTCACAATATTTTTTATCGTGTTTTGCCATAAAACGCACTCATTTATTACCCAGAAAATCCTAGAATCGTTTTAGTTTTAACTGTCAAAAAATATTGTTTCTCTTTTTTATGCAAAAGAAACTTAATTAATAATTTTAAATAACTTCAATTTCGATAATATACATTGGAAATATTTATTAGTTTAAAATACTACAAAAAATTATAATTAAATATGTTTAACAAAAAAAATCAGAATAAATTAAATTGTTTGACGTTTAATTTGAACTTTTGTTTTTATGTTTTCATTTTGGTCGTTTCCTCGCGTTTGACATACAATTTAACAGAATGAAGTTAGGGTCATAAGTAATTGACGTTTATTATTATGAAATTTTTTATCACGTTTGGCCAAAGAAACACTAGGATTATTGTTCCGATACAAAAAAAAAAATAATGTTTTAAAAAAACTAGTAGCGCCATCTTTAGAGTTAATTTAGCTATCGGCGTTTTTTGTCTGCAATGCCAAATAAATTTTAACACTATAAGGGGCATCGCTGTCAAAAAACGACGATAGATGGATTAAGTCGAATGATGGCCCTACTAGTTTTTTAACATTTTTTTTTTTGTATCGAATCAAAAATGTAAGCAAAAGGAAACAACGTGAATAAATTTGACAACTAGACTTAAAATATAGAAAAAAATAATTTTATTTTTCATTTATGTACCAAAACGTATTTAGTTTTCACGTATCGAATAATACTGCATTATCGATAAATCTGCGTATATCTTTGACCACTAGTTTACTAAGGGAAAGAGGTAGTCGCTAGAGGCGCCACCGTCGCCAATGGTGGTGAAAATTTATGTATTTGCCAAATAGAACAGACAATTGGTGGAAGGTAAGTTTTAATCTTAAATTATTATTAATTAACAATAATTTATTTTCCAAAAATATATTTTATAAACAGTGGTAATACCTATAAAATAAATGCTTAAGAATTAATTACAAAAGTGCCTTGAAAGTAATTGTTTACAAATCTGCCGTGCTAAGCATATTTTCCTTAACTACATTTTTGGCCAAATTGAGTTATTGATGCCAATCGATAGCTAATAACAAACTTTATCATTAAAACTAAAAAAAATAATTAAAACTAAATTGAGACGACACGTGATAAGAAAAATAGTTTTCATTTTTAATGCAAAATACACTGATTTCAAAACTTTAACATCAATTTTCTCAAAATTCGTTTTTTGTAGATAAGTAAAACATGCTTAGCACGGCAGAAATGTAACGAAGGATGAAACATTTGACATTTCGATTTTATTAATATTGATTATTGCGATGGCCATTGCGGTGACAATTTTATTTATTTAGTCGCAATAATTATGACATCCAGGCACAGAACAAATTCTTTTACTATTAGGTTTAGCCATTCTCAAATAAATTTAAATATCAATATGAAATGTTTCTTGATGAAAAAATAGTGTACATTTGAATTGTCTTGGTTATTATTACTAAAGATACATGTTAAACCGAAAGTGGTCTGACTGAAAACGTCCGAGATAAATTCAACACGTACACGGCGGCTTGACTGAAAGCAGAGATTATTAACAAGAAGATCTTGTTAATAACCTTTGCTTTCAGTCAAGCCGCCGTGCGTACATGTTGAATTTATCTCGAATGATTTCAGTCAGATCACTTTCGGTTTAACATGTATGTGTCTTTTATGTGTGTATAAACTTCACACTGTAATGATGTTGTAACAATAGGCGTTTTCGGAAATAGATCCTTGCCGTCTTACTTTGGTAACAGTTATTCCTAATCGGATAAGAATGAAATTTTGCCCAAAGTAACGGCCAAGAATTTTTTTTTTACTTTCAACAGTTGGCACCAAGCTCTAAAAATATAATTAATAACAGAAACTAAACAATACGTCATATTTTATTGAGGTTATGTTTAGCAGCAAAGAGCATTCTTTTCTTGCTGCTGGGTGTGGAACCTGTTGATGCGATGACAGAACCAACTTCATTCAAATCATTTTTCTTTTAATTGAAATTTTTCTGTTAAAAATATAAAATAATTGGTTAATTTTCTTAAAAATTGCCTATATTTTATACTCAAACTATGATTTGAATTCATTAAATAGATAAATTAGTTAATTTTTAATTCGAGCGCTGCTCGGTGTGTTATCTTCACGCTTTATAAGCACTTATTTTTCATGTCTTTGCTACATTAACAATGGAAAAAGACAATATATTTGATTTTTCAAATGATTTCAGTGATTGTTCAAATGTTGAATAAAAATCATATAAATAAATTTTGTTTCTGTTTTTTGACATTTTATTTCGGAACAACGCACAGAATAATTGTCAGAAAATACAACTATGGTCGTGTTCAATCGGGCAAAAATGATAAAAAATATCATGATATTTCATCCCACCCTAACTTCATTCTGTAATACTGTACGTCAAACCCGATTGAACAACCAAAATTGATAAAAAATGATAAATTGATTTTAAATGTTACATTTGGTTTTAAATCGCTTCGTAAAATTCAATAAACTCGTTTTGTCGTCAGGTTTTTAATTAAATGTATATATTTTCTAATTATTTTTTTTATAAATTATTTTGATATTGAAACTATTTGGTTTTTATCCAAATATTAGAGACACAAATAATTTTAGTTTGAGTTTTATTGTGTTTGTATTCTCAGACAAAACTACGAAACATAAATGATTATTTAAGTTTAAATAAATAGGTAACTGTGTAAATACCATATAAATATCTTAAAAAAGCAAATTTAATTTAATTTAATTACCGAAAATATCATAAAAAAATAAATTCAAAATTGACAGCAGGAACCCAAAAAACCAAGAAAAAAGTTGGTTTTTTTGTGTGATAAATGAGTGCGTTTAATGCCAAAAGTGATAAAAAATATCATGATATTTTTTATCATTTTTGCCCGATTGAACACTACTAGGTATAATACGAAGAAACAACACGTAATAAAAATAAAAAGCGCCGCTGTAAGGTTCAAACTAGCTTGGTATAGAGTACGTTTATGCTCAGCGTCGAGTCATCTTTTAGTTAACTTTTGGATCATCTTGTAGTTATCTTTTTTTAGCGTTTATACTGCAGAGTCAAATCGTAGTCGAGTCGAAACTAGATTGAAACCGAGTCAGAAACGTCAAAAAAAAAATCATTTACTACCCAAGTGTTACTACTTCAAATATATTTTTGTTTTTCTGGAACTTGTTTTGGAACTGAGAACGACATTTGAGTTCCATTTTATTATAAGATTTCCTTTGAACAGTGGAACAAAAACCCTAAACTAATGGAACTAAATATGTTTGATTGTATGTACATATTATGTGTTCAAAATAGAATTTGGCGGGAATCAGTAATTTGAGGTTAGATTGAAAAATATACTTATTTCAATATTTTCCGTGTTAAATAAAAGAATCGTTTTTTGTATGAATTTGGTAAAAATGCATATGTATATTTAAAGAAGTACTTGGGAGGAACATTTTCTTGTTTTTTGGTTTTTGCTATCTTATCGTTTACGTTGTGGAAGTCATCTTTTGCTATTTGGTTGAATTTTTAAGTTGCACATTCTAAAATTAAGAATATAATTAACATGATTATTTGTATATTTGGTAGTTGCTAAAAATCAGTTAACCATTTAATAAAATTAAAAATAAATAATAACAATAAAATTATTGGCTGATAAATTCTCTTGACGGCCTTTCAATGTGAACTGTTGAGCTGATGGACTGTGCTTGGTGATTTATTTAATTATTGAATTATGATTATGGCTGGAAACACACCGAATTAGACAAAACGTTTTTTTCTTGTCTTAAAGCGACTTGCGGCCAAAAAGCATACGATTGTATAGCGCTATGCACACTGAATCAGGCGAAACAATTTTACGTCAAACATTTTGTTTCATAAAACATAGAACGGCAAACATTGTATTGTGCTTTATGAGTCCATTCACACATAATAAAGCAAAATTGTGTTAGGTCAAATTTGACTAATGAAACATGATTGAAGGTGTTCATACTCCATAAATCAATGTGTTAATTCACACTGACACAAATCAAAGCAACACAAGACAAAACTGATTGAATCAAAAAAAAAAAGTGTTTGAAGTCGTTTCGTGGTCGCCGTTTTATAAATTAAATTAATAAGGATTTTTATGGTACAAAAAAAAATGTATTAAATTACAATATACATACAACAATATACATATTTATCATATTTATATATAAAATAATATGCACATAATACAAAATCATCCTCTAACTCCGACGACATTTTGTATTCTATGAAATCAATTCACACCAACCTATAAAGCAACACGAGACAATTTGACTAAAAACAATTTGTTTGATTGAATGTGCACTATGTTTAGAAAAATCGTCTTGCCTACTCGAAGCAAAAACGTTTTGACTAATTCGGTGTGTTTCCAGCCTATGAGTATTAAAAATTTTACACCATATAGGTATTATTTACTTACAAAAAATTTAAATTACATTACCACAAAAATGCTCAAAAGCAAAAATAATTAACTTTACTTGCCAAAAATAACAAAGAAAATAGCGTTGATCGCCCTCGTATATACATACTATTACGACTATATAAAAATAAACCATTTCCATCACTTCCATTGCTTATGGAGAAAAATAGAACATTTGTTGGAACTGTCAAATTCAGTTCCATTTTGTTATACTTGGGTATCGTATGTTTATATGTTTTTCTTGTATTTTCTGAATTTTTATAAAAAACAAAATAACAAAGTTTTTATTGCCACACAAAAATCGAAGATGTGCACACGAATTAAGAAATCAAAAATGGTGTCTTTTTTATTATTATTTTTTCGACTCGACTCCGTTTATTAGAAATTTTTTAGGTCGAGTTGAGTTAACTACAAGATGACTCGACTCCGTTTATAGTAAAAGATAACCTAGGTTCAAACCAGGTTGAACCCTAAGGCTGGAAACACACCGAATTAGTCAAAACGTTTTTGCTTCGAGTAGGCAAGACGATTTCTCTAAACATAGTGCACATACAATCAAACAAATTGTTTTTAGTCAAATTGTCTCGTGTTGCTTTATAGGTTGGTGTGAATTGATTTCATAGAATACAAAATGTCGTCGGAGTTAGAGGATGATTTTGTATTATGTGCATATTATTTTATATATAAATATGATAAATATGTATATTGTTGTATGTATATTGTAATTTAATACAATTTTTTTTGTACCATAAAAATCCTCATTAATTTGATTTATAAAACGGTGACCACGAAACAACTTCAAACACTTTTTTTTTTATTCAATCAGTTTTGTCTTGTGTTGCTTTGATTTGTGTCAGTGTGAATTAACACATTGATTTATGGAGTATGAACACCTTCAATCATGTTTCATTAGTCAAATTTGACTTAACACAATATTGCTTTATTATGTGTGAATGGACTCATAACGCACAATACAATGTTTGCCGTTCTATGTTTTACGAAACAAAATGTTTGACGTAAAATTGTTTTGCCTGATTCAGTGTGCATAGCGCTATACAATCGTATGCATTTTGGCCGCAAGTCGCTTTAAGACAAGAAAAAAACGTTTTGTCTAATTCGGTGTGTTTCCAGCCTAAGCATAAACGTACTCATAGAGTTTATGTTCATAGAAACGAGGTTGGAGTTAGGTTTTTCGCTAAGTTATTTTGAACTCAACGAAGCTAGTGGAATTGAGTAGAGTTGAAAATCAAAATGGCGAGATGAATCTACATTAGGCATTTTTCATTGTTACCGCCATAAAAAAATGTTGAATATAACAAAAAAATATTAACAAAAAAATTAAGAACGCAATACAAAACTCATAAGTTTTATTTTATAATGTACCTTGCTGTAACACTTTCAACTCAACCTAACTCACTTCCATGGAAACGATCGACGCCATTTTTGAAATTTAACGAAAACCTGATTTCAATCCAACATAACTCAAACTCGTTCATGGAAATATGATATATATTGTGGACTATTTTGATCAAGACGGCACCGAGCTGTTATTTCAGTTAACAGTATTGATGCCACAGTAAGGCTGATAACGTTCAAAGCACAACCATCGAGTGTCGAACGACCGACCCCATGAGGGCTCTTTATTAGAATGGAAAATCATTCCACAATGGATGGACGAGACCTTGTCGGGCTAGAAAAGAATAGAAAAATGTGTGGCGGGGTCTCTACAGAAGAGATAATTTGAGTTCTGGTCAGGACGAACAAGCTTAGGTAAGGGGTAGTATTACAGTAGCACCTAGGTCAGAACAGAATAAGTTAATTAATAGCGTAAAGTGTCCTATTAGTGACACCTAAGTTGGGGTAATAAAGTTAACTGTACTAAATGAAAATTTTCCATGTTAAACCGTTATACACTGTACTAGACTAATCTTACTGAAAAAAACCATTATCATGTTTCCATGATAGAGTTAACCTAGGTTCAACTCGGTTTTATGTGCATGGAAACGCGTATTAGGGTAGAGTTTCGTTAAATCCAAATAAACTCGACGAATCTTGTTTTGTTTGAGTTAGATTCTATCTGTCAAACATTTTTTAAAATTATAAATGTCGCATCGCATATTACTAAATATATTGCCCCAAAATAATTGAAAAAATTACACAAAAATGTCGTTGTCAACGTTATGACGATATATCAAAGTGAAATAAAAGTTTGGTTTTTGTTCAATACGCAATTTTATTTTTTTATTTTATCGAAATATTTTTCTTCAACTCTAAATCCTAACTCTGTTCATGGAAACGGTACGGGTTACCGCCGCCATATTTTCAACTCAACGAAACCTAAACCTGTTTAAACTCGGTACATGGAAACATGGTACATGATTGTTCTTAGTATGTATGATAAAAACAGGCGAATGTTATTAGTTTTTGGGAACGCGATAGTGTAAAGTTGTATTTGGAAAATGATTAGTAAGTTGAACCCGATAGATTGATAGAGGATTAAACCGTGTGATTTAAAAAGTGATATAACGCGATATAAAAGTTATAAGTGTTATAGTTAATTAATAGGTAATAAGTGATTTTGTGAATTATTGTTAATAATTGTGTTGTATTAATTTTTCTGTTGTACATACATATACATAAATAAAATAGTTTGTGTTAATATGAAATAGTATTTAGGCGAAAACCTAACAATATTTATGCCATTTGTCTGAATCAGCTAAAGTAACTAACTAAACTAAAGTACGATTAGTTAATATAATTTAAAGAAACAAGCAGAAATGTCGAACAAAAGTAATTTACAATACATGAACAATCTTTGAATAGTAACCTCGCCAAATGACTTTTCGGTTGTCACCGTTCGGGTTATTTTGGGACAATAGCTGAATCTCAAGATTCGTTTTAGTTTATTTAGTTTAGTCTCTTGAGGCACACATTATTAGTCTGTGAAGCTAAAATTTGACATTTCACCGTTTTTGATAATTTTTTCACATCTGATTTTTGTTTTTTTATGGAGACCAATGAACATTTAATTTTACTTCAAATGCATATTAGGGTTAAAGCGTCGGCCACCTTACACCACATTTAAGGCAACATTTTAAGGTTAAACATTGAACAATTTTCCAAATGTTAAAAATTACACAAATTCAAAATATTCAAAATTTATTGAGACATTTTGTGATTTGTTGTTGCTTGGTAAAAAATGTTAAATATTTTCCAATTTCATCTTTTCTACTAAAATTTGGCAAATCGTCAAATTAAAGCTTTTGAACATGAATAATTTTTAGGTTATACACCTATCCTTTTAGGTTGTAAAAAATGCTTACTTTAAGAAAATTGATTTTTGCCTTATAAGACAAAAAAAAAAACAATCAGCGGGACAATTTTACCTTTAGGACAATTCTGAACAATTGTTTTCTAGACAGACAACTTAGGTACTTGGTCCAAGGAATAGAGGTTCTTGTCGGTTATTATAAAAGTGACGAATAGTATTAACAACAACGTAGGAACCAATATTAGGATTTCATTTTAGGATTTTCAGACAATTGCTTTACCTAGTAGCATTGCCAGACTGCCGTTTAATAAATAAGATTTAACTAAACTGGATCAGGTACTCTATGAAACAAAATTGCGATTAGCAAAAATTAGGGTTGACACACGGCTACGGCTAAACTCGAAAAATTCACCAAATCCGATTTATTAAATCGCAGTGTGTCAATGCTATAAATTAACTACCATAATAAGAATAATTGCATAAAATATTGTGTCATTGGAAAAATCCATATACATATTTGCATCGTAAAATGGAAGTAGTACGATTTATCATTCGTGACTGTAATATTTAAAATGCATGACGGTAACTATGGGTAACTTACAAACACATCTAACAGCCATATCTGCAGTATGATTATTATTGAGTCGATTTAATGTTTGCCATTTTATATTACTGGAACAAAACTGCACAATAAAAATCTAAACACATTTCAAATTTATTTACTTTTGCAAAATAACAATTTTAACAACTCGCAATTATATTTTATGATACGTATACAAGATGTTATAAGCGTTTTGAATATTATTTCCGTGATTTGAATTAGAAACACAACACAAAATTATAGTTTTTCGGTAATTTGTTTGTTTTTTATTTTGTAAATTAGCATAAATTTATTTTCGTGTTTTTATATATTCGACACGCGGTTTACATTAAAAAATACGGTAGCATTATACAAATATTTTTTAATATAAACTCAAATTTTAATCTTTGGCATAATGAATTAAGTGAGTTTTCGGTACTCGTACTGTACCTGAAAATAGTAATATGGAGAAAGATTCCACTGGGACATTTAGAACTAAGACGAAACGAAGTTTTTATCTACCTATAAAGAAATTCATTGTATTTGGTGATTTCAACCTACTTGCTCGTAAACAACAGCTTAAAAAAGAACTCGCAGTCACATTTCGTGTTTGGTGTTAAGTACACTTGTGGTATCCAGTTACCCAACTTCTGCGTAATAAAAATGTACGTACACACAAACTTTATATTTATACAAAACTATAATAATTAATTTGCCGTTACCACCTATAATACTTCTATTGCATGCCTACTAATTTTTATGTTGGTATGTAATCGCACATTGTACATTATTGCAAAAATAAAATAGAATATATGAAATTCGATGTACGAGTACGGCGAGTAATTAAATATTCATTAAAGGGCATAAGGTTGAAATATTAATTAATTCGTGTATTGATTAAAACTGAAAATGGAACCCGAAAATATTGGAAGCAAAAAATAGTTGAATTAGCGCAGGTTAGAGATAAAGGATTTGTTAAAGGCAGTACGAGTAAATCACTCTCATGTTACCATTCTCATGTTTTAACTGCTATATACTGTAATTTTATAGCAGGGTAAATTTAACAATTGCTCGTACTTGGTCGTACGTTTCTCTTAGCAAAATATGAAGAGCTTTTCTTTGTAATTTTTACGAATCATAAAACACAAACCAGCTGCTCACTTGAAAAAAGTCTGCAATAGAATATGACCATTTTGCTTACATCTCAACATGCAAATTTAATGATATTTTCTATCATGATTATGTATTTATGTTTGTATCTGTTTGAGATAAAAATATAAAATCGGTGGTTGTTGTGAATGAGTCACCCAACCTTGTGTCGCGTTCGAATGGTTCCTGGCCTCAGTACCCTCGGCCAGGAGATTTTAAGAACAACCAGCAAAAGAGTGAAAGAAGTATGTGAATGGCAGTTCCGTTTTTGGAACTTTTCAAAGCGTTATTGCAGATCGAAAACCTGCTCGACGGTCGAAGCAAACTGCAATACCTACCTATGGTTCATGTTTCTTTTTTCGAGAATACAAATATAGACCATATCGATTTTTGAACTACGCGTTTTCTGCAATGATCTCAGCTGGCTCGCATAAAAATTATTCCATATTTACCTTCATGCATCATTCTTTACCATCCAAACTTTCGTTTATGGTGCTTTATCGAAGTGAGAAGGCAGAATTTATTCTGCCAGACTGAGAACGCAATAGAAGAAGCATAATTCAAAAATTGAAATACTCGTAGTGTACGATTTTAACATGCCAGCAATGGCAATTAATCTACGAACTAAAGGTATCAAGAATTTGGCTAGCTAGGAGTTCACGCTCAACTCGCAAAAGTATTATGTGAAAACCCTTATGTATAAGAATCCATTAAATCATTTCAAGCCTCTTCGATGGGCCTGAGAAACCAATGCAGATAGACGGCTGCCGTTCGTTCAGTATTTAATATTGGTAGCTTGAGTAAAGTACAGTTATGATAAGCTAATCATCTAAACCTCCCCTGTACGCTTTAAAATACACCAATACTCAAACACGGCAATCTTGTTGAAGGTTCCGTATTTAGAATTTTTTTAAACTCGAAAAATTCACCAAATCCGATTTATTAAATCGCAGTGTGTCAATGATATAATTAACTACCATAATAAGAATAATTACATAAAATATTGTGTCATTGGAAAAATCCATATACATATTTGCATCGTAAAATGGAAGTAGTACGATTTATTATTCGTGACTGTAATATTTAAAATGCATGACGGTAACTATGGGTAACTTACAAACACATCTAATAGCCATATCTGCAGTATGATTATTATTGAGTCACGGCAAACCCGGTGAACAAAGCAAAGTGGCGTCGCTAATTTGATCAGTTTGAATTAAATGAAATAGGGCGGTTCTATTAGACATAGACGCTATTTTAACTGTAAAATCATAGCAGCTTGAAAGATGGTAGCATGCATTCCTGCGGCTACTTCCTTGCATGCATCTTTAGAGAATGTCATTCGATTCTGTTTACCGCTTTTATAGTTTTTGTTTCCTTTACTCCCCACATAACCAAGCTCAGTAACAGCAATACTAAACCTAGCATGCGGATTAAACAATTTTAAAATTATTATTTTATTAAGTATCAATGTATAATACCGATTTTCCATCGTCATAGTATAATAGTATAATAGTAGTATACTATTATACTACGACGATGGAAAACCGAAGTTGATAGTATAATAGTATAAATATAATATTTTGTTATACTAGCTATCAAAAATATAATAGGTAGCAAATTGTGTTTTTAACATTGTAAATTTATCTGACAGTGTATTATTTTGACAATTCACTAAATTACCATTCGATTTTTTTTTTGTTTTTTTTTGGTGGTATCTGCATAGTTCATACATTTCATTAATTTTTTAAAAACACAACTAATGCGTATGCTTGGTTATTTTTAATTGTTTTTTATTATGAATAGACGTTAAAATTTTCAAAATAAGAATTGTACCTACGTTCACATAAAAAAAACTATAATTGGTGCTAACTTCATCGCGTGCGATGGAAAACCGTCAAGGGATAATAGTATAATAGTATTATACTATTATGCTATTATACTATTGACGATGGAAAATCGGTATAAGTGTCATTTTCACAGCTTGCTAAGATGTATAAATAATACTTAAAGTATGCGTGTAATTCTGTTTGTTTCTAATGTATTTCCATTTCACTTTTTTGAATCACTTACACTACACATGCACAACTTTTGTACCTTTCCATTTTAATCTGACGGAAATTGTAATTCGAATTATATAAGTGTGCAAGTTCGGCGCATTTTGTGTTCGTTTTTCTCGTAAATTTGTAATTTCGTTCGTACTGGATTTTCCGTTCCTTTTTTTATGTGAAACCCCGCTAAAGATGTTTTCACATCAAAAAGAAAGGTTGAAAGGTGGTTCGGCCCTTAGATTCTACGCAACAAGGGGTCATGGTTGTGTTCGTCATAATCAGAATCACCCTGCCCCTATCGGGATTGGAACATGTTGGTGTTTCGTTAAATGTAATATTTTGTTCTGAAAAATTTGTGAAGTGGATGGTTGGGAAATATATCTATACTAATCAAAGCGACGATTGAGCGAACATTGATCAATAACTGTGATCGCTTTCTTGCCTCGCGATCATCGGCGTGATCATCACTTTATATCATATTACAAAAATAATGCGAACATTGTAATTTACTCCTTTGATTAAAGATGCCATTTTAGCTTGATTGCTGAAAGCACGTTCGCGTGACGTCTGTGATTCCCATGTGTGCATGAATGGAGAGAGATAAAGTAGAGAGTGGTCAATCAATCAAAATGAAATATAGGGTAATCGATCAAATATTAGGGTAATCAATCAAAATGAAATATTAACCAATCTATTTTTAGTATGATAGAAGATGTAGAAGATGAATTTTTGTATACACTTTGTAATGTTGATGTTGAACAGAATTGCTTATCACACTGCGGTTTCTAGTTCGGCTCTCGTCACTGTGTAAAATTATTCGTTAGGCTTGACCACTTACAATGTGCACCCAATAATTCAAAAATTTGGTTTGATAGGCCATAGATTTTTTTTTCATATGATGGGTATGCCGGGAAGAGGTAGTGGAGATGATTTATGATGTGGTACTTGTGGAGAATTATAATTAGCTTGTAGAAATTATAGTGTCTTACAATACAAACAACAAAATACTAACTATAGTGACTAAGTACGTGTTTGTAACCGAGACAAGTGTATAATTTTAACGTACCTTTCCTACCCTTCCGCAATATTTTGAGTAAAACTGGTGCCGGCATCCTTCGGGAGACTTATTTCAGGCCTCGTGAGATTGATGCTTGTGTTCGATGTCATCGATTTATTATAATTTATTGGAAAAACTGTTCTTGTATTTCATTTCGGCTAGTTGTTATGTTTAAAGCAATAATGCAGCAGTGATGTTCTTGTAGTAATCCTGTTGAAGTTTGGTGGTGTAAATGAAGTGTGGTGTCTTATAATAATTAATAAGTAAAAATAATTGATTAATTTCAAATTTGGTTCCAGAAGATTATCCAAATAAGAATGGCTTTTGGTTTGTTTTAGGATTTATCTAGGTTATCGTGCTAAGGATGAAGCAAAACCAAGGTATCGTATTTTTGTAGATCCGTTCACACTTTTTTCGAGAAAAGAAATGTTCGATTAATCGAATAATTTTACAGCATTTTGCATAATTTTAATCAGCCGATTACATGGAAAGGCTTATTATTATTATTGTTGAAGGGCCACGTGGGCGTTCAACCACCTCGCACTGCGACCTAAAAGATCTTTTGTGCTTGGACCCTGCTTAATTATTCGTCCAGTCAATATTCAGGCACTTAATGAACCGGATAATACTGCCGGCCGGTACGGCATACATCTATCTGGGCGTATTGCTCTAACTAAAAGAGTCAACTCATATCAACATAACCTCTATCCCCGTTTCGAAAGTGGTAAGGATCGTTTACAGCTTAAAAATCAAAGGCGACATTGGGAGAACTCTTTTCCATCTACAAGTGCTGATTGCAGATATTGTTGATGAAGACATTTGGGGAATGGACTTCATTAGGGCGAACGGATCCGTGGTCGATGTTGGACGAGGTGTATTAACTTATGATTACATCGAGTTGTCTCCTGCAGTACAGGAGCAACTACCAGGCGAATTATTTTTGATCATTGGGAGAAGCTGCACCGAACTCGGAGATGATCGTATGGGAAAGATTAGAGGGAGGTTCTGGGTCACCCAGGTTCTGCGTTGTTGAAGATAACGAAGAGGAGAGCGGAGTCAAAGTAGTCATAAGCGGGAAAGACCTAGTTAAACCAGATAACGACTATAGAGCATCAATTAGGACTCTAAATCTCTCGGATAAGACGAAAACCATCAAGAAAGGGATAATTATTGGTAAATCTGAAGAAGTAACGACGGTAGCGAAATGTGAACCGAAAAATCCGATTTGAGCACTGAATTGACCCGGGAAGCCAGGAGGTTACCAATGTTAAAACAAGAAGAAATGGACCGGATGATAACAGATATGCAGGCAGCAGGGGTAATCGAATCATCCAACAGTCTTTGGAGCTCGCGGGTAGTATTAGTCGAGAAGCAGGACGGTAGGATGAGATTTTGCGTTGATTACCGAAAACTCAATGTTGTAAAGAAAAAGATAGCTAGCTACCCATTGCCACGGATCGACGACACAAAGCGAGCTATTGGAAGGTAGAAGTTCATAAGAAAAATTGTGAGAAAATGGCGCTCAGTGTGGGTAACGGGTTTTTTCAATTTAATTTTTTACGCTGCGACTTTTGAATGATTATTGGAGCGCGAGCTAAAGGGATTACATTTGAAGATGTGCCTAATATATCTGGACAACATTATCGTCACAGGCATATCTAAGGAACTTAGAGAAATTTGGGATCGGATACAGGCCGCCGGATTAAAGTTAAGTCCAAAGAAGTGTAGGCTGTTCAGAATTGAAATACAATTTTCGGGTTATCTTGTAACGACTAATGGAATTCACACCAACGAAGAAAAGATCGCAGCGGTAAGGGACTGGCGAAGACCTAAAAATTTAATTGAATTGTGCACTTATTACAGACTTTCTTGGAACTTCCGCATATGGAAATGCCGTCGCATTATACAAACGACCATGCCCCCCAGTAGAATGTAAACATTGTGGTCACGTTGAAGCAAAGGAAAACATCATCGACGTTGGGCTTACGCAAGTGCTGTTTGACGAAGGGTGGACTGATGAAATGATCAGGAAAGAGGAAATAGATGACCCGGCATTTATCAGTTATCATGGAATTCAAGGAAAAGGAATACCGGCCCATATGGAGCGAGATCGCGGACAAAATTACCACTGTCAAGGCTTACTGGGCTAAATGTGGGAAAGCACGGATGCCAAAGTGAAGCAATTGTTGCTGGTCATACGATAGAGCTGGATTGCGGAAATCTTGAAAGACTATAACGAAGGAGCAAGTGGGGCCACCTAGGAATTAATAAAACACTAGCCAAAATACGTCAACGATTCTACTGGGCAGGAAGTACAAAGTCGGTGATAAAGAATGATAACAAAAATGTGACTGATATGCAGCGGTGAAGGGACTCGCACGTAAAAGTCGTGGAACCATGAAACAATATAACGTCGGAGCACCATTCGAGAGAATTGCAATGGATGTAACGGGGCCATTTCCCACCACCGAGAACGGCAATGAATATGTGCTAGTGATAATGGATTAATTCAGAAAATGGGCGGAGGTTTAGCCCATTCCCAATCAGGAGACAACAACAATAGCTGACGCGATAATAAAGAAATATGCCAGATGCTCGGTATAAAAAGACGAGAACCTATGCATCCACAGTCCGACGTTATGGTGGAAAGATTCAATGGCGCATTGGTGAAACATCTAGCAAAGGTCGTGAATAAAAACCAACGCAACTGGGATCGACATGACACAACCGGAATAACACGAGTTTAAACCTTGTTTGGAGATAACCTACGATTACCTGGAGAAAATACGGTTGTCAAGTGATCGGATGAAAATTCGATATGACATTCAAGCAAATACCTAAGGCTTCCAGGAAGGGCATTTGATAAGGTTATGCAAGGACCTTACATTTTCTTTAGCAGGATGAACGATGTGGTTTATCGGATTCAGAAGGGACACCGAAGTTTACCGAATTTGGTGTATTTAGAGAGGCTGGCCCAATACAGAGCAGGTGATTTGGGTCCTGTTCGGGACGAACAGGCTTAGGTGAGGGGTAGTGTTACGATGACACCTAGGATAGAATAGAATAAATTATTTAATAGCGCGAATGTAATCAAATGGAAATTTTCCATGCTACAACTCTCTACATTTTTCCAGACTATTCTTACCCGAAAAAGCATGTCATTTCTAGAAGCTTGGTTTGAGTATAAAATAAGGCTAATAAGAACGGAATGGATTTTTCGTATTTGGAATGCGACAGTGTAAAGATTAAACTGAGTGATTTAAAAGGTCAATTAGTGCGATATAACAAATATAAGTGATCAGTAAAATTGTGCGAATAATAATACGAAGAAATTTGTTCTCACAAAAACTTGAACTCTATATATTTCCACAGATTAAAAAGTGTATAAATGTTGTGCTCCAAAATATTTCTAGCTATAGAAAGTCACTAGGAAGTTAAATTTCCCATCTAAATTCTTATATTTTTAAATTATCCTTTGTAATCGCTAAAGTGTGTTTTTACTCTCACGAAAACACCCTAATATAAAGAAAAAAAATTACAGCCTCCAATAATAAAATTGAATATTACACGCTTTGTGCTTATCTGAAACTTTCATTTCACAATTTCAATTTTTCAACCAATATTTGGGTACAATCTAACAAACTGACATAGGTATGGTGAAAAATACGTCTAATCACATTTTTTTTTTGAAAGTCATGTTTTTATTTTATGATTTTTATGTTTTGAATGTGTAGCACTTAAAAAAACAATTTAAAAAACAGTTGTTGTTGTTTTTTCGACATAGAGTGCCAAATATTTAAATATTTCATGCGTTTGTTGTTGTATTTATTGCTGTAGAAAAAAAAAACTAATTATCCGAAAATTATAAAATTGTACTCAGTTTAAAGATACATATATGAATAGGGTTTATAGAATAATTAATAAAATGGTAACATCAAAATGGCCGCCGAAATGTTCTTTTTGAACTTTCTCCCTAGACATACTAAAAAAGCAGCGCAACATCTCGTTTCGTTTTCTTGCAAAAGTTTAAGTACTCGTATGTTGATCAACACTTTTTTTAGGTATAAAAATCAAATTTTAATGTTTTTTCAATTTTCTCAAAACCTTTTTTTTACGGCTAACCTCATAAAGTAAGCGTTTAAACAATAAAAAATCCACGGGCGAGTTCACGCTCAATTCGCAAAAGAATTATGTGAAAACCTTATGTATTCATAACCTTATTTATTTATTCAAGCCTCTTTGATGGGCCTGAGAAACCTATCCAGATAGACGGCTGTTGTTCGTTTAGTATTTAAATTTATAATTTTTGTTTAAAAAGTCAATAAGTAATTCTATTTTGGGTTTGGAGGGCGAAGCTTACCGACATTGTTTAATTAAAAATTGAAATTTATAATATATTTGTTGACAACGAGAAATACATAAGACTATATTTTGGTATATACATGCCTTGGTGAGCTTGAGCAAAGTACAGTTCTGTTAAGTTAATCATCCAAACCTGCCTTGTACGCTTTAAAATACACCATTACTCATACACGGCAATCTTATTGAAGATTCCATAATATTTAGACTTTTGTGAATGGTCACGACAAATCCTGTGAACAAAGCGAAGAGGCAACTAAATGAAATATGGCGGTGGTATTAGACATAGACGCTATTTTAATTGTAAAGTCGTTACAACTGGAAAGACGGTAGAATGTCTCCTTGCGGCTGAGAAGATGCCGTTCGAATCTGTTTAATGGGCGAACCAGCAAGTCAGTAACAACTTTAAGTAAGATATAAGAACTTTTCGTTCAGTTCAGCCGTCACTTAAGAGAGCGAAAATTAACGTGCAAACTGAAGGATATGTCAAAATTTTCAAAGCACACTTTTCTTAAAAATAATAAATGTTGATATTCACATTAGAATTTTAATACTGTATCTGTCAGTTTTTACGGATTCGGTGGCCGATATGTGAAATATTTTGTAAGGAAATAATTTCGTCAATTTATTTAAGGATTGTTACTGATTCGTTGGTTACACCTTAACATTTTTATAATTTTTCTTTCCCATAACCCTCCCATAACTAAACTGAGCAACAGCACGAGCAATACTAAACATAGCATACCGATACAATTTCAAAATAATTATTTTACTATGCACAGCTCGCTAAGATGTATAATATTTAATATTTGAAGTATGCGTGTACTTTGTCTTTGTTCAACACGTGTACACATGCATAATTTTTGTGCCTTTACATTTTAATCTGATGCAAAATGTAATTCGAATTATATAGGGTGCGACCGAATTGAAAAATATGCATTTAGCAAAGACACATTTCAAAAAGTTACATGCGATGTAGTTTTTATATGCATTTTTAATACGTTGTTTGATGTCAATTTATATTTAAATTAATTATATTTATCGATTTATTAATTCAGAGTTGTAAAATTTCAATTAATTTAATGATTATACCTAATGAAATTTAATTTAACTGAAAAATGCACATTTTAAATAATGTGTATTTAAATTCGCATTTCGGGCACACCCACAGATGCATGTTCGGTGCATTTTCTGTTCGTTATTCTCTTATATACATATTTTGCAATTTCGCTCGTACCGGATTTTCCGTTCCTTTTTTTACATGCAATTTTTGACTTACCCCCGTACAACAATCAGTAAAATAAAAATAAAATGTTGAAATGAGTCATGCATTTTGTTAGGTCTAACCACTCTGATATCCTATACCTCTACAAATATTTTTGGATTAGATCGGGAGGTATCGGGTTCGAATCCCTATAGGGGCGGGATGCAAAACGGGATTTTTCGTCATCTGATTATGATCGGTGATGAAGATGAACACGTCTATGACCCCCTGTTGAGAGTGCGGAATCCATGGGCCGACCTACCTTTCATGTCAACACTATAGGCTGGCATGAAGCAATGCAATGTGCAGGTGGTTTAAACAAAAACGGGTGGCTACTGAGTAATGTAGGACATAAAAAGCGAACTGCGAAAGAGTTGGAAGTGCCTTGAGCCCCAGAAAAGATTTCAAAGAAAGAAACAAACAAATAAACACACAATATTTTTGGAACTCCTTTAAAAAACAGTTATAATAAATAACGAGTGTAATAAAGGGTATAATGTAATTAAAAAACCGGTATAATTTTTTAGGTGCAAATTAGTGTCAAAGTTAATTTTTCAAGTTTTTGTGTGAAGCGATATTAATTTAAACAAAACAAAAAAAACAAAACGAACATTTAAGTTTATTTTAATAAGTGATAGTGTAATAATGAGTAGCTTCAAAAAGTGTTGTAAACGGTTTCCCGAGTCAAACTCTTCGGTAAATTTAAGAAATGTTACTGATGGTAATAAAATTCTTGGAAAAATATTCGAAACCACTAGATGAATTTCTGGATAATTTCTTAATTAAGCTGAAAAATCTGATTCCTCATTGCTTCATATCACTACAACAGTCTAGCTTCATAAAAAACAAAAATTTAAGTCTGAATGCTACGGAGGTACTTGTTTCTTGTGACTTTGTAGAAAATTATGCATATGCTAAATTTTTGCATAGGGGTTTCTTAGGAGAAAAATTGCTGCACTCTTCATTATAATATCAGATTGCCTTCACAAAGAAAGGAAAGTACTATCAAAAGGATGGCGTCCAGAGCCAGTCTCACCACCGAATACGGTAACATAACCAATGCTGAAGAATTATTCCAAAGGGCAAAAACTTTGAAAACTGACATGATTTTTGAATTTTGTTCAGATGCTAAATATAAATCCAAATACACTTAACAAACTAGTAGATTCGAGAAATTAAAAACAATAGGGGAGGATATACTTAAATTTTAAAAAAATATTCAAATAGTGAAGAATATGTAAAATTTAAATTGTAACAGTGAATATTTCAAATTTTTGTCTTTATTTTGTAATAAAATATTTTTTATCAATAATTTTTCATACTTAAACGTATTTTGCAAGAAACCGAAACGAGATGATATTACTACTGATTTTTAGTATGTCTAATAGAACATTTTGAAAAAGAAAAAATGAAACATGGTATCATTTTTATAATTATTTTATAATCTCTATTTATTTATATTTAAAATGAGCCAAATTTTATAATTTTCGAATAATTAGTTTTTTGTCTATAGCAATAAATACAACACCACGTGCATGAAATTTTTAAATATTTAACACCCTGTGACTTAAAAAACTACAACAAAAATTATATTGCATAAATTATTTGTTTTACACAGTGCTACACATTGAAACCATAAAAATCATAAAATTAAAACATGACTTCCGGTCCCATATACAGGATTTGCGATTTCACGTAGTTTAATTATTTTAAATTAAGCGCCTAGTTCAATTGTTTGTAACCGTTTTCAATGTAACAAATCTGTCGGAGATACAAAACAAAAAAAACAAAAATTCTACTCACGGTCAAGTATGACCAATGAACATACTGAATCATTCAATAACGAATAATTTATTCACATCCGTATCACACATAATAATGCTCCACAATCAATATAAATCGTATTTCACATTCACAATTCACTCACTATTCGCCACTGTAAATTTAAATCTTAGAAATGCTAATTAACAAATAAACAAAACAAGGTTACTTTTGTTAAGTTTCCAATGAAAATGATTGAAAAATAGTTTGGAAACAATCACTAGAAAATACTAAAAGATAATTACTTCATTAGAACTTTGATTAAAATGATGGTGATGGTGATGGCAAGCTACATGCCTCCGGTTATTAAAACACAGCCTATCTTCTATTTTGCAGTAGTACGAGGTGCCACCAATTACACAAAACAAATGTATCACAATAAACAGTTTTATTTGAATGAAATTCATAGTGTAGGTACTTATTATTATTATTCTTATTATTGTTTTGATTATAAAATATGCAAATATATTTATTTATAATTATTATTTTTTATTTACTTTTAAATTTTATTTATTTATTTATTTTTTTTTTTATTTAGGAAAACGGTAGTGTACGATATGTCTAAGTGAAACTAAACAAGATAATTTACTGAAGTTGTTTTTTTGTATTTTGTATTTTTATTTATTATATTTTAGTTTTTTTTCTTTGCTTTAGTTTTATTTAAAGTTTATTTTGTTGTGTATTGTAAAAATGTTGTTGTTATATGAAAATATAAAACTGCAAAATTTATAAAAGAGAAATGAAATAATCGGTGGCCAGTAATTTATTGGATGGGAGTGTAATGTGTGTTTTAAGCTCGTATATAGGTATTTCGTGGCGTTATCAGTGAATTTCGATTGTTTCTAATACTTTTTTTTTTTTGTTTGCCAGCCTATTTATATATGTACAAAAAAGAAATGTTTATCTATTAAATTATATTAGATAATATGATAATGATTTGGTTACAATATACACAATTCGGCAGAATTACTCTGTATATACATTTTAATAGCGCGAGCTTATCGCACTTATCTCAAATACATGTTGTTTGAAGGATAATTATATAAGGCCGCAGATACGTGACTCTATACCTACATAATGCATAAGTATAATAAGCAGTAATCAAATGTTAGTATATTCATAAACAACTATATGCTCATATAGTATATAATGATCGAAGCAAGAAGACACGCAAATGGAGGAATTTCATGTCACCAAAACATGCGGAATATTTTATAACATAACACAGTAACAATTATGGCAATTATCTCAGATTTCATTTTATCATGTAGACATTTCTTTGTTGTGGTGTCGCGAATTAAATTTCTATGAATTTTTCATTTTTAATTGCATATTTGTTATTGTAATTATTAGTGCGTTTTTTTTATTTGCGCCCGACAGATGCTATTCGGAGCAGTCAATTTTCTATACATAAATTATTCGTCATTTGAAAGTTATTCATAGGGTTGTTATCGGGCCGGTTTTGAACCGGTCCGACCGGCTTTCGTGGCACAAAGCCAATCACCGGTTGTACAGTTGACCGGTAGAACAAATGATCGGGTTTCAATGGAATTTAGTTAAATCGGTATCAAATAACCAAAATTCGATAACTTTCTTAATTTTTTCGTAGACCTAATTGTGGTCTATATATGGTTGTCAATATTGAAAGAAAACAGTATAAAAAAAGTTACCTACGCTTTAAAAAACTATTGAAAACCCCACAGTTTAGTGGGGATTATTTGGAGAGATGATCACATTAACCTACTACTGAACCCTTACTTTAAATGTTAAGATTTTAGCAAAAACAATAAAATTCTGTTGGCAGCAATCGAAATAAAATCTGTTAATGTTCCTTTTTTTCATGTAACAAGTACTTTAATAAATAAAATTAAATAAATTATAAATAAAAATCAAATATAAAGGGCTGAAACCTCATGAGGTGGTCAGTCTTCAAGTCAATCTTCAGCTCAACTTCCAACTCAATATACAAATCAACCTCCATCTCAATCGTAATATAACTCTACACGCAATCATCAAATTAACCGCCAACCAAACCCTCAAATCTTAAACCAAATCAACCCAAATCAACTTACAAATCATAACTTAATCTAACTCCAAATCAACTCTTAAATAGTTTTCCAACCGAACAACTTACTTAACCCCAATGCAGGCTAACTAAGTCCTAACTCAACTTCAACTAAACTTAGCTCGAACCACATCTCAACCCTCTGATCAACTCATACCATCATACCATCGTATCACCAGTACCATCATACCATTATACCATCATACCTTCATCTTCAAGTCTTAAACAATATTTGTGTAAAGTTTGGATCAAATCGTTCAATGCGTGTGCATTTGTTTAAATACCACAAACATTTACTGAACATATATATAAACACTCACTTTTAAATATAGTGAAAAGTCGTTTCTAAGGACACCCAATTTAGCGAAATCCTCACTTTAACGGACAAACTTTTAAGTCCCATGCAACTGAAGTTTTTCAATGAAAAGACAGATATTTCTGCGATGATACCGGTTTTATGAGTACACTTCAAATTGAAACTTTTACACTTCAATTTGTTTCTTTTTACACTTCAAATTGAATCTTTAACATTTCAAATTGAACTTTTTACAATTAGGATGGAACTTGGCTATTTCTTAGCCGGTTTTAGTGAAATTTTTACATCCATGATTGAAATGGGATTCTTAAATGATTTTTGGATAAAATTCTGGAATACGGCTAAAAAAAAATAAATAAATGAAATTTGATATATGCGTTGGAAATGGAATTCTAAAATGATTTGTAAATGAAGTTATGGAATATGGCGACAAAAAGTGCAAGTTATGGAATATGGCAACAACCCCATTTCCATCGCACATGCCAAATTTCACTCAAATCCGTTAAGTAATAGGCAAGTTCCGTCCTAATTGGCCATTTTCCAGAACTTCATCTACAAATCGTTTTAGAATCCCATTTCTAAGGCACATGTCAAATTTCATCACAATCAATTAAGGAATAGCCAAGTTCCATCCTACTTGGCCATATTCTATGGGAAATGCTGGAGTTCATCAACATCTGATAAGATATAGATATAATCTCATTAAAATTAAAAAAAAAAAAATCACAAACCCTCAGTTTAACGGACACAACTTTTTTGGTCCCGACGATTTCCGTTGTATTGAGGTTTTTCTTTATATAGATTGCTCAACTGCTTACTAAACCCTAATCCAACCCCAAATAAACCGCAACTCAACCCTAATTCAACTCGCAAACGGAACCCAACCTGACCCTCAATTCAACCGCAAACTAGCAAAAATTGGTCAACAACTCGCTATATCCTATCCTACCCCAACTCAACTCCAACTAAACTTCAACTCAAACCGCCCTAACTTAATCTTCAAATCAACCCCAAATTCAATGCCCGATTCAATAATCAAACCAGCATATATAAAAAAATTTGTAAATATTTGTATATCCAATCCCACCTCAACTCCAACTCACTTCAACTCAACCAGAAAATTGACCCCTAACTGAACCTTCAAATCAACCGCAAATTCAACCCCCCAATCAAACAGGTGTTTTGGTTTAATTCGTATGGCAGGTACCTCATCCTCTTGACGTTCAGTTTCCAAAAGCTGTTAAAATCTGCGCCTTGACCATAGAAACAGATTGGCGAAAAAATTACTAACTTGGACAAACCGTTCTCGACATACCAAGGGTACAGACATCCAGACGTCCAGACAGACGGACGGACATTTTTTTTTTGCTTTTTCAGGCTCAGGGGCTTTCTTCAGGGGAGAAAAATAGTTTTGAACCAACCAAATTTTTCGTCATTTTTGACAAGATTACAATACTTTGGTTTTTTTAGACCGAAGTAATTCCAATTTCTCTGTGATCTGAATGTATCCTCATGGTGAGCGAAGTGCCTTATTGCAACATCTACCAAACTACACTTCTGTGGAACATAGTGTCGATAGACACGCGTGTAACCTGTGCATAACTTCTAAAGTAAACTGAACGTTATTTAGGTACACGCACTTCGAACACTCTAAACATCTTTAGAAATAATAGTTGCATTTCTTGACGCATAGTGATCCGGATCGGATCAAAATTTACATATGAATCAACAACAACATTTGATCCAACACTCATTTTTTATCACGAATGATGATCTAAAAGTAGTCGAACAATATTTTCTAGTTGAACAAACAAAAAATATGATGAATGCAGCACGAGTATGAAGAGGCAGATTCAAAACGAAACGAGACAGAAGATTGAAATTTAGTGTTTGTTTGTTTTACGCATTTTGGTGTCGTTTCATGAGACATGATCTGATCTGGATCAGATCAAACGTCAAGAAATGCGGTTATTACCGTACTCAGTTTTCACGCAACAAATAATACTGCATTATCGATAAATCTGCCTATACCGTTGACTGCCAGTTTATTATGGAAAAGTATAGTATAGCCATGTATTAAAACTGATTTGCCTCTATTACCTCCTTTAATATGACAGTGCAGATTACTCTGTATCAGAGTGTATATTTTTCGTTCTTTTTACATTTTTTTGTCCCCATACTAATGCTGTGTGCCTCAGAAGACTTTTCAAACTAAACTTTTCAAATTTTGAAGCTTTCGCTATTTCCTCATAGATGCTTGGTGAAAAGGCAGTTTACGTGGTTACTTTTCGACGACTTTTCAATTTGTATGACATACAGTTTAAAATAAGTAGTCAGTAAAGCCCGGTACACATTGAAAACGAGTCACGAGAACGATATTCCCTTTATTACCAAATTATGTAACATAATTATTAAAATAGTTAAAACTGTATGATTTTAATGAACGATAGTTAAAATATCATGCATTTACTAAAAATAAAATTTAAAATTTTAACAGTTTTAATACAAAATTTCAATTTATCATCGTAAATTAAAATGATAATATGAAATTTTGTATTAAAACTGTTAAAATTTTAAATTTTATTTTTAGTAAATGCACGATATTTTAACTATTGTTATATAATCATACAGTTTTAACAATTTTAATAGTTTTCTTACATAATTCAGTTTATAAGCAATCGGTTTCTCATCGGTCAGCTCAATATGCATTTTTATATTTGGACTTGGCATTCTCTTCTCTGGATTTTAGTTTACTACCACTTCACGATCATTAATATGGTTTATGTTCAGTGGAAGTTCTTCATGCTCAATCACCATTGAAACGTTTCCCGGAATGAATTTTCTCATAGTAATTCCAGTCGGCGTTTTATTTATCAAATCTGTACCCAAATCTCTATCCAATAAAAAGTCAACTGGCAATATTCCATCAGGAACTATGTGAATTGTGGTCTCATATACTTCATCCTCTATTTTTAGCTTTGCATTAAACTTACCTACGGTTGATACATCTCTGGACCCCGCACCATGGAATATTTTGCACTTCTCGCTAAATTCGCAAATGCCCGTTACAATGAATTTTTTATGTGTCATTAACTAATGTCGCTTCCAGTATAAACTAGTGCACAAAGTTCCCTTCCATTGAACATTACATTTTTGACAGCTTTAGATGAACAATCTTCCTGATTCCCTATGGCTGCACAATTTAGAACTTTGAACTATCAGATTTTTTCGCGCAATCTTTTCCTAGATGCCCGGTTCCACCACAGTTGTACCATCTTGGCATTCTTCGGAATCTATTTGACTTTTTGTTCTCACTTGGCTTTGTTGTTACGCTCTCGATTGGTGCTTTTATCTTAATTTTTTGTTTGATTTCTTCATAAATTACGAGTTTACTTTTGAAATCATTCATAGAGGTTGATCCATATAAAACCGCCTTATTATGTTCATAATCGGTTATTCCACTTATACAGTAATCGATTATCGAAGCATCTTCCAAGTTGCCGGTTTGACCTAGTTCACGCTTAGCGATTAAATACCTTTTGAACGATTCATCTTTCTTTTTCTTCCTCTCTGCCATGCGCCACAGCAGAATTCACTTTTTTTTTGAACTCGTTGACTAAATGTGTGGTTAGATTTTCCCAGGTATCAGTAACCGTCAAACGTAAACTGTCTTTTGCTGTTCTAGTTAACAGTCTTTTTGAATAAATAACTTTCTGTTCAGCATTCCATTTCATACATCTAGCAGCATCTTCGACATCCTGAATCCATTTCTCGACGGGATAATCTTCCTCCACGCTAAACTTCGAAATCGATTCTTCTACATCTCTATAACTTAAGCAAGCTCCAGCAGTAGGCACGATAGTAGATTTCATTCTGATTTCTTTATCTTTCAGCGCCATCTCCCGTGTTCGTAACTCTCTAACTGGATATTATCTTCCTGTTGGTTGCCGTTAAGTTCGCTAGCATTAGTCTCCCTACTTCTATTTGTCATATCTTCGCTGTCACCACCCTCCATCATAGTACTGCTTTTTGGTTGGTTCAATAGCACTGTATTATTTGAATTCACCGACTCATCATTGCCAACTCTTCTAAACATTTCCATCATCTTACGCATAAAAGCGTCCTCAATTTCAGGTGAATTATGAAGATTATTTTTTTTCGGCCCATCTCAGTTAAAATTTCTTAATAATTTGTTATTTGTTAAAACAACTTTACTTCATATATAAACACAATAAATTATAAGAACCGTTCTAGTTATATCTTATATCCTAGTTATAACACTTATTTTTAAATTTCACGCAAACATCCTTGGTACACAATACGGTACTTTATATTTCTCGACTCAAAAATTCGGTAATCTTAGAACCGTTCTGATTTTATCTTTGATCTTCGCCAAATTAAAACTGCGTACAACAGCACTTATTTTTAAATATCATGCGTATTACTTTAGCCGTTTGATACTGCCTTGGTACAACATACGGTACTTTATATTTCTCGACTCACGAATTCGGTGTTATTCAACTGCACTTTATATCACCACAAATCTTGGTATATGGACAGTCCCTCACGGATATAAAAATTCACCAAATATATTAACTTCACGATAAAGTTTTATACACGTTAATCACCACAAACTTAAATATTTAATCGGTCGGTTTTCCCTGTTTGGAGCACAACGTCTTAAACGCACCAAAACTAAACCTAAACGTACAAAACTACACATTTACTTCAAGAAAACCTTAACCTATAGGAATTTCCTTAATATACTCGTATGTTGCTCAAAACTACCGGCTGATCGATCCCGGTTGAGCCCCAAAGTGTAGAGTTTAATTAGTTTTTAAGAAAAAAGCACGAGTTATTTACTACTCGAAACACCAAAATCAATTGCTTTAATCTGATTGTATAGTTAATAATCGTTTTACATAACAGGAATAATATATAAAACAATTATACAATTTTAATATAACATAAAATGTTATACAGGCTACATCCTAATTGAGTTGAACAAATTCGGATACCTTAAATCCTACATATATATATTTAAATTTTATTTTGAATTACATACTTTTAATAAACGACTAGGTTTATTTTTTATTAGACGTCATTTATTTAAACGAGACATTGAAGTTTAATTGGCTATTGACGATTGTAAAAGTAGAGAAAGCGCCTCTCGAGGAAAAAAGTTAAAATGAGGCAACCGGCAAAATGACATTTCTCATAAATGCGACGAAAAAAATTTTTGCAATCCGGTAATTAAAAATTGTTTTTATAATCCAAAATTGGAATTATTTACAATTATTATCAATCTGGTATGTAAAAATTGTGTTTACAGTTCAAAATTGGAATTCTTTACAACAATTTCGAACGTCAAATTAGCAGCTACCTCAGTTTAAAAAATTTCCACTAGGTGGAATCTGGGATGCTCCAATCGTCAATAAGGCACAATTGAATACTTTTAACCTAGTGACATCTATTTAAATATTGCATGAATTACTGGGTCTTACAAAAGTTTAGTTTGAAAAGTCTTCTGAGGCACACAGCATAATGCGTGATTTACACGTTCCAACAATGTTTTTCCAACTTTTTTTGTTGAGACTTAGAGCTACACACAATAGAAAATATTTACATGCGATAAAAAGAGAAAAGTATAAAACGAAAATGTCGGTCATGCTATAACTTTGTGGCGGTATAAAATCTACGATGTCGAATAGGGCGATAATATAACTTTATGTTTCAAAATTACAACTTTTCTGGCTAAAATAAAGCTTTTCGAAAGTAAACTTCCATTTTTAAACAAAAATTTATAAAAAAATAAAACAAAAATGTCGGGCATGCTATAATTTTTTGGCGGTATAAAATCGACAATGTAATTTTTGGCGAATGCCGCAGCGATACCACTTCATTTATCAAAATTACGACTTTTCTTGGCTAAAATGAAAATTGTTCGAACGTAAATTTTAATTTTTAAATAAAAATTTAAAAAAATAAAAATAAAGCGCTATAAAAATTTTACAAATCGCCATTTTTAATGTGTTTGTTGTTGTTTGTTTCCATAAAATATACTCGGGTCGAGTATATTTTATAGTCAAAAAAAATTTTTATGGAAACAAAGTTGAAAAAAAAAGTCCAACAAAATTTTGTTTGTTTATATATTTGTTCTTGTCTTTCAAATGGAATTCGCGATATACTAATCTCTTCATTTTTTGTTGGGAAACATTGTTGGAACGTGTAAATCACGCTTAAACATTTAATTTTTTTTTATATGAATTTTGTTCTTCATTTCTGCTAGTAAACATTAAAAAAAATAATGTTGTTCCTTTTAAATTTATTTTCAATATTTCATTTTATAGTCCGGTACGCTGCTGAAGTGAAATAAATGCCGTCTTACTTTGGGAATTTTACAACAACAATGCCGTGTATTTTCATTCTGGAATGAATAGTTTCAAACCAAGTTTTTGTTGGTATAAAATTTTATAATTTGCATTTATATTTTTATACCAATAACTATTCCAGTGGCTAAAGTAAAACGGCAAAAATTTCTCATATAAAAATGGCACAAGCGAAAATGAAAATTTGACCGTTGAATTTCACTTTGCGGTACGCAGTTTAGCTAGCGAAATGGGACATTTAGTATAGAATACAGATATCTCTATTTTAACTCTACACATTATTCACTTCATTTTTATCTTCCTGGACGTTAAAGCCTAGTACGCTGTTCAAGTGAAACGAAATTTTCACTTGTCTCTAAAAATAGGAAGATAAATCTGGTGTGAAAAATTTGTTTGGCGATTCTCGTAAAATTTTTTGTTGGATAACTTCAATTTGGAATTTAAAAATACAATTAAAACTGAATGCAATAGATGGTTGAAAAACAAGAAACTCAAATTATGAAACGTCAAAATTTTTATTCACATTTTTCGTCCGGGAAGGAAGACATCAAAACCAAATTTATCTTCACATTTATCGTCCGGGAAGGAGACACCTGTATTCAAAACGAAAACCCCCATTTCGCTAGCTAAAGTAGGACGCTGTTCAAGTGAAATGAAATTTTCACTGCTCTCCAAAAATAAGAAGATAAATCTGACGTGAACATTTAGTTTATTGAGTTTCGTAAATATTTTAGTGCGTATAACTTCATGTTGTCTCTGACAACATATTTTATACAATAAAATTCACTTCGATAGTTGATTATCCTCAAAACGCAAAAACCTAAATGAAATTGTCAAAATTTATATTCACATTTATCGTCCAGGTGCCATTAACTCCACCTGCCATTAACATCAAGTTATACCATTAAAATTCGAACAGTTGCTAGTGGAGACAAGAAATTGAAACGACTTGCCATATTTCATACAATCATTTGCTGCCAAGAAGGCATAACTTGATTGTATACCAAAATTTTACATTTCTTGGCTTGATTCAAAAACATGGCTAACGGTTTTGAATGGAAGTTTTCTAATTTGTAGTTAGAAACTTTTTTTACAACAACTTTTTTTTCCAATTCCATTTTTTGGTGGGAGCCAAAAAAGAGCCTTTAAAATACATATACGTGTGAACATCTTTTTTGCAACAATTTTTGCACAATTTTTTTAAAATATCAAAACGCAGATTTCTAATGGTCAAATTTATTGTATGTTCTCCTCAGCCGACGCCATTTTTTATATTTTTGCTACCAGATATGGTAATTGTAATGGTAAAATTTATGTCAGGTGGAGTAGCCGGATTAGTGTTGGAAGCTCCGTTTGCATCCAGTAATTAAGAACATTGGTATTAACGTCTAACCTTTTTGTTTTAAAATATTTGAAGGATTTTATGTTTTCTGCATTTGCTCTAATACATATTCATTCAACATTTGGTTAACATCTGCTGGACTCAAAGTGCTTGGAATTAGCGTTGATAAAGTTGTTTCTGCAACTTCAATGAAGCCAGCTATTTCTAAATTCCATAAGTGGTCAAATAACTTTGACTATTTTGTTGGCATATATAAAGAAAAAAGATATGCATTATAATACCATCTTGATCAAAAAGTTCCCGGAATAACCACCGTGTGTCGCTCCCATCGTTCCGATTAGAGTTCTGTTTTTTTTGTTAAGTTGGTACATCTGTTGTTGATATTCCCTCTAAATCTTAGCGTCATAGCTTGACATTTGCAAAAGTTACGTAGCCAAGAGTACATCTATCTCTGTGTGTGTTGGCGATTATTTACAATTTTAGAAATGGAATTAAATTTGCAACAACGAACTTGTATTAAATTTTGCGTAAAAAACGGATTTAATGGTGCGCGAACGTTGGAAATGTTGGAAAAGTGTTTCGGCAACGATTCTCTAAAGAAAATGATCCTTACCAGTGGCACGATCGGTTTAAAAGTGGTCGTGAGTCAATCGAAGATGATGAAGGCAGTGGCAGACCATCGACATCGAAAACCGACGAAAACATTGATAAAGTAAAAGAAATGTTGGTCAATAACCGCAAACTAACCATCAGAGAGATAGCGGAGGACTTGAATATTGCCTACGGATCCGTCCAAGACATTTTGGTTAATGATTTGGGTTTCCGTCGTGTAGCAGCAAAGTTGGTGCCAAAAGACCTCAATTTCATGCAAAAAGGAGACCGTGTTGACGTCGCAAAAGACATGAGTTGCGAGGCTGAATCCGATCCCACATTCATCAAAAGGATCATTACTGGAGACGAGACGTGGGTTTATGAGTACGACACGCAATCCAGACATCAGGCAAGTGAATGGCGTTCAAAAAAAAACCACGTCGTTTTCAGTCAAAAAAGAAGGCAATGCTCACGGTTTTCATGGATTACAATGGTGTAGTGCATCATGAATTTTTGCCAGAAGGCCAGACCGTAAACAAAGAGTATTATTTGGGCGTTATGAGACGTTTGCGTGAAGCAATTCGCCGAAAGAGACCAGAATTGTGGGCAGAAAACTCGTAGATTTTGCACCATGATAACGCACCGTCGCACAGTGCCATTATTATTCGTAATTTTTGGACGAAAAATGCAACAAATACCATCCAACAGCCACCGAATTCACCTGATTTGGCTCCCTGTGACTTCTTTCCATTCAATCGAGTTAAAAAACCATTACGGGGAACGCGTTTCAGCAGCCGAGAGGAAATAATGGAAAAATCGCAGGAAGCACTGATGGACATACCGAAAACCGAATATAAAAAATGTTTCGAGGATTGGATCAAGCGCTGGCATAAGTGTGTTGTAGTCGATGGAGATTACTTTGAAGGGGACAATATAGATTTAGATTAATAAACTTGTATTTTTAATTTTCTGAATAAATTCCGGGAACTTTTTGATCAAGGTGGTATGCTAAATGTAAACCAACCCACGTGTCTAATGTTTTATTTACGAAAAAAAATACCGAATTTCAAAATGCTATCAACCTTTGAAAACCAATCGAATTCCAAAGGCAAATTGAATGGCTATTCCAAATCCAATTCCTTGGCTATTAAAATATGACTAACATATTGAAAACTATCAAACCTAATGTTTTATGGAGCTGTGATAAGAGTAATTAACCGTACACTTTCATGTATAAAGATAATCTGGGTCCAAATGGTGTTAACCCCTTAAGTGGTAATGACAAGTCTTGCCTATTTATTCAAAGTGCGACGAATGACGCCAGCAGCATATTTAGATATTTGAAAACCTTAAAAAATTCTTCTAAATAAAAAAAACAGTACTATGACTAGGGCCTCCGCCCTCTGTTCGTTACCCTCACTAATCCTCGCCAACATTTGCTCCCTACGCTCGCCCGTCATCTATTAATTTATAATAGTTTCGTATATGCAATAAAATAAATAAAATGTGTGACAAGCAGGCACAACGTCGCATTGAAGATTCTAATAGTAGTGTACAGTCCTGGAATTACAAAAATGATTTTAGAATTCCACTTCTATTACACATGTTAAACTTTATCAAAATCTGCTAAGAAATAATCTAGTTTTTATCCGCACAAAGTTGCCGCAGAAGCTTCTTGTATTTCCGCTGGCACTATATCACAAAAAGGGATGTGGCCGCCTCAAATATGCTCCTCCAAATAGTTCTATCCACTGCAAGAGATCGCAAGACACCATGTGTCTTAAGGTTCCTTTCAACGTCACCCAGCCATCGGGTAGGTTATTGCCCGCGAGTTTCTACTTTCGTTGGTACCGAATTTAAGGCCCGTTTGCTGGTGTGATTTTGGGAACAAAGGAAGTGTCCAGCCATCTTAGCCTTGATGATTTTAAAAATTCAATAAGTCAATTTTATTGAGATTATTATTGATCTCGACGGAGCTCACTCTTTAATGGAACTAGGGATTAATCAAAGGTGATACTGGTCTTGTCAGCACTTTGTAGATGTCCAATTGTATTTTGCGCGATATAGGAGGAGACTTGAATGTTTTAATTTTGGCAATAAATGTTCGGTAAACTGCTGCGATCCTCGATAAAATGTCTACAGAAATAGAGTTATGCTTAGGGACCAGTGATCCTAGATGTTTAAACTCTTTCACTGTCTCGTACTGTGTGTCTCCTGAAATGAAATCTCATGAAATAATCTATCAATTCCATCGTATTTATTTAAAATTTCGTTATCAGTTAAGAACCAAGTGGCGCGCTAATTTGTTAAATTCTGGAAACTTTATCTAAAAATAATTAAAGAAACACATTTTCATCGAACATTTCGAAACGTAATATGTACATAACGATGTTATATTGCGTAAGTATTGTAATCGTGAAAAAAATTTTGTTACAGATTTTCACATTTCTCGATGTATTAGTTTACCAGAACGGGACTTTGTTCTTTTTTTTTTTTTTTTATTTTTTAATTTAAAATAAATTTTATTTATTTATTTTATGTAATTACAATCTAGTCTCCTGGACTAATTAGCAATTTGTTTCTGACTTAATTTACTAACTTAAATTAATCTATGGCTTCTTCCCATTGGCATTCCATAGTGTTTGGTAAATTGATGTAAACCACATCTTTGTTGTGGATTTTAGATCAGCATAATGCTGCTTAAACTGACAATCACACCAGCTCAAAAGGTTTGGTTCTTTTAAGTCTGCGAACTAAATTCGTGATGCTTAGGAGCTGAGTTGCCTCAATGTTCACATGTTGGCGGAGCCTTTCTTCATGTCTCCGTGCTTTTTTCTGGATTTCATTTAAGATGAGGTTCATTTTAAGGTCCCTATGAAGGTCATTGTTCCTAACATACCAAGGTGCATCAACGATGTTCCTTAATACCATATTCTGAAATCTTTGGATGATATTTACGTTGCTCTGTTTGGTGCAACCCCAAAGTTGAATACCATAAGTCCTAATCGGTTTCAATATTTGCTTATAAAGTAGAAGCTTGTTGTATGTTGATAAAGAAGAGTTCCTTCCCATCAGCCAATACATTTTTCTGTATTTAAGTCTTAATTCTTCACTTTTCTTCTTGACGTGTGCTTTCCATCGTAGTTTAGCATCCAGGGTCATGCCGAGATACTTAGCTGTGTTCGCATGCGGTATTATTTCCCGATTTATGGTAATCGGAATATGTTCGATTCGTCTGTTTGTAAAGTTGATGTGAACTGATTTAGCTTCATTTAGTTTTACTCTCCATCTTTTTGTCCATTTATATATTTGAGTTATAGCTGATTGTAACTTCTGTGTTGATTCTTCGTTGCTTTTTCCAACAGCTAAGATCGCCGTATCATCTGCAAAAGTTGCCACTGTGTTGTTTTCTAATGTAGGAAGATCATAAGTATATAGTAGGTATAAAACCGGCCCTAATACACTGCCCTGTGGAACTCCTGCATTGATTTCTTTCAATTCAGAAAATGTATCATCTAACTTAATCCTGAAGAACCTATCTTTCAAGTATGATTCTAGTATCTTAGCAAATTGCATTGGTAGAAGATTCCTTAACTTGTGGTTAAGTCCTTCATGCCACACTCTATCAAACGCTTGTGCAACGTCTAGAAATACTGTTGAACAGACTTTTTTCTCCTCTAATGCTTTCTCAATTATACTGGTTATTCTGTGTACTTGATCAATTGTTGAGTGTTGGTTGCGAAAACCGAACTGATGATTTGGGATCAAGTTTTTACTCTCGATTATCGGATTTAATCTTTTTACCAGAAGCTTCTCAAAGAGTTTGGACATGACTGGCAATAGCGAAATTGGCCTATAAGACGATGTTATGTGTGGTGGTTTCCCAGGTTTTGGGATCATAATTACTTCTGCAATTTTCCATAAGCTTGGTACACATTTGATTCTAAATGCTGCATTTATAAGATTGGTGAGTTTCACCAGAGCTTTCCTTGGCAGTTCTTTTAAGATTTCTGCAGTAATAAGATCGTACCCAGGAGCTTTTTTCGTATTCATATTAGCTGTTATCTCACGCATGACTTCTTTTGGTGTTGTGGGTAGGATTTCTTTACTTTCTTGCACAGCTTGTTCAGTTATTATCTCGGCTTCCAACGTTTGGTCTTCATGTGGCTGGAATATTTTTTCGAGGTGTTCGGCAAATTCTCAAGCTTTGTCTTCATTATTTCTATCCCATTTCTCACCTGCTATTTTTATTGGGGGAATCTGCATTATTGGTCTTTTGATTCTTTTGGTTGCTTTCCAAAGAGAATAATCAGTACTGTTATCATTAGTTAATTTTCTTAAATAGTTGCTGATTGATTCATCTTTCAATTCTTTGATCTCTCTTCTTAATTGTTGAGTGAGGTTGTTCAAATGAGTTTTATCTTGGGGGGCCCTTGTTTGTTGCCATACTCTTCTCGCTCTTCTTTTTTCTGCGAGGAGTTCCCTAATTTCCATAGGGTAATTGTTTCCCTTGATTTTCGTTTTAATTTCAGGAGTATTTTCCCAAGCTGATTGCTGTATATCGTTTACAAATTTGTGAACTTCTTTGTCTAATTGTTCTTCAGTCTTTAATGGAACCATTAAGTTAATTTTTTCTTCTAGCGATAGTCTAAAGCATGCCCAATTAGTGTGATTATTTACTAGGAAAGGGTTTCTTTCTTTCTGAATGATTTTTTCACTTAACGTTAGAAGTATTGGTGAATGATCAGAGTTTAAGTCGTGGCTTTCATCTACTTGTACATAATTTACAGATATGTTCTTTATTATATAGAAATCAATCAGATCTGGTACTTTGTTTGGATCAGTTGGCCAGTAGGTTGGTTTTCCAGTTGAGAGGGCTTCACAACTGCATTTTCTGATAGCTTTTAGGAGTTCTTTACCCTTAGTTGTTGTTAATCTGGATCCCCAGTGGAAATTTTTTGCATTAAAGTCTCCTCCAAGTACAAATCGTTTTCCTAATTTACTGAGGAACTCGAGATAATCTTTTTCTTTCATTGAGTGCTTCGGTGGGCAGTAAATACTAGCAATACAAATATAACTACTTTTGAATTTGACAATAACAGCAGTTGCTTGTATTTCTTCCGTTTCATATTTTAACTCCTCATAGTGATGAATACTATGTATTTCTAATTATAACAGCACTACCTCCTTTAGCAGTGTTTCCAGGGTGAATAGTGTGATATATTTGATAATTTTTAAATTTAATGATTGATTGTCTAGTGAAGTGTGTTTCCGTTATGAGACATACATCGATTTTTTCTGTGTCCAGGACCACTTGCAGTTCTTGTTGATGTTGCATCAGTCCATTGGCATTCCAACATAAGATTCTAAGATCTTGGGCCATTTTTCTGTTTAGGGATGGCTCCCTTAGTGCTGTACTCTAGTTTCTGTAATCGCTCATCAAATGTATTTAGTCTGCTTAAAATTAATTTAAGTGTTTGACTTATATCGTCATTTTGAGCGGTTTTTCCTGGATTTCCGTTGCTCATCATTACTTGAGCATAAGTCATTTTACCAAATTGTCCTTGAGTAGTTCCCGACACTCTACGATTTACTTCGGGTCGGTTCATCTTAACCGCTTGTTTCCTGAATGAACTTGGATTTTTAGCAATCACGTTCTTATTTTTGATATTTTGCAGTTCAATAGCAACGCTGCATCCTCTGTAGTTAGCCGGATGGTTTTCTCCACAGTGAACGCATTTAGGTTGAACATTTTGTGCTTTTACACAATCTTTGGTATGATGTTTACCTAAACATTTGACACACCTAGGTTCCCTGTTGCAATATTTTTGTGTATGTCCATAGGCTTGACATTGTTTACATTGTGGTATAAGCTTAGACCTTCTTAGAGGCTGAATAACCACTTTGCACCCCAAGATGTACTTAATTTGATAAATTTTTTCGATATCTTCATCAGTATCGAAGGTCAACATAAACATGTTGAGAGGTACTTTGCCTCTCCGTTTTAGCTTAATCGATGCTTCAGTTGCCTTAAATCCTTTTGCTTTCAGGTCATCAATTATTTTATCTGGTTTACACGTAGAGTGTAAGTTTTTAGCCATGACCCTAATTGGTCTGGTTTGTTTATCTTCAAACGTGTGCCAAGCACGTTTTTCTTCATTTAACATTTTTGTCAATTTTCTGTATGTTTCAGCATCTTCTAAGTTTATTTTGATGGTGTTTCCATTCATCACCTTTGCATTAAACTTATCAGTAGCAGTTATGGTTTTTATTTTTTCATAGAGTAGATCGTAGTCTTTGACTTCATCTATTACTATTGGTGGTGGTGGAGGTATTTTTTTTGGTTGTTTCTGGATAATATTTGGAACATTATCCTTTAATTGAGGTGGGGAGGGCGTATTATTCCGTCTCCTTTTTTTTCTCCCACCTTTAACTCTAATCCACTCAGTTTCTCGAGCTAGTTCTTCTTCATCCGTATGATACTCTTGTGGAGTTGTATTCTGGTTAGGAGTAGAACCGATGTCCTCCTTTGGCTTAAGAGCTTTAACTTCGTTTTCAAGCGTCTGCATACGCTCCTGCATCCATGTAATTGTAACATTCAGTTGCTTATTTATATTGTTGGCTTCAACTAATGCATTATTAGCTTTACACAATTCATTGTGAAGCTTTTCTTCGTTTGTAAAACGAGTGTTGTGGCTGCTGGCCTCAATGGAGGGACTACCGCCTCTTTTCGGAGAATACGCAACTTTGTTACTCCTCTGGAAGGGATGTGAATTATCCTTTTCTATTTCACTCAAATGAGCTTGTTTATTCACCAACATGTCTTGGGATTGGTTAAAATAATTGTAGTATAGCAATGGCTGGTCTCCCCCAGAATCCATGAGACCGATCTCCGAAGAGGGTGGATTTACCTGAGCAACAGGTGTACCACCTGGAGTATTAGTTTCCTTATTTGTTCTGCTCATTGCTCATTTATAGTGTATTGCACTCGCCTCTAGTATTTCGCCGATGCTTCACATCGTTGCCCGGGTGTTACCACGTGGAGGTATACTAGACACATTTGGTGGTTTCTACATAGTTGCAGCGTTGGAATATAGACCACGAGATACATGGCTATAGACGGTCAACCCCTACCCTATTGAGACGCACCCAACACCCGGACTTTGTTCTAAACGAGGTTTTCGCATTCCGGTTCAGTGGAATGAGAAAATAAATCCCGCTTTTGTGGAATGAAACGTCAAAATTTGTCGTCGTGAAATTTGACGGTGAAATACAAATATCAATGCCGTGGAATTTAGCCTTAAATTGTTTAGAGCAATGTGTAGGTTTAGCTTGAGGAAGGTAAATAATGATTTATATATTTTTTATTATTCATTTATTTTTTGCACAGATTTTAAAGCACAGACGGATCTTTGGTCATACGAAAAGTAATAAGAAAGCAACGGACAGAGACGCCGCCAGTGAATTTAATAATAACATCAATATGTACAATAAACGAATAAAATTAAATAGTTATTAGTAAAATTTTATTTTCATTTAATAATTATTCAACACTATGGATATAGCAATTTTAGTCCGCCTAACGCTTCTTGTCAAAGTAAAACTCGTTTATTATTCTAAAAGGCGCAAAATCATCGCTTCATAGTAATGAGCATCATGAAAAAATTGAAATAAAATGACAAATAATTTCCATTTTTGGCATGTTTACTAGAGTTAGAACTACATAGTACTAAAAATAAATCCCGCAACGAGAACTAGAATACAAATTTGTGGAACGAAATTATTCAGCAAGAAAACGAAATGTGAAAAAAATAAAAATTCCGTTCCAATCCAATTCATTAAACAAAACCGGAATCTACATACTGGACTCCGAAAAATCGATTAGAAAAATGTCGTATCGGTCCTTCCGTCCTTCCAGTCATACATTTTTATTATTTTTGTTGTGCCGCCATTCTCACAAATATTGATAGTTTTGTTCGAAATTTTCTAGAAAGACAGATTTATGTAATAAACAGTTTCTGTTTAACTTTTAGGTCCATTCGAGTCTAGAATATAGAGGGTTGCAGCCGAAGAGGAAACTGTCAAAAAGTTTTTCTCAAAAACTGGGCTGACGATTTTTTTGTTATGTTGGTGATAAATTTGACAATTCATCATCTATACCTGGGGACCTATTCTCGAATTTCACATCCATTTTCCAAATGTAGACATCTGTCAAAATTCATAAAAATGGAATTTTTTCGGTACTAAGGGAATATTTCCGAATGGGTATAAGCAGGTGGAAGAAATTCCCCATATAGGAAAATGTCAATGTCCCATGTATTTCATATACGAATTACAATTTCCGAACATTTTCATGAATTTTGACAGAATTCCGCATGTGGAAAATGGATGTGGAATTCGAGAATAGGCCCCCTGGGGCCGAATTCCACATCCATTTTCCACATGCGAACAACTGTCCAAATTCATCAAAACGTTCGGAAATTGTAATTCGTGTATAAAACACATGGGATATAGACATTTTCATATATGGGGAATTTCTTCCACCTGCTTATACCCATGCGGAAATATTCCCTAAGTACCGAAAAAATTCCATTTTTATGAATTTTGACAGATGTCCATGACATGTGGAAAATGGATGTGGAATTCGAGAATACGGCCCCTGTTCACAAAATTTGTATTCGATAGAAGCATTGCGTAGGGGTCATTTTAACAAAAAGGAGTAACATAAATTTGTTGATCTGTTTCCCGAGGTAATATCGAACTTTTCGAAAAAATATTTTTCTACGGTTAATACACCTTCCAAATTCCAACAATTGTTCCTTAGGTTTTTTTAAGATAAAACGAATAGATTATCGTCTAATACGGAATTTAAATTTCTAAATTTACCTAAAATACTTGCCTGGTGGCTAAAATAATTGCCGTGTTTCTTATTTCTGGTCTAATCAATCTAATTGATCTGAATACTAAAAAGTTGTTTCTTATTTCAGCTCAGATCGATCTGAACAATATTTTTGCTATTTCTTATTTTTTTTCAGATTGATTAGATTGAGTTTTTTGATTCGTAAAAATATTCCGATTTCTCAGGTTAGTTTTAGTTTAGCTAACTTCACGAAATTCAAATATATACATTACCCCATAGAGAACTGTCATTCTCATTACTTATTTTTTTTTTTGCAAACGTTATTAAAATGATGCTAGCCGTTATTGACGAAAGTCAAGAAGATGGGAGCATCACGGCGGAAAAATGGTGGTTGGTGTATAATGCACTCAACCTCGTCTTTTTAAAGGTCCTGGGTGAAAATCCGGGACCACCCCCATCCTGCAGAGATGCGGGATGGTATCAATGGCGTGTGAAGATGACTGCATGCTCGGACTCTAGATCTGTGGATCTATATAAAAAGGCTATAGCCAAAGTAGAGGAGGTGTGGCCAGGCGCAAAGCTTGCGGCAGTTAGCCGGGAGTAAGTTCCCAGCAGGCCGAGGGCACGTGTCTGGCTGCCATCCGAACCGGCTAGCCCTGACGAGGCTTTGAAAATCATTCAGGCCAGTAACTCGAGTCTTCCGACCGGAAATTGGAAGATCGTCAAGCAGGAGAAGGCAAAGGGGGGCTCGAAATTATCAATTATGGTAATAAATAAGGAGTCCCTTGCCCTCCTTCACAAAACGAAGGGAGTAATTGACTTCGGTTTCGGGTCAATTACTCTCAACGTTTATAAAAACGATGGAGCGGAAGCGCGTACGGGAGGCCAACCGGAGGATGGTGGCAACCCGCCCAGGCCTGAAGGGGGTACCATCAGCATGGGGGGAGAAGCTGAAGGTAGGGGGTGAGTGATCGGGCAAGGACTCCCTTGAAGGATGAGGAGGGGCACATAAGCGAAGGAGCTGGTGTACCGATGGAGGGGGATGTCGGCAGCCCGGCCAGATGGGGGGGGGCACTGACAAGTCCTCTACAGAGGGTATGAGGGGTGGCGAGACGGGCGAATCCAAACGCATCCCAAAATACCGAGACATAATATTCCTGCGGTAGCAGGAATATACCGTAGAAGTAGGTAGAGGTTAAATGGTTATGATTAAGATAACACAAATTAACCTTCACCATTCTAAGGCTGCTTCGGCAATTCTACTCCTCAGGCTGACTACTTCGGGTGAGGATGTGATACTAATTCATGAACCTTGGATTAACAACAACAGGATCTGTGGCCTCAGAACCAAGGGGTACAAAATTATATCCTCTAGTATGTCTGGGAAGATCATATCTTGTATTCTTGAGAAAAATAATATTAATCTTTCCCTTCTCTCTCAATACAGCAATGGTGACACTACTGCAGTTAGCCTGGAAGTAGGTACTTGTAGATTCTGGCTAGTTTCAGCCTACATTGACCGGGAGAAGGAGGTTCCTCCGGATAACCTGGAGGAGCTGATCTGTAAAGCGGAACAATCGAAGGTAGGTGTGGTACTGGGAGTTGATGGTAATGCGCATCACACTATCTGGGGAAGCACGGACATTAATGAAAGGGGTGAGTCGCTTTTTGATTATTTGATGAGTACTAACCTTTCAGTGTGTAATATTGGGCGGGAACCCCCATTTATTACTAGTAACAGGCAGGAGGTTCTAGACGTGACCCTTGTCTCAAATAATATTCTTCATATGGTTAAAAATTGGAGGGTGGATAAGGAACACTCCTTTTCTGATCAACGATATTTAACCTATAGCCTCGATATTCACCCTGCTACCCGGGAAGCCTTCAGGAACCCTAGAAAGACCAACTGGAGCAAATATGGGGAATTATTGGAGGAAATGTTACCAACGAGGGCTATGGAGCCCCCAACGACCGTTGGGGAGCTGGAGGACATGGTGGCTAGCGTTACTAGAGCATGCAACCGATCCTTTCGCGCTGCCTGCCTACTGGCTAAGCCTAGGGGTAGGCAAAAACCGGCATGGTGGTCCAGGGAACTGGGAACCTATCGTAAGGCTTGTAGGACAGCCTTTAATAGAGCCAAAAATACAAGGGAGGCTCAGGATTGGGACTCATATAAGGAGAAACTCGGAATTTATAAGAAAGAATTAAGAAAGGCACGAAGGAGGTCTTGGAGAATCTTCTGTGATAAAATGGAAGAGGTATCCGAAACCTCCCGCCTTAGGAAGATTCTTTCCAAAAGTACATCTAGTCCCAATTTTTTGATAAAACCGGACGGATCTTGGACAGCTTCTAGTGGAGAATCTCTGGAGCTTCTCTTCGAGACACACTTCCCAGGGAGCTTTGAAGACCTGTTGGTGCGTAGCAATCATCAAAAATCACTGTCAGTAATCACAGAGGATATCGTAACCAGGAAACGGATCCTATGGGCACTGAGGGGTTTTAAACCATTTAAATCGGCTGGTCCGGATCAAATTAGACCAGCGGAACTTCAAAACAACTCAGTAATTATTCTTCCCCACCTGGAAGCTATATTCAAAGGGTGTTTGAAGCTGGGCTATATTCCTAGGTACTGGACGGAGGTCAATGTGGTGTTCATACCGAAAGCGGGGAAAAGCTCACATGTCTATCCTAAGGACCTAAGACCAATAACTCTATCATCCTTTCTTTTGAAAACCTTGGAAAGGCTGCTGGATGTATACATCAGAGATAAAATAGGTGCCAGGAAGTGGGCATCGTCTCAGCATGCGTACACAAAGGGTAGATTTGTGGACACTGCTCTGCACGCCTTGGTGTGAACGATTGAGAAATCGATTAATTCGAAGGAATTCTGTTTGGTGGCCTTCCTGGATATAGAAGGCGCCTTTAATAATGTGAAAGCGGAGGAAATCAAGGAGGGATTGTCATTTTGGAGGTGGACGTTCCTCTGATAGGGTTAATCAATTATATGCTGGGAAGCAGGATTGTTAGCTCGAAGTTGGGGAACTCCACCATCAAGAGGCGAGTAACTAGGGGAACCCCGCGGGGGGGGGGGGTTCTGTCCCCTCTTCTCTGGAACATAGTGGTAAACGGGTTACTACTTGAATTGGAGGGAGAGGGCGTTGAAGTTATCGCTTACGCAGGTGACTTAGCTTTAGCTGTTACCGGGAAATTCCTGGGCACGATTGTAGACGTAATGCAGAATGCGCTTAGCATCGTTACGAAATGGGCTGGCAAATGTGGACTTGGTATTAACCCGTCGAAGACAGCTGGTACTCTTCACTAAGAAATACAAAATCCCGGTAGTTGTCCCTCCTACCTTAAATGGCACGAGACTTGCTTTTACTGATAGAGCTAGATATCTGGGCATTATCTTGGACAGTAAGCTTAGTTGGAAGCCCAACATGTTGGAGAGAATAAACAAAGCTACTATTGCTTTGTACTCCTGTAGGAACGCCATTGGTCATAGATGGGGTCCGAAGCCGGAGCTGGTACACTGGCTCTACACCGCTAGATTAAACCTACTCTACGCTCCGAGAAGCGATTTCGCACCTCCTTCCCTTCAAGGGAATCCTGGAGGGATAGACTGTTATCGGAAACCGAAGCGTTGCAGTTCTTCACAGATGGCTCCAAGCTCGACGGCAAAGTAGGAGCTGGAGTATTCTGTGACAAAATAATGTAAACATTTCTATTCGTCTCCGTGATTACTGCAGCGTGTACCAAGCTGAAGTCGTAGCGATTTAGGAGGTCATGACGTGGTTGAAGCATAATGTGTTATCCTCAGAAGATATCACAATCTATGTGGACAGTCAAGCGGCGATGCGGTCGTTAGAATCGGTGTCTTTGGCGTCACCGGTGGCGTTGAGTTGTCACTCATCTCTAAATGAGATGGGGTGAGCATTTCAATATCCAGGTAATCTGGGTCCCAGGTCACTCGGGCGTCATGGGAAACTGCAGGGCAGATGAACTTGCTAGGCATGGTACGACTCTCCAGCTGCAACCGGAAAGGGCAAGTCTGGGGAGGCCTACCACAGCGCTGAGACATGCACTTGGGAAGCAGGCGCTATCCTCAGCGGGGGAAAGGTGGTCGAACACCCTCACCTGTAGAGTTGCAAGACAAGTTTGGCCAAAGCTGAACTTGGGGCGCACTAGGGCATTAATATCCTTACGCAAACGTGAATTAAGAACGGTCGTAGGAATTCTCACGGGACACTGCCTTTTTGGAGAACATGCAAGAAGGCTGGGTCTATGGAGGCTAATGACTTCTGCAGAAGCTGCTTGGACGAAGAGGAGGAAGAGACGTTGGTCCACTTCCTTTGCTCGTGTCCAGCATTGGCTCTCAGAAGGCACAAACACTTAGGTAAGTTCAGGATGGACTACCTCTCGGATCTCGAAAACAATAAAGTGCGGGACGTCTTACGCTACATAAGTAGCTCGAAATGGTTCCAATAGGGGTAAAAGGGGAGATATTTTGTGATATCAAAATGGACCGTCACCGGTCTAAGTATGCATAAGCAGCCACTCCAACCTAACCTAACCATTAAAATGAAAGTAGAGGGAAATTTTAATTCTTATGTGGACCAAGGAAATTAATTTTATTAAATAATGAGTTGAACATTTTTTCGATCTATAAAATCTGAAACCTGTTTTTTATTTCAGATCCACCAAATCGATATTTCAGATTTCAAAATCTGCTCAATCTACGGATTTAAATAAGAAACACAGGTAATATCGTCAACATTTAAAAATACATTATATCTACTAAGCTTATATAGCAAGACATTCCCATTTTTGTGACGTTGACATTTCTGACATTGACATTTCTGTGATGTTTTATGGACAATTAATTTTGATTGATTGATTGAAATTTCAACGACATATTGATCGATGATACATCATTTGTAAATTGCTTTAATAAAATCACAAGGTGGGATTCGGTAACAAAAGATAATTAACGTTAATTATGATTTTGTATTGTTTGTGTTTTATTATTTTGTATTCTCGAATAGCCAACAGCGATGCCCCGTCCAGATTGACGTACTGAGTGAAGAATTATATCGGCTAATTCTCACGTTGCTCACATGTATTGTGATCTGAACAAGTGGCACAAATTTTCAGAAAATTAATTTTGAACATTGTAGATGCTCTCTGAATGGAGTAATTTAAATTCTTAAAGACCTTTAATAATCTAAGATTATTTATGAGTCTGTGATTTGACGGCATGTTAGTAGAAGATTTATATTGTCGTGACCAATTTTAATATCGAGGAAGGGGTTTCCAAATTTAAGGAAAGCCATTACATCTCCTAAGGTCCTTGCCTGATCAAAATAACGGAAAATTTTTGTAAACTATAAATGGTTCGTTCTGTGATCGTTAACGAACGCTTTGTGGGAAAAGTGTCGCCCGAGGAGTCGGATAAACCCAGTTTTTTTTAAGGTTTGAATTTTTCTAATATTGTTTACGTTATTATGGCCACATATTTACTTACCTGTTTTATATAAGCAAACAATCGAACCTGTTAATTATTTTGGTAATACTCATTGTAACAGCTGACTTTTATTTACAGTACATATTTAGTATAATGTGAATTCCTATTTTTTTTGTTTTTAGTTATTTTGGATGTATTGTCGAGAAAGCGATACGACATTCCAATCATCCAATTCCATCCACAATGGAAAATCCACGATGGAATTGATGTGAGATATTTTACAAATACTAATTTTATTGTAATGAAAAATACTGAACTTCGGGTAATATATCTATAATGCAAGAAGCTTAAGGGGTAATAAAATCACTAACATTGAAAATACACTTAAATAATTTTCTGACCATAATCTGCGTCTTGATGTATTAGCTGTAACTGAAATATGAATATATAATTATTTTTTTTGGGTGGGGAGGTGAAAATTCATTAACGCACACTGCGCCGGACTCCCGTTTCTGGACTACCGACTAAAAACACCTCCCACTTTACTGGGATGACCTGGAACCGTTTATCACATTACTTAGAATACCCACATTAACAATTCTGCTCTAAACCGAGCACACTTCTGTCTTAAAGCCTCTTAACTAAATCGTCCTTTTTAGTTTTTAGGATAACTTCCACGTACCCCTCGATCCCCTCTTCAACCATCTGCGAGACCTTTCTTCCAAGCTCGCTATATTTTGTCCACCTCCGCCTTTCTAAAGTGGCTGCTTCCGAGACTGTGCGCTTCCGGTATATAGTCGCTACCGGTAAATCTGCTTGTCAAAGAATCTGCCCATATCTCTGCTTCGTACAGAAGAACGGATTGTACTGCGGGCCACCAACGTCTGCCATAAGCCTTCTTAGGGCTGTGATACCTTTCACAGCCTTTCCGTTGTCCGACGAATCTGCTCAAAGAAGCTTAGCTTTGAGTTTATTACAATGCCTAGATATTTCACTGCCTGCTTTATTTCAATTACATTCAGGCCAACCCATATTGGGAGAGAAGGTTGGATTCTGTTTTCTGAGAGCACAGCTACCTCCGTTTTGTTTAAAGCTAGGGCTAATCCGTGTGCTGTCATCCAGCTGTCTACCGTCTGCACTACCTGGTTTAGTTTCAGCTGGGCCTGATTGGTACCGCGGGCCGTAATGGGCGCCGCAATATCATCCGCACTTGTCTCATCTAGCGTTTGGGTTCACAGCAAGCTATGATAGAAGGCATTTCAAAGATGTGGTACTAAAATCGATCCCTGATCAGACTACGATTTTTAAAATAGTCGTAAGTGGAATTGGTCTTCGGTTCTCCTAACTGCCTCCGTTGCTTCGCGGATTGCGTTTATCGTTGAGAGTACTACTCTAAAGCCATATTGTCTGGGTGTCACATGATAGTCTCGCTCTAATTAACTTCTCCATACCCTTGCTAGCCAGTACCAGTCTTGCGACCTTCCAGTGAGAGTGTAATCCTAAACACACCCTCCGACAAAGCTGCTGACAAAGCTCCGGCAAATCTGAGTTTTCTTGATAAACCATTTTTAATACTTCATTGGGTATTCCATCTGGACCAGGGGCCTTTTTATTCTTTAATGACAGAACAGAGCTCTCAAGTTCATTCTCAGAGAATAGTGGAGCTTCTCTACCTGGACGACGATTTAGTTCAGATCTCCCTGAGTGGCTGCGGAAAATAAATCTCACGATCCTTTCTATACTGCTGAAGCATATCAGCACATCACGCGTGTTAGCTTCTGAGCTCCTAGCTTTTGAGTGACTATCTTGTAGCCAAGTTCCCATTTGTTCCAATCAATATCCTCTATCAAATTTTTCCAGCAACGCGCCTTGCTCTGATTAATAGCCCATCTGAGTTGTTTCTTCAGACGGTTTGCCAAGGACGGGAAAACCGGGCAAACAATGTTTACATCGTTTTTGGCGAATCACGTTAATGACAGTAGTGATTAGTATTTTGACTCCGGTGCATCAGCACATATGGTAAAAAGCTCTAACAATTTAAAAAATATTTCGACACCACCGATTACACAAGTTGTCACGGCATACAATGGGAAATTGGAAGTTGGCGTAATGGGAAACCTTGAGTTGGATCTTTTCGTTGGACGGAAAAATTCATCTGTAAATGTCAAGGACGTATTTTGTGTACCAAATATTTGTGCCAATCTATTGTCGGTGAGCAAGATTACAAGTCATGGAAATGTAGAGATTTTTAATCGTGATGAATGCAAGGTGATTGATTCTGCTGATAGTGTTATTGCTAGAGGGACTTGAGTTGGTGATATTTATCGATTAAACATACAGTCAAAAACTGTCATGTCCATGGCAGTAAATGCAAAAAACGATGAGTTTATTCTGTGGCACCAACGTTTGGGGCATGTCAACTATGAAACTTTAAAGAAAGCAAACAAGGCAATCATTTCCAAAGAGTGTCACTAAATCAAACGACGTTTTGAGTATCATTCATTCGGACGTATGTGGACCCATTGAAACTGAGTCGCGGTGTGAAGTATGTGTTGGTATTCGTAGACGATTTTTCTCGGAAAGTGTTTGTTTACATAATGAAAGCGAAGTCTGAGGTGAAAGAGCATTTTAGGAATTTTAAATTGGAAAATTAAAATTTTGCGAACGGACAATGGGACTGAGTATGTGAACAATGATTTGCTTAGTTTCTTGAGAACATGCAGAATACGACATCAAACAACTGCCCCCTATTCACCGGAACAAAATGGCATCGAGGAAAGGATGAATAGAACCCTTTTTGCGAAAGCTCGTTGCATGGTAATAGAGGCTGGTTTACCGAAAAGTTTTTGGGCGGAAGCAATTTCAACAGCAGCATATTTAACAAATCGGACACCATCTTGAGCAGTAAAAGATCAGATTCCAGAGGAAATATGGAGTGAACGAAAACAGAGTCTTAACTATCTGAATGTATTTGGAAGTAAGTGTATGGTGCATATTCCGGAGGAGAAACGCAAGAAGTTAGATGGCAGATTGGAAGAATGACGACTCTAAAGCTTATCGCATGTATCATCCTGGCAAGAAGACATTCGTGAAGAGTCTAGATGTTGTATTTATGGAAGACCAACGAATTCAGGTGACAGAAGATAATAGTGTTCTAGGCTATTTTGATCCATTCGCAGAAATGCAATCAAAACCTGCTGAAGCGATGAATAAGAGTGTGTCTTCGATGCAAGAATTGAGCTTGGATTCGATTGTTACCAACAATAACATTTCTGAAAGGGTTGAACAATTAAACAATAACTGGGACGAAGAGGATAACTCTAGCGAGAATCAGGATGTTGTATTTGATGTTGACGATGATGAATACGTCCCAGAAACTGAAATGAATGGATCGTTGGAGCCATTAAGAAAGTCATGGAGAATTCCAAAACCGAAGATCTATAATGATTTTGTATCGTATTTATCAAAATCAGTTGAATCAAATGATCCTGTGGAAGTCAGCAATGAAAGAGGAGTATGATGCCTTAGTTGAAAATGCAACTTGGGAATTGACAGACCTGCCTTCCCAAACTAAACCTATTGCTTGCAAGTGGGTTTTCAAAACCAAAAGAGATGACGAAGGTCGAATAATCCGTCATAAGGCTCGATTAGTAATAAAAGGATACGCGCAGAAGAAGGGTATTGATTATGAGGAAACGTACTCACCAGTTGTGAGATATAGTTCGGTACGTTTTCTAATGACTTTGGCAGTGAAATTTGATCTCGACATAGAATCAGATGGATGCTGTGACGGCTTTTCTACAAGGTGAGTTAAAACAAGATATATACATGTTGCAACCGGAAGGGTATATGTCAACGGCGAGCAAAAAAGTTTGCAAATTAAACAAGTCAATATATGGACTAAAGCAAGCTAGCAGAGTTTTGAATGCAAAACTAGATAAAGTTTTAAGAGATGCTGGACTAAAAAAAAATCAGATGCTGACCCATGCGTATATTACAGAGTCACCAATAATAAGATGCTTGTACTTGCAATTTATGTCGATGACATACTCATTTTGTTAAACGATCAGGATTCAAAAATACATTTGAAATCGTGCCTGATGAAGTTACTTAAAGTTAAGGATATGGGTGAAGCGAAACATATCTTGGGTGATGTTGTACACATGACTGTGTATACGAACGCACCCTGTATGTATTAAATAAAACACTCTCTTTTGTTCTCTATTAACTTGAACCAACTGCGTTTTTATTTTCTCTGCACACAAAGCCTAATTTCTACAGCCTGGATAAAGATCCATAATTACATTATAATTTAGTTCGGCATCAGTCGACGTTCTTGAAATGAATGCAATTGGCCTCTCACTACCATCTGGAAAGTTGTGCAATAAAATTGTGCCCAATCCTTTATGCGAAGCGTCACACGATAAAGTAATTGGAATTGAAGGATCGAAATGTGTGTCATGTGACACTAGCAATGATCTCTTTCTTTATCTTGTTAAACGAAACCAAGCACTCTTTTGACCAATCAAATAGATGAATATTGATAAGGTCCTTGTTTCATTTATTCTTCTAACTGGGAACTTAGATTTTGGAAATTCACGTCGAGAAAATTGTCTTATAAAAAGCCTAATACTTAGTAAAATTAGTCGAATTCTCTTGTTTTGGGATTTAAAATTTTCAGAGAATTCCTATTTAAAAAATATATTTTTGTTCATAAACTTTGAATTATATAAACCCATTAAAAATGTTTTTCTTAATTAGAGGAAGCTCGTTTTTATTTGTTAAATTTTAAATATTTGGGAAACCCCATTTACAGTATATTTTTCTTAATTACGAAAGCCCTAATTTTGTTTTAATTAGTTTTGCTGAATTAGGAAATTTACCGAAATACCCTCATTTCACATTTTTTCCCGTGTCAAAATAATTTAAGAAAATTTGGGGATTTATCGAACTTGCTCCTATATCTCTTGAAAATCCCATATATGTATAAATTATTTATAATTTGGGAATTCCCCACAAAATTAGGGAATCACCGTTATTGTTTCTATGTTCCTGGCCAAATTTCAGCTTTAAGGTCTATTTCAGGTTTAGTAACATCTTAATATCACAGAAACTTCATAAAATCCTAGTTTTTGTGTCGCTATTTAACATAAACATTTAGTTTTCTAATAGAATGTCCTTATTGATTTAGGGGAAACCCCGAAAAAAATCATAAAATTGGGGAATTACCCGAAATTGTTAGAATATGCTTCCTGCATGTAATGTAATTCACTTAAATCATGAAAATTATGAGTTCAAAATTCAAATCCTGTTGACGTATTAATTAAAAAGTGATCCTACCTAGGTTGCATTGGTAATGCCGTGCGCTTCCGTATATGAGTGTGCTTCTTTATAGTTTAACGGAAAAAGTTTATTTTAAGTACTGAAGGTGAATAAAACTTGAAATTGAAAAGAAAACGCGAAACTCAATAGAAACCGCTCATGTGTAGATCTCGAGTGGTAACATTTTATTTAAATGGACCTCATAAAATTAAAAAGGGCCCTTCTAATCATTCTCACGATCCATCGTGTTTTGAAAAGGAAATATTTAAGGTCAATGAGATTATAATAAATAATGCTCATAAAATGACACGTTTACCCTAACAAATTATAAGAGACAGTGTAGTTAAGTATTTAAGGTAGAGGCAATGTCGACGGAACGGAGACGGAATTACGCACAGAAGGCAAAAATTAATTTAGTACAATTAACTTGCAAAAACAGCAGACAAAATAGTTGACGTGCAAAAACCAGCTGGCATTTATAACCTCAATGCGCCAAAAGGCGACAACAGAACAGTACCAACCAGCTTAGCAGCTCAGATCAACGAGTTATCACAACGGGTGGAAGAACTATTTGGTCGATTCGAAATGTCTAAAGACAAAACATATCGCGGCCGCTCTCAAAGCCCTAAATCTACGAATACTTCACGTCAACGCAGTAATTCAAGATCGAGCGAGCGAGTAGCCAAACACCCGAATTGCTGGTACCATCACAAAAACGGCGTTCGAGCAAAAAATGTGCAAAACCCATCGTCAACAAATTCAAAAAACTAACTGGCACCGCGCTACATGCGGCAAGGGGCGGTAGTCAAATACCAAAAAGCCGTCTAGTCGTAGTCGATTATCAAAATAAGTTACAATTTCTAAACGACAGAGGCGCTGAAGTTTCTGTCATACCACCAACAAATTCGGAAACGTCCAACCCGTCCACGTTTAAATTATTCGCAGCAAATTCTACTGCCATCGATACGTACGGTTGTAAAAGCAGGCCACTGACATGGCAGTTCATCTTGGCGAAGGTCGATCGATGCATTCTTGGCACTGATTTTCTGGCACACTTCAGTCTATTAGTCGACAAGAATAAGAAACTCATCGACCCTATCACAAAACTCGATATCAAAGGGAAAGCAATTCAAATCCCGTCTTACGGCATTACGACCATAAAATCCGGCGCATTGACACCCGAGATACTGGGATTACTACGCGAATTCAAAACAGTAACCCACGCGTCTACAAATCTAAACACAATAAAGCACAACGTCACTCATTCTATTGAGACATCTGGTCAACCGTGCCACTCAAAGGTACGTCGCTTAAATGCCGACAAAACCAAAATCACCAAGGACGAAACCGAAAAGTGGTTAGCGCAAGGGGTATGCCGACCCTTCAAGAGCAATTGGGCGAACCCATTACATATAAAGGGTTTTCCAATAAGGACTTGACAACTTTGAACATTCACTGTGAACGCACCCTTAAACCAATAACCAAACTGTCAGTGTCAAAACATTCAGTAAAGACAACATTTTCATCATGATGAAGTACACGAATGAACAACGTTTACAAATAATTAAAATTTACTAAAAGTCGGTGACTGCAACTTCAAGAGCGTTAATTCCAATTTTTGGTCGTAATTATCGTCCCAGTAGATAAGCAATTCATAATCTAGTGAAAAAATTTGAGTCTAAATATTCGCTGTCGGATGTTCCCGTGCCAGTGAGACAACGGGTTGGTCGAAGTGCCGAGAATATTGCTGCCGTTCAAGGTTCCGTCGCAAACGAACCAAAATAGTAGATTCGCTGCTACAGAGACATGTTGCAACGTTATTTCTTTGGTCAATTGCATGAGCTAGACATTAATGATATGTGGTTTCAACAAAACGGTGCGACATGCCACACAGCGGGTCTAACAATCGACTTATTGAAATCTAAATTCGATGAACGTGTTATATCCAGAAATAGTCTTGTCGATTAGCCGCCTAGATCGTGTGATTTAACATCTCTAGACTTTTTTTTATGGGGCTACGTTAAATCATTGGTCTATGCCAACAAGCCGGCGTCGTTAGAGGAGCTCAGAACCAATATTGAACGAGAGATACCGGCCGTTTCGGTCGAAATGTGTGGCCGAGTAACCGAAAATTGGGTTCAACGAATCGACACTTGCAAATGTTTCCGTGATAAAATATGAACGATGTCGAATTCCATACATAAATGTTTTGATTGTATTTTGACCCAATAATAAAATTTTCGAGATATCTCAAATGTTTTGCGTTTTATTTAAAAAAAAAGTTGTCAAGTCCTTATTGGAAACCCCTTTAGCACGAAAGAAAGACGGTAACTGGCGATTATGCGGCGACTATAGAGCCTTAAATGCGATAACAAAACCCGACCGTTACCTGATTCCCTTCGTAACCGATTTCACACACCAACTCGAGTCATGTACAGTGTTCTCAAAAATCGATCTCATCCGCGCCTACCACCAGGTACCAGGAAAAAACGGCGATCATCACTCCTTTTGGATTGTTCGAGTTTCCCCGAATGACATTTGGGTTACGTAACGCGGCTCAAACGTTCCAACGATTGGTACACTCAATATTTCGAGACTTGCCATTCGTGTTTCCGTACATCGGCGATCTGCTGATCGCATCACGAAACACGGAGGAACACAACGTCTAAGTGATGCGTTACAACGTCTAAGTGACGCGTTACAACGTCTAAGTGACGCGTTACAACGTCTAAGTGACGCGGGATTGGTAATTAACCTTAACAAGTGCGAATTCGCAAAGAACGAAATATCTTTTCTCGGATTTCACATCACCACAAACGGCATGGGCCCGGATAAGCATAGAAGCAATCCAAAATTTTCCTCGACCAACTACGACTGATGGTATTCTGCGATTTTTAGGAATGGTAAATTATAACCGAATTTTTCTACCAAAGGCAGCACACGACCAGGCGATATTATATGAATTCATAAAAGGACGTAAGAAGAAGGATAAATCAACAATAAACTGGACCGACGAATCCACCGAAGCGTTCGAAACATGCAAGGCGAAGCTTGCAAACTGTGCTCAACTGGCATATCCCATTCCAAACGCCAAATTCGCTATTTTTATCGACGCATCAAATACAGCAGTAGGAGCGGTACTACAGCAATACTCACAAAAAGGGTGGCAACCACTTTTCTTTTATTCCCGAAAATTCGCCAATACCGAAACCCGTTACAGCACATACGACCGGGAGCTTTTAGCCGCTTACTCGGCTATCAAACAATTTAAAAATTTTGTTGAAGATCGAGATCGAGAATTTACCCTATTTTCCGACCACAAACCATTGACATACGCATTACACCAAAAACTCGATACAACCTCACCCAGACAACGCCGTCATCTGGATTATATAGCACAGTATACAGCAGATATACGGCACATTGCGGGAGACAACAACGTCGTCGCGGATATACTTTCCCGGATCGATCAAGTGAACATAGGAAGTACAATCGACCATGCATTAATTGCTGATGAACAGTCTAAAGATCTAGAACTCGCAAAACTGGTAGTAACAAACGAGTCATTGACATTCGAAAAATTCCCAGTTTTTGGAACCAATAAAGAAATTCTATGCGACACATCAACTGGTACACAACGCCCATTTATTCCTAAGGCATTTCGACGGCAAATTTACGAATCGTTCCACAACGCCTCTCACCCCGGTATCCGCGCCACAGCGAGGCAAATCCGAAAAAATTTCGCTGGCCACACGGCCAGCTATGAACTAAGAAATACGCTCTTGGGTCAAACACTGTGCACGTTGCCAAAAGTGCAAAATAACAAAGCACGTCAAAATTAAGACTGGAACTTATGAACTGACCAGCAAACGATTCGATGAACTTCACATCGACATCGTCGGACTTTTACAACCGTCCGAAGGCAACTTATATTGTTTAACAAAGATCGATCGCTATACACGCTGGCCAGAAGCCACTCCAATCCCGAATATTAAAGCTGAAACCATAGCTGATGCGTTGATCAAAACATGGATCAGCCAATTCGGAGTACCAACTAGCACCGTAACCGATAGAGGCGCACAATTCCAAGCAAGGATATTCGACGAACTCTCAAAATCACTTGGATTCCTACGCAAGCGAACCACCGCTTATAATCCAGCTTTCAACGGGATGTTAGAACGATGGCACCGCGGTTTTAAAGTCGCAATAATGTGCTTCGGTGAAAAACAATGGACAAAGTCGTTACCGCTAATACTACTCGGTCTGAGAACGTCGTTCCGAGACGATTTTCAAAGTACGTCAGCTGAACTCGTTTATGGAGAACATGAACCGACGTGGTTCGTCAATCATTACGAGGGACCATACCCGGTAATCAAACGCAACGAAAAATATTTCAAGCTACTAATTAAAGGTATCGAATCAACGGTTTCAATAAATCGGCTTAAACCCTGTTTCATCGAAGCACCACAACTTGATCAACCAGCAGATGAATCGATCGAAATACCAACCAAACCAAACTCTACGCAGAGCTCTACACATACCGGAGAAGTAAACAAACCAGCTCAGAAAAGAGTAACTTTCCATAATAATCTCACTGAGTGCGAGTTTACGACCATTTTCTGAAGAAAAATTTTCAGCAGATTCAATATATTTTAAATGGAAAATAAAAGAATTATGTTCGGAAGGGGAAATTTGTTTACAAAATAGACTACGCCGATTGGTTGCCTGTTGAAAATTTTTCTTCAGAAAATGGTCGTAAACTCGGCATGAGCAATCTAAATCAAGAGGGGGTCGCAACATCAACAAGCCAGCTCCCTTCCGATAGCTTTCTATCGTTCACTGCGTTCACTGGGGGTAGAATAGTGTGGCGGCACCAATAACGTCCACGGTGCGCTCCCCCATATAACTTGCGGTTCTCTGGGCGAATAAATTGACGTCGCCAAAATGGTACTCACTAACTCGACCCCTGAATAAAAAAAGGTTAATAAGATGGCGAACACGTAACACCGCATTTTTATGTGTTTTAATTTTATAATTTATTTCTGTAAATTAAACATTTTAATAAAGTGAATTTTCAATCGGTATAAGTATTGTAACGTAAATATAAACCATCGTATTTATTATTAGTGTGAGAGTAGCAACATAAATCTCCGAGTTTATAATATCGAGCTCAGCACGTGCCCCAAATGCGTGCGTACGGAAAGTGGAAGCGTGGTTCAGCCGGGCACAAACGATATCTAACGTATCAATAACCACCTCCACAACACTTCAATCCGTTCTTGCGTGCAATATTGAAAATAATTTAATTTTAGTACTTGGCCTAATGCGCTCCGTTCGTCGACTTTGCCAATTCGCATATATTTTGATGTAATTTAACTTTTGCCCTAATGCGTGAATGCGCTACAGCGTCGAGACTGTCTGGGGGGTAATGGTCGGATTCAGGCTCAAAACGAACCCGATAATATATTAAACATTTCAATTCCGGTGCAGTTAAAATATTCAGAAGGAGAACAATTCCTTTTAGCTGAAAAGCCTGTGGGTCAATTATTTACGGTGCACGGTAAAATTGGAAACGCGATCGTACCACTTTTATTTTGCTTGATGAATGCAAAATCCAAAAAGGCATATTTTGAAATATTTTACGAAATGTGGAAGCTAGTGTTTGAATTTGTTTTAAAGTTCTTTTTTGATAATAAATGTTCGTCGTGAGAAGCTGTCTGAATTTTTCCACCCGCGTTGGTTCACCGTTTGGATGACGTCCTAACAGTCATGAACGTAAATTGTAACCGAGGTTTTTTAAAGTTACCTATTTTGAACATAAAAATGTCGGCCATCTACATTTTGGTTAACTAACCACAATACGAAAATTATTAGGGTCGTTTTCCAAAATCATTTTGTAAACATATTAAAAATTTACAAATCATATTTTATACTTTTAAAAATGAAGCTTTTATTACGATTGAATAATAAAACAAACCCTGATAGAATAAATTTTATAAAAATACATATTAAAATTTAAAATAATTAAAATTTATTTTTGTTTTCATGTGGTGCACTCTATTGATGGGCGCGGTCAACTAATAACATAGAAATAATTTGACGTACGTACTTTTTGATAAAAAACATCGAATCGCCATTTTTTATCACACATATAATTTCCAATTTCCAAACTACACACGAGAGAGTCGCGCATTTTCCTGTCTTAACAAAAAATTAAGGAAACCTTTATAAGGAAAATTTATATTTTTGAAAATCATATTATTTTGTGCATTATTGTGTAATCTTAAATAAAATTTGGAACACATTTATCAAGGCATACCATTTGAAAACGCTATTTTGTAAAAAGCGGAATTAATGTGAACTACATATTGGGTTGAATCTTAGCTAAAAATATACCTTACTATTTGACAGCAAATACCTTATTATGGTTCGAGTCTTGGGTTTAAAACACTTCATTTGGTTTGTGTATTTACTAAAATAAATTTATGAAATCTTAGTATGCGTATTATTTCTTAGATAGCTAAGAACCATCTGGTTTTATAAAAATGAACTAAATTTTGACATTTGTGTATAAATATTGATTTATAATCAAATACCTACTTTAATAATTTATATATTTTGGATAAAATATACTGTGTTAATAAAATTAATAATAAAAGTGCTTGTTTAGGAGGCAAACGAATTGATTAGTTCGTTTAATTCGATTGTCATAAAAATGTTTATGTTTATCACACATACTTATGATCATACATATAACACAATGCGAAATAATTTCCGAAATAATTTACTGTGGAAAATGGAGAAATCCTATCAAATTTAAATATTAAATCTCCATTTTCCGGATAATTTTAATATAAACTATCGTTTACAACAATAGACAAAGTGATGCAGTAAAACAAAGTGATTTAAAAGACACAAGTAGCGGTCAACAAGGCCCAACATCTTCGAAAAAATTAAAACAATAAACGCCAAAACCCTTTCAATGTGTAATCTCTAGCCAGGAGTTTATAAAACATTGTGATTTAATAGGACATTTTCGGTAAACAACAATATATGTGTATGTTATTTTAAAATTATAATTGTAATTTATGATTTCAGGCAGCATGAAAGTGAAACTGATATCCTGGGTAGACCAATACCCGCATCAACTCTGCTTAAGTATCCAGCAAAAAGAGTTACATCAACCAAAATAGATTTTCTCGACTGAAAACGATACCCCCAAAGCATTCCCCATAAATTTTCAAAGCGATCGAACATAAATTCTATAAGGATCGATTCGAGGCGAATTATTTCTGTAAAAAATGCGATAAGTTATTCCCGCTAAAAATCAGATCACGTCAACATGAAAAAATTGAACACGACAAAATTGATGATTCGGCTGATATACCGTCCTCGCTTACAGATAAAACTATTATCGAGACAACAACGGAAAAATCGGAGGTATTTATGTGCCGTAACTGTGATACATTGTGTGAAAACCTCCAGGCCTTAAAGTTTCATGATAAATGTATTAATTGAATCGAGAAGCAATACCTTAGCCTACAATATGCCCACCAGGGTCAAAAAAAATCAAAATAAATAAAAATATTTTTGGTTAAACGCATTATTTTTCTATTTTAATAATATTTCAGAGGCTAATGGTTTCGAAAAGTCTCACGGGCACGCGGGACGTCGCTGCGCTCTTCCCCGCTTAGCCCTCCGAGGGACTTTAGATTTGAATTTCGTTTTAGGGCTTTCGATTTGAATTTAAAATCTCTCTTTTTATAAATTCTGGAAAATGGGGATTTCGATTACAAACGAAAATAACCAAAAATATAAATTTTGGAAAATGGGGAATTTCTTCGGGGGACGTAGGAGCCGGGATAAGCAAACATGTCGCACTGCGTGCCGCACGTAGGAGCGGATTATATAGAATCTATTAATCCCGAACTGTAGAGGTTAACGGCTTCGGTAACTCTCACGGGCACGCGGGACGTCGCTGCGCTCCTCCCCGCTTAGCCCTCCGAGGGACTTTAGATTTGAATTTCGTTTTAGGGCTTTCGATTTGAATTTAAAATCTCTCTTTTTATAAATTCTGGAAAATGGGGATTTCGATTACAAACGAAAATAACCAAAAATATAAATTTTGGAAAATGGGGAATTTCTTCGGGGGACGTAGGAGCCGGGATAAGCAAACATGTCGCACTGCGTGCCGCACGTAGGAGCGGATTATATAGAATCTATTAATCCCGAACTGTAGAGGCTAACGGCTTCGGTAACTCTCACGGGCACGCGGGACGTCGCTGCGCTCTTCCCCGCTTATCCCTCCGAGGGACTTTAGATTTGAATTTCGTTTTAGGGTTTTCGATTTGAATTTAAAATCTCTCTTTTTATAAATTCTGGAAAATGGGGATTTCGATTACAAACGAAAATAACCAAAAATATAAATTTTGGAAAATGGGGAATTTCTTCGGGGGACGTAGGAGCCGGGATAAGCAAACATGTATCACTGCGTGCCGCACGTAGGAGCGGATTATATAGAATCTATTAATCCCGAACTGTAGAGGCTAACGGCTTCGGTAACTCTCACGGGCACGCGGGACGTCGCTGCGCTCTTCCCCGCTTAGCCCTCCGAGGGACTTTAGATTTGAATTTCGTTTTAGGGCTTTCGATTTGAATTTAAAATCTCTCTTTTTATAAATTCTGGAAAATGGGGATTTCGATTACAAACGAAAATAACCAAAAATATAAATTTTGGAAAATGGGGAATTTCTTCGGGGGACGTAGGAGCCGGGATAAGCAAACATGTCGCACTGCGTGCCGCACGTAGGAGCGGATTATATAGAATCTATTAATCCCGAACTGTAGAGGCTAACGGCTTCAGTAACTCTCACGGGCACGCGGGACGTCGCTTCGCTCTTCCCCGCTTAGCCCTCCGAGGGGCTTTAGATTTGAATTTCGGGGGACGTAGGAGCCGGGATCAGCAAACATGTCGCACTGCGTGCCGCACGTAGGAGCGGATTATATAGGATTTATTAATGACACCTACTAAAAAGAAAAATAAGTGCACTATTTTGTTATGCAAGCAAGATTTTGTAGTTGCAACATTTTGTAATTGGAACATTTTGTATTGCAAAATCGTTAAAGATTACCATTTCCACCGTAGCTGTCGAATTTCATCATAATAATATTGTAAAATTTCCAAGTTCCATTAATTTCATCTGAAAATAATTAAAGAATACCATTTCCATAGTACCTGTCGAATTTCATCATAATCGTTTAAAAGTTACAGGATAATTGGCCATATTTCAAAAATCTATTCAGAAACCATGTAACAATTCCATTTCCACCGTACCTGTAAAATTTCATCATAATTGGTTAATAAATAGCAAAGTTACAAGCTAATCGACCATTTTCCAAAAATCATTTAAAAATCCCATTTCCAACCCATTACCTGTCTAATTTCAACATAATCGATTAAATAATAGCCAAATAACAAGCTAATTTTCCATATTAATAAACTTTAACCAAAAATCGTTATAGAATTCCATTTCCACCGTACATGTCGAATTTCATGGTAATCGTATTCAAAATTATCAAATTCTATTAATTTCATCTAAAAAACATTAAAGGATTTCATTTCCATCGTACCTGTCGATTTTCATCATAATCATTTAAAAAATAGCCAAGTTACAGGATAATTTTCGATATTTTAAAAGTCTATCCAAAAATCATTAACAATTCCATTTACATCATACCTTAAAAATTTCATCATAATCGGTTACAGACTAGCTAATTGGTCATATTCCAAAAATGTATTGAAAAATCCAGTTTGGATTTACGAAATATACGAAAAATAATCCATTATGTACTTATAAAAGTAATGCATTACCTTCAGTTTACAAAAATAACACAATAATTTTTTTGGAAAAGTGGCATTTTCATTTAGTTCAATTTATTTCTACATTTTAAATCATTACAGTTTTTAGTTTTAAAAATTAGCACTTTTAATAAATATGGAGCTATTTTCTAGTTGTAAATATTTCTACCATTGTAAAAATTGGCGCTGTGTGACATGGTATGCCTTTCTAAATCATAGCCTAAAATTTAATTTGTGTTAGCGTTTGCATAATAACAATAATACATAATCATAAGTTTAAAGTGAAAATTTTGCATACCCATTAAAAAGTGTTTCTCTCGTTTTATCTTGCGTGGTGGAAATAATACATTGTATATTCAAATATACACACAAACATACATATTTTGTAATAAAATAATGACAAAAAAAAATTTGTAGTAAAATTTTTTGTAAGACCGGCGTCAAAAAAAATCACTTGAACGCCATCTTTTTTCTTGAGCGTGAAAAATTAGCAAAGCTAGAAGTAAACGCTATTAAATAAAAGGATTTTTAGTTAGCAGTAAAGAAATAAATTATTGTAAAGGGATTATTATAAGTTTCACTAGTTTTAATAAGACATAATAAAAACATGGATAATTCATCGCAAGGCCCACCAATGCGCGGAGGTTATCGTGGACGAAATGGTCCACCGGGTCGGGGTGGTTTCGATGGGAGAGGAAGGTAAATATTCTTGAATTTAATTAGTTTTATTGTTGAGATTAATAATACATGTATGTTTTGTAAAAAAAAAGGGGTCGTGGAATGGGTAGAGGGGGTCCAATGGGTGGTCGAGGAGGTGGGCCGGGTGGTCCACCTATGATGCGGGGTAGGGGAGGTGTACCCCGAGGACCAATGCGAGGTGGTATGGGTGGTCCACCTAGAGGGATGGGACCGCCACGTCCAGGTATGATGCCAAGAGGAGGACCATCATCAAGAGGAGGAAGGCCCCCAATGCCACCGCCAAATGGTAAGTAAACTAAAATTTTCACCTTGATCCTATACACAACAAAAAATATCCTTTCATTTTATTATTTGGATTGACTGATTTCAAACACATTTTAAGAACTTTGCAGAGCCGTAAACAGCTCATCGATAATTTTTACATGTTTGAGCTAAAAACTTTTCAGAAAAAATTACAATGATTGATAAAATTGTATCAATTGTCATAATATCCCTGCTGATTACTGAATTGAGATAATATAATTTTTCTTTTAGTAACAGAATTTCGTACAAACAGCAAACTTTTGAAACGTTTTCCTGCTAATTGATCATACAATTTTTGTACAATATTATTCACCTCACCCTTAAATTATCTTGGTGAAAACTGATTTGAAATCTCATTGATATTTCATCAACAATTTTTGTTTGGCCAATTCCTAATAATATGTTTGTTCTAGTTTAATGAGTTTTAAGCTATTTGAACAGTGCACAGTATTAGCTAAAAATTATTCAATAATTATATAAAAAAAACTAGAGATCTTGTAACGAAAACATGACAAGAGGCAGCATCACCTCTTCGAATCCTAAACTCTTTAGCATGATTATTTTACCAAAATTTTTGCTAACACTACTAAGTGGGTAGTTATTTTGTTTTGAGATGAAATTTAATGTATAATAGATAAATTCTAAACATTTTTACATAAGATTTCGCACTTTTAGATGCAATCAAATCTCATGAAATCTACATTTGTTATGTTTGTCAATACTTTTTATATTCATGACATGTTTATTCACATCAAATTTCAATTAATTATATATTTTCCTTCTATATCTAGCAAACTATTATTACAACAGCACGAGAACAAGGGTCAATCAAATCGGGTCAGACGAAAAGGGTAATTCAATTTTCTCTTTTATTTCACTTAGGCTTTTTGATTCGGCATCCGTATTAAACGATTCAATATTTTGCTAGTATAATATTACATTTTATCTATTATATCTAAGAATTTTTAAAAATTTAAAGCAATGGACAGTTATTTTTATCGCTAGATCGATGGAAATTCTATAGATTACAATATTACTCATTGTTTTCGAACAGTACGATGAACTATTTTGCGAATAGCTACAAAATTTAAATTTTTGCTTTACAGGTTTCTAAACATTTGTCGGTATTTCTATAAAATTTACTTCAGGTCTTGAAAGAGACAGCCGAACTCAAATTAATCCTGCTCTTAATTTAAATTTGTCAAATCGCCACAATAATTTAAGATTTTAAATAAAAACAATGAGCCATTCTGGTTTGATTGTATGTAAACCTTCAAAACTATGGCAATATTAGAGACCTTCAAAGCAGCATCTCTAATTTTTTTTAATTGTCGGTAGTATTAATTTTGCTTTTTATAGAAAAATTAAAACTAAAACTACGTTAAATTGTAGTAAAAGCTTGTTGAACTTTTTATTAAAAATATTTTTAAATGTTTTTTAATAAAAAGTTTAACAAAATATTAAGCTTTTGTTTCCTAAAAATATGTCCGTCAGCAGGTCGAAATGTTAGAATAAATAATAAAAAACTATTAACTACAATTTAGTGTATTTTTAAATTTTTAATGTTAATTTTAGGAATAAAAATTCTAATGTTCCCGACATATAAAAAAAAACTACTTTAATAATTATTTTTCAAATTTTCAACTTCAAAATTTTTCATAATTTTAATTAAAACAAGCTCGACTATTTTCTAAAATTTTAATATAATATTTTTCTTCTAAATTTAGCCAACTATTACAACAGCACGAGACCGAGGGTAACTCACGTCGGCTCAGATGATAAAGGTAATTAGAATAAAATTTCTTTTTTCATAGAAAATCCACAAATATGGGTAAATGTTACGGGAAATTTAACAGAAATTAAGAAATTGCCTCATCGCACGGCATGAATTATTTCTTTAAAAAGTGAATATACACATAAATCTTATAGGGTTTATAAAATACACTTTTCTTTTGTCTTCGCATCAGGTTATTTTTAAAAGTCCTTATTAATTTTATTTCCTAAAAATGATCATTTCTGTTTGTTTAACTATGAAAAAAATGTAAAGTTATTTTTTGAGATTGAAATGCGATAATTAAATTTTTGAAATTCCTGTTCTTGTTCAAAATAAACGATGGTGGTGAGAGGTTGCAAAGTAGGGGAAACAATCACTAAAATCGCCTTGATATTAAATTGTGAACACAGTTTTCTTCCCTTTAATGTTTCGTATTTTTTTTTAACTTGGATGATTTTCAAATATTTTAGTATTTTGTTGAAAAATTGCTAATATCTATTTAGGTCCGGGCCCATTGCCACCAGCAGTCGAATCAAAGGTACCGCCACCAAATGGTACAACATCACAACCTCCACCACCATCTCGAGGTATGCCAAGAGGACGAGGGGGTTTAATGAGGGGAGGACGTGGAGGTGTTGGAGGAAATTCAAGCAGTAACATTGGTACCGGAGGTCATGTACCACCGCCAGGTATTGTACTGGATGCTAAACCTATCCAACCCAGAGGGGAATTTAATAAAACAATCCGTGGCCCATTACTTCCACGTGGTCGTGGTACTTATCAGAATGTAACTAGACAATTAACAGGATCTTCTCAACCTTCAGCTGGATCCACGTCACAAGGAGGAGCACCTGTACCACCAATAAAACGAGGAGCCCCAGGCGGACCACCCGGACCAAAACGTGGTAGATACGATCAAGGATTACAGGGAAGACAAATTCCATTACATCATGGACCATCGATGAATCAAATTCCACAGCATGCACCACCACATGTAAATTCATACAATAATTCACAATCATCAATTCAACCAAGGTATTTCAAAATCGAATTTCTTTAAGGCAGCGATAATCTAACAAGAAAAACTCATTTCGCCCCAGTTACTCGCAACAAGGAATACACACTGGTTATCAAAATCATGATCAAATGCCTCCAGTCGATTCATATTCACAAGGTTATACAGCACAATCAGGCGGTTATATGAATAATGGATATTCACAGGGTGGTTACGGTACATCGGCGGCAGCGCCTCAATCGTATGCACCCTCGTCAGAATATGATCAGCACTATCAAGATTACAGATACAAGTGAGATGCAATTTAATTTTATCGATAATTAATTGTTATTTTGAATTTTTGTTTTGTCTTGTTTCGGTAATTAGTTCGGCGTCTTATACTCCCGATACACGATATCAAAATTACAGTGCAACCGACTATAATCAATCGTACGGTGGTGGTGATGGTTATGGTTCCACATCACAAGACGCTTACACGACAGCCTCTTATGATGACCGAACATACAGTGGCTACGGTAAGTTTATTTACTAATTCTTTGTTTTTTTTTTAAATATTAAATTTTTTTATATATACAATATAATAATTTATTTAATTTATTATTTTTAATTTTATATTTTTATTTTATATGAATTTATTTTGAGTTGAAAAGAAAAACTAATGGTGATATAAAACCAACTTATTATTTTTTTTTTGTTATAGACGCGCAAGCCTATCCCCAAAGTTATACCAATCAGGGTTATTATTAATATTAATAAAATATAGATATAAATATTAAAGGGTTTAAAATAACAAACAAATATATTTTGAATATATAAAACAAAAAAACAATTTTAATAAGATATTTTAGAATCATAAGTATAAAAAATTAATTTAAAAAATAAAACAAAAAACTCTATATTAATTAAAATTAATTTTTTTTTTGATTATTTTGAAATTAAATAAATAACAAAAAATATATATACGTATATAAATAAAAATAAAATATATAAATACTAATAATTAAGAATTAATTTGTGTACTAAAATTTAGTACAACTATTATAATTATTGAATATAAAAACAAAAATAAGCGATGAAAAAAATAATTTGCTGATTTCACGTTTTTTTTTTAAACTTATTATTTTTTAGTATTTTTTGTGGTTTTATTTTTTACAAATAATGATTATATATTTATATAGTAAAGTTTTTTTTTTTTTTTTTTAAATCATTGTCTTAAATGTAGTTTTTATTTAAATAACTAATTTTTAGTATGTCATAAATCATTTTTAAATAATTTATTAAAAAAAAAAATCAAAAAAATAATTAAAATCATAAAATAAATAATTTAGAATATTAAAATTTTTAAAAATAGAAAGCAAATACTTTATTCGGTCACGTTATTAACACTATCCAAATATAGGGACAATAAGTAATGAATGTGTTGTCAATTCTTCATTATTTTGTAAATATTAATCGTTAAACATATAAATTAAAAATTTTAAAAGTTAAATGAAAGGTAAAATCTTTTTTTTTTTCTGCATGTGTTGCATGTGTGTCGTCGACGGCAAACATGACTGAATGTTATGCAATTAAAACCTTTACCTATATAATAGATAGATTTTGATCAATTGACCATTCACAAAGAAATGTCTGATTCTTCAGAATCTATTGTGCCGGAGGTAGAGTAGCTAATTTGGATAGTCCTTTCTTTTTTTTTTTATAAGTTTTATTTTGTAGCATTGTTTTATTAATAATATTATAATTATTGAAGGACTATAAAAAAATAAAATACAATTTAAATATAATATAATTATTGTATGATAATATTAATTATAAACTATAAAATAAATATATTGAGAAAAAACGAAAAGATAAAAAAAAAAAAATTTTAACCAATCAAAGGTGTGATATTATTTTATTATATTTTTTTAAAACAATTAAAATTTTTTTTAAAATTTCGGAACGAAAATTATAGAAGAAACAAAATCGATTGCAAGTTCTGTGATATTTTACAACTATACCAAAGATTAATTTTAAGACAATTTTACAAATTTTCGTAGTACTTAATAATGAGAGAATCTTAAAGTTTCTTTTTTGTGATTTCTCGCTGTGATTCAAAAATCATGCATAAGCAAACAAGAAGTGAACTATTTTTTATTTTTTTTATTATAGTGAATAATACCTAATTTCATAAAAATAAATCTTATATTTTATATAGAGAATTGTTTTATGAACAATTCGATTATTAAAATATTTAAAAATCAAAAATGGTAACAAGTCAAGGATAATTAAAAATATTAAATATTTTTAGTAATGAAAAGTACAAATTAATTAAAAAAAAAAAAACAAAAAATATGAATAGTCCAAAAATATATGATTATGGGTAAGTTATAATATTTTGTTTAAAAAATAACTAAATAAGACAAAAAATAAATAAATAATTTATATTAAATTATAATTCTTATAAAATTTAAAGTTAAATTAATTCAAATATAAATTATTTTATATGTATTTAAAAAAAAAAACAAAAAAAAAATATAATAATTCTTTATCTAGAATAATTTAGTAAAAAATATTATTCACATTGAATAATTAAACTTCAAGTACAATATATTATTGGAATTTGCAAAAAAAAAAAAAAAGAATATAACTTGGTAAACAAATTTTAATTAATTAATTTATTCATTTTTATTTTATTTATTCTTTCTATAATTATGATTTTCTTTTTATTTATTTATTTATTACATTTTGGTTGAATCTAGTTTGGGATCTTAAATTAAATAATTTACAAAAAAAAAAACTTTTAAAGTAAAATAAGCTAAAAATTTCGATAATTAAAGATTATTTAAAATTTTTAAATGGGCTAAATAATTACAACAAAGACATAATACAAATAGTTTTAAACTATAATTTCTATATACATACTATAGTAAAATTATTTAATTAATGCGCAATTTCTAAAGACGAGTATTTATTTATTAAATATATTTCAAGATATTTTCTTACATAAAAGCAAATTCTAATTACTGATAAAGCTTATAATTTTATTTTAAAATAAACCAAATTTTAATTAGGATTGCTTTACGTAGCATATAGTAATTATGGGACTCTACCATTTAAAATTTCTTAGTAATCAAAATACGATTTATAGATAGCGACTTTCTACATTATATTAATGTTTGAGCACTACTTCTAAAATTAAAAAAAAAAAAAAAAAAAAATTAGACAATATTATTCGATCGTTTGCAAATTTAAAATGTATACATTTAAGTTTAAAGTTAAAATAGCAAGATTAGAACAGAAATAATACAAATCTTAAATAAAAAAAATTATCAATATATAATAGAAAATATATAGAGAATTAGAAATACTAATCATTAAATAAAATATAAACTTTCTAGGTTGAGCGATTAATAATTATTGATGTCATTTCGTACATAGAGTAAACTTGACACACGATAATTTTAAATTAACAAAAAAAAAAAAAAAAAAAATGCTAAACTGCTTTTTCTAAAATAAGCCGCACAATAGTATAATTAAGTAAATTCTAAAAAATTATATGAAACGTTTCTCGCTTCAACAAATGAACGAATCTTATTTATTGTAACTTGGGGCTTATCCTTTATTGTCTTTAGGCTCTTGTTTTTTGTTTACTATTTAGTCTACACGCGTTTAGTTCAGTTCTACACGTTTTAGTGAGTTGTAACATGAGTTACAAATACAATAAGCTAATATTCTTAAATTTATTTAATTTTGTTTGCCACAAATGAATTTGAAAGTTTGTTTAGCACTTTGCACTCGATAGAGTTTTGGTATCTATGTACATACCGCCAACTCGAAACATTTCTTAAGAATTATTTATTTTCTGAAATTAAATTTTATTTGATTTGAAGTTAAATTTATAAAAATAAAAATACTTACTTTTTTGTAAATTTGGCAAATTTTTTGTAAATTACGGCAAACAATGTATGCCGCGCCTCTATGGCGGCACTCGAGTGCAAAGGGTTAGATTAAGCTGTTTGCAGAAAAATTATATTTCAATTTTTTAATTTTAAAATTATAGATGTTGGAATTATAATATCGTTCAAAATTTTAAATATATATGTAATCGGGAAGATTCTTATAATACCAGTGATGCTACCATTGGGAAACGCTCAATCGTAAAATTTCTTTTAGTCTATAAAATTAATTTTAAAACTCCTTTTCCTTTTTTATTAAGTAACGTTCTTATAGCAGGTTTATTCAGCTAAAACCGGATTTGCTTAATTTGAGTTTTTATATTTCTCTAGTAAACGTTGTTAATTAATTAATTTCTATCTTACCAGTTTAAAATTTTTATTTTCGGAAGTTATACCCCGTTTTTTTAAAAACGACGCAGCGGGCAGAACTCATTTCACATTTCTTTCGAAATCGATAATAATAACACTTTGTGTGCTTTGTTATTGATCGGTTCTTTCTTTAAATATGGAATTTATACCATTTTTTTCAATGCAGTGATAATTTTAGGTTAGCGCGTGTTTTTGTCAATGCCCGTTAGATGCTTTGCGGAGTAATTAATTTTATATTTATACATATGGAGCTACTGTCAGAAGCCGTTTATGTATAGAATTTGAGGATCAATCGATTTATTTAGTATCAACAAGATTTTTTTTCTTTTAATCTCTTCATTCAATCCTCACTTCTTTTTTTATGCTTCGGCATTCTTTACATCTTCTCTTACTGGGGTATGGATGGTCCTTAACAAAAGCTATATTTGTATTGTATTGTAAACTTTCTGAGACTAATAATTTCAATTAAACTAACTTAATAATTCTGTTTTACATTCCAATGAAATAAAATAAAATTAAAATTTTAAACCTAGGAAAAATTAGAGTTGCATTCTTTTCAATCATTTGTCTAGTTCGTGACCTTACACAATTAAAAAAAATATATTTTAAAGAATATTCATCAAATTTTTGTTAAATCATTAAAAACTTTTAATAAAGTAGTAAGAGGCTGAGCCGATCGAACAACAAAAACTTAAACAAATGTTTGCGACAGTAAACACTAGTGTTTGATTACTTGGTGTAATAATTCCAATATCTAGCTTACCTACCTAAAACATTTGCATTAAGTGGATCTGAGGTTAATCATTTAAAATATTTTTTTTTTTTTAAATAAGCTCTTGTCAAATGAGATAAATAATTCAATTTTTAATCGAGCCGATTTTTATGTATGTTTACTGTGCTGTCGTGCTAAGAAAAAAAGTCACATTTGCCTTTTTGTAGTTTTGAGTAATTTCAATTTTTCTGTTTTTGTTTGCCATGTCTTAATATGAAGCTTGACAACTAAATAATGTGATTTTAGCGCATTTAAAGATGGATATTTGGGTTTTTGAAAAAGCAGAAATATTGGTATTTGTTTGCAGAATCCAAATACGCCCCTAACGCATTTTTCGACTTTTGGCGTTTGTGACTTTTTTCTTAGCACGGCAGTGTTTCAATTGAACAAGTTAAAATTTTTGGCAGAATAAATATTATTTTTTGTTAATGATTTAAATTAAAAATAATTGTTTAATTATTTTGTATTCTACAATTTAATTTTTATCTTGCTAAATTATTTGTAGACACGTGTAGGTATTTATTTACTAACTTTGACGACACACAATTTTTATCCGCCACAAGATCTGTTAAAAATCTTGTGATGAATATATAAAAACTTCAACATTTTATTTTTTTATAATTTCAACCGGTTAAATTTTTTAAGAGTAATTCGTTTTTGACGTCTATGGATGGATTTTCTACCATCACTATTTTCGGTCTTCGATAGATTTTGTTTCTTTTCCAAGAACAAACTGTCTGTACACTTTCTCCTTTTCGATTACGCTTTATCTCTTTGATTTTATCTACAACGCTATCGGGCTTGAAATAAATGTTTCGAAAGATAAAGGGAATTTAAAATTGTATTGTCCCGTAAAATGGAAATACAGTAAAATCTTGCTTTAACGCACACTCACTTAAGTAGATATCACGCTTGAACGAACAAATTTGTAAGTTTCCGTTTGAAACAATGACAAAATTTAATCCAGATAAGGCCACTGTGAAACACAACCACGATTTAGACATGCCAAAATGAAAGTCCCGTTGGGCTTATGTTGTACAAAAAGAGCTGATTTTGTAGAAAATTATTCAGTTTGAACTTATTTGTGTGTGAGGGAATGTACATCTAATATGATAAATCAAATTTTAGCGGCCTTCGTTCTTGGTGGTTTAGTGAGTAGAATGCTTGATTTCCAGTTTGATTTTATGTTTTTTTAACGTAAATTGTTTACGTATCGCCGGTGCAGAAAAAGAGTGACACAACTTAAATAGTTGATTTTCCTGGAGACTAGTTTGGAAATTGTTTTTTTCATGCAACGACAAAGGACCTCAATCACACAAAGCCAATAACACTAGCGATTATTTTTGGTACTTTCATTCTGTCGTTTACGTATCGCCGGTGCAGAAAAAGAGTGACACAACTTAAATAGTTGATTTTCCTGGAGACTAGTTTGGAAATTGTTTTTTTCATGCAACGACAAAGGACCTCAATCACACAAAGCCAATAACACTAGCGATTATTTTTGGTACTTTCATTCTGTCGTTGTTTCACATAAAAATGTTCAAATTTATAACAGTTGATAAGGTTGATTTTTGAGTTGCGTCGAATGGTATAAGTATGAATGGTTTAAACCACAGTCGAGCTCAGTCTCAAATCTAATTGTATTTAAATAAAATAACACCAAACAACACAAAAAAAAAATCTTCAATACAGCTATAAAATACAGTTCTTTAGTTTTAATTTTTTGGCACATGAGAACGAGTAGCCGCATTAGATATGTTGGATACACTTTTTGTTTGAAAAATGTAACATTGCCATTTGGTTGCCGCCGGTTCAATCTAATTGGGTAGTCAGAGTGGAGTACAAATAACATAACCACGCTGAGATCGTTATAAAAAAGCGAAATTAAATAAGTGAAATAGAGTACAATTTTACTCTTGGAAAACAGACATAAGGCCTATCGAATATCGAAAATAGTGACGCATTTCTAGAACATCCCATCATATAAAAATATATTTATATTTTTTTTTTGTTGGACAGGCACTGTAGCATGTTGATGTTTCTTGCTAAATTTCTCCATTTAAACATTTTATTTCAAATTGTTTTGAACGATATTTTGATCGTCTCGATTTGGACAGCTAAGTTAATAAAACATATTTTTTTAAATTATTTAAATTAAATTTAACGAATTGTTCGCGAGCCGAAGCTGTTTTTTTAAACTGTATTTTATCTATTTGTGACAAGATTATTATTAAACCGTAGTAATTTAAATAAATCAAAGTATACTTCTGTGTCTTAAAGAAAAAGATGCTGTAATAATAAACATGATGCTAAAATAAATTTATTCTAAGGAAGGAAGTGATTATATACATTTTGTTGATTAAACTAAATCAAATATGTACAAAAAAAGAAATAAAAAGTAAGAAGAATATTCTAGAAAATTATTTATTCTTCAGATATCAGATTTAATTGAGAGTAGTTGTTACCGAGGAGGAAGTAAAGATAAAAGTTCAGTTAATTTTTTATTTTGTATTTTCTTAATTTTAATTTTTTGAATACGTTGACTTTACTAATTAAACTGTTAACTTACTCTGACTTACTAAATCTAATAATCAATGTCAAGCCAGAAAAAAAGTGTTAACAGAAGCAATAAAAAGGTAGTTTCGTTTCTGTGATTATTTTTCTGTGCTTACTACATATGTACCTCTTGTTGGACTTTTTTTATCTTTTAATTCATTTTTAAAAATTATTATTTCTTTTAGTTGTGTTCACTTTATTATTTCTTTATTTTATTTTATTGTATGTATTAAGACCAATTATTTAGAATCAAACAAATTATTAAAAAAATGAAGCATAATATTTGTTATAAATTATTTTTTTTTTTTTTATAAAAAAAAACCAGATGATTAAAACTATTAATATATTAACTATATAAATGATTAATTTTCTTCTTTTTTCAGAAGGTTGGTGGTAGAAAAAAATAAATAAATTGATCGAAATTTAAGATAAAAATAGCATCTAGAAAAATAAACTAATAATATTTAAATAAATTTTTAAAATGAAGAATGTATTATTGATTACAAAAGAAATAAATAAAATTCCTTATGCCTTTGTGTTTATTACTGAATTTATTAAAAAATAATTTCATAAACAAATATATAATAATTATATATTTGTTAATTTTATCTTCCAGCTAAAATTTATATATTTTCAGTATTTTATAGGATTTTATCTAAAAAAAAGACACAAAAACACATTAGGCTATATTAAAATATATAAATTGGTTCAACAAGAGATATCAGCTGAAAATTTAAAAATATATCCTCTAGTCTCGTCTAGAAGAAAGAAAAATGGAAATTTAATATGACTTAACAAAAAAATTAAAATAAAATTGAATAAATGAAATGTTAAATACATAAAGAAAACATGTTTAATTATTAAATAAGAAAAAAACCTAATGTACCTGAAATGATCTAAAGAAAATAGACTTTTTATTATCATTATTATATTATTTAAGTTTTCACTGTGATATAATCAAAACCGAAAAGAAAATTATTACCATTTTTTTACAAAAAAAATATTAACCATTTTCCATAAAATTAAATAACGACCATGTTTTTTAATAAAAAATTAAATAATGAAAATATTTTAATAACAATCAATAAATTTTATAATCGCTTAAAATTATAAAATATTTAAAAAGGGGGACCATAATTTTCATTTTTATTTCTTTATTTAAAATTTACTTGTTTTATTTTTTTTTTTTTTGTAACAAAATCAATTTTAGTTTCAGCAAATACTTTTATTTTAACAATGATTTCAGATTAATTCACAACTAAGGAGTAATAAATTATAAATTGGTAAAATTATAAAATAAAATAGCAAATAATAAACGATTGTTTTTAAATATATAATATGATACAACCAAATATAGTTATATTTAATTTTAGAAGTTAAATAATTTATATTAATTAGAACAAATATAATTCGTGAATAATTTTCGATACGAATATAAAATTAATATTATTAATTGAAGTGGATATAAATCATTAGAGTTCAAATCAAAGTTTTATTTGATTCAGAAATATTACCAATTTATCATTTATTGTTGCATATTTTTTTCTTTTAAATTGAAAACTTTTTTATGGAAATATATTTTCGATTAGAACTGAAAGTTTGGTTTTTTTAAATTATAAAAAGCTTGGATATATTGTTAACTGAGGTAAGTAATTTATTTAGTATTTATTGATAGATCCTAAAAATTATTAAGTAAATCAAGCGCCTAAGCGAATTAAAAAGTGGGGCGAATTGAAAAAATAATTAAAATTATTATAACGGTAAATATGGATAGTTGTAGAGTAAGGTTAAGAGGGTAATTATTTTACTAAGGCAAGGGTATTTTGTGATAATGTATAAAATTAAAATTTGGGCTTAGTTTGTTTTTACCTAAATTTTCTTTTATTTTGTTATTAGCTCTCAAGCTTAATTGGATAAGCTGTGCAAGTTTAATGCGAATTTACAACAACAATAGACGCAAAATTCTTCACAATAATAATAAAGTTGAATCCATAATCTCGTGCCTAGTTTTGTTCTTTTATAAATACCTATATTACTTTTATATTATAGAAATTAGAAAAAATTAAAATAAAAATAGTTTACACATAACAATCAAATTTTTTCGCGAAAACTATACGGTAGAGGACAAATTAGGTAACTATATAGTTAGCTAATTTGTCGGTAGAGGGATGGTATAAGAATAGGTAAGAATGTATAGATTGGTCATAGTAAATTTAATTTTTAGGCTAGGTTGGAAACTAAATTTAATTTTAGTAAAGGTGGTCTTAAAGTGAATTTAGTATTTATCGTATTTAAACAATTAAAACGTGTTTGTTTTGAAAAAACATCTTTTTAACCGACGCTTTAAAAAAGTTGTATGTATATGTATCTTTTTAAATTCGGTGTGGAATACCTTTTTAAATTTACCCCTTTATTATAATTCCTGTAGTGGTAGAAAACCATATTAAATATCAAATAAAATTATAATAAACTAGTCGGAGTAACCCTCGCCCTATCAAATAAGAATATTTAAAATGAACCTTTAAATTAAGAAATTATGAAGCTAAACTAAATCATCATATTCTCAAGTTGAATTGGTTTTCGCTTTATTTTATACTTAATTATCTTATTCTATCACAAGACTTGCTTATGAACTACATTATTTGTCATCTTATTAATTGTTGAGTAGATATATAAATTCTTTGGGTTTCCCACTCTAGCGCAAGCTACATATAACTGACCGTGAGAATAGCTTGATTCTTTTAAATTAATAACAAAATATCTTAATGTTTGTACTTGTGCCTTATTTATAGGGCACAAGTACAAACTTTATGTTGTGATATTAAATGCTGATCTTTAGGAAAATGGCTATTTTTTAATTGAAACAGCAGTTCGTAGATATGGGCGGATGACACGACTCTGTGCTGCTTTTTCCCTTTTCGTATGGTTTTTATCAAATGAAAACACGAAAACGCAATACAGAGTCTTGAATCATAATAGGGGTGAATCTAAATTTCTGAACAAAATAATTGGTATATCCTATTTTTAATCTTAAACAATGTAAAGGCATTCCTGGGACTTGCATCGAATTCAAAATTTCGGTGGGTAAATTAACACTTTCATTTGCATATTCTTTCCTCGCCAAAGCCCGCTTGAAATTTACCGAAATAAGTCGCCGGTGACTTTGCTATAAAGCCATTTAAATTTTCGCGGGAAATGACGTATGTATTTCACAAAAAAATGACTGGGTGAATTTCAAGAATATGGGCCAAGGGCTCATTAAATCTTTAAAATCTTATACAGTATTATTATACAGTATTTAAATTCTCCGAATTCTTTATATTCTTTAAGTTTCTAGGTAAATCCGTTAAATTTCTTAAATACCTGAAATTTTTTCAATTTCAAATTTGACAAATTATTTAATTTTTAAAAAATTTTAATATTTTGAATTTTATGAATTTTTTAAATTCCTAAAAAAATTAAAAATCTTTAAACTTTTTAATATAAAAATATATAAAGAACTTTTATATTATTTAAATTCTCTGATTTCTTTAAATCCTTTAGTTCTTAAATTAATTTTTTTTAATTCTATAAAATTCCTTAAAAATTATTAGAATCTTCAAATTCTTTGAATTGTTTAAACTATTGGAACTCTATAAATTCTCCAAATTATTTAAATTTTTAAATAATTTAAAATCGTTAAAATTTTTAAATTTCTATGAATTCGGTGAATTATAAAAAAACAAATATTCAAAATTTCGAATTATCAACTTTCAATTCTCCAAAGTTTTTAAAATTATTTAAACCTTTAAATTTTTTGAATTATGTAAATTCTCTGAATTCCTTATATTCTTTAAGTTTTTGATTAAATCCGTTAAATTTCTTAAAAACTTTTAATTTTTTCTATTCTGTCAATTTCAGATTCCTAAAATTTGTCATGTTATTTAATTTTTTAAGAATTTTAAATCGTTTAATTGTGTAAATTTTCTAAATTTTTAATATTTTAAATTCTTGTAATTCACTAAAATATTTAGAAATTTTAAAACCATTAAATTCTCTGAATTCTGCAAGTCCTTTAATTATCTAAATATGATTAATATTACAACGTTCCTTAAAAATGTATAGAGTCTTAAAATTATTTCAATCCTTTAAATTCTTCGAACACTTCAAATTCTCTAAATTGTTTTAGTTTTTAAATCCTTTGAATCCTTTAAAATTTTTTTTTAAATTTTTAAAGTTATTTAGATAAAACGGTTGAATAATCGTATTCTTTAAATTTCTAAAAATTCCTTAAATTATTTTAATATGTTAAATCCTCAGAATTCTTCAAATCCTTTAAATTTTCTAAATTCGTTGAATCCGTAAAAAAATTCAAATTGTTTAATTTCTCTAAATTTTTTAAATCTTTTAAATACTCTGAATTGTTTTAAAGTCATTAAGCTATGGAACATTTGATTTTCCGATCAAAAATCCGAATGATAAGCAATCCTTACCGGCTTCTATTTTAACTTTACGTATTGCTTTTCTTTCTTCACACTGGAAGAGTCTAGAGTGTTTTCACATTCAAGTCACGCACAAATTGTAAATTATTTGGATTGTTTTATCCACCTGGGCTAGTATTTTTCTTGAAAAATTTGCTTTACGTCAAAAAAATGTAAAAACCGACGAATTATGTTCATAATTTCTGCTTTCCTAAAATGTAGTTTCCCCACCTGTGTATGAAATTAGAGGCCCTCGCGGAGCTTCTTTGAACATTTTAAGTTTTTTTGTTTTGTTATTTTCTATAAAATATTACAATATTTGGCACGGATTGGTTTTAGCTGTCTCACTTGACAGGCAACGATGGCAAATTTTGGAAAAGGAAGATTTAATTTGTTTTTAAATTAAAATAGGAATTTATTAATGTTTATTCAATTGTGTATTATGTTTGCAAATTTTGGAAAAGGAAGATTTAATGTTTTTTTAATTAAATAAACAGCGATTTTTAGTTATTAATATTTCCACACCAAGAAATAAATGGCGCCACTTTGACTGAGACAGCTAAAACCAATGCTAGCCCAATATTTAATATTTTCCTAAAAAAATTAATGAATTAATAAATTGAACTGATTTTTCCTGTATGTTAGTAAAAAAATTATTAAAAAAATTGATAATTTGTGTTGTCGTACGATCCCATGATACAGAATATTTTGGTTATGGGTGGATTACACCCATGTTAAGTAATTCTATAACAAAAGTATGGGTTCGTAACGGAGGGTAAATACAGTGAAATCCGGCTATAACAAATCCCGTTCATAAAAACCATCCGGTTACTACAAACTTTTTGAAAATGGGCCTTTGTTATAAACGATGTCAAGTTTATATATAGCTACCTCCGTTTATAAAAAAACATTTTTGTTTTCCCTTTGTTGTTTGTTTTAATCAGGATTTCACTGTAATTTAAATTCTTTGAATTATTTAAATCCTTTAATGCTTTAAATTTTCTAAATTACTCTTCAAGATATATTCCAAAATATTTAATTTTTATAAATTTTTAATTTTTTAAATTCTCTGAATTCCTTAAATTCATTAAACATTTAAAATATTTAAACTCATTTGACTTTTAAATTAGTTAAATTCTCTGACTTCTTTAAATTCCAAAAGCTTTTAATTATTTAAATGCGTTAAATTTGTTTCAAATACTTGCAATTTTTTCAATTTAAAATTCCTAAACGTTGTCAAATTTCAAATTTTCTAAATTCTTTAAATTCATTAAAAAGGTCTTTAGAATTTTTAAATTCTGAAGTTCTTAAATTATATAATGTTTTTAATTCTATAAAATTAAATTTTAAGTAGATTTTTTTCAACTCTTTCAATTTCAAATTCATAAAATTTATCAAATTATTCAATTTTTTAAAATTTTCCATATTTTAAATTCTCTGATTTCTTCATATTAAAAAATGTAAAATATTTTAAGTCTTTAGGACTTTTAAGTTCTTTAAATTCTCTGAATTCTTATACCATTTTGAACTCTTTAAATTCTCTAAAGTATTTACATTTTTAAATAGTTTAAAATCTTCAAATTTTTAATTTTTTTTAAATTCGATGAATTCTTAAAATCTTTAAATTCAACTTTCAAATTCGTTAAATTCTCCTAATTCTTTAAAATTATTTAAATCTTTAAATTGTTTGAATTCTTTTAATTCTGTAAATTCTTAAAGTTTTTAATTCTTTAAATTCGTTAAATTTCTTAAATACTTGAAATATTTTCAATAATTAAAAGTATTTAATATTTTAAATATTCTAAATTCTTTAGATTCATTACAAATTTTAAAATCTTTTAGGTCCTTAGAACTTTCAAATTCTTTAAATTTTCTAAATTCTTTATGCCTCTTCAAATTATATAATTTTTTTAATTCCATAAAATTCCTTAAAAATTATTCGAATCTTCAAATTTTTTGAATTATTAGGTTTTTAAATTAAACCATTTAAATCTTTAAAATTTTTAATTTTCTAGGAATTCGATGCTGAAAGTTTTAAAATCAAACTTCCAAATTCATTAAATTCTCTAAATTTTATTCTTTAAATTTTATTTTTCAAACTCTTTAAAATTATTTAAATCTTTAAATTCTTTGAATTATTTAATTTGTCTGAATTCTATTGTACAATATAATTACTTAAGATCTTTAAATCACACAATTTTTTAATTCTATAAAATTAAATTTTTTTGAAATTTTTTTAATTCTTTCAAATTGAAATTTCTAAAATTTGTCAAGAAGAATTTTTAAAATTTTAAATTCTCTAAATTCTTGAATCATATTTGAATTAAGACATCTTCGTGTTTAAAAGTGTGGGTATGAACATTAATAAATTTCAAATTTATTAATGTATTTAATGACCTGAAGAAGATAATAAAATTATGGCTGCTAACCCGAAGAATAGAAAAAGTAACTAAATTCGTTAAATTCATTAAAAATTTTAAAATGTTTGTAGAACTATTAAATTCTTTAAATTTTCTGAATTCTTTAAACTATATAATTTTTAATTTTAAAAAAATCCTTAAAAATGATTAGAATCTTCAAATTCTTTGATTTTTTTTAAATTCTTGTAACCCCTTAAATTCTCTAAATTATTTAAATTTTTAAATCATTTAAAATCGTAAAATGTTTAAATTCAAACTTACAAATTTTCAAATTTTATAAATTCTCTAAATTTTTGAAATTCTTTTATTTAATATTTCTGAATTAAGTTTTTATCTAAATCCGTTAAATTTTTTAAATACTTGAAAATTTTTCAATTTTAAATTTAACTTTAACTTTCTGTTACGTTCATTGGGTTCTTCATTGTTCCGGGGCTTCTTTTCACTATGTACGGGTGATAGAAACAAATGCTTCTCTAATGGGTATATCTAAAAAAAAACATTGGTTGATGTTGTTCTTATGCTTCATATTCCCCATTACTCACTTGTCTACCCATGAAATCCAGAATGGAGTAGCAGCACAACCATCCGACGAAGCTTGAATCTTATTTATCGATATTTTTTTGTTATACCATATTCCAAATGATAATATTTTTGTTCTCTAAATTTTCTACAAGTCACTTGTTTTAATACATTATGTGGTATAAAAGTTAGCATTTTTTGGTAAAGGTTTTAAATAATTAAAAAAGTAAAGAATTCAGGGGGTTTCTCTAAATTCACTCTAAATTCTTAAAAATTTGAAGTTCTTTCTATCTCTAAATTTTCAATCTTTAAACTCTATTTATTTAAAGATTTAATGAATATCGAGAATGAATTTAAAGAATTTTATGTACTTCACGAATCTAAAGCAGAATTTTACAAATTAATAAATTATTTTTTAAGGTTGAAATATTACTTCGCAAATGTTTGCAATGCCAGTCTTAAATAAATTAAACAAAGCTGTAAATATAGATTTCATAATGTAATTAACATTCAGCATAATTTGACTGAGCAATCCAATGTGAATAATTTACCGTAGTGGTCATAGCGCCAAATTTGGTTTACCTAATTTTCTGAATCGTTTGGCCAAGACGTCTGTTTCAGTGAAAAATCAATATTTTCCCTTAAGGTGAAAAGTTAAAATCGCCAAGTGACAAAATAAATTTAATAATTGCAAATTATGAAAAATTTATTTTGTGAAACTAAGGTTAATAAGATTTTTTTTTATGGAATAGGCCCAGCTCCTTACATTTGGTAAAATTGTCATTACTTTTTGGCTAGATTCGGCTCATTCACCGTCAGCAGTTGTATTGCCAAAGCGAGGTTGTTGTTTAATTTCAGTAATTGTTGAGTTTGTTTTAGTTAACGCATAAATTCAAATTTGGGCAGTGACCGGAAATTGTTAATGTTTGTGAGTCATTTAGAATTGTGAGGAAAACGTCTTCAAGATGTGGAACATGAAGTAACCAAGTTAGCGCGTCTAGTTTTTTTGCAAAGATCCAATTGATATCATGAAAGAACTAACAGGGGATTCGTTCATTAACGCGCTGCGAGACGACCAGATGAAACTTCACTTGAGGAAGACAGCAAATGGAAAAAAACATGAATGAAATCTTAGGATCGGCATTAGAATATGAGCCAGCTAGAGCTATCATAGCCACCAATTCCTTTAAACTGCGAAAGCTCGAGGAGGCCGAACTACTGGTCAAGAAAATGGAGCGCGACGGAGTAATCGAGAAGTTTAGCAGCCCGTGGAGTTCGCCAGTGGTTCTTATACAAACGGAGGACGGTTCGATGCGGTTTTGTGTCGACTAGCGCAAGCTGTAGCTGGAAACTTACCCGTTTCCACGTATTGACAACATTTTGGACACGTTATCAGGAGCGAACAAATTTAGCACGCTGGATCTCAAAAGTGGATACTGGCATGCAGCAATTCATGAGGCCGACAGAGAGAAAACAGCCTTTACTGCAGCAAATGGCCTGTCCATTTTTCTGTAATGCTATTTGGCCTATGCAACACACCTGAAGTCAACTACCTGGGTCACATCGTGTCGAGTCAAAGGGTGCGAACTGATCTAAAGAAACTAGCAGCCGTAGAAAACTGGCGCACTCCAAGAAACATACATGGAGGTGAGGAATTTTCTAGGACTATGTTCTTATTATCGCCGATTTGTGCCGAATTTCGCTGATGTCGCTTGAAGCCTGTATCATCTTACTGAGCAAACTCAATAATTCAACTGGACAAAGGAGCATCAAAACGCGTTTGTACAGCTAAAGAAGAAAATTTGTAGTTGTCATACGGGAATAGGAGCAGTACTATCATAAAACCAGGGAGGTAGAGAACGAGTATTAGGTATTAGACTGGAACAAAATAATCCCATCGCATGATTTTCGAGGATCAGAGTTGATACCAGAGCAATTGGTGGACGACCAATGACCCGACGATTCCATCGTTCCAATTATCAAATGAATGGAGAAAGGCACCAAACCGCAGTGGCATGAAATTGCGACTGGAAGCGCAACAGTGAAAAGTTATAAGGCTCAATGACACTAAACATAGATCGTGCTACCAGCAAACCGGATCAGAGAAGTTCTGCAGGAGATCCACAATAGCTCTGGAGCGCATTTGGGCATCAATAAAACATTGTACAAGATAAGACTTCGATTCTATTGGATCAATTTCAGAAGAGATTTGGAGGAGGTAGTAAAGGGCCACAAGCAAGAACAAAAGGAAAGATGAAGCAATACAATGTCGGGGCACCATTTGAGCGGATAGCTACATATGGATATTGCTGGCCTATTTCCCAAGACATGTTTGTATCAAGAAGAAAGAAATCAAGAAGCTCGTTGAGGACGTGTTTGTAAACAATTTGGTATGCAGATACCGTTAGTTAGAGTTTCATTCCGACCAAGACCGACATTTTGAATCATCCGTGTTTCAAGAGTTGTGTCGTATACTTAACATCAAGAAAACAAGGAGTACATCGTTGCATCCACAGTCCGATGGCATGCTCGAGAGATTCAATACTGGAAGAACAATGGAAGAGCATCTACGCAAAGAGGTCAATGACAATCAGGATAATTGGGACCGGTGCATTCCATTGTTTATGATGGCGTATTGTAGCGCAGGGAACTCCGATTGTCATATGACATCAAATTTGGATCACGTGAGATGGAACCAGTCACCAAGCAAGACTATGTTGCAGATTTGAGGCAAAGGATGATCAACATATCGAAAGCCAGCGATCGAATGAAGACGAGATACGACCTGCGGTCGAACAGCACGGGAAAATCTCCGAAGCTACAATAAAGTTGGGAAGGACCGTACAAAGTCATCAAACAGATAAACGGTGTTATATACCGAATTCAACAAAGCCCCAGTTCGGGACGGAGGGTAATATGACGATTATGGCTAACGTTGAATACCATCACATCACTAACTTCGTTAGTCCGGTGGATAAAGACGCAGCTATTTAGCATGGAGCGGTGAAGATCGATGTGGTTCGATCCTCACCGAGGCAATGTAATTTTTATTACAGATATTTACTTAAATCGAACGATCGAGGTTGATGCGATGAGTCGCAAATATAGAATGACTATTATTAAGCAAAGCACATTAATGTTCGAGAACAAGGCTGTAGAAGAACAAATGAAGGAGAAATGAAGAAAGGCGTGTGGAGGAGAGAGAGAGAGAGTAGCAGTGCAAATTACATAAATTAATGTGTAATGATTACGACATAGAATTTCTCTCGAATAAATTACACGCATACTTGGACAATCTTGATGCAACAACGCAATATGGAAAGTTCGGAAGTTTATTTTTGAACAGCGTAAAATCAGATTTAATTCAACCAGCGAGTGATCCGTGAACAAGTGCCTAATAAAGTGAAATATAGTGAAGTACTAAAAAGTGAACCAGTAAAATTGTAAAGTAAATAAAAGTGCTGTATTGCCAAATATAAATTTTGTACAGTTTTGATAAATTAATCGAGTGTTTTATTGCAAAATCCAATACGAATCCTGAAAAGAGCCCGAAATTTGTAACAATATTATAAAACCTTTGGTGGCCAACGTTGAACTAGAAATATTTAGTCAAGTTTAAAAAGGTCTTAGAAAAACAAAGTATATCGACTGAGAGACCATTAAAATGTGACGAATCTTTTCAATTTTTCGGACCAGACTTTCGTATATCTACATTTTATAGTGATCTATCGACCAACATAGATTTTAGAACTAAATTTTGAATATTAAATGACGTAACTAAAGTCAAAAACAAAACTTAAGCGAAAACACGACGTGGGCGTGATTGATAGGCTATACTTTCAAATCAAAATAAAGATCGCTTCATTCGGCTCCAAAATGAACGTCGATTACTCGAAATCTAAAACGAAAAAGAAGGACAGAAAGTAATCAAAGGAATGTTACGGTGACACCTAGGATAGAATAGAATAAGTTAAATTAATAGCGCATACTTTTACTGTACTAAAATGTAATTTTCCATTATAAAACTGTTCTAAATGTTTGTAGACTATTCTTACTGGAAAAGTCATGAAATTTTTAGAACTTTTGGTTTAAAAAGTTTTGCAGTGCGATTTAAAAATTATAAGTGATCAGTAAAATTTGATCAAATATTTAAAAAATTGATTTTGGAATTATTGTTAATAAATTTTGTTATAATGATTTTTGTGTTCAAGAAATAAATTCGTTTGTGTTAAACTGAAGTGTTTTGTTTTATTCACAATCCAGTGATTGGACGTTGATTGACAAGGCAAAAACGTAACAAGATGATAAGATATTTGACAAAAAAAGAAAACTCTTAATGCACGTTTTTTCTGTACCAATAGGTCAGGTCGGGTTCCAAATTCTTATCAAAACTTGGCAGGTATGGTTGGCTGGTTATTTCCAAAAATACTTATTTAAAGTACAACTTTGTACTATCGCTCATAATAATTTATTTTTATTTTTTTTGGTTGTTAAGGCTTTGATGGTTGATTTTAGAAGGGATTTATTTTTACAGAAATATAATTTTTACAATGGTTTTAGTTGGTATTAATTATAATAGATGGACAATAGTTACGGTTAAGAGTGTTAACTTCATTTAAGCTATTTCAGCTATTTAGCTTCATTATTCGCTTTTTAACGCAAAGTGGCTGATATCTGGTGGACGATACTGAAACGAAAGTTAAAGGTGAACAGCAATCAAAAATATACATAATTTAACATTTTCTTATTGATTTCGGCTCAAAAGAATCTTTTATTGCACATGATAGATACATTTATTTATTTAAGGACAATATAATTCATAAATAACACACATAAAAATAAATGTTGAATTGCTGTTCACCTTTAAAGGCACTTTAAAGGCCATAATATTATTAATTATTTCAGGACAATATAGTGTATTGCAGAGAATGTTAAGTGTTTGTCGCTTAACACACGTCTTTTATATTAGAATAGCAAAACACTGCACAAACGGTAGCGTAACTACAAATTTCGGGCCCCCCCCCCCGCAAAATTTTTCTTGGGCCCCTAAAAATGCTTCTTTTACCTATGAACATGTAAAGCTTTTATTTCACATAAAAATTTGCTTTACGTCCTTTTTTAATTAAAAAATTATTTCTTCCTATTGTCTAGCCTCCAGCCTCGCATTGCTAATTTCGAGAGGAGGATTTAAGAAATTGTGCAAATTTTAATGTTTACAAGTTCATATTTAGACCGTACAGACTGTTAGTGCCCGAAAAATATCTCAAGTAATGGAGTGGAAAATAGTTTCTTTACCGGTAAAACCCTTTACCATTTATCAGTAAACTTTGCGATTTTCCATTTACTTGAAGTTTTTACCAGTAATTAAAATTAACAAAAATGTTGCTTAAATTCGTTATTGAATAGAGAAATACACAAGAAATGTGATGCTCAAACCTGACAACAAAAATGTCGAATTTTCAAGGTATCAAAAGTTGTCAAATTCTTGAATAATTTTGAATATCCTAAGAAATGATTTGTATGTATGAAGCTCAGAACATTACCATACAAAATTCGGATGGATTCTCAAATCTTAAAAATCTCGAAAAACTTAAGAAATCTAGAATAAATCACGGAATATTCTCGATTACCCCAGAAAAATTCTAATAATCTTTGTATTATATGAATCTCGATTGATCTCGAACAATTTAAATAATACATAGGAAAGTTTGGATATTAATTTCGGTAAGCCCTCTTAGTAAACCAAAGAACATTTCGAAAAATTCCGAAAATTAGTGAAATTGCCGATTCTGTGGTTAAAAGGCAAAACAGCTTATTTCGCTTTAATAACATTTTCAAGAGAGCGATAATACTATTTAAAAAAATCTGTACAAAAATGAATATATAGTATTTAAGTATATATGACTGCCATTTTTCAAACGTGAGATGTAGAACCATTTTATGAAATAGGTCGCTAATAATTATTTTGCTAATTAACCTTGAAATTTAATAAAAATGTGGCTAAACTGTTTTGTTATTTTAATTTATTTGTCATATTTTTTGCTTAACTAGTTAAGCAATTTTTCCAATTTTTTTCTGTAATTCATATAAAACGTAAGTAGAGCTAAGATGTTTTGCCAAATTCAATTTATTCATAAAAAAGAAATTAAGTTACAATAGTCAATATAGTGGAAAACTAAAAAAATAATTCTTTTTTTTTTTAAAGTTTAAAATCTTTCAAAATGCACGGGTATAGACTTTAAGTCACGGATTACCCACAGATGGTGGATTATATCTTTCTTAATCGTCAGATTCTAATTCCTCAACTAAATCCGGGTCGTCATCCGGTAAATTTTCAGTTTCCAAATTTTGGTAAAAGGAATGAACTTCTTTGCTTATTCGGTTCTTTGCCTTTCGGCTTGGGGTTCTTGGCAATGATTACGACATTATAACTATTGATGAGACCTGGCTTACACCCAGTTTTAATTCCGAGGAATATTTTCCATCCAACTATGTCGTCCATAGGAAAGACCGTTATAACTTCCTAACCAGCATGAAAGGTGGAGGAGTGTTGATTGCTGTGAAGTGTTCGATTTTGAACGAGATGATCGCTTGTCATTCTCAACTAGATATTACGGCAGTCCGTGTAAAGGTCGCCCATTCCTCCGTGATCATGGTCGCTGTATATATTCCTAGTGGCTCAAACTTGGATTATTATGTGGAGATTACAAATTTTGTTGATTCAATTGTGTTACCTTTGGTAGGAGCTGGCGAACACCTTATGTTTGTTGGCGACTTTAATCTTCGTGATGCTATTTGGTTCGATGTTGATGGAGTTTTTACTTCGTCTTCTACAGACCAAAGGGTGTTACATACGATAGAATATTTTGCGAGCATTGCTACCACTCAACAAAACAGAGTGTCTAACAGCTGCAGCAAGTTTTTGGACCTGGTTTTCGCTACTGATGTTTTACATTCGGAGATTTAATCTTGTGAGGATTTCACTGGCTGTGCGAGCATTTACCACACTTCTATTATGATAAATATATTTCATGAAAAGTGTGTTACTAATTTTACTTACAATAATGGTTCTCATTTTGATTTTAGATGTGCAGATTATGTCTCCTTAAACGAATTTCTAGCCAATTCGGGCTGGAGCTTTCTTTAACGAGGAGTGGACTTGAACAAGATTGTCCCTCTGCTGGACGAGCGGATCATGGCTGGCATCGACATGTTTGTTCCGAAGGTAAAAGACAAACTGCAATTTCGTGAGCCATGGTATAATGATAAACTTGTGCTACTCGAGAAGCGTCGTAATAAACTTCATTCATTATATAGGGTACATGGGGATAACTTTTACTCTGGGTTCAATGCAGCCCATATGGAGTTTCGAATTTTAAACCGGTTCGTTTATAATTATTATATTTTGCAGATTGAAGAAGATCTTTCTACTAATCCTAAAAATTTCTGGAATTTCATCAACAGCAAAAGAAATGTTGTTGGATTTCCGTCACCTATGATTTATCAGAACTCATCTGCAAGTCGGCCCTCGGACATCTGTAATTTATTTGCCAACTATTTTAAGTCTGTCTATGAGCAATCTCATACTATTATTACTAAATCTAGTGACTGTTCGGAATTTAGTCTGTTGAGGTTTTCTGTAGATGAGATCTCCGATAGTTTGGCGCGACTTGACGTGAATAAGGGCTCAGGACTTGACGGCATTCCACCCATCCTTATGAAAAACTGTGCGGGTGGTTTAGCTGTTCCTCTCGCGTTTATTTTTAACGGAAGCCTCCGTACAGGGGTTTTCCCGGAGCCTTGGAAGATTTCCTTCATTCGCCCGATTTTCAAATCGGGCAAAAGGTGTGAAATCAGCAATTACCGTGGGATCGCTATACTCTCTGCTATACCGAAACTATTCGAAGCATTGGTACAAAAATTTCTATTTTTTCATTTGAAATCGTTAATTTGTCCTGCTCAACATGGTGACCAACCTGATTTCGTTTTGTGGGCACTTACATAGCAGTATTGCAATCAGGCAACAACTGGATGTTGTGTACACGGACTTCTCAAAGGCTTTTGATAAGATTGATCATTCGATACTTATCAATAAGCTTGAGAAATTGAACTGTCAATTCATTCCAACTAAGTGGCTTCAATCTTATCTTTCGGATCGATGGCAGTATGTTAAGATCTATGACTCGTCCTCAGTTTTATTTCGAGTTACCTCTGGTGTCCCATAGGGAAGTCATATTGGACCTCTTCTTTTTTTACTATTTATTAATGATGTTGTTCAGTGCTTTGAGTTCGCGCATTGCCTGCTGTATGCAGACGATTTGAAAATATTTGCACCAATTTGTAATGTATCTGACTGTCTTAGGTTGCAAAGGGATTTAGACAAATTTGTGTCTGGTCGGCTAACAACAAATTGTCCCTGAATATAGCGAAATGTAAAACTATTTCTTTCTATCGCATTCGCTCTCCGGTATTTCATGGTTCATGGGTATTCGCTGTTTAATGGAGTCGTGGAAAGGGTAGAGTATATGTCCGATCTTGGGGTAGTATTTTCTTCCGATCTAACGTTTGTGAGGCACATTGATTCTGTTATAGCAAAGGCTTACATGATGTTAGGTTTCATAAAGCGTAACTGCAGGTACTTTTGTAACCCGCTTACATTAAAGTCGTTGTATGTTGCCTTTGTCCGTTCTCCGCTAGAGTACGCCTCGCAGGTTTGGTCTCCTTTTTATAAGTGCCGTTCTGATAGAATTGAAAGCGTTCAGAAGCAATTTGTTTTATACGCACTTCGCAGTACACCATCAATGAATAATTATGCTATTCCACATTATCATGAGCGCTGCAACCTTTTGGCATTACAGCGTTTAGAACAGCGTCGGGTGGCGGCTTGCGTTTTATTTGTTCGCGACATTTTATTGTGTCGTATTGATTGTGCTGAATTACTCGCACGACTATTTATGCTCCTGAACGTGTAACGAAGTTAAAGATGACTCAACTATAGTATCCAAATTTTGATTTCAAATAAAAATGGAACAAAAAAAAAGTCACTTCGTTAAAGAAATAAATACTGGTTCATTGCCTTTGTACGGTCATTTAAGTGCGGCTAATGCTCAGGAGCTTTTGGGGTGGGATTTACAAAGGATGAACTCAGTCTGGTTAGACCGTTAATTTAATTAATTGCAAGATCATGAAATTCTGACCAGAACAGAAAAATAATAATTAAATTAGTGAATGGAAGAAAAAAAAATTTTAGGAGTCATCATCATCATCAACCATAGAGTAAACACACATAATCCAGTATATTGCTTACAGCAAGAATGCAAAACAGTAAGTATTAATGAGAAGCAGAAAATAAAATTAAAGGTATGCAAAGAGAGAGAGAAAAAAAAAATTGTAAGTAAATAAAAAGAAAAGGATCTATTCTTGTCATTGCATTACTCACCTATCTCACCGATGATTTGATTAATGAATCATCATTATGTAATTATAAATCAACAAAAATAAATAAAAAGAAATTCAATGTAGTATCAAGTTTCACAAAAAAAACTATTATGTGTATTTAATTATTGCTTCATTCATAAATATCCAACATTTGAAAATTATAAATGTAAATTTGAGAAAAGGCAAGAATATTAAAGACGTACGAGTATGTACTTATATACAAATTTCAAATTAATTCTAATAGCCTGTTCTAATCCTAGTCTAAACTTATTATGTACCTATTCTAAAATATAACCAAAAATTACAAAGAAAAAAAAAATAATGATAATAATAATTATGATAATAATTAATAATAAAAATAATAATAATAATAACAATAAAAATTAAGAATTATAATAAATGTATATAATAAAGTAGAAAATAAAATCTTATCTTGATCAAGTTGCGTTTAAAATGGTGAATGTTGCATGTTGAATCAGCACATTGAACATTATGTTATGTATATCCATATTTTCAATGTTGCATGTTGAATATCGAAAATGGATCAATTACACATTATATTTTAAATGTTGCACGGAAAATATTGAATTTAGCTATTCAATGTTGCACGTTGACACCGGCGATTTATAGTTTATTATATGTAGTGTTATTAGTGCATTTATGTTTTTTTTTTTTTTGTTTATATTAAGTTTTAGGGTATTATATTTATATTTTTCGTTATTTTATAGATTTAGTTTTATTTAGGATTGTTCGGTGTTTTTATTTTAATTTAAATTTTAACATTTCACTTTCACTGTTGAACTTCGCTGTGTATAGTCTTGTTAATTGTGGTAACTGTGTATAACTTGGTACCAATATTTAACAAAGTAACAGACTTTAATTATAACACTATATATTAATTAAAAAGTTCGATACGGAATTATTACTTTTATTGATTAATGATTCACTTTACGATCATTCACATCAAATTTTGACTTGACGTTATATTATGACCTTTTGTAATCATAGCTGTCTCAAAAAAAAAAGAAACGTTCTTGAGGCTATGTTCGGAGCACATGTTTATTTTAATTTATAATTTCTATAACTTAATTATAACTATGTTTGATTGTACATATAAAGATAATATCATAGTTTGCACTAAAACAAAGTATTTCTTAAAAATTACACATAAATATATATACTATATATAGTTTTTAATTTAATTTATTTTTGTATATATGTACATTAACACAAGAAAGAATGGTATGACCATTCTGGTCAGTTATAACCGAACGAAAAAAAAAATGCCGTTTATTACACTATAGTTCTAAAGGACGTTATTTTTTTAAGATATACACCAATTTTTTTTTCCAATATATATCAACTCAAAAAAAATAGATTTAAACAAAAAAAAACTAAGATTAAACTAATCTTTTCGACACAAGATTAATGTTTTAAAATTTTAATTTTAAACTAATAAATTTTTAATTTTAACTTCATTAGAATTATTTTACAAAAAAAAAAAAATACCGACCGATCTCATTGCAATTTACTTTTCAACTCTCAATCCAAAAAAAAAATCTGTCCCACCTCAATTAATTAACAGCAAAATTTTGCAACATACACACAAAGTAAGCAGATATATATCCCAATGTTATGATAATACACACTTTGTAATCTGTATTAGTACTAAATAAATCGACTCAATCATATACTTTGAATTTGTAACACAGTGGTAACCAGTGCTGCGTTACAAACGTTGTCTGCGTCGTCGTGATGGTTTTTTACTAATCGATTCTGGCTCAACAAACTATCAACTTTCCGAGCCAGCCTTGACCACGTCTCGACTTTTCAATTATTCATACGATGTTTTTGATTTTAATTTGACTAGGGATTCGTTTAGACGTGAACTTTTTAAGACCTTATAGGCATCTTATTGTTTCTATTTTATTATGTACATACTTTTCATTTTTTGATTTAAATTATTGTTGCCGATTGTACATATACCACTGTAGGTAATATATTAAATATTAAATAAATAAATAAAATAGTGGGAGCATGGCCAAGAGATCACGTTTCGTTTTTTCGCTAATTTTTACCGGAGAAGGGTAGCAGGCTTTTAGATCATTACAAGATATTGAATTTATACCCCGTCGGTTAATATTAAGCACCTTAAAATTCGAGACCCGACATAAAGTGGTTTTATACTCAATTTGTCCTAATTTACAGGTATATCTCAGCCAAGTCACGTGTTGTTCCATCGGAAACGTTCACCTAAAGAAATAAGACGAAATTAATATTGAAAATTTAGAAGCAACAAAACAAAAATTATATAGCTAGTAATAATTATTACCCTCCGTATTATTTTTTTTCCACATAAACTTTTCTTTTAATACCTCGGTTACGAAGTAATTTGAATTTACCGATCGAACAAAATTAAGTCAATCACGGGGATGGTGAATGCTAGCCGTTGTCTTCTTCTTTTTTCTTTCGATTAACGCATGCACTGTATCACACTCCATATGGGTATGACCAGGAACGAGAAATTTATGATCAATTTTTTCTAAATGTGGAATGGTTTGAATTAGTACTTGGAACATTGTGGTGACGAAAGAATTTTTATTTTGTCCAGCACATAAATCGCCGTACAATATTATAAGTTTAACATCACTTGAAATATTCGAAAGGTGTTGAAATAAACATGAAGCAATTTCGTTTCTGCCTCTGTTACCATCGGCTTCATGTCACATCATGTTGTGTGCCCTATTCAATTGAGCATCGTGTAATGTTAAATTGAACGTCCAGAGTTGACGCTTGTAGAAACTATGATGTGCATAACAGCGGTATAGGTAAACACTGCTGTAAGTTAAATGTGTATGTTTTAATTGATCTGTTGGCCTTGGCATGAAGTTGGTCAGCTCGTTTGCTCTCATATGCGGTTGTATAAGATCGACCACCCCGAATGCGAACGAAGAAGTAAAAGATGTTTACTGAACGCACCGACTAATTGCGATAGAACGCACCCGTATACATCTGGTCATACCACGTCGTATTTGAGTTTTTCCCTTTCTTTTTTTGTATAACGTTTTTTCCTTTCCTTTGTCATTACTCTGTATTCTGTTCTTGCGATATAACCTCAATAAATATTATACGTAATAATACATAATTCTGAGTATTTTATTCGTGCGACAAGCATAATATTATACATTTTGGTGCCTCCTGTGAGGAAGTGAATTCAATTTAAGTGTATTCAGTGTGAATCTAGTGAATTAATTATCATCTCGCGAATTTCAAAGGAAATCTCGGAGAAATAAAATCACGTGGAACGAGAGAATTTCATTTTTTGCGCATACCGTTATATCGAGCAACGGTAATTTTAACACAATTGTACAATCAATCAATCAATTTGTACAATCAATCAATAAATTAGTACAATTAATTCATTTTAAAGCTCAAATTGAGAATGGCTGCATTAAATTTGCGCGCATCTGCCCGCTCATCGATTTCGCGCATGCTGCTTGCAGTAGAGGCGAATGGTTATGCTCCCGATCGAGTGGAGATTGAACAAACATTGCGGAACATCGAAGCTCATTTTAACCGATTCGTAGAAAATCATTTGAGTTTGGTTGGTGAAGCGCAGCCAGATGCAATCGCTGCCCACGAGGAACTATTTGCCCAAACTGAATCATCATACGACAAGGTTTGCATCAAATTACGCCGATTACTTGCGAGTTACAAACCTGAGCCGGTGTGTGAGACCGGACGCATTCATGCCGTAGACATGCGCATGGATCCATTATCTATTCCTGCCTTTGATGGAAGGCCAGAGAACTGGCTCGTATTCAAGGATTTGTTCGAGGCTCTTGTCCATAATCGGGCCGATCTGGAGCCAACATACAAATTAGCCAAACTTCGACAATGTGTTAAAAGTGAGAATGTTCCTATGGTCGCTGGTGTTTACACTGGTGGTTACGAACAAGTGTGGACCGAACTCAAGCAACGTTATGATAATCCACGCCGTTTAGTTGAGACCCACGTTAATCGTCTGCTTGATCTGCCTGATCACCCGCCTGATCAGCAACGAGCTTTGCAAGACATCATCGACTGCATCCGCAGTACATTGCGCGCATTGTCAGTCATGAAACTACCGACGGATAAATGGGACGCGATAATTTATCCAATTATATTAAGGAAATTGCCAAGAGCCGCGAGCAGCCAATGGGCAATGAGCCTTTCGGATGAAGAATTGCCGAAACTCGACGATATGCTAGTATATTTTGAGCGACGGGCATTGAATATGCCATCATCGACCCCTCGGGTAGATATATCTCAGGCAAGTAACCGAGGTAGGTCTTATCGAATGCTTCGTGCAAATGTGGCTGCAACTAACTCACCACATCAATCTACTTCAAAACGAGCATCGCCATCAGCAGTGATTTGCCCACATTGTTCAGGTTCACATCGCATTTATAGATGCCATAATTTCCAGAATTTGAGTGTACATCAGCGCTGGGATGTAGTGAAGAAACTCATGTTATGTTTTAATTGCTTGAATCCTAATCATACTCATGGAGAATGTCGATCGGGTATGTGTGCACTTTGCAATCAGAAACATAATTCCCTATTGTGTGAGCAGACAAAGGGAATGGGTGCTGTTCAGCGACAACCAGCTCGAGCGCCAATGCCAGCTACAATACAATCATCGCCTGGCACATTGCCGAGCAAGCCACCGGAGATCAATAATCAAGAAGCATGACTGACCGACCACATTCAGTCATTCATACTCCATGCCAACAGTGTCGTTTTGCTTGCCACCGCAAACGCATTTATACTGGATCGGCTTGGAAACAGTCACCTTTGTCGATTACTTTGTGACCCGGGATCTCAGGTGAGCTTTATTACTGAATCGGTGTTTAACAATCTGAATCTTCACAGAAAACGATGTGAGATAGCTGTCGAAGGAATTGGCGCATCAACTAATACCTACACCCGCGGCCAGGCGACACTTATCATGCGCTCTAGGGTAGAACCCACCTTCGAATTGCAATTTGAGGCATATATATTACGCTCAATCACGTCGGCAATGCCAGCGACGTCGATTGATGCTGATTGTTAGAAACATTTGCGTAACTTACAGCTGGCTGATCCGGGATTTACTAAGCCTGGACGTATCGATATTTTGATCGGTTCCGATATCTGGGGAAGTATAATAAAACACGGAATTATCACTGGCCATCGCAACGAGCCATGTGCGATTCGAACACATCTGGGTTGGGTTGTGTTTGGGCCTGTTATGAATAATACAACCTCTGATCGACCATTACACACATTTACAGCCAACAAATGTGTCGGTGAGCAACGACTTGATGAATTGCTTCATAAGTTCTGGGAACTCGAAGAACCCGTAACTAATTTCGATCCTGCTCCAGATCCATGTGAGAAGATTTTCGAAACCACTGTCCGCCGCAACGAAGATGGTCGCTACAGTGTTCAAATTCCATTTCGTCCTAACGCCCAAGCGCTTGGGAATTCTCATCAACTGGCACTTCGACAGTATCATCAATTGGAAAGAAGACTTAGCAGCAATTCCGAATTACGAACAAAGTACGTGAAGTTTATGCGGGAATATATAGCACTAAACCATATGGAAGCGGTGGCCGATTCTCGAGGCGATCCTTCGCAATCATATTATATTCCGCATCATGCTGTCGTCGAAAAGTTTAGAGTGGTATTCAATGCATCGGCCAAAACAAGTAATGGTGTGTCACTGAACGACACACAACTGGTCGGCCCACAACTACAAGACACTCTTGTCAATATAATATTTCGCTTCCGTAGATGGAAAATCGCCATTACAGGCGATATTGAAAAAATGTTCCGCCAAGTCGAAATTGATCCACGTCATCGACGATGGCAGCAGATATTGTGGCGTGAATCATCAACGGAGCCACTACGGACATATCAATTGAAGACAATTACTTACGGTATGGCATGTGGACCATACCTTGCTATTTGGACGCTACGACCATGTGCAATGGACAACCACCAGATAATCACTGATGCCAGCCGGGCAGTAGCAGCCCGCCACAGCATTCTGCATAACTTTTATATGGACGATTTCGTAGACAGCGTGGATTCTCCAAGTGAAGCAGTAGCTCTGGCGTTCGATATTGATTCTATATTACGACAAGGCAAATTTCATTTAAGAAAATGGAATTCAAATGATGCAGAAACAGTTGCAGCGCTTGTTGGTTCACAACCAACTGCTCCAGAACTTGATCTCAGCGATTCTGATACGACAGTACTGGGTCTTCATTGGAACCCGATCACCGATCAACTGTTCTACAAAATCAACATGTGTCAATCAGACGCCATACCTACTAAACGTCTCGTTCTTGGTGACATAGCTAAACTCTATGATCCAACGGGCATGTCGGCACCAGTAATAGTGGCCGCAAAAATATTCATCCAGGTTTTATGGCGTGAGAAACTTGATTGGGATACACCCCTACAAGGCGAACTACGAACAAACTGGCTAACATTTCGCAACGGTTTACAACAATTGGCACAGATCCGTGTTCCGCGTTGGCTTGGTATAAGACAAGCTGGGACAATAACGCTTCATGGATTCTGTGATGCAAGCAGCAAGGCATACGCAGCCGTAGTTTACATGCGGATAATCGATGATGAGGGTCATATAAATGTGTCTTTGGTAACAGCAAAGACGAAGGTTGCGCCTGTGAAGGAAATCACAATTCCTCGGCTAGAATTGTGCGCCGCTCATCTCCTTGTAAAGGTTATCAATAATGTACGTATTGCACTTCAACTAACTGGTGCGGATTACACGTTGTGGAGCGACTCGAGCATTGTATTATGTTGGCTACGCAAACCAGCGACGACTTTGAAACAATACGTATCAAATCGAGTGAGCTACATCCAGCAGCATTCCGATGTCCAGCAATGGCGACACATCCGCACAGAACACAATCCAGCAGATTGCGCTAGTCGCGGAATATCACCAACCGCACTAGAAGGCCATTCCCTATGGTGGAAAGGCCCCTCATGTTTATATAAAGTATCGACCGATGTTGATGAACCACCAACGCTGACTTCACCGGAGCAAGAGATATTTGTCAACGAAACAAAACCGTTCCGTAAATTACTCAGTACGAATCCCAGGTGGAAGATCACTACATGCGTCGACGGTGGAGATCGGATCCCACTCATTGAGCGATTTAGCACTTTACAAAGAGTGTTACACACGACGTGAATTGTATTACGTTTCCGACCAGCTGGACGGAAATATTGGCGAACTAAGTTCATAGCGGCATCTGAGACTGAGGCTGCGCTGCTTCTGCACATACGCGAAGCACAAGGTAATGCATATCTTACTGAAATTAATTCATTAAAATCTCGTTGTAGTGTCGACGCAACTAGCAAATTGCTTGCACTTAATCCATTTCTGGATGACAAGGAGATTCTGCGTGTCGGCGGACGGCTGACTCATGCGGATCTTCGATACGATCAGCGTCATCCGATGATTTTGCCAAAGGAATGTACATTGGCTCGGTTACTTATTAATCATGCGCATATTGTCACGTTACATGGTGGTATTCAAGAAATGTTGCAATACCTAAGAAGACGATTCTGGATTGTTCATGGTCGTGCATTGGTAAAAACTTTCATCCATCAATGTGTCACCTGCAAACTCTATTAGCGAGCAATGCAACAGCAACAGATGGCGTCGTTGCCACGTTCACGTGTTCTGGTAGCCCCACCATGCACAAATACTGGGCTAGATTACTGTGGCCCATTTAATGTCCGACTGGGCGGACGACGGGCAATAACGGCAACAAAAACATATGCAGTGATCTTTATTTGTATGAGCACCAAGGCTGTACACATAGAGGTTGCCGAAGATCTGTCGACTAGATCATTTTTAGATGTATTCGACAGATTCATTAGTCGACGCGGCTACTGTACCACACTCTGCAGCGATAACGGAACCCAGTTTGTTGGCGCAGACCGGCTAATGCAACGTGAACTCCGCGAGTGGAGCAACACGCATGCTCAACAGCATATCGCAGATGCCGGTGTTAGATGGCAATTTATAACGCCTGCCGCACCGGCTCATGGTGGCCTATGGGAGGCAGCGGTCCGATCAGCCAAAAAACATTTAGTGCGGATCATTGGCAAACAACCGATGTATTATCATCAATTGAACACGCTTCTCATACGAATCGAAGCGTGTCTCAATTCCAGACCGATCATAGCGCTTCATGATGATCCGGGGGGAGGTCTTGCTTTAACCCCTGGCGAATTTCTAATAGGACGACCAATAACAGCACGGCCTGAACCAACTGTTCCAGATGTTCCAGGAAATCGACTGAAATATTGGCAGCAACTACAACGAATGTACCAACAATTCTGGATGCGTTGGCAACAGGAATATCTCACTTTATTACAAGCACGTAGTAAATGGGCCCGAGCGGAGCCAAATTTGCAAATAAACGACATCGTTGTCATTCAACAAGATAACCTACCACCATCTCGATGGCGCATAGGGCGCATTATCAAAATACATCCGGGCAGTGATGGGCTGGTACGTGTAGTAACGATTGAGTACAATAGCGATCAAAAAACATCTGATGGACAGCTAATCAAACATCAATGTCAGCGACCGATCCAGAAGGTATGCCGGCTAATTTCAGCACATGGGAAAGTTCCAAACCGGACCGGTTTGGCCGGGCAGGAATGTATAAGATCGACCACCCCGAATGCGAACGAAGAAGTAAAAGATGTTTACTGAACGCACCGACTAATTGCGATAGAACGCACCCGTATACATCTGGTCATACCACGTCGTATTTGAGTTTTTCCCTTTCTTTTTTTTGTATAACGTTTTTTCCTTTCCTTTGGCGTTACTCTGTATTCTGTTCTTGCGATATAACCTCAATAAATATTGTACGTAATAATACATAATTCTGAGTATTTTATTCGTGCGACAAGCATAATATTATACAGCGGTATCTGCACGTTCTAAATGCTTTATGTTTTCTTCCAATAATTTTGATTTATCGTCTTCATTTTCTGAAGATTTTATTTGCATTTCAAGCAATTCACATTTGTTACATCGATCAAGTTGCGGCTTTTTAAATTTCAAATTCAATGTCTTAAAAATTTCTGCATATTTTGTAATAGAAATGGGACTGCGATATTTTTCAGTGTACATAGTTTGTACAATAAGGATATGCTCAGGCCGCTTTGCAGATATTTCTGTTGTGTATGACGCCGAGTGTAGTGACTCTCGTAATGCGGAAAACTGTTAATGTGGTTTAACACCTCGTCATACTTTTTCTGAGAAATTTTATTTGCAGGAGCGTGGCGTCCGCGTTTGTCGCTTGGTAATACTATGCCTGCCGAATCAATTTTTCTCTGTATTACTGTCTTAATAAATGCAGGTGTTTCATCAAATATACGTAAAAAGCACTTGTGACAAACGCGTATACGATTAGTTTGTACTTCTACAAAGTAATTGTAAGAGTAAACCCGGTTTCTTTAGCCACTTATGTATTTTATTAAAGTTTCTGTTTTTTTTGGTACAATTTCTATCATTCCAGATAAATACGATTGACGCATGTTGTAACTAGCTAGGCCCCAATAATCTGTAAATATTGATGTTTGGTTCTGTGGCGTTATCTTGGTTGAACATTTAAGCTTACAGTTAACGTCCAAAGGTTTTACATTTCGCGCCTTCACCAATTTCCCTTTATGATTGAAATACTCTTGCCCTAAATTACGCTTTTTAGTGATTTCACGTTTTCTAATCTTGTGTGGTACATCACATTCCGACAAATTTCATTCCAATTGAGTCGGCGTCACTATCATCGAACACAACACCATCCTCTAGGATGTGTTTTTCATTACAGCTAGTTGAGTTTTGAGGTGATATTTCAGAATCTAAAATTTTAATTTCTTCGATATTACCAATTTGTGAACACGCAGCTTTTTCTTGTAAAACGGTTGATTGAAAACTACGAGATCCTGTAGGGCGCAATTATGATTTGAAGTCAATTTCCATTGCTTGCTTACTGGAACATGGACTCATTATGCCTAAGAAATATAAAAAGAAATATATACGGTTTACAATAACAATTCATTATTTTACCTATATCAAATCCAGTTTCTTTGTTCTTCTCAGAATCCTTAGAAGCTAACACCATGGCAATTAACTTTTTCCCACGACTCATTATTCACTTTGTACTGTTTCACTTAATTAAACCACAATTTTCCACAAAAAAGCAAAATTCTAGAGCCAAAACCACTTAAATGCCGTTAAAAGAGTCGTTTTTTCTTTTTTCTTTTTTCCATTATAACGTCTTCTAATGTTTTATCTTTACCGGTTACCGGTAATGAAAAACAGCCGGTAAATGAGATATGTACTATAAGCCGAACGAACGCTAATTCATTATAGAGGCTAACTAGTTTGGCTAGCATCCATTAATTCCTTTTTTAAAGCAAAGCCGCTTCTAGTAAGCGAAACTGTTTTCAATAGCGGTTACATATTTTCCTAAGAAGAAGATTTCAACAACTGATTCTCTTTTCTCTTAACAATTAGCTCTCTTTTGCAAATTAGATCTATCTTTTTTCAAATCATATCCAACATTTTCTGATCAAAACTCAATTTGATTTGCAAAAGACTAAAAGCGTTATCATTTGATGTCGAAATCATTGATGTTAAACGAGTTTGGTGAATTTTCTTCTAAATCTAAATATCTGTTAGAACCTAGAGGGATTTTTAATTCTAATTAGTCGCATTACTTGTAGCTACTCAGACAATAACCTTCAGTAACTGTGAAGAAATTATTAGGCTTGTCTTAAGAAAATACCCAACAATGACAGAAACCCTGTTCATTCTCTAAAAATTAAACCACCGTTTTGCTAATTTTAAAATGTGGTCTAATTTAAGATTAATCTAATATTTGAACGCTTGATGAATGCCGTGGGCCCCAATAACCATGGGCCCCTCGCCGCTGCGGGTGCTGCAGGTACCTAATTACGCCTCTGTGCACAAATGTACCAAAAAGAAATTTAATTGTTGAATTTACCTACTACAATTCACGAAAACAAAATAAAATTGTTCTTAATGCTATTTTTTTCTAAATGTCTTCGTTCTACATTGGATGGAGAACAGCACCCAGTAAACCTTAAGTCATTTTAATTTTCTTGATTGATCACATGTTGGTCCTATTTTAGCCATCTGGTGATTCGAACGTCACAAATTAGTCATTATGTTGACCACAAAATCTGCAGTGGTCATATATCGGTTTTAAACTTGATACAAAGCCTTAACGAATCAAATATTGATCATTAGATTGACTTGGACTAGATGACATCTCATATTTCAATCATAATTTTGGTCGGTCATTTTTCGAATACGTATTATTTTATATTGTTTGATATTATGATCGAAGTACAACTCGGCCTGATTTTAAACCACAAAACAGTCCTAAAGTAGCATATTTTATGACTGATGGATTGCCGCATACTTGTAACAAATCCTTTTCACAAGTGACGTAAAAGTTTGGCAACTATTATATTGTTCATTTGCTCCAGCTTCCAAAGTATACAAATATAATTAAATTAAAAATATGGATAAGCCAAAAACGAATCAATTTAGTTGGAAACAATTAAAATACAGCGGAACATACAAACGACATTTTCGAAAAATAAGATATGATAAAATGTCAAAGTTTACTAAGGATGCAGAAATAATATTTAATAATAAATTCAGCGAACCAGTACATAATTTGGAAAATGAAAACTCGTCCATCGCCGGCCCATCCACATCAGGATTAAATAATGTATCTATTCAGCCATCTAATACAGAAACTATGGTTAAGCATACTGAAGTTGAGAGAAGCCCTTTTCCCGAAGACTACTGTGACAGCGATAGTGAAAATCCTGATGCTACTTTTGACGTTGATTATTTTAGTCCAGAGGAAGATATTTGTGATGATGAAATTAAAGTTAGTGGTGATAATGCTAGTGCAAATGAGTTATCTGGTTGCAGTGATAGCGAGGAAGTTGACGTACTCGTACCATTCAAAGATTTTTTAAAATCATGGGCACATCAATATAATATAAACCAAGCTGCTTTAAGACCGTTAATTAAAAACGTTAATAAAAGTTTTGGAGCTAATTTACAGAACGATCCAAGATCAATAATGCAAACTCCACGTCAAACAGCTCAGAGCTTTATAAAAATAGAAGGTGGTGAATATTGGCATCAAGGATTGGAAGTTTGTTTAAGAAGATATTTTGCAAAACTTAAGGAATCTATTGTGATCTCTTTAAATATTAATATTGATGGTTTACCTATTTTTAGAAGTTCTAAATCCGAATTTTGGCCTATATTGTTTAACATTTTTTAAATTCCGGAATTTCAACCAATGGTAATTGGAGTATTTTATGGAACCAGTAAACCACAAAAAATAGAACAGTTTTTAAAACCATTTGTTGATGAAACCATTCCAATTCTGGTTAATGGAATACAAATAAATGGCCATTAAGTATCAGTGAAAATACGATGTTTTATATGTGATACGCCGGCACGGTCGTTTATAAAAGGAACAGTTTATTTTAATGCAAAGCACGATTGCCTAAAATGTACAACGGTAGGACACTTTTCGCATAATTCAAATACAACCGTATTTCATAATCAAAATGCTCCTCCCAGAACTAACGAAGGCTTCCGATCGAGAATATATGGATTACACCACAACAACTATAAAATACAAGTACCTGAAGGACCAATTTTACGAACAAAATTGGAACCAATTATATCACCATTACTACTAATTCAGTCGCTAGATATGATAAAAGATGTAATCGTTGGAGATCCGCTACACATTCTACATCTAGGAATTGTAAAAAAATATTTACTGGGGTTTAAAGATGGTACTTTAGGATATAATACAAAGTGGGATTCTAAAACGATACATATCCTCAATGAAAAATTATTGAAAATTATTTTATCGGACGAAATACATCGCGGTGTTAGAGGTACAGACGTTCTTGCTTTTTGGAAGGGAAGCGTATTTGCTTCTTTTCTTAATTATATCGGCATAGTCATCCTAAAAGATCACTTACCTGTAGATGATTACTATAATTTTGTTGTGTTATTCTGTGCAACTACAATTTTCTCCTCTATTTACTATAAAAAATATTGTCCATTAGGAAGATCTTTGTCAGATCACTTTGTAGAAAACTACACTTTCTTATATCCCGATCATTTGACATCAAACCCACATAATTTTTCGCATATACCAGATGAAATTGAACGTTTTGGACCATTGCCAACAATTTCCACATATCCTTTTGAAAATATGTTGTATCAAATAATACAAAAAAATAAAAATGGTCGCCTGTCGCTAGTTCAGTTAGCAAACGAAATAACCAAACGTGTCGAACCCCATAAATTCAGAAAAAATGATGAATCGAATATAAAAAAATTTGGGTTGATGCAATTAAAAGAAAATTTCATCCTCAAAAATAATTTTGAGAATAAGTGGTTCCATTGCAATGGAATATGGAACTGAAATTGATGCAAAACATTTTATTTTTGGACAAAAGATAAAATATCGGGATGATTTTTTTTCAGACCCATAGAATCATCTAATCTTAATATTTTTTATACCACAAATTCTAATAAGTTTATTTCTAGTGATTTGTATCCAATTGAAGAAATATTGTGCAAGCTAGTAACAATAAAAAATGAAAATAACCAAGTTGTGTTTATACCACTGCAGAACTAAAAAAATGTTTTAATTGAAACAAAACGAATTCTAATAAAATTTAAAGTAATTCATTAATTCAGCGTTTTATTTCTAATAAATTTCGATTTTTCAATATGAAAAAAAAATTCTTTTAACATTAATTTGTCATCGGAGTACATAGATGGAGAAGAAGATGAGTCTGACGATGGAATATTTCTGGTTTCCTGTACTAACTCTGTCATGATTTCTTCGTCCAAATCTGGCGAATTTCTGTAAAAAAGAAACATGAAATTATTGTGCTATTACAAAACGAAGGAATAAAATCAAACAGTGCATACAAATCTGAGGAGCACGTGATAAATATTGTGTTAGGCGTTGTAAACATATTACTAGAACTAGAAGAAATGACTCAATATTTAAAGCAAATTAAGGCATTTATTTTAATTTATCACTTACTGAATTTGGCCAACATCTAACGTGGTAGTAGAAGTCGCACAACGCAGGCGTTGACGTTGTGTTTTGCAAATTTGTGCAAATTTTGAAAATAGTGCGCGAATAAAATTGCTCCAAAGTTGTTTGTATTTTTGCTGATTCTTCCAGCAAAGGCCTAAAACTAGTAAAATGTTAATAAAACAACACATTATTTATTTCTAAATGGACCGTACTTGGCAGCTTCCGTCATTAAGGAAGGTAATTTTCCAATCTGATTTTCGATGGAACTGACTCTCATTTCCAATGCTGACATCCTAGTCATCATGTTGTCTCTAAACGAAGTGACGTTTTCCAAAATTTTGTGCAAAATCGATTCAGAACGATTTATATCGGCCTGGACATAAGGATCGCTATTGGTTTCTGGAACTTGTTGTTGCTCTGAATCAATAGGTATTTTCAATAATGAATTACTTTTTTTAGCTATAAGCGCGGGCGTTTTTTTGTTATATGAAGGATGGCCGTATAACTTTCGAATTAGTTTTGGTTTCCTCTCTGCATTAGACGTTACAGTACGGCCTAAAATATTTGAAACGAATGAATAAACAATGTTTTGAAATAAATGAATTTTTACCATTAATGTCTACGAGTATGAGCTGAGAATTAAAATTTTTGTTAAAATTCCAGAAGTCCTCATTCCATCAATTTTTTTTTTTTTTTTTACCTCTGGATAATTATCCTCCTCCGTGTCTGAAATGTCTATCATGACTTCTAGAGTTTTAGTAGCCTCTTCAAATTCCAAATTTTGCCTCTTTATCTTGCATCGCATTGTCTAAAATAAATAATTCAATATAAATAGCGATTAAAGTGAATGTATGGACAAGTAAAACCATTCAAATATATGAACATTATTTTGTAAGCTTTTATTTATTAATAAGCAATTTTATTGGTTTTGATTAGATGTGTTAAAATTAAAACACATTTACGCTAAAACCAATAAAATTGTTTATTATTGTAATATATGCTATAAAATAATAAAACCCACCTTCCAACTCGGTTGCGGCACACTTTCTGCTAGTTTTAAAAGTTCTTTAAGCTTTTCTGGTGGCCAATACAACAAATCAATGCCATCTAATTTCGCAGCAATACCATCCGAACACCCAGTAATAAATTTTTCCCAGCCATTTTCATCTACCCAATTATTAGGCACAACCGTAAGGTATGGTTTATTATTTTCGTTGGTTTGTACAATACTATACGCCATATTTGTGATTATAATATTTAATTTTATTAATTAAAAAAACACACGTTTATACACTCTGTTGTACACTCATTAAATGCTGTCACTTAAATACCACTAGAATGAAGGCTAACTCTATTACAAGCAAAAATTAACCGTTTATCCAGTCATAAAATGATCATATGAAAACAGTCATACCCCGTACAACGTCCCCCCTCATACCGTCGTTTCGCTGTAACGTCGTTAGTAAAATCCCTGTTGTACGACTGAGTGCTCTAAGAGCGATCAATGATCAATCACAGTGATGCTCTCTTATAACTCACCGTGATCATCACTTTATACCATAATTCGTAAAAAAAGAACGAAAAAAAGTGCGAACATTGTAATTTACTCCAATGACAAACCAATTAAAAAAGCCGAAGATTTGGTTTTTTTATGTTTTATACTTCTGTTTCATGTTTTAACGTGCCATCTCAAACAAAATTTCTCGATTGCTCACGCAAAGTACAACTGGGATGCGAACAAACCTCGCTCTATCGTCGCTGTGTTTGGGAAAAAAAGGGAAAATTAAGGAATTATAAAATATATTTTTATGAAAATTTTGAAAATCATATATCAGCATTATATAGTAAAACTATTGCTGATCATATAACAATCATAACATACATATTTATTTTGTGATCCGTCTTTTATCGATCGTTAATTAGCCACAAACAAAATAATACCGGACCGTTTTTAATCATATAATTTGGGCCATTTCGATCAGATAAACATCACTATTTGGTAAATGATGATGATTTTATAATTTCTTTTAATGACACGTCATATAAGAGAACCATTCAAAATTATGTATAATGGAATTAAATACTTTTTATGTGATTTCTTGTTTTCTGGGAGTCAGCATTTGCTTCCTCGAGCTTGGAAATTTTCCAGTTGTGCGTTGGCAACTCCGGATTATCAACCTGCAACAACTGGAGTATCACCTTTGGATCACTAGGCTCCGAAGGGATGTACACCCTAGCTCTTGGTCTGCTGGGGATCTCCTTCCTATCAATCACAGCAAGGCTAGCTCCGGGCCATACCTCCCCCCACTGCCTTCTTATAAAGCAGCAGGGACCTCTGATCTGCACAGGCAGTCAGTTTCACCTGATGAAACCAAATAACATTTCGAAAAATTCCGAAAATTAGTGAAATTGCCGATTATTTGTCAAGTGACTTAACGTTACTAATCTTAAAGCAAAATGCTACTAACCAAGACAGAGTTAAGCTCAACAAATAGTAAAATCGAACAATCAAATATATTCGACAATCTTATACATACTCGAATAATCTCGAAAATCACGAAAATCCCGCATAACTTGACTGTTTCGAAACACCAAATCATCAATTAAGCCTCGAACATTATGCATCTCATCTCCATGCTAAACTCCAAAAATCTCGAGAAATTTTAAAAAGTGATCCAATGATGAAATCCGAGAAAAGGGGATATGAAATCGGGAAGCGATGATAATTTCCAAAATCAGAAGAATCTCAACGACAACAAAAAAAACCATCCGATTTACAGTTAGTTCAATTTGTATTTACCATTTACCGGTAATTTAAAACAGCTGGTAAATGAGATACTATAAGTGGAACGAACGATAATTCATTATAGAGACTGACTAGTTTGGCTAACATCCATTGATTCCGTTTTTAAAGCAAAGCCACTTCTAATAAGCGAAATTATTTACCTAAGAAGAAGATTTCAACAACTGATTCTCTTTTCTCTTAGCAATTGGCTCTCTTTTGCAAAATAGATCTATCCTTTTTCAAATCATATCCAACATTTTCTGATCAAAACTCAATTTGATTTGTAAAAGTTTTAACTTGAAGTAGAAAAGTGGTAAATTTGGGGTCTAAAATTTATATTACAAATAAATAAATCCAGCAAACACTAAAAGCGTTATCATTTGATGTCGAAAGCATTGATGTTAAACGAGTTTGGTGAATTTGCTTCTAAATCTAAATATCTGTTAGAACCTAGAGGGATTTTTATTTCTAATTAGTCGCATTACTTGTAGTTTACTCAGACAATAACCTTCAGCAACCGTGAAGAAATGATTAGGCTTGTCTTAAGAAAACACACAACAGTGGTAGAAACCCTGTTCATTCTCTAAAAATTAGACCACCGTTTTGCTAATTTGAAAATGTGGTCTAATTTAAGCTTAATCTAATATTTGAACGCTTGATAAATGCCGCGGGCCCAAATAACCATGGGCCCTCGCCGCTGCGGCTACCTAATTACGCCCCTGTGCACAAATGTACCAAAAAGAAATTTAATTGTTTAATACAATTCACGAAAACATAATAAAATTGTGCTTAATGCTATTTTTTCTAAATGTCTTCTTTCTACATTGGATGGAGAACAACAGCACTAATTTGAGATTAGTTTAGCAAAAACTTTATACATTCCAATTTGTAAATTATTATTTCTGCCAACTTTGCATTATGAGGGCCAGTTCAAAATCAAACCTATACTCAAATTTCATTCATAGTTCTGATTTTGTTTTACTCTTCTTTTGTCGTAGAACGAAATATTTCTTTTATTCATGGTGTTGTTGTTGCTGTTGTTGTATATTGATGGAATAAGAAGAAGAAGAAATGTAATATATAAAAAAAAAAATCCAAATTAAAAATTTCGATCAAATTCGTTTTTAGTTTTCGTCTGGCCGTCAAAGGAGAAAGATGTCTGATTAAATTTTGCGTGAATAGTTCTTACATGTGTTTCATATATATTTATTGTTATTGTTTTGGTTCTAAAATTTGTGTTCTTCTGTTTAAATAAAAGAAAATATTATTTTCTTAGATTTTTTATTTTTTTAATTTTTTTTTTTTATAAAAAAAGGTGTTTAAAATTAAACAAAGCCTTAAAGTAAAAAAACCTAAAAAGGTTTTGAATTAAACAAAAAGTAAAGTATGATCTTATAGAAACATAAATAAGTAGGCCTTTTCCCGTCTTAAACTAAAACAAAAAAAAAAAAAAAAAAAATTAAATATAAAAGCAAAAACGCTTAATCAAAAACCTGTTTGAGTGGTTTTATTTTTATTTTGAGTGTATTTTTTGTTGTTTAAATTATTGAGTGTAAATAAGTATTAGAAGGAAAAAATAAAATAAAAGAAAATTTAATTGTGTAATAATTTTTGTTCTTGTGTTCTTCTGTTTCTTTACTGTTTTTAATGAGAAAATGTAGTGCTATCTGTGCAATTAAATGTGCATCTTATATATTATTATTATAGTGATTGTGTGATTTACCTGCTGCAATTTAGGTGCTATACTGAATATACACCCAAATTACATCAAATAATAGCGCATTCACAACGCAAGAACTTTTTGCTTTTATTTAACTTAATGGGAAAGGAATTTCCAATGTAACGAACAGAAATTTTTGTTCGTTATGTTGAAAATTCATATAGAGGTTAAAAGTAAAAAGTTTTTGCATTGTGAATGCCCTGTATAATAGTTTAAGTGTTTGTAGCTGTAGCTATTTCGTGTTAACAACATCTATAGTATATTTGCAACGGTTGTATAGTGTTTTGGTCAATTACCCGAGAAACTATAAAATGTAAGATTTTTAAATTTTTGTATATTGTACATAATTCCATTTCTAGAAAACATTAACATTTTTTTTTTTTTGATATACCATTTATATTTTTATACATACAACATTTCCGCTCTACACATAATATTTTGAATTAAATCCTGGTTTAATAGTGTGATAGTTGGAGATAAGTACTTATTTTGGTATACTTATGGCAAACCGTGATATTATTACGGTTAGCAAGAAGAAATTTAATTAAAATAAATAGGAATATACACTCGAACGTAATATAAACGATACATACATATGTAACAATACAATACTTGTACAAGTCTTCACAAGTAAGATTGCGATATTTTCATCTTCATTTAATTTATCTTAACTATGTGTGTAATACAATTTTCTATTTCGTTTCTCGTACTTATAGCAGCAGCTCAGCAGTATATTGCTTGTATATAGAGAAAGGAAAATCCCCCTTAATGCAATAAATTTTTATTTTTTTTTCCCTCAAAACTACAAAATAATAAATTGGTACTTAAACTAACCTAAAAATCGTCGTCTTTAAGTGGAGTTTGAAGAGTTGAATTGTGTATGAGATTGTGTGAAATATATCGAGTTAAAAAATGTTGAACTTTTTAAGTTTTATTGTTATCGTGCTATATGCTAGGAATTTAAATTGTGAATTACGTTGGATGAAAAAAAGAATTTGATTAGAGATTGTTGTGAAGTAAACATTATAATTATGTTAGACGATAAGCACGAAAATGATTTTTCGTAAATGCTTGTCAAATATTCTATATTTGGAATAAATTTCTTAAATTCGTAAATTATCAATGGTTAAAACGTTTGCAAACCTTCATGGACAAAAGTGAAATCTTTAAATACAAAATCTTAATCTCAATCCGCAAAATTGAATGTCTTGTTTTATATTTAACAATCTAAAACCTTTACCGTTTTTTATCCTGTTTATGTACTTTTTGAGAACATTAAAAGTATTTTAGGCATTCCCATTCTACTAAGCTATCCCAACTAAAAATTAATCAAAACTCAAATTGAACTAAGACCGTTACGTTTTCAGCTACGTTTTGTTGTAAATTTTAGTTGTGGGAACTAATTTTTTGCCGCCTCCTCTTCGTTCATAACAGTAAAGTCTCGAGAAGTCATTCTCTCCTTCCTTGTGCAATTTTCTTAAACACATATTTGTGTTTCAACCCAACCTTTTATTTATCTGCAAGAGACTAACATTAAGCTAAAAACAACAATAAAAATAAACATAAATCAAGATTAATCAAAGACTAACATAAAAACTAAAGACCAAACTCGTTAGCAGAATACTAAAATTATTAAGCTTAATTTGTGCATTGAGATCTAGCTTATAAGCTTAGTTTGTATTGTATGCAGATGTGTACCATGGAACACTAAACAAACGTGTAAATAAGGGATATCCACGTTGATTAATTTTGCTGTAAGTTCAAGGTAGGGAATGAATAAAAAGATTTAACAGTTGAGTGATCCAACATTGCCAAGATCCAACTAAAAGTCACAGTCAACATGTGGAGGCAACTATTGATGTCCACTAATAGTCAGAGACGATGAAAATAGTCAAGTGGCTAGAAGTTGATTTTGATTAAATGCTCGTATTATCTCTGGCGGGAAACGGGTAGCAGGAAGTATAAAAAAAAAACAACGGGCGAGTTCACGCTCAACTTTTATGTATTAGTATTCATTGAATCATTTCAAGCCTCTTCGATGGGCCTGAGAAACCAATGCAGATAAACGACTGTCGTTCGCTAAGTATTTAAATCGTCTTACATTTTTGGTTTAAAATTGGTCAAATTGGGTTATTTTGGGTTTGGAGGACGAACCTTACCGTTTAATTAAAAATTGAAGTTTATAATTTATTTGTTGACAACGAGAAATACAAATGACAATATTTCAGTATAGCCATGTCTTGGGGAGCTGAGCAAAGTACATTTAAGTTAAGTTAATCATCTAAAGCTGCCCTGTACGCTTTAAAATACAGTACACCATTACACTCATACACGGTAATTTTGTTAAAGATTCCATATTTAGAGTTTTGTGAATGGTCACGACAAACCCAGGAAACAAAGCAAAGTGGCATCGCCGATTTGGTCAGTTTGAACTAAATGAAATAGGAGGTTCTATTATACATAGACGCTATTTTGACTGTAAAATCATAGCCGCTGGAAAGACGGTAGCATGTCTTCCTGCGGCTTCTTTCTTGCGTGCATCTTTAGAGAAAGTCATTCGAATCTGTTTACCACTTTTATAGTTTTTGTTTCCTGCGCTCACCGCACAACCAAACTCAGCAACAGCATGAACAATACTAAACATAGCATACGGATTAAACAAATTCAAAATTATTATTTTATTATGTATTAATGTATAAGTGTCATTTTGTATAAGCTAACACTCCAATGGATTTTTTTTTGTCTTCTTTCGACTTGAAGTCAGTTCAGTCAATTATTCACAGTGGAATTCAGGCTTAATATACTTCCATTTCATGTTTTTGAATCACTTACACGTTACACTACACATGCATAACATTTTTGCCTTTATATACCATATTTTAATCCGATGGAAATTGAAATTCGAATTATATAGGGTGCAAGTTCGGTACATTTTGGGTTCGTTTTTCTCGTATGTATATATTTTGCAATTTCGTTCGTAACGGATTTTCCGTTCATTTTTGTACATGAAATTTTTGACTTACCCCCGCTAAAGATGTTTTCACATTAAAAAAATTCTCTGCGCTGAAAAGAGTTTTAAAAGAAATATAGGGCTTAAGCACATCGGATGCAAAGAGTAAAACTTCTGCGCTAGCTGGCATTCTTCCGATTTTTTTTATTATTAACTGAAAGATTGGTGGCTTATAAAATAAGGCAAAAAGAAACATAATATACCGAAGTATTAAACTTTCACGAAACGATATAATGCCAAACGTCTGCCAAGCTAACGTAAAAGGTCAATACCACAACAACAATTTAGATAGAATCACTCTTTAGATGGTGGAACTACTTTTAGTTTATTTCCAAGAAAATATTAGGAAACAAAACTAATTAATCGCTGCCACAAATCTTAATGGGACCTACTAGGTATAAACTTTAACTTGAAGATATTTACAAGATCGAGGAAAATGAGACAACAGCTAGTAAGCTGTTACTTATTTTTGTATAAGAGAGGAGAGGGGAGCTGAACAAAGCCCTGTGCGGTAGCATCGCATGTGAAGATTAAATGTTCGGTTGTCTTGTGTAATATTACGATTTATTTATTTATTTATTACCAGCACTAACAAATAGCATAGGCTACAATACCAATAATTTTGTATATAAAAAAGTGTTACAAATTATTATTTCGAATACGACTCTTAAAAAGATCCCTTGAAATGTTAAATCGAAAAGTTCTGAATATTGGTTAACATATTTTGACGTATGCGCGACCGGTTCATCAATTCCATAATTCTTACGATGAAAAGCAATACTCAGTCTTAACTATCGTGGACGAAGAAATCTCTTAGGAACGTAAAATGAATATAAGTAAATACTGTTGTCAAATTTTCGATATTTTTAAATTTGGTCATGTTACCGGTAATATTACCGGTAACACGGGTAAAATAGGTAACACACTTTTTATTCAATATTTTAATTCCAATTTGTCCAAAGAACACTACTTAGTAATATTTTGACACCTGGACAAAAGTAGTAAGATTTTTAAATAAAATACAAACGGCTTATTATTCTTTCAAATATATCATTCTCTTTAAAGGAATCTCCTTCGGATAGAATACACTTATGCCAACGGTTTTTCCAGTCTTCGAAACAATTGTTAAAGTCTATTTCCGGAATGGCCTCAAAGCCTTCTTTGATTCTGCTTGAATCTCTTCAATCGTGTCAAAATGATGGCGCTGGAGCGGTTTCTTGAGCTTCAGGAATAGCCAGAAAAAGTCAAGCGGAGCTAAATCAGGCGAAGGGTAGTTGCGAAACAATATGGGTCGAATTTTTGGCCAAATAGTCACGTACAACCAATGCAGTGTGAGACGGCGCATTATCATGATGCAAAAGCCAAGAGTTTTCTGCCCAAATTTTTCGTGATGTCAACAAGATCTCTAATTTGACCTTTAGATCGACAAATTTTGATCAGCAACTCCTTGACTTCCTTGATGTGGTGTTCATCGGTAGACGTCGAAGGACGGCAAGGTCGTCTTCAACGCGTACAGTAAATAATAAATTTTACATAAATATGTGTTTATGATCAATTAAACTTTTTAATCAATGTATGGTTCATCCCCGCCGACGCATTTATCATCCTCATAGCCTCAACATCATCCATAACCGAATCATTCTTACTTTCCTCCAAGTCATCCTCTTATTCAAGCGAATATGATGATGCAGCTTCATCCATTGATAATAATTTGTGTTTGATTCAGCAGGAATAACTTCATCTTCGTTATCCACACTTCCTATGTTCGATCTCAACAGATTTAAGTTGTGCAAAATGTACGTTAGTTTTCCTGCACGATCAACAATCAATGGATTACGTATAGGTTGCTCACTTGCAACCACAAATGGTCGTGAAAAAATTTCACTTCGAACTTTGTAATGCACCAAAGTCTCTTATATTTTTTGTCCCTATATTTTGGGTGAAGTTCTGCGACATTAAAAATAAATTCCGTCGCTTCCAGTTTCTGTGATTCCGAAAGACCCTTTCCTCGAATAGCTGGTTCAAGCAAATTTGCGGGAAAATATAGCTGTTGTAAGCATTTTTCGGCCCGTAATTGGAGAATACTTATAAGTTCTTCGTAATTGGCGCATTTATTTTGTTCAAAAGTTGGTTTTATTTCAACAAAACAGTACACCACTTTAGACAAAACAGTAAATTCTCAAAAAAAGATGGCCATTTAGCAATCGTAGGTACACAGTGAACAATTTCGAATAGGAGGTCGTAGATGCCTTCATAACTGACTTCACTACGTCTTCGATAGCCAGCGCCTTCAGAACATACCTTATGTAGCATGAATGTAGATCGAATGTAGCATGAAAAATGTGCGATTTTTATTTCCGAAACCATCCGTATGACTGACTGAAAATTTCAAACTGTTTATAGACTGAATCTTGAAGATATCGACAATGAGCAAGTTAAGTCTATGGCAGATACACCCATACTCGGTAATATAGGGATGGCTTTTGTTAACCATTTTTCGGGACGCTTTATTGTAATAAGTACAATAAAATTATAAATCTCGACGTCTTTTAACACCGTTTCAACTTTCTCGAAAAGCAACTTTAAAAGCCAAATGTCGATTTTCCTTAGTGAGTAGATTTATAGAAAAAGGCTTTGGGTGTATTGACGACATAATTTCTTATGGAGTCCCTGCGTATTTTCGACCAAGCATCGGTCTGCAACGTCAGATGCGCCGAACCAAAACGACTCACCCTTCTACGCGATGGAACTCAAGGCTCAAAAATTGATTGGAAAGTTGGTTTCTCGAAGGAAGTTTGTAGGACGGTCGCAAATTCTTGAACAAATCAATACAAGCCGACTTTGTGATTGAGCCTAATGGAGCACCAGAATTGAAAATTGCTCAAGTAATAGCTCATCGACCATCTGGTGCTACTTTGGTCTCATGTTGTCAACGAAATTCCAGCACACTACAGCTTTGCATCGACTAAGACACTGCAGCCACTTTTCTAGTAAAAATATGGATTGGTGTTTTTCCCAGACTCTATTACGTATTTGCCAAATAAATATGTCAATGAAACAGAAAAAAGATGTAGATTATTATATTTTACAGCAAAAATTTAGTGTAGTAGGTTAATAATACGTAAGGAAGTATAATGCAGTGGTGTCACAACTCGTTTTGCATTTAGACTAGTTGAGTTGTTTGGAAAAAACATTTTTAATTTATGTTACCGATATTACCACTGTCACACCACTTTGGGTAATATTACCTAAAATTACCTATTTTACCGGTAATATTACCACCGAGAATATTTCCGTTTACATCACTATAAGTAAAGCAATACCGGGCAATCAATCTTAGCACAAATTACATCCCGAGCAAATACTGCATGAATCATCTCTCTTCTGAATTCAAGACTACGAATGTTCAAAAGTGTACAACGACCGGCATAACAAGGTAAACTAAATCCTTAAATTGACCTTGGAAGTCTTCGGAGGGCAAATATTAAGAACTTTTTATGAATACGCTCAATACGATCACTAAAAATTTTATAACCAGAACTCAGACGTCAAAGGCCTTACTGAAATCTGTATAGATAGTGTCAACTTGGGCAGCCTTTTCTAAACAGCATTAACAAATACCGCAAGATTGGTTGTCGTTGATCTACCAGAAAAAAAACCATGCTGTTGGGGAACAATTAAGTTTTTAATATTAAGATAAATACAATTATTTACCAGTTTTTCAAAAAGTTTAGTGATAACAGATAAAATAGCTATTCCTCTATAATGCTCAACTGAATTTTTAGGTCCCGATTTAAATACTGGAATTACATACGAGGGTTTCCAGCACTGAGGAAAAATACCTTTCCTAAGGCTGTAATTAAATAAATGTCCTAAATGGCCACTTAAGGCTTCGGCGCAATTTTGATTTTTTCCCCCGTAAAAGAAGAAATACAGTGAATATGATTATTGACCAAGACTTGGTCACTGGGAGATGTTAAAACATTTTCGACTGAATAAACGGATTTGAAAAACGTTGCAAATAAATTCACAAAACAGCATTTAGATCATGAGCTTGCCTATCATTATAACTCATGGGGAAAAGGATAACCAACAGATTTTCTTTTAGAGTTAATATAATGCCAGAAACACGATGGATTGGACTTGATACCAGATTCAATTTCTAACAAATAATTACCATACATAAATTGATTCAAAACCTTAAACTCATACCGAAGGTGAGAATAAAATGCATAATCAGCTGATGTGTTCGTCTTTTTATACAGTTTGTGTGCCTTGGTTTTACGGTTATATAAATTAACAAGTTTTTTGTTAAACTACTTTTCACGATACGAATTATGTTTGTTGACAATTTTTGGAATGAATAGATCCATCCTCGCATACAAAATTTCGTAAAACCGGCTAGTCATAATTTCAATATCCTTCTCATTACAAAGGAAATCCCAGGAAATACTTTCAAGAAATCCATTTAGAGAGTCCATTCTGATTGTGCGCTTCGTTATGTTGGCTTAGACCCATTTCAAAAAATGAATCTATCACGAAAGAAGTATTGCCAGTACTACCAAACGGTGTAAGTATTCCGTCAATTCGTTTCCAATTTAAGTTTGGAAAGTTAAAATCACCCGCGATGCACAAACTATCATTTTCTTCCATTTTGGGTTGAATCTTATTTCCAATTATATCGATAAATTCATTAAGGAATTCACTTGTAGATTTCCTTTCGCCATTTTTACCTTTACTAAACGGATTTCAATATCACCGGATGCAATATTAATTTGTAGACGTTTATACTGATTTATTACAGTTATTAGTAGACCACCACCAACATCCAGACACTCTCCAGTTTCGTACCGATCTCTGCGGAAAACTATATAATATGCAGGAAAGAATTCCTCATTCTTTATAAAGGGTGTTTTTTTTATAGGTTCACAACTTTGAGTTGGCAACACTGCTTTATTTGACAACCCATTTAACAGATGATAGTTGCTTTTTGTTTAGTTTGGTTTGACATTTCATTATGGATAGACTTACATCAGAGCAACGCTTGCAAATTGTGGAAATTTTTTATCAAAATAATGGTTCTGTTCGTCAAACTTATCGTGCACTTCGTCCATTTTATGGCGTACCTAATCGTCCTTCAGAGCGGCTAATTCGAATAACAATAGATCGTTTTCGAACCACGTTTACTCTTAATGATAATGTGCAACCCGTGAGACGCCGAACAGTACGCCCTGAAGAAGCTATAGCCGCTGTACAGGAAAGCACTGAAGAAGATCCAAATCAATCAATTCGTTGCCGTTCTTAGCAACTGGGGTTGTGTCCTTTCACTTTATGCAAGATTTTACGAAAGAATCTTGGCTTAAAAGCTTTCAAGATTCAACTTGTGCAGCAATTAAAGCCAAACGACCATCGTATACGCCGCCAATTCGCCGAATGGGCTGAAGCACAAATTGATATTGATGTCGAATTTCCATGCAAAATTTTGTTCTCCAATAAAGCCCATTTTTGATTGAATGGGTACGTAAATAAGCAGAATACACAAGCTTTTATCGAAACACCATTATATCCACAGAAAATTACTGTTTGGTGCGCTTTATGGGCTGGCGGGGTCATTGGTCAGAATGTTACTGTCAATGGTGAGCGGTATAGGGATATGATTAGAAATTTTTTCGGACCTCGATTAGCTGGCATTAATCTTGCTGACATGTGGTTCCAACAGGATGGAGCCATATACCACACAGCGCGCGCTACAATTGATTTACTCAAAGAAACTTTTGATGAAAGAATAATTTCGCGTAATGGTCCAATTAATTGGCCACCAAGATCGTGTGATTTAACCCCATTGGATTATTTTCTTTGGGGTTATGTAAAGTCACTTGTCTACGTCGATAAACCAGAGACAATTGAACACCTGGAAATCAACATTCGAAGAGTTATTGGCGAAATACGGCCGCAAATGCTGCGAAAAGTTTGTGAAAATTGGTGTTCCGGATTGCGCTTTGTACGCGCCATCCGTTTCGGCCACATGGCCCCGAAATCATATTTAAACATTAATGTCATACAATTTTTTATCCAATAAAGCCCGTTTCATTGATATTAAAAATATATTTCTTTGTTTTAGTATGTTTTAAACTTGTGTAACTCTATAAAAAACGCCCTTTAGCAGGAACCAGCCATGTCTCAGTTATGACTATGATGTCATAATCTTCTTCCATAACCGATGTAAAAAATTTATCCACTTTTGTGCGCATTCCACCCGTGTTATAGTAATATATATTAAACCAATATTTACCGTTAGTCATATAATTACCCACTTTTCGTCACTTATTACCATCAATATTATAAATATTCGTATTATCGTTATTATTATTATTATTAATCATTTTTTCGTAATTTACTAAACTGGAGACTGTATGCGATGGCTCCGTTAACAAAGTTGGCGATAAATAACCGGATTCACAAATTTTTTAACCAGTACACCCACTGGCCACATATTTTCGTCCAACAATCTGTCCACCATGTTTGCTGAAGTATTCACTTTAAATGAAGCATACTCCATTTCAAACCGATGCTTTAGTTTAAGGCAACGAAAACCGTGAATACCAAATTTACCCTTGATATACTCCATAACTTCAGCTTCCGTTGTTGAATTCCGAAAGCGGGAAATGAAGAACCATTTTCTTGCAGTTTAGCCTTCTTACCGCTAATAAAAGATAAGGGAGCCGCTGGTTCGAGCCCGATTATTGTTAATCGCGAAGCAGCCTTGGCCAAGGAATCGGCGATCTCATTACCATCAATTTCACAATGAGCCGGTCCTCATAAGACAGTAACTCTATTGTTAGAACAAAGAAGGTTGAAGAAATGTTTACAGTCTTTAACAAGTTTGGAAATGGAGAAGGGATTTTTCAAAGGATTTAGCACAGCCTTACTATCCATAAAGAAACAAATATTTTTATTGTTAACAGCAAGACTCAAAGCCTCAGTGACACTATGAGTCAAAGCTATTAATTCTGCCTGAAAGACAGTGCAGGTGCAGTGCGAATCCACACTACCAAACGATCTGAAATCATGCAGAGGGCAGTAAGTTCCAAATGCAGCACCAAGTTCAGAGCAAGAGCCATAAGAAAAGAAAGTGTTGAGATCAACAGTGCAACAAAACACAATATTTTATGTCAACTCATCAACACTACAACGTCCAATTTTTATATTTTTATCTAATTTGCTGATACTAGCAGTTAACCTACTTACAACAACAATAATGATGTTGAAGCAACCTTGGCTCATCAACATTACAACATTTAAATTTACTGGATAGGAATGTTTGGTGTCATATTTTATTTCTTATTTTTATCTCTAAGTTGCTGACAGTAGCATTTAATTGTATACAAAAGGTGAATATTAAATAAAATAAAATAGAATGAATTTAACTCTAATATTAACAACAAGTTGTTTATTCTCAATAACTAAATAGACCCCACCCGTGGTAATCTATTAGTTAACTGTAAATCAAGACTATATTAAATTTACAATTTAAGTAAAAGAGTCTGAGATTTTACAGAAAGCAAGACAATCCGGTAAAGTTTTAAGTAATTGCCGCGAGGACGATCAATCTCTCGATGGGTAAAGCACCGAGAATAAATTCTCGCAGTTGAACTCAGGCAATAGCCTATCATTAATCATACCTCAACCAGCCAATGCCCCACCAGAAGTGGAATACACGAAATAGCTCCAGTAAAAGCTCGACAAGCAATATTTTGCAGTCCATTAAGTTTAATTAAAGAAGTCTTTTATTTAATAACTGGCCACCAAATAATGGCACCGTATCAGAGGATTGGTAAAACCAACGATTTATAAATAAATATTAACTTTTTGGAACTTAGGAGGCCCCACGATTTCCCAAAAGCTCTTATACACTGCCAAAATATGGCAGTGGCTTTTTGCATTTTGTAATCAAGGTGGTAATTCCATGAGAGTTTACTTTTCAAGAAGACTCCAAGATGTTTTACATGATCGGATCTAGTAATCGCTCTTCCAAAAAGAGATTTAATATTTCTATGCCTGGTAAAGACAATTCAGTCTTAGCCATCTCAATACACCATGCCTCCAGTATAAGTAGGGCCTGTTGCATTATGTAGGCCAATACATTCAGATATTTGCCTGAAACTGTAACAACAAGATCATCAGCATAACTTTGGATAAAGAAGCCAGAATGCTGCAGTTTAAAAAGCAGTTCGTCAATGACCAAAAGCCACAGTAGAGGAGAGAGCATTCCATCCTGTGGACAGCGTTTAGCAACCTTGACAGAAACAGATAAACTATCTAGCTCAGCCTCAACAATGCGAGGCTTAAGCATAGTGCGATCAATATCGAAATTAGTGCATGCTTTATTAATCGTCAAAAACGAAGTACTATAAAAAGCTGCCGCAATATCCAGAAAAGCACCTATAGGAAACTCTTTATTATTGAGGAACCTTAGGGGGAACCTTAGTACCATGTTCGTGTAGAACAGTTTCACAAGACTTATCAACTCTATAAGCATGTTGCATGTTACTGAGTAGGAAGAGCGGCAAATAATCTGAGGACACCCTAATAGGCCGAAATGACTTAGGGTCCGTATAATCAGACTTGACAGCCTTCGGGATAAAAAGTACTTTAGTCTTGCTGCAGCATTGTGGAACAATGCTATATGCAATGCACGTTTGGAATTGTAGATGCAGTAGATGCTCCCGAATGAATGAAAAGAGTGCGAACTTATTTAGCAAAGATGTGTCTCTTAGCCATAGACTCATTTGGGTTTACTGTAATTGTAGCCAATCGTGAAAATAGGCTATAAGGAGGTGATTAATCAAGTCCTTCTGTACCAGCTAATTTATCATTAAATAATCGCTGATGACTTCAATCAAAAAACGTCAACATCTTGCACAAGTTAAAATTGGTAATGAGGTCATTCGGTCTCAATCCAGCCAATTTTTACCAGACAAGCTTATCTATTTCATAGCTCAGATCTTCCTTTCATCTGTGTTTCTTTTACTTCAATCTATCAATGGAATGCTTCACCAACTTGTTTTATTTGCATTTACCGGAATTTTCTGGTATTGGATATGATTCAACGACTTCTCTTGGAAGCTAATTAATTAGAGCTAAATATTGCCTTTTTTAAACCCATTGAGAACCTTGTTGGTTGGAAATATGTGGCATTGCTTCGTCTGATCCGTCGCTATTGGAGTTCGAAGCCTTTTCGAAACGTCATGCATTTGCTCATTCCTTTTAAAAATTCAAAACAATTTAAAGGTTTTAAGCTTTACAGAACTAAAAGTGGCATTATTTTTCTCAAACGGTTCTTGTCGAAAATTGCGAGCAAACAACAAACGTTTTAACGTAATTAATTAATCGAATCGTTTGTGTTAATCAACGGATGTGCGACTCGTAACCATTTTTATATATATATATATATATATATATATATATATATATATATATATATATATATATATATATACAGAGTGCCACAAAATTCAGCAGTTTGGGATGAGTATTAAGGCCACCGCCATAGTTATTCCATCTTGTAGTTGTTATACGTTGCACAAAAATGCAAAATTTTACCGTACAAAGTGAAGAGTTGAATTCGCAAAGTGCAAAGATAAATTTGATAGTTGCAATGTATTACTTGGCAATAAACGCAAAGTAATAGGTGCAAAGTGAAAAGCTGATAAGATTTTTTGTGGAATTGGGCCCGGTATTAATACCAGGTATACCTGAGAAGTAAAATAAGTACACAATTAAGAATCTACTTGTCACGTGTATACACGGAATTTAGAGGGAAAACCGGTTCCGATTTAGTAGTGGTAATTTGTAAACGTTTCATGATTATGCAAAAAAAAAAACGACAACAACACATAAATTGCAATTTTGTTTTGCAAATTAAATTAATGATTTGTTTATTAATCAAAATTTTTGTATGCGCATTTGACAATGACATCAGTTGGTTAAACACATATTTTTACTTTATTGCACAATTGTTGAGATGATTTTTGTAAACAATTACAAATTGATGATATATGCTAATTTCAAATGAGGACAAGCGAAGTTTTTGAATATATTAGATTTGAGTTAGACGCTAAGCATTAATAAACTGACAGCCACTGTACATACTTATAAACAAAAGTACTGTCTATTGTGCTTCGTTAAACTGAGTTTAGCTTTTGTTGTTCAGGTTAAAATTATTACTGAATCTTACTTATATCAACCGATAATTCCCACTCAATATCATATAGGGCCCATTATGAAGAAAGCTTATAAAAGTCAATCTTACCCACATGGTAATTGTTTGCTGAAAGGAAGTTACCCGAATTTCGTACAATTTTACCTTAATATTTACTTCAAACTAGACATTAACTGTGTAGATGTTTATTCATTCCTTTTAATTTAGATTTTGTTCAGATTTGTTTAGAACTATCCGAAACCAACTAAAGGTCGAGGCTAAAACTCGAATTTAAAATCATCCTAACACCTCGCAGACGATATCAATACTTAATGTGTTGCATCAATATTATAGGTATCGTGTTGTAGCTAAGGTTCTTGCAAAGTGGGTCCAAATGCAATTCCAATTGTTGTTAGAAACACCTACAAGAGTTTGTTTTGTAAATTTATTCGCTGATCTCATGGTTTGTGATTTTTTTTTTGTGTTTTTACATTCTACATTCTAAAATATGCATTTAGGGTGCAGCTGGGTGAAAAAATGTTCGTTTAGGTAACCTAGCAGAACAGAAAACTCACACTTAATTTAAAACAATAGTTGCATTTTTTTTTATAAAATTCTACTTTAAAGTCCCAATTCCACTGTGAAAAATTGACTGAGCTGACTTGAAGTTGGAAGAAGACAAAAAAAAATAATCCGTTTTAATTAACACAAGGATTACATAAATAAAAGCAAATTACTCGAGAGAAATATTTTTCATTTTATTATACACTTTATTGACAGCTCTCTGTTATACACATCCGTTCATTTCAACACTTCTCGTATGAATGTCCAACCGACACTTTTCTCTACCCTACAACAATACATATTTTATTCATAACTAACTTCATTATACTTAAATACAAAATACTACAGCTCGGCCATCCTGACATCTATCGCCTCGATAGATAATTAATATTTGAATATATTGATAATATATTTACTTATTCTATTTTTATAATTACATTTTCCCCCGTTACTTACATACTAATTTAAACTTAACTAGTACCAACTATCAAGCCCTGAACTAGTCTTAACATTTAATCTCGTTAACAATAAAAACTGAAACATTAGTAAAAAAAAAAAAAATAAAAATCAATTCGCCTTACAAATTTAATTCATTAATTTAACTATTGGCATTTTGCTCGAAACTCTCAATCGCAAAATTCGTCGTCTAAGAAGTCCATTGTTGGTCCACGGCTCTTGGATAAGCGCTATGTCCCAGTTATTTCTGTTGAAGAGGTGACTCAGCATAGATGTAGCGGCCTTGGATCTTTGTAGGTTGATTTACGCACCTTACACACGCGTGCATACCCCCTTTTTTATTTTTTTTTATGTTTTCGGGCCCTCCAATGAGCCGCCCTGTGTGCTGCTACCACTAGCACGTGGTTTGGTGGAACTCTGTGAGTTCAACTCATGTTTTTTGTAAGGCTTGTTCCCCTTTCCAGGTCTGCGTTCTCCACGTGCAGTGCCTGAGGTTCCTGGCTTGTTTGGGTCATTTTTGCTCCCGGGATCTTTTTGGCTGGGATAACCAGCCGCTCTTTCCATGGAGCGATTTAGCCCTGCTTTACCTGCTCTTGGTACCTGTGTCCTCTCATCCCTGTTACTCCTCTCTTCATCCTTTATCGTCTTTCAATTTTATATCTACTTCGAATTTAGTCAACGGATCATTTTCACTCTTTCGATTCACATAACACTGTTCATATAATCTCTCTACATCACGTCTAAGTTTATTTGTTTCTAAATTATCCCCCACGTCTAATTCACAGTCTGTTTGATCAATAAATAATGATTCCTCTACTTTAATTATCGCACTCATCAAACCAACGTCAAAATTATTTTTACCACCTTCCGAGTTTTCCTCACTCTATGCGTCACACTTTGAAATCCCGACATCCGATAAACCATTGCGTACAATATAAACCCGAATGAATTCATTAGCGTTAATGAAATCTCTTCCAACAATTGCGTCAACTTTCATTAACCCATCTGGCACAACCAAGAAACTTATTGGAAATAATTATTTTTCAACGGAAACCAACCCGGATATCTTACCCTTTATTAAGAGTTTCGAATCATTTATACCACTAATATTCATTACGTTTCCCGTAAAATCCAAATTATTTAGGCTCAACTTATCTAAAATATTTTCCTTTATAATGCTAACAGCACTACCCAAATCAACTAACATACTTAAATCTACAATTTTATTCTTAAGAATTACCTGTCCTTCCATCATACCATCTTCGTTAAATGATTGATTGATGAAGAATGTAATCACCCATGTGCAAACAGAATTCGAGTCCAAATCTCCGACAAGTGGTGTTAACGACATCTTTACAATTTTATTCGAAATCGCAATGTTAATATCAAAATTAAGTTATTTCTGGAGTTAGGGTGTAGTTGACTACTGCAGCCTTTTTCAAGCTGAAGTAACTGCCATAAAGGAAGTCGTAGACTGGTTGAGGTATAATGTAATATAGGTTTGTGATATTGTCATATATAAGGATAGTTAGGCTGCCATTAAAGCGCTTCAATCACAGAAGTAAACTAACTAACACAACTTCATAGTCCTGAACTGTGTTTCGTCTCTTAGCCAGATGGCAGATCAGTTCAACATCCACATTTTATGGGCGCCACGACATTTCATAAGTACAGGGAATATAAACGACGATGAATTGGCTCGACGTGGTATAACGGAGCACTTTTCAGAAACCAGAAAGGAAATTGAAATGGCTCTTGCGGTATGCAAACTTCTGCTTCAGGAAGAAGCTACCAAGCTGACGAATGACAGATGATCAAGTATCACCTCATCCATAATAACCCGGCAGGTCTGGCCAAAGTTTGACTTGGCAAGATCCAAACAGCTTATCTGACTTCAGCGAAGTCAGATCAGTGTGGTTGTTGGAGTGATTACGGAGCACTGTCTCATATGGAGGCATGCGAGTAGACTTGGTGCCTTCTCACATGACTACTGTCGTAGTTGCGAGGAGGAAGAGACAGTACTTCATCTTGTTTGCACCTACCCTCGTTTGGCACGAAACAGACTAAAGTTTCTAGGGGCACCCCTCTACAAGGACCAGACGGACCTCTGTAGGATGGACGTCAGGTCTATCCAGCGCTTTGTTAACAGCTCAAAATGATTCCAATGGGTTGGAGGAAACAATTGTTCGTGGTATGGCTACGGACCATTTTTGTGTCTATGCATGCTCCTAGTGGACCGCCACCTAAATCTAACCTCGCCTAGGGTGTAGTTTTGGGCTATGTCAGTGAGGAGTTTAGCCATCTAGCTCATTGTCTTATAGAAACCGTAGATCCAAACAACTGATCTGACTTCAGCGAAGTCAGATCAGTGTGGTTGTTGGAGTGATTACGGAGCACTGTCTCATGGGGAGGCATGCGAGTAGACTTGGTGTCTTTTCACATGACTACTGTCGTAGTTGCGAGGACGAAGAGGAGGAAGAGACAGTACTTCATCTTGTTTGCACCTGCCTTCGTTTGGCACGAAACAGACTAAAGTTTCTAGGCGCACCACTCTTCAAGGACCTGACGGACATCTGTAGGATGGATATCAGGAGTATTCAGAGCTTTATTAACAGCTCAAAATGGTTCCAATGAGTTGGAGGAAACAATGGTTCGTGGTATGGCTACGGACCATTTTTTTGTCTATGCCTGCTCTTAGTGGACCGCCACCGAAACCTAACCTAACCTAGGGTGTAGTTTTGGGCTATGTCAGTGAGGGGTTTAGCCATCTAGCTCATAGTCTTATATAAACCGTAGTTCAAATCTCTGGGGAGGGTTGGTAAGGCCCATTTAAAAGTGTCAGTCAAAAACTGATATATAATGTTTCCAGACTGATATATTCCCATAAATATGGGGTAGTTTTTGTTCTTGCTGGACAGAAAAGTAGGTCAGCAGCTACTATTTGTGCCATCGAGATCTATCAGTTCAAATTTCTGGCAAAATCCCAATTGGTACCTAAAGTTTCCAGATTAAATTATTCCCGCCGGCGGGACGGCCCTCTATTCAGGGAAATAAATTAGTCTGGAGGCTTCTTGTACCAATTAAGATTTTGACTGAAAGTGATAAATGGACCCTAGCACTATTTGCCAAAAATTTGAATTCGGTTTCCGATAATACATGTAATATATATATATATATATATATATATATATATATATATATATATATATATATATATATATATATATATATATATATATATATATATATTTATATCAAATGGTAAATTATGAATTTGTTTAGATCCCAGAAATTTGAACAAGGCAATCAAAAGGTCCCATTATCCTATTCCGACGATGGAGGAGATTCGAAGTAAATTAAATAAATCATGTGTATTTTCAACACTTGATGCAAATTCGGGTTTTTGGATGCTTTCATTAGACAAAGACAGTTCTGATTTGTGTGTATTCAATACTCCCTTTGGGCGTTATAAATTCTTAAAAATGCCTTATGGAATTAATTCGGCGCCCGAGATTTTTCACAGAATAATGATGGAACACTTCGGAGAACTTCCTGGTACGTTGGAATATATAGATAATATATTGGTATATGGAGAAAACGAGACAGAGCATAACAAAAATTTAGAAAGAGTCCTAAATAAAGCTAGAGAAATAGGGCTTAAATTCAATAGGGAGAAATGCAAATTTAATCAGGACGAGGTTAAATATTTAGGGCATATTTTTGATAAAAATGGTATGAGAATAGACATTGCGAAAATAAAAGCAATTAAGGAAATGGCGATTCCAGGCAATGTCAAGGAACTTCAACGGTCCCCCCCAAACGAATTAAAAGTCTCCAAATGGGCAATCCCAATCATTTGTAGAAACAACGCGTAAATAGCTGACCTAGCCCATCGAACCCAAATCTAACTTCTAAGAAAATAAATTAATCTGGGAACTTTATGTACCAATTGAGATTTTGGCTGAATGTGATAAATGGAGCCCAGTATTGCTGGCCAGAAATTAGGATGCAGTTTCCGCTAGTACACTTAGTAGCTGACCTACTTGTTTGTCCATCGAGCCAAAAAATTACCCCCCACCCAGGGGAACAAATTAGTCTGGGAAACTGACTGAAAGTGATAAATGGACCCTAGCACTGCTTGCCATAGATTTAAATTCAGTTTCCGATTGTTCACATAGTAGCTGACCTACTTCTATGTATGTCCATCGAGCCCAAAAACTATCCCCTATAAATTAGTCTGGGGAATGTATGTATCAATTGAGATTTTGATTGAAACTGATAAATGGGCCTCAGTGCTCCTTACTACTATACTATACGTAGTAGCTGACTTATTCCTTCTTTTATCGTGCTCAAAAACTACCCTATATCTAGAGATTTTGACTGAAACTGATAAATGGGCCTTAGGCTTACTCCTTTGTACATCAGGCCTCTAACCTAACTTCTATCCAGGGGAATGAATTAGTCTGGACTTTATGTACCAATTGAATTTTAATTGAAACTGATAAATGGGCCTTAGCACTTCTTGCCGGAAAATTTAATTCAGATTCCAATAGCACACGTAGCAGCTGACCTACTCCTTCGTCGATTGGGTCCTAAAACTACCCCCTATCCAGCGGAACTTTATGTGCCAATTGAGATTTTGACTGAAACTTTCTCAATGTCCGTTGCAACCTATTACTAGGTATTATAACTTAGGTTCCGATAGAGCATGGAGTAGCTGCTTAAAGTTTTTTTTCCATTAAATTGATTAACTATCCCCTAAAACCAGGAATAATTTAAATTAAACATTTTTTTGGCGATTTTGATAAAAAATTGTTAAATTCCATTTACACTACATGCCTGAGATTTGGAGTCATTTTCTTATAGACAAGTAGTGATTTTCTTGACTAAATTCCACTAATATTGCTTTAGAATATGTAGTTCCATTTTCCCAGCGAATAACTTCATTTCAATATGAATCGTATTTTTCCAATTGGAATGTATTTTAGCAGTGTGAAACTAATCCATAAGTAGAAGCTGTGAATTTGTGGAAAACTTCACATCCATCTTCATACCGCGGTTTATGAATGTTATACATAGATACTGGTACGTTTTGGTCGAAGTCTCAAAATAATTTATCGTAGTAAAGTTGAAACAAGTAGCGAAAAAAAATTTGGCCTATTAAGTATTCGTAAAAGCTTAAGAATTCCATGTCAGGGTTTGTTAAATTAGAAAATATTTAAATTTTTTTGAAACTGGAAGCAAAATAATATTTAAATTTTTCAGAATTTGACATATTTCTAGAATCTTAAGAATTTAATTAATAATTTCAACTTTTAAACACTATTGAATGTCGGAATTTATAAAAGCTTGAAAAAGTTTTTGGAACAAAATTTTAAAATTTCAGAAATTAATGAAAATTTTAAAAAATATTTCATTTATGTAAGTAAGTAGCTTCGCTGTTTACAGAAGCTCAAAGGTTTACCAAAAAGTTTAATTTAGTGTTGTACATGTTTAAATTTTAGAAAGTTCTTGTTTCTAAATTTGGTAGCTAAAGAATGCTCCAACACCAAGCCCCCCAAAAAAATATGCCCCAAAAATTTGGGGTGGTTTTGCATTATGAAATTGGCCTCCAACATAAATGAAAAAATGCCTCAAATATAAATAAAATAAAGCTCCAATTATTTGGGGTATTTAAGTACATACGATGAAAAAATTCTCAAAATTGAAAATAGGCCCAAAAATTCGGGACATTTTCTCATTTTTTTTGTAACATGCATGCATCGGGGTATAATTACCATACACCAAATTTGTAACATTATTTTGATCTTCCAGTGGTATTCCTCAAATATTGCGTCTAAAATGTAAAATTTGCCGCGTAATGTCAACAATTTGTTACGGCCCACTTACACACACATATATCTTTCAAGAATAGAAAATGTTGTTGAAAGAGGTGTTCATAACGTAATTTATTGGAACATTGACCGTCTCAGAAATTATTTATAAAATCCACGTATGCAGATTTTTGTTTATACGAGTATGTAGATTGAATCAAATCTTTTCGACGGCAATTTATGTAGTTTATATACAAACATTTTTGTTTTTTTAAAGTAAATAACTCGTGCATGATAAACACACATAGATGTGTGTATGTTGGGTTCATAAACGCGGTATGTTTATTATTGGAATTTAAAAAAAAAAAATCTTATTCACATATTTAACAGCCACACAAACAGGCACACACTTGTCTGTATATTTTAGTTCCGCGCGCACACATGAAATAACCATTAAATTTATTAATATAAGATACACAATAATTTCTTGGTAATTAATGTTTCATTTCTAAATGAGTAATCCATTCGTCGTCTTCGGGGGTCAAGTCACATTTTGTGAAAAAAAATTGTCACCATAATATTATTTTGCGGTATATGGATTAAATTGCAACACTCAAAATATGATTGCGACAAAATTTTATTTTAATGGTATCACCATTAATCGCATCATATAAAGATAAAGTACACAACGGTTACCTCAAGGGGTTTTTGGTTTTGTTTACTGTTATTAACTTTCACATCATGATGAGTATACTTTATTTTCAATTTGAACTTTAATCTGCAGATACACAATATTGTTGTCTATTCCCTAATGCATTATATCCCCGATTGATTTTAAATAAAAATTTTTATGTGTTCTTATATTATGTTCAACACAGTTTTTTCGATCCAGTTACAAGATAACTTTCTTTCAATATTTCTTAATCTATACAATTTTATACGAAATGTATTTGAATTTCTGTAAATGTTATCTGTGCGTTCTTGCGATTGAAATCAATTCAAAAATTGAATGTACTATTTATAGTTATACGGAGAAAAAGCTAAAAATGTGGAATAAAGAAGCCTGAGGTCAGGGTCAGCTTTCAACGTAAGCAAGGCAAATACGAAAATTGTTTTATGGAAGAGATGTATGAAAAAAATATTTTTTCGTTGCTTTAAAAGATATTGTTGAAGCAAGGCTATTAAATTCTAACTAACTACCGCCACCAACAGCAGTTTACGCTGATAATTTTGAATTACATGATTAAATTATCATATACATATATGTAATTGTAAACCACTGTTCAGATGAAAGTGATTTGTTTCATTTCTTTAAAGGAAGTAAAACTCAAAATTCTCTTTCAAACCGCTTACATGAAATCTCATGGCTCGTCTGAACGCGGCTCAACCCAAAAATGCTTGCACTTCTGTTTTTTTATGGCATCATGTTCCCTAAGATCTAATGAATAAGATGAAAGTTTTTTTGAAATCATCCACCGACCAGTTTTCATTTTCGCGCCAAAATTCGAAAATTGGAACCAAAAAAATGATTTTAGGTTACAAGAAAAGAATGTAGCAGGCAGGTTACAAGAAAAGCAGAAAACTTTTCTTCCTCGATCAGTTCATTTCAGTTTTCCATAATGTCGAAAATTTTTAATCCTCCAAAAGTTGCCCGCGCACTTTCACACGAAAAGAACCGGTGTAAAATTTGTTTGTTGTGCTTAAAAAAGAATAATGTCATGTTCAAGATAGAAGCCTCGCTGCAATCGAATCTAGAAAAATTACTGAAACATCGTGTGGACAATATCTTGTGTGAAGAAAGACTACCGAATGTTCTTTGTGCCGGATGCAAACGGAACGTCTACCGACAACTTCCCAGTGCCGATCCAGGAATCGTTCCCTCCAAGACTGTCGAGCTACCTGATTATTCTAAGTTTTTAAGTGTAAGTTTAACTATGAGATCTAGGACTCAAAATCCCTGTCAGTGCTATTTGTGCCAGATTGCTCGAAGTAATGTGATGATATCCATGCAACTTCTTAACAAAAAAAAAATCGGCTGACGGGAAATGCATCAAACGTTGTTCCAAATGTTTTATCGATCCCAAACGAGGAACACCTCATAAATGCACCAAAAATGGAAACATTGGCGTCAACATTAATCAGTAAAATTGCAATTCAACAACATGACATTGATGACAAAGTAAACAAAAAAGATTCGACGGTCTCCCTTACTCAGGCACGTGGAGGAAACTCCATGAAATTATTCATAAATCACCACGAGAAAAATGAAGAGGAACCAGCTTCGAATATATCCACAGCCGATTTTTTGAAAATCAAAACAAAATTTAATCTTAGTACAAAGACTACTCTTGATATAGCGACCGCTTTGAGAGTTGCTACCAAAAAGCGGGCGATAATTGAGCCAGGATTGAAAAAAAGCCTGGAACAGAAGAATGGCGAGGTAAAAAGTTTCTTTTATGCTAAGACAATAGATTTTGTAACCATCAAAGCTCGAATGAGCACACCAATCCAATGTCCCATAGTTTACTGTCATACTCTTGAAGATTTTCTTTCTCATATCAAGAAACAGCGGGATCTTAGAAATCAGCACTTAAAATTTGGAATTGACGGTGGATGTGGTTTTTTGAAGGTGTGCCTGTCTGTTCAAGATGATTCAACTGAAATTTGTCAACAGGAGAAACAACGTCAAAAGTATGATGATGCCGTGTTTGCTAAAGCTTTTGCTGACCCAGGTGTTAAGAAAATCTTTATTCTTGCTATTGTGAAATCGGCTCAAGAGAATTATGAAAACGTGTCAGCAATATGGAAAATATTGAAAATTGAGGATTTTTCTGGTACGATAGCGACTGATCTCAAATTAGCCAATATTCTGACAGGTCCCTTTGTGAAAGCACAAATTTGGAGCACGTCGGACCTCGGCGAACTGTGGGAAACTCAACCTCATATTTTGAAGCTTGGAGAAACGCTGGCGGATGGATAATGAAAAATGCGAAAAATTTCAAAAGCTGTATCAATCCTCCAGTTTTTTCGGCTGATGACGATAAAAAGATTCTTGACATTATTTCTCCTCCAGAACTACATCTAATGTTTGGTGTGGTTAATAAATTAGTCAGCCATATGCAAGATGAATTTGTTACTGAAACAACAGAATGGATCAACCTATGCAATGTTCAACGAGAATTTACTCAAGGAGGTACCAAATTCAATGGCAATTCATGTAGAATAATATTGAAAAAGTGGATAGTCTCCGATCGTTTTGCTCCATTGGTTGTTTGAAATATGTGGAAACACTGAAGGATTTTGATCGTGTAGTTCACAATTGTTTTGGAATCGAATTAAATGATTGTTACTAAGAATCTATCGCTCAATTCAAGACTAGCTATTTGGCCCTAGGGCTATCAGTCACACCAAACCTACATGCAGTATTTTATCATATAGAAGATTTTTGTGAAGGCCATAGAAGAGGGTTGGGGTTTTACAGTGAACAGGCCATGGAGACAGTGCATTCTGATTTCAAGACAATGTGGAACAAATATCAAGTTTCTGAAAACCACCCAGATTATAATGATAAATTAATGAGAGCTGTAATAGAATATATGAATATAATAGTTACCACATATAATTAATTGAAACAAACTTGAATTAATGTTACTGAAATAAAGGTTTTTGTTCTTCTCGACTTTCATGAGTTTTGATTTGTTTGAAATAATTCATTATATCCCCACGTATGTGTTTAGAAGACATCTGTCGACAAAGAGAGAAATAATTCTCAAATTAGCAACCTTTTGACCTGTAGTTTTCTGCATTCTCTTCCTGAGACTTTCCTCTTTCGATCTTTGTATGCTGGAATCCTCCGGAAGGGCATACAAAATAAGATATTTCACTTTTCAGACCAAAAAAACGTTTTTTTGGTTCCAATTTTCGAATTTTGGCGCGAAAATGTAAACTGGTCGGTGGATGATTTCAAAAAAACTTTTATCTTATTTGTTAGACCTTAGGGGACATGATGCCATAAAAAAAACAGAAGTGCAAGCACTTTTGGGTTGAGCCGCGTTCAGACAAGCCGTGATCTCTTAATAGTGTAACTGGTTTTTTAAATATAAAAATTTCACCTACGTATGGAAATTTAGAACCACTGGAAATATCTATGGCTTAGAGGCAGAAACTGACGAAGACACCCTGGTCGAGGACACACAACTCAAGAAATAATTGAAAAAACCAAGGTATCGTGTTTGAAATCGTCGAGGGCTTCTGCATTTAAAAAATATTTTATACGACAAAGTCGTTAAAGTTGCTTTTCTCTGAGGACGATACTTGAATTTACACAACCAAACAGCAGAATCTTTATAGCTTTAAAAAATTGGACAACAACTTTTATTTTATTTTACGTTAGTAAAACAAAGTTTAGTTATTATGGACATTTTCGACCTTTTTAGGACAAACTCCACGAATCTATCTACATAAGTGAAGTTTGTCTTAAATATGTCCTAAAAATTAATAACCAAAATTACACTTTACATGTATTAGTGTAAAAGCAGAATGATTTTTCAATTTTCTTGAGAAAATCCTAGGAACCTGGCCAAAATGGTCTAAATACAAAATTAGCAACGAGTCTAGGCTATCCGCCACTGTTTTCAGTTTTGAAAAAAGTAGAGAATTAGTGTTGTTTACAACATATACCAAATATTATGAAAAAATTAGTTTCCTGATTTCTTGAGAAAATCCTGAGAAGCTGACCCCAAAGTAGTCTTTAGAATAGAGGAGGAGGGTGATTTTAGAAACAGAATTTATTTGAGACCGGTAATGCGATAATATTAATATTTATGTCAGTTCGTTTGATTCCCACTGCTTGACAGAAATCATGATCATCAGCATATATCTTTGTCACGCGTATATTTAACCTGACAAAGTTTGGTAAAATTTCCGATAATACCACAATAATAGACCATATAATTTACAAACACTTCTAAATCGTACCATTTATTTCTATAATATCTAAGTTTATCCTAAACTATCCTACAAAAAAAAAAAAAAATAGGATCATTTAGGAAAAACTTCACGTCTTTGCACAAATGTGTGAAGTTTTTCCTAAATTTCAATAGCTTTGCATGTGTTCGTGATTATAATATACTTAATTCGAATTAACCGATAGTAGTCAGCATTTTATAAAGAAGAAAACGCGATTCGAATTACATAGTTTATAAAATGAATATGGCCTAAAATGAGTCCAAACATAGACTTTCCTAAAATGAGAACATTATCATTTGAATAATAAATAAAAATAAAGCGAAATACCTGGTGTAATTTTTGTATGGGATTGTTGTTTGGTGGCCAGCCTTAAATACTAAGGCTAACCAAAAGTTGCTGATGAAAATTTAGAGAACTTTCACCCTGTGTATTAGTGGTACACTCAGGAGTACAACCACTCAGGCAATAAGGATCAAATCCATTTCTATGCGGACCGGTAGTAATACAGGACACTCATCTTTTTTGTGTAACAGAGATATCCTTGGTACCACCGATTAATTGATTTCATTACCATCTTTTGAGGAAACTTTTCGTACTGATATTCCCTCCAGAGAGGACTGACTTAGTGAAGAGATCTTGTACCCTGAAGTTTTGAACTTCTTCACGGATGGTTCGAAAATGAATGGTAGGGTTGGTTGTGGTGTTGCTGTGAGAAACTAAATGTGAACCTCCCGTTTCGTCTACCCGATTATTGCAGCATTTTTTAGGCTGAATCAACTGCGATAATTCAGGCCGAGGATTGGTTGAGGTATAATGTAGTATCTGTAAGGGATATTCGCATTTTTACGGACAATCTACGACCTTATTTTCTTACGTCGAAGGTAGCCCAGAGCAGTCTTTCATTTCTTACCGAGATGGCAGATCAGTTTAACATCCACTTAACGTAGATGCCAATGCAGGGTACAAATTGCCTCACTTTACCAAGTAAGGTAAATGTTTAAATTCCGCTCGCTGATTTCAAAAGTTATAGAGACTAGAGTGTTTAGTATAACAAAATCATATTACGGCTTCCATTTATGTTTTACGTAAGTTTCCCAAACATTTACCGCAAAATAGAAAACCCGGTCAAAAATACTAAGTATATTTTTGAGTAACTGTAGATGTAAACTAACAGAAAAACATCATCATTTGAAAAGTCATAGATACTAAGGGTGTTTAGTATAACAAAATCATACTAAGGTTTCCGTTTATGTCTTACTTAAATTTCCTAAGATTTTGTTATACTAAACAGCCTTAGTCTCTATATCTTTTCAAATGATGATGTTTTTCTGTTAGTTTAAATTCACAGTTACTCAAAAATATACTTAGTATTTTTGGCCGGTTTTTATAAGTTGCGGAAAATGCTTGGGAAATTTACGTAAGACATATACGGAAGCCATAATATGATTTTGTTATACTAAACACCCTTAGTCTCTATAACTTTTTTAATGATGATATTTTTCTGTTAGTTTACATTCACAGTTACTCAAAAATATACTTAGTATTTTTGGCCGGTTTTTCTAAGTTGCGGACAACGTTCGAAAATTGGACGTATGGTATTGAACATTGGTATTTTTATCAACATAAATTATCATACAGAAATTAATAATGGAATATTGAAAAAATATCACATGATAATATTTAGACGTATCAATACAAAAGTTTTAATGTCCTTTACTTAATGAGTAATGTATAGTTTATTCGTTAATACGTAGTTTTACTCATACATTCTCACAATTTGTTGTTTTTGTGATTTTAGGAAAGTTTAGGAAGAAATTCACATTGATTTATTTCTTATGGTTCGCATGTTTAAATACAGAATATGAAAATCTGTATTACCGACAGTAATTTTTTTTACGTTTTTTCCTTGTCAATCAAGGTTCGAATCACTGGATTGTGAATAAAAACAAAACAATTCAATTTATTACTAACGAAATTATTTATGTCACACAAAAATTATTACAATACAATTAATTAACGATAATAAAACAAAATAATTTTACTTTAATATCCGCACAATTTTACAGATCACTTATAATTTTTATTTCGCACAAAAACACTTTTTAAATCATTTTCCAATTCACTTTTTAATCCTTATATGTACTTTCGCTTACCAAAAACTAATAATCCAATTCGACTTCATTCGCCTTTTTATATATGTATACAAACCAAACTTCTATAAATTTCATGACTTTTCCAGTAAGAATAGTCTAGAAACATTTAGAACAGTATTAAAAATGATTTAAACACAAATTTAAAGTAAGTTTAAATCATTTTTAATATCAAAAGTTATGATAAAACGTGAAAAAAATTGAATCGAAAGATGTCAAGAAACATTTAGAACAGTTTTATCATGGAAAATTCCATTTTAGTACAGTAAAACATTGAGCTATTAATTTAACTTATTCTATTGCACGCTAGGTGTCACCGTAATCAATTTTCCATGATAACACTGTTCTAAATGCTTCTAGACTATTCTTACTCGAAAAGTCATGACATTTCTAGATGTCTGGTTTGTGTATATAAAAAGGCGAACGAAGTCGAATTGGATTATTAGTTTTTGGTAATCGAAAGTATAAGAATTAAAAAGTGAAGTGCTTTAAAATGTGTTTTTGTGCGAAATCTAAACTATAAGTAATCAGTAAAATTGTGCGAATATTAAAGTAAAGTGAATTTTCGTTAATAAATTGTGTCGTAATAATTTGTATGTGTCGTAAATAAATTCGTTGGTAACAAATTGAATTGTTTTGTTTTATTCACAATCCAGTGATTCGAACCTTGATTGTGAAGGTTAAAACGTAACAGTATGATTGACGTAACTACAGCAAATATTTTGATTGTCAAATTCATCATCAAAATCAATCATTTACAGAAGAAAATAACATGTTGTCTGAAAATTGTCTGTGAAAACTAAGAAGATGGAAGATGTTCGAAAATTAATTTTTTTGTGTAATTTTAGGAATCATAAAGTTCTGTTGATGTAAATAGCAATGATTGTATCTATTATGTGATAATTGTTCTGGTGTTGCAAAAATTATTTGCTGTAATAATGAATCAAGCCGATTTACTCTTATAAAATAAATTTGAAATGCTGTACCGATACCGATAGAATTTATCTTATTACGAAACACAATAGTTTGAAGCGATAATAATTGCTGCCGGATAGTTGACCGAAAATACTATAACTCTCTATTAACCTAAAACTAATGTAAAATTTAAAGATATTTAATAAAATAAATTTATAATTTGCAATACTTTTGTGTACTTCTTGATTTTCAAATAAGTGGATCTGGACTAATATTATTTGCCGACAACAACTTATTAATGTCAGTTTGCGAAGAGATTCTAATAATTGGAGCTTTGTCATGAGTATGAAGTTTATGCTAAAAAAAAATAACGAAAAATTACACGTTAAATTAGCTATTTTTCCAATTGGAATTTAAATTATATGAAAATTTAAATTTTTTGTAATTTTGAATTTTTCGTACCACCAAACAGGTTCTTTTCATCAGGAAACAAGTTCTTTTCATCATTTTCAGACAGCTGGACCATCTGTTTATCTCGTTAAGCAAAAGCATCCAATTGTGTTGAACATTACTATATTTCAGATAATTTAAAAGTTGACTCATTTTTGATGGTTTAAATAATTATTTAACGCCGATCTTGGAAATGTCCCGAAGGCCCCGCACATTTCTTAGAATATCTAAGCCATATAGCGTTCAATGTCACCAAGCCGATCCAATTATGATGAAATATAATAAATTTCACAGTTTTTGGAATTTTTAATAATTTTGGATTATTTTAAAAGTTTTATATCGCCGACCGCAGAAATGTCTACAAGGTCTTGCGCATATTCTCGGATAGACCATATTGCCCGATAACTTGGCCATATGCCAGTCTACGTGACCAACCTGATCCAATTGTGATGAACTGTCCTATATTTCGCCGAATTTAAAATTTTTAATAATTATGGATGGTTTTAAAAATTGTATTCTCGATCACAGAGATGTACACAAGGTCTTATCCACATTTTCAGATAGCTTGGTTTAGTAGCAGTCTCTGTGGCCAACGTGATCCAGTTATGAAGAACTTTACCATATTTCTCAGAATAAAAAATTTTCATAAATTAAAAAAATTTGTATCGCCAATCACAGAGATGTCCACAAAGTATTGCCCATATTTTCGGATAAATTGGTCATTGAAATGGGACCTTAAAATTATTTTTAGATAAAGTTGTGGAATACGTACGATTAATTCGTTGTTTCATGTATTCCGCCGTTTCAATGTCTTTGATATATTTAGTATTTGGAATCCGTTACATTTAGTATCTTAACTAACGCTTCCATTGGCGGTGCATCATCATTAGGAAGAGCGGCGATAATTAAATTTGACGCAATTTGATTTTGATGAAGGTCATCGATGCTTGCCTCTAATCTAAGAATGTGCTTCTCTTGTTGTTTATTTACAATGTTCGATTTCCGCAACAACTCCAAAAGCTTTGTATTATCAGAAACCACCACTTTCTGATATTCAGCTTTCATTTTATCAAACTCCAACGAAATAAACCAGAGCACCCTGTATTTTATAGAGCCATAATCAAAAAATCTGAGCTTTTATAAGGGAATTAGAAACGACGAAAAAACGAAACTTTTCATAGTAAAACACGCAAAACATATGGGAAATCACTTTTTTTCCTAAGACAAATTTTTAAATGAAAACGTTACAAATTCATAATTATGATTTCTGAATTACTTTCATAAATCTTTGAATTTCAACATATATGAATATCGTTTAAGTAAATCGTTTTCATTTTTTTGTAATAATTGATTTATTTAAACCAAAATATTAAAAGACATTCATAACAACAGCATTCTGGTTAAATTGAAATAAAAGCTTACTACGATTTGTTTGGTCATTAAGTCAATATACATTACATAGATGGCAGTGATGGCCGTAAAAATTTGGAAAAATCGTACCAAAAATTACCACCTGGGGAAATTTCAAGTTCAAAAATTGTAGGAAAAGCAAAACAAATTCACAAAATATAGGAACGTGTGATAATTTTGCGCTTAAATAATTTTTTTTCGTATTTTTCTGCAAACATTTTAGACATCTTACGTACACTAGTAAAAATAAAGATAAGTTTAGCAAGTATTATTTTAATTTGTCAGAGCCAACTTTGATGTATTTTTCAAAATGAAAGTTCGAAAAATTAAATTTTTGAAATAATTTAATTTTAATATTTATGCAATTAATATTTACTTAATACCAATAGGGCTTCTTGTATATTGTTTTTAAAGGTATCTAGAAAACTTTTATATAAACATTTTATAATATTTTTGCTTTTTTCATTGAAAAGCTTGAAGCTAAAAAACACCATTTTTACTAAGGATTCCTATGGAAATCATTGAAAAGTTATACCACTAAAAAAGCTTCTAAAAAATACGTCATTAAGATTATGGCTCTATACTCTAGAAGGCTCTGAATAAACTCCTGGGATTGTTTTATTTCTGACATCAATGCTTTTATTTCATTGAATTCTCCATCACGCTTTTGCAGTTTTTATAAAATCTCAGCATTTTTGTTATATTCGGGGTTGGATGAATTCTGTTCGGCTTTTGACTTTTGACACAAGCCTGAGGAGAACCAAAAGGGTTTAGAAGCTTTTCTGCTTATATATTGTCCAACAGCGCCTTTACAGTGTGGATGGTAACACTTTTTGCAGCCACAAATAAAAATAATTAAATTTTATACGCAATTTTAGAGTTTGGCCATAAACGATACAATTCTTTTAATCTGTGTCTAGAATATTTACGAATCATTTACCAATTTAACAAAAATTCGTTCATCCGCTCTGATACATTTGTCAATTCTATACCAACCAAAAGAATTAAGTCTCCCAAATCACAATTTGGAATATTTGTGTTAAATTTATCAGTGTAACAAGCGAAACGAGTAACACAATTCCTTAAGTTGGGCCTGCAAGTTTGACAAAGCGATTGTCAAGATCATAAATTATAAGAACTCTTAAGAAAAAAATCGAATTTTATAAAAATAAAATATTTTTGTTTATGCATCTGGATTTTTTCGGGATTTTGAATTCGAGATTTTAAAAATTCGATATTTCGAAATTCGATAGTTTAAAATTTTAGATTTTTATTTTGAGTTTGTGATTTCGATATAACGTTTGTCTCGTTATCAGATTGTAGTTAACAAAAATCTTATGGTGTCTTCTGGCAATTATTGTAAATTTGTGTTTTTCGGAATTTTTTTATTTTTTTTGTTTTGTTGAGAATTAGATCTAAATTCGAGAGACTCTAATCTCTTCGATTGGTTGAATAATCAATAAATTGAAATTCGATAGATTGAAATTAGATTGATTGAAATTTAATAGATGGATGAATTCGATAAACTGAAATTCGACTGATTGGTGAAATTTGATAGAATAAAATTCGACAGTAGACTGGTGAAGTCGATGGTTTGATTTTTTTTAGGTTTGGATTCGTTAGGTTTGATAGATTAAAATTCTTAAAATTCTATACATTGAAATTCGATAAATTGAAATCGAATAGATTGGTGAACTCGATAGATTATAAATTGAAATTCGGCAGATTAAAATTCGATAGGTAGAAATTTGTTAGACTTTAATTGGATAGGTTGATTAACGATAGATTTGTGATCGATAGATTGAAATTCGATTGATTGAAATTCAATATGTTCGTGAAAAGTATATATGGAATCCGCTAGATTGAAATTTTTGAAATTTTATAGATTGAAAATCGATAAATTGAAAATCATTAAATTGGTGAATCCTACAGATTAAAACTCAACAGAATGAAATTTGACTGAATGAAATTCGTTAGATTAAAGCTCCATAGATTGAAATTCAACAACTTGTAGTTTGAGTAGTGGAATATTTATATATTGGAATACAATAGATCGAAATTTAATCGATAGACATTTGATAGAAGTTCGATCAAAATTCGGTACATGGTCTACAAATTTATATTCGACAGATTAATATTCGGTAGATTGGAATTCGGCAGATCAAAACTCGATAGATTGAAATTTAAAGGTTTTGGTTTCGCATATGGTGAATTCGATTCTTGAAATTAGTTAGGTTTTAATTCGATAGGTTGGATTTCGATAGATTAGAATTGATTCGATGATTCGACAATTCGATATTCAATAGATTCGTGGAATTATATAATTTGAAATTCGATGAATTGAAATTAAATAGATTGGTGAATTCGACAGATTTATGCTTATGATAGGGTAAAATTCGAAGGTTGGAAGCTCCATGGATTGAAATACAAGAAATTAGTGGAATTCAATAGATTGAAATCCGATAGACTGAAAATTGTCAGATTGAAATTTTATATTTAAAAATTTGATAGTTTGAAATTCAGAATGAAATTTGATACACGGTACGGTACAGTACTAAAATAGGATTCTAAATTGACATTTTGATTTTTTAAAGTTTTGGAATAAGGCCAGGTTGAACGATTTTGATGAAAGTCGGCATATGCGGTAGAAATAGGATTAAAATAGAATGAAACTTGGTTATTTCTTAACCGATAGCCAACTGGAATGGAACTAGTCCGTTTCTTAAGCGATTATGATGGAACTCAAGATGTTCGAACGAAACGGGAATCTCAAAAGGTTTTTAGATAAAGTTCAGGATAATGACCAATTATAGAATTGAATTACGTCCGATAGAAATAGGGAATAAGTATGGTATTTCTTCACCTATTTTGTAAAAAAAAATCGACATTATGTCAACTAACAAATAATTATATGTATTGGTAAATGGCCTAAAATATATTATTGTTTATTTTTGTGACAGGTTTCATTTTAACATACAAATTCGTTTAGTGTAGATGTGTATTTGAAGAGTATTTAGAACATTAGGAAACTTGTTTAACATTTTATAAAAAGGAAAACTTTGTTTAGTTTAACCTTTAGCAGTGTCATCTCTATCAATGCCCTTATTCACTATTCTTAGCTGTTGTTCATAAATTCCATTTATTGATTTCAATTGAATTGAATTGACTTAACGTAATTATTTTATTTTAATTAAATCAAATATGTATACAAATAAATGTTCTTAGCTATAGAGTGGGATATATAGGGCATAACGAAATAAAAACTTAAGTTCTAATTGTTCGATATTCAATTTAATTGTTGCTAAAAGTGTGTTTATATATTTATGAAAATTACTAATACAATTTTAATCATCGCATATTTTTTGCAGAATGCTGGAACTAGGAAAACAAAAATTGTATTAACTTGCGTATTGTTATATATCAATAAACCACATTACAATTGTTAATTAATTTTAATTTGCAAAGCACAATAGCAAAAAATATGTTTTGCAATTTAAATTACAGCCAAACATTGTATTGTTCTTGTTATAAAGGTTAAAACTAAACCCAATTACTTAACACTGTCTAAGACTAGGTAGGTGTAGACTGTAGTGTACATACTTTTCCTAAAAAATATGTCATTTATTTGTTCTAAGAGTTATCGCGCAAGATACAATTTTTCTGCTGAAACAGCCTTGCATAAGTATGGAAACCCAGCCGCTGATGACTGTTCTGTCTGCCTTACTCCTGAAAGAAACGGCAAAAAGATGGGGCTTATACGTGTAGCCTTGACATTGGAAACCATTTGTGATGCTAAGCATCGTCAGCATTTTTAAAAGTAAAAGGAGTGTACCAACTCTGGCAATTCAATGTTTGAAGGAGAAAAGGTTTACCAAGTTTATTTCATGCTTTTTATTTGTATTTTGAAAACCTTTCTTGTGTCGAGTTCTTTGGGACAAAATTTACTTTAATTTTTCGAAATTTACAGTTTTCTGACAAATGTACTAAAATTCGAAAAATTTCCAAGCATTTTCTGAATAAAGTTCATAATACCCCTAGTAATATTAACTCTTCGTCTAACCTAACCTTAAACTGTCCCGTCCGTTTTGGTAAATTTTTCAGAATTATATTGAACCTTGAACTGTGAATTGAATTAACTTCTGCATTTCAAATAAATTAATAAAACTAATCCTGTATACTTGTGGTCGAGAAACCTTTTCAAAGTTTCAAATTTCGATAAATAATTTTAATATTTAAAAAATATTCAAGAATATTCTTAAATTAACTCTTTAAAACGAAAGTTAATTTTAATTTTGAGAAACAACAAAAAATTGTATTTTATTTTTAAAATTTCAATTAATCTTTTGAAATTCGATAAATACTTACTCATAGTTCTGGTATTTAAAATTTGAGAAATGTCCATGTTGCCGATAAATTGAAGAAATGTTCAAAAGTTATTAAGAATCAAAATATCGGAGCAAAATATGAAGGCGGATTTTCAGTTTTTTATTGGAGATACCGATCGAGCTTGCTTTTTGAGTAGTAATATATTTTGTAATTCTGATATTTTATGCATATTGTGATAGAATATCTCCAAATATTTTTGTTGGAATAGTATGACGTAGTCCTCTACATCTCGTACAAGAAATATGTAATTGTAATGAAAATTCGTCCACAACTTAAGGATGTCCCAAAATAAACGTGAGATTTGAATTAAATAGAAAACACAATTTTTAGTCCTTAGATTGTTATTTTTTTATTGAATCATAAAGTACATAGGATAGGGTTATTTATGGAATAACACATCGGGCAAATGGCCTCCACGGCTTTGCTGGTACATACGCACTGTAATTGCAACCCGGGTGTTCTCTTCCACGGGCACTATTAGACAGAATTAATGCCTTCAACGGTTCAAAAATGAGAACATGGGTACAAGGAGTTTGACAAACCTTGAAAGGTTTTAAAATAACCTAAATCATTTTGGTCATTTGCTGGCTTGGTTGAAAAAACATTTTTGGGCAATAAAGTTTTTATTAATTCTCCCGCCCGACTCAAACAGTATAATTTATTCTATATCCAAACAGAAAGCTAAAGCTCAGTCTGTCCTCGTTAGAGAGGATTGTCGACAGATTTATTAGTGATATCTATTTATCTAATTCTTCACTCAGTAACATGCAACATGCTTATAGAGTAGGTAAGACTTGTGAAACGGCTCTATATGAGCTTGTCACTAGGATCGAAAGATCCTCCAATAATAAAGAATTTCTTGTGGATACTTTCCTGGACATTGCGGGAGCCTTTGATAGTACATCGTTTTCGTCGATTACTAACGCCTGCTCTAATTTCGGTATTGATCCCACCATTGTAAGATTGATTGATTCTATGCTCAAATCTCGCATTGTTGAGGTTGACTTGGATAATGCTACATTTTCGGTCAAAGTTGGCAAAGGTTGTCCTCAGGGAGGTGTGCTCCACCCCTGCTATGGCTTTTGGTTATTGACGATCTATTTGTGAAACAGCTAAGTATAATATAACATTTTACTACGTTCGTTTTCTGTTGATATTTGACCGGAAGGTTTACATAGCCAATAATTGAATTTGCTGTACCATCAGCGGTTTTAACTAGCGCGTTTATTTTATGGTATTTGGAATTAATCTCTTTCAACAGTTGCAAAGCACCTTCTCCCAAAATTGAAATACTAGCGCCACTGTCTAGGAGTCCTTTAATAGATTTACCACAGATAGTGATGTCAATGTATGGACGAATATCGTTTTCGGATACTGAATCAGATGCTAGGGTGGATGAAGCACATTCTTTATAAAACCGTCTTTTTGTGTTCGAGTAACGTTTTATTCTTGAAGGTGGTAGTGATTTTTTTACATTATTAGAACACGAGGGTCCAATTAGGATTGATTATAAATATTTAGTGAATTAGGTTTAGATGGCATTATTTTTTCATTTTTAAAGACCAATGTATCGTTATTTTCGATATATAGTATGATGCAATCATTAGGTTTACCATGATTTGGGATTTGGACATGATCAGGTATATCATCTTTTGTGTAATAAGTTTTCTTATGTTGATTAGATGGTAATTTGGTTAGAACTGCCTCTCTGGTGGTTGACTCCTGGGATGACGAGGTTGAGTCAACGCTTCCATCCCAGTTTTTGAAGTGTTCCACATCAAGTTTTTTTGATTTTTTAATCGTTGGCAATTCTGACAATCGTACTTCTAATATCCGGTTTTCCACATCCAAAACAGAATATGCCTAACAAATCTTTTGGGCAATCTTGGTAATAATGACCGATATCCTTACAGTTCCAATAAAGAGCAAATCGAACTCTGCTTGTTGCTGGACTATTTAAGGCATTCACATTCAACGTATCATTCTGAACATTATCAACAAATCGGTCATTAAATTCGATAGCATCGGGGCTTACTATTTCGTTAATAAAGTTTCTCCGGTTGTTTCTTTCATAGTAAAGTCTTGGATCATACCCAGTCTTCGACCATATATTTTCATAGGTCTGACAGAGAACACGCAAATCTTCAATGGTTTGAATATTTGCTGATACTATTTTACTTCTAAGCGCGGGATGCAGGTTCATTTTAATTATGCCCAATAAATCCCGCTCATTGAAACGCGCATGATTCAGTCGATTGTTTATAATCTGAATATTTAAGATAAAGCTACTAATAGATTCTCTGAGTGATTGCCTCTTGTACAAATTTGGAGCGGAAGCCCAGCTTCTTCTTCCGGAGGTCTAAACCAGGTCAATAATGCTTCTCGTATTTCTGGAACCATTAAAGTTTAGATTACGTCATATAGGGATTTTTTCTAAAACAGGATTATGCATTGGATGCATTACTAAAGGTATTTCAGAAATTTGATGAACATTGCCTCTGTTAAGATCACGATCAATGTTTCGTGCAGGGTGATATTGAGGTTGGTTTCCTGGCGGTACCAGTAAAGGTATATTCGGAATTTGATTATTATCATTATTCCGATATAGATTGTTATCATTATTTCGAATTTGATTATTATCGTTATTTCGAATATTTTGAAATTGAATTGGTTGACTCAATGCGGCTAAAGCTTGCGGCTTGCAGCCGTCTATGGTCATTGTCATTTCTAACATTTCGTGGTTGTTCGTTTACTATTGGCTGAGGCTGTGGACGGTTAAGTATTGATCCAGCGTCGTTTTCATTACGTTGATACCAGTCAGTTCTAGTCGGGTTCGAAGCTGGAATGTTGCGACCAGAATTATTTGGGTCTGGTGGCTGATTACTTTGTTGACCAGAAGATTTAGGACTTTTACTAACCTCAGTGGACTCACTGTTCCGACTTACATAGAGTGAATCAATTTTTTTCAAGAAATTATTTTCCTCTGTAGTCAGGGTGTTTCTTGATGCTATAGGAGAGTGAGCGCTACTAAAACCGATGTTGAATTGAGCCTGGCTTATTGGGCCTGAGGTAAATGATTGATTCCGACCCAAATTCTCTTCAGTAGTTGTCGGTATAATTGAGTGAATAGATTTCTGCGTTTTACGAATCTCTGCCATATGTTTTTCAACCGTTGGAGTAGATGTACTTTGAAGTGTAGCCTGCTTAGGAATCGTACCGGTTCTGGAAATTGTTTTAATACTTTCATGAGTAAATGGTATGAAATAATTTATCGATTGCAATGTTCTTCGGAAAATGCCTAATGTCTTAGTAATCTGTTCTATATCGCCATACCCGTTTTTCAAGCGTTGGGCGCGTTCACTCCAGTGAATTGATGGGAAAAACCGATTCACGATTCAAATCTAACCAATGCTATAGAGAACACTAATCAAACACTAACAGATTCATCCATTGAAAAACTGAATTTGAATTTCGTCATGCAGAGTATCACTCTTGAGGCCTTGAGAGAAAAACAATCAAATCTCAAAATCAGCAAGGTGATATCAAGTGGCAAAAAAAAACCATATACATAACAAAAAAAAAATATAAAAAATCTCCATCTAACGGACTTTAGAGACGAGACAAATAAAAATTTAAATAACTGCAAAAAAAAATATGTACCGGTATTAATCATACATTCCTAGAAATTCCCACATTTATAAGAGTTTCAGAATTACTAAAAGATCAAAATTATAAACTAGAAACAATCCAAAATATATTTTAAAAAAAATACCGAACATTTACAAATTGTATTATCAAGTAGACTAGCCGTCCGCTACTGAGATATTCGTTGCTTAAGCGGATTATATGGTATATATATATATATATATATATATATATATATATATATATATATATATATATATATTTATATATATATATATATATATATATATATATATATATATATATATATCAGGGATGTTTGATGACGCGTCATCTATTATTGTCGACGTTGACGAGTCGACAATGCGTCGACAATAAGATTTCAGCGTCATCTATGTCGACAAAGTCATCAATTCGTCGACAACGTCAACAATTCGTCGACAATAAAAAAGAAAACAAAAATCGTTAGGATTTTTATTTTATTTTTACATTTTTTATTATCTCTCTCATTCTCATCATAATCATACATAACTATCATACATAACATATTACAAATTTCTCAGTTTCTCAGTCTTCATTGATTTCTTTTCCACTTACTAATACAGCTAGTGGTAATACAACACAATTAACATGTGGCGTATATCTTGAGTCAGACTCAGACGTAAATACGATCGTTTCTCAATGTTCCGAAATAAATTATTTAGGTATCCAGTGGCACAACCTCAGAATCTCAATTTTTTCGGCATCTAGTAAACTCACATAAATTACTAAGCCAAACTCTAACGAAATCACGGAAAACTATAAATTCTCGAAAACAAATGAGCGGATTTTTTGACCGCTTTACTAAAGACGAGGAAGAAAAAATAAATAAATGAATTACTGGCTAAATTCTTTGGATGTAATATTCCATTTAGCGTGGTAGATTCAGAGCACTTCAAAAATTTTATCAGAGCATTACGGTCGAGCTACGCCGATAAAATACCTGGCCGACAATCACTTTCATCAAAAATGCTAAATATGAGAAATCTGTACCTAATATATCCGCAAATTGTAGTAAAGATTCGGTTCTGGTTATTGATGGATGGAAAAATATAGCCAATAATTCAAAAACCATTGTAACGATGATCGAAAACCTTTGAATACCGAAAAATTATTTATTGTTGACATTGTTGACATATTCGACATTGATGACTTTTTGTTGTTTTAAATCGAGACGTCGACAATGACAATTGTCGACACGTCGACAATTGAATAATTGACATGTCATTGTCGACCTCACCATCGCTGATATATATATATATATATATATATATATATATATATATATATATATATATATATATATATATATATATATATATATATATATATATATATATATGTATATATATATATATATATATATATATATATATATATATATATATATATATATATATATATATATATATATGTATATATATATATATATATATATATATATATATATATATATATATATATATATATATATATATATATATATATATATATATATATATATATATTTTGTAATTAGATGTATACAATCCAAATTTTTAAAGCGTGATTGAACACAGTGTTTGGCACGACATTAATTGACCGCTCAAATATTGTTCTGTATCCCTTCATTCATGACTTCGCGTATGAAAGGAAATACTTAGGGTATTTATTTCACTCTTTGCTTGATTCCCTTTAAGGTTTTTCAATACGGCCTCTGCCGTAACCAAAAGATGAAGTGGCGAATGTATCTCATCTAGTGCCCAATCTATGCATATGATTAACACAACAACAACAAAAAATTATTTAATAGGATTATAATTATGGCGGATAAGTAGGAATATGTCGATTATAATTTTATTCTTTTTTTGTTTTTTTTTTCTTTATGGTTTACCACTCGCGATTGAACTGCAACTGATAGCCAAAAATAAAACAATATCAAATATTGGGTGGTGGGAGAAACAAACAAAATAAAATATTGTTTTGGATGAATAAGGTAAATGGACCATTTTAAGTGACCACATTCAATTGGCACCGACAATGGCCACTAGGGCTATCCATTAACACAATCAACGTAACTCTACATTGGTAACATTTTTCAATCTAAGGCGTACTTGAGCAAATGTGGCCTCTTCAATATTAGTTTTTATACATGCGGCATGCCGCTGAAGTAAGTCCAAATAATCTGTGATGCCATTTTTAGCACGTTTAAATAAGGTCATATTCCGCACTATCACTTGACTTATATCACTTTCCACCAATCGAGAGTATAATCGACTCACCAAAAAAGACGTTTACAGCAAAACAGCTACTGTACTGGTATTTAAATGGGAATAGATCCCACTGCTGACATCAATGAATAATTCGAGGGCAAAGCGTTTTTGCCTCGACCGCTGAAGAATGTAGAATTTTATCAAAAAGAAATAAAGTTCACTAAACTAATTTTTGTATGTGCTTTCAAAATGGTGGTTTCGCTGTTGATGGATGCGCTAGGTTACCAATATAATATAACCAAAATGTTTCACAGGACAGAAATTTAACCCGCAGGGTTACAAACCTAACAACCGATTGGTTACGTATTCAACGCATATAGCTAACTTCGTTTAATAAGAACATCTAAATTACTTATAATTAATTGTGTATATCCTGGTAGAAAATGTTAGGACCGACAATTTATTTTCATCGAATTTTCCAAATGATATAAAACGTTTTCTTCGACGTACGTGAAGTTTGTCCTAAGTTGCCTTAAGTTGTCCTAAGTTATCCTAAGTATGTCCTAAGTTTTTTTAAATGTGTTGGTGTAAAAGTTTCGTTATTACGAATTTATTTAATTCATATTGAAATAATAAAAATTATGCTTAAGATTATTTACTCTAACAAAATAAATTTACATTTTTTCTATGTCGCGAAATATTCTGGTGGTGAATGTATAAGATCAGATCATTTTCCAAAAACTGAGAAACTGGCAGAAAACCCGTGTTATTATTATTATTATTTACTGGAGGGCCATGTGGACGATAAGCCACCTCGCACCGCGACCTAAAAGATCTATTGTGCTAGACCCTACTTAATTATCCGTCCAGTCAATATTCAGGCTCTTAATGAATCTGACAATACTACTGGCCGGTACAAGATACATACTATCCGGGCTCATTGTTCTCCCTCCTAGATGTTGCAGTCTTTGCTGGAAAATGGCTGGGCAATGGCACAGAACATGTTCCGCTGATTCCGCTTCCAGACCGCAGAAGCGGCTCCATCTGTCGTACTTAGGCCCATCTTCTTAAGGTGATACCTTAAGGGGACATGACCTGTGAGGAAGCCAGTAAGCAGCCTCAACTCAGGTTTCCTAAGTTCAAGACACTCCTTAACCCTGACAGACGAAGGTGATATAAATTTCTTCGCCTGCCGTAAACCTGGAATTCTGCGCCAGTAGGAGGACTTTTGATCCTCCCAGCGTTTTACCGCTGCTCTAAGGTGTCCCTTAGTGACACCGCAGAAGGGTTCTGGTCCAAAAAATGGAGAGGCTGAACCCTCACGGGGGAGGCCATCAGCTGCCTCGTTTCCTTCGATTCCAGTATGACCTGGCACCCACATAAGTGTTACCTTATTTGAGCCTGCCAGATGTTTAATAACCTTCAGACAATCCCATACCAGCCTTGACTCAACGGTACAAAACCTAAGAGCTTTTAAGGCTGATTGGCTGTCTGATACAATATAAATCTTTGCATCGTTTAGGCCTTTTGCTATGCCTATCCTAGCGCAAAGTTATATAGCATGTACTTCTGCTTGAAAAACGGTAGCATTGGTACCCAAGGACTTCGAGAGGGTTGTGCCACTCCCGTGTATTCCTATCCCCGCCCCATCTTCCGTTTTTGATCCATCTGTAAACCATACCATGGACCCTAGCTCAAATGATGGTCCACCTGCCCTCCACACATCCCGGTCAGGTAACCTAACACAGAATGGTTTGTGGAAGTCCAGTTTAGCTGGCATACAGTCGGAAGGCATTCCTATGGTAGGGTCTGTCTGAAATTCCTTAAGGATTTCCATATGACCCACCATATTGCCTGGCTTGATATTTCCTTCCGCCTGCATTTTCAGGGCCATACTTGCAGCATCCTTTTTAATATGCAGGTGTAACGGTGTCAGTCCTAGAAGTGTCTCCACCCCCGCGGTTGGACATGACTTCATTGAGCCCGTAACACCGATGCAGGCTACACGCTGAACCTTATTCAATAAGGTTTGCGTTGTCTTCTGCTCAGTTTTAGGCCACCATACAACCGATGCGTAGGTGACCATAGGCCTAATGATTGTAAGAAATGACCAGTAGATCATTTTTGGTTGTAGTCCCCAAGTACGCCCATAGAGTCTTTGACAGGCCCAGAGAGCCTTGATGGCTCTATTTTGAACTTTCAACAAATGTTGGTTCCAGTTCAGTCTTTGATCTAGGATAACCCCTAGATATTTAACCTCGCTGGAAAAAGGAACAGTAGTACCGTTTAACGAGGGAGCTGTAAGCGCAAGCTTTGTCCTCCTCGTAAAAGGAACAATGACAGTTTTGCTTGGATTGACACTGAGTCCTTCCTGGTAACACCACTGCCATATTATATTGAGTGCATTTTGCATGCGATCAGAAATGACCTCATCAAACTTGCCTCTGATTATGATAGCCACATCATACGCATAGCCCTGGACATCAAACCCATGGCTACTCAGAAGGACCAGTAGTCTGTCAATAACCAATGACCACAAAAGAGGAGATAGTACGCCTCCTTGGGGACAGCCCTTTACGGCCTTGATGGTTACTGATTCGCCACCTAGTCTGGCAGTAATCTCACGATGTTCCAGCATGGAACGGATCCACCTAATTGTAGAAAGTGGAACCGTTTTTCCCATTGCTGCCCTCTCTATAGATCCATAGGAGGTATTATCAAACGCCCCCTCAATGTCCACAAAGGCACAAAGGGCAATTTCTTTATATGTCACTGCTTTTTCAATCCTCGTGACTAGCCCGCTAAGGGCCATAACCGTGGATTTACCAGTTTGATACGCAAACTGGTCCCGATGCAGCGGATTCTTTCCAAGGACCTCACTTCTTATTTGATAGTCCAGGATTTTTTCCATCGTCTTCAAAAGAAACGATGTGAGGCTAATTGGCCGATATGCCCTGGCCTGGGTGTCTGGACGACCTCCGCCCTTTGGTATAAAGACCACATTTACTTTCCTCCACAGTTTCGGAATATAGTTAAAAGCATAACTTGCCCGAAACATCTGGATCAAGCTGGGGAGTATTTCCTCAATACCTTTTTGAAGTAAAGCTGGAAAGATACCATCCCCTCCAGCGGATTTGAAAGGTTTGAAAGACCCAATAGCCCATCGAACCTTGCTGGGTGTGAAAATGTTCCCAGAGAGACTCCAGATCCTACTGTGAGGCGAATAGGCCACCTCACTCGAAGGATCATATGAGTCCTCTTGGGCTCCTACCACTACTGAATCCGGAAAGTGGGTCTCTAACAGTACCTCTAAGGTTTCCTTCCGGTTTTCAGTGAACCCCCCATCTTGCTTCTGGAGAAGTCCTAAACCATTTGAATGATCCCTGGAAAGGACTTTCTGGAGACGAGCTGCAGAGGGCAATTCATTGATTCCCTCACAGAAATTCCTCCAGGTAGCCCTTTTGGATCTCCTTAGTTCGAGATTATATTCCGTCAAGGCCATCTTATACTCGCCCCATTCACCGGTGCGTTTAGCCTTGTTAAATAATCTTCTCGATTTTTTCCTCAGTTTACCCAGCGTCCCGTTCCACCAAGGGACCATCTTTGTGGACTCTCTTCGCTTAACTGGGCAGCTGTTCTCGTAAGCCAAGTGTATAGAATTATGCAGCTGGTTTAAACAGATCTCCAAACCCTCTGGAGACTCTATGTTCCCCACAACCGAGGGCATTTCTGATTCGAGTGAGACTCTATAAGAGTCCCAGTCGGTCAGTTTTGGAATTCTGATTTCCTGCCGCTGCATGGTCTCAGCCGCCAAATCGAATCTGATGTGCAAGTGATCCGATAATGAGGCCTCTTCAGACACATGCTAGTTTTTGACCAAGTCGCTAAAATGCGGACTAGCAAGTGTCAGATCTAGGACCTCTTGCCTAATCGCATTTATAAAAGTAGGTTTCCTTCCCCTATTGACAATGTCTACATTATTTGAGATCAGAAATTCAAAAAGGTACTCACCCCTGTTATTGATGTCCGTGCTACCCCGCACCGTGTGGTGCGCGTTTGCATCGCATCCTATCAGGTAGGCCAGCCCATTGCGTTTGCAATGAGCTATAAGCCGCCTAACTTCAAGTGGAGGTATTAACTCTGAGTCTCCAGGAAAGTAGGCGGAGGCCATTATAGCCTCCTGTTTGCCTCTTTCACCCAGAACCTCCACCATTACTGCAACCAAGTCCCTGGAGATGAACTCTGAAATGGGAATAAAATTAATTTGCGAACTGGCCAACACAGCCGCTCCTGGACTCTGAGTTCCGTTATGATAAATTAACTTACCCACTTGATTTGGTATACCTCTAATCTGGTTACCAATCACCCATGGCTCCTGGATTAGAGCCATGCCAATGTTTTGGCAGATAAACCTGCGACAAAGGACGTCCGAAGACGCCTTTGCATGATGCAGGTTTATCTGCAGGCAGGCGATGTGTGCCTTCACTTTACCGAAGGCCCTGCTCAGCCTCCTTTCCAGCACCGCCACCACCCGCATGCTTTCTTTGTCCGGCCGATGGCTGACCAGTGTCCTCCATCGCCGTTCTGCTGGCCATCGCTGCCTGAGAGCCTCCAGGCCTAACCAGTGGCTTGCACGGGAGGAGTCCTTGTGAGGCCTTCCCCCGCGGAACCCCTGACGCCTTCCTCTCCCTTTCCCTCCTTCTCCTCACCTGTCTCCTGGAGAGGGCGGTCACCCCGGTGGTCTTAGCTACAGGTGCCGCTACCGTAGCTTCTACAGGCTTCATCACTTGGGTCCCGCCGACAGAAGCCGGCTTAGCTCCACTCTGACCACCCTTGGGATGCAATTGTACAGTCCCAAACTTATAGTTGACCTTAAAGCCAACCCGCTTAAGCTTCTCAACTGAAGAGTGGTCCATAGAGAACGTGAAAAAGGCCGAAGAGCCTTTCGCCTCTCTCCTGATCCCTCTCCAGTTGATCGCCTGCATGCCCTCATTTTGGCTTTTTAAAAACCCAAAAAGCTTCTCTGTGGGCAATTCAGCACTATTTGGGAAGGTGCCGAACACAATCCTGGCTCGAGGCAGGTTTTCCGCCTCGGCCACGATCAGCTGCGCACCCGTGTTTAATCGTGTTTGTTTGTGAATTTTCTTGAGAAAATCCTAGGAAGTGGCCACCAAAATGTGCACAATTTTAAGTTGTCATAAGATCTTATATATTCGAAACATATTTCACTTTTGGAAAAAGTAGGGGATTAGGGTATTTAGGACAACCATGTTTGACATAATCTCTTATGATATATCGAATATATGTATAAATGATTTTCCGAATTTTCTTGAGAAAATCCTAGGAAGCGGCCACCGAAATGCCCAATATTTTAAGTTGTCGTGAGGTCTTATCTATTAGAAAAATATTTCACTTTTGAAAAAAGTAGGGGATTAGGGTATTTAGGACAACCATGTTTGACATAATCTCTTATGATATATCGAATATATGTATAAATGATTTTCCGAATTTTCTTGAGAAAATCCTAGGAAGCGGCCACCAAAATGACCTATATTTTAAGTTGTCGTAAGGTCTTATCTATTTGAAAAATATTCCACTTTTGAAAAAAGTAGGGGATTAGGGTATTTAGGACAACCATGTTTGACATAATCTCTTATGATATATCGAATATATGTATAAATGATTTTCCGAATTTTCTTGAGAAAATCCTAGGAAGCGGCCACCAAAATGCCCTATATTTTAAGTTGTCGTAAGGTCTTATCTATTTGAAAAATATTCCACTTTTGAAAAAAGTAGGGGATTAGGGTATTTAGGACAACCATGTTTGACATAATCTCTTATGATATATCAAATATATGTATAAATGATTTTCCGAATTTTCTTGAGAAAATCCTAGGAAGCGGCCACCAAAATGCCCTATATTTTAAGTTGTCGTAAGGTCTTATCTATTTGAAAAATATTCCACTTTTGAAAAAAGTAGGGGATTAGGGTATTTAGGACAACCATGTTTGACATAATCTCTTATGATATATCGAATATATGTATAAATGATTTTCCGAATTTTCTTGAGAAAATCCTAGGAAGCGGCCACCAAAATGCCCTATATTTTAAGTTGTCGTAAGGTCTTATCTATTTGAAAAATATTTCACTTTTGAAAAAGTAGGGGATTAGGGTATTTAGGACAACCATGTTTGACATAATCTCTTATGATATATCGAATAGGTATATGTATAAATGATTTTCCGAATTTTCTTGAGAAAATCCTAGGAAGCGGCCACCAAAATGCCCTATATTTTAAGTTGTCGTAAGGTCTTATCTATTAGAAAAATATTTCACTTTTGAAAAAAGTAGGGGATTAGGGTATTTAGGACAACCATGTTTGACATAATCTCTTATGATATATCGAATATATGTATAAATGATTTTCCGAATTTTCTTGAGAAAATCCTAGGAAGCGGCCACCAAAATGCCCTATATTTTAAGTTGTCGTAAGATCTTATCTATTCGAAACATATTTCACTTTTGGAAAAAGTAGGGGATTAGGGTATTTAGGACAACCATGTTTGACATAATCTCTTATGATATATCGAATATATGTATAAATGATTTTCCGAATTTTCTTGAGAAAATCCTAGGAAGCGGCCACCAAAATGCCCTATATTTTAAGTTGTCGTAAGGTCTTATCTATTCGAAAAATATTTCACTTTTGAAAAAAGTAGGGGATTAGGGTATTTAGGACAACCATGTTTGACATAATCTCTTATGATTTAGGAACCCAAAACATACAGCGCATATTGTTCGCGAATATTAGATTTACAACTGCCCCAAAGTTATCCAGGCCCCTCCACAATCTCCCGATATTAACCCAATCGAAAATTTATGGAATTATTTGAAATCAAGGGTTCGAAAAACGAATATAACCAGCAAATCAGAAATTAAAAAAATAATAGAGGAAGAATGGAATAAAATTGGGCCTAGCTACACACAAAAATTGATTAGTTCAATGAAAAATCGTTTACCATGTGTTATTGAATGTAAAGGAAATCCAACTAAATAATAATTTCTTTTAATTATATAAATTGAACTAAATTATTATTAATTATTATTAATTGCGTCATTATCGACCAACTATGAAAGTGATTGAATTATTAGCAGAATTTTTGTTAACTATTTTTTTTTTAAATTTCATTATTAAAATATGTAAATAACTGTATTTTCGGTTTTATGAAATAATAAATAAACCTAAAATATTATCTTTTGTCTTTTTTTTGCATTTTTCTTGTAGAAAATGAAACATATTTAAGGAATTTCTTATCGACCAACTTTGAAAGTGACTAACTGTACATTCACCATCAGAATATTTCGCGACATAGAAAAAATGTAAATTTATTTTGTTATAGTTAATAATCTTAAGCATAATTTTTATTATTTCAATATGAATTAAATAAATTCGTAATAACGAAACTTTTACACCAACACATTTAAAAAAAACTTAGGACATACTTAGGACAACTTAGGACAACTTAAGGCAACTTAGGACAAACTTCACATACGTTTTCTTCGAGCATATTCTCCAAAGATATGAATAACTTTGAATGACCAATTTAACTGACTATAGATCAATATATTGACCATGTGCGCTTGTATAAATAAGGCGCACGACGTACATCAAGTCCATTATTTCATTTAACTTGTTGATTAATGCCGAGTATTTAAATCAGCACAACGAACATTTAAATTGCTGTAACACAATAATTGATTAAAAATTATTTAAATTAATAATAAACACTGAATGTACATAAAATACTCGTATGATACACATAAAACGAATGAAATCAAAAACCTTTCAAAGATTTTTTTTTGTAAAAAACAAAAAACTTAATTAATTTCAATCATTGCGTGTAGGTTGGTTGTGTGTTAGAGCGGAAGATGTAGGTTTTCCTCGCGTTTTCTTATATAAACGACTATTTATTTAAGAACACTTATTTATTGTATTAACTCTTTATTATTGAGATTATTTATATAGACACACTTTGGTTGCAGCCGATAATTGAATCAAAGAAAAAATTGGTAAATATCTCAAATTCGGATGATTAAATTATGTCAAGACGGTTTTCTTTTGTACTCGTATATGCGCTTATTACGTGAAGTGTACAAAAAAATCTTTCTACTCGCCCACACTATTCGGGCATATAGCGACAACAATAGAACGTAATAGATCTTTGGTTTCGACTTTAAAGCTTAACAGGCTTTCTTTTGTATTTTGAGACGAACATATGCATATGTTGACAATGCTCAAACTAAATATTATTGAACTGTCGTTTAATAAAAAACGATAAGATCTTATTCTTCTGATTGAATTAAGTATAATTGAGCTACGGATTATTATAATTTAAAAAATGTAACCAGTCATAAACGTTTGTTATACAAACATGCTTATATACAAATATTCGTATCACCCACATTTAATAAACTAGGATAAAACAAAAAATGTATTTCATGTTAATTTAAACAAAAACAACAACAACCAAAATTATTAAGTTAATTCTTAATACATTTATTTATTTGCTTAACTAACTAAGTGATGACTTTACAGAATTTGTCGGCATTGTATCAAAAAAAAAAAAGTTTTACTTACTTTAATATACCAGAACACGAGTATACTGTGTTTCAATAAATGGCGATAATTAATTATTAACATAAATTCATTAACAGTCAAGCTCAAGTTACTAGCGTTTACATTTTGTGTAAAACACCAGCCCACCGAAAAAAAAAAAAAGCAAAATGTTATGTTGAATATTTTTGCTGATAAGTTGTATTGGCGACCAAAATATAATAAGACGAACAAAAAACGCACAACCACAACAAATAATACGCATACGAATTTTTTGTGGTATGTTTGTTTATTATTATTGTGTCAAACCATATACCAACTTGTCTGCGCCGATCGCCGATTTGTTTTTATTTGTTTTAATGCCAAGTCAATATAAAATTTAATAAATTTATGTGTAGCAAATTTCGAACTTACCAAATAGTTTATGTATTACATTTTTTGAAAAGAAGAGTAGGTTGAGTATATGATTTGTAGAAATTAAGATATTTTATTAGTTTAACTTTAATTATCTTGATTAACTAATCTCAAAATATTAATTTTGTCTACTGAATTTCCGGGTCCGAATATATCATAGTTGATTTGACCTTTTGAATTTATTGGTTTGTTCCAAAATAATGTAACACACATTTTTTGGTTTTTTTATTTGTGGGCCGAGAGTAAATGAACATAGCAGAGGAAAAAATAAATTTCAATGAGTGGGGTTCGCAGAAATTTTCACTCTAAATTTAAAATAAATATACAATGAAATATTAAAATTAGATTTTTCAGAACTCGATAATTTACTGATGTTTATACATAGGACAAACATAGCAATCGCGAATTGTGAGAAATGCTATAGGTAAGGTAGATGTACCCAAATTAAGGGCTAGTACATAATTGCGGGCTACTGGAAATAAAACGATAAAATAAGAAAACCTTAAATGCAACTTGCTTAATTCCTAAGGAAAAGTATGTATTTGGTATTTGAGTATCCTAAATGTGAAGTATCAATGTCATCATTAATGTCTCGCATGCGTGTATATTACATAATTCATAATTAGTTTGATGTGTTTCTATTGTATATGCTTGTTTGATGAAAACTTGATTTTGTTAACGCACCGAATTATGTTCACAATATTTCGATCATGTACACTATTCCGTCCTTAGGACGTAGGTAATTAGAGAATACTTATTATAAAGTTCGTAGCGTAACTGTTGTAATAAGTTGATGAATTTTTTGATTGGCTGGTTTTAAGATAATGTTTATACTATATAGGTAGGCCTGACATAATTACGTACCTCGATTTTTTTACAGAATTTAATTTTTTGTGAGTTGTAACAACTGATGCTTTGAAAATAATGAGGTCATATTCGATTTACCAAAGTAACTCTTTTCAAGTTTATTTGATGTTTCATGTAAATAATTATTCAGTATTCACTTATTACTTGAATGGAAATACTTTTTATTGTTGATTGTTTCAAGCATAGTTGGTTGATTGTTTCAAGCACGCTTTTAGAAATATTACGCCACCTTGTTGTTTTTTGACGAAGTTCAATATTATGTCATAGCCTGTATTTGACTCTAAATTAGTAGGAGTTTATTATGTTGGATATAGCATCGCCACTCGTCAAGATCGTAACTTTTTCCCTTAATAGTTCACTATTTGAGGCGTCAAATCCACTTCGTTGTGGTGGCTGGACTCGATTTTGTATTAACGTTTCGTTGTTCATCACTAAACGTTTATTTTCCAGAAATATCAGAGCTTTATTGAAAATATCGTCGACGAAATTAATTTCGAAATCCGGGTTTTGTAATCGCAAATAGTTTCCGTATTTGAACTGCTGTTGTCATTTGCACTGCCTTTCTCATAACTAATTCCCAGTGGTTCTCGTTCTCTAACAGGCCTAATCGCTGACATGTTTCTCGATTTATTTCACAAATATAGCCGTCGACAAGAATTAGAAGTAAAGGTTATGAAGAAATTGGGTGAACCATGTTTTCTGACGAATGCCATTGCATCCTGTGCATTTCTTGCATATGACGTGGGGTTCCAGTGGACATTCATGGTAAGATGATCAGTTTTCCCATGTTTTCGGCTTTGCCATCAGTCATTATTTCATCTCTTAAATGGATATATTCATCCGAAGGAAATTTTCGTTGATTATGGTGAATAAACTGCCATCGTTCTGTCTCGATTTTGGCATACATATCAGCAATGAATTACTGACAGGATTTGAATTGACTTATTGGATGATGAAGTGGTAATCGTCTGCACCTTGGCAAAATATCAGTTGGTAGTGCAGTGCGTCGCAACTGCGATTTATTGCTATGCATTGCTTCGGCATTGAATAATTATGTTACGCTGGCGACTTCGTTGACTTGAGGTGCACCTTCGTTCTTGTTCACAGGCTAGTCTTTTGTCGGCTCGAATGACGATCTTATAGTTGTCCGATACCGTTTGTTCCAGAGAAGTCCTGAGCACGTTCGAATTGTTCACCGCTAACTAAATATTTTTGTAGGAATTTCGACGTTTCATTTGGTGTCGGTAAAAATGATCCCGTCTTAGTCGAGTATCAATTTCGCCCGGTACGATCTATATTTGATATATAAGTGAATAGTTCTGGTGGTGGTACTATTAATGCTGGCAATCTGACTTTGCCATTTATACAACCCATGCCTGGAGTTTCGCCCTTGAATTTTTTCGCACGACAATATCCGCATGTCTTGTTCATTTTAACCGATTATAACACTTCGGTGTTGACTCTATTCTTTCATAGGATCATAATGAAACGCTGCAAGATCCAAATTGTAATTCCTACGTGCTTCGAATCGTCGATTTTCACGAAGAGTGTTCGTCCTTCCTTTGTTTCGTTTGTTTCACAATTTTTTCGATTTGAATGTACTCTAATTCGCGCCTCTTCTCTAATATCTTCATGTTGTTTTTCACTTCGACTTTCTCTTATTTGTTGCTTTGCTTCTCGAATTATAGAAAGTCGTCTTTCTCTTTCCTCTTCGACGATTACTGATTGCAGAACATTTTAGAAAATTCAGATGCATCCGATTTCCGGGCATTCTAGAATATTCAAATGGAAATTCAGTCCCGATTCTGGAACATTGTCAAGGTTTCTAGAATTGCGAAATTTTTTTTTTTTTAGAAAATTCCGGAAATTTCTTAAAAATTCTGGAACCTTTTACAAGATTTTGAAACATTCTGAAATTCCACAAAATTCAAGAAAATTCTGGAACATTTTGAAACTTTCTAGAAAATTCTGAAACACCTGGAATTTTCTTGAAATTTCTAGAAAATTATGGAACATTCTAGAAAATTTGGGAACATTCTTGAAAATTCTGGAACATTTTGAAGGATTCTAAAAAATCTTGGTACATTGCTGTACATCTGGAATTTTCTAGAAAATTCTGGAATATTCTGAAATTTTCTAGAATTTTCTGGAAACTTCAGAACATTCTAAGATATTCTGAAATTTTGTAAAATTCTAGAGCATCTGGAATTCTCTAGAATATTCTGTAAATTGCAGAAAATTTGAGAATATTCTTGAAAAATCTGGGACAGTCCGAAATATTCTAGAAAATCCTGAAACACTCCAATATACCTACCTGAAACTTTCTAGACAATTCTGGAACCTTTTAGAATATTCTGAAACATTCTGAAATTTTCTAGAAAACCCTCGGAGATTCTGGAAATTTCTAGGAAATTCCGGAAAATTGTAGAAAATCCTGGAACATTTTGAAACTTTCTAGAAAATTTTGGAACATTCTGGAACATTCTAGAAAATTTGAGGATATTCTGGAAAATAATATGGTTAAAAATTCTTTAACATTCCAGTACACCTGATACTTTCCAGAAAATTCTGGAATATTCTGAAACTTTCTAGAAAATTCTGGAACATTTTAGAACATTCTGAAACATTCTGAAATTTTCTATATTTCTATAGAAAATTTCTAGGAAATTCCGGAAAATTCTAAAAAATTCCGGAACATTCCGGAACAACTGAAAATTTCTAGAAAATTCTGAAAACTTTTAGAATATTTTGAAACATTCTGAAGTTTTCTAGAAAATCCTCGGAGATTCTGGAACGTCCTCGAACACTTTAGAAGATTTCTAGAAAATTCCGGAAAATTGTAGAAAATCCTGGAATATTTTGAAACTTTCTAAAAATTTTTGGAGCACCTGGAAGAAAATTTGAGGATATTCTGGAAAATAATAGGCTTGAAAATTCTTGAACATTCCAGTACATCTCGTACTTTCCAGAAAATTCTGGAATTCTGGAGCATTTTACAACATTCTGAAACATTCTGAAAATTTCTAGAAAATCCTAGGAAATTATGGAGCGTCCTCGAACATTCTAGAAAATTTCTAGGAAATTCTGGAAAATTCTAAAAATATCTGAAATGTTCTAGAACATTCTGAAATGTTCTAGAACATTCTGGAACAGCTGAAACTTTCTAGAAAATTCTGAAACCTTTAACAACATTCTGAAACATTCTGAAATTTTTTAGAACCTAGGAAATTTTAGAAAATTTTGGAAAATCCGGAAAATTCTAGAAAATTCTAGAACATTGTGAAATTTTCTAGAAAAATCTGGAACACCAAGAATTTTCTAAAAAATTCTGGATCATTCTAAAAAATTTGAGAATTTTCTCAAAAATTTTCCAACATTCTGAAACACTCAAAAATCCTGGAATATTCCATTATATATGGAACTTTCTATAAAATTCTGGAACCTTTTAGAATATTGTGAATCATTCTGAAATTTTCTAGAAAATCCTCGAAGATTCTGGAAATTTCTAGGAAATTCCGGAAAATTGTAGAAAATCATGGAACATTTTGAAACTTTCTAGAAAATTTTGGAACATTCTGGAACATTCTAGAAAATTTGAGAATGATGGTTGAAAATTCTTGAACATTCCAGTACACCTGATACTTTGCAGAAAATTCTGGAATATTCTGAAACTTTCTAGAAAATTCTGGAACATTTTAGAACATTCTGAAACATTCTTAAATTTTTTATATTTCTATAGAAAATTTCTAGGAAATTCCGGAAAATTCTAAAAAATTCTGGAACATTCTGAAACGTTCTAGAACATTCCGGAACAGCTGAAAATTTCTAGAAAATTTTGAAAACTTTTAGAATATTCTGAAACATTCTGAAGTTTTCTAGAAAATCCTCGGAGATTCTGGAACATCCTCGAACATTCTAGAAGATTTCTAGAAAATTCCGGAAAATTATAGAAAATCCTGGAATATTTTGAAACTTTCTAAAAATTTTTGGAGCACCTATAACTTTCTAAAAAATTATTGAAAGTTCTGGGACATTCTAGAAAATTTGAGGATATCCTGGAAAATAATAGGTTTGAAAATTCTTGAACATTCCAGTACACCTGGTGCTTTCCAGAAAATTCTGGAATTCTGGAGCATTTTAGAACATTCTGAAGCATTCTGAAATTTTCTAGAAAATCCTAGGAAATTATGGAACGTCCTCGAATATTCTAGAAAATTTCTAGGAAATTCCGGAAAATTCTAAAAATATCTGGAACATTCTGAAACGTTCTAGAACATTCTGGAATAGCTGAAACTTTCTAGAAAATTCTGAAACCTTTTACAACATTCTGAAACATGCTGAAATTTTTTAGAAAGTCCTAGGAAATTCTAGAAAATTTTGGAAAATCCGGAAAATTCTTCAAAATTCTGGACATTGTGAAACTTTCTAGAAAAATCTAGAACGCCTAGAATTTTCTAAAAAATTCTAGAAAATTCTTGATCATTCTAACAAATTTGGGAATTTTCTCAAAAATTTTCCAACATTCTGAAACACTCAAAAATCCTGGAATATTCCAGTACATCTGGAACTTTCTAGAAAATTCTGGAACCTTTTATAACATTCTGAAATTTTCTAGAAAATCTTAGGAAATTCTGAAACGGCCTGGAACATTCTAGAAAATTTTAAAAATTTCGGAAAATTCAGTAACATTCTGAAACGTTCTAGACAATTCTGGAACACCTGGAATTTTCTAAAAAATTCTAGAAAATTCTGCATCATTCTAGAAAATTTGAGGATTCTAAAGAATTCCGAAACATTCTAAAAAATCCTAAAAATACCAATAATATTAGTATACCAATGAGTTCAAATCTTCAGTGCAGTAAAATCATAATTCCCTTTTGTTCTACATGATATGCACCACTAATCTATGGAAATTCTATTTGTTGTACAATACATAAAATTTCACTGAACAGTAACTGTCACACTAGAAACGTGATGTCATTCAACTTTAAAAAAATAAATAAAAACGAATTTAATGAGCTTTTGAGAAACATCAATTGTTGGCTTATCGGAAAATGAAAAAAGGAATTCGGAAACAGATAAAGTTGGATTTATCAACATCAGCTCTAAATTCGACAGGTTTCGGATAGGAAATACCTTTGTAAATACTTAGCTACGAAACGTGAAGTTAAAGGATATCCTCTCAAAAGGGTTAGAAAGTCAAAAGGTCTTCCTCTGAAAAAATAGCAAATATGTTTGCAACATTTTATCAATTGACATACAAGCCGAAAGATATCCATTAGTTCAAAAAGCCACAACCAGCAAATTACAACAATTCCGCGGTGATTGTAACCAATATTATTTTGGTGAAGACGGGATTTTTAGAAGTACCATCGGTATAGGAGTCGGTTGTGGTCCGAACGGAAACCCATCTTTTATACTGAAAAACCATGCAGAGCAATTTTCTCCATCTCTTTGTAAACTCTTCAACATGTTACCAACTTCAGGCATTTTGCCTACTAAATGGAAAACCTCTAGGACTACGCCTATCTTTAAATCTGGGAAAAGGAACTATATTTCATGTTACAGAGCTATTGCAACCACATCAATGATACTAAAATTGTTTGAAATGTTAGTGTGCAAAAGCTTTAACTCTATCATCCCGCATCAACTTTCTAACTGTCAACATGGGTTGTAGATCGACCACAACAAATTTAGTTGAGTTTCGCACTAGTATTGCCAAAGCCATCGAATAACATCAGCAGGTTCACACAGTCTACACCGACTTCACCAAAGCTTTCGATTCGATTAGTCACTGCAAAGCGATTTTGTTGTCTGGTGTTACTTGTACTTTTATGATAGATCACAATTTATAGAAATTGGTGGATGCAAATCAAATCTAGTAAAACCTTCATCAGGAGTTGATCAATGAATCACCTGTAGTTATGGACTATACCGTCAATGGTAACAAAATCGAAAAGGTAAATGAGATAAAAAACTTGGTGAACGGACGAAAATTACTTGGGTCAACATTTATTACTAACGTACTCCTAGGTAAATCTTTATTCTTGAAAATCTGAATATAAACGTTCCTACTCGGCTTTCTTTCGGCAAATTTTATTGTTCGTTTTGTTTTAATATTGTACCTTAAACCATATTTACGATTTCTTTTTAAATTACAATAAAAGGCACTAAGACGGTTGAGACTGTGCTACTATCCGTGAATTCTTAAATGATTAAAAGGTTTATGGTGTTTAGTCCAAATACAAGTCGCCCGTACATCCAGGGCTCTTGTAACAGACCCAATATTGAGGTGCCAGGGGTTCTGCCCTTCTATCCTGTAGAGGATAAGCTCCACCTCTACCTCTACAGAATTCGGAAAGAAATCCCACTATTTTAACGAAGGGTACCTTCGTTGTTGCCCATAGTTCAATACCTTCCCAAGGCTTGAGATTTTTCGCAATCTCCTTTAGTCATTCCTTGTACGTTCCATATAGGAAGTTGGGCTCCTTCCCTCTGTTCCCCGATTTTTCAATGGTGGCCAGCCTAATTTCATCCATCTATTCCGTAGTAAATAACATTACAGGGATTTTACTTTTTAGTAATTTTTTGTTGAATGTTAATTAATTCATGTAATTTCCAATATGCTACCGGTGATTAGACCATTTTAATTGTGTTTTTATTAACAGGAGAAGCATATTAGTATTTACCAACGGTAATTCAACGAAACCAACTAATAGACAGAATTCTATTTATTTAATTATATGATTTTTAATATGTTCCGAAGATTGTAAGAGAATTCAATCCAGTTTCGAACTGATGAGCTTATGATTATGAAAAAATCAATCTTCTCATCAGACCGCGGCGACTAATTATAGTATATATACTATACCACAATTTACATTCTATATATACAGAATGTGGTGTGCGTTAAGTATTAGCGAATCATAACTAATACAGATGAACTCTCTTACAATTTTTTTTTCTTCTTCACGATATTCACACAGCTCTATGTGTAAGCTAATTTTACTTTTTATTAATTTTTTATTGAATGTTAATTAAAAATTATATTAAAAATCAAATAATTAAATAAATAGAATTCTGTCTATTAGTTGGTTTCGTTGAATTACCGTTCGTAAATACTAGTATGCTTCTCGTGTTAATAAAAACACAATTAAAATGGTCTAATCACCGGTAGCATATTGGAAATTACAAGAATTAATTAACATTCAACAAAAAATTAAAAAAAAAAAATTAATAAAAAAAAAAAAAAAAAAAAAAAAATTAATAAAAAGTAAAATTAGCTTACACACAGAGCTGTGTGAATATCGTGAAGAAGAAAAAAAAAATTTTAAGAGAGTTCATCTGTATTAGTTATGATTCGCTAATACTTAACGCACAGCACATTCTGTATATATAGAATGTAAATTGTGGTACAATCAGTTCAGTCACCGCGGCCTGATGAGAAGATTGATTTTTTCATAATCATAAGCTCATCAGTTCGAAACTGGATTGAATTCTCTTACAATCTTCTGAACATATTAAAAATCATATTACAGGGATCATTAGGGGATAATTAATTCAGAAAATATTAGTGCCCGCCCTGCTAAAGTCCCATAGCATATTAAGGCTAGTTTAAATTTGGGGAGCGCCTCGTACCCGGTTGGGTTTCCCCTCGCAAGACCGTGTAGACCCACCGGACTGCTTGAAACATGACCACCCAGAAGTTACGGAGCTGGTATCTACTTTAGTCCTCTATCCAGCAAACGCCAGGACCACCATTTTTTATAATACTGTTACAGTGAAATTCACTTATAACGACATTGAGAATCCGTTGTTATAACCGAATGGCGTAATATACGGATTTTAATTATATGAATAACATCACAAATCAGTTCAAATTTTCGGCGTTATGAGCGAAAGGTCGTTATATCCGAGGGCGTTATAAGTGAATTTCACTGTATTTGGTAGGCTTTTAATGAATTACTAAGTCACAGACAACATAACACTGTAGTCTATGACTTTAAACTAATTTATTATACACAACTCAACAAATATAAACAATTTTGAAAATATTGTTAGATATTTAGATTAAATTACATTAACCTGACCTAAGTCACTTGTTTAGAATTTAAGGCTTTAGTAAACCAAACAATTATAACATACTCTCTATCTCTTTTAACATGCTAGTTTTAAGTTATTTATTTAATGACTTAACGATTACATTAAGGCTTAAATATAATTTTCTGAAATTTTAAAATCAAAATAAATCAACAGCTTACATGAATGTATTTGCTTGTTTACTTAACATGTATGTACTCGTATGTATGACTCGTTAAATTAGTTATATGATTTAACCTACAGAATTGAAATAAAACTGACGTTTTATTGCGGGCTATTTAAAATGTTGTACTGACATGTTAACGAATCACATTAGCATCCCACGATGAAAACGTTATTAGAGTATATTTAGAGTTTTAATAATAAAGTTTATTGATAAATAATTCATCAAGTTGATGAAATTTGGGATTTTTTTTCTAAAATGACGTCGGTACGAGCTAAGTGTATCTTATAAAAAATAAAATATCGTTCAACGTAAATCAGATCTAAGTCTCTATTAATATTATAATATATGTGCATATATATGTGTTTGTCCAAATTTTTAGAACCTACTCATAATTTTTATATATTACATGATAATAAATAAACAAAGAACAATAAAATTAAAAATGCAAATCGTCTTAAATAAACAAAACAAACAAATTATTTCGCGTGCCACTCTTTAAATACCTTGGCATACCAACTTGCGACTACATACATAATGTACATTCTTGTTTATACGCGTGCTTCATTCTAACGTACCAATCTATCTCAATAAATTGTGCCTTAAGAATTTGTTTGATTTATGGATTAGTCATACTTTTGAACCCTCTTTAAATATATTTATATTTAATGCAACATTCTTGTTTCTTATAATTTATATATTATGTGTACGACGTACGTACATATAGCAAGCAAGACAAACCAAATCTCGCGGAGAAATTCAGCAGTTAAAAACCCAAAATGAAAAAGAAATTTTTCAAGTTAAGTAAATATGAGATTTCCTCACTCAGAAACAAAAAAACAAAAAAAAAATAAAAAAATGGTAAAGATAGAACAAGCGCGAGCAATGTCAACAAATAGATGAAGAAAAATAAAATTGCGCTATAAATAAAATTTTTGGTTTTTATCGATTTTTCATTTATTCTATATAAATATTTAACTATGTAGATATAACATACGTATAGTATTTATGTACATCACCATAGTTTCATTTTTAAATAAAACTATTAGCTTCTTTTTTGCGAATGTATACAAATCAAGAGAATGTGTGTGTGCGTTTATAGAGTGTTAATTGAATTATTTACAATTCAAATTTTATTTATTTTTGATTTATTATGAATTAGGAAGTGATCATTTAGCATAATATAGGCCGTCGAGCTCGTTGATGATAGTCAATGTTGGAATAGAAGGAATTTAAAGGTAAACAATACACGTTTTCGGTTGATAGACACATACAATATTAATAATATATCAGTGGTGTCTACAATTTTTTTTCGTACTGATTTACTTTAAATTATTTTCTTCCAGCGATATAGTTACACTTATAGGCCCCAAAGGTTTGAGCATAATTTTTCTTTTTACCAATATTCGATTTATTCCCCCATACTCCCTCCTATTAATTCGGAACACGCCCAACAGTTTTCCAATGGTTTTTAAGCCTCCTAAAAACATTCATTCTCGCTCTAAGCAAAATAGTGCGGTTTGTCTTTGCGAGTACCATCTCGTTTTTTTTCTATTAATTCACCGTGAAATTGATCAAACAAAGATGTATAGTAAAAGGCGGTTATTTCCAGTGTAGTAACACCTACGTCATTCGTGTTATGACAGAAAATTAGTTTACTATGTTTGACATTTACGAAATGGGTAGCTTAACGCTTGAACAGAATTGGGAAGTGGTGAGTCTTCTACCCGAACTGTAAGAAATTTATGTGGACAATTCAGTATGAGTTCGTGAAACTGGACTGTTATTGGATAAACCAACACGTGTACATGTATTTACAGCGTGTACATCCGAGAAGATTGCAGCTGTTGCTTTGAGTGTGTCTGAGCATCCATCAACATCAACTCGTACTGAGAGGCGAATTTTGTATAAAAACCTCGGTATGAAGGCGTGCAAGGCTTGGGGCTTAAAAGATGATGCATCCACAACGAGTGATCTTTTGGTGTGGAGTTTGGGCCGGCGGCGTCATTGGTCCATTTTTTCGAAAATGAGCAAGGAGCCTTTTAGTATCAATGGGGAGAATTCAAGAGGAGGACACACACGATATTTGGTTTCAATAGGACTTTCCACACAGCAAACGAAACAATCGGTCTTTTCCACACTGTCTTCGGGGATCGAATAATCAGCCGTAACGGAGATGTCAATTCGCTACTATGATTTGATTCCGTTGGACTTTTTTTGTGGGGAGCCGTTAAGGATAATATTTATTGAATAATTTAACGATTTTTTTGCCTTTTTTACACAAAAAACATATTTTAAATATTTTTTTTTTTTTTTGTAATTTATTTAGTTATTGAATCTTTCATACGAAAATATCAATAAATTATCAAATCTTAAACACTAGTATAATTATTTAAATCTGCGGGAGCAGAATTTACATGCTATCAATAATTAATAATTTATGATGTCACAGCCATCGTTTTCTTTTTTAATAGTGACTAATCCGCATCTTTAGTAATTCGTCTTTGACAGTTAGGATGCTAAGGTCCTTATGTATATTTTTGTTTTATACGAACGAGGGTTCATTGCCATATTTGACAGCCATTCGACCAGATTGGTTTAATCATTGTGTTATACAGGAGAAGCTTGTATTCTATTTCTCTCTCGTTTCATTTCAATATGTTTTCGGCAGGTTAATCGTCGATCTAGATGGATGCAGAGGTATTTTGCTTCGTTTGCCTGAGGGATTTGTATTCCGTTCATTGTGACCGGCAGATACGTAGGCTTATTTAAAGTGAATGTTACGTGAGTCGATTTTTCTTTATTAATCTTTATCCTCCAATTTTTTATCCAGATTTCAATGTCATTTATATGTAGTTGTAGGGTTTCGGACGCGCTGTTTGTGGATTTTTATGAGTATACACGATTGCTGTTGGTAGATCAGAAGTGAAAATTAATAATAAGGTTGTTCTAAGCACACTGCCTTGTGGTACTTCTGCCAGGACTTTTTTCTCGCCCGATTTAGACGTATTGTGTTTGACATAATATCTGCGATTTGACAAATACGACTTCATAAGTTGGTAAATTTCGGGCAATTTAATATTAATTTTATAAAGCAAATCCTCGTTCCAAATTTTATCGAATGCTTGAGCTACATCCAAGAAAACTGCAGAGCGGTATTTCTTTTCCTAATCTTTTCGATAATTATATCTTCGAAGACTTTCGAGATGATTAACAGAAGGCTTATTGGTCTATAAAACGAAACCTTTGTAGGATCCTTGCCAGGTTTTGGGATCATTTTATACTTGACAGTTTCCAGCACTCAGGGATGCATCCTAATTCATAGATTGAATTGAATATTTGAGCTAGTCGACCAAAGGCACCCTCAGGAAATTTTTTAAGCATTTCACCTGTAATTTGATCATACCCAGGGGCTTTCTTTAATTGAGTTTGGTGAGCAATACTAAACTTTACTAGTGGCCTCTTTATCTTGAATTGCCTCTCAGGTACGACTGCTACACATGTTTGAACCACCGATAATCCAAGGTTGGGAGTGAAAACACCTTCAAGATGATAAGAGAAAGCTTTAGCTTTTTCCTCGTCACTTCTAGCCCAGTCACCGTTGGGCAGACGAATTGGCGGGTTTGGTTGCTGAGCCCGTTTAAGGTATTTAGTGGCCTTCCATAATGAATAGTTTGTGTCAGAGTGGCGAGATAGCTGCTTAAGGTAGTTTTGCAGAGAATCCATTTTGTTTTTTTGGAGTAGGCTTTGCAGTTTATTTTTGGCCTGGGTAAAGTTATATTTTGCATCAGGCGATCAATTAGTTTGCCATATGCATCTTAAGCGGCGTTTCTCTGTTAGCAATTTTTCTATTTCAGCGGATTTTATGGTGTGCCTTGTATGTTTGCTGTTTTGTTTAGGCGAGGCTGAAATAGCTGTATTGATCAGTAACTGATTAAAGTTTTCCATTGCCATATTTATATCGTTTGCCGTCTCCGGTGTAGATGACAAGTCGATATGCGAACGGATGTACATCTTGAATTTCAACCAGTTAGTGAAGGTGTTCGTTAGCAGTTGATTGTAGGATATGGCTTTTGGTCAGCCCAGTAATGTAGTAAGACCAGAGAGTGGTCAGAAGATAATTCTAAAATTGGTTTAGCCTCGATCATTTCTCAGTGTATAGTTTAATAAAAATTCTATGAATGATTCAATTTTGGATACCGCAGTTTATAAATTAAAATGTTCAGACTGCCCTTCATTTTATTTAAGGCAAACTGGAAGATCATTTGAACAATGATTTGAGGAACATACAAGGGATATTGGCAAAATTAGGACATAATCAAATTTTGCTCAACATATAAATGATACACAAGATAATTACCAAGACATGAACACAAATTTGGAAGTTTTACATCGTATGAAGAAAGGTGACTTATTGGATCGGATGGAAGAATTATTAATTTACAAAAATAGAAACAACACGTTCATGTTTAAATTCATAAGTAAAGCATGGTATCTACGATGGCGAGGCGAAAAAATTAGTCAAACTAAAAAGAGAAAGCAAAAATTCACCAATAGTTCGATAGAGACAAAATAGCATTTTGACAGAAAAATTGGGACGTCCGAGTTTTTAATATTTTAATTCAGCACTCCGAAATAGGACGTCTAATCCGAAAAAAAGATTAGATGGATCATCTTTTTTCGGATTAGCCGCTGATTTTCAGAATTCATATTGACAACTTGAAGAAAATTTTCGGAATAAAACAAATTTCAAAATAAAACCGTTAATTTGGATTTTGTTATGTAAAAACAATTAATATATATAAGCAACTCAATTTATATTGCAACGACGAATAATACATATATGTATACATTTAATTACATTTTTTATTATAATTATTAAAGAAACATAGAATTAAAAAAAAATGGTCGTATATTTCTTTTGAATACTCTATTTTCTAGATATCAAATGCAAAATTAAAATTATTATTTTTTTCGTCGCTACCAACGGTACTCGAAACTTGTTGCTGTTTCACTCACTCTTATGTTACTTTTTTTATTCCTTCCTTTTCTTAGTTTGAATAATTTTTTCGCCTCGCCATCGTGAAAACCATGCTTAAGCGGAACAATTTTCAAAAAGGCAAAACCGAAGATGATATTGATTAATTGATTGATTGATTGATTGTGAGTGTACGGCCAAGCATTATAGCAAGTCTCCCGGACTCCCGGGCAGACACCGTACACCCGTTTACACACAACAAAACCGAAGGATTGGATAGGATTATTAGTAGGGACAGACTCGACCCGGTTACAGACACCAATGCGATCGATAGTTAGTAAATTAACGGCACAAAAGACAACACAATCTAACTACATTTTTAGATGATCATTTCCCTGGAATCCAGGGTCGGATACTCAGGTCTCCCTAAACCTAAATTAAAAATTATTAATGTTGTAATTTCCCCCTGTTCGCCTTTCAATAATTTACCTGATAAAATATTTAAGAAAATCTAAAATTACTAAGCTAAAATTATAATTATAATTACAGTAGAATTCGCTTATAGAAAACACTCAAGGGACATAATTTTATTCACTATAGCCGGCTGTTCATTTTAATCAAATATTAATATTCGTTTACGTTTATAAACTTAGTTCTTTGTTTGTAGTGTATAAGTAAAAATAAGTGTTCGTGCAAATTCAAGGCACACAACTATATGACAAAACCATATGATCATTATAAGCATTTGTTCGTTATATACATGGCTTGGTATAAACGGATTCTACTGTATTATAAAAAACATCATTATAATAAAATAAAGATAAAATTAAACTTTTATGATTGATTATGAGTGTACGACCAAGCATTATAGCAGGATCTCCCGGACTCCCGGGCCCATGCCGTACACCCGTACACATATAACAAAACCGAAGGATAGGATAGGATTATTAGTTGGGCCAGACTCGACCCGGTTACAGACACCAATGTGATCGATAGTTAGTAAATTATTAGTACAATATATAATAAATAGGTTAGCACAATCTAACTACATTATTAGATGATCATTTCTCTGGAATCCAGGGCCGGACACTCAAGACTCCCTAAATTTAAATTAGGACTTAAAAAATTATTAATGTTGTAATTTCCTCCTGTCCGCCTTTCATTAATTTACCTGATAAAATATTCAAGAAAAATTAAAATTATTAAGCTAATATTACAAAAACAGCGCTTATTTCATTTTTCATGGTCCTTCTATATCTAATTAATTAATTATTACGTACTGCAACATAACTTAGAATAAACGTTAAAAACCATTTTAAACATAAAATTTTACTTAAAACTAATCATAAATTTCCTACCGATCAAGAAAAAGAGAATAAATAATTAAAAATTCAATTATTTTATAAAATTTATAATAAATAAATTAAAAAAGATAATGTTACAGCACCACAACAGCCTAAAATCATCAATAATTCAGTTTGGTACATACTATAAGTATATCAAGAATCAACAAATAAAATCAGTATATAATTTCCCAGGCAACTCTGAAAACTAATTTTAATTAATAAATCACCATAATATCAAAGTCAAATCTAATTCTAAAATTCAGGATTAATTTAATCCCCATATTAAAGATTGATTCTGGAACTATGTTATATTCTGAAAATTGAATTATTTATTAGCAAATTAAGGAGGAGAGATAATAAATATTTTTAAACTAAATTAATTAATATATATTAATGAGCAAAACACAATATATTACATACAAGTATTACAAAAGTTAACATTTTATGAATGTTTAAAAATTTTAAATTGTTAAGTTATAATTTAAATTCGCAGCACTTTTTCCATTAGTTACAATTCTCCTGTAAATAGTTAATTAATTGTTTACCTACTGCAACTAGATTTAAAAATAAAAAGTTGAAAATATATATTTAACCATACTATTAAATTTAAACTAATCGGCAATTTCCTACAATTCTAGAAAAAAAGAAATTAATAATGTTCAAATTAATTATTTATTTATAAAAGTATATAATATAATTTAAATGCCAGAACTCAGGATTTTATAAATCTAAATTAGGACATCAAAAAATTATTATTATTATTGATGTTTTAATTTACTAATCTAGTTGACATAATTAAATTAAAACAAAAAATCAAAAACTACGAAATTTATTATTTATTATAAAACTTTTACTCCGTTTATGGACATATTACCCTGCAAAATAAAGCCTGCAAAGTAAGTAAAATAATAAATCCATGAAATAAAATTGAAACATTATTCTCCTACAAAACTAATTGGTGTACTATACAAGCAAAAATTGACGTTTACGTGTGAAAAACTGCAACCTAAAACTTCAATCATATTCTATTAAGTTAATAATTAAGTTCAATACATTTAGCCTTTCAAAAATGTTTTCACATTATTCCACCTCGTTCACCATCTGTTAATCGAAATTTGGCATGCATAAATGAATACGTCATTATGTGATGCAAACCAAAATCACAACTCAACTCAAATTAACACTTCCAAGTTAGCATTTTATTTATATGGTTTAGTTAATTTATAGCATTTTCACATTAATTAAATAAATTTAATAATTTAATGCATTTTATAATACCCTGTAAAAAATAAAATAACTCATATCTAAAATAAATCCATCCTATATGAATTATATAAGACGGATTCCAATTCGACTCAAAACTTATTTGATTAAACAAAAATATAAAAAACCTATTTGAGTCGAATACCCTAAAATTTCGATGGGTTTGTACAGTTCATGTTTTATTATGAACATTATAGTTGTAACATGAATACAAAAACAAAAATAGGGGAAATAACAAAATAGAATAAAAACAACAGATTCTTATATACCAAATCACCAACACACATTAAAAGCAAATATCTCTACAATCTTCCATGTGCGTAGCAAAAGACTTATGTTTTCATTATTTTATATACAGCTAATACCATTACAGCGCACATACAAAACAATTTTGATCTATATATCAAGATTTAGAAAAATATAGGGTATTAGCTATGCAACCCACAAAAAAGTCTCTGTTTTTGTTGTTGTTGCCTAGCTAATACATAACAAAAACCAATAATAAATAGTACATTTCCCTAAGAGGACCCGCGTAAAGAGCGAACGAGGCGGCCCGTACAAACATTTCGTTGGCTTTGTCATGTATCAATTTTCAAGAATGTATTTCTGTCTATTATACTTTGTACATAATTTAAAAACCAAGAACCAAAACCATACCGAAACCCACAAAAATGTTTATACGTATGTATGTATAAACACCTTTGTTTGGCTTGCAAGAACGCATTCAATTATGCGTAAATATAAAATCGAATATGAAATTAACTACGACGTATGTTAATTTACGTTAAAAACTATTTTAATACTATCCAATTATTAGAATTTAGTAATAAAATCCATGTACAATCACACACACGTTAAAAACATGCACCCAATAGAAATCAATAATTTTCATTTCTTTATCTATAAATATAAAACATTGCCTGATAAATGCATCCCGGTGGATTGCATTTTCCAAAATTACACTTTAAATTATTTCACTTCCACTTTAATTATTATTTCACTAAAAACTGAATTAAATAGAATTAAAATTATAATTATAATTAAACTTTATATACTACATAAACTACATAAATAAAACAAAATAAAAATTAAATTAAATTAAATTTTTGAAGAGGATAGAAAAAACACGTCTATCCTCTTTGACGAACATTCGCTCACCCCACTATCTCAAAAGCTTTAGAGAGAGAGAACTTTAAATGCTAATTGGCCGAAAATGAGATAGCTCTAAAGGATTACTGATCTTTGGGATGGGGATTATTTTACTTAGCTTCCACTTATCTCGATAGGAAGAGGACGTGAGAATAAAATTGAAGATATGTAACAAGTATTTTGAGACGAAAGGGAAAAGTCGCTTAAAGAATTTTAAATTGACGTTATCCAGACCAGAAGATTACGATTTAACCTTCCAAATAGCCGATTGTAAATCCTTGAGAGAAATCCTTATTTTTAAGATGAAAACGAATTAGAGGACGCGTTAGAGAACAAATCGACGGTACTACTGCCTGAGTTCAGACTAGAGCAAAAATAACTATTAATTGGGTTTGAAAACCCCACCAGTACTACTCTTGCATCTGCCTAGCCCTAAATTACGAACATTACGCCAGAAAACTTTGGGAGGAAGGGAGGAATCTAACTTGTCCTTGAAAAAATTACGTTTAGCAATTCGTATTAACCCTACAACTCTGTTACGAGCCTGCTTGTAACCTAAATGAGACTAACTAATAGGAAACCTTTTCCATAAACGATATTTACTAACTCTAATATTTATGGCATTCGAATTTTCTTGAGACAACCAAGGCGGAGATTTTGTTTTGCAAGTAACCTTTTTAAGCGGAACGCAACTATCAAACACCAAAGTAATATACGAGTTGAAAAATTCTATTTGGCTAGTTGCAGAATTAAGGCACAAAATATCCTCCCAAGGAACCGAGTTACAAACTAAGTAAAGGCGGGAATTATCTATACTAGAAAAACCACTACAGCTAAAACTATTAGGTTTAGGGGAATATATCAGTTCACAGAAAAAACTGAAGATCATGATGGGATCCCATACCGAGAGACAATTGATTGAAAAATAAATAGAGTTATTAGTAAAAGAGATGATATGAGGCACCGCTAGCGGTTGGACAAGAAAACGTTGGTGCCACAGTGTTGTGTATGGATAAATTAAGACTATATTTCTAAAATCTTTGAGTGAACTCAACTTTCTGGCTCAAATATCAATATCAATATTCTCAAGTTTATTCAAAACTGCTTCCATTTGATTGCATAGCAATTCAGTTTGTTGTTTTCAACTACAAAATAAAGAGGTAACATTAGAAATAAACTTTGCTTGGCAATATGGCTTAAGCAAAAAGCTAGGTATCTCCCAAACTATAAATTCGTTATACTAGTAAAGGAAAAGTAAAATTCTTTTGCTATTTAATTCCATAAAGCATTTTTTATGGTAACTTGGCAGAGTTTTATCTTACCTTCTATCTTCTAACTGACAGCAAATTTGTTCGTTATTTCACAAATTGCGATTTTCAAAAACTTTTCAAAATTGAGTAATACTGTAAACTCAAATTATTTTGAATAATATTATAAATTTTACTCCAGATCCGTGCAATCATTAGCTTCCTGATATATTATTTTTAATGGACTGCAGGCCAAAAGGTGATTTGAAATGTCAAATTTGCTATGGCTCAACGTATTTTTCGTACGTTCTTGAGATCTGTATGAATAATTTAATTTGTTTCAATTATATAGATTTGAATATATTTAAAATATTTATCTCAATTAAAATGATTAATTCAATTCAAATTAAACATAAAGGTTATTCTTTGTTCGTAGACTGTCTAATACTTCAATTAAATATAATAACTATTAATTCCAAAAAAAAACTGTTTTACCCTAAACTGTTATGTAGGTACATTGTAAATGGAACATTATACTCGTAACATATTTTATATAGTTTTAAGTGTTACAGTTGAAATGTAGTAATAACAAGCAAGATAATAAACTAAATTATATAAGCAACGTACACAGTTTTAATTTGATATAATAAAAGCGGAAGTAAATCACTTGATGTAACCATGAAAGTGAACCAAATAAAATAAACAGATAAGTCTTACATACGCTTATATGTATACGATATAATTCATTGATTGTTAATGCCTTTTATTACAATGTAGGTGTCGAATATGTGACCGCATGCGGTTCCTGTTCAACGGTGTGTCAAAAAACTTTCATCAAAAAGGAAACAAAAGGTTGTTTAGAAGGCGAATATAAACAGATCGCATTGTAAACTTGCGTCCTGTTTAACTTCTTCCGAAATTATAATAATATTATCAGCACTCACTTGGTGATAAATTTTTATGCTAAATTTTTTAGTACAAAAAGCCTAATAAATAAGTACTCGAAAAAAATGGTTAAATTGGTCAACTCTTACATAAATTATGCATATATAACTTTCAAGGTGTTGCAATTTAATCAACTTTCATCTTTATTATCTTACGTTTTTCTTGCAAAATTATAATGTAGGATTTTTAAAATTTAAAATTCGTAGGCTTGAAAAGTGTAATGAAATGTTTCGATACTCGATGAATATAATAAAAAATATGATACTATGCGAAGCAGAAATATTTTTAGCGTTTGAAATTTGTTGTCTATCGATGTCCCAAAAGTATTGTCCTAATTCGGGGGGAGGGGGCGCAATTTGGCCCTCCCCCACCCCAACTACCGATGGAAAAAATAGTGAAATCGACACAAAAAAAAATCCTTACAGCTTTTTAGAAAACTTGCGGCACCAATGGAGAAACCTGATTAGGAGAATGTGTTGTTTGTGATTAACAAGAAAAAAAAATTGATATACAAACTATCGACTACTTAGGAACCGGGTCGAGTCTTTAATACTAACTTAACTTTCCTTTCCTTCGGTCTTGTTATGTGTAAAGGGTGTACGGAGGGCCCGGCGTCATCCGGAACTCTAGCTTAGGGGTTTGGCCGTACATTCTGATCAATCAATCATCGACGGTCCAAAAATATTCTCAACTCTTAAAATTTTAAAAATAAATTTCTAAATTTCTATTCTAAAAAATATTGAAAATTCAAATAACTCACTTGTTTTACAAATTATAAAGTATAATTCAATGTTTGTCTTTAAAGGACCCCGCACAGATTAAATGGAAATCGGCAACCGGTCGAATCGTCTAAAAACTTGTTTAAATTGTAGATTGGGTTTGGTACGTCCTGAACAAAAGTTATCATGTGCCCAAGTTGTGAAAATGGCTAGTTTTGCAAATAAATGGCGTAAATTGACAGCGAGTGCTATCGAGGGGGAACTTCACAGTTATTGTAATCCCACCTCACTTGTATGTGTTTTGATGTGTTGGTTACGTATGTGACGGGAAAAATGACCGTCAGTGACCGTAGATGACCGTCAGTGAGCATAACTGATAATCAAAGTCACGAAAACGTTATTTTTCTATCTTGTTATTGTTCTACAGTCATGTAGGGGAAATTTTTACTTCCAGATTTACATTCCAACTTTACGACATTTAATTCGAAATTCTTAACACCTAAAATTAGCATAAACTTGGTATCAGCAGAGATACAGAATTGGCACCGGTTTTCGTACAATTTTTTCCTCGCACCGGAATTATGACAATTTTGACAACTAAAATACTGCCGTATTTTGCTGAAGTTAGAAAATTCCGGCCACGAGGAAATTTGTTTCCGCCACTTATTTCATTTTGGTCTTTGTATTTTATTTCCATTGATTTTGGCATTTCATACATAACTTGGTTGTGTGTTTGGTTGCGGTTTGATGTAGTTTTACTCTTGTGGCTTCTTGTACCTCTTCTTGTACTTCAAGCTCATGAATCCTGCGAAAATTGCAAAACTTTTTGGCATTACATATTTTAATTAGTGCATTAAAATTTCCACGAGCCAGGATGTATTGGAACACTCTTTTGTCGATTGATCTAGACACATAAGCTATGTCGTTTGACAGATTTTTGCAGCTAAGAAATCATCTACATGTTATGAATAATTTAGAAATGCCAGAACATTGTAATGATACATTTTTTCTCGCCCCGTAATTGACGAGGTACGATCAAGATGTTTGCAGTTTTAAAGTCAAAGGGCATCACTCTGCCAAACAATATAACAAAGGGAAAATGTGTCCGTGGGGCATAAAAGTATATATGCTAAGCGGAGAAATTGGGCGTCCGTATGACTTCCTATTTTATCAAGAGAAATCAATAGGAATTTCAGAAATTGATCAACAGTGATTAGGATTCGGTGCTTCTGTTGTTCTGCATTTGTGACATAGAATTAACAAAGCAGGCCGTACACTTTACTTCGACAACTTCTTTTCAACTTTCCAGTTGAACACCAAAGACAAATAAACATGATCGGGACTACAAGAATCAACTGGTTCAATCAACCACCTTTAACAGATGACATGGAGTTTAAAAAAAGTCAGAGATTACAGTGAGGAAATTGTGGATCGAGACGGTAAAGTGGTACTCGTAAAATGAAATGACAGCAGGTCGGTGCATTTATCATCTAATTTCGTTGGAATAGGTACTCAGAAAATAGATAGGCACACGGTGATATAAATTTGAGAAAAAATATATGTCCATTAACCAACCGGAAATAGTGCAATTGTACAATAATTGTATGGACGGATCAAATTTGATGGATCAGCTGATTAGCTATTATCGTTCTTTTATTAAGTCTAAAAAGTGGCCATTGATTCTGATATTTCATTTTGTAGACCTTGCGGTTTGCACTAGCTGGTTTGAGTATAGAGAAAACTTAGAAAAGTGTGTTTTAAATAAAAATAAAATTATGGATCTGCTCAATTTAAAAATAACTCTGGCAAAAGCAATAATTGAAAAAAATTAAACTACTAGAAAACGGAGCCGGTAATCAAAAACTAGCGATTTTCAAGAATCAATAACATCAGTATTCTTATGGAAAGTGCAAAAGCGCGAAGTCGGGCCAAGTGGGATTGAAGGACCGACCTGTAGTATTCTAACTAAGCTGGTTTTGGTTTATTATCAAAGATTGTGGTAACTTATATTCTTGTGGGCCATCACTTAAAGAAGTCCCACAAACTGGTGACCTGTGTAGTGGAAGAAACAAACTGGCCACCACCGATAAAACAGCTCACGTCAAGTAGAGTATACCAAAATAAATAGCAGTGTAAATAGTGTCTATAGAGAAGGCATCAAATGTGAAGGCCGCCTCTACAGATCGTATTGTTCGCCGAACGCGAAAGAAGAACCCGGATACGCAACTTATCCAGTCCTAGCCGATATATCCACACGGCAGGGGAGCATCAAGTCGAGCAGTTAAAGTTGGGTCAGTTCCCAGAGTATCCAGTCCTAGCCGATATATCCACACGGCATTGGAGCCTAAAAGTTGGTCAGTTGAAGTGTGGATAGTTCAAGTTTTGACTGCCACAGTAAGATAGACCGTTCAACCAGGGTCGTCAACCGTGGAATACCGATCTGGACGGCAATTCAACATCGAACTAGCAACACGCGAGCATCACTACGCCAAGTGCAGCTTCACAGTAGTCTTTCTTATCGGGCTTTTGGCAATACACTGCTTTAAGAACAATACAATAAAATCACCAAACTACCGAAACTTTCTGCGTTTGTCGTCGCCCAGAGTTGCGTAGTCAAATTTTATTTGCATTTCATTTCACTATTCATGTATATAGTATTACTTTCGTAATTTCAGTGCTTAATTGTTTCATTCGCTAGTTATCGGCATCACGTCGATTTATTTTTTTTTGTGTTCGTTACACCATTATCACTTTTGTTATTTTTGCGGCATAGATATATTTTGTTTTGTTGTGCAACAAGTGTAGTGAAACTTTTAGGGATACAGTAAGTCACCGATTGAAGAGAAATCGCCAATCAATATGGCAAACAATACAGAGAACACCCTAAACGAAAACCATCCAGTTACATCAGGTGATGGAGAGGAAGGAAGCTCTCGGGCAATGACGGAATTTGAGCTAGGTCGTAGAATTCCAGAGGAAGTCCGGCGAGCTTTGACTGGGAAATCACACGAACAAACCCCAACACCGTTGGTCAACTCGGCACAACAAGCTACGGGGGCAGTCACAGCGCTAACATCGAAATTGGTACCGCTTACCATGCAGGACCCTCGAGTTTGGTTTCACGTTGTGGAATCTCAGTTCGCACTGGGTAGAGTGAGCAGCGAAATCACCAAATACCACTATTTGCTCGGCGCGCTGAACGACCGTGTCAGCAATGACGTTAGTGAAATAATCATCGGGTCGCGGTCGGGCACACCCAACACGGATTTGAAGAAGGCGATTCTGGATAGATTGTGTGGTTCGAAACAAACGCAGATTCATCGCCTCCTGCAAGGCATTGAGTTGGGCGATATGAGGCCATCTCAATTGCTGCGAAAATTGAAAGCCAGTGGGGGATCTGAGGTCAACGATGAGTTCGTCAAGACCTTCTCGCTCAAACGACTTCCGATAGGGGCTCAAGAGATTCTGGCGTCCACCGCCACTTCATTAGCCGCAGCACAGTTGGCTGAACTGGCAGATCGCCTGCTAGAAACAATGGCACAGGTCCAGGTAATATCCGTCGCTGTAAGCCAAGCAATCATCCAAAATAACGATTCAGCGTTACCTAACCAAATTAACGAAATTATTCGGCGACTAGACAGCATGGATCGAAAATTCAACCGAAACTGATTTCAGAGCAACAGCAGGACGCGGAGTCAGTCACCTAGGAGAGACCCCTCAAGCAATCGAGAAGCAACATCGTCAAGCGACAGCGGACCACGTTTGTGGTTTTTTCATTGTAGGCTTTGGGGTTGACGCCGAATTGCCCTAACTAGACAATCTTCAAAGAAAAAAACTAAATTCACCGGCGCCAACGGCGACTTGCAACGGTAACACTAATAACTGTCACCTTAAAATATACGATAAAACATCTAATTGTACTTACCTAATAGACACAGGCGCCAACATATCAGTTGTTCCAGTACCAGCGGGAGACCGGCGGATACACGATCCGGATTTTTACCTATATGCGGCCAACGGTACACAGCTCAAGACATATGGCAAGCGGTGAATCAACCTGGATATGGGCCTCAGACAGCAATTTATGTGGACCTTGATCATCGCGGAAGTAACGATGCCAATATTTGGGGCCGACTGTCTAAACCAATCGGGTTTGCTGGTTGATATCCAACGCAGTCGATTGTTAAATTCGTTAACCTCATTATTCTCTTTAGCGGCTAAAACTCAAGAAGAGGCACCTACGGTTCGGGTAATAAAATCCAGCGCTACTGGCGAAATACAAAGCCATAACAAATGAAAGGCAAGAATTTAGGCCAGTACAACACCATATTACGCACCATATTCTAACGCGTAGCCCGCCTGTATTCGCAAAACCAAGACGTCTGAGCACAGAGAAACTGGCGATAGCGAAAAGGGAATTTGAGTATATGGTCCAACAAGGTACCTGCAGGCACTCTGGGCCAGTCCACTGCACCTCGTGCCAAAGAAAAACGGTGACTGGCGACCGTGCGGAGACTATCGGGCGCTTAACAATGTTACAGTGCTAGACCGTTACCCAATTCCCTACTTGCAAGATTTCACGCACCAGTTAGAAGGTCCACGGTCTTCTCAACCATCGATTTGGTTCGTGCCTATCACCAGATACCAATTGAAGAGTCCGACATCGCAAAGACGGCAATCTGCACTCCGTTTGGGTTGTACGAGTTTATCCGTATGACGTTCGGGTTGAGAAATGCAGAAAATACGTTCCTACGCTTCATGCATTTAGTGCTGCAAGGTTTGGAGTTTTGTTTCGCGTATTTCGACGATATACTAGTGGCATCCAGGACGACTGCCGATCACCTGGAAACTATTTTTAAAAAATTAAACGACGCAGGATTAATGGTCAACACCGAAAAATGCTTTTTTCTAAAGGATCGAATAAAATTTTTTGGGGCATGAGATCGCCAAAGTGCTTCACTAATAGTTTCGACACATCGACGTCAATTCAATTTCGACGTCAATCTTCGCCTGTTTTACAGGAACTCCGCAATTTAAGTGGTCTGGTTTTATTTGACCAATATGTTTTTTCTTCCTAAGCACCGATTTAGCCACTCCCAAATCTGGTCGATAAGCCACTCCCAAATCTGATCGATAAACAATTTCCCCGTGGACTGTTATAACATCTTTGGACGATTTGGCTTTGTTAAACTGGCCTTGTCGTTTGAAACATGGCGCAGTAGCTGGGCAAATACTCTATCCGGTAAAATGAATAAGTGCCCGGGAACAGGAAATATTATTTACACTTCAATAATTTCGGGTGGTGCAACTTCTTTCAGCCAAAAACAATATCATTCCCATGACAGCCGAATTTTTGTTTTGGGTGCCACAACTTATCACATATTAGCCGAACGACTGAAACTTAATCGAATGCAGTAGAGAATAGTCGATGGTATATCGCAGAAGCAATTTCATTTGAAACTTTTGCGCATGTTCATTTTCGAGCCACACGTAATACATTTTCTTTATTAAGGCTGGATCTTGCCGAGCCCAGTACAACCCCAAAATTGTACAAATATTTATCTTTAATTGTATGCTGGTTGTTTCCGGGACTTTTGGGAGTACCATATTCTTCTGGCAGTCGAACGATATGGTTAGCATTCCATTAAACTCCTCTCTTGCTAAGTGAAAAAAGCTCCTAGCTCGCATGGTATGTACACTTTTGTACCATTATATCGCTTTTTGGTTTGGGTTTGATTGCCGATTTTAGTTGTTCGATATACATTAGGGACGTTGAACACTGACAACGGTCTGACGACGGTGCTTTAAAACCTAGATTAAAACACCTGTTGAACTCTTTAGGACACTCTGACACGTATATGCGATACATATTTCAAGTACTTTAAATTTCGCAATGAATGTCTAAACCGCCAATTTTGTGTCGTTGTATTTTGCACTACTGCGACCTTCTCCCCGAGCTTCTACTGGGAGGTTTCGATTTTTAAAGAACCTTTTACACACTCCGCAACTCTGTACCTGGTTATCTTCAAAATATTATTAAATGCTGATCGGCAAACCCAATCAGCATTTAATATTATTTTAAAGATAACCAGTTAAAGTTGATCCAACCATTTTTCTGTTAGTCCTTTCCGGTGGTTTAATCGTGCAGCACGTTAGAATAAACATATACTGTTCGGTCTTATTTCGTGAACCGTAAAAAAGATTTGGAAAATTCTATGGCGTCCTTGCCATTTAAAATATAGCAAGTAAGTATTGTGCCAGTATGTTTGCATTGTGGCATTTTTGGCACCTTCTTCATGGAATATCTATGTATAAATACACAATTAATTTGAATGAAAACACCAAGTTTTATAAAATAATTTAATAAAATGTACCTTTTGGTTTTCTCCTGTTCTCCTAAATTACCTGAAAATCCTTCACTTAACAAACCCTTAAATTTGAAACTATTGTAATGCTTTTCTTATTCTACGCCTATACCTCGAAGTTTTTCCTATCATTTTGAAAAAACAGACGATGAAACCACAACAACAAATACAGCAATACTGAGCTTTGATTATATTTAGTATGTTGTTTGTACAAAATGTATAAAATTGGATTTTAGTTTACGGACTAGCAATGTCGGGTATTTTAACTAGTCTATCATATAACCTGCCTGATTAATTTTGTGAATTTAATAGCAGCATTTTAATTTTTAACACTAGGAAAACTCAAACACTAGGAATAATTGGTTCGCTTAACACTAGGAATAATTGGTTCGCCATTTTCTGTTTTCTTACCTAAACTCTTCTAATCAGTACATATAGGTTCATTTCAATTTTTTAGAAAGGCTCCAGTTATATAAGCTGCTTTACCACTATATCCAATATTAATTTGAGGTTTCTCTTAATTTAACCGCGTTAACTTAACAATATTGAAGGTCTTTTATGGAGACCAACTTCATTTACAATTAAAATAAATTAAATGAAAAGTTTTTGTTTTTTAATAAAATTGACAAAATAAAATAAAATTTAGTTAATTGAAATAAATTGATATGGAATACTCTCACTACATTTAATTTACAACAAAAAGATAAAATAATTAATTGGAATTATAGACTCTAATCTAAATTCAATATATCATTAAATGTCAAATTTGATTAAATGTACGTAATCTTTAGAGTGAATCTTGTGGTAATGAAATTTTGTAAATTTATACATTTGAACGCAGTTGCATTTCAGTAATTGAATTGAGGGTACTTGTCTTATCTGAGAAATACATTAAATGGATTTAGAAAAGAAGGCAACAATTTCTACACCAATTTATATAGTTATATATATATGTACATGTACTGATAGTGTAGAACAGAATATACTCATATATAATAGATATTAGCAATAAATAAAAAGGAAAAACTGGGGAAAGATTTACCAAATAATGAAACATTCACTACTACAGCTTATACTCGTATAACAAAATGATATCATCTGTTAGGCAATTTTAGTGCCACCTTATTAAATACTATAGACACTAGGTAGGGGTGAAAATTTATTAGGGTTGTGCAATAGAATTCTGGAAAAATATACCATTTGAAGGGTTGACTATACGTTCTGGGAATCATAAACTGTATATATGTATATAAAAAAAAAATTCAATTTTACGCTATTCAATAAATTTATTTTTGCACCAGTTCTACAAAATTAAATTTGAAATGTGTAACGCATACAGGTGATCCACGGCTTATAGATAATCAGTTCGTTAATTTCCTATTATGATATACATACTTATGTGAGATTGAATAACGAGAGAATTTTTATTTGGTGTAAATAGTGCCAAAAGTTATATATGGAAAAGTGTATAATTAATTTTATTTCTAATTTCTTGAAATTATGTTGATAATAAAATCTAACTAATCCAATATATAATTTATAATGTATAATGTATAAATATGTCTTGTCGCTTAACAGTTTTGAAACTATATCAGAATACCACGTATTAACTGATAAATATAAAGTAAAATTTAATAGTTTTGAAAAATTTATGTTTTTAGTAACACTAAGATTAAAATCAAATTTCTGCAATTTTTAAGCACAAATTTCTGGCATTTAAAATTATAAAATTGTTCCAAATCAATCAAAAATGTATACAAAAACCAAAGTTTCATTTCTTCCAATCATTACAAATTTAACAAATAACAATTAAAATTAAATAAACACTGTTTCCATACATATAGCATTTTCAAGTCAAATTCAACAATTTTTAGAACAATTTTTTTAGACCAAATTCAATACTTAACAAAATCAATTTTTTTCGTGACAATGTCAACTTCTTTCATAACAAATTAAATGGTTTTTAATTCAAATTAAATTTCATCTCAAATTTAATGACGAGATACCTCGTCGAATTCTGGAATATGGCCAATTAGGAAAGAACTTTGCTATTTCCTAGACGATTAATGTGAAATTTGGTTTGTGCAACTGAAATGGGATTCTAAAATGGTTTTTTATTTTAAAAAAGAAAAATTTATTCGGAACCATAAGCTCCAGTACAATTTTGAGTAATAATAGAAAAAAATACAATTTTCTCAAAAAATTAAATTATTAAAAGTACAAATAAATTATTCAACTGAAATAATTTTTTTTCAATGATTGTCTGATTTCCACTTTCGTCATGTTAAAGCAGAGCACCCTGTATTTTATAGAGCCATAATCAAAAAATCTGAGCTTTTATAAGGGAATTAGAAACGAGGAAAAAACGAAACTTTTCATAGTAAAACACACAAAACATATGGGAAATCACTTTTTTTCCTAACACAAATTTGTAAATGAAAACGTTACAAATTCTTAATTATGATTTCTGAAATACTTGCATAAATGTTTGAATTTCAACATATATAAATATAGTTTAAGTAAATCGTTTTCATTTTCTTGTAATAATTGATTTATTTAAACCAAAATATTAAAAAACATTCATAACAACAGCATTCTGGTCAAATTGAAATAAAAGCTTACTACGATTCGTCATTAAGTCAATATACATTACATAGATGGCAGTGATGGCCGTAAAAATTTGGATAAAATCGTACCAAAAATTACCACCTGGGGAAATTTCAAGTTCAAAAATTGTAGGAAAAGCAAAACAAATTCACAAAATATAGGAACGTGTGATAATTTTGCGATTAAATAATTTTTTTTCGTATTTTCCTTTTACCATTTTAGACATCTTACGTACACTAGTAAAACTAAAGATAAATTTAACAAGTATTATTTTAATTTGTCAGAGCCAACTTTGATGTATTTTTCAAAATGAAATTTCGAAAAAATATATTTTAGAAATAATTTAATTTTAATATTTCTGCAATTAATATTTACTTAATACCAATATGGTCTTCTTGTATATTGTTCTTAAAGATATGTAGAAAACTTTTATATAAACATTTTATAATATTTTTGCTTTTTTCATTGAAAAACTTGAAGCTAAAAAACACCATTTTTACTATGGATTCCTATGGAAATCAGTGAAAAGTTATACCACTAAAAAAGCTTCTAAAAAATACGTCATTAAGATTATGGCTCTATACTCTAGAAGGCTCTGGTTAAAGTCGCAAAATATGCAAAGTTCGTTATAAAGTTTCGACTTAGAATTCAAAGGCTTGTCGCTTCCATAATTCGTTCGGTGAAAATCAATTTTCAAGAGTGTGCGAGTACGTAGGTTTTTAAAAGGAGCATACAATTTTAGGTTCATTAACAAGTATACACTCAAAATATTACCGTTAAGTAAATCGGAAATAAAAATAGATCCAGCATGCTGATTAGTGATGTGCCAAATCGATCTTTTTCGTTCTGTTTTGTTTCATTTTTCATATGCTTTTTAACAAAAAAGATCGATTTAACCCATCACTAATGCTGATGACGAATTTCAAGTGACTCAGTTTTCAAAGATTTACATCTATCTACATATGAAGGTAGATTCCTAACATTTTCCCACCAAGGTAATCGACGGTCAAACTCCCCAGTTTTATATGCACACTCTAAAAATTTTTTGATATATTTCACTACAATTAATGGAGGTTATCTGTCTCCACCATTAATTGTATAGTGAATTTTCATCGTAGTGTGATTTAAAAATAATCACACTAAAAGTGTGCGATTTATTACAGTTTAAAAGCGGTTCATCACACATTTTTAGTGTGGAATTTTTATTTTGAATGTCGAAAAAAGCTTTACGTGGATGTTAATTATTTTTGACATTGTACAATAATACAATTTTATAAACGATATTACAACCAAAAAAGTATGAAATAAATTAAAAAAACACACAACCCGTAAAAACAAAGTTTTTTACTATATATCCTTTATATATAAGACTCGGTCGATTGCAATTCAGTTTCGACCTTGTTCACCATGACTAAAATTTAAAATTCAATGAGTAAGGGCAGAACCATCTTGATATGAATAGAGCCGGCATGTAAAAAATGAACTTAAAATAAAGGACATAAGCATTGACCAGCGAGTCTTTAAGAAATTTAAGTAAGAATGCGACCATAGGAACATGCGTGTTATTGACCAGCGAAGCTTTAAGAATTTTTCGTTCAGTTTCGTTAAATTTGAAATGTCATTTAACATTCTTTAACAAGAGCGAAAATTACCGCCCAAACTGAAGGAAGAAACGTCAAACAGTGAAACATTGTCTATTTATGTTTTATTAATTAAAATAATGTCTTATATATATTTTAAATATGTTCATAATATATTATGTAGCGTTATGTGACAAAAAAATTATTGTTTTAAAATACAATTACAAATATTCTTTATTTTTTGTTATCAAATCGTGTTACGGATTCGCTGGGCGATCTGTCAAAATTTCCTTAATAATACATTTTCGTTAAATTCTGTAAGGTTTTATTACGGATGCTTAAAGACTCGCTGGTCAATGCTATAGAAACACTAAAAAATAATTTATTTTCATAGAGTTTGTATGAAAAAACGCGATTTCGATTGACGAAAAAATATGAATTAAAAATTAAACCTAGATAAATAATTTTTTCTGAAATCGCTAATAAACAACTCAATGATTAACTTATTTAAAGCACAGATTCTCAAGCTTCCCCATTTTCCAGATATAATCAAAAGAAAATAAAGGAATTAAATTAAATCACGTTCTACAACAACAACAATATGTATTAAAAAGAGAATATTCTATTTAATGACGTCATCACTTATTCACAACTAAAATCAATGGTAAAAAAAAGACAATACGTTGAACAGCCAAAATTAAAATAAATCAAAGAGAGTCAAAGAGAAAAAATTATAATAATATGCATTGAGCGAGAAGAAATCAAAAAAATCAAATCAACCCAGATTGTTATGCATCACAAATAAACGAAATAACCAACAAACATTAACTGTAACATAAATGCCTTATTTATTTCTCAAGTATTAGAAATATTATTTAAATTAAGTCACAGCTGAAAATAAATACAACATGATTAATATTTGGCATCGATTTTTATTCCCAAAAATTATTGACACATCCAAAATAAGTTTTTGTTTAGAATATTTGAATTGTCATAACATTTGAGAGCGGTGTATAAAATAAAATAGCTCTTACTTATTATTCCCATTCCTAGATGTCACTTAACACACAAATAAAAACAACAGGGATTCGGGCTGAGTAAACGATTTGAAAGAAAACTTTTTACGTAAAATTAACATAATTTCTTTCATAGCAATGGTTTAATTTTAATAAATTTATAAAAAAAATTGTATTAAATTAATTATTATTACAATTTAGTTATTACTATAGAGTGAAGCCACCAAAAATATGTTTAACCGAATCAAAAATCAGACCGATTTTTGAATCCGACCGGTTCGATCACCTATTTGATTTTTTTTATATGGTTTTAATTGTAGGCGACATCTATGGTTTAAACAAAAGTCGTTTATAAAGCATTGCCACATGATATGAATCTGTATTCGGGCAGATTTTTGTCATGTGGCGATGCTTTTAGAAGGAGACTAAAAAGAGATGGTTATACAAACATATTTGTTTATAAATTTTATGTTATGACGTATTTTACAACAACAACATTCCAAAAAAGTTTAGCAATAGTTTATATTGCAAGAGGATTTTCACTAAGAAATAAACATTTTCATGATTTGATTTTTCAATCAAATAAAATTACATGTTTTATGAACATTTTCGTATAAAAATAATGTAAAAGCTCATAATTCTTATAGACTAAAAATGTAAATGAAAACAATCGTTTTCCCATATAGTTTCATAGTACAGAAAAAATTTCATGTACTTTATTTTAAGCTTAGTAAAAAATTCAGTCAATGTGGAGGCTCTTATTTATAGAGTAGGCTCTGGTAAGGGTCATTCAAAAAACAAATTTGAATTTTAAACTTACTTGAAGAAACATTTGGAACACTACTAGATTGAATTTTTCTAAATTGAAAATTAATGAAAAAACTTAGTTATAGCAAAGCCAACTTAATAAATAAAGCCTCCATGTTGACGATATTTTTTTAAAAGCTTTTTTTAAGGTATCAAAAAATCCAAAAGAAAATGTTTATTCCATAGTTTTTATATGGAGAGATATGACCTCAGTTTATTCAAAATATATTAATGAAAATTGACTCGAAATTAATTTTATTTTGATTCAATTGAAACTATAAACTTTATTTTCCACCTGACTTGGACGATTTTTTCGTGAGCTTTTCCAATTTACGGTAATAATGATAACAAAATAAGATATTCTATTTCTGAAAAAGCTTAAAAATAGAGTACATGCATGTAAAAAAGAGATACAAATATAAAGGAAATGGCGCGACGTTTACAATAATAAACATGACAAACAATATAGAAACAAGGAAAACATAAGAGAAATGAAGCAAATACATAATATTGAAGCATATTATCAGATGACAGCTAATAAAAAGCAAAGCCTACTTAATAAATAATAAAAATATTATTTTCAAAATTTGTTGTTTTTTTTTTGTTTGTCATCCGCTCATCATACTCGTACTTCGTTAGTGTTTTTTCCCTTTACGTGTTGACCTTGTTCGTATATTTTTTGTCCTTTTATTATTGTAAATGTCGTGCCATTTCCTATTTCATATGTTTATCTCTTTTGTATATTTGTGTACCTACTCTATTTTTAATCATTTTTAGAAAATCAAATATTTTATTTCATTATTCCTGGCGGGAAATTGTCAATTATTTACAAAATAATTCGACAAGAAACATTTTGATGTACAACTAAACAACAATTTACATTTATATAATTATATTTTAATTGAAAATTTTAAATAAACAATATTTGTTTTCATATTTTTTGGTTTCTTTTTATTTGCTGTCATCTGATAATATGCTTCATATTATGTGTTTGCTTCATTTCTCTTATGTTTACCTTGTTTCTATATTGTTTGTCATGTTTATTATTGTAAACGACGCGCCTTTTCCTTTGTATTTATATCTCTTTTTTACATGCATGTACTCTATTTTTAAGCTTTTTCAGATATAAAATATCTTATTTTGTTATCATTATTACCGTAAATTGGAAAAGCTCACGAAAAAATCGTCCAAGTCAGGTGGAAAATAAAGTTTATAGTTTCAATTGAATCAAAATAAAATTAATTTCGAGTCAATTTTCATTAATATATTTTGAATAAACTGAGGTCATATCTCTCCATATAAAAACTATGGAATAAACATTTTCTTTTGGATTTTTTAATACCTTAAAAAAAGCTTGTTTTCATCATGGAGGCTTTATTTATTAAGTAGGCTTTGGTTATAGTATGTTGATCGAACTGAAAGTTTGCCAAAAAATATTGTTAGGTGACAAAAGTCGATGTGCAAAATTTCAGCGCGAGAGGATCACGGGAAGTGGGTCAATTTTGAACTTGAAGATCGTAAGGACACTCAAGCAAGCAATCAAGCAGGTGAAGTTAATATAAAAGGATATAAAAAGAAAATAACCTTCAGTAGATGTAATAAATCCACAATATTAGCGTACATTTTTTATGAAATTTACTTAGTTTACCTTTCTGCATTGTAAAATGTTACCGAAAATATAGGAGGGATTATAATTAAAAAGACATCAAATTACATTTAAATAATAATGAATTAATTCAATTTATTAGGAAAATTTATGTAAATATATAAATATTTCTATATATGTAAACATTTAAATAAACAAACTTGATTTAATAATTGGTAAACTTAAACTTACAACTTACATAATTATTAATTAAAAAAAAAAAAAATGCAGAAAAAATTTAATTATTTTACATATTTTAAGAATTTAATTTATTGATTAAAGTATTAATTTTGCTTAGATTGTTACTGGTTTTCTTAGCCCCTCTGACTGCCGCTGGATAGTGCTTTAAATAAAATCGTACTAAAAATTCCATCAACTGTGATACTCGTATCGCCTTCGGATACATAACATTTAATACGTAGTAGAGGCTAATAATGTACTGGATAATTATAGTGATGTTACTTGATTGCTGCTGCTGTGGCTCCAAGCTCTCTGTGAATAGAAATAAATGGAATTTTATTGTATCAAATAACAATTTGTTTGTTTTGTAATCGCAAACCAGCAAACTATTGCTAGATTTTATTATCCGAACTTTTCAAATGATCGTCGTTGATTTAAAATGTAAATTTAATTTAGGACCAATGAGCAATTGAACCACTTTAAATTCATAATTGTTGTTAATACTTATTTATTAGAGCCGCTCAGGGTGTATTAGTTGGAATTTCTTGAATTACTTCTTCTAATGTTGTTCCAAACTATAGCGATAAACATAAAATATTTGTATAATTATTTATAAACTTTTAATAAACTCGTTTTATCAAATTTATACTTACAGCAAATTCTTTTAAGAGATAATCCATTTTCTCCTTGAAATAATTAAACAAGTACATATTTTATAATTTCTTGGTTTGTAAATTCCTTTTTCTCAGCTTTCAAGTAACCGCAACTTTGTATAAATTGTTCAACAGATTTTTTAGTTCTTTCAAAGTTAATAGAAAACATATTAATATCCAAATTCAATAATTGATTAAAATGTTGCGTCAAAATAGCGGTATCGAATAAATAAGGCCAGTCGCGCAAAATATCTTTAATCGCTGGTACATTCTCCATATTGTTAAGAAACGATCGTTGTATATTGAAGCAATTAATCGCTCATAAAACTTTCAATTTTCCTTAGGTGTGTTTGATCCCTTTATATACAAATCTTGTGGTACTTTTTTTTTATAATCAACCGTGGAAGAAAAATCACTGGTTTCATCCTTTTCAGAAGGTTGCCAATTGGCGCATGTTGATTTTAGCACATTGGCTTTTTGGCTTCTGTTTGCGTTAAGATGAGGCTCTCTATTTAGAGTATTATTGCGATTTCGCATTTTCTGGATCAATGCCAATGGTTCACTAGTTATAAATTTGCCTTAATTGTCTTTTTCCATTATTGAGTCTGGATATGTTTCTGCCGCTTTTTCAGCTACCGCACGAAGAACGCTAATTGGAATAGAAAAGGACGATGGCCGTAATTCATCAACAATAGTGTTTGCTAGTATGTTTAACCGTTTGCCAAGTTTCGTTTTATTTTTCAGCATCTCCGTAATGTCATGCGGCATTTTATTCCAACGAATTTCAAAATTCGCAAACATTTTTCGGCACTCCACATTGGTGTTACATGACGATAACAATTCGGTGCTTTTCATTGAAGGGGTATCATGTGAATAATTGTTTTCAAATTCATCTATGCCATCAATGTAAGGTGGTGCGTCAGTAACGACCTCGTTGGTGGTAGTTAAAATAAACTTGGATTCCTGGATAAAACACAAATTAGTTTTAGAGGTATAAAAGTATTATTTTTGTGCTGTTTTTATTAAATTAAATTCGTAGGTATATTTAAATTTTATTTTGTATTGTTAATTTTTAATTCTGAACGATTTACAAAATCTAATTGATTGAAATGAGAATTGTAATTGAAAATTTTGAAAATAAATAATTTGCTTTTTAGTTTTTAATAAGCAATAATACAGTTTTTTTTTATTTTGTTCACAATTCACAAACAATTTTAATCAGAACCGTAAGGATTACAACAAAAAAATTTAAAATTTTCAAATGTGAATCACTAAATTTTATTATCTAAGTCAATCTAAGATGTGAAATTCTTGATTTAAAAAAATAATGTTAAAGCAAAAACCAACAGTAATTCGAAACAAAACTAATTTGAATCAAAGGTAACTTACATTTTCATTTCCCAAATTTTGTGTTGTAGCAGCCGAAATCCATTGCTGGTTTTCATTCAATAGCAGAAATACTGAATCTGGGTTATTTTTAATTATACATATGTTCTAAGACATCATTTTCACATATATCAGAGCCGTTGTTTTCTAAAACCAATTTTGAACCATGGATACCGTAAGACGCCGCTAAAATACCAACAATAAATTAGTAAAATGTAGTTTAGAATACAGTGCATTTATATTTTATTATAAAGTTCTGTCGTTATTCCAGATATTGAACATATATTTGTCCATTTTGTTAAATATTTTATTTTATTTTATTATATTAAAGGTAAATAGCCAGTTTACTTTATATTATTAATTAGTTTTGTAATTTTAAATTAAAAAAGACGTTACATTGATATGGAAATAAAAATTATTTTAAATTGTATATGCAATTTGGTGAATAATAAAAATGGTTATCAAATTTCAAAATATTAACAGGCTTTACATTTAAAATATTTTCTAAACTAACTAATTGGTTCGTTTTGCCAACATTATAACTTTTATACAAAATTAAACTTTCAGAGTACCACATTTTGAGAAAATTTCCATAAAACAGTGCTTTATCATAAGATTTGTTTATAAAAATTGATTTTACTATTAATATTCTTTGTAAACTGTGTTTAAATATGACATTTTTTTTTGGTTACAAGAAGCCTTAAACCGGTCTTCCTGTAAATTTGCTTGAAAATCTTGATGAGCTTTAGCAAGTGTAAATGTAATATTTTTAAAGTTTCTGCATGATTTTGCCTTATTTTTAAAGAACTGATGCTTTTGTTCAAAAGGTAACGTCCATAAATTTTTCAATGTGCCAAATTTTCTAATAAGGTCCGGATAGTGATAAATGAAATGATGCTTTGGTTTTAACTTTTTATTTGGAAAGCAATCTTTTCTGAACTCAAAATAAACGGTTAAATAATGGGATAATAAACATAAACTGCTATCAGATATGGTGGGTGAACAGAGGAATTTTGTTCATATTTGTTTCAAATTTCGGAAAATATAATCGCAATTGAAATTTTTTTCTTAAATATGCAAGAGTCATATTTATATAATCGTAAGAAACGTTTGAATTGGAAATGAAATATTTCCCAATTAGCATTAAATCATAAGGAATTATGCCTTCGAATAAATCATGGCCTAAACATGGACGAAGCCCAGGATTGCAAACGTGAAAGTATTTTAGTTTATTAAGGCATGAATCAAATTTAATACCTTTTACAAATGTTTGTTCAGTAGAAACCAATTCAGCAACATTTAAAAAATAATTTTCTGGATTTCTTAATTCACAATGTGTTAGGTTAAAATTGGTTAGCATTTCACGATTGTAAAAGCAATACCTACAAAAATATTCGCTACAACTAAAATTTTCGGTAAATCCTCCAATTTGATGGCTTCCTAAATTCTCCCCAAACATTGCGTATAAAGTTCCATAGTATCGAGTTGGTTAATTAGAATTGGAATCAATAATGTCCAAACCGTTCTCTAGTACAAGCAAATCTTGTAAGATTGGTTCAAACATTTTTTCAAAACCAAAACTCTTTATAAAACTCTCTTTACATAAAGCTACCAGTTGAATATTATGAATCAAGTGCCTGTACTTTTTATTAATATTTCATATCACCATATAAATACCGAGTAATTTATGTTTCTTCTTAGAAGAACCTATTGGATTGCAATTTCAAATGCATCTTGATATAATATTAATTCAATTTTCCTTTTACCATTTGTGATAATGACCCTAATAAATTTACAATCTGAGTCATATCCGACAGATAGGAAGGCAATAAACGAATAGCACAGCCCAAAAAATTATAAAATAATTTAAGCTTTTGCAGAAGAAGCTGATAATTAATAGAATCAAACGCCTTGAAAAAATCCAAGAGGACAATTACCGCAAAAGATATAGGAGCATTAAGGATACACGAGATATCATCAACAACATTAACCAAGGCGGAAGTTATACTATGAAACTTACGGAATCCAGATTGATAACGATTTAATAAATGTGACTCACTAAGATACAATGAAACTTATTCCTTTAAAGCCAATTCAAACACCTTAGATAGAATAGGAGTAATACTTATTGATCTTAGATCATGTAAATTGTGAAATTCTTTAGTTTTATTTAAAGGGGCAACTGTGGCCTTTTCCATAATATAGGACAATACGAGTTAGTAGTACACTTATTAATTATAAAAGTTATTAACGGCAATATTAATTTTAGATACTTTAGGGTCATTTCATCATGTCCAGCCGCGTTTGATTTAATTTTGCAATTAGATTCACTATATCAAGGTCTGTGACGCATTTAAATTGGAACGGTGAACTTTGAAATCCAGACATAGAATCATCATTAAAATCCATTAATGGTAAAACGACACTAGCAGAAGGATTGGCTGAAAAATGTAAATTGATATTATCTGCCGAAAACGGTATAGTATTACTAGAACTTTTATCAGCTATGCCAACTGATCTAAGATTATTCTAAAGCCGCTTCATGGTAATCCTTGGATTACCGAAATAATATTTTTGTTTACATTCACGGATAAGGCTAGTAACTTGATTTCTATAGTTACAATAGTTAGCTTTGTGATAAGATCACGGTGCTGTTTCCCTAATTGATGGGCTTCATCTCTCAATGTGCTTAGTTTAATACTCGTAATTTTAGTGTTAAGCCAGGGTGCTGGTGTATGATATGTTGGTTTTGGCCGTTTGAACTTCACTTTATATGACATATAAATCAAATAATGGTCGGAAATCGACGGAAGAGAAATTTTGTCGAATTGGATTATTCTATCAGAATCAGCTTCATTCACCAGAATTATATTTAAAAAATTTGATTAATCAATTAACTGTCTTCCCCAAAACCAGACGATCAACACATTTGATATTTAAAGACGATCTAAAATAAACGGCTACCCCACCTCCTGATTTTTTCTTACCAGCAACACGATCATGACGTAGCATTTTATAACCCGAAATTGCCACACTAGAAGATAATATTTTTGGATGAACCCAAGTCTCACTCAAACACAAAATATCAAAATGTTTAGTCTACATCAAAATTCTAACTTCATCAATATGTTTCACTACTTTGTATTTTTTGGGCGATTTTGATTTTTGCCGTAGGCTCGGCCCCCTCCCCCGTCCCCCCTTCGCCCTTCTAAACTCTATTTATACAAATCAATAAATAAAATTCAAGCATTCAATTTTTTGGAAATTGTATCAATATTTTCAAAGCTGTTTACTGATGTTTGGCACCTAGAGTATTAATAAGTGAAAGTTACGATACATTTAAAAAAATTTAATCAAATGCGACACAATTTAAATTTTGAATGATAGCATTTGAATTCTCTTGGCACCAAAAATTCTAAATAATGTCTTGCATGACGGATTTGGCAAAACTATACAAACAAATAAAATATAAAAAACTACAAGTGGCGTTAACATTTTCAAATGATATTGTTTACATGATATTTGATAGCGGGACATTCATTTTATGCATATCAAATGATATACATAATTAAATTCAAAAATAATTTGACTGTTTCTCAGATGGTCACAATAAAAGCATTAAAACTCATCTTCTTCATAAATTACCAAATGTTATCTTTTTTCCCGCCGACATCCTATCTATGTGTAGCATCCAAATTTTAATGCACGCACGCAGCAATCAGCATCGTATATTCTCGCACAAATGAATTAATTGTGTTTAGATTAAAATCTAATCTGTTGGCTTTAATTTAAAACGAAATTTAATTGTTTATATTTGAGATTTTTTTCGTTTTTTTTTTTTTTTTTTTGTTTAATTTTATTTAATGCAATAAACATCTCACATATTTTTCAACAAAAGAATAAACCAATTAATGTCTTCTATGTAATATACTTATGGATATAATAATAAATAGTTTGCGAGTTTATAAAAAAAAAAAAATTGTTGATGTGCTAAATTTAGAATTTGTGTTGTACGTATACGTTGAGTACGAGTACACCACCATACCATGTGCGAAAATTAATTTAATGTATACTTGTATATAGTAGAATCGTTCTTCCTCTCTGAATATAATATAAAATTCCATTTATTTGATTGTAATTTACGTACATATATTTAAAATGAGGATAATTAGAAGCAAATTATTTAGCCATTATATTTTATTGCGGTCATAATGAATCCACGGTGTACTATCAACAATATCGCTCGTAGGTTGAAGAATTTACTTAGCTTGTCGTCGTCCTATCTTAATACGTACTGATAAATTAAGTTTATTGTATTAAGTATTGATAGCAAGCACATTTTGTATATACTAAGCCATCCTCGTTTTATAAGGCATAATTGCGTTATCATGCTTCATTCATATAATATATGTCTGGTGTGTTGGTCTATATATTAAATGGATTTAAACATGAGTCATTTATTCATAGAGATACTACGAGAGTGGAATTATTAATTAAGTATTTTATCAAGTCTGACTGGTTAATTTTCTAAGAAGAACTTGAATGGAATATATTTAACTAACGTTTTATGAATTGGATTAAAATATAAATTTTTAGGGAAGAATTATATTTGCAGTATAATAGAAATTATACATCCGTAGCCCACGCTAAATTGATACGTTTATGAAAGGGGTTAGATCGATCTATATGTATATACATATTTTACGCTAACATTTCTACGAAATATTTTTTCATTCAAATATATGTATGCAAGTAACATATTTTTTACAGATTATCTTCGACTTGTGCTTCACCTCTCAGTATTCATTATGTTTTATTTTTAAATAAAACCTTGCGGTCGTTTTACATCGTTTCGTTTAAACTTTTACCCAAAAGATTTTGGCGAAATCTCGGAGAACTTAGGCACAACTCAACACTGCAAACTTTTACAGAAATGTTCACGCACCCATCAGATAATAATTAAAACATTTAGGAAGATTCCACCAGATTAAAATTAATCAAAAATATCGTGTATTCTTCCAATCTACAAAGACGGAATTACGATAATAATGACTTTATCGCTTGCCAGAACAATTTTGAATATTGATTTAAATTAGTGCGCTTTTGTTATAATTAGGAAAGTCTCTAAAACTCTCGATGCGATCATAATTTTATCAATTTTATTAGGGAATATTGGGTCAATTTTATTGATCGTTAAGGGCTTGAATACATTGTGCAATGATTGTTTAGGGTTTGTGAACATTGAAATTAACTGATAAACAATTGACTTTGAAGGTTGGACAATAAAATTGCAAGCAAGTGCAAAACATTGATGTGCGAATAATTTCTATCGGCGATCTCAAACATACAAGATTTCGAAAATCATGAATACCCTTCCGAACAATTTCAATAAATTCGAAAACTCTGCGAAATGAAGCACATTGATTCATCTGTAGGCATATGTCTCTAATATTAGGCAACTCAATTCCAAGGAAAACTCGAATAATTTCGTCAATTTTAAATATTCTAGCCTAGCTATGTCGTAACAGTCACTCCATCTGCCGTATTTGAACGTATCGGGTAAGAAAAATATTGTTAAATCAAAAACCTTGTCACTCTAGGTTCGTATCACTGGATTGTGAATAAAACAAAATGGATTCAATTTTTCAGCAACGAATTTATTTATTTTTATTTACTTAAATTATTACAACACAATTTATTAATTTTAATTCACAAAATCACTTTATATAAATTATTCACACAATTTTACTGTAAACTTATAAATTTTATTTCGCACAAAAACACTTTTTAAATCACTTTTTAATCCCTTTTTAATCTTTACACTATCGCTTACCAAATACTAATCAAAATCTTACAAGTTGACATAACCGCGTTCCAAATTCTAATAATCCAATTCCAATTCAAACCAATGTTCTAGAAAGCTCATGACTTTTCCAGTTAGAATAGTGTAGAAACATTTAGAAGAATTGTATCATGGAAAATTCCATTTTAGTACAGTTAGACATTGAGCTATTAATTTAACTTATTCTATTACACCCTAGGTGTCACCGTCACAATATTGTTACGTTTTTGCCTTGTCACTCAAGGTTCATATCACTGGATTGTGAATAATACAAAATCAATTTAATTTAACACCAACGAATTTATTTATTTAACACCAGAATTATTACAACAAAATTCACAAAATCACTTTATATAAATTATTCTCAAATTTTATTATACACTTATAATTTTTATTTTTACTAAAACACTTTTTAAATCACTTTTTAATTCCTTTTTAATCTTCACACTATCGCTTACCAAATACTACTAATAATCTTACAACTTTACACTATCGCTTTTTTATATACACAAACCAAACTTCTCGAAAGTTCATGACTTTTCCAGTTAGAATAGTGTAGAAACATTTAGAACATTTTTATCATAGAAAATTTCATTTTAGTACAGTAAAAACATTGAGCTATTAATTTAACTTATTCTATCACACCATAGATGTCACCGTCACAATATTAAATAATGCGTCTGGTATGGTTAACCTTGAATGTCGGTTTTTCTAAATAAATCTAAATTTTTGTTCCTTACACATACACTGTATCAAAAAATTGTCCGTACACCCCTCGGTTAAAAAAACATTGATCAAAAAAACAATTACAAATCAAACAAAAAATTCAGTTTTTATTTTTTTTAAACTCAAATTACATTTAACAACCTGAAAATAATAATTATCATGATATAAATTAATTTACTTTCACGTTTGATATGATTTTACGTTTTAAACATCCTAAAACGATCTCAAATAATTGTCCGTATACACAAAGCTGTTGAGGGAATTTCGTAAAAAGTTAGGTCTAATATTTAGTGTTCTAACCTATTCATGCAATGACATTTTGCAACCTGCTTTTAATTGAGAAAGCCAACTTCAGAGTTATTTCGGGTGGAATTTTTCACCCATTCCTCCACAATGACCCGTTTTAATTGTTCCTTAGCGCTAATTTGGTGTTCACGGATCTTTCGCTCCAAATAATGGCATAAATTATCAATGCGGTTCAGATCTGGTGTACGGAGCAAATGTACGGAGCAAAAATCTTGTGCTTTTCCCATTTTCTCAGCACTTATTATCAAATTATCCTTCAAAATATCCAAATAATTAAACCGGTACATTATGATTTCAATGAAAGTCAAATATCCTACCGTCCTTCAGCTTAAAGCTCCCCAAACCAAGTTTAGTGATGGATTTCCGCCACACCATAACTCGCCCATCTGAACCAAAAACGTTAAACTTACTTTCATCCGAGTGAATAACATTTTCTCAGAACTCTTCGGGCTCACTCACAATCCCAATGCATATTCCAAGCGGTTTCAATATTTTTTTTGTTGACAAATACATTTCTTGCGTATTGCACATCGAAGATACTCTTGTTTATGCAAAATATTGCGTAGTGTCTGAGGATTTATCGCTCCTTTTTCGCGTTGTTGAACTTTGGCAACGATCGTTTGAGTACTAAGCTTTCGATTCTGGTTTATTTCCTTCTCTATTAGATGTATTTGACGTTTGTTCAGCTTTCGGTTGCGACCACTCTCCGCATCTAGCGATTTGGTTTTTTGGGAATTCTTGATGATACATTGAATCGAAGATCGTGAGCGATTAGTTATTTTGGAAATTTCCTATAAACTTTCACCGTCACTCTCCAATTATTTTTGTTACGAGAATCACTGGACAATATTTCATTCGCCATGAAAAAAGTACGACTAATTAACTTTTACGGAAAAATAAAATTCCGTTAGTTGAAAATAGGAGTACACCAAATAATAAATTGTTAATGTGCTACTGTTAATTTTCACAAAAGTGCAAATGTACGGACAATTATTTGAGATCGTTTTAGGATGTTTAAATAGAATAGTAAATCATATCAACCGTAATGTAGTTTCAGTTGAAAAAAAAATAAAAACTGAGTTTTTTGTTTGATTTGTAATTTTTTTTTTATCAATGTTTCTTTAACCGAGGGGTGTACGGACAATTTTTTGAGACACTGTACATTTTCTTAATAAAACGTATTAAATTATTGTACAATATTTCTTCTTTTGATTCATTTTTCACCATTTGGTCAATTAAATAAATATATTTATACTAACATTTTCCGGGGTCCTTAAGAATAATGTTGTGTCGTTCCGCCACTAGCAACTATTAGAGTACTGTCATATGACTAGAAAATGCAATTACTGCGCCAACATTCATTAGGAAGATGATTGTCCATATTTGTACCAACTGCCAGGATAATCATCCGACAAACTCGATTATATGCCCTAAACATGAGGAGTATCTTCAAATTCGAAAACAATAAGCAAGGCGGAATCAAATGCAATAATCTCATCAAACAACATCACCTTCAAATAGTTTTAACTTAAATAGAGATAAACTTCCCTGGTTTAACAAAAGAGGTAATACCAAATTCTAACTGTACTAACTTTATTAATAATTCAAACACTACTTATGCTTCTGCCCTTTTAACTGAAGGCTCAGCTAACCCGAATATTTGGTTTAGTGCGAACGAACTCTTAACAATTTTTAAAGAAATAGTGAATGGAATTAAAAATTGCAACTCTAGAGAAGAACAATTTATTAGAATAACCGAAATAGCTTTAAAATATGCATTTAGATAAATCATTAATAATTGCCACCTGGAATGCACAAAGCGTTCGACCTAAACAACTTGAGTTACAACATTTTTTGACAGAGTATAATATAGATATTATGTATATTATTGACGGAAACGTATCTTAAACCACACTTAAACTGTTCTTTTCCAGATTACACTTTCTATAGAAACGATAGAATTAACAGATCATTTGGAGGTGTTGGGATCTTAATAAAATCGAATATACAACATTCACTTTTACCGGATCAAAGTCTTTCAACTATTGAAAATCTCGCGATATCAGTTAAACATGTAAATGGAACTTCCGTTCGAATTACCGCATGTTATTGCCAAAAACAAATGGACCCACTTTTAAAAGCGAAATACAAAAATTGACTCAAAATCGAACAAACTACATTTTAGGGGACGATTTTAATTGCCGACATCCTATGTGGAACTGTGTCAGGTCTACGACCTTTGTTAGACCCAATTCTACTCCTAGTATTATCGATTTATTCTTAACAAACCAACCAGAACATATAATGGAAATTAAAAGTCTACCTGAACTGCCATCAGATCACCTCCCAGTCGTATATGCTTACAATTTCAGTCTAGCTTATAAAAACCCAATTAACTACCGATTTAATTACTCTGGCGGTGATTGGACTAAATACAAACAGCATATAGAGGGGTCACTAAATTGTTTTGATCAAACAAATCCCTTGAACACTTCTTCTGAAATTGACTCGATGATCCATTTATTTTTAGAGTCCATTAAAAATGCTAGAGACAACTCAATTCCTGTCACCCCATTGACTAACATAAATAAAATAAATTTAACAGAAGATACATATACTGGCTCAAATCAAGCTCAGAAATTGTTTAAGGCGCACTTGGCTTAGGACCAGAAGTAAAACTGTTAAAAGCTTTTTAACCTAACCAGATCAATAAAACATAAGATCTTAGACTTACTGAACAAATCCTGGCAAGCCCAGCTTATGGACCTTAAAAAGGGATCCAAAAATATTGGAATACTGCTAAGTTTGTTAAAACGAAAAGAAGAGCAATACCGCGACTGAAAATTCAGGAAGATGAAACCACAGTAAAACTATTTTTAAACTCACAAAAGTGTACAGCGCTCGCAAACACCTTTCATTATGTTTATCAATCCACTCATAAGTATGGGTCCATTCAAGAATGTGATGTCAATATTAGCTGCCAACAATTAATAACTAACTATCATCCACAAGAATTTGAAGAAATTCGTTTAGAAGAGCTATGTGATATTATTAAAACCCTACGACCGTATAAAGCATCTGAGATGGATGATATTCTTAACATTTTGTTAAGACAGTTGCCAGACTGTGGTGTTAAAACTCTCCTGCTAATTTTTAATAGTTGTTTAAAATTGTGTTATTTCCCAAATTCCTGGAAAATAGCAAAAGTTACTTCAATTCTCAAACCCAATAAGGAATCCAATAATCCTGAACACTATAGGCCTATAAGCCTTCTAAGCTCTATAAGTAAGGTTTTTGAGAAACTTATCAAAATTCGATTACAATCATTCATGGAAGATAACGAATTCCTTATAAATCAGCAATTTGGTTTCAGATCTGGGCATTCTGCGGTACATCAAGTGCACAGAATAGTACAATACGTAAGGGAAAATCGTATCAATAAAAAATCCACAGGGCTGGCATTGTTAGACCCCTAACGAGATTTTGATACAGTATGGATCAACAATTTTTTTTTTATTTTTTTTATTTAAAATAAATTTTATTTATTTATTTTATGTAATTACAATCTAGTCTCCTGGACTAATTAGCAATTTGTTTCTGACTTAATTTACTAACTTAAATTAATCTATGGCTTCTTCCCATTGGCATTCCATAGTGTTTGGTAAATTGATGTAAACCACATCTTTGTTGTGGATTTTAGATCAGCATAATGCTGCTTAAGCTAACAATCACACCAGCTCAAAAGGTTTGGTTCTTTTAAGTCTGCGAACTAAATTCGTGATGCTTAGGAGCTGAGTTGCCTCAATGTTCACATGTTGGCGGAGCCTTTCTTCGTGTCTCCGTGCTTTTTCCTGGATTTCATTTAAGATGAGGTTCATTTTAAGGTCCCTATGAAGGTCATTGTTCCTAACATACCAAGGTGCATCAACGATGTTCCTTAATACCATATTCTGAAATCTTTGGATGATATTTACGTTGCTCTGTTTGGTACAACCCCAACGCTGAATACCATAAGTCCAAATCGGTTTCAATATTTGCTTATAAAGTAGAAGCTTGTTGTATGTTGATAAAGAAGAGTTCCTTCCCATCAGCCAATACATTTTTCTGTATTTAAGTCTTAATTCTTCACTTTTCTTCTTGACGTGTGCTTTCCATCGTAGTTTAGCATCCAGGGTCATGCCGAGATACTTAGCTGTGTTCGCATGCGGTATTATTTCCCGATTTATGGTAATCGGAATATGTTCGATTCGTCTGTTTGTAAAGTTGATGTGAACTGATTTAGCTTCATTTAGTTTTATTCTCCATCTTTTTGTCCATTTATATATTTGAGTTATAGCTGATTGTAACTTCTGTGTTGATTCTTCGTTGCTTTTTCCAACAGCTAAGATCGCCGTATCATCTGCAAAAGTTGCCACTGTGTTGTTTTCTAATGTAGGAAGATCATAAGTATATAGTAGGTATAAAACCGGCCCTAATACACTGCCCTGTGGAACTCCTGCATTGATTTCTTTCAATTCAGAAAATGTATCATCTAACTTAATCCTGAAGAACCTATCTTTCAAGTATGATTCTAGTATCTTATAAAATTGCATTGGTAGAAGATTCCTTAACTTGTGGTTAAGTCCTTCATGCCACACTCTATCAAACGCTTGTACAACGTCTAGAAATACTGTTGAACAGACTTTTTTCTCCTCTAATGCTTTCTCAATTATACTGGTTATTCTGTGTACTTGATCAATTGTTGAGTGTTGGTTGCGAAAACCCAACTGATGATTTGGGATCAAGTTTTTACTCTCGATTATCGGATTTAATCTTTTTACCAGAAGCTTCTCAAAGAGTTTGGACATGACTGGCAATAGCGAAATTGGCCTTTAAGACGATGTTATGTGTGGTGGTTTCCCAGGTTTTGGGATCATAATTACTTCTGCAATTTTCCATAAGCTTGGTACACATTTGATTCTAAATGCTGCATTTATAAGATTGGTGAGTTTCACCAGAGCTTTCCTTGGCAGTTCTTTTAAGATTTCTGCAGTAATAAGATCGTACTCAGGAGCTTTTTTCGTATTCATATTAGCTGTTATCTCACGCATGACTTCTTTTGGTGTTGTGGGTAGGATTTCTTTACTTTCTTGCACATCTTGTTCAGTTATTATCTCGGCTTCCAACGTTTGGTCTTCGTGTGGCTGGAATATTTTTTCGAGGTGTTCGGCAAATTCTCGAGCTTTGTCTTCATTATTTCTAGCCCATTTCTCACCTGCTATTTTTATTGGGGGAATCTGCATTATTGGTCTTTTGATTCATTTGGTTGCTTTCCAAAGAGAATAATCAGTACTGTTATCATTAGTTAATTTTCTTAAATAGTTGCTGATTGATTCATCTTTCAATTCTTTGATCTCTCTTCTTAATTGTTGAGTGAGGTTGTTCAAATGAGTTTTATCTTGGGGGCCCTTGTTTGTTGCCATACTCTTCTCGCTCTTCTTTTTTCTGCGAGGAGTTCCCTAATTTCCATAGGGTAATTGTTTCCCTTGATTTTCGTTTTAATTTCAGGAGTATTTTCCCAAGCTGATTGCTGTATATCGTTTACAAATTTGTGAACTTCTTTGTCTAATTGTTCTTCAGTCTTTAATGGAACCATTAAGTTAATTTTTTCTTCTAGCGATAGTCTAAAGCATGACCAATTATTGTGAGTATTTACTAGGAAAGGGTTTCTTTCTTTCTGAATGATTTTTTCACTTAACGTTAGAAGTATTGGTGAATGATCAGAGTTTAAGTCGTGGCTTTCATCTACTTGTACATAATTTACAGATATGTTCTTTATAATAAAGAAATCAATCAGATCTGGTACTTTGTTTGGATCAGTTGGCCAGTAGGTTGGTTTTCCAGTTGAGAGGGCTTCACAACTGCATTTTCTGATAGCTTTTAGGAGTTCTTTACCCTTAGTTGTTGTTAATCTGGATCCCCAGTGGAAATTTTTTGCATTAAAGTCTCCTCCAAGTACAAATCGTTTTCCTAATTTACTGAGGAACTCGAGATAATCTTTTTCTTTCATTGAGTGCTTCGGTGGGCAGTAAATACTAGCAATACAAATATAACTACTTTTGGATTTGACAATAACAGCAGTTGCTTGTATTTCTTCCGTTTCATATTTTAACTCCTCATAGTGATGAATACTATTTCTAATTATAACAGCACTACCACCTTTAGCAGTGTTTCCAGGGTGAATAGTGTGATATATTTGATAATTTTTAAATTTAATGTTTGATTGTCTAGTGAAGTGTGTTTCCGTGATGAGACATACATCGATTTTTTCTGTGTCCAGGACCACTTGCAGTTCTTGTTGATGTTGCATCAGTCCATTGGCATTCCAACATAAGATTCTAAGATCTTTGGCCATTTTTCTGTTTAGGGATGGCTCCCTTAGTGCTGTACTCTAGTTTCTGTAATCGCTCATCAAATGTATTTAGTCTGCTTAAAATTAATTTAAGTGTTTGACTTATATCGTCATTTTGAGCAGTTTTTCCTGGATTTCCGTTGCTCATCATTACTTGAGCATAAGTCATTTTACCAAATTGTCCTTGAGTAGTTCCCGACACTCTACCATCTACTTCGGGTCGGTTCATCCACAAAATGACAACGTGCAATTTTCCGAAATACCTAATTAAAGTTATAGATTCCTACTTAAAGAACAGGAAGTTTTATGTACAAATATATAATGAAAAATCCAGTCTAATGAATATTCCTGCTGGTCTCCCGCAAGGTTCCGTATTAGCTCCTCGGTTATTTAACATATTGATTAATGATATTCCTAGATTTGAAGACTGCCAGTTAGCTTTATTTGCTGATGATACTGCGATATACTACTCCAATGTTCTCGCCAATAACATAATATCCAAAGTTAACGGCTATCTAAATGCACTTAACTCTTATTTCACAAACTGGAAACTAAAGATAAATACTAGTAAATGTGAAAGCATTTACTTTACAAGATGTCGTGGACCAGAACAAATTCTTCAGCTACCTTTAGTTCTGAATGGTGCTCAACTTCAATGGAAATCGGAAGTACGCTATCTAGGCCTAATTCTTGATCCAAAGTTGACCCTTGGGAACCATCTGAACCATATTAAAGAAAAATGTGAAAAATTGTTAAAAGTGCGAGAATTGAAATAACCAAAGGCATACTTAAACGAATATTAGCATGTATTCAATCACAAGGAGGACATTTTGAGCACCTTTTATAACTCCTCGACCCAAACTTTGTATTGAGGGATTGTAGAGGAGATCATGACAAATTAAAATTAAATAAACAAAATAAAAAATTATAACGGTTTTTTTGAGAAAAACTCGATTTTATAAAAAACAAATATTTTTTTTTTTACTTTAAATCACCATAGCTCTCAAACGGATGCAGATACAAGATAACCACTTAAACCTTAATAATATCCTATACGATTACCACCCAAATAAGACTAAGTTGGTTGCTCTCCAATAAATATTTTGGAAGTTACAGTTTAATATTTGGGTGTACTTTTTTTCTGAACCAAATTTTTTAAACACCCTGTATCTCAAAGGATATCAAAAATGGATCCCCCCCCCTCCACATACGATTTGTTTCTCAGAATGAACCAAGCAATCAACCCATGACGGATCAGCATCCCAAACCCGGACACCCTGTATAAAGTAATGGTTTTGAGCGTTATTCTATATCGTTCACCCATATGGTCCAACGCAAAAAACACAAATAGAAATAAAATTCAGATTCTTCAAAACAAATTTCTGAAATTGATCCTAAAAGTTCCTATTCGATATAGAACGATAAGAGTTCATGATGAAACCGATATGAGGTTTTAGACGATTTAATTTCTGAAGCTAGACAAAAGTATTATTGCCATCTGACATATAATGTTAATAACGAATTAATTAATAACTTAAATTAAAATTGAATGTTTAACTTTTGATTAGTTTAAGTATTTAGGTTAAGGTAGAATAAGATGGCAAACTACTAGATTAAATATTCTATTTAAATTGTATTACGATGTCCCCCACATATTTTATAACTTAAAGAAAAAAATAAAATCCTATTTGAAGTAAAGCCAAGGAGGTTAAGCTCAAAAGTTTAGTTACTAATTAATTGTAAAATTACCCTTTGTATTAAATTATGCCAAATAAATAAAAGATAAAAAAAAACTGTTAGAGTAGGTATAAGCTAATAACGGTCACGTTGCACTGCAGCCTTATTTCCTTAACAAGAAAAAATAGAGTTCATGAAAGAAAAGGAGAAGCAACGAGAAAACGACAGTAGTAAAAATGAAAAGAGGTTTGAAACGCCACCGTCACAAAGTGCGCGGGTCTGACAGGAGAGGCAAAGGCGAAAATGTTAGCTCTTTGGTACTCTTTCGAAATCGGTAGAATTCCGCAGAAATCAAAACGACTGAATTAGATACTTGAGAAAAACCTCTGATTGAAAGAATATTAATAGCATAAGGACTGTGAAAATTATACACGATGGGCACTAAATCAAACCAAAAAACCACCGCTTAAGGAATTTTCATTCTCTTTAAAGTTTCGTTGAATTTTCCAAAGTAAGCCGGGTTGACCGTCAAATTTCTTTTTTATTTACCAAATACCGGTACGTATTACCGTTTACCATATATTTACGTGCATAACTAATAAATTTCATAAGGGTCAGATTTAATATTCCGAATTTTGAACTATGTGTAGTTGAGATTTTATTCTTCCTCAGCAAATAAAATAAATTAAATGATAAAAACTGTGGAAATATGGAGTTATTTTAAACAGGAGTAGCTTCAACTACCATACAATCAAATATTTGTGATGAGAAATGAATACATAAAATACGGTCATATTTTTGGAAAACTTCGAAAATAAAACATGACACAACATTAATCGTTCAAAAACGATATATTGTTCAATCATACCTAATGTTTATGTGAAAATACGGAAAAGCCACCTCCACTAATAGAATCAGTAATTCTTTAGAAAATACCGTTTCCAAGCATTTTTCCGTCAAACTTTCTTGGGTTAGTGTCGTTACCCCCCGCCCCCCCCCCCCCCCCAAAAAAAAAAAAAAGAAATCCCACAAAAAAGAATCGTATAAGTATTTAAATCGTTTTGTATCTTAGTGGATGAATAACATTGGAATAACATTTCACCATTCGCGCCAGGATCACAATAAAACGTTAAAAATGTCTCAAGAATATTCACATTTATATGAATATTTATGTTCGAATTTCACATACTAAAATAAAAGAGATCACCTCAAACTCTCAACAATAAATATCCCAATATCCCAATAAGACCCTAACAAATTTTTGTTAAATACGACCAACTATACAATTAGATAACAAAATGATGTTACATAATTTCTTGTAATCCTTGCGCTGAGAGGATCAATGCTTAGCGGCTTTGAGGAGTTCTCCATTTTAGCATGTGAATAATTATTAAAAAATACAAATTTTTGAAAAACATTCTAATTTCTATCAATATTGGAATTTTAATAAATCGTTAAAGCGGATGTTTTGGGCAGCATCTTCCATCCTCTAAGGTATATACAACGAATTAAAATAACCTTTCAAATTTGTGATAGTTAAAACATTTGATTTTTGGAATTTTTTTGTTCGAGATATCGAGGGTAATCCGATACCAACCCATTCCCCGATATCATAAACCGGACTAGCTTCGATTTTTAATTATAACGTATTTTTGAAAAGTTATTTTAATTCTTTGTATACCTTAGGGGGATGGGAGATGCCGCTCCTAAACCCCCGCTTTTACGATTCATTAAAATTCCAATATCAATAGAAATTGGAACGTTTTTCAAAAATTTGTATTTTTTAATAATTACTCATATGCTAAAATGGAGAACTTTCCAAAGACGCTTGGTATTGGAACCTTTTGCGCAAGGTTGACAGGAAAACGTGATAATTTTCTTAAGACTATTGATATTTAGTTACACTTCTGTTTCACATACTAAAAGAGAAAACTGAAGAGTGAGTCCAATTAGTACTCTCAAGGTGGGTGATGTGTAAACATGGCGTGCATATGTATATTAAAATAATCATAATAGATAAAATACATATTCATAATTGAACAAACACATATATGACATACATGTATGATATATGTGGAATACATATGTGAACATGATTACCACTACTGAAATTAACTTATTTTTAATAGGAAACTGAAATGTACCGGGGCAAATATCGCCGATGAGTTGTGTTGTTACTTAATCCGCCAGTTGTTTGGCGAAAGTGACTTCGTGAGTTTTACTTAAATGTTTAGATATTGCTACCTCAGCAGCTGGTGATAAAATGTTGAAATTTCAACATTTCAATCGATCGACTCAAGCAAGCATATGGAATTCTCTGTTCGGCTGATCAAATATCAAGCACTCGAATACACAAAACCATCCCTATTGCAACTACTCATTCAATCATCCCCTAGGGAGGGGAAAATTACTTGCGGAGGAGTCCTGTAGCGGCTCACTCATATCGAACTACACTTATCAAATACATTCATCAAATTCACTAATAAAAATATACGTTTCGTTCATCGCTACAATACCAAATATATCAGCGCTCACTCATTCATGTTATACTCTCATAACATAACCGCAACTGCTTGACTATCTGCAACTGGTCGCTGCCCTAAAACAATTCACGCGAAGAAAACAAAAGCAAAACTAGTGAAAGTGTAAGTCTATAGAGTCAATTCCTCGGCATTTGTAGAATAAATTCCTAAGTGTTTGGATGGTAATGGATGTTCGAAGAAATTTTGCAAGTTAATAACTACTTAGTCTGCATTTTATGTTGTTATTACGGATTTCATCTATTTTAAATATTTTATCATTTATGCAACAGTAATTGTTTGGAAAACAAGACCCTAATGTAAAAACGGGTTGAAGAGAATATTTTTCAACATTTTTTTGAATATTTTCTTGCTCTGTTTTTCGATTGTTTATTTATTGTCCTGCCTTTTTAATCAGTTTCTTGATCTGCTGCATGTAATTTTCGAATTTGAAAGCACTGTAATTATCAAGGTGGCCAAATTTTTCCACATCATGTGCAACGTGCAGCAAATTATGGACATTGTATGACATATTTTGGTTGCCATATAATGTCCGAAATGAATCACAAAACGACTGAAGTAATTCTGCGGCACATTTATTATTTTCGAAACAATCCTTCGGGTGCACCAATATTCTAGAAGCACAAACTAAATACAAAAAATGCTCATAATATTTTTCGGATAAGATTTGTTTGAATGCAACCATTCCAGTGTAACAGAGAAAAGTTCTAAATTCGGATGCTTTTCAGTGCTCAATTTCGTGAAGCGTGCGCTGTTTCCGCTGAAACTCCTTAGGTAGGCACTTTCGAAGTGACACTAAATTTGCATTTATGCTTTCAATTGCATTCCTTTTCAACGGGAACTGCTGTTTTCTGACTTTTAATAGCAGATTGATCAATTGTCTCACAACTCCTAATAACACGCAGTGCATGTAATCAATTGGGAATTGGGAGACACATTCAATAGACAAAGAGTCCAATGCAACATTCAATTTAACGTGATGATCTAAATCTATTTTATTTCGAAAATCATTGTCTGTCCTGTGCCTTAAATCATCTTCAAAGACAGAAAAACAAATTTTGTGAGCCATGTAATTCCCCTTTATAGTGCACTTAGTGTAACTAGAATATCCCGAATGAGATTTTACTCCTGAAAATGTAAAATATAACAAGTATTTAATAAATTAACCTAAAAAAAATAATAAAAATATATATGTACCTAACAAAAACGATCTTGCTGGTGCATCACATATGAAAGCTCTGATTTTAATGCTCAAGAGCCTATTATTGTATGTGATTCCGTTTTCCAATAATTGTTTCGTCTCCTCAATAAATGATCCCAAAAATAAATTAGCACAATGCGGTTTTTTATATCCATGGTAAATTCCAACAATGAATACTGCTTTATGAGAAATAACCTTGGCAAGGATGGGCCATAGTTGGTTTGTAGAGCTTTTGGTTAGAGGAATTCCGTCTATACCAAGTTGCTTTTCTAACCCGATATGAGAGTATGATCCACTGCTCATTGGTACAATATTTTTGTTTGTAGTAGGAGTCTTTTTTAAAGTTCTAACATCTTTTGGCAAACTTGGATGATATTTTCTTAGAACTTTCAGTAACGCATTCGTGCTCTGGTTTGAAATATTATGAGTAATACTCCATTCCGAAATATCAGATTCAATACTATTCGCCTCCATTTCTTCATTATCATCCATGCTTTCATCACTATCATATTCAATGCTGCTTATTTCAGACTCACAGCCACTACCGCCCGAATTAGTATCCAGCGAGGATGGAATATGTTGTGAATCATTAATAAAGTTATCCACATTATTTTCTAAACGTTCAATTAAATTTATTCGGGATCATCGCATATCAGTTTAATTTCGTTTCGTACGGTCCGGAATAATTTTTGTTTGGACATTTTCTTAAAAAGATATTTAATATATATCACCTCAGTTAAATATACACAAATATTCGTAATAAAACTTGATTTTACCTTTATTTACGAAAAATTCGTAATGAAACTTGATTTTACACTTATCAAAATTATTATTAAAAAAAATAAAACAAAATGGAGGGAAATATTCACATCTAAACTTTATCTATTCGCACCAACAAATAAAATATTTTTGTGTGGCGCTTAGCATATATGTATAAAAAACAATTGTTAATATGTATTGGTATTCCATTGTAATAAGGTGTTCGCAAACTTTACGTTTTTGTAAGGAATAGAAAGTATACATTTTTATGTTGGGAGGGTATTATTAAAAATACGTTAAAAGTGTGTATTTATACGTTTCCCAAGTTTTCATGACAACCCTACACTAACAATGTAGAAATCGCACGGTAACATAATATTGAATACCTAAACGAAATACGTCATTTCCGTTCATCTCATTTATAAGTTTACTCCAATACAAGTAGTTTGGTAGGCGCGAGTAAAAATGTTAATGCTACACATCAAAAACTCCTCAAAGCAGCTTAGCATTGGGCACATCAGAAACTTTTTGTAACCAAAAAGCAAAATAACAAAAGCCAATCCCAAAATCAAAACTTGAAATAATAATTACCCCGAAAAACAAAATAGCAAATAAATACTTGCCTAAATTAAAATGGGCGAAAATAAAATCCCAAAAAACCAAATTTCATTCCATACACATTTTTCAAATTCACCTGCTATGCTTATTATTATCATTGTGCCTGATTTGGTGGCACTATTTCTGAGAGAAGTTCCTGATTTGGTGGCACTATTTCTTTCTAGAATCCGCTCGAAACGCAATATTTCAAAACGCGATATTACAAAACGCGATATGACGAAACGAGATAAAGTACCAAACACGATACGGTACAAAATGCGATATTTCAAAATGCGATATGGTACAAAATGAGATATTGTAAAAACGCGATATTTCAAAACACGATATTTAAAAAAACAAAATACAAAACGCGATATATCATTTAATAAAATTTTCCTTCACACATGTACGATGGAACTAGGATATATTGAATTTTGAAATATCCTCATTTTGTACCATATCGCGTTTTGAAATATCGTGTTTTGAATTATCGCGTTTTGTACTATATCGCGTTTTGTACCATATCGCGTTTTGTACCATATCGCGTTTTGTACCATATCGCGTTTTGAATTTCCGTTTTAAAATATCGCGTTTCAAATTGGGAGCCAGTAAAGAGATTATTCGAGATATCTCGAGTTATGAAGTAAGTATATAATAAGATGGTTTCTTGCCTTGGTGTCGAGTTTATTTTGTCAAATTATTTCAGATTTTTGGGGTTTATTCGATATTTTTTTAGATATTGCTTTCTTGATTTTTGGGGTCTATCTGAAATTCTTAGTATTATCACAGATAAGGGTAGACAGATGTGGATCTTGTATGGGCCATATTTACATTCCAAATTTCAATACCAAATTTCAATCCAATCTGTTTAGACCAGGACGTATATATAATTTACATTTCTATCCCTTCGAAAACCAAAAAAAAACGAAATGCTTTGTTTTTGTTTTGATGTAAAAAAATAGTCATGGGTAAAAAGTATAAAAAGGGATAGAAATGTTAATTATATATATACGTCCTGGTCTAAACAGATTGGATTGGAATTTGGTATTGAAATTTGGAATGTAAATATGGCCCATACAAGATCCACATCTGTCTATTCTTATCTGTGGTATTATTCGAGTTTTGCATAACGTACAAATAGCATTGAAAGATCGAGAAAAGATTCTTTAAATTCCAAATTATTTGAGATATTGATTAAATCTCGCTAGATTTGCCAACTTGAATAGCACCCGAGTTTCTGGATATCGAGGTCAATCGATATTATCGACATTATTCAATATTTTCGAGGTCATTCGCCGCCAATTTTTCGAAGTTTTCTTGATTTATTTACTTTGAGTTTTATAAAGCATCTATTTGGAATTTTGCTTAATTAATAATATGAAGTTGGAATAATACGAAATCTTTCAGCAACATTTTGAAAATTTCCAAAATTTTCGAAAATCAATCCTGATCAGCGCAAACATAGCAAGATGCTGGAAAAATTTCTTATATCTTGTCAAAGAACTGTCAATGTAGAGGCAATAGTCAAGCAGCCAACTTCTCAGGTATAACTTTTATCATCAGAATTCAAGATGCCTAAAATTATAAATGTGATTCTAATCTAGCTTAAGAGTTTCAATTCCACAATAGCTTAGATTGAAACAAAAGTGCAATCGCAACCTAACATTTATTTATTTGTTTATTTACATAAATTTCGTTTAGGGACCAACCCCATACTTAACAATATATTTTGAGTAGGAGCTCATTCATAACAGATTCTGTAAGGATAAGGTGGCTTCACACGTTAAAAATAAAACGTACAAAATAAGTATGCAGGCTTCTGGGCAATCTGGACCCTCCGACTAAATCGATGTAACACTCATTGTGTGTTCGTTTGTGTGACCGACGACAAGTTCCTCACATAGTCTGGAATGTTTAAACTTTTTTTTTTTTTTTTGTGATGTTATTTCTGATCGTTGTTTCCGACGTCGTTTCTACTGATCTCAGCTTTTATTCAATGCACGATTTTATTCAAATTTACTTCAGCCTTTGAATTCCAGCCTTTGTTTCAACCTAGATTAAAATCCTTATCTACCACAAATGGTTAAAGTTTTCTCAAAGATACATGACGAGAAGATTTGACAATTATCCGAATTTTCTTGCATTTGATATTTTAAAAATACAATTTCGTGAAGATGATGATGACTATACTCGACTTGAGTCGAGAAAATGTTCTTACGATGCAATTCATCAGATTATGAACATCCATGTCCTTCAATCTACCTACTTAAAGCTTAACAGATAGTTTTTTGCTTCTTTAAAAACTACGCACATTATAGACATTAAGTTATTTAACCCTTTTTTAACAGTTATACTGTTATAGTCAAAGAAATTCTGAAATTCCAAATGTTGAAAAGGAGGTGTTTGCAACCCACAGTTCCATTTCGTATATGAGGAAACAGTTTCTGGTTTAAATTAAATAACTTCGATTTAACAGTTTTTAAATGGTTTTGAAACCTACTACTACTAACTACCACCACTTGTTTTACAAATTTTAAGTGAATGGCATATTTATATAAGATTTGGCGGGAAATATTAAAAAAAAGTTGGCAGTGAAAAAGTTTTTGGTGAATTTGGTGAATCTTTTCTACAAAGCATAATCATTCATAAATAATGGTTAATCTGCGATTTTTTACCGGCTGCCTATATTTTAAATTACATATTTATGAAACAAATTTTTCGTTGCCTTCGACGCTTATGTCTCGTCGAAGTAACGTCCCTGAAGTTGGTGTTTGCTTCCTACTCTTATAGTTCTCTTCGAGTGTTCCTTCTTACTAACATATTTTCCCCTATGAATTTGCATTAACCTTCCGTCGGTGCACTGGAGTAAAAGGTTACCCCAGGCTTAAAAAAAGTGAATTAATGCGAATTAATCCGAAATCACTTAGGAATGCTCTCTCTCTTACATGTTTAGCACAACAAAATAGCAAAAAACGATGAAATCTGATCATTTCAAAGCAACTGTGGTACAGTAATGAAAAGTATGCCACGGTCTGTGCATGGGGGTAATAAGTTACCCCAGACTAACAAAGAACGCAATTGAAATCGGTTAGTTAAAAAATTATACAGGAAATACGAATTCTTGAAAGAAAATCATAATTATGTTATTTAGCCCTAGGTCAGGGCTTTCTTTATTTAAAACCATTTGAGCCAGATACGTGCGTTTCACCATTCACAGCCTTTCAACATAAACTCGACTTCAACATTTTTGAACTCAGCTTGAATATAGATATTATATTTATAACGGTACTTTTACAGGAACCAAGAGATTTGTTCGATGAGATATCCGTTTCGTCGGATAATTCACTAAAAATTAATTCTTGTGATGATTTACAAGAATATAATGAAATTCCTCAGGAACAAGATGATTTAGATGGTGATTTTTCGAATTTAGATGATGATGATGAATATATTCCGGATATTCGTGACCGAATGCGCAACGAAGATTTGCAGGAGGAACAAGAATGTTTATCCAATGATGATGAAAACGAGACTGATGAACAAGAATTATTTTATAACTCGCAAAATAAGAATTATTCTCGAAAATGGAGCGTCCAACCATCGAGCATTCATAAAGTTCCAGAATTTCAAATAGATCGTGAGACACCATTGATTGGAATTGCTAGATATTTCAATAAGGAAGAAGAATGTTTTAAAAGTATTTTGCCACCTTCGATGATGTGAATTATCGCGAGCGAGACGAATCGAAAGGCGAAGAATTATTTTGATCGTCACCGTAATCCAAGCCAACATAAACAACCACAAATATGGTATGACGTGGAAATTGACGAGCTCTACGCCCTCATTTGGATTATTTTATATGCCGGAATGAGGAAGAATTGGGATGAGCGGCTAGTCGAATTGTGACATAAAGAGAGCCGGCTCTTTTTCAGAGAATCGATGTCGTTGCAGAGAGTGTAGCAAATTCCTCGCTTCATGCGTTTCGATAATCATCGAACTAGAACAGAACGATTGCAAATTGACAAATTAGAGAATCTGAAATTAGCATATAGACCAGGAAACTTAACAGTCGAAGAGAGCGATGTAATTTCCGGCAGTACATCCCTTCCGAACCAGGAAAGTATGGAATCAAAATATTTTGGGTCGTCGATGCGAAAAACTCCTATCCATTGAATGGAGAAATTTATATTGGTTGTCAACCTGGAGAGAAGAGCACAAAAGGCTACGCATTCAACCTAATGAACAGACTAGCTCGTGCTTATGTCAACAAAGGACGTACTATAATAATGCACAACTTTTTTACCAGTTGAGCTCTTGCCGAAGATATGATTCTTCAGAAAACAACAATCATAGGAACCATTCGAAGTAATAAACCCGATTTATCAGTCGAATTGGCAGCACATGCGGCACAAGACAAAAAAATGTATATCAAAAATCGAGAAGTTGGTTCATCACGCTTTTGTTTTGATGGCTGTCTCGCTTTAGTGAGTTACATACCAAAACCAAATAAAAATGTGCTATTATTATCAACTCTTCATAATAACGATGACATCGATGAAACTTCCGGCAAGCCGAATATAATTTTAGACTACAATTCCAGTAAGGGAGGAGTAGATACTATATGGATAAGATGGCCAAGACTTATACATGTAAACGTATCACTCGTAGATGGCCAATGGTGTTTTTTTCAACATGATAGATGTGGCAGCTATTGCCGCCTTTAACATACATAAACTAGCTCGCCCAGCTGCGCATGTACAAAAGAAAAGCAACACCTGTAAACTTTTTCTGGAGATCCTAGCAAAACAGCTTGTTGATCAACATATTCGAAAGCGGCTTTCAGATCCAAACGCATTGAAAAAAAACGTAAAAATTGCGATGCAGTTGATGGGTTATAACGTCGATATTCTAAGACAGCAATCAGATGCTGGAACTAGTTCGCACATTACCAAAAATCGGTCTCGTCGTTGTAACTTCTGCGATCGGTCTGCTGACGTAAAAACAATTATTAGTTGCCACATCTGTACCATGTCCACATGCAAGCGTCATCATAAAATAGTTTGCAATACCTGCTGTGCCATAGAAATCCAAGACGTAGAAGTTAGCGCCAGCTGTGAAAATCTTGATGATGACTTTGATTAAATATTGTTCCTTTTTTAAATAATTTACCTTTATTATAACAAGAATCGTGAATTAAACTATATTTTCAATGTATTCCAGTTTATTAAAATACATTTTATTGATATATTATGTTCAGTTTTATTTAAATAAATTAACCAAATATAACTTTTTCCCTTGTATTGTTTAATAAACTAGTGGGATAACATGTTACCCCCATGCACAGATCGTGTGTATAAAACAAGTGCACCGACGGAAGGTTAAGCGATTTTGATCATTCCTAACACTTGAAGTTATTTTCGCCGCTGTTACTAAATAAACATCGGTTTTTTGTTGTTTCATGCCAATACAGTTTCCTCAGACTAATAGACTTACCACCATGGAGTTATAAGGTTAGAAGTTATAAGCCAATTTTTGTTATGAAAAAACAATTATTTGATATGTTTGATATGCATTTATTTCTAGTCACTGAACAAAATCCTACATCAATGCAGACAAAAAATACATTAATAGTAAGAAAAATTCGTTAAATCTGAGCCGATACGACCCTTCTTTAATAGTACGAAAATCATGCGTTAATATGATGAAACACATAAAAAATTTATTTTATGTTTGACTACTCTCGTTGTAATATTTATGAATTTATTCATATAATATACGAAAAATGTTATAATTTTAATGCAGTTAAAAGCATTTCTGGATGAACAAATTCTTATTGTTAACGTAAGAAAGTAAAGATAACATGAAATTGTTCGTAACTATAATGAAATGTTACGTCATATTAACGAATAAATTGATACATATAAGTTTAAAAATTCATTATTTGTGCATACGAAATTATTCGTATATATGAAGAACGGCATACTCAGTGGCTAAGAATAATACACAAATATGATGATTATTTTCATAAATATATTCAATATTATATACATATGTAGTAACGGGTTCATAATTGATAAACAAAATTACATAATATTTATGTAGAGTTCATAATAGGAAGGTATTTTTGGGTCGTTTCATGAATAAATTCGTAAAATTTATACAGTGCAGTATAAAAAAATAAAAAACATAAAATTTCTTTATACATAATTTATTTAATTTAAATAGAATTTGATAAAATGTTAGGCTTTTAATTCTAATATTTTGTATTAAATTATAGGCATATTATCACATTGGTTTTTAATAAACTAGAACTTAAAAATAAATATAATCAGATAAAAAATATGATAGGAGCAGTAAACGCCATGTTGATATTCGAATTTTAAAATTTCTTCCATTTTGGTATTCTTGAGAACTTGATGTTCTGTTCTGTAAATTCAATGAAAATAATTACACTCACATTTACTTTTATTTGCTTATTTTTGTTACCTGATCTGTTCGCAATATGCCAAAAGCGGTTTTAATGACTGGCCTTCTCCATGTGCTGAACTTACAGGTTGAGCAACATTTATAGGGTGGATAGTGGCTCGTGAAGTCCTCCTTGCTCATCGATATAGAGCCGAAATATAATATTCATGTATTTTAGTGCCAGATTCGTTAATACGACGAACAATAAGTATTTAACATATATTTTCGTACATAATCTTATTCATAAATATTATGAATTGTTCACAAATGTAATTATTTAATAAAACAATGCAAGTTGCACTAATACGCAAACAATTTGTGATTGTATTTTATGTGTAGTACAATAAACTAAACAATTTTTTAGTTTACGAACTATGATTCTTACTATTAATGCATACATTTTTATGATTTTTTTTTTATATTTCGTTTTTTTACGTAAAAATAACAATTTTTACATTAATAGTACGAATTGTGGTTAACGAACGCCATTCGTAAATAAAACGTAGTAAATTTTTTTCAGTGATGGCAGGTGTCATAACTAAAAATCTGATTTAATTTACCTAAATTTAAATTAAAAAAAAAAATCATTTTCCTAAATCATTTTTGAATTAATTATATACAATGTAATTATTGTTGTTATAAATTTCCCAAATCAATATACTTATTAATGAAAAGCTCCGAGGCCTTAATTAAAATTTTATTTACAATTGTTGTTAACAATTTGATAACAACAACGATTGATATGTACATTATGCATGCTTATTTAAGTACTATTTAAAGATACAAATTTTATAATTTGACATAAGAATGAATTCGACATTTAAGCTTAAATGTTTCTGTTATAATGTTAATAATTTGTTTCAAGAATTAAATTGTATTTCGCTTTTTGATTACGCTTTTTCGATTGCGATCTCGTTTTGTTGCATACTTTTCCATTCCTTCATATCGATAAAGTATCACTCAATAAAAATTGGGTAGGAATGTAAGTAGAAATAGAATGTTGTTTTATTCGAGCAAGCTGAGATAGCAGCAAAACAAACATAACTGAAAAACGAAATAGAGTACAATTTTATTCTTGAAACAAGAGATATAAAATCTATCGAATTCGATTCGAAAGTGATGTTACAACGTCCCCCCCCCCCAGATAGCTTCTGGAGATTCATTGATTCTCTGAATCGTCTCGATCGTCTCGCTTGATATTAATCAAAGTGCAGGGTTCGATTCCATCCCTCCCTTGGTTCTTAGAATGACAACACATGCTGTCGCTTTTCCAATCACAGTTTTTTTTAACAAAAGCCTTCAACAAGGATACTTCCCGAACTTTTGGAATTGTTCTTTAATTAAACCAATATTTAAGTCAGGTTCCAGAAGTGATATTACTAATTATCGAGCCATCAGTATTTTATCCGTTTTGCCGAAGTTTTTTGAAAAATTAGTCAAAGATTTTATTTTATTTTATACTCGTAGGTTTATTTCTCCTAAGCAACATGGATTCCTTCCTGGCAGATCAACTGTCTTGAATTTGTTTCTACTGACCAATTATATTTCAACAGCTTTTGAATTGGGGATGGATGTACAGGTTGTTTATTCAAATTTTAGCAAGGCCTTTGACAAAATTGATCACAAACTACTATTTCTTAAATAGGAGTCTTTGGATTGTAATAGTTTACCTATTAGGTGGATCAAGTCGTACTTAGATGGCAGAACTCAAATCGTTAAGATAGGGAATTACTTGTCTAGACGGATTCATGTTACGTCAGGGGTTCCTCAGGGAAGCCATTTGGGTCCCCTTTTATTCATTCTTTTTATTAATGATGTGATTAACTGTATTAAGTATTCTGAGATTCTTATACATATATGCTAAAATAAAATTTTTAAAACTATTTCGAATATTCGGGATGCAGAAGAGGTACAGTCGGATTTATCGGATTTTACGAATTGGTGTACTTACCAAAATTTATTATTGAATACTAAGAAGTGTAAAACAATGAGATTTTCCCGTAGAAGGAATGTTTTGAACTTTGACTACGAATTTTTTCTCAAAGACCATAGAATTGAGAAAGTGAACACTTTCAAAGATTTGGGTATCACATTCGCTTCTAATTTATCCTTCCAAATTCATATACAGGGCATTGTTTCTAACGCGTTTTCCATGTTAGGGTTTGTTAAAAGATTCTCCAAAGACTTCTGGGATCCTTATGCGATTAGAATCTTGTATATTACTACGTTGGTGCGCTCGCAATTAGATTATGGCGTAGTTATTTGGGACCCATTTTATCAGGATTCTTCTGATCTTATAGAAAGGGTTCAAAGACAATTCTTAAAATATGCATTGCGTAGATTACCTAGGGACAATAATCTTCACAATTATATTCTTTCTTCTTATAGGGGACGATGTAAACTATTAAAATTGGAACCTCTCTCTATTCGTAGAACTGCGACGTGTGCCACTTTTGCCCGTGATCTCCTCGTTTGTAGAATTGATTGTAATGAGATTCTCGATTTATTTTCTATTTACGTTCCAAGACGTGTGTTACGATCGAGTGGGGAGTTTGTTCTTAAATTACCAATACGGAGGAGTAATTTAGCTATGAATGAATCTGTTTATAATGTCTTGGTTGCTTTTAATAAAGTACGGTCGATTTTTGATTTTAATTTGTCAAGAGATGCATTTAAGGTTTTGATGTCAGATTCTCTTTCTAATTTTTGGTAATTTTTTTTTTTTTTTTGTACTGTAATGTAGAATATTTTAAAATTGTAACCAGATTTTTTTTTTTAAAGTTGGTAAATAAATAATAGTTTATTAAGGGTCAATTAACGCATTATTTTATGTAGTTTTTAGTGATCAATAACCAATCCGATTGGACACAAATGTCATACACAAACTTATATTCTAACCTCAAACTAAGAATGATTTGCAAAAATTAAGGCCTCTGCTAAATTATCATTTCTTTTGAATTACATTTGTATTTAAAATTTTTAACAAAAGTTCACAATATACTTTGCATAAAAAATCAAATCATTTTTGCATACACAACAACAGGTAACCGGACCCGTATTTTTTTTAAACTATAACAAACCATTAATTTTATATATTCAGGTAAATACAAATTGGCAAACAATTTGCATTTGCACCAAGCAAAATTGTTTACAGTTTTTATTCTGAGTTTTCAAGCTAATAAGAAACCATAACTCTTGATGTTGAGTCAAAAAACAAAAAAAATATTTTACGATCACTTTTTTTTTCAAGTAATTTTAAGTACATCCACGAAATATTTTTATAGAATCCAGAATGAAAATGGCAAATTCTGAGAATAAAGTATTAGTATCTAAAAATTCAAATTTAAATTAAATTAATTCAAGTTAGAAGTATCATATAAAATTTGTTTTCCACAATAAAAAGTTGCCTCATCGGCAACAAAATATCAATAACCAGATTGGAATAATCTTAATATGTAGCCAATTTTCAAATATGTAAAGGAGAAACAAATAAGACAGCTCAAAAATACAATTTTAATTCATGTTTTGGTTAGCACACAAACGAACAGATACATAAAATCAAACCACCAGATGTTTAGACATCCACCAATGATCAAATAAACACCTGCCTGTTAAGAATTGAAATCGTATAGAATTTTTTACCTTTGAAGGGATTATGTATGTACTATATATGCCCTACAAGATTTTAAACCAGTCTGGCTTATACATATAGCAAGTTGTATAAATATTGTATGCACAATTTTGCGCTCTCTACAGATTATTTAAATTTAACAAGAAAAAACAATAAAATTATTAGTTAATTTAATTACAAAATATTGATTTATAAAATTTGTGATTATCAAATGCTTTATTTATTTATTTAATTTATTTTGATTTAATTATATAACCAAATATACATGAAGAATATTTTATACGTAGTATTTGCAAGGTTAATCGCGCAAATTACGTTTTTGAGAATTTCAACCCATATGTTTTATCGTATATATCAATTTTTATTTTGTATTCTCTTCCAAAAATTACATTTTCAAATAAATATTTATAAAAAATTATAAAAATAAAATTCTAATTGAGCTCATTTAGTTGTTTGCATACACTATGAAATATGTATGTATTCAGTGCCAAGTGAAGAAAATTTCTTTTTGGAAATCTGACAAAATTAATTTATGTTTATATCCTGATATATGAATTAAACTTCGACGTTAACTGTCATACAGGGGAGCTCTTGAGCATGTTTGCTGAGACTATTTTACCTGCGTTTTTATTTACCTTGCTGACTTCATTCATAGTATAAAATTTTTTATAAAAAAGAAAAATTCTTTATTATTATTTATTTTTTATTATTTTAATATTTTTATCTTCCTTATAGTAACAATCTGTTTTATTTTTAAAAAAAATCGATTTCGGATGCTTTCGCCTTCCTTTCTCAATTTTTAATTTAATATTAATCTATATTAATTTAATTTAATGATTAATATTAAATTAAAAATTGAGAAAGGAAGGCGAAAGCATCCGAAATCGATTTTTTTAAAAAATAAAACAGATTGTTACTATAAGGAAGCTAAAAATATTAAAATAATAAAAAATAAATAATAATAAAGAATTTTTCTTTTTTATAAAAAATTTTACAAAGTAACAAAAGCACACAAAATAGTGAAAAAATGGAAATCCATTCACACAATCATAGTATAAAGAGGCATATAACGCAATGCAAGGTTAGTTAAGCATCTCCTGGCCTACCCGTCTCTAACGCCAGCCCTAGACATAACGTTTAGTTGTGCAAATAAAACTGTGAAAATTATCGCTCAAGTTTAGACTTGTGCAAGTTAGAACTTTGACAATTGTAGTGTTTTTTTATTCGCTCCGGATAGCTGCTATCGAGAGCCGTCATTTTTCTACGCCTAAATTTAAATTTGACGCCCTATTTATTGGTAAACTAAACTTATTTAACGTCAAACTATCATTTTTAATTCAATCGTTTACCAAAAACTTCATATAAAAAATATTTGGATCTACCTATTTATACGGAACGCTATCGGGAGCCATTTTTTATATGACGGCTCTCGATAGCAGCTATCCGGAGCGAATAAAAAACACTACAAATATAAACTATTGTTGCAATTTTAGCTTAATTTTGTGATTATTTCATTGTTGAAACATGTCCTCTGAGAATGAAAATCTTGTACTTGCAATCGTGGCTGCAGAAAATGTCTATGAAATGGTAAATGTCTAAGAATTACTTCGGTCTAAAAAGACCAAAGTATTGAAATCCTGTCAAAAATGATCAAAAATTTGGTTGGTTCAAAACCACTTTTCTCGACGTTTTAAAAGTGTTTGAGCATAAAAAAATGTCTGGTTGTCTATGGTCAAGGGCGAGATTTGAAAAGCTTTTGGAACCTGTGCGTCAAGAGGGTCGGGTACCTGCCATACGAATTGACAAAAAACACCTCGTTATAGAAATATTTACCAACTTTTAATAGGGTATATGCTGGTTTGAATATTGAGTTGGGTATTGAGTTTGTGGTTGAGTTAAAGGTTAAGTTAGGGGTCAATTTGCGGGTTGAGTTCAAGTTGAATTGGAGTTGAGTTGGGGTTAAGATATAGTGAGCAGTTGACCAATTTTTTATATACACTGGTTTGAATATTGAGTTTGGGGTTGAGTTAAAAGTTAAGTTAGGGGTCAATTTGCGGGTTGAGTTCAAGTTGAGTTGGGGTTGGGTTAAGATATAGTGAGAAGTTGACCAATTTTTTATATATGCTGGTTTGAGGATTGAGTCGAAAAAGAGTTTGCGGTTGGGTTGAGGGTTGTGTTGGAGGCCGTTTGCTGGTTGAATTTGGGTTGAGATGGTGTTGGATCAGTGTTTAGTGAGCAGTTGAGCAATCTACATCTTACACAAATATTGTTTAAGACTTAAGAAAGGTCACTATTCAATATCTCAAACCTCAAATTAAACCTTTTACATTTCAAATTAAACCTTTAGCAAATTAAATGAATGGCCAATTAGGATGGAACTTATCTATTTCTTAACTGATTTTAGTGAAAATTGACTTCCGCCATGGAAATGGGATTCTAAAATGAGTTTTATATGAAGTTCTGGAATATGGCCAAGTATGATGGAACTTGCATATTTCTCAACAGATTATGGTGAAATTTGACATATGCATTGGAAATGGGATTCTACACTTCCATTCTATGGAACTTGCTTATTTTTAAATCAATTATTATGAAATTTGGCTTGCACATTGGAAATTGGATTTTAAAATGATTTTTGAATGAAGTTCTGGAATATGGAAAAGTATGAGGGAACTTGTGTATTTCTCAACCGATTATGATGAAATTTGATATGTTCGTTGGAAATGGGATTCTAAAATGATTTTTGGCTGAAGTTCTGGAATATGGCTAATTACGATGGAACTTGCCTATTTCTCAACCAATTTTGATGAAATTCGGCTTATGCATTGGAAATGGGATTCTAAAATGATTTTTGGATGAAGTTCTGGAATACGGTCAAGTACGATGGTACATACCTATTTAAGAACCGATTATGATGAAATTTAACTTTTGCGTTGGCTATAGGATTCTAAAATGGTTTTTGGATGAAGTTCTGAAATATGGCTGAGTATGATGGAACTTCTCTGTGCTTTGAAAATTGGATTCTAAAATGATTTTCGGATGAAGTTCTGGAATATGGGCAATAATGATGGAACTTGCATATTTATAAACCTTTGAGTATGAAATTTGATATTTGTATTGGAAATTTTATTCTTGGATGAAGGATTTGATTTTTGGATGAATTTCTTTAATATGGCCATGTATGATGGAACTTGCGTATTTCTCACCTAATTATGATGAATTTCGGCTTGTGCTTAAATTATTTTAGAATCCCATTTCCAACGAGCGCACATGTCAATTTTTATCATAATCGGGTATAGGAATAGCCAAGCTCCATCCTATATGGTCATTCATATAATTTGTTAATGGTTCAATTAGAAATGTAAAAGGTTCAGTTTGGAATGTAAAAGGTACAATTTGAAATGTAAAAAGTTTAGTTTGAAGTGTAAAAGGATCAATTTGAAGTGTAAAACCCGTAAGATTGTATAATGTTATGTTGATATGATGATAAGATGTTATGATGTATGTTGGTACGATGGTATAATGTTATGATGATATGGCGGTACGATGGTATGATGGTTTCGTGGTAAGATGATATACATGATAGTATGATTTTAGTATGATGTTATGATGATATAATGGTATGATGGATTGATATTATTGTATGATGGTGCGATGGTATGATTGAATATATGATACAACGTATGATGGTATGACGGTTTTTATTCTAGAATGATGGTGTGATGTTATGAGGGTATAGCGGTATGACGGTATAATGATAGGGCGGTTGGATGGTATTATGATTATATAATGGTATGACGGTACGATGGTATGACAGTATGATTAAAGCGATGGTATGATGGTACAATGGTATAGTGGTATGAGGGTATGTTGGTATGATTATATGATGGTATGAAGGTGTGGTGGATTGATGGTAAGATATACATCATGGTATTATGGTGGGATGGTTCGACATAACTATGGTACAATGGTACGATTGTATGATGGTTAAATGGTATATTGTCATGATGGTATGATGGTGTAATGGAATAATGGTATGATGGAATGATTGTTTAAGGTTATGATGGTACGACGGTACGTATGCCGGTATGATGGTGAGTAGGGGTTTGAGTTGGATTTGAAAGAGAAGTTCGGTTAGGGATTAATTTGAGATCGAGTTTATGTAGCTTTCTAATCGAGTTAATTTTGGGATTGGGTGGGAAAATAAGTGTAGACTTTAGCAGAGGGTTGAGATTTGAGTCGAGCTAAGTTGAATTGACGTAGAATTAGGATTTAGTTAGCTTACATTGGGGTGTAATTTGTTCGGTTTTGGAATTATTTAAGGGTTAATTTGGAATTTGGTTAAGGGTTGATTTGAAAGTTGGTTAAGTTGATTGTTTGGAATTGTGGTGCGATTGAGGTAGAGGTTGAGTTGTAAATTGAGTTGGAGGTTAAGGTGAAGATTGACTTCGGGATTGATTTGGAAGTTGAACTAATCAAGACTGAAGTTCTGATCACCGTATGAAGTTTCAGCCCTTTATATTTTATTATTATAAATGACAGCTAACAATACGAGCAATTGTGAGTTTAACAATACAAGCAATTTTATTTTAACTATATAGGTTATGAGTGTAAATAATAATCGCCATTTTTAAAATGTCAGCACAAACCACCTTTGAATACCAGATTAACTACAAAAACATCATATGTTTTTGTGTTCTATTAGAACCATCAAATCTAGATTTTTCAAAACAAGTGAAAAGAATTCGACACAAAAATAACTTACCGCCACAAAAGTTAAAAACATCAACTGTTGACTGGGGTTCGTTCACACCGCACCCACGATTTCGTAACACACTGCGTGACAGCCAGCGACCAACTCAACACCTGACACCACTCATAGACCTTCGAATTAAATTATGGTTCAGTCATCAGATATAGGGTTAATAGCGGCTTGGTGGGATGTTCGGTAGTCAACCATTCTGAAACGTTTTCTTAACCCAACATTTTGATTCAGAAGTTGACCACATTGAAATTGTATTCATTGAAGGTAAATCAGAGTAAAATGACATTAAAACTGAATTGGAAAATTTAAGAGGATCAGTCGATGTGCCCGATATCACCTTCCAGGATTATGTGGATGTCGATAATCATCTTCTAATTTCATATGAGCTAACCAAAGACGAAATTATGAAGAGTGTTAATAGTGTTTGACGGTTTTTCGCCAAATTTATTTATTTTATTTTATTTAACATATAAACAAATAATGAACAAATAACATAACACATAACGATTTGCTTAACAGACACAAATCAAGTTGGATATGTTCAATGGTTTTAATCATTGTATATAAAAACTAGATCATCAGCAAAACCAACCAAATCGGAATTGAACTCAGTATAAAATATGGCGTTTAAATAAATTAAAAATAGCAAAGGTCCTAATACAAACCCTTGCGGAACTCCTTCATTAATAAATCTGCTTTGACTTACACAATTTTTAATTTTGACAATCTGAGACCAATTCGACAGATAAAAACCAAGCCATTTTTGTTTTACTCCACGAAACCCAGCAAAATAAACTTTTTGTAGTAACACTGAATGATAAACCATATCAAACGTCTTATTCAAATCCACGAAAACAGAAGCAATACAATTTCTTTGGTCAAGAACTTTATTCAAAAAGTTCATAAATTCCAACAATGCATTTTCGCTACCTTTAGATTTCCTGAAACCAAACTGCTTCAGATGTAGGAAATTTGTGTGATTCAAGAAACTAGTGATTCAAAAACTGAGAGCAAACTAATTGGACGGCAATTACAAATACTCTTTTTATCCCCGCTCTTATGTACAGGAATAACATCCACTTGTTTCAGCTTATTCGGAAAGATTCCGGTAATAAAACTGGTATTTGCAATAAATGAAAACACGTCAGCAATATATATCGCAATCTTTTTCACCAAAAAATTACTAACTTTATCATTGCCGGTCGAATTAGACGGTTTCAATGAAGATATTATTTCCAAAATCTCACGAGGAAATGTTTCATAGAAGACAAACGATTTCGGTTCCGAGTTGTTGTAAATTAAATCTTCACAGAACTCAATGTCATTAACTGTGTTAGATTTTAGTTCAAGAACAGTGTCAACAGAGATTAAATAACTCAGCTATGTTATAGTCATTGGTAACCACATGCTGATCGTCAATAACAATTTGTTCAATTGCAGTATATTTCCTATCCTTTCCCAGTAATTCATCAAGCAATTTCCAGTTTTTTTTTGTATCACCCTTAGCATTTTTAAATTTCTTTTTATAAAATTCCATTTTAGCTATTTTCGTTTCTTTCTGAATAGTTTTGCATAGTAAGCTAACCTGTTTTTTAAGGTCTACATTGCTCGGGTGTGTTTAATAATTTCCTTATGCTTTCTTTGATTTTCCGATTATCAAAAACAGTATTTTTATCTATTCTAGTAAATGGATAAGACAATTATAAGCATCACAGAAGTATTAGATTGCGAATAAACAGAGAAACATTTTTCATTATCCAAGTCAAAGAATAATTTTGAGAAATTCACCTAACTAAACTTTGGCCTTTTTAAAGGAGCAACGTTTGGGTGACTAGAATTAGGCGAAATTGAAATAGAAGTCATACAATGGTCAGTAATACGGAGATCATGAACACCAGACTCATAAACAAAATTAAATCTAGCGTCATGTCTTAGGAAAACATGATCTAAACAAGTAGAACAATTATTTGTTACCCGGATGGGGCTATTTATCAGAGACTTTGACCCGTATGAAGCCATCATAAAAATATATTCATCAGCTGCAGGCTGCTGGCTAAGAATGTTGATGTTCATGTCACCAAGAATGATCAGATTTTTAGTTGTACTCGCTCTCAGTACCTTGTTAAAATCGTCATTCAAAGTGAAACTAATAGGCACAAAGAATTGAGAACAAATCGCCACTAAAATTAATGTTAAACTGAAAAATATCAGCACTAGCTATACTAATATTATAAATGTTATCAAACCTAATACCCTCATTTAAATACACAACCACTCCACTGGCTCTATATGTTGAGTTACAATTACCATAAATGTTGAATCCAGGAATATTATAATTATCCAACTCAAAGTGATTCATCCAAACCTCGGTTAATAAAATGATTGGCGGCAACAGATCAAGAACAGCCACATTAGCTAAAAATAAATCAAAATTTTTTCGTAAACTTCTAATATTCTGATGTATAATAAATAATTTAGACTTAGTTTTATTTGATGAAAATGATGTTGACAATGGTAAGCATTCCAGCAAAGAAAGGCTAGGCTGAATGGTAGTACGTTGAGTTACAGTTGCCATTTTTAATCGTTTTTTGGACGAACAAGCAAAACATTTGATACATATGTTCCCCATTGACGATTTGTCCACGACAAATCCAAACTAACCAAATGTATCAGGTACATACATAAGTTTAAATATGTGTACATACTTATTTTAAATGTACAAATTTATGAATTTGTAATTTACTATGATGATTTTGAAGTGAAACTTGTTTAGGCAGGGTATAATCGAAAAAAACAAAAGAATATTGAAACGAAATTCTGTAACGGTCGTGTAAAACATAAATTTTATGTTCGGAAAACAAATCGTGTAACGAAAATAAATCAACACACATTTTACATAGCAATACAATAACAAATTATCCCACGAAAAATCGAATCAATGCCTCCTAGATTTATATTGAGTTATATTCTGCCGTGCTAAGAAAAAAAGTCACATTTGCCGTTTTGTAGTTTTGAGTAATTTAATGAAATTTAACTATTAAATAACGTGATTTTATGGCATTTGATGAATGATATTTGGCTTTTAAAAAAGCAGAAAAATAGGCATTTGTTTGCAGAATCCAAATATGCTACTAACACATTTTTCTACTTTTGGCGTTTGTGACTTTTTTTCTTAGCACGGTAGTATTGGTTGCAACATATATATTTATACATAAATACAAAACAAGTATGTATGTTTGTAAATAATTTGCTTGTATAATTAATATATGTACTTTATGTATACAAATATCACAAACCGCCAGTACCAATATAATACTAAAGGTTTTCGCGCTATTTATATATATACAGTTATTACGAACTTTATGTAAAAGAACAGTAAATAGTAATCCTCACTGTAAAACCAGAAAAGCATACAACAACTGCTCGTATGTGTGACAGAGGTGAACTTTTGAAATATAAATGTGTGCTAAATTTTTAAAGGATCGTGCATTGGCGGTTAATAAATTAAGATTAAATTTAATAATTTTACTAAACACAAACAGTATTTCTTATTTTCTGACAATTCAAAAATGGAACAATTGGTTTATGACAGCTATGAAATGAGGATCTAAAATTATACTTTACAATAGTTCAGTGCAATCTCTGGTTGCTTCACTAGGTAAATTTGTGTTAAAGTGAATTTCTATTGAAGAAAATGATCGTCTGAAGCAAAATTCACATTAAAATCTAAACTTAATACGATATAGATACATAACAACGTTATTACGATAATCTACGGTCACGTTTTCGAATTAAGGGGGCCTATTAGTGAATTCGATTGGAACTATTCGACTCATCGAAGTATAAGATTCGTATTTGATTTAAATAGGAAACAAATGAATCTGATTCAATTCAAGTAAGAATCCAATACTTCGAAGAATCAAATAAGTTCGAGTCGAATTCTCAAGTATTAGGGGCTACTTGCTTTCGTGATCTCTATTTGAAAATTTAGGTGACACACATAAACCCGATTATAAATAATATTTTTAAGTTTACCAGTCTTCATTCGGTTTATATAAATTATATTTAAAATTGTGTCAAACTTTGTATGATTTCAAGGTTAAAGCTACAGTATTGATTTAATAAATATATTTTGCTAAATTACACTGAATCTTGATAATCCAATTTCGCCAAGATAGTGTAGAGACAGATTGAGGTATAGATGATAAATTCTAAAACTTTCCGATACTAAATTTCACTATAAAAATTTAAAAATTCTAAAAGATACATTATGTCGCAACCAGTATCTGAAAAAATTGGTAAACCATATAATTTGGAAACAAAAAAAATGCACATACAAAATTTATTTCGCAATCAACAAATGAAACCACTAATTATTTGGCCATCCCCTACGTTAAAAATCTTTACGAAAACATCAAAAATCTTTTCAAAAATTATAACTTTAAAATTATAGGACGTGCAGTTACAAGCTTAAACAACAACTTGTTTTCTAAAATTAAAGATAACACACCTTTAATGAAACAATCAAACGTTGTTTATCAGGTACAATGTAGTTGCAACGCTACCTACACAGGACAGACGAAACAATTTTTAGAAAAAAGATTTTACCAACACAAAAGTGACATAAATAAAGATCAAAATTTAAGCATTAGTGCATTTACACGACATCTGAAAAATACAAACCATCTTATCAGTTTAGATAACATAAAAATTCTCGAGAAACAAAACAATTTTAGAAAAAGGTCGATTTTGGAAATGCTACAAATTAAATCATGTACAAATTTAATAAATGTCATTGAGGATTACGCTTATATTGGCAACTCTTATGATTTGTTCATCTAAATTGTTTTTTGCCTCATGCAACTTTATTTTTAGTCAAATGTACAGTCGTTTTTACATGAAAGCGCATTAGTAAGGTTTTTTTCGAAAATACATGGCTGGGCGACTTTCCATGAAAAGTTGGTTTTAATAAAAATTTGTGATTGCTTTAAGCTTATGGTTTCCATTAAGCCTGATTTCCCATTTACTGACTGTATAAACAACTGGATGGGATAAAAATATATATTCGCGTGCTGTGTGAGAGAAAAAAAAACTTTTTCAGTTTACAGTACTGAAAAAATTACTATAGTATACTTTTTTTTTTTTAAAACACCTTTATTGATATGGCTACTACAATCTTAAATATTATTAATTCATTAGTAAGGTTGACATTAGTACTTATGAGAAAAGCATAAACTTATGTGGATCTGCTGGACCAGTATCCAGTTCCCTTGAGATATAATATTCATACGGTTAGCTCATGTGGTTTGATTCGTTTGAGCCGCCTTACTTCATTTATACTGTCCAGTAGTTGAACAGCCTCAACTTTGGTATGGGTAAGAAGTCTCTTCTCATGTTTAATGATGTCAATCCATCGTGCCAAACCCTATCAAAGGCCTGAGATACATCCAGAAATATGGCGGGGCAATATTTCTTTTCTTCTAGCGCTTGCTCTATTACCGTAGTTATTCGATGGACTTGATCTATTGTGGAGTGGTTATTCCTGAATCCAAATTGAAAATCAGGAACGTTTACCATTGGCTTTAGACGTTTTAGTATTAGTTTTTCAAACAGCTTTGATAAGGTCGGAAGCAGTGAAATTGGTCTGTATGATGTTACTTCTTCATCTGGTTTACCTGGTTTCTTCAACATAATTATTTGGGCCGTTTTGAAGCATTTGGGTACATACTTCAATCTCATACAGGCATTAAATAAGTATGTGATAATGATGATTGCTTTGCGTGGAAGTTCCTTGAATAGACCCGGTGATATTTCATCAATTCCTGGTGCCTTTTTTTGGCTAAGACTTTTGTCGATTTCTTCAGCAATTTCCATTTGCGTGACTCTTTTAAAATCCTGATTTGGTTGATAGACAGGTGTCACGTCAATGTTGGATTGAATGTCATGGGGTTGAAACAATGTTGCTAGGCGTTGAGCAAACAGTTCCGCTTTTTCTTTGTCTTGTCGAACCCAATTGCCTTGAGCATTTGTAACTGGATGAAATACCTTTTATGATGAAGAAATCAAGCAGATATGGTATTTTTCCTGCATCCATTGGCCAATATGTTGGCCCCCTTGGAGACAGATATTCACATTTGTTTTCATGAATGGCATTGAAAAAAGCATTTCTTTTCCCAGGAGAAATTAGCCTGGAACCCCAAGCTGTATGTTTTATATTATAGTCCCCTCCAATAATAAATCTTGGACCGAGTTTATTAAAGACGTTATTAAATTGTAACTTCGTTGGTGTATGCCGTGGAGGATAGTATAAGAGGATAGCTTTCTCGAATATCCTCTTGTTGATTAATATGTTTGATATTATTTTTAATTAGTCCAGCTGAACCATCTCTGGCTCTTTCACTAGGATGGGTTGTCCAGTAGGAATTAAATCCCTTTATTCTGACAAAGCTTTTGTTGAAGAAGTGCGTTTCTGAAATAAGTGCAATATCTATGTTGTTTGTATGGAGAAATATTTCCAGTTCTTGGGCTCGTTGGTTGAGCCCATTAGCGTTCCAAGTTACAATGCGTAGGAACGAGTTAATTATTTGTGTGTATGCTGACTTTTTTTGCTAGGCGGATAGAAATTAATTTCTAGTTTTGCCACCCTTTCTATTAAGTGACCAAGTGTCTGTTGAATTTGATTAAGCTTTTTAATAATTTCAAAATTATTAGACTCGTTATTAACTTCTATGTGTTTGTTGTTTTGGTTTGATTCATCAGCAGATAATTTGGTGATTTGCGCATAGGATAATCCAACTGTGGACGGTATGATTGTTGTTTGTGGTTTAGCAGCTTTGGTTTGTAATCGCTGTACTACTCTTGTTCTATTATTCTGTTGACTTTTAATTTTGTTCTGATATACACAGCGTCCTTTATAATTTGCAGTATGTCCTTGTTGTTGACAAAGAGCACATGAAGGCGCGATATCTGGTTGTTTTTTGCATTTTGTCGTGTGATGATCTCCAGCACATTTAACGCATTTGGTTTGACGATACCAAAAACTCTTGGCATGTCCAAGTTGTTGACAATTCGTACATTGTGGAATGTCCCATGTCTTGTTAGGTGGCTCAATTTTAACTATACAGTACGCAAGTTTCTTGATGTTGTATACTTCTTCATTGTTGTCTTTTTGTTTTAAGTCAATGTAAAACAATGGAAAGTGTTTCCTACCTTTTACACCAAGTTGTGACCATTCTGTATTTGTTAGTAATACCTGCGACTTCATGTCCCATTTTTTCTAAGTCTGCTTTAATAACATCGTGACTAATGGAAGATGGTAAGCCTCTGATAACCACTCTATAAGCCTTTTCGCTCTTCAACTGGTAGGTGTGATATTCTATATTTTCTGATTGGTTGCTGGGTTCTTTTTTTAATTCTTCCAGTAATTTTTTGACATTTCTGTAATCATTTTCATTTTGAAATGTAATTTTAATGTCACTATTTGAAATCGCCTTAAACTTAGTTGATTCACTAGTAGTTTTTATTACTTTTTGTCGAAAAAGTTAGAAATTTTTGATATTGCTCACGTTAATGGGTGGAGGCAGTGGTATTTTTGGGTTTTTCTGTTCAGTGTTATTCATCACAATTTGTGCAGTATTTTTTGTAGGAGTTTTCGTTTTTGTGCGCCTGCGTTTCCTATCATTTCTGTTATCAGCACTGGAAACTTCTTTTTCCAGTTCTTCGTCATCTGTGCAATAATCCTCTTGACTCAAAGCACTGAATCTATTACTCTGTTGAAAAATTGGAAATTGCCGCAGCAACCAGTTGGAATTATTTGAATGTTCATGTTGACTGGATGATGGCTGAAGAAAGATTGTTAACTCATGCTGAATCCTTAGCTATGCTATTTTTAACCTTTTCCTTTAGTGTAGAGTTTTCTCTCTTAAGTTCAGCAACTTCATTGCTCAGCTGCGCGATTAGTTTCTCCATTTTTTGAAATTTATTTAACAGCTCCTCGCTGTTTATAATATTTGTTGATGCACTCGGCATTTGTTCTGATAATGAAGTTACTTTTTTAGTGAAGACTGCGTTGTTTTCAAATATTACTTGTATTGGTGATCTGATTGTAATGGAGCACCTTCGGAATGAAAGTTGTTCCTCGTTACTCTTTTGAGTGTTGATATCGCTTAGCTTATTTTTGGTATCATTAGAATTTTGTAGCAATGTTTGGTCCCCCCTAGAATCCATGGAACCGACCTCCGCAGAGAGTGGATTTTTCTGAACATCAGGTCTGCCACCTAGGGTATTAATTTCCTTTTTTGTTTTATCCATTGCGTTTTGTTGTTTATAGTGTTATTACACTCGCCTCTAGAAGTTCAGCCGTTGTGATAAATTAAAAATGCAAAACAAACGTTGCCCAGGTGGTACCACGTGGTGGTAAACTAGAGACAGTTGATGTTTTCTACATAGTTGCAACGTTGGAGTATAAACCAATTTATAATTGGCTATAAACGGTCAACGCCTACTCTATTGAAAAACATCCAGCACCCATTATAGTATACTGACATTTTTATAGTATACTGACAAAATTTACTGAAAAAATATATGAAGCGAACTATATTTTTCCGTACCGGAAAATATTTCAATTTTTCAATGACATTTTTCAAAAAAAAATTTAATACAAAGAATGGTCCCTGTAACTTTAATGAAATTTTCGACTTTTATATTTTAATTTAGCAAAAAATACTGTCACAAAATGTTTTATAATGGAAACCAGCCTTAAAGCTATAATTAGTAGAAAAGGAATAAAAAAGAGCCCTAAAACCAAATAAAAATTGTTTAATTTATACAATTACATGATTAGTAATTTTTGTTGTTTGTAATGTTTTAAACTTTGTGTTATTTGCATTAAACTTTAGGAAATATAGTCCATTCTGTAAAGGGCTTTTTGATATGTACTCATTATTATTGAGGCTCTGGTGAATTTCAAATATGTTGGTGACTTTAGGTAAACCAAGAATGTGTTGGTTTCTTTGATACTTATCCAGATTACAAGATTTATAAAAATTAATTTTTGCAGATGAGCGATGGTCGGGTAGTTCGACTAGAAAATTATAAAACAGCATTTTATTCCAGTGCATAATGCGAAAAAATCAGTTTTGTAAATACCTGAAATATTGACAGTACTACAATTCTTGAAAAAAATGCCCCCTCTATTAACAGCTGTTTTCCTAAAAACAGCTGAAAAGTTCTGTTTTAAGGTCGTAAAATTTGGAAGAAAATTATTCAAATTCTTTTCACGTATAAATATTACTAACAGTCGCATGTCTGTCATGCAATATAATACTTATTAAATTCCTATTTACATGTTCGTATACAAACTACATGAATCAGCGAAACATCTAAAAAAAATTCTAAACAAAACTATTTTTGTTTCATATACACGTACTTATGTTAAATAATTTGCATTACAATATCAACATAAATCAGCTGATTTTATAACATTTTCTTTTGTGAATTATAATGAATCATCCAAAAATAAATTTTATGCAAATTACATTTATTTATTTTTGTTTCGTTTTCTTTTCTTTTCTTTTCAGACGACAAGACTTCTACAAGACATAACCGCACAACCAATTACAATCATTCTTTTAAAGATATACAAATTCGTAATCGTTCTATACACTATGTGGAATTAAGTCAAACATCCTGCTCTCTTGAAAATATATTATAAAGGCAACGTAACCGATAGTGATAAAATATACAAAAAAAAAATTTCCAAAAAAAAAAAAAACAAAAATAAAAATGATTTAATTATAGAGTTAAGAAATTTGTGATTATTATTAAACAACTACAACTACTCTCTCTCGACAACACACTACAAAAAAAAAAAAAAAAAAATGCAAACAAAGCAAAAATGATACAACACCATCGTATTGAAATTTAACGAATTTAACTTTGAAAAGTATAAATTATACAAAACTAACAAAATTAAAATTAATTGTATTTAAATTAAAAACCACGCCATATATACAGTAAATGCGATATAAAGAAAACTATAAAACAAATCTAAAATGTTATCAAAAGAAATTAAATTCAATCTGATTTTTATAATTTTTTTAATATTCTGGCTAATACAATTACTTAAGGCTGATTATGTAGAAGAAACGTACTACAAACCTCCACCACCTCGCCGCAAAATACGTATGACCGGTCAGCATCACAATTTAAATAACGGCGGCGGAGGAGGAGGAGGAGGAAATGGTGGTGGTCGTGTAAAAAAAAGTGGTGTTAGTAATTCAAATCAGGGTATGTCGGATATCCCAATTAATGGTTATTTATCACCGGGTGGGCGTGAAAAAAAACCTAATATTATATTAATATTAACCGATGACCAGGATGTTGAACTGGGATCATTAAATTTTATGCCACGCACGTTACGTTTGTTGCGCGATGGTGGTGCTGAATTTCGTCATGCCTATACAACAACGCCAATGTGTTGTCCGGCAAGGTCATCCCTACTGACCGGATTATATGTACATAATCATCAAGTATTTACAAATAATGATAATTGTTCGAGTACACAGTGGCAGGCGACGCACGAGACAAGATCTTTTGCTACATATTTATCTAATGCTGGCTACCGAACTGGTAAGTAGTCATACTCTGTTTAAAATATGTGTGTATGTATATATGTAAATCAAGCTTTTCTGTATTTTATCTATTTCCTTGATTTACTTTTTTTTTATAAAACTTGAGACAAAATCAATAAAAAAAAATTATACAGGCGACTAGAAAAATGTCTGATATGATTTTTGCTTACGAACTATTTATTTTTTATATTATGCGGGTTAACTGGTCTATTCATATATTTTGTGTGCTTTGTTGTATAAAGAGAAAATTGGGTGTTAGACTATTTGTCTGCTTGCTTGCCAATTAATTTGTAAGAAAATGAGTTAAGTAATCTTAATCTCTGTTATAAAATTTGCTGGTAGTAAAATGACCTAACCTAGTATTCTTTGTTACAAACCAATAATAAAAAATGTTGGCAGGCTTCCTGAAAAAAAAAACTTTTATTTTTCAAATAAAAATAAAAACTTTTTGAATTTCAATAAATGTTTACTTAATAACTGATTTTATTGCAGAAAAAAATGTTTCGCCTAAGATATTTTACTATGCGATATAATGAATACATAATATGGGTTTCAAATTGTCCCAATTGAGGTTCGAAAAGGTCATACTTTTAAATTATTATTATTTTTTATGGGACGCGGACAACCGCAACAGCAAAAACAAATTTTTTGTTGCATTCGACTCTTCAATTAAAGCGTTAGATAGTAAGTGGGTCACTTACTTATTTGTTTTATTTCACAGTAATGTTATAATGTTTCCAAAATTAATTTATAGGCGTTTTCGGAAATAGATCCTGAATAACTTCAGGCTAACTTTCGACCATTAAACTTATCCGCCTATTTACGAACAAAAAAGATAACTTTAGGCTAATTTAGATGTTATGGTTTTAATTTTTTTTTTTTATAATTAGCTGATACAAATAAACATAAAACCTAGTTTTATACAAATTATTTTGTATTTTGAATTATCTCTCAAATCATTCATATCAAAATTTATTCTTACTAACTTGGATAATTTTTAACCAACATAAAAAAAATTAAAAGTTAGCCTGAAGTTATTCAGGATCTATTTCCGAAAACGCCTATTATACAGGGGTGTCCGGGTTTGGGAGGCTCTAAGGGGAGATTCCTTGGTGCATTCTGAGAAAAAATCGTGTGGGGGGGACGGGGTGGGTCAATTTTTGATATCCTTTGAGATACAGGGTGTTTAAAAAATTTGGTTCAGAAAAAAGTACACCCAAATGTGAAACTGTAACTTCAAAAATATTTATCGCAGAGCAACCAACTTAGTCTTATTCGAATGGGTGTGAAGTTTTTCCCAAATTGAATTCCAATTTGAAAAAGTCCAGATTCCTATTGAAATATTTAGTACTAAAAATGTAATTTTATTACAAAATAGAAAAGAATCATTCAAATTAAAAATTATTTTTGGAAGGGAATATTACTTAGGGTCCGCGGACATGGACTTTGGTCAGCTAAATTATGAACTAAATAAAATATGACCCTTTAGTATTTATGACAAAATTGCGATTTGAAGATTAAAATTTAGAAAAAAATTATTAATGGGGACAGGGAATACATCTTCAACTTGATGGATGGAGAATATATTCAGATTTCACGTGAACTACCAGAACCTGAGTCTAAATCATCAACTTGATGGATGGAGAATATATTCAGATGTCACGTGAACTATCAGTAACTGAGCCCAAATCTGTGACAAAGGGTGTTTTGCCTTTATCAATTTCAGTCAAAACGCAAATTAAAATTCGAAGATTAAATCGAAACACATTTATTTATTTGGTTAGGGGATACCTTCATTGCTTTATATGCGGAGAATTTAATTGGCTATTTCGTGAACTATCACAACTTGAGTCCAAATCTCTGAGAATGGCCGTTAATGGCCTTTTATCAATTTCATGCAAAATCGCAATTTAAAGTTAAAAATTCGCAGCACATTTATTTCTCTGGTTAGGGGATACCTTCATAGCTTGATGAATGGGGAATTTAATCGGCTATTTCATGAATTATCACAACTTTAGTCCAAAGCTCTGGGTATGGACGCTAATGGCCTTTTATCAATTTCATGCAAAACCGCAATTTGAAGTTAAAAATTCGCAACACATTTATTTCTCTGGTTAGGGAATACCCTGATAGCTTGATGGAAGGGGGATTTAATTGGCTATTTCGTGAACTATCTCTAGGTATCCAGATCTCTGGGTATGGACGTTAATGGCCTTTTATCAATTTCATACAAAACCGCAATTTGAAGTTAAAAATTCGCAACACATTTATTTCTCTGGTTAGAGGATATCCTGATAGCTTTGGGAAATGAGAAATTTAATTGGCTATTTCATGAACTATCACAACTTGAGTCTAAATCTCTAGGTATGGCCGTTACTGGCGTTTGATCAATTTCATGCAAAATCGCAATTCGAAGTTAAAACTTGGCAGCACATTTATTTCTCTGGTTAGGGGATACCCTGATAGCTGGATGAATGGGGAATTTAATTGGCTATTTCGTGAACTATCACAAATTGAGTCCAAATCTTTGAGTATGGCCGTTAATGGCCTTTTATCAATTTCATGCAAAATCGCAATATGAAGTTAAAAATTCGCAGCACATTATTTCTCTGGTTAGAGGATAACTTCATAGCTGGATGAATGGAGAACTTAACTGGCTATTTCGTGAACTATCACAACTTAAGCCCAAATCTTTGGATATGGCCGTTAATGGCCTTTTATCAATTTCATGTAAAATCGCAATTTGAAGTTAAAAATTCGTAACAAATTTATTTCTCTGGTTAGGGGATACCCTGATAGCTTGATGAATGGGGAATTTAATTAGCTATTTCGTGAATTATCATAACGTGAGTCCAAATCTCTGGGTAATTTGAAAGTTAAAAATTCGCAACAAATTTATTTCTCTGGTTAGGGGATACCCTGATAGCTTGATGAATGTGGAATTTAATTGGAAATTTCGTGAACTATCACAACTTGAATCCAAATCTCTGAGAATGGCCGTTAATGGCCTTGTATCTCAATGTCCTCCGAATTTTTATTTGAAATAGCGATTTTGCATGAAATTGATCAAACGCCATTAACGGCCATTCTCAGAGATTTGGATTCAAAATGCGATAGTTCACGAAATAGTCGATTAAATTTCCCATCCATCAAGCTATGAAGGTATCCCCTGCCGGGTGGAAATCGACACCAGCATAAACACAGCGGTCAACACCAAGATACTGAGACGGAAGCGGCAAAAACAGATGTTGGGTATGTAACAAGTTTGGCCACATCTCGCGAGATCATTGGGAAGTAAAAGGAAAACGGCACTGTGGGAAGGGCACTAAGAGGATGAACGGATGGCAACAGTCGGTAAAGTTTTAAGGTTATAAGTCAGTTTGAAGGAACCGAAGCTGGCTTCGCCGTCTGGTTGCCCCATAACATTCAACCATGTTACGAGTGTAGCACGAGGCGGAAGCAGCGTAATAATCAAGGTCGATGTCGATGGAAGGAAGTGTATCATTACGCTGGATACCGGAGCAACCCACACAATTGTCCGGAAAGACTTGATCGCAGGACCTGTGCAGCTGGCTGATGGGTTGATATTAAGAATGTCAAATGGAGAGAGTACAGTGATAAAAGGGAAAAAGATCGTGAACATAAGGGTCGGCGAAGCTCTTTTCCCACACGAAATTCTGGTCGCAGACATTGTGGACGAAGTCATTTTGGGGATGGACATCATGATGGCAAATGGCTTCGTATTGGATTTTGGACGAGGGGTATTGAGTAGCGAGAAAACCGCGTTGCCACTTAAAGTCAACGGTATGGATGCTGCGATAAGGCGAGTAACAGTCATCCATCGCGCAGAGCTGTCATTGACATCTGAAACAATTGTGGAGGAAACGAATGAACACCAGGTTAAACAGATATTGGATAAAAAGGGCCGAGTTGCGCGAAGAGGAGTGCTAGTGTTCGGTGGCTGGATGAGGGCTCGTTATGGCAAATAAGCCAACGGCTTGAACGGTTTGATTGCCAACGGGCAATGGAAGAAGGATTTGTCGCCGAAAGTGTAGCCTACATGAACGGCACTCTACAGGACAAGAAAAAGACAAGGAGGTAAACCAAAGGTGATGCATTTAAAGAAGCTGGCCCTCTACAGAGGAGGTGATTTCGGTCTTGTTCGGGACGAACAGGTTTAGTTGAGGGGTAGTGTGACGGTGACACCTGGGGTGTAATAAAATAAATTAAATTAATAGCTCAATGTTTTACTGTACTAAAATGGAATTTTCCATAATAAAACTGTTCTAAATATTTCTACACTATTCTTACTGGAAAAGTTATGAAATTTCTGGAAGTTTGGTTTGTGTACTCGTATATAAAAAGGCGAACGAGATCGAATTGGATTATTAGTCTTTGGTAAGCGATAGTGTGAAGATTAAAAAGGAATTAAAAAGTGATTTAAAAAGTGTTTTAGTGCGAAATAAAAAGTAAAAATGATGTTTTTAAATAATTTTTGTGTGAAATAAATAAATTCGTTGGTAATAAATTGAATTGTTTTGTTTTTATTCACAATCCAGGGATTCGAACCTTGATTGATAAGGCAAAAACGTAACAATAATGAATTTCATTTCATTCTTATCAAAAAAAATTCCTACCGTAATTAAAATACATACCAAACCAATCTTGGAATAAAATAATTATTTCAGGCAGAACAACGTTTGCAGGATCAGCTAGTTTAAATATAAATTGACGTCAAACAACGAGTAAAAATACACATAGAAACTATTCGCATGAAGTTTATTAAAATGTGTCTTCGCTAAATACGCATTTTCCATTTCAGACGCACACAATGGGTTTTAGGTAAAACAATTTTGTCCTAAATTGAAAATTTTGGATTTTAGATTCGGTCCAAAAACTTGCATGAAATTAACTTAGTGGCTTTCATCGACGAAAATTGTATCTTTTAAATCTTCAACTTCGTCAGTTTTATATATCGTTTATTGAACCCTTTATCCAAATTACTACAGTCTGGAGAGCTTTACATTTTCTGAATGAGTGTATTTCGTTTCTAGTGACCCCCTTGAAATTATGCCAGACTTTCATCCCAGGAAAATTTGAAATTACATCTGACAGCAGAAGCGTAAAAATTCATCGCAGACTTTTTTTTCTACACTATTTAAAGTGTATGAAAGTTAAATCCATCCCAAACTTTTCACTCGAGCCTAGTTAAAAATGAAAAAATGATTCTTTATGTTAAGATTATGGCTAGCCTGAAAATTTGTTATGACAATATAGTAGAAGGTTCAAGTAGCTGCCTCTGTCCCACATTTAAAACCGGTTTACATGTTAGAATTTTTGTTGCATCAATAAACTTATTGCCTTTCCTTTGTTCAATCAAGGTTCGTATCACTGGATTGTGAATAAAACAAAATCAATTCAATCTATCAGCAACGAATTTATTTATTTCACACAAAAATTATTACAAAAAAATTTATTAATGATAATTCACAAAATCACTTTATATAAATTATTCGGACAATTTTACTGATCACTTTTAGTTTTTATTTCGCACTAAAACATTTTTTAAATCACTTTTTAATTCCTTTTTAATCTTCACACTATCGCTTACCAAATACTAATAATCCAATTCGATCTCGTTCGCCTTTTTATATACACAAACTAAACTTCTAGAAAGTTCATGACTTTTCCAGTAAGAATAGTGTAGAAATATTTAGAACAATTTTATCACGGAAAATTCCATTTTAGTACATTAAAACATTGAATTATTAATTTAACTTATTCTATTACAATCTAGGTGTCATCGTCATAATAAAATTTTTCTGCTCAGATTTAAAGAGGCCCTGCAAATTTGTTATTTGGTTCACTAGATAGACCCATTGACTACCTCTTGACCAATTCTGAACAAGGTTCTCTTCACAATTGGCCAAAAAGTTAGCCAATGGGACCCCCTATTGAACCGATATAACAAATTTACAGGGCCACCATAATCCTGATCAGAAGAATTTTTTTTGTGTTTTTGTTTTATTCAAATTTAACTAAGGGAAGGCTACACATTTATTGATGTAATGAAAATTCTATCTAACAAGAGAACCGCATTCAGAATTGGCCAAAAGGTAGCCAATGGGTCCCCTTATTGAACCGATGGCTAAAGTTTACTTTACGTATACATCGAGGAAATCAGGTGACGAGTATATATTTTGAAAATTTTTGAATGTAGGATTGGGCATCTATAGTTTTTAAGAGGATGAAGCCAAAATTCCCCGGAAAATTACCTGATTTTCCGGGAAAATTTTCACGTTTTTGTTAAAAAAAAAATTGTGTATTATTTTATTCATAATACCTAAAAATGTTCCATTTTTTTGGGAAAATTTTGCAAACATTTTGCAATTTTTCTATTTTTTGGTCGGGGGTTTGGGGGCAGCAGCCTCATCCTCTAAGGTATATAACGAATTAAAATTACATTAGAAAAATTGTTATATTTACAAAAGTGGCTTTTTTAACATTTGTGGTACTATAAGAAGCGATAAGGACGAAAAAAAACTCTTTGATCTGTCTCTGCAAGGTTAACGAAGCAATTATTATTAATTATTACACAATTACACAATCCTAACGTCAAAAATTATCAATAAATTTACATCTTACCTTATTTTGAAAAAAAAAAAAATATAAATAAAAAACGTGAAAATTTTCTCGGGAAATGACGTAATTTTCCGAGGAAATTTGGTTTTCCCTCCTCAAAACTATAGATGCTTAATCCTACATTCAAAAATTTTCAAAATATATACTACTTACCTGATTTTCTCGATATATACGTAAAGTAAAATAACACCGAACTGATATAACAAATTTGCAGGGCCACCATAATTCTGAGCAGAAGAATTTTATTATGACGGTGACTAGATTGTAATGGAACAATTTAAATTAATAGCTCAATGTTTTACTGTACTAAAATGGTATTTTCCATGATAAAATTGTTCTAAATGTTTCTACACTATTCTTACTGGAAAAGTCATGAACTTTCTAGAAGTTTGGTTTGTGTATATAAAAAGGCGAACGAGATCGAATTGGATTATTAGTATTTGGTAAGCGATAGTGTGAAGATTAAAAAGGAATTAAAAAGTGATTTAAAAAATGTTTTAGTGCAAAATAAAAAGTAAAAGTATATAAAGTGATTTTGTGAATTATCATTAAAAAATTCTTTTGTAATAATTTTTGTGTGAAATAAATAAATTCGTTAAGGCAATACGTTTATTGATATGGATTTAAATTTCATACACTTTAAATAGTGTAGAAAAAGAGGTCTGGGATGAATTTTTACGCTCGTGTTGTCAGAGGTAATTTCAAATTTTCCTGGGATGAAAGTCTGGGATAACTTCAAGGTGGTTCTTAGTGTTTTTATGTTCTAACAATTTTCGGGTTATATGAGACTTTCGATGTTGGTTTCGATTCCTTAAGAGGCATTGCCCGCAATAAATCCAATTATCGGATTAAGAGATGGGAACATCAATCCTAAAAAATAGTAAAATGTAATCCGTGCGATGTTTCAACCGTATAAATTGTATTATTTTTCAAACTGTGTAAAATGGATTAAATGTTGTTCTCTTTACTATATATATATATATATATATATGTATACGAGCATGTACTACGATGTATAAATAGAATATATACTTAATACCTTATTTTCTATTTTGCAGGCTATTTTGGAAAATACTTGAACAAATACAACGGGTCATATATTCCACCAGGATGGCGAGAATGGGGTGGTCTCATCATGAATTCAAAATACTATAATTATAGTATAAACATGAATGGCCAAAAAATAAAACATGGTTTTGATTATGCCAAAGTAAGTATGAAACATTTTTGTTATTCTGTACAAGTAAAAAAATGTCCCAACCAGGCTCTTACACATCATAAAAGTAAAAAAAAAGGAAAAAACGAAAAATCTCTGTCCAATTTACAATTTAATTGTGCGAGTTTCGAAATATTTTCTTTATACAACAATAAAAATGTGGTCTATTCATATGAATGAATTCGGCCGTAATAACATACTCGAGAAATTTTTATTCGCCCGCATGTTGTGCTCTATGTTTACATACTACCTACAATACAATATAATTTTATACTATGGATAATGGAACGGTTGGAAACCATATAATGTGTTATTTACAAATAGTCGTGTATATTAGGAAAAAATTATGTAATATGTGCAGAAAAAATAATGTTATCAGCTTAGCCGGAATATTTAGAGAGATTATTGATTGTCCCAAAAAATGTTTTTTTTTTTTATCCAATAATAATAATTTATGGAAGTGGGTAACAGGGTCAAGGTACATGTTGTGGAACAAAATAAATTTTTATCTAATTTCCTAATGTAAATTAGGCCCGAAACATAATTATGATGTCGTACAACATACAATCGAAATTTTTATTTCTGTTTTCTAGCTCCACTATTAAGTGACATTCAATTATGTAAATTTTTTTTTTTTTTGACAACTTGTTTGTGTTCATTTATAATAAACAACTATTAGTATTGTAAAAAATAAAATCAAATGTAAGTGTACATTTATACATTTATTATTTGTATAACACTTAACATTTTTGTTGTTGTTATTGGTGCTGTTAGTTTTGACTTTTAAATTGATACATAAATTTTATATTGTAATTAACAATAACGGGTTCGTTTACACTGGGACGTGAATTTGATTTTGGTTGGTTTAAATTTGAAATTTAGAAGAAAAAAAAACTAGTTGGTGTATTTATTGCTTCCAGATTTTATAGACCAATAAATTTCTTTATTATACACAGACTTTAGCTGTTTACAGCCGATGAATGTCACACGTATGTTTTATTTTTATTGGATGAATTTTTTATAATATCGTTTATCAATTTTAGTGGCACTATTAATGATTTGGATTTCGATTTTATTTTTATTGATTCTTTGTTCGTTTGCATACTACGAAGCACAATAGTTAGTATTTTAATGGGATACTAGATATAACCACTTTGAGAAGGGTGCGTGATACGTTGCACGAAGCATAATATTGTCTTTAGGAGGCGATTCGTATAACTGGACCATAATTCCAAGATGTAAATGAATAATTTTTAATTTATATGATTTTAATATGTTCCGAAGATTGTAAGAGAATTCAATCCAGTTTCGAACTGATGAGCTGATGTTTATGAAAAAATCAATCTTCTCGCTCAAGTATCTCAAAAATAAATTTGTGACTTTTTTGCCTTGGTTTTGTTTTGTCTTCGCTTTTACGAACTTCTAATATCCTGCCGCAAGTGGATAAATATCAAAAGATTATATTTTTGTTTATAGTGCTAAATTCTTTCGATTTAAAAAAAAAAAACGATTTTTTACTTGCCAAAAAATATTAAATTGATTTATTTTTAGTTGTATTGGTGAAAAAAATAACAAATAAAAAAGTGAGGTTATGCTTACTCATTTTACAGCATTTTACATATTGTATTGTGAAACCGTTACCGTAAACCACAAATAATTTTTGAAATTAGGCTCTTATTTTGTTTATCTAATTTTGGCGTGTACAATTCTATGTATTTGTGAAACTTTTATGAAATCTACCAAAAAATTCTGATTTTGTGACAAATGATCCGGATTTAAAAGAAATCAATTTATTTCTTTCGAAAGAATATGTTATGTCAAAATGTCAAAAAATGATCAAAAAAAAAATCAATTTATTGATTTATTTTTTCCCAAAGAATTCGACATAAATATTTTGTTTAACGTAGACATGTTGTCAAAAGAAACGTTAAACAGTACAATGACTGAGTGTGTTTTTTATTGTAATGGCTTCTACATTGAATGGCATCAAAATAAATAACCTGTAATAAATAAGATTATTTATTATCTAGTAAAATTTAATATGTATTTTATTGTACAATGTTAATTTATCTTGCGTACAGCATGGTGGTCAAAGCTTAACTAACTAGCATGATGTTGGTTATGATAGAACTGCCAGTGGATGCTTGACATATTGAACGCACTCATTACACGCTTTTTTTTTTTTTGCTATTTTCATAAAAATAACTTAAACTAATCCAACAATTAAAACTAGACTTATGACTAATCAAAGCCGTACATTTGACGGGGCTTAATTACACGACCGTATCGTGACATTCTAACCTCCGGCTGTGCAGGCGGTACATGAACTGGTTGCTGTGCAGGCTCCGACTCAGATCCAGATCCCGAGGCATTGCTATCAGCAGTATCATATTCATCCGATGATGATACAGGCACATCATTGTCAACCAGTGAGAGCTCTGACCCTTTCACTTCATCATTTGTGTCAATTGACTGTTCCATCGGTGGAGCAACTTGAATTTCCGTTGGCCCGTGGCCAATTGCAACAGTTCCATCAGTTACTGCATCCTCTTCCAGCAACAACTCACTTGGATCGATTGCATTATTTTTTGTTTTTGCAATGAATCGTATATTACGTCTGAAATGATAATCAAAACTATCCTTAATTATATATGAGCGTCCATTTACATCACCAATGATTGTTCCATAATTCCATTCCTTGGAGTTTTTCTTAAAAATAATTTTATCACCAATTTTCAGTGTTGGTAGTGACTTAGCATTACGATCATAATAATATTTTTGTTTTTCCTTTTTATTTTCAATTTTTTGCTGGATATCCTCTTCTGAAATACTTTTCCGAACCAACAATGAACCGGACACCGGCAATTTTGACTTCACTAATCTCCCAAAAAATAATTCAGATGGAGTCGACCGCATGCTTGCCACCGGTGTGGTATTATATTCAAGCAATCTGTATTGAAATTGATCGACCTCGTTCGCTTCATAACATCTTTTTAGTATGTTTTTTGCAATACCAACAGCCTTTTCAGATAATCCATTGCTTTGTGGATATCGTGGGCTTGAAAAGTTCATCTTGATGTTACATTCCGATGCAAATCTATCAAATTCCACAGATGCAAATGGAACATTGTCAGCTTTAATTTGTGTCGGATATCCTATTCGATCAAATACCCCCCGGAGACCCTCAACGATATGCTTAGACGTTTTGTTATTTATTCGATATGATATCAAATAGTTTGAATATGCATCGACGATTGCAATGAAGTCGCGTCCAGCATACTCAAAGAGATCTATTGACACACGTTCGTAAGCATATTTTGGTGTCTCCTCCTGAATCAACAGCTCCTTTTGATTGTTTCTTTTAAATTTTTCGCAAATCGTGCACGATTCGATCAACCCCTTGATTTGTGTGCTCATTCCCGGCCAATAATATGGCATACGCGCCCGTGAGAGTGTTTTTTCAATGCCGAGATGTACACTCAATAGCACTATTCTTATTTGTTGTGAAGTCCTTCTTCAAAGGAAAGTAATCCCCTTTTCTTATTCAAATTACTAATCGCTACAGCAAATGCAGCCCCTTTGCTTTCAACAGACGCGTTGTTTAATTCCGATACAAGTTTAAGAACCCGAGAACCGTATGTGCGAATGTCTTTTAAGTTTGTTTCCCTAATTCGCATCTTTCAGGCAGCATATGGATTGCGCGTCGACAAAAATTAATCTTTTTTTGAGGCGATCCAAGAATTGAGCCAATTTTTGGCGTCTTCGTAAGCAGTGAAGTGCTGCTCAAGTGAAGTGGTAGTCGGAAGGAGCAATGTCTGGTTTGAGCTTCAATACTCGGCTTATTTACATCAATTCTTGTTGATAAAATTCTCCAGTGATGGTTTCGTTAGGCTGGTGTATCTCATAGTAGATCATTCCAAACTGATCCCACCAGATGCACAGCATTAGCTTCTTGCCATGAATATTCGGTTTGGTCGTTGAAGTTAATGCATGACCGGGCTTACTCCATGATTTTCTGTGCTTTGGGTTGTCATAGTGGATCCACTTGTGCACCATAATAATTCGATGCGCAAATCCCTTCCGATTTTGTCTTTGGAGCAGTTGTTCGCACGTGTAAAAACGGCGTTCGACATCTCTTGGCTTTAGTTCATATGAAACCCAATTTCCTTGTTTTTGCTCTATACTCATGCCCTTGAGACGGTTGTGAATCACTTCTTGAGTCGCTCCCAAAGTTTCAGCGAGCTCCTCTTGATTTTGGCATGAATCTTGGTCCAATAACTCATCCAACTCAGCATCTTCAAACTTTACTGGCCTTGCTTTGTGTTCTTTGTCACTGGTGTCAAAATCGCCACTTTTAAAACGCCGTAACCAGTACTCACATGTTTTTATTAATGGAGCATGTTGCCCATATGTTCCCCACACAGCAATCGATGTTCATCAGCTGCACTTTTCTTCAAATTAAAACAAAAAAGCAGCGCTTACCGCAAATTGTAATTTGTTGGCACAAAGTTTGACATGGTTAGAGCACAAAAAAAAATATGTCGTTTACACTTCAGCGAAATGACACATACTGATTTTTAGAGGGAACTGATGATGCTTTAACATGAATTTAGTTACAACTACGACACTAGTTACGAAGATATTTACAATCTAGCAAGACCAAAAATGTATAGCAAGGTGATAAGAAAACCGAGTGGGATGAATTTATAGGTGATTTTATCAACGAATTTTTGAACCACTTGCTAGATGTTACAAAGACCAAGGTGCTTACAAAAAATAACTGACTAAATTTGTTTTGTTTTTAATTTTTGCATTATGCACAAATAATTATGAGAATAATTTTGCGTGCACAAATAATTTTGTTAGAAACTAAGTTAACTGTAATTTTTCCTAGAATTGAAATTTAAAAATTGTTTTGATTGTCATGGAAAGCGGAGTAATTAAGTTAATTAAATTAAATTAAATATTTTCGAAAAGTTTATTATTTGTAAATTTTTTAAAGTTGTTTGTTGCATTAAAATTTGAGCATACCCAAATAATTTTGTTATATACTCGTAATAATAAACATCACCAGTTTCAAAGTAATAATACATCCAATGGATTGAGTTACCAGTTCATCCGCAGCGGTGTTAATATTATAATACGCTGGATACACTGCGATTTAATAAAACCGATTTAGTGAAATTTTCGAGATTAGTCGCATTGTGTTAACCCCGATTTAGCTAATCACTTTGCTTTTGCATAGAATACTTAAACTAGTTTAGCTAAATCGGATCTATTAAACCACAGTCTGTGTAGGGTATCACATAGAGTGCAAATGGATAGATTGAGTTTCTTTTATCGTTCCTTCGGAGGCCGCTTAACTTTTAATTTCACCCTGATTCCATAAAACATGTGATCAGAAGTTTTGTATATTGTTTCCGTTCTAAGGCCCAGTACCAAATTTATAGAGTCCGCAATATGTTATATGTACCTGACTTTTTGAATAGAACCCAATTTTTGAGTATGATGATGATGATGATCTAGAAACATATTAATGATTAATTTGTTCCTAAAAAATTAGAATTATGTACAACATATCTAGAAATATACAATTTTGAATTATTATAAAAAATAAATCGACTTAAAATTGTGTGAACGGTTAGAGATGATGGATTAAAAAAATCGACGGTTCCGTTTTTGAGAAAATCTATTTAGCAGTTTCCTCTTCCACTGCAACCCGCTATATTCTAGACTCGAATTGAGCTAAAAATTAACACAAACTGCTTTTTACTAAACTCTATCTTTGTAGAAAATTTCGACCAAAACTATCGAAATTTGTGAGAATGAGAGGCAAAACAAAAATAATAAAAATATATGACTGGAAGGACGGAAGGATGGACATGACATTTTTCTAATCGATGTTTTGGAGTCCTTAAGGGTAACTTAATTCTGAGCAATTTTCGCGATTGCAATACTTACCCAATATAACTTCGTGCTGAAATTTTCTGCTAACTTCAGTAGCATCTATTCTACTATAAATGAATAACAGAAAATAATTCCCAGCACCATATTATTTTAAATGAAAGGTCAAACTCATGCATCCATTCATTGATTGTTTGTTTCATTCATAAAGAACAAAACAGAAAAAAGTTGAAGTGTTTCTTTTCTAATTTCATAATAAAACATTTCCACTTTATTATATTGAATTTATGGCCGATTTAAAATGAAATCTACTTTAAATAAAATGTCACTTAACAATGAATTTTTTAAACACATAATAAATTATCTCTGTTACTTTACAATATACAACACTGGTTGGTGTATTGGGTTTGTTGTGACATGTACGAGTATTTTTTCCCGTCAATAGCTTAGAACAATTTTATTTACGACATAAATCTTGCGCCCGTAAATTACTAATACATACAATGCATGTCTCTCTAATTCCGTTGTTATCCATTCAAATCTATTTTAAAATATGTATGTATGTTTGGATAAATTCTATTGTACGCAAACACAAATTATTTTTTATGATATTTCGTGACTTTCATTTTTCTCACGCATTATTAGAGGGACCATAGAAATTCAAACTGTATTATAAAAATAAACATATTTTACTGTTGATGTTTCGTGTCGTTTACAACACGTATTAAAGAGAGAGAGAAAGAAACCTAGAATATTAAAACAAAAGAAAAGACATTTTAATCATAAAGATTAAAAAAGAATTTTGATTTATTAACAACTTTCTGTTTTAATTAATCAAGTCTCTTTAGTTTATTAGTGCTACGGGACTTGGCGTTGTGTGTGCTTGTTGTTCGGTTTGATAAATAGGTAGATAAGCAAATAACTATTAATGAGATTTAAGCATTTTAGTTCATAAAAGAATTTAACTTTTTTAGGGTTGTGTAGTTAATTAATCTTTATAGTTATGTCGGAAACATTTATTTAATGAAAATTATAGAAGTTCTTTTATAGAATATTTTGGCCTGTTATAAGATATTGGTAAATGGACAATTTAAATAGCAAGCATAATTTTCACATCTGTGCAGGGCATCACATACTCATTTGAGTATTTCATATCGTATACAAAATCAGCTTTGTCGTTAGCCCATTGGGGAAAAAAGGCGCTACTAGGCCTACTAGAGTTGCTCACGATTTCCATGAGCACACCTTTGTAAAAGTATTCAAACGCACAAGTAAATTTAGAGCAACATTTTTATCTGCATTTAATATGGGCAAGTTTAAAAACAACTGCATTTGAACTTTGTATCAGCGGGTGCCATAAAGTTAAGTGAGCGGTTCCATTTAGTTATTTAGGGATTCATTGAAGGGAATTTCAAGTTTAATTTCAATTTGTATAAGTGAACACGTATTTTTACAACATTTTGTAAAAGGCTATGTAAAATAGCAAGACGTCTTATTGATTGATTATGAATGTACGGCCAAGCATTATAGCAGGATCTCCCGGACTCCCGGGCACATACCGTACACCCTTTTACATACAACAAAAGCAAAGGATTGGATAGGATTATTAGTAGGGACAGACTCGACCGACTGACACCAATGCGATCGATAGTTAGTGAATTATTAGTATTATATAAATAAATAGGTTAGCACAAGACAGCACAAAATCAACTACATTATTAGATGATCATTTCTCTGGAATCCATTTTAAAAATTATTTTTGTTGTAATTTTCCCCTGTCCGCCCTTTCAATAATTGACCTGATAAAATATTTAAAACAAAATTTAAAATTACTAAGCTAAAATTACAAAAACAGCGCTTATTTCATTTTTCATGGTCCTTCGCTATATATAATTAAATATTATTAAATAAGGCAACAAAAATTAAAATAAACGTAATCATAAATTTCCTACCGATCAAGAAAAAGAGAATAAATAATTAAAAATTCAATTATTTAAAAAAAAAATTATAATAAATAATTTAAAAATGATAATTTTACAGCACCACAACAGCCTAAAATTATCAATAAGACAGTTAGATACTATAATTATATCAAGAATCAACAAATAAAATTAATATACAAATTCCCAGGCAACTCTGAAAACTAATTTTAATTAATAAATCACCATAATACCAAATTAAAATTTAATTCTGAAATTCAGGATTAATTTTAATCTCATAATAATGATTAATTCTGGAACTATGTTATATTCTGAAAATTGAATTATTTATTAGCAAATTAAGGAAGAGAAACCTTTAAATATTTTTAAACTAAATTAATTAATATATATTAATGAGCAAAACACAATATATTACATACAAATATTACAAAAATTAACATTTTATGAAATTGCCTATGTAAACTCTCCCACTTCTAAGCTAAAATTCTAAAAGAATGTTTAAAAATGTTAAATTGTTAAGTTATAATTTAAATTCACAGCACTTGTTCCATTAGTTATCATTCTCCTGTAAATAGTTAATTAATTGTTTACCTACTGCAACTAGATTTAAAAATAAAAGTTGAAAATATATATTTAACCATACTATTAAATTTAAACTAATCGGTATATTCCTACAAATCTAGAAAAAGGTAATTAATAATGTTGAAATTAATTATTTATTTATAAAAGTATATAATATAATTTAAACATTAATCTTAATTTCTCTCTCTCTGGCTTTCACATCCCATGGAGGGATTTTGCCGCCCGCACTAAGGTCCTCCATCCGTCTCGATCCATCGCTCTCGTCCTCCAGTTACGACATCCTAATACATGTAGATCTTGTTCGACGTCGTCACGCCAGCGCAGTCGGGGTCTTCCTCTAAGACGAACACCGGCTGGTTGTTGATGGAACACTTTATTGGTCATTCGTCGTTGCGGAGACCGTGTAACGTGGCCGAGCCATCTAACTCGATGGGATTTGATGAATCCGATAATATCGCAGCCTCCAAGAAGTTGCCTTATCTCGTGGTTCACACGAATTCGATATTCGTTGTCCGCGACTTTAATTGGACCAAAAATTGAGCGAATGACCTTCCTTTCGAAGGTAGATAACAATCTACAATCGTTAGAGGTCATGGTCCAGCTCTCGCTTCCGAAAGCCAGCACAGGTCTTATGAGTGCTTTATAAAGTGCGAGCTTGCACCACTGCGACAGATGTTTAGATCGCAATAATTTCGATTGGGCGTAGAAAACTCGCTGTCCGGCAGCGATTCGGACTTTTATATCTGCCTGCATATCATTCAACGATGTTACAACTGACCCGAGGTACTTAAAGTTTTCGACGCTATCAAAGTTATGGTCGCCAATTCCGAGATTTACCATGGAGATGTTCCTGGGTGTTGATAACAATTTTGTTTTGCTGCTGTTCACCTCCAAACCAAGTCTTCTTGGGCAGCGATCGAGCTGTATGAAACTGTCCTTGATATCGCTAGGTCTTCGGCCAAGAACCACGATATCATCTGCATATCCAAGAATTTGGCCTGATTTATTAAATATACAGCGCAAAGTTTCAATGTTGCTTTTTCTCACTACGTATTCGAGTGCCAAATTGAACAGCACAGGCGCGAGTGCATCTCCCTGTCGAACACCAGATGGTATTTCAAAGGAGTCAGACACAGCTCCCTCAATTACGATTCTACATACAGACCCAGAGATTGTTAATTTACACAGAGAAACGAGTTTCTCTGGAATTCCTAGGCATATGAGCGCGGCCCATAGGTTTTCGCGGTTTATACGGTCATATGCCTGTCTGAAGTCTATATACGTTGATGTATGGTTATGTTGTACTCCCAACATTTTTCCAAGATCATCCTCTTGGTAAAACATTGGTCAGTGGTCGATCGGTTGGGACGAAAACCACATTGATAGTCGCCAATGATGTTTTCGGCGAAAGGGAGGAGTCTGGCAAGTACAACATTAGCCAACACTTTGTACGTAGTGCTCAATAGGGCGATACCACGATAGTTTCCACATTTAAGACGATCTCCTTTTTTGTGCAGCGGACATATGAGTGCGGTCTTCCAATTCTCCGGCAGCTCTTCTTGGTCCCAAATAGAGACGATGAGATCGTATATATTTGTTGCAAGAGTAGCGCCTCCGAGTTTAATCAATTCTGCGGGGATTCCGTCGAGACCGGGTGCCTCTCAATTTTTTAATCTACTAATAGCTGCATCTACTTCCTCTACTGTGGGATATTCGACAAAGACCTCTTCACCTGGAGGAGCTATTGCTCTAATCACTTCGTCACTTCGCCATTCCGATTTAGCAGATTTTTAAAGTAGGTTTGCCATACAGAGAGAACATCAGCCACGTTTGTTCTCAGCTCTCCATTCCGTCTTTGATGGCTGTACTTCTTGGGTGGAAGTATTTAGTTAGATTTCCGGCGTTAGCAAAATAGTCCCTTGAGTTTCCTATTTCCGCTTGGAAGCTGATGTTTTCGATGCAAGATCTCATATGATCGCGCTTCTTTTGTCGAAGGTATTTAGTCGTAGCTTTCCTAGTGCGAAGATATTCTGCTAGAGTGCTTCTAGTGTTGCTCTGCAGTGACGCTTGGTCTTTTAAAGCATCAACATTCCACCGAACGGTCTTTTGTGCTTGTCTGTTGAACATAGATGACAGTTTGCACTTATAATTAAATATGACAAGCACATGATCGCTGTCCATGTCTACACCTCTGTAAGATCTGACGTCGGCTGGTGGAGTATCTCTTAGACACCATGACGCGATCGATTTTGTTTTCCGTTCTTCCATCATTCGATCTCCACGTTATTTTGTGGATTCTCTTGTGTGGGAGAAGCGTACTTAATACAACTAAGTTGTACGTTACTGCCAGGTCGGTGACGCGTTGGCCGTTGTTGTTACTAGTTAGGTGCAGGCCGTTAGGACCGATGTACGATGTATTTTCTGCACTCCTACCGATTTTTGCGTTAAAGTCGCCCACGACGATTTTAATGTCGTGGTGCGGTATGTTATTGATGACTTCCTCCAACTCGACAAAGAAGAGATCTTTGATGTCATCAGATTTATCTTCGGTGGGTGCATGTACATTAACGATCGTGATGTTAAATTTCTTGGTGCGGAGCCTGACCGTACATATCCGCATGTTGATAGGGCGGAAGTCGATGATATGATGCTTCGCGCGCTGATGAATAAGGAAGCCAACTCCAAATTCCCCTCCATTCTGATGGCCGCTGTAATGAAGAGTGTAACCATTGGTGGTGTCATGGATCCCACTCCCAGACCATCTAAGCTCTTGTAGTGCAAGCACGTCTAATGTGTAACTCTTTGCTTGATTCGAAAGGATCTGGAGATCTCCAGGTCTTAAGAGGCTAAGCATGTTCCATGTTCCCATTTTTAAAGCGTTGTCCGTGTACAATTTCCGAGGTCGATTTTGTGATGAATCCGATATGGTAATCCGAGGCCTTTGATTAGGGTCCATAACTTTAATTGTTTTTATGAGAGCAAGTTGTTGGCCTGCTGCTCAACCCGCTTGTTAAGTGTGTGGGCGACGTACTGGTGAGAATCTTAAGGCATGCAGTCCTACCTTGAATACATTTATATAGCGAGCCGCTTGATACAAGACAGACGCACGCTTCAGCCGCACCTAACCTGGAGAACAGACGCTGATTTGATATTGGTTTTGAGGCGCCAATGGCTCGCCTGACATGTAGTGTCCATGACTATAAACAGGATTTCCCCTGCTCGTCTCCACTACACCGCCTGATTCATTTAGCGTGACCCAGGGAGCACCGCAAGGAGGTATGAATCTAGGACTTCGCCCCCCCCCCATTGATCTTAATACTACGCAAAAAAGTCTAGAATATCAATAATTTAGTTAAGTACTACATGTACCTATATATGATATTTACTAATAAAACTCAAATAGAGTTTCCCTGGTATCACTGAAAACTACATTGCTTTACTACTTAATTAATAGAAATTTACTTATATAAATTAGTTAGAGATAAATAAACTAAAATAGATATCACAAGAACAATACATTTTCTACGCTACATTACTGCTGGATGCTTGGAGTTTCTGGATGTTGAGCGAGAATTCACCAATATTTCTGTAGCTTGGAGACAGTCTAACAATTATATATAATTAAATATACTTTATATCAACTAAACCATCAGACAAAAATACCCGAACAAACTATGACACTTTGATATAACTAAACTAAATTAAATTGACAAAAAGTGTTGAAATATTTTCATTAATATCTTTAATATTTTTGTTAGTTTACAATATCATATAAAAAGGAAATTTCCCGTTTCCTAGATAACGTACGATGCTATTCATTTAATTAGTATAATATTTCAATCTATATACATAAATATTTAACGAAACCGCAACATTAATATAAATTACAATTTAATACCAATAAAGTGATTGATTTTAGCAGAAGATATTTTTGATAATTTAGAACAAAAATTTTTAACTATGTATTCAAAAATTTAATTTAGGGATTGAAAATGAGCCTCTCCAAAGAAATAGATGAAAGCATTAAAAAATTGATAATTAAAGCATAGCAACGACAAGAAACTTATCAAAATAAATTCCTACAATATGTAATATCAAACGATATCATCAGTTTCATAAAAAGAAATTTATTGAAACCGGATCAAGAAAAATAAGCATCGTTGTGGACAGAAATTTGCACGAGTAGCAAAATCATCTACCCCAAAATCAGCTCCAGTGATTAATCCCAGACGTCGTTCAGAAATTTATGTTTGATAGTGTACATATTCAAATGATTTCCTTCACCTTAGTCATTTTCGCAACTCAAAAATAAAGCTTATAAAATATTAGACTACCTAAATAAAAATCCAATTTGCATCATTCACCTATTGAAGAGATCTCCGCCACCAAAATCCTGCACCTAATCAATAATTCAGAAATTTGATCTCTTAATCTTAATTAATAAATAAATACAAATATATCCAAAATTTTAACTCAGTTCACGGACCTCATTCACTGCCAAATCAAGCATGCAAAGTAAATAAAACAATAAATAAATGCAATGAAAATGAAACCTTACTTTCTTAAAAATGTATCGATGTGTCGTATACGTAATTATGACGATTGTGTGTGCATGCCGCCATCTAAATTTCAATAAATCCATTAATTCAACCATTAAACTCAAAAACATTTAGCCTTCCAAAATGTTTTAATATAATTCCACTTTGTTCACATAAATGAACTCATCATTTTGTGTTAAAAATCAAATCTTAACTGAACTTAAACCAACATTTCTAAATTCGTATTTTATTTATCTATTTATTTATTATTTAGTCAATTTATAATTTATAATATTAATTAAATTAATTAGAAAACAATTTGATTCAGTATGTAATATCCTGTAAAAAATTATTAATCCTACTAAACAAAACCATTCTCAATGTATTGTATAAGACAGCTCCCAATTCAATTCGACTCAAACCAATTCGGTTATACAAAGTATAAAAATCCTATTTGAGTCGAATATACAAATCTCATTGTGTTCATATAATGCATGATTTCAATAATATCATATTTGTTTCATGAATACACAGAAACACAAAGAGATTAACAGTACCAGCATATAAGTAACAAAATCTTATATACTACAACCACCAACACACATTGACTGTAAATATTTTCTACCATCTTTCATGTGCGTAGCAGTAGTCCTTATAGTACATATAAACATACCTAAACTATGTACCAAGATAATACCAAAATCAACATTAATATACTACCTGTGTGCTTCATCACTGAATCAGGTTTGTAGTATTACATTAGTGTTGGTTTTGATAGTACAGTAAAATATTTGTGACGGCTGTACAAACACCAACGAAAAAAAAAAAAAAATCTCTTTTCACTGTTGTTTGTACATTGTACATTATAATACAAAAACCAACAAAACATACTACATTTCCTTAACAGAATCCGTGTAAAGAGCGAACAAGACAGCTGTACAACCATATTGTTGATCCTGCCATATATATATATATATATATATATATATATATATATATATATATATATATATATATATATATATATATATATATATATATATATATATATATATATATATATATACATATATATATGTATATCAAGTTGTATGCATGTATCAGTGACCATTATACACCATATTAAAATACTTGTGACAACTGTATCAAAACCAACGCAAAGATTCTCTTTCTCGTTGTTGTTTGTACTTAATAATACAAAAACCAACAAAACATCGCACACTTCCTTCACAGAAACCGTGCAAAGGGTAAACGAGACAGCTACACAAACGTATTGTTGGGTTGACCCTTTTATATACCAAATTATAAGTATTTATTAGTATCGATTGTATGTACACAAAATCAAACATAAGAATACAAATAAGTGTGCGTAAAAATAAAATCTAATACCAAATTTACTGCGACTTATTTTATATAAGTTAAAATTTATTTCAATACTATCTAAATATTAGACTTTAGTAATTGAAAATTGAACTTTGATTTTATGTATTGTACAATCCACAAAATATCAAATCATACACTTTTAATTTTTCTATCTACAAAAATAAAAACATTGCCTGACAAATGCATCCCGGTGGATTGCATTTTCCAAAATTACACTTTAATTATTTTCACTACACTTTGATTATTATTACACTAAACTTGAATTTAATTAGAATTAAATTTAAAATTAAAATGTGTATACATATGTATATAAAGTATATAAACATCACTAAAAAAGAAACAAAAAATAAAACGAAAATAAAATTAAATTAAATTAAATTTTTGAAGAGGATAGAAAAAACACGTCTATCCTCTTTGACGAACTCTCGCCCACATGTAAAATAACAAGACGTCTTATGGACATTTATTTTGGAAAAATAAAACAACAACAAAAATAAATGGATATTACTGTAATGGATTTTCTTACTTTCGTAAATTTCTTTTTGTTTTGATTTTAAAAATTTTTACTTTGCTTAGAGATAATAAAGCAACCAAAGATACGAGTATGTCGCAATTTGGTTTTCGTAGTTATTATTTTTTGTGTGGATCTAACATTTTCTTATCCGGCCCTTTTGTTTGAAGGTTACCAAAAGTAATTATAGTGTATTTCATTTACAGCGACTATATTTTGACGACGTTTGCTACTTATCATTTCACGACATTAATTTTTAGTTAAAATCAATACTTTAGAAATCTTAAGAATTTACTTACAATAAAAAATGCGCAGAAGAATTTAACCCACAATTAAAAAAATTAATTTTTCTTTTCTGTATTCCAAGGACCATATTCTGGAAATTTGTCGAAATTTACCCTTGAAATTTTGACATTCCAAATTCGCTATTTTTCCTTATGTTTTATGTGCCACCGTATATTGCGGAAAATATTTCTGTTTTTAGGAGCAAAAACTTATGATACGCTGAGTGCGAGTACGTTGTGCGAATTAACAGTTTAATTGTGTGTATCAACATTAAGTAAAAAAAATTGAAACATTAGGTTATACCGGATAAAAGAAAGCCAGATAAATATTTTTACGAAGAAGGTGATATTAAAAGTGTGGTGGTTCACGTATTCACACATGCGTTCGCCGCCACACGGTCAGAACAAAAACACGAACAGACAGAAACGCAAACGGAAACACCAATACAAAAACGGACAACTGAACAACTGTCTCTTCCAGACAAAACGACGGACAAGACAAAATAAAATAAAAATTCAGTCTCGTCTCGGATTTCAACGTGGTAACACATCGCTCGTGGTGTTGGCTGCCACCCATTTTTGTATTACCAAAATGGTGGTAAATAAATAAATTAATAATAAAACAATTTTGTAAAAATTAAATTAAACAAATATATCTAATAAAATAAAATTAAAAATAAAAATAATGCAATAATAAAAATACACTAAATAAAAAAATTAAATTTAATCAAACAAAATTGTGTACGACGTTTATTTGTGTACGCTAAAAAAGTTTGCAAGAATAGAGAAGAAGAAAGAAGAAATAGAAATAGAATGTTGTTTTGTTCTAGAAAGCTGAGATAGCTTTAGGAAAATCATAATTGAAAAAGCGAAATAGAGTACAATTTCGTTCTTGTTACAAGAGACAAAACTCTATCGAAAACGAATCGAAAATGATGGTTGGTATAACATGTCACCCCGGAATTGCTTTTTAGATTTGTGTCAAGCACATTGGCTTGTGCACAATCTTTCTTATGAGCTATTCTCAGGTTACCGTAAAACACAACACATTTAAACCATTTAGTATGTTTAATCAACTTACTGTGTTATTATTCTTAATTTACAATTCTCTGTAATTTATTGGGCGAGATTTTTTCTGTGTGCTTTTTTCATAGAACCACTTGTATTGTACTAATTAATATAATCTTTTTGGGCTTAAGGTCCGAAATTGAGCCCTACTCTGTCTCTACTGAGACTTTTCGAACCGTATTTATAACATATTTGTGAATTTGGCAGTATGGTCAGCCCAACAAATGGTTTTACACATAATCATTTTTATGTCTGTCGAAACCTGTTGCATAAAATGTACATTATTGTATATAAATATGTTAATTATTGTTATTTTTGAAATTGAAATGTTATTGTTGTTAATTTTAAGTTGTTCTATACTATTGTAAATATGCATGATGTACAAAAGCCACGGCTTTTACGTTGAATAAAGCATTATTATTATTATTAATATTATTGGTCGGCGGGCGGCGAGAACCGAACTCGGAACAGCGGCCTGTTAAATCCAATGTTTCTTATCCAATGCTTATCCAAAATCTAAAGACTACAAAAAAGTTAACTTATGTTTGAATTAAAATATCGTTTGAACCTTCAGCATCAAATTTATAGGTTTTTTATCATGGCTAATCTTGAAATAAAAACAATAAACAAGGTTTACTAAAAAAAAACAATGTTTGACACGCGACAGAAGTGAATCTTTTTAATCTGCTAATTTTTAATTTCTGTCATTTATCCTCTATTGGTTTATACTGGCATGATTTGAAGAAAAATTCAGTTGATCCTTGTAGTTTTATACCTTAGATATACTAGGTAGTTAGTTTGGTCAATCTGTCATTACACTATCTTGGCGAAATAGGGTTATCAAGATTCATAACTCGATAATTTAGTTGTAGAAACACAATAAACATGAAATGCAATAAAGAGTGGAAGTGTAAATTTGAAAGCAGTGTATTTTCGAGTATATCATAGACATATTACGCAAGCAAATTTTCGATTAGCAAATCCCCCATATTTACCGAGTTGCGAATTGCGAATTGCTAGCGAGTATCGAGTATCTCTAGCCCATTATGTGTTTTATTGTTGTATTGTTTTTTTAATAAAACCCCCAATTTTTGAGTTGTTTGGTGGGTCAAATAAAATGCTCCGCACAAACAACCTGCTAATCGTTCAATGCAACTTCAAACAAGTTAAGATATTAGCTTTGAGTATATATGGTATACCATAAATACTCACAGATATTAGTAATCATAATATCCTAAACAGCGGTACCTACATCTTTACTTGCATTAAAAGATTGTCATTGCTAAACTGTTTTAGGCCAATTACTTATGTATGTGTATGTATCATATACGAATATCACATTGCTGTTTTGTTTGTTTATTCTATCTCTGCAATTTTTTCTAGGGCTCAAGGTACTTTCAACTCTTTCACAATTCACTTTTAACGTCCTACCCTGCGCAGTAGCAGCCAAATCGAGGACCTACGGCTACAGGCCCGTTTCGCGTAAACCACTTCCACATTGCATTCCAGCCTATAGTACTGACATGAAACATGGGTCGGCCCATGAATTCTGCACTCTCAACAACAACCGGAGGTCATGGTTGTGTTTATCGTCATCACAAATCATAATAAGATGAACCCGGTTAACCACTGTGTAGTCTGGTACATTGTTGTTCTTCAACGATTATTTTGATTATGAATTTAAAAACTATTTGTGCAACACGATTTATAGCGTCGTATATATGTACTTCAATTTTTACTAAAGAAATTTTTTTTTTTTATTCTACCAACATAAAGAAAAATGAAATTAATTGTTGGGATCTTAATTCAAATTATTCGAATAGCACTTTACACGAAATTTTTGGATTTTAATATACCCCGCAAGTGTTTCTTTTTCATTTAAAACCCGAAAATTTAAATCAGAGCTCTATCCTGGCCAAGGCAATTTCATTGAAGTTTTTTTTTGAAATTTCAGTACAATGAAAGATTCTGCTTTTGCAAATTTTATACTGAAGAGCTAATGGAAGACATGCATTTATCACCGAATAGGAATGTTATCTCATCCAATAAATAGAAATTAAGCCTTGATCATTTGAAGCTATAACTTCAAGAAACAAAAGAATATTTTCTCAAATGAGAAAATTTTTAAAATTGATTCGCCCAGTCCAAAGATTTTTCACCAACGCAACATATCACTGCTGCAGGAGAAACAAACTCCAGAGCTACGGAATACCAATGCAGAGAAATGAATCATAGATATAACAGGATTTGGAACTCCTCAGGTCGTTTTAAACTCTTAAATTGGTAATACATTTCTTACCTTTCAAGAAAGATTTTATTCCGTTTCGTATAGAACTGTAGATGTTTTAGACAAAAATACATTTTTTATTGACAAATCCATTTTCCACTAAGGATGGAATACTACAAATTCGATAAACTCACAAAGCTAAATGATTTAATGTGACAATCCCGATGCATACTTGTTGAAGGCTGGTAAGAGTAATGTTACGGTATACATGAAAATTCGAGTATATTGAAAAAACCGACCTGCTCTTATCAGACAAGAACACATACTTGAATTTACAATACAATACAATGAAACAGGGTAGAATAAAAATTAAATTAAAATTAAAAAAGAATTAAAATTGACATACAAATATTTTCAGGTTGGAGCATAATGTTGCTTCAACCTACGTTTAAAGATGTACTTGCTTAAATAAAAGTCGAACAGATGTTCGATTTACAACTTATTTACAATTTACGCAAAACTTTCATAATTATCAACAATTATTCCACAATAATTTAACAAATGTTTAGCCACGAGACTCTTTTAGTAAAAAGTACATTATTGTAATACGTGTTTCAAACCTATAGCGCCAAACCCACTGAAATTGGACAAGAAATTTTGTTTTTCTTTTCGTTTTTCAGTTTATTTAAAACTAGCAATACACATTTTGTATTGAACTGTCACCTTTTAAATAATTTATTTGCCAACAATTACCGTTGCAGCTATTTATTGCAGAACTCTCTTACATCTGTAAAATAAGGACATTATAATCATTTGAAAATTGTCCTTTTATTCTTAAGATAATAAATATTAAGGATATGAGCAACAGGGCAGAATAAATAAAGTTGTAGTTTCGGCGAAAGTTTAGAAGCTTAGCCGGGAAACAAATGCAAAAAGCACGATTTGGTTAGGTTCCATTTCATTTTCTTTAATATTTGTTTATAATAAATCATACATGTCTGAATAACCTTAAACGGTCGGACATCGGATGATAGCGGAAACGAAACCTACTCAAAGTATTATTTCTTTTTAAACATTTAAAACCCTTTGTTCCTATTCAAATTTTTTACCGATTAATAAATTGGAATTATATCTGTATTGTCAACAATATCAACTACTTACATATAATTTATAAAATGTCGTTTCACACAAATCATGGAAATAAATATATAGTATATGTATATTCAAAGATTATGTTTGGATTATATCATAAATTAAAATTTAATAGTAGTTTGATTGTTGTTGTAATTTAATAAAATTAATAAATTTGAACAAGTTTTTAGTTGTACAAGAGAAAAAAATTAAAAAATTTTAAATTATGTGATAACTGATAAGTATTTTGTAGCGCGCGCGTCTAGTCTTCGTTAATAGGCGCCAAATATCGTAAACAATTTTGTTGCTACTGCAACTGGCCAATTATGTCATACACATGCGAATTTTGTGCACAAAACGTGCCAATTTTAATCCATCACAATTTATATATCCATTTGCATTTCATTAACGCACATGATCAAATGAAACAGATTTCGCAAATCTAATTTTATAATTTGGGAATATTTAGCAGAACATCACGTTTACAAATTAGCGACAAAGCTAATGTATTGCTGCTAATTTGTTTCAAATTATAAATATTTTTTTGTTTTATTTAATCCGCTGCTCGACTACTATTATAAAATAAAATGCCAAAGGTGTCTGGCCGAGGTTGATGTGCGGATTAGTAAAGCAATGTATATTGAAACCGCCCGCGCCTTCTTGTCGTGTGAAGTTTATTTGGGTTTCAATGGACTTCTGTTAATAAATATATTTTCTTATTACAAGTGAAACTATGGAGTTCTCTACCTGGAGATTATTATTAAGCTTAAAACACTAATTAAAATGAGATGAAAAATAATTTAGATGTGCCTGAAAATATTTGACTTTAATTAATTGGTGTTATTTTGAAAGAATATATTGATATTCTTAAAAATTTTATAAATTTACCAATATAGGTTTTGGTTATATGGAAAGTGAGATGCGAAAGTGAATTTAATAATTTATTATATTTCGGATTTCGATTTAAGTTAACGAAATTTTAGTATTTTATTTATTTGGAAATATTGAAGAAAGTTTCAAAGGTAGTATGAAGCCGTTTAATTTTGCAAAAAAACAAAAATATTTAATAAATAATTGTACATACTACGAAATTCCAAACAGTGTTGCTAAATTTCGGTCAAATTATGATTTTGCTAAAAAATAAATTTTTAAATGAAAGGTTGATATTTTATGAAGGCTGCAGGAAATAACTTACTAAACCTAATTTCCAAATATCTAGGGAAACGTATTTGGCTCTAAAAATCATTTTGAACGTAAAGGAAAATTTAAATTTAAAATATTCTGAAAAATGCAGATTTAATTTTAAATGGAAATCTTCATTTTCCAGAATATAACTTTTTGGAGTTTGTATATGAAAATAAAAATTTAAAGATTTATTTCATTACGCAATAAATGCCTAATAATGGGAATTATTTCATTTATGGTTTGTGGAATGTTTTTCTTAGTGAGTTATTTTCTGTATGTAGATTCCAGTTCTGTGAAATGAATTGGATTGGAACGGAATTTTTATTTTTATCACATCTAGTTTTCTCGCTGAATAATTTCGTTCCAAAAATTTGTTTTCTTAGACTGTGCCCGAAACCTGTAATAAATATTTTTTAGTACACATTATTGACATTTATTTGACAAATATTCCCCTACATTCATAAATTTTTATTACGCTGCCCCAATTGTGTAATAATTTTTTGAAGTATTTCCCCTTCTGTCATATTGTTGTTTGATTTTAATGATAATAATATTTGTTGTACCGTGGGGGGGGGCGTAGTTTAACCATATAAATATTCCTGAATGGAGGAACTCAATTATTGTACCCCTGATGATGGCAGTGCTAAAAGAGTAACATCGATTGCGGATAGATTAAACGTGGAGTTTGCTATAATTCACAAGGAAAGGAAAAAGGCGGATATAGTTGCATCGATGGTGTTAGTCGGCTATGTAAAAGAGAAAATTGCCATTTTGGTAGATGATATGGCTGATCTTTGGTGGGCCAGCAATATCGCGCATAAACGATGCTTATTTCGAAGCTGTGGTAGTAACAATCACAACACCACAAGATAGCCATATGAGTAGCTGCCCTAAAATACAGTGTATCGACGTCTCAATGATGTTTGCAGAAGCTGTGCGCTGCACACACAATGGAGACACTGTGTCACATCTATTTTCTAACGTTCCATATTAAGTTTATAGCATACCTTTATGTTTAAAATTTTGGAAAATATAATACGATAGTTAGATTTCTGTAAAGGAATGGGAAGGTCATGATTGGTCTCAAATCAGAATTGCAACGCAAATTAAAAAATATTGGAGGCAATTCTATTACGGATTAAAATAAATCGTTACCGATGTGGTGCATACAATTCAACGTTCAAAAATACAAACCGTAATAATTTGGGTGTATGCGGTTTTTTCAAATAAATGTCAAAAATGTGTACTAAAAAATATTTATCACAGGTTTCGGTCAGAGTCTAAGTGTACGTTTCGACAGAAAAGTTCGTTGTTATTTTTCCAAATGGAAATATTTTTTTTGTTTGGTTGTGTGGGTGTTTCTTTTGAATATGTATTTGTGCTTTTTGACATTTGATACTATTTTGAAACGGTTCGAAATGAATGATAAATTTACGGACGAATATGAAGAAGGAACATCAAGGTCGTGAATTCCGAACATATCGATAATTTATTAATTCAAGATTTATTAGATTATGTTTTTGTGTTTAGTAATAAGAATAAAAAAAATTAACTTTGAGCCGCCATGTTGGCATATACGCCATATTAGAATATTTTGGCACACAATTTACGGATTTATTCGGATAATGTTCACGAATCATTTTTTCATTATTATCGATGGTCGTTATGGCAAGCCTCCTTCGTGAATTCTTCAAACCTATTTATAATAGCCAAATAATAATAGAAATGATAATCCGCAAGTCGAATTAATCAAAACAATATAGGGTGGTTCAATAATTTCAAAGAGGAAATTTTATATTTTAGGCTGTGCCCGAAACCTGTGAAAAATATTTTTTAGTACACACTTTTGACATTTATTTGAAAAAACCGAATACACCCAAATTATTACGGTCTTTTGCTATGATAATTTTTGACACAAACAGAATAATTGTTCGGTCGACCTTTAACATGGTAGCCTTAGCATTTTATATCATCAAAATTAAATGTTAACTGCAGCAGCTAGCCGACAATTATTTTCTTCTAGTTTACGTCAACTAAAGGTTCTTATTTATATGGCATATTGATCTAGTGAGTAAATGTAAGAGCTACCACTATCGCCTGATTTATTTTAATCCGTAATAGAGTTGCCTCCAATTTTTTTTATTTTGCGTTACAATTCGGATTTGAGAATACCCATGACCTTCCCATTTCCTGTATAAAAACCTGGCTATCGTATTATATTTTCCAAATGTTTGGCGAGAATTATTGCACCATCATCCTGTTATTACATTACATCCTAACAAATACAGCCCTACGCTAAAATATACAATATTAGACGAAATCCAATTCGACGACAGAAGGGGAATACTTCAAAAAATTATTACATAATTCGGGCAGCGTAATAAAAATTTGTGAATGTAGGGGAATAATTTTCAAATAAATGTCAAAAATGTGTACTAAAAAATATTTATCACAGGTTTCGGTCACTGTCTTAGTACTAATGTCAAAATAACAATTAAAAAACGTATAGGCATTAGTACTTTTTGGTTGTTATTTTGAATGTTTTTTTTATTTGTGTAGGTTACCAATTTTGTGTCGATACACATTTTTTTTTGTGTATGGATACTATCCGTGTGAGGAGCATTGCAAATATAACAACGAACTTTGCTGTCGAAACGTACACTAAGACTGTGCCCGAAACCTGTGATAAATATTTTTTAGTACTAATTTTTGACATTTATTTGAAAAATATTCCCCTACATTCACAAATTTTTATTACGCTGCCCGAATCATGTAATAATTTATTGAAATATTTCCCCATTTGTCATGTTGTTATTCGATTTTAATGGAAAGCAATCCTTTTATATGCATCGAATTGACTCTCGTTTTATATATGTATTGTAGCGTAGGGCTGTATTTGTTAGGGCATAGTACAATAGCATGATGGTGCAATAATTCTCCCCAAAATTTTAAAAAATAAATTACGATATAGTTGTTTTTATACAGGAAATGGGAAGGTCACGGATGGTCTCAAATAAGAATTGTAACGCAAAATTAAAAATAATGGAGGCAGCTCTATATGGATTCAAATAAATCGTTAATGATGTAGTGCATACAGTTGAACATTTTAAATCAATCGATCAATTAATTCTAAAATTGCTTCAATAATCTATCAAGCGATAGTGGTATCTCACATTTACGTTTCACTAGATCAATATGTCATTCAATTAAGATTAACCTTATATTTGACAAAAACGATTACGCGGTCAAATCATCTCACTAGAAGACAATAATAGTAGGCAAGCTGCTGCAGTTGAAAATAGGAAATTATCATTTTCCTATTATTATGTGCTGCTAGTTGACATTTTATTTTTATGATGTAAAATGCTAAGGCGACCATGTTAAATGTCGACCGAACAAATAATTTATTCTGCTTGTGTCATAAATTATCATAGCAAAAGACAATGATAATTCGAGTGTATGCGGTTTTTTCAAATGAATATCAAAAATGTGTAATAAAAAATATTTATTACAGATTTCGGTCACAGTCTTAAGTGCCTTACCCATTGAAAAATGAAAAGAAAAATCGGATTTAGTTTTTTCGATATAATTCCAAAATAATTGCTTTGTTTTCGCTAAAAACTTCTCGTTTTTGACCGAGTGTACCATACAATACTATTTTCAGACGTAATATAACTAGTGGTCCGCTTATTATCGATAATTTTTTTCAAATGTCACGAATGCGTATCCCAGCGACGAAAATGCAACGAGTGCGCAGCACGAGTTGCATTTTCTAAAGCTTGGGATACGCATGAGTGACATTTGGAATAAATTATCGATTCTTAAGAGGACCACGAGTTATATTTGGGTGGAGAATATAATGAATTGGTGTGAAAGATAAAACTTAAATTCATGTAATTGCATAAGTTGACAGATAGTTATATAAGAATTTTGTTTTTGTTGTGTGTTACTTTGATTCTAATGAATTTATTTTTATTAATAAAAATCGCCAAAAATAATAAATAGTAGGCTATTGCCATAACAACGTTTTTCCCACAGCGACAATACAACAGTGTTGTATTATCACTTATTAATAACAAAAATAACAAAAAAATTGCATAGTGAAATAGATGATTTTTAGGTATGAATTATATTCTCAGTTAAAAAATTTCAAAAAAATTTTAATTAGCTGAGAAAATGAAAATTTATTTTTTTTCGTCCGAAAAAAATTGTTTAGAACCGAAAAAATTAAATTTTCATTTTCTCAGCCAATTAAAAATGTTTTTAATTTTTTTAAATTGAAAATAGTATTGTATGGTACACTCGATCAAAAACGAGAAGATTTTAGCGCAAACAAAGCAATAATTTTGGAATTATATCGAAAAAACTAAATCCGATTTTTCTTTTCGTTTTCCAATGGGTAAAGCATTTAAGTGTACGTTTCGACAGCAAATTTCATTGTTATTTTTGCAATGCCACCTCACACGGATAGGATACATATACAAAAAAACGTGTATCGTGTACAAAATTTGTAACCTACACAAATAAAAAAAAACATTCAAAATAACAACCAAAAAGTACTAATGCCTAGATGTTTTTTGATTGTTATTTTTACATTAGTACTAAAATATAAAATTTCCCCTTTAAAATTATTGAACCACCCAATATTGTGATAATTATTGAACCACCCTATATATAAAAAATATATATTTTGACATTTGTGGTATTGTTTTGATTAATTCGACATGTGGATTATCATTTCTACTGTTATTTGTCCATTATGAATAGGTTTGAAGAATTTTACGAATAAGTCTTGCGATAATGAGCACCTATAATAGTGAAAAATTCATTCGTGATCATTAAATAAATCCCTAAATTGTGTGCCAAAATATTATAAAATGGCATATATGCTAAAATGACATATATGCCAACATATTTATTCATATTACTAGATATAAAACATAACCTTGATGTTCCTTCTTCATATTCGTCCGTACATTTGTCATTCATTTCCAACTGTCTCAAAATGGTATCAAAAATGAAAATGCAAAAATACATATCCAAATGAAACACCCACACAACCAAACAAAAAAATATTTCCCTTTGTTAAAATAACAACGAACTTTTCTGTCGAAACATACACTAATTCTTTTTGCGGGATTTGTTTTTAGTACTAGTTCTAAATCGAGTAAATATGTCACAAATTGAAATAATTGGTAATTTTATTTAAATTTTTTCATGATTTGGCATTTGGGATTTTGCACTTTTTCGAGCAAACTCGAGCAATAAACGAGTTTTGCTTTGACATGTAAGATTTCGAAATAAAAATAGCGCTCATCAAAACTATGTGCTGCATGATACCGTGCAGCAATTTTATTTAACTGAACAAAGAAGACTAAGGAAAGGTTTGGCAGACTAAAATTCCTATACATATAGTGTTTTAGAATAATTGCTTGTATACTTTATTGAATGAAAATAAAATATTACTAATAAATATTCAATTTTATTCATTTATTGTACTTATTGCTGTTGTTATTACATTCAATGAAGGCATTTCTGCTTTCATCCCATTTTTCGTATAACCAAAATTTCCGTATGTGCTTTAAAATCTGTGTAAAAATTAAACGATTGATAAAAATATATATTAATCATTACTTACCTCCCCCGAGCCAAATCAATACTTTGCTCTAAATAACTTTAGGACAAATCCCACGGCATTAATAATTGTACCGTCAAATTCCTCGACGAGAAATTTTGACGCTTCATGCCACAAAATATGAAACCGAAATCCGAAATTCTCGTTTAGAAAAATATCCCATTCCACAAAATAATTCCGGGTATCTACCTACAGTAGGTAGTGGCCTCTTATAAAATTCTTAATTTTTATAAGTTTTTTAAAATTTAGAAAAATTTTAATTTTGTGAGTTTTTTATATTTTATCAAATTCTGAAGTTTTTTTTGAAGTTTAGTACAATTATTAAGATTTTAAACTTTAAAACCTTTTTTAATTTCAAGAGGACTTATCAAATTTAGATGTTTTGAATTTTGAATAGATCTTGGAATGTACAGAAAATTTCCAAAACACTCCTTAAACACTTGTTCTCTTTATTTAAATGTTAATTAAAACAAATTTTGTTCGTAATTCAAATTAAGGTTTTTGGAACTGGGTCAAAATTTGAAAGTTTCCTTTCACCAAATAATTTCATTCGTTTCTGAAATTTTATCAAATTTTCATGAACTTGAATCTCCTTATACTTAGTATTTATTACTATGTTTAGTGTATTATTACTATTTTAGTGTTTCCCACTAGTGATGGGCTAAATCGATCATTTTTGTTATAATAATAGGCATACGAGAAATTAAACGAAACGGAACAAGAAATATCGGTTTAGCACATCATTATTTTCCAAACAAAACTCACAAAAAGCTCACTTAAACAATTCAAAATGTTTACGTTATCATCCAAGGCTTAAACAAACTTGATAATCTCTTTAAATTAAAATTAAAATACTCCACTGAAAAAAAGTATGCCAAACCTTTAAAAAAAAAAAAAATGGTCGTATTTTCAAAACTAAGGTCAATAAAGGTCATCCAATGAAAAGCTAAGGTCATTAAAGGTCCTCCATACTGCATCTCTAACCATTTTCGAGAAAAACGAGTTGCAGCTTTTACCAAACTCACCAGTATATTTAAGACAAGTTTATTGTCCGAATCGATTTGGGGTCTATTGAGCGAAAGCGAATTAGTTTCCAACCTATTCTTAATCGATTAATCGACCCAAATCGGTAAACCAAATATCAGCAATTTTGTCTCGTATATTTATACCGGTAATCGGTAAATTTAAGATTCAAAGCCAACTAAGCAACAAACAACATTGTTATTTATTTTGAGTCAAAACGAAAATTGTTTGAATATAGTTTACTGAGACCATAAGCAGTAGTTTTTTTATAAGTCTCGGATAGATCTATGTTTGGGGTTGAACTGCAATTAATTTAGATTAATTTCATCCAGTAGGACTTTTTACGCTACAGTTTATGGTTTTTAATTCATTTCCTTGAATTAAACAACTTATTAGCTGTAAATAAAAATCTTGCTTTTTAAACAGATATTCTATCGAGACTACACATTTTCCCTTTCATGAGTACAGACACATATTACAAATTTGTAGTTTATCATGGAAACATACAAAAGGTTATTTTTAGTACATCTGCCATTTTAATTTAGTACAATAGGAAATTAGTAACTGATTTACATTAATCGTTTGCTCTATTTTCAAAGACAGAAGATGTACGATAAAAGGATTCGTTTTATTATCATTTCCTTGCATTATGAAGTGGCATATTTAATACGTGCTATTTATTACTATTAACGGCAAGCTGTAGTATTACCCGTTAATTCAAAAAAAAAATTTAAAAAAAATGCTGATTATATTTTACTTCTTTTCCATTCAGCGTTATATTTCGAATAGCGTTTTATTTCAGTACTCAAACTTTATTATAAAAATGACAATTCAAAACGTGTTACCACATGTAACTATATTATACTCAAACATAGATGGCGGTCTAAGCGACAACAATTAATTATTTAAATAAAATCAACTGTTTCTACTTCATTCGGCCATACCTGACAATGCGATCGCCCCGGTCGCCAAAGCAAGCTTCTGTTTTATACCAGTCTCAGTTATCCTATTTTTCACAAGGACAAAATCACCCGTTTTATAAATATGTGCAGGTTTTCGACGACTTTCAAAATAATCTTTATTGTATTCCTGTAACTTTCACGTATTCTTAACAATTTCACTACGTAACTTATCTAAATCTCGTGGTTCTTCATTCAACATTTCGATAAATCGTAACATATTATCGTTTTCTTTAGTCTGATTTACACCAAACAGTGCCATGGACGGTGTTGTCTGAATCGATCGATTCAGTGAATTGTTGAAAGCGAACTCATAGTCACTAACTATTTTGTCCCAGTCCCTATTCGAATCAACATCTAACATTTTTGCTAACATTGGAACGACGGTCCTATTTTGCCTCTCAACTTATCCATTAGATTGAGCGGAATCCGTTGCGGTTAATACAAGGTTAATATCACAAGAACTTATAAACGTTTTGAATTCTTTGGATCGGAAACAGGATCCTCGATCGGCTACTAGTCTAATCGGAGTACTAAAGCTTAGAAAGTGATTTTTAAGGTGTCTAATAACCTCTCGTGAATTTGTCGTCCTCGTAGGGTAAAATTTCGTATACTTTGTAAAGCCATCCACCACCACCAGAATATACTTATAATGTCCTTTTGTTTCGGCAAAAGGGCCTAAATGGTCTATGTGGTATGTATGGAAAGGTTTTTCAAATTTATCGTAGAGATGTAAAAATACCTCTTTCTTTCCATCTTTTGGTTGAAAATATAAACATTTCAAACAAGTCCTTATAAAAGTTTCGACCTTTTCCTTCATTTTCGGGAACCAATATGACCTACGTAAGAAATTAATAGTTCGATTTGTTCCAAAATGACCATATTCGTGGCTCTGACGAATAACACTATTTCCCAATATTTGTGGAACATACAACAACAATTTATCTTTGTCTTTACGGTACAAAAGATTATCTCGTATGATATAAAAATCATCATCCTTACTATCATTTAAAGATTCTTTAATGAAACGAGCGCTTTCATCGGCCATTTGAAATGAAGCTAAAACTTCTAGGAATTTACACTCCGCTACTACATGGATACCCGGTGCACGACTGAGAGCATCCATATGTCTCTTTCTCGTTCCATCTCGTTGCACAATACTGTAGTTATAATTTTCTAACAATATCGGCCATCTCATAACTTGACAATTCGAATCTTTCCTCTCCACAGTTTGTTTAAAAGATAGACAATCAGTGAATATTTTGAATGCTAATCCATGTAAGTACACATTGAATCTTTAACAGCATAGACAACTGCCAATGCTTCAAGTTCGAATGAGTGCTTACGACTTTCAGGTTTGGTTGTCCTCTTACTAAAGAACGCAACAGGATGTAATTTTCCATCGGGTTGCCTTTGCAACAGAATTGCACCAAAGCCTATTCTATTAGCGTCCGTGTGAAGTTCCGTTTCGTAATTTTGATTATAGATTTTCAACAACGGAGCAGATGATAGCTTGGTTTGCAATGTTCGAAATGCTTCTATTTCCGGCTCATTTGAAAATTGAATCCTTTTTAAGCAAGTCATACAGGGGTTTAGCAATAACAGAAAAATTACAAATGAACCTCCGAAAGAAACTAGCAAGTCCCACAAAACTGTGAACCTTATGGATATTCTTCGGAACAGGATATTCGGTCATTGCTTCCGTATGTCGTCTTGATGGTTGTACACCTTCTTTGGAAATATCGTAACCAAGAAATTCCAAAGTTGGTTTAAAAAATAAACACTTAGACGGTTGGATTTCCAAGCATTTATCATGCATCAACTGGAATACTTCGCTCAATGCTTCTAAATGTTCTTCCACCGTACACATAAACAATTACATCTCCTTTCTGAATAAGTCGGTTAAAAACCTGGTTAGTAAAGCGTTGGAAAACGGCCGGCGCATTACATAAACCAAATGGCACATTTAAATATTCATATTGTCCATCAGGTGTTACAAATGCGGTGTATTTGACGGAATTCAGCTCAATTGGTATATGGTGAAAACCATTTTTTAAGTCAATTAAACTAAAACAACTTTTACCCTGTAATCTATCCAAACGATCGTCAATCCGTGGGAGAGGAAATCGGTCCTTTACTGTAATTTTATTTAATTCCCTAAAATCTACGCACAATCGCTTCTTGCCATTTTTCTTATCAACTAGAACTACTCTACTTGCATATTCACTACCTAGTACTTTTTCTAATAATTTGATTATCTAGTAATTCCGATATTATTTCATCAACAGTCTGTTTTTCCTTTATGGACATTCTACGCGGTGAACAGTTAAAAGTTTTATCTGAAGTTAAACATATTTTCATTTCGTGTTTTATATTTGGTATGAGATTCTTTGATTTATTTCCGAAGAACGAAATAATATTTAGAAACTTTGAATTTAATTCGAAATCTCTCTTAGGCTCTCGGAAGAACGGTCCAATATCATAATCCGTGTTATTCGTTTTCGATTCATACTCAATCGATAGAACTTTTTGGAGCAATTTACATCAGTATGCCCGGTTTTTAGACAAAAAGAACAACGTGATTTTTTCTGCGGTTGCGGACAGTTAAGACTTCGATGCCCTACTTGATTACAGGTGAAACATCGTTGAGCAATGCTGTCGTTTTTACCATTGACCGGTATAGGTTTCTTCACTTCAGGTTTGTTGTTGTTGGGAAAATTCACCGGAATATTTTCCAACCGTTGTAGAACAAAAAGAAGTTCATCCAAATTTTTATATGGGGTTAAAGCAATCTTCTCAGCAATTCTCGGACAATTTAAATTTTCGATGATACACTCGATTATTGCAGCTTCCGAAAACTTTGCTTGTTGTGCTATGGCCATGACATCGTAAACAAATTTAGAATAAGTCTCATTTGGTTTTTTAATTCGACTTTTCATACGTCTGAAGACATCCATTTCGTTATGAAAATGGTGAAATTTTTCTTTTATTCTGCGGCAAAAATCATCGAAATTATTTGGATTGATCATAGCTACATTATTAATATAGGTTTGTGCTGACCCTCGTAACCTTGTCGTTCCATAAAACGTTGCTTCGTATTCAGTCCAATCATGTTGGAGTTTGAGGTTATTTAATTTGTCATTCCTATTACCCGGATCAAATTCGAGTAAGATTTGTTCTATTTCGTTCGGATGGAACATTCGAGAACGTTGATTGTTGATTCGATGATACAACATCTGATTTTGTTCGACCAAATTTTCTATTTCCCGATGTAAAAGTGTATCGTTATTAACCATTTTAAATGGGCTTACGTTGCTTTGAAACGCATGATTTGTACCCCAATTAGTGTTTGGTTTCGGTGGTTGCGGATACCTAACCTCACAATTATTCGGTGGTGTCACGTGCTGGAACGGTACTCCCAAATTCGCATAATTTGTACCGCAATTAGTGTTTGGTTTCGGCGATTGCGTATACCTAACCTCACAATTATTCGGTGGTGTCACGTGCTGGAACGGTACTCCCAAAAATTACCGTTGACCATAGTCGGTGTGCGATTTGGTTGTAGGCAGCCATTTCTTTGTAACTTTTCATCTACTTTCGGTGGTGCAACTACAGTGCTCCCATTATGATCAAAACTAAGTTTCCGTGATCTACTAACCGGCGTATTCAATTCCGTTGTGATAAAACTGGTATAGAATGGCGGAATTGCTTGTGGGGTGAGTGAGGCGACATCGGTGCGCCACTCTGTATTATTTATCATCTCTATACTATATTTCTAAATATTTTCCACACACAAAACAATATTCGATATATTTGTTTATCCACTACACCATTTATTCACTACTAAGTATTTGGTAAATACTTTAAATACTTTATATACTTTATCTACTCAATATCCCACTTCTGATTTGTAGTAGTTAATTCAAAAAAAAATATTTAAAAAAATGCGTATTATATTTTACTTCTTTTCCATTCAGCGTTATATTTCGAATGGCGTTTTATTTCAGTACTCAAACTTTATTATAAAAATGACAATTCAAAACGTGCTACCACATGTAACAATAAGCGTATTTTGTTGACCAAAATTTAATTCGAATTATTTTGGGTTAATTTGTTTTCCAAAAAAATAGCCAATTTGTTTTAATTGACAAAAGCCAACCTTTCGAAATCACATATAAATTTACTATGTATTTTGACTCTGGTGGCAGGTATCATAACCAAGAATTAGAATTATGTTTAATTAAACTAAAATTTGTTTTTGGGTTAATGTTATTCTTGCGGCGATTTATTATATGCAATTGTTGTTGTAAATTTGTCAAGGAAATACGCTATATATTATACTCAAACATAGATGGCGGTCTAAGCGACAAAAATTAATTATTTATATAAAATCAACTGTTTCGAATTCAAATCAAACTTTTTTGGCGAAAAATAATGGAAAAATCGAAAAATATCAACCTGTTTACTTTTTACCGTAAAATTGAATCATATTGCTCAAAATTTATAAAATCATAGTAACATTTTGAAAGAAAAAAAAATAAAAGTTTTAGTATGTCCGTCTCATTTTTATATATGTATAAAATGTATTCGCACTTTTCCTCATGTTTTTATACTTTTGGACTAACAAAATATAATGAAAACAACAACGACGTAGCGTTGTCAAAATAACACGATCCTTAGTGCTGCGAGTGCCAGTATTTTTAAGTGGATGATAGAAGTAGCTACAATTTCCCAATCTATTTTTGACAAGTATCGGAATTGACAAATGGAACGGTGTGCTCTAGCGGACAATAGTGAAATATGTAATAGGCTGTAACAAAAATTTGCTACATTAAGTTATATGTGAAAATTGTAATGATTATAAAACTGAATTAATCCGATATAAAGTTTAAAGTGTGATTTTTGTATATCTGATTTCTTTGGGACATTCTTATAATTTTAAATATAAGAAACTTGTGCTTTAAAATTGCAGAAATTTAATGTTAAACTCACTATAAATATATAAGTGGGTCACTAAACATTTTTGAAGCTTTATTAGACAACAGTTGCTATGATTTGACTTATTAATACAATCTAAAATTTGATATTTTTAAAACATTTATGTTTTTAGTAACACTAGCTTATTTAGAAATTTCTACAATGTTTAAGTACACATTTCTGATATTTAAAATGATAAGAATGTCCCAAATGAATCAGATATACAAAAATCACACTTTAAACTATGTATATATTGGATTAATTCAGTTTTATAATCATTACAATTTTCACAAATAAAAATGTAATTTAAATAGACACTATTTCCATATAACTTCATATATCAAATTTTTGCTACAGCCTATCACATATTTTACTTTTGTCCGCTTATGGCGCTTTTTAAACTTTTCCATTCGTCAATAGATTTATCGAGATTTATAAAAAAAGGCAGCTATAGATGGTTGTAAAATCTTGAAAATGCTGCTCAATGTTCCTTATCTTAGGCAGTATCATGTAAAACTAAATCTGAATGAAGTCTCTAGAAACGCCAATAAATTTCATCAGATATTTATGAACCAAAATGACGGTAACAAATTTGATAGTTTCTCTAATCGAGCGTTTTAATTTGGGAAATGATTTTGAATATTCGAATAGCATACAAATGAAGGTGACCTTAATACTGATGAGAAAATAATATCACTTGGAGCACTAAAGTCAATACGAACGGGTCAATATAACCAAATAACAAGGTATCAAATGGTTTTGTTTGAGACAGAGAAGCAAAGGCCAAAGTATTTTGGCAACAACAAAATTTCTCAAAAATCAACTTTAAATTAATAAACAGTGAGATAAATTTCAATTTTCAATTACTTCGATCCAAAAGGACCAAAGCATTGAAATTCTGTTCAAAATGATCAAAATTTTTTGTTGGTCTAAAATCATTTTTCTCGGTGTTTTGAAAGTCACTGATTTGGAAGTGTAACCAAAAAATGTCCGTCCGTCTATCTATGTAGATGTCTGCCTATACTCATGGTCCGATTTGTATTTTTTCGCCAATCCGTTTCTATGGCCAAGACGGAGAATTGCAAAGCTTTTGGAAGCTGTACGTCAAGAGGATCGGGTATCTAGCATATGAATTGACCCAAAACCACGTGGTGATATTTCCACATTCCCCAATTTCTTTGTATAAACTGTACGGTTGAGGTAGAGTTGAGTTGAGGTGAGATTAAGGTTTAGTGAGCCGTGGGGATTTATTTGTCTGTTGAGTTGACGGTTGAATTAGAGTGAGCTTGAGTTCATGTACGCATATACTTTTTAAGACCAACCTGATTTGGGAGTTGAGTTGGGTTTGAGTTTGGGGTTGATTTAATGGCTGGGTTCCAGGGTTGGACTAGGACTAGTTGGGATTGAGTTGAGTTTGAGTCACCGGTTAAGTTGGGAATTTATTTGAGGTTTTGTTGATTGTTGAGCTTGAAGTTAGCTTGGATTAAGTTCATGTAAGAATGTAGTTTTTCGAGTCGCGTTGATTTGAGGATTGAGTCTGACGTTGAGTATCTGTTTAAGTTAAGGTTAAATTGGGGGGTCGATTTAGAGGTTGAGTTAGGATTTAATTAAGTTCTAGACATATGCAGTTTTCGGACCGTGTTGAATTGAGTTGGGGGTTGTGTTGGGAATTGAATCGGTGTTGAGTTGAGAATAAGTGGGTTCAAATACATATTTATTTGGAGAGGGTTGTGGTTTGAGCTGGAAGTTAACATGAGTTCAGTTCATATATGAATTTATGTTTTCGGACCATGTTGATTAGGAGATTGAGTTTGGGGTTGAGTTGAGGACTGACTTTGTGTTTGAGTTATGGTTGATTTGAGTTGGGTTGGGTTTCATTCTGCTGATCAATTGGAGGTTCATTTAGGGATTGAGTTGAAATTGGTATTAGAAGTTAGGGTACTTGTCTGTTAAGTCACCCCAATTATTTTATTTTTATTTTTTACAGTTGAAACATTTGTGGTAGATCTATCAGAAGATGCAATACGAGCGACAAAATTTCTTTAATTTGTGTCTGCAAGGTTGACGAAGCATTAATGAAGAATTAAATCCGCAATTCGCTCCAATAGATTCGTCGATACTGTACTAACTCAACGAATTAAGCCAATCACAAAATAATTTGAAACATTTGTGGTTGAATTTGAAAATTTGTGGTAGAACTATCAGTAGAAGCGATTTTGGGTGAATTAACAGACAAGTGCCGAAGTTAGCTTGACTTGTTCAGTGTTGAGCTGATTTACGTGAGTTGAACGATTAGTTGAGAGTTTATTTGAGGGTTGAATGGAGTTGGGGTTCAGTTGGTAATTTATTGGGGCGTTGAGTCTTTGGTTGAAGTGAAGATTATATTAAGTGGAGTCCCTATACGCTTGTAGTTTTTGAACCGTTTTGATTTTGGGGTTTGAGTTGAACGTTAGGTTTGGGGTTGAGTTGATGGTTGATTTACGGTTGAGTTGAGTTTTTCGAGTTACGGTTGAATTGAGTTTGAATTGAAGTTTAGTTGGATTTGAGTGAGAGGTTTGGTTGAGGATTAATCTGGGATCACGTTGAGGGTTTAGTGGAAGAGTTGTTTTGGTGATTGCGGTGAGGATTGCACTTCGATTGAGTTGCAGTTGTGTTATAATGAATTGGAGGTTGAGCTGAAATTGAGTTAATAGGTTCAGTTAGGGATAGATTCGGGAGTTGAGTTTATTTTCGGACCGAACTTCTGATTACCTTGTGAGGTTCCAGCCCTTTATATTTTATAATTTAGAAACTTGTATTTTATTTTTAGGTAAATAAGACTTTAATTACCGATTACCAGTAAACGAAATAAAATCTAAATTTGGATGGTAAATTTGGATTCCCTTTCTCCTTCGAATTAACTTCATTTCCGATAGTCCGATTTTGACTATGAGGCAGCATCTTAACTGCATGGTCATTCAGCATAGTTTTTTGTTTTTTACAAAGTGTTCTTGTTTTTAGTTCGAAGATTTTGTAAAAGTTTTCTACATTTAATTCGAACTATGAAGTATTTTTAGCTTCGTATCTGTATAAATCAGGAAGCTAAAACGTCTAAATTGTTGAAATATATTGCAGGTTTTGATTTAGTTCAGACTGTTCAAAGATGTGGAATTCGATCGAAAACAAAAATGACGTTATTTGTAAGTAAAGGAAACGGAAATATTTTTTATCGTTATACCGAGTATTTACACGAAAAGTACAAATTGTGAAGGCATTTTGATATTTAATTTATGTTTTCTTCTGCATAACTCCCAAATAAAATGTTGAACCAAAACCTGTTTAAACTTAATATGTAGGCCATAAGCATCTATTTGACTTTAAGTATTTAACTTCTTATCAACTATTACACTTTCTCCAGATCAAACCGGAACTCACAATTCGATTTTAAATATAAATCATTTCTACATTGTTATTGGCAAAGATGTTCGACTTCGCCAATGAAACTGTCAAAGCACAAAATTTCCGCCCGAAATTCGTTCTCGAATTAACAAACCGATTATTAAAAAACATCGTTCGTTTTCTTGAATTAAAACGAAAAAAAAACTGCCTGAAGTGACGTATATCACTAAAAGATTTTCACTAGTAAATTTCACCAGGGACTTTTTTTCGATTGAATTGAAGAATATGGGCCCAGGAAATTTAAACTGAAAAATAACTAAACACATTTCATGAAGGAACAAAATTTTAATATTCAAAATTTAGTAGTAAGAACAGTTAATTTCGATTAATCGATAAAAATCCTATATTTTTCATTTGTTTTTCTTATTTCTTTTCTTTTTATAAACAACTGGTTTTTCATTAAAACCAAAGGATTACTATCCAGATTTGATAGCAAATGATTCGATTGCATTTTTGCGACAATCGAAACAACAAAATCAACGAAAACCGGTAATGCTGACAATGAGTTTTCCAGCGCCGCATGGACCAGAAGATTCTGCGCCACAATATAGTCATTTATTTTTTAATGTAACAACACATCAGTAAGTACCTATTTGAAATATTTATTTTAGTTAATGTACATACATGTATCTTATAAACTATAATGTCTTTATATATATTTATTTATTATAAACCACCCAACCAGGTATATTAACCTTAAACTTTACTGTGATCATAAATTTTATTAATTAAGAAATCGATAAAGGATTTCAATTTTTTTTTTGTTTTGTTATAAAGAAGTTATGAGGGTCTGGTCGATAGACTACTAAATTTCGTAATTTTCAATAAATCAAATATTTACATTTCGAGAAGATTCCGAAGCTTTTGTGAATATACGTAGTTCAGGTATACAAAATTTGTGATGTTTGGTTTCCATTCCATAATTTTTGTTGTTGTTGTTGTTGCTAATAATGATAAATGACGAGAATATTTTAGATTGTTGTATTCTGTTGAAAATCGATACTCAAGCTGTGAAACTACGCAACTCATCTGGCGGTTAGCTTTAGTATTCTGATGCTCTATCGATTTTAACTTATTTATATTTAGGTTATCTTATAAAAACTTTTAAATCCGGAATTAACAATAATACTATATCATTATGCAGCGACTGTTAACTTGTATAAAACAAGGGGCTGATTTTGTCTTTGAACGGTTGAGGGGTACTAACTAAAGTAAACTAAAGATGAAAGTTGCAAGAGTATTTAGATTGTTGCGTTTAGATTACTAAATGATTTTGATTTTAAATTGATTTTTCAGAAGCTTGCTGGAATTTTACACAATTTTAAAAGATTTATTTTTGTGAATAATAAATTTTGAACGATTATTAAATGATTTAGTCCACAAATGTAATTCGATTACAAACAACCACTTGACGAAATGATGTATCCGATAGAGGCTAATTTGTTTTTATTTTAATATCTCGCTTGGATAAGAAAGGTAAAGATTTTAAATTAATCTATCACTAGCATATATTTATGTAAGTGCTTGTCGGTTGTTTACTAGGCCTAGGAAATTTGATTCCCTTTATTCGGCACCTTGCATCAGAACTATCTATGTATATCAAATTGGGCCGGCTTGGTAAACACAAACTTAAAATAATGAACTTTTTCTAATTTAAACAAGGCCGAGACTAAACCAGATTTTGAAAGTAGGTTTCTGATATTTACAATTCAATTTTTTAAGCAGCTACTCGAGTGATTGTGAAAAAAATTTTGTCAAAATAAAATGAGATAAAAATGAGCCTGTGCAATTTTTGGCAAAAAACGAAAACATATACAGTACACGATTCCAATAAGTATAATAAAACTCTAAAGGATTCCAACTAAAATATAAATTATTAGTAATTTTCACTAAATCTTAAAGTATTTTTTCTTATCGGCCAAATATACTGGCACTCTCAGAGATTTGAACAAGATTCAGCAACGTAGAATTTGGAATTTAATGGCAGTTTTTCCCTTCAAATATTCAGTATTTTCTCTTGATCACCCATTAATACGCATTGCTAAAGATTTGGGCAAGGTACAGTTTTTCTGGTCGCATAAGTCAACATACAGGGCACTTTATCCAGAAGAAGATTTTTTCAAACGGAGAATTTGAAGTTTTCTTAAAGACAGTTTTCCACATAAAATATTGAGTATTTTCTCTTGATGATCCATTAACATGCATTCTCAGAGATTTGGGCAATGTTCGGCTTTACAGACAGTCTAAGCCTATGTGTGGGAAGAAGAAGTTTCTCCAAACCTCAATGGCAGTGTTCCACTTAAAATATTGAGTACCAGAAATTAGGTCGAATAATAAGTCAACGTACGGAGCACATTAGAGAGAAAAAGAGTGTGGAAAACGGAGATGATTGGGCCAGCAAGATAAATAGGTGTGAAAATTGGGCTCTATTGGGTTATGCTAGAGGGAAGAGCCATAGGCATGTGGTATTTGGCCCTAAGCCGGAAGATAAATGCGCTTACTGAGTTATTATAATCGTGAAATCATACGTTTAACGGGGAACCCTGGTCTTAAAGAATGGTGCAGCGGACTCTGAAAGATCGAAAACCCTTTGGCAAGCGCAGAGATCTTAGTCAGTGACAACAAACCCCATCCCAGCATGCAATATATTTTACAAGCTTTTGGTTTGTATGTCTTCTAGACTTCTGGTTGTGTGCAATAATAAGAAGAGCTGACTCAGAATATTAACCGCCGAAGGACTTGATAAACCGTTTATGGCACTTTCCCACTTAGGATGGTAGGGCTTTTACTCAGATTTCACATCATTGGCAATTCCTCTGTGTCTTCTATTTAATCAATCATTAAAACTAGCAGTATTTCCAAAGAAATGGAAAGTAACCAGAGCAACACCAATTATTTGAACCGGTAGTATGCAACTCATTCAGATCTTTGCTTCCTCGATTCATCTCACAGTGTCAACATGGTCAAAAGATCAACATCAACAAACCTTATTGAATTTACCAGCAACACCATGAAAGAAATTGAAAAGCATAAGCAAGTTGATGTGGTGTATACTGACTTTGCCAAAGCCTTTGACTCCATCAGTCATTGTAAAACGTTGGATCTGTTATACAGATTCGGTTTTTTTAAACAGTTTGTTGCGTGGTTTAAATCATATTTGAGTAACCGCATTTAGTATATTGAACTTTGTAAAAGAAGATCAGAATTAATTCAAATTACTTCAGGGGTACCACACGGCTCTCATGTTGGTCCTTGGATCTTCATAATTTTCATCAATGACGTTACTGAAGTAATTCAACATTCTAAAGTAAGATCTCAAAATCTTTAAAACAGTAGAAAACATCGGCGATGCCCATAAGCTACATGAAGAAATCGACAATCTAGCGCAATGATGTGAGTCTAACCTTCTCAGTCTCACCATCAACAAGTGTAAGAGTTTATCGTTCCATCGGAAAGTTAACCTTGTCATACAATAATATCAAATAAATGGCATACCTTTACAAAAAGTATTCGAGATTAAAGAGGTAGGGGTTACTTTTGTCAAAAACATGTGCTTTACCAAGCACATTGAGCAATGCGCCTCTAGAGCTAATTCCATGCTTGGTTTTATTAAGCGTTGGACTGGGGATATTTATGACCTCAAGATAATTAAGATCCTGTATTATGCCTACGTCAGGTCTCAACTTGAATGCGCTGCCTACCTCTGGTATCCTTTTTACGACGAACCTATCGAAAAATCGGGGGTGTCCAAAAAAATGTATACGGTGTATAACCTGGAAAGACGGATGGGATTAAGACCAAGACTTACCGTATCACGTTAACCTGAAGTGATTACCATCATATGCTACTGGATGTAAAACCTATCATATGACAACATTGGCATAAAGGCGAGAGCTTTGAAAGTGTTTGTTTGTTGGAAATAGTTTACTTCATCAAACCGATGCATCATCCATACTGGAATCAATTAAAATAAAGGCACCGAGTAGAAATTTAAGAGATCATGAGTTCCTTCATCTGAACATACACAGAACAAACTAAGGTGACAATGAACCGGTATAAAGGTCGAAGAGTTTTAATAAAATCGACCATTTGTTCAACTTTTACTTAAGCAGAGACAGCTTTAAACGTAGGTTGAAGCCAATATTATGCTCCAACCTGAAAATATTTGTATGTCAATTTTAATTCTTTTTTAATTTTAATTTAATTTTTATTCTACCCAGTTCACAGGTATTGTACTAGAAATTCAAGTCAAATTTGTAGACTTTTCTCTTGTATAAATAAATCATTTGTCAAAAAACAATCAAGAAGGAATGAAGGGTAAAAGTATCAAATTGAGGCATTTTATGACATTCCAACTAGCACATTTACGTAAATATTGTATACTAAGAAAATATTCCTCGCACACTTTAATTTTAGTTCGATGGCGTTATTATGGTAGAGATCGAGTGACGGATAATATTCCGAAACTTAAAATTTTGTCCATTTTTCGTGCAGTCAGTAATTTTCATAATGGAATAGAGCCTTAACTTGAATTGATTTTTTATATGAATAAGGAACACGTTTTATAGTTATAAATATTAGATGGCTTTGGCTTCACTCATCACGCAGTAAGAACCCTTAGATAATGTTTACTTGGATTTTTGTTTTAGAATCGAGTTTTGAGAAAAAGATTGGGAAAGTTATGGAGCTTAACCATTTTGTTTTCTTGTGTTTATTTTGTCACTTCTAAATTTTATAACAAAAAAACAGAGTTCAGGCCCAGCTCGCAAAAGATTTAGAAACCGGTGCATAAAGACGGCGGTTGGTTTCAAAAAGTCAATAAGTTATTATATTTTGGATTTGGAGGATGAACCTTACTGACATTAATTGAGCATGAGCAAAGTACGGTTCAGTTAAAATACCATTACTCATACACGGCGGCAATCTTGCTCAAGACACCATAGTAGTGAATGGTGACGGTAAGTTCGCTGAACAAAGCAAAATCGCATCGCTTTGTCACTGATTCATTTGCAATAAATTAAATAGAGCGGTTCTATTAGGCTGAAATGTTGACCGTAAAATCATACCAATTGGAAAGACGCTTGCATAATTTGTGATCCTTTTGCTCGTTTGTGATGTTCATTTTCAAAACTACTTGCTGCTGCGGCCATATATAGTAGATATTTTCACCACAAAATAAAATAAAGTAGGCGGTTTTTTTTCGTATTCGGCTCACGATGATTTTGAAATGCCGGATTATGTTGCATGTTGCATGTGTATGCATAGATTTTGTGTTGATTTCAGGTTTTATTTAATTTTTTTTTCTGGTCGATATATTTTAGAAAATCGACTTCGGGTAGCTCCTTTTGTCGGTTCTTTTTGGTAACTAATCTCAAACATATTCGATAATAGTTGTTAGAAGGAACCGGCGAAGGAGTTATCCGAAATCCAGCTTCATAAGTATTCTCAAAAATTATTGTTACCATAAGGGAAAAGTTATTTCAATTAAATTGCCTTCAAAAAATAACGAATTGGTTTAGTATAAAAATAAGAATAGAAAATATGATTGAAATTGTCTAAATTTAGACTAAAATTGTAAATACAAACTAAATAGTAACCAAATGGTTACTTTAGTTTAAGCTCATAAAAAATTTCCGCAATGATGGAGGCCCTATTTGTAAAGGTGGCTCTGTGCGCTATAAAGAAAAAAAAAAATTTCCCCCGAAACGATTTAAAAGTAGCTTGTTTCAATAATATTATTGGTTATTAAAGTTGGATTTTTTGTTACGATAATAAAAATGTTGGTCTTTCACTTTTAACCCTAGGCGAATAAATACTTTTAACACTTTTTTTACAGGAAATTCACAAGTTGCATGACACGAGATTCAAATTATTTTTCGCCAAAGTACGCGATCTGACCTTCTCAGAGTTGCCTGAGTATAATAATTTATACCCTTTCGTTCTGAGGCTATAGATCCTGTTATTGGTAATCCAAGGTTCTTGGATTAGCACCAAGTCCTCACCTGACTTAGTCAGTCTGAGAACGAGAGCTGCCGAGGCAGCCTTCGTGTGATGCAGGTTTATTTGTACAATATTAACTATTGTGACTTACCTTATTCATCTCTTCCTCTACTTCCCGTATCGGAAAAGTAGCCCCTGGACAACCGCTGCTATCCGTCATTTCGCCGCCCGTCTTCTCTTTTAATCCTAACATAAAGGCATGCTCCTTCAAGATTTCGCTGAACAGCTTCATCTTTTGGTCATTTTGGATTCCTGTGGTCACCTTGGCTCGTTTAGCGTCGCCCGGTACTTTCTCATCAAGTGACCTCATTCTTTTCGAACCAAGATCCTTATTCAAAGTGCCGCTGCCGACAACTTTCCTCGCCCATGCCACAGATTTCCTTTGTTCTGCTGTTAATTGCCCCTCTGGGTCGCAGTCAGTCTTTTCAAAATTCTGTGCGCCGACCGTTTTTCACGATATCGTCGCTACGCCGGAAGGACCTCTTCCGATCCCCTGCTTTTTTGTTTGGCTCCGGTTCCGCTTCTACCTGGCTTTAATGTCACGGTATTGCTTCCCCCCGCCGCTAAGGAGGGAGCCCCACCTTTAAGGTTCAAGCTACTCCCTTCCTTGTTGCTTCCCGGTTTTTGAAGGGTACCGGCCCCTATTTCTTTGATTTTGGTATCATTCATGCTATTCCCACGAGTATCGGAGAAACATGGGTCCACCTGTGCAGAGATCCGTATACACAGGTAAGGCTTAATATAACTGGAGGTCGCCAGGTATCCAGAGGGCTCCGTTAGCGACTGGGTTTTGTTAAATGGGCCCCAGCCTAGTTGATCATTAGCACGGGTCGCTTAACACCTTAATCCAGCCCATTCGGTTCGCTAGCACCCTGGCCTCCCAGCACCCCTTCCCTCCGCTCCACATTTTCCATCTCATTCACCTATTCACATGGAGAGCCCAATCCAATGGGATCCATTCCATTCCCAGGGTCACCCGTTTATAGGGTACGTACCCCGCTCATCACCCGCGGAGACTCCGAAGGTGCAGAGAGGACGTGACGCACAGTCCGCCGTGGTTATTGGTCGATGGTTTTCTGGCGCCATCCGTTCGTCTTTCCATGCTGGGCATTATAGGCACTCAGAATTTAATGAACTGAGGTTAAGAGGTTAACCACTCCCCAGTTCCCTGAGACTCTCCCACCAGCTGGACTGTGGATGGGGGCGGCTTATTTAATTCACCGCTAACCTACCTATCGATAGGCCGTCCACTATCCCCAACCTGTGACCCCCCCCCCCCTCCCCGATAGCTGCAGTACGCCACGGGTAGTGGAGATGTAGAGCGAATCAAATTTAGTAGAGCGTGCTCTTGTGCAGAATGTTCTAGAATGTTCTTTCTATTGTTCAAGAAAGTGCTTGGGTTACTTGGCCTAAAGATTATTGATGATTATTTGTGGTTATTCAAGACTTTTCTAGATTATTCGAAATTTTCAAATTTTATGGTTTGTGTGATATTAGAAAGTTCCGAGATTAAATTTGATATTAGTCGAATTAATTAGTTTTTTGAAGATTATTCGCGATCGTTAAACATTATTTTGAGATTATCTGAGATTTTTGGTAATTTTAGTGATTTTTCAAAATGAATCAAAATTTTGAGATTTTACGAGTTTTGCTGGCGTAAAATTGGGCCAAATACATGGATAATATTTGGGATTTGAAGCAACTCAACGCTGCTAGGTGCTATAGTGACTGGATTAATTTACAAATCTTTGATGCATTCATTGTTCAAGAATTTTCAAAGCAAAACCGTAATGACAAGTAATAGTAGGTATTTAACAGAAGAGGATACAAGTGTATTTGCAAACAAAGGAATAGGTCCTCAGTTTTAAAAAACTCCAGAGCGTGTGAAAAAAAGAAAAATGAGGCTGAAGAAGAACTGTTTTCAGTGATTTGGATTCTTTAGTAAAAATGATTTAGTTCATATGTGAAACTCGTCCTGTTAAGCCAGTTAACCGAATTATACGATTTTATAAATCAGTATGAACTAATTTAGTGTTTGCGTCACATTTATTTTCTCTATTATATGAAATGGTATATCGCCTGCGCTGAAGCATATCAATAAAATCAAAAACCAATTGTGTTAATACTGCATGCAATCGATCGTCGTGGTTATTTATTATGATGTGATCATAATGAAATTAGCGTATATGATTAATGTCATAAATCATCATCATCATCCGAGTATTAATATTCATGTAATATTTATGTACATATTTGTTTATAATTTATGTGCGATAATAACAGAACAACAAATTTTTTAGCATTTTTTTTATTCTGCATCTGTTCGCTTGATCAGTTGCGCCTGGTTTAGTTGTACACAGTAACAAATAATTTTAGAATCAGAAATCTATTAAAAAACTGTTGCGTTATGAATGTGTGTCGCGCACTCGGTATATGCATCACTGGATTTAATTTTTTATTTTTTTTTTGTATTTTGCATAGTGATGCATGGGCGCGTGTCATGCTCAATTTGATCTCTTTACATTTTTTTAATTTGTTGTACTATATATAATTTGTAAAAAAAAAAAATACTCGTATTATCGAATGGTATACATCTTTCTGCTTGACAGATTCATTTAATTTCATATCCCAACTGTGCGAAACTTTTGTACTTTTGTTGAATATTTCGTAACGCCTTGTAGGTATATGTCTGATTTTATTCTAGTGACTATAACTAAAAGAAATTCCCACACACATCTTATCCACATACATAGTCGGAGTATTCAGAGGGTAGATTTACAAAGTTTTAAAACACGATTATAATTAATTAGAACATCGAAAAGCTTGGTTGTCATTCGGTTAATTGAAAAATGTTTGATTATTAAATCTAATTTATGTAAACTTATTAATTCCAAATCACTACATAAAAATTTAATTTCCGATTTTAAATTGATTTTCGCTTAAAGGAATAGAATTTTTGTGTTGATTTTTTTGTATATAACACACATAGGTCACGTTGCGCGTATCGAATCGGAATAAAAAAATGGTTTTCTATAAATACGATTTTATAAGGAATCGTCCAATTCAAACAATAAAAGCTTGAATTTGACTATTATAAGTATTTTGCTATTTTTCACATAAGTATTAAAAAGTGACATTTTATTTTGTAACAAGGGAAATTTGGGACACGACGCGAAACGGAATCCTGTTTTGTGCAAATAAATGATAAAAGTATTAAATTTTTATTAGTTAATAGACATAGGTATTCAAACTGACTGCTTTCGGTTACCCAAAAAACTATATAACAATGTTGTCACATTAAAGCTTATAATAGTTAACGAAAAATATTAACCGTTTCCGGTTGAAATAGAAGAAGTAGCTAATCCTATCCTATCCCATCCTACCTCCGACTAATATTTGTGAAAGTGAGTTTTTTTGTTGCTCAATCACGCCAGAAAGGCTGAACGGCCGAGAGCAACATCGGCTATGTGTCGTAATTTGGATTTGAAACCGAAATGAAACATTCGTTATAATAGTTCAGTACAGATAAAGCGTTATGCAGCGTAATGAAATGAATCAAATTTTTGCCATTAATTGCAGCAACTCCGTTGCTCCCTGAGAATATCCTCATTGAGGTTTTCTTTATATTTTTCACAAAGACCATTGTTGATCATGTTCAAGTAACCCACGCTTTTGATATGCTTCCCTGTATGTCTGGCGTACTTCGCCGTCAAAAGTTTTCAGAGCGGTTAAAGAAGTTGGCCCACACACACAGTGTAGTTACAGTACCAACCTGAGAAAGTAATATTCTGCGTTATTTGGTTGAGCAGTACAAAACCGGGATAAAGCACCGCTAGCACGGTCGTCATATCCCTGAACGCTTGCACCTTGTTTCCTTTTACAGAATAATTTTCTTGATTTGGTCAAGGTGAAATAATTTGGAACTTCTGGATATAATAATGTTCTCGCAAATGTATCTTCTTGGCACGAAAGAAAGAAGACTGGCAATGTTGTGTTCGGTGGTTGAGCAGCACTTTCTTGTGTGTTATCAGTAGTGAAATAATCTCTTGGGCGATTTTCTAAACAAACGCTGAGATGGATAACAGTTGGATGTCGTTTAGTATTCACCAAACTGATTAATTATTACTTATGCACTTCCCATCTGGTATTGTATAATTTCGTCAGTGGCCCTCGTTTCTCTCTCCAATTGATAAATTTGGTCACTAGCCTTCTTTATGTACTTGCGGATGTATTTTATCTATTTCACTGAGTTGAAGTTTTCAACATTAATATCCGCTTCGAGCATTTTTGAAAGCAAACCCATCTGTTATCTATTCAATCTGCTTGGACCAATTGTTTTAATGTTTACGTTCGCGTGTTTACGCTTGAGTTTCCCGCCGAAACAACGCATCGATTTGACTGGGACATATCTTCTCCTCGAACTTAACTGATATGTGGGCATGTGCAAGCCGTCTTTTTGCCCCTCAATCAAGTACATCCAACATCTAACAAGGTGGTGTTTGACCTTCATTTGACAATCGGTCAAATGAAGGTCAAACACCTTAATTCGAATGATATAATTTTTTTGACCACGGATTCTGAGAGAATAGGAAATGTTTCGTCCAGATTAGTCAAAGTTACGTCTAGACGTCATTTGGAAGTCATCTGTAGGTCAAATCTTTCTTTTGAATCTAAGAATATAATATCTAAGAAGCGAGAAATCGTGTATATTACCTCTATGAAAGTTCATGACAATTAGTCAATCTCTTACAAAAAATACTTTCTTAACAGTTGAGTGTGATTTCGATACAGAAATGTTGTTTTTTTTTATACAGAAATCTCAGCAGGTTTGAAACAATACCCTTTTTTGTATTGGGAATTGCTTCAGAGCGTTGATCGACTCAAATTTGTAGAAATTTCGGAGTGTCATACCTCTGAATTTCATCAAAAAATCATTTTAGGATCCTGATACTATCGCAGATTATATATTGCATCATTATCCGTTAAGAAACAGCCAAGTTCCAAAATAACTGCCCATAAAACAGAAATTAATCGAAAAATCTTTTAAGAATCATATTTAACAGAAAATTATCTAAACATCTTTATAGAATCACAATGCCATTGCACATGTTGAATTTCAAGTTCAACTTCGAACAGAATTGTCCATACCGCAGATCTCTCATTTTAGAATGCCATTTCCATTGTAAATGTTGAATTTCATCAGAAGAATACATGAAATGAAGTTTGAATGGCATTTTCAAACAGAGACACCAGGACGGCTGTGTCATCGGCAAATGTTGATATTATTACTTTGTAGTTACAGGTATATCAGCTGTGTACAACAAGTATAATATTGGTCCTAGAACGCTGCCTTGCGGGACGCCTGCATTAATATCATTTAAGCAAGTAGTTGTGCTGTTTTGTTTGACCTTGTATTGCCTTTAAAGAAGATAGTTTCCCAAAACTGAGTGAAATTTCTTCGGTAGAAGCTCTTTAATTTTGTAAATTAGTCCATCGTGCCAAACTTTATAAAAAGCTTGGGCAATATCCACAAAGGCAGCAGAACAATATTTCTTTTCCTCGAAGGTGATTTTGATTGCATTTACAATTCTGTGTACTTGCTCTCTAGTGCCATGTTGGTTCGGAATTCAAATTGATGGTCTAGAATAATACGCCGTTCTTCTAATATTGGTTTCAATTTCATTAGTAACATTTTTACGTAGGACTACGTCTTTGTTTTCATCATTTATGGGGGGTAAACCAAAATTTCAATATGATGACGCGCATCACGGAACTGACGTATTTACGAAATTTATTTGATTAAATCAATGTCTCTTGTTAAATATAAATTAATGTTTTAAATAAAAACTGTAAAAATCAATCCAAGTTAAATAAAAATTTGTGAATTGTGAATTTGTGAATATGTGTTGTTAAATGGTGATGAACTTGATCAAACATGACCGCACGCCATATTGGTTTTAAGCTACAAAATAAAAATTAAAAATTTCAAAAAAATTTTATTCGCATTATGTAAAATATTGCGTACATTTTTTGAATTTATATGCTGTATAACCTATGCAATCCTAGAAAAATGTAGGTATAGTCGCAAAGATCAAGCCGAAAAATGTTTAGGTTGGCGAGTTATGGGACTTCAAAGTTTCCAAGTGACCGGAAACTAATTTAATTTAAAACGTCTTTTGAATCGTCAATATTTAACAATAAATTATATCTAGTAAGCTTTTATTAATAGCAAGACATTCCCATTTCTGTGACGTTGGCATTTCTCTGACGTTTTATTGAGATTTTGTGACACTTTAATGATTGAAATTTCAACGATATATTGGTCGATACATTATTTGTAAATTGCTTTATTAAAATCGCGTTTAAAGGTATCATTTCTGAGCAATAAATTCTCTTGGTATAAAGCTGTGTTTAGAACACAAGTAGGTACCATAGTATTAATACCATAGTATTGGGTTGAAGTTAGTCACTAATGATTTTCTCAAAATAAATAAGTCTATTTTACGTCATTTTATTTGTCAAATGAGGAGAAGGCTTTGAGTTTCACGTTGGTCAATCGTCAATAGCAAACGCTCAAAACAAGAAAATAACAAAAACAATATTAAAGTCAAGGCTAGGGATTATCTAAGTGACATTAGTGACACAAGACTAGCTAATCTACCACAAATCCATTTGCGTTAGGAATTTTTCACCAAAGCAAAAAAGTAAAATACTTGACACATTTTTTAATAAAACAGCTTGACTCATTTTTTAATAAAATTCTTCTAAGATTCTTTTTCAATCCTTCGAACCTCCGGAACAATTTTAATTCCTTCGAGAAATATGGAAATTGTCGGATAACACAGGAAATCTTTGAATTCTTTAACATTATGCAGCTTAACAAAATACTCATATGATTTCGAAAATAATACGTGGATAAACCGGTTTTACCAGTAAAGTTCGTTAATTAATTCGGGGATAAACCGGTTTTACATATCCGGAATCTATACAAATACTCAACATAAACTATATTGTTTGGAAAGCTACTCATAAGAATGTATCCAAAAATTTATATTTGTTGGAAGGTTCAATCTTGTCCTTTCAAATGAGGTATCGGAGTTGTTTACAGTTTGATTGGCGCCACCACCCCCCCCCCCTCCCAAAAAAAAACTTTTTCTGACCGTTTTTGATAACACCATTTTACTTTGCGTTATTTGTGGCGTTATTTTACTTTGTATTTCTAACCAAAAAACCAAAATATCTTTATCAAGTCAAACAGTAATCCTAATTTTAAATAATGAATAATTAATTAATTAAATAAATGGAAAAATAATGAAATTTATTTTTTGCAGCTATCAAAAATTAACAAAGTTGGGCAAAATTATTGCTTATAATTTTGAATTTTAGTTTCTTTTTGTTGGTGTTTTAGTTTCTTTTGTTTTAGTTTCTTTTTCTTTCTGTGACACCTTTTGCTCAAAGTAAGAAATGTTTCAACTCGAGCATGGAACTAGCAGGCGGGGCATATTTTAAATGATTTGGTTGGTCATGTCAATCTTCCTAACTTGTTATCTTCCTATCTTCCTATGTCATAAACATAGTTTAAGGCCGTATATAAACCTAAAAGCCAATTATTATGACACGCCTTTAAAATAATATCACACCATTAGAATGGAGCAAGTTTAGGAGAAAGGCGCTGGGAGATACATAAAATAAAATGGTATGTGGCAAGGAGGTAGGATTCGGTTACAAAAGATAATTAATGTTAATTCTAATATTGTATAATTTGTGTTTTATTATTTTATATTCTCGATTGGTCCACAATGATGGCAAGCACTGAATGAAGAATCATATCGGTCAATTCTGACGTTGCTCACATAATATTGTGAAACGGCACAAATTTTCAGAAAAGAAATTTTTTACATTATGGATTCTCTCTAAACGAAGTAATTTAAATTTTTAAGGATTTTCAACAGTATACTAGAGACGTATAATTGGATCTAATTGATAGATGAAGATGAAAACGCGTGTCGGTTCTAAATAATCTAACAAGGGAAGCTTTTGAACTGTCAAATTCAAAAAACTATAAAAACTATTCTAAGTTATAGTAGTCTAATAATAGTAAGTTAGATTATAAGTGTTGCATCTCTATTTTTTTAGGGGATGTAATTACCTCTTTCGTAAATTAAGGGGTGGTTTAAACCTCTAAAAAGGGATTGGTTACCGATTAAAAAAATGGTTTCGTTAATGTCTCACAGAGTACTACAACGTAGAATAGTTTTTATAATTTTTTGTATTTGACAGTACAAAGGTTCCGTTGTAAGATTATTTGTGGGTCTGTGATTTGGCGGCATGAGAGAGGAAGATTTATATTGTCGTGACCAATTGTGATATGTATTGGGAAGAGGTCTTAAAATTTTAGAAAAATACCTGCTGAAAATAACAGAAAATGTCTGTAAAATATAAATGGTTGGTTTGGTGATCTTTAGCCGACGCTTTGTGGGGTAAATGTCGTCCGAGGAGCCAGATATGCTTAATTTTTTTTTTTTTTTTTTTAAATTTGGTTTCTCTTAAACCGTACCAATAAAATTGTCTCGATTGTACTTAGTCCTACGTTAATAGGTCGTGTCTCGGACACAAGCTCATGGGTTTTTTTTTTCAAATAGCTTTGAGATTGTGGGCAGCATGCTTATTGGACGATATGATGAGATTTGCGTTTCATTTATCTGGCAATTCCCTTATCATTTTTCCAGTAATGATATCATGCCCTGTTGCCTTTTTCGGACTTATGCAAGTTTTAATTGTATTCTTAACTTTCTTCCAGTTGTACTTTATAGGTTTGTAGGATAAACCATCATAGATTGGCTGGGGTAGCCGAAATAATTATCTTCTTCGTGTGGGCCGACAACTGTTCTTAGATGAGCAGCAAAAGCATTGCCTTTTTCTTCGTCACTTCTCCCCCAATTTCCAGCTGGTAGTCTAATAGGTGTATTCGAATTTGTTGGCCTTTTTAAATTTTTTCTTGCCTTCCACAAAGAATAATCTGTCTTCTCGGTTGCCGAGAGATCACTTAAATAGTTATTTATGCGCTGGTTTCCTTCTTCCCGCAAAGCAAATCTTAGGGCTCGATTTAATTTCCATTTCAATAACGGTGATTTTGTTTGCTGCCATCGACGGCGAATTTTTCGCTTTTCCTGGATTAGTTGCTGTATATTACGTGACAGTTTATTAACCCTTAACGGCCCAATGCCGCCTTATAAGCGGCATTGCACTTTTACTTACTCGGTCCAATGTCGCGTATATGGCGGCATTGGGCCGTTAAGGGTTAATAAACTGTCACGTAATTAACAGCAACTAATCCAGGAAAAGCGAAAAATTCGCCGTCGATGGCAGCAAACAAAATCACCGTTAACGAAATGGAAATTAAATCGAGCCCTAGGATTTGCCATTTTATTATTTTTATTACCATTACTGTTACTATATTTACTAGTGACGCGTTAAGTATTGTGCCATGTCTTTCTGTGAGTTTTTTTCTGCTTGTTATCTATGTTCCGTTATCTTTTACCGTTTTTTTGTACATGCACTTTTGTGTTATTCGAATACAAATTCAGTCTTGTTTTGATTTTTCAAGAGAGCGTACACATTTCAGGAGTTATTTTACACAATTTAGTTTATTATATTTTATTTTGTTTAAAACCGTAAAATATGGCAGGAAATTCTGAAAGAATAATACACGAGGGTGACAATAATTTCTATGATATCAGTAGTGAGGACGAGTTTGAATTCGGTATTTCTATTGATGAAAATGAAAGTGAAAGTCACCATAATGGCTATAATGATAGTGATAATAGTAGCGATAGTGAAGTATTTCCTAGAAAGAGAAGAAGAATACCAAATATAAGTTACAGTGAGGAATATGGAAAATAGTGTATCGTATTAAAAATAGCTGGACCTGGTGGGAAGTAAACTTGAAATACTTCCGGACCGTTAAGGGTTAACATTTTCAGGGCTGCTTATGCCGGGTGTAGCCCTTTCAGCGGATGATGTCATGACATCTTTTAATTTTTCTGCCGCCGCATCAATATCAGCTGGAGTGATCAGAGGAATATTAAGTAAACAATTTTGTTCGACTAGCCTCCTACATTGATCCCAATTAGTTTGCTTGTTGGTAAGACGGTTCGGCATTTCGTTCCTTAGGACATCGGTACTCACTGTTAATATTACCGGTGAATGATCAGAAGACAGATCATAGCAATCGGTGGCCTTAGCATATGTACATGGAATGCCCTTAGTTACACAAAAGTTTCTTTTTATCCGGGGGCCAGTAAGTTGGGTTACCGGCAGATAAATAATTCAGGGACTGTTTCTCTACAGCATAAAGTGGTTTTCCTTTTGGGCGATGTTAATCTAGAACCCCAATGAGTATGTTTAGCTTTGTAATCACTCCCCGCAAGAAATTTATTACGCAGCTGGCTAAAATAATCCAAGAACTGATGTTTTTTTATAGCATGTTTTGGAGGACAGTACACTGCCAATATGACACAGTTTCCAGACCACTCCTGCAGACAGATGCTCTTTGATTGTATATGATCTTGCTCATCAAGCTGGTGCCATAAATAGAGTATCCATTAATTTTGAAATAGCTATTTTTGGTGAAGCGTGTTTCTGATATTAAAATTATGTCAATATTGTGCTCAGTTAGAAAAGCATGTATCACCGCTTTATGTTGTGCTAGGCCGTTCGCATTCCGTATGGCTATTTTGATGATGGCCATTTTTGGCTTTTTCTGCATCAGCGTGCTCATATTCTGCATCATTAAATCCATGGTTCTCTCCATCATCGCCATGAAGCTTTGCATCATATTAGTCAATTTGTTGAATGCTGTTGTAATGTTTCCCTCTTCACTTGTTTGAACTTTAGGAGCGGTACCTTTAAGAACACTTGCGTATGAAACTCCTTGGTGCACCCTGCCGTTTACAGCTGCGTACTGTTTTCCATTTTGAACGTTTGTGTTTACAATTTCTGGCCGTGCTTCTTTTCTAGCTGAAGAATGAAGATTAAGGATTCGTTGCTATGCTCGCTGCTTTGGATTGATTCTCCTTTTCAATTCTAGAAAAATTGGACACCCTCTACAATTAGCTGTGTGATTTCCGTCGCAGTTCCACCTTTGAATTATGGAGTTCACCACATATAACACAAACATCGTTCAAAGTGCAATATGCTCTAGTACGCCCATATTCTTGGCACTTAATACACTGTACCGGCCCATTTCTTTTCATAGGTTCCTCGATGGTAACCCTTCTGTGCAGTAGATATTTAAGCTTGAATTTCGTTTGCATCCACGTAAATCTATATTCCTTTTAACATAACAACCAATCCTTTTTGGCTCTTTAGTTGATACGTGTAGTAATGTTTACCAACTTGGTCAAAATGTTTAATTAACGCTCTGTAAGCATCAATATTGAGCGATTGAATTTTTGTTTCTTTTATATATCCTCTTTTGATCCCGGAAATATAAAATGCACCTTCCGTAATAAACTCGATCGTTGTTGCAAGTTCTCTATTTGATTCTTCCCTCAAATAGATTGGTGGCGGCTTCTCAGCTGTTGGAGTTTTTTCGGGCGGCGGGTCGTCAACAACCAAGCTCGAATACCTATTACCAAGCCTTAGTTCAACGCTAGCTAGCTTAGAGAATTTATTCGCGCTTGCACTGGCCGCTGATCTAGGGCTTCTCCTTCTTTTTGATCGGACAGTAATATACCGCGCCGGTCTATTCCCGTTTGGACTAAACACTGAACTATATCACTGTTTGAGCATTTAAAATTTGTTGTCGCTTTCGACTATGCTGCGCTTTTGTATTTTTATTAAAAATAATTGAGGTCATATGAAAAAATAAAGTGAATGAGACAACTATATACTTTTTTAAAAAAATTTTTGTCGCGGTGAAACTTATAGAAACAAAATTCGATGTAAATTTTACAGTTCATTCGCTTTCTTCAATTTAGAGCCCGTGTTTTGAAAAAAATTCTAAAATGAATGAAATTGAATATCGTGCCGTTATTAAATTTTTCTGTAAAGATGGACGCAATGCAATTTATATATTCAATTACATATCAAAAGTTTACGGCGAATTTGCACCATCATATTCCACAGTAACAAGGTGGGTAAAATTGATCAAAAGCGGTCGGGAGTCATTAGAAGACGACAACCGCCCGGGTCGTCCCGCAGATGCTATCACCCATGAAAACATAATTTTGGCAGAATCAATTGTATTAGAGGACCCAGAAAACTTCTTGGATGTTATAATAACAGGCGATGAAACATGGATTCATCATTGGGATCCGGAATCCAAACAAGAATCGATCCAATGGATTAAACGTGGTGAACCACCACCAAAAAAATTCAAAACTCAACCGTCTGCTGGTAAGGTTTTGGCAACAATTTTTTGGGATGCTGAAGGGATATTGATGATTGATTATATGCCACCGAAAACCACAATCACAGGCATCTATTACGCAGAGGTTTTGCAAAAATTGAAAAAAGCGATCCGGGAAAAACGGCTAAAGAAAGTTAGAAAAAAAAACCTTACTTCTTCATGACAATGCACCAGTGCACAAGGCTAAAGTTGCTCAAGCTACATTAAAGGACTGCGGCTTCGTTCCGCATCCACCATACAGTCCAGACTTGGCACCCAGTGACTACTTTCTGTTTCCCAATTTGAAAAAAAATTAAGGGGCCGGAAATTTTCCAGTGATTCTGAAGTACAGTCGCAAGTTAATTGATCGATGTAACAAATGTCTAAACCTTAAAGGAGATTACGTCGAAAAATAAAAATATTGCTGTCTCACTCACTCTTTTTTTTCATATGATATTGCAAGACATTTTGATTCGCCCTCGTACCTTTCTGTGAACCAAATTAATATTTTGGGTGAATAAGTCTTTCGGCTTTCATCAAAGATGTGCTGTGATCTACAATATGATGTGCATTGGTTTTAAATTGTAGTTTATACAAATTGCTTCCTTCAAATTTCAGCATTTGTATTTTTGTAAATGGAACTTGCGAATAATCTAAATTAAAAGATTTACTAGAATATTCCTTAAAACGGTGATTCTTTCATTTGCATTATTTTAAGCGTAACATTTTTGTATGATATATTCATAAGATGATGTAAAAGCGATAATCTGCTACTACTATCTTTCAAGTTTTCTTAAATGCCGATCAATGATACTATGTACGCAATTTTCTTCCCGAATCAGTGAATGTCCTGGTGAAAATGTTTGTACATAAACTTTAACAGTTGTATATTAAAAAATATAATAATGCCGTCGACAATTTGGGCCACGCAAGAGTCATTCCAAAATGTAATATATTTTAAATCGGGATTATCAATAATAATTCTGTTTAAAATTTGTACAATCGAGCTTGCTATATCATCTCCTGTACGACCACTGTGAACTTCGCTCCACATTGCACAGTACCTTATTTTAGGCTTATTAATCAAAATGCAAGAGGCAGACATATTAAATACAATTAGTTTCCGTTTATAATAAAAATTGGACTTGTTTCCCTTAAGTAGTGCAAATGCACTTTGTAGTCTCACGGCTATTTTGTTATCTTGCGATTGCTTTTGAAAAGAACGACCAATTAAATGCCGACTAAATATTTTTTTGTTGAGCTTGTTACAATAATGTGAATCGACGACGGGAAAAATGACAATACGATTAATAATATCCATGATCTGTTCGGGCGGAGTAGTTATTTTTGTATCCTTTCCTTTTTTGGATGGTATCGGACTACCAGTTGAATTGTCGGTCAAATTTTGAAAATAATAATCTATTCTCCGTTTACTACAATAATATTTAGAGTATTTATGCAAAAGATTTTTTATACTCTATGGATTCTTGCCTCTGATTGCAAGTAGAAATTTAAACTGTATTGCTTTTTACCGAATCGTGTATTCTTCTTCTTTTTACCATCTCTCTTTTTACGAATTTACAGTAAAATGATATTTTTTCTTTATCCGTTAGTGCCCAAACTGCTGCACTAATCAGTTCTCTCTCATGTGCGGTAAATTTCATTGTGCACAGGTAGAAGCAAGTATCTTTGCAAGGCTGTTTAACATTTTGAGCTGGTATGGGTTTACCATCAATATTCACATGCTGTTGTGCGATTTCGCGAAGCTTTTGACGAACCTGCTGCTTCCATAATCGCGAGTCATTTTTTTTCCTTTTTAGTAATGGCGAAAAATTAGGATCACTTTCTGAATATTTTAATAAAACAAAAGCAACTATAACACTTATTTAACAATAAATATAATTCCGTTTTTAGTGTAGACTGATAATCTGATGGAATACTTAACATATCTTCATTCGATGGTCCACAATCTAATTCATTTAAAAATAAAAGATTTTCATTCAATGGTCGATAATCTAATTCACTTGGATCAAAATTTTTTTTTTCTAAATTAGATGGAGATACGCATTTCCGATGTTCAAGTGAAGCTATGAGCTCAATTTTATTACATGCACTCAAGGGTTAGCGAGATGGACTCAATAAAGATTTTCCTACTCTCGTTTTCACATCTGTTTCTACTTCAAAATCCAGAACAGTAAAAGAATCAATATTATCTATAAACACATTATTATGTTAAATTAGCAATATTTTTATTTAGTTTTTTCTAAAACAAACCAAAATCCGATTCCCGGAAGCTTGAAGAATTTTGATTACTCATTCTGCATTATATTAATCATGAGATATTAAATATAACTGAATCCTCTATAGCCACTGTTTTCGATATTTTCGTTTTCAGATAACGGTAATGATATTACGAGTAAATCCTCTCATTAAAAAAAAAAATTATAATAACGTTATAGCACAGATAAGAATATCAGATGTTTGAAGCCGAACATATTTTTGGCAATTCATTCTGGAACACAAAACCTGAAACTCAAACCAATTTAAATTCTTTTTACTGAGGCTCCATCTTACCTTTAACAAAAGAAAGACAGTTAGTAGAGACACATTTTAATAAGCTCCAGTTCAAAAAACCGCAAAATCATTCAGGCTTGGTTCATCTGATATTCTTATCTGTGTTTATAGTTTATTGATAATGAAGGTACGATAAAACAATATTGAATGATAACAAAATGCAATTAGTATACGATATTTTATCGTAAGTACAAAAATTTTCGTTTACGACGAACCAATACGAAATACGACAAAAACGATACTGGTACTGTAACGGATAAAGATACGAAACTGGTTCCAGTTTCAGAAAGAGTATAACTGGAAACTTAACGATCCATTACAAAATCAAAATCGTCCAATTGGGGTTTACGACAAATCAATATTCGCAACACTGCAGATTCGATTGATACTCTAGCAGTTTACTTGATTTCCACATAGCACCGATTTCCTAAAAATTATCAAGTAATCATTGGAAATGATTTTCTTCGATCAAATAAGTGTAAGGCCCACACACGTACAGTTTTAACTGACAGTTTTAACTGTACAGTTAAAACTGTCAGTTAAAACTGTACGTGTGTGGGTATTTTAGTTCAGTTAAACTTAACTGTACAGTTTAACTGAGAACTTTAAAATTTTTATATTTTTAACTGAAACGATTAACTGAACTGAACGTGTGTGGGGGTTTAACTGCAGAGTTCTCAGTTTTGTGTCGAAATTTTGAGATGAGAGGACGTTTCATATAATAATTAAAACATTGAATTATACAAAACTAGTTCGACTATTTATATAGAAAATTTAAGACACTCATATGCCCATCCTGTTGCTAGAAATCTCAAGGTAGCAGTTAACCTTTCATGTGGAGATATTGCTCTTCTCATGACTGTATGTTTCTTCTTAATCAAAGGGGATACTAATGAAAGCAGTTTTTCGTAAATTGTTTCAGTTATACGCAAATAATTGAGAAAATCTAGTGGTTCTTCTTCACTTAATTCTTTTAATAAATTTATATGGGAAGATAAATTTCGTTTTTTTAGCCACTTCTTGCACCACTTTTTAGAATTTTTTTTATTTAATTTTTTTAATATTAAAAAAACCACACCGAGTGCAGCCAAATTGTTCCGCTCATTCAAATCCATGATAATAACTGAAGGATTAGACTGAACTTGTGTGTGCATCTCAGTTCACAGTTAAAACTGACAATTATAACTGCACAGCTAAAACTTTCAGTTAAAACTGTACGTGTGTGGCCTGCCTAACATTCCCGTAAAATCAATGTAAATCTTTCTTACCTTCAATCGTTATTTCACGTCGTTCAGAAAGGATGTCTTTCTCAGATGATAAAGCCGAACGTGTACATGACTAATGCCGTTATTCAAATAATTAACTTGTTCGCAATAGTTAGTGTGATTAATCCAAATGATTACTCCATAAAACTAGATGACACAAATTCTTCATTTAAACAATTGATCATTTACTTTACAAGCCAGATTACATAATTTAGAAAGCCTGATAGATACAACCATACGAATACAGAAGAAAAATACTCCTTAATTCAGTTATGACGATAGTTTAATGATATACAGTAGTTTATCTACCAGTCAAACCCTATCGTCTTACTCACTCGAAAAAATCGGAAATTAATTATTCGTTCCTAAAAAGTCAAATGTTGGCACTACCACTTTATTCGGATGCGTTTTGGTCTCAAGGATGTATTCGAGAGTTTTCTGCGGATCATCAATTCGTTGTTTCTACTCTTGCAACCTAAAAACGACATTTTATCGATCTTACTGCCAAAATCTGTCACACTTTCGTCAAATCGATGGCGAGCTTGTACCAAATCCAATTGAATATTTTCTAATGAACAAGTTAAAACTGTTTGATTATAAGCAATACCCAATAATTTAATTTGAGCCAATTCTCGAAACAGAGCGCGATCTTCAGCTGTTTTTACATCTAGGGTTCCATCATGCTAACAGTATTAATTTAAACAGTCTGTCGAAATTGAACGTCATGGTTGGACTTTCGAAATCGTTTGGAAATAAATATTTATTGATTATAAAGGAAATTTTAAATTGTAATAAGATGGAAGAGCGAGTTTTCGTATTGGAAAGAAGCTCTCCCGATCCATTTGTTCACGATCATTTTTTCCCTTTTATCATTGCACTTTCTCCATTTGCCATTCTTAATTTGAACACATCTGCCACTTTGGTAAATCGTGTGAGTTGCTCCAGTATCCAGCGTAATGATACACTTTCGCCCATTACTATCGCCTTTGATTGTTACGCTGCTACCGCCTCGTGCTACACTCATGACAAGGATGTAAGTTATGGGGCAACCAGGCGGCGAAGCCAACTTCTGCTCCTTCAAACAGACTTGTATTCCACCTTATCGACTGTTGCCATTCCTCGCTCTTTGGTCAATGCCTGTTCTCTTCCGGGTGCTCTTTGCATAGAAGTTGGCGATCTGTGCCGTCTCGCTCTTGTTTTCCAGCAATCTTGTGAGATGTGGCTAATTTTGTCACATAGCCAACATCTGAGCTTGCTGCTTCTGCTTCTCGATGTTTCTCTCGACCGTTCGATGTTCATCTGCTTCCTGCCTGATTTCTGTTGCATAAGAGGCGGCGATCTTGAAAATATGGCTTCCACGAAGATCGCTTCAGCTGACAACATGAGCGCCCTGCGTGTCTACGGATCTCGAATGCCATCAATGAATGCGTTCATTTAAGCCTTTCTATGTAATCGGCCGACGTACTTGTCTGTACTAAATGTACTAGTCGCTCGATAGCGGCTTTTCAATTCGATGCGATATATTTCCCGCTTGTGGTCACTGCCGTATTTTTGGAACAGCGCCTTCATAATTTCGAGATAGCTGTTGCGATCTTTTTAAGGGCCACTATTAACACTGCGACACGCTGTTCATCGTTAATACTCTGTTTGAAACTCAGCTTGTAATTTATGTTCCACCAGTCGAACCTCCATTTGAAATTTCTCTTCAACCTTTTGATGCTCTGTTTTGACAAGTTGAACTTTTGTAGTTTCTCTGGCCTCACGTAGTTGTGTTTGTAAAGTACATTTACTACCATCAGTGGACAAACTCCGTTTCTCAAGTTCCTCCTTTAATTCTGGAACTTTTAATTCGTACAGATTCATTTTCTTTGTTTTATTATTCACAAACCCACTGCGGCCATCAATTGTTACGTTTTTGCCTTATCAATCAAGGTTCGAATCACTAGATTGTGAATACATAAAACAAAACACTCAATTTAACACAAACGAATTTATTTATTGAACACCAAAAATTAATTCAACATAATTCGTTTACAATAATTCACAAAATCACTTATTATAATAATCGCACAATTTTACTGATTACTTATAATTTATTTATCGCACTAAAACACTTTTTAGATCACTTTTTAATTCCTTTTTAATCTTCACACTATCTCTTACCAAATACTAATTTGCAAATTTCAAAAACGAAAAATTTCAAAACGTTTAGAAATTGCATGACTTTCCCAGTACGAATAGTCTAGAAACATTTAGAACAAACAGTTTTATTATGGAAAATACCATTTTAGTACAGTAAAACTTTGTGCTATTAATTTAAATTATTCTATTGTACTCTAGGTGTCACCGTAACAATCTTGTTACTGTTACGTTTTTGCCTTGTCAAATAAGGTTCGTATCACTGGATTGTGATACAAAATCAATTCAGTTTATCACCAACGAACTTATTTATTTCACAAAATTTATTACAACACAGTTTATCACTAAAAATTCACAAAATCATTTTATATAAACTATTCTCAAATTTTACTGATCACTTTTACTTTTTGTTTTACTCTAAAACACTTTTTAAATCACTTTTTAATTCCTTTTAATCTTTACATATTACCAATCCAATTCGATCTCGTTCGCCTTTTTATATACACAAACCAAACTTCTAGAAAGCTCATGACTTTTCCAGTTAGAATAGCGTAGAAACATTTATAACAATTTTTATCATGGAAAATTCCATTTTAGTACAGTTGAGCTATTAATTTAACTTATTCTATTAATACTAGGTGTCACCGTCACGTTACTGTTACGTTTTTACCTTGTCAATTAAGGTTCGTCTCACTGGATTGTCAATAATACAAAATCAATTTAATTTGTCACCAACGAATTTATTTAGTTAACACAAGAATTATTATAACACAGTTTATTAATAAAAATTCACAAAATCGCTTTGCTTTAATATTCGCACAATTTTACTAGTGAAGAATAGTGTATTCTATTCGATTAATTTAACTTGTCCTATTACAATCTAGGTGTCACCGTCACAATATATTGTTACGTTTTTGCCTTGTCAAATAAGGTTCGTATCACTGGATTGTGAATAATACAAAATCAATTTAATTTGTCTCCAACGAATTTATTTATTTCACAAAATTTATTACAACACAGTTTATCAATAAAAATTCACAAAATCACTTTAAATAAATTATTCTCAAATTACTGTTCACTTATAATTTTTATTTCGCACTACAACACTTTTTAAATCACTTATTAATTACTTTTTAATCTTCACACTGTCGCTTTCGAAATACTACTAATCCAATTCGATCTCCTTCGCCCTTTTATATACACAAACCAAACAACTTCTAGAAAGTTCATGACTTTTCCAGTGAGAATAGTGTAAAACAAATTTATCATGGAAAATTCCATTTTAGTACAGTTTAACAGTGAGCTATTAATTTAACTTATTCTATCACACGCTAGGTGGCACCGTCACAATATTTATTTGCGAAAATCACCGCAAACTTTTTGTTTGTTTTTGGCCAAAAGGCATAAGTCTAAAATTCGCCTTTTTTTAGGAAAACGCTCAAAATTAAAAGTTACTCAAAATCGTTTGAGCTTTTAGAATTCTGGTTTATTACGGTTGTTTGTATAGCCGGAATATTACAAAAATATTGAAATTTTTACGGTGACACCTAGATTATAGTATAATAAGTTAATTGATAGCGCAAAGTTTTACTGTACTTAAATGGGATTTTTCATGATAAAATTGTTCTAAATGTTTCTAGACTATTCTTACTGGAAAAGTCATGAAATTTCTAGAAGTTTTGGTTTGAGTATATAAAAAGCGAACGAGATCGAACTAGATTCATTAGTATTTGGTAAGCGATAGTGAAAAACGAATTAAAAAATGATTTAAAAAGTGTTAATGTTAATTAATTGAATTAATTTTTGGTGTTAAATAAAATAAATAAATTTGTTTGTGTTAAACTGAAGTGTTTTGTTTTACTCACAATCCAGTAATACGAACCTTAATTGACAAGGTGAAAATACAACAATATGACATGAAATCGATTACGAAGATTTCAAATTTGAAATAAAAGGAAAACCGATGAACGGCGGTTAATGGGGCAAAAACACTTATTCGCTTCTCATTGAGCTCTTTATAAAAAGAATTATTTGAGAAAAAAGGAAAAACTGATTATTTTGTTTTTGACATTTTTAACAGTTGTATTTTTTTTTGGAATTGGAAAAAACCGTTCCAAGCGGCTGAACGAGTTCGCCCACGCTAAAGTGAAGAAAATAGGAGAAAACAAAATGTTTGTTCATTTTAGAGTCACCGTCCGTTGTGTTGTTATATCGCGGCTATTATTTTGAGGTAAGAACCGCAGCACGCGGCTCGTATCCTAATTCATGCCACTACGAATCAAACTATTATAATTCATGATTTGATTTAAAAGTAACTTAGTACAATCAATACTTCATATAAACTGAAACAAATGAAATTTCACTGCTTCTAATTAAGCAAGATGTACTCTCGTGTCTAAAAGCATAGACTTAATTTTAAGTTTAAAGATAGTGTCAAGACGGTCGAAAGGTTTGCTGATAATTTTATTAAACTAATGGAGGAAAATAGTGGAGGAAACCAATGAAATATATACTAACAAATGATGCCTCCTAAAATACCATACTCTCAGACGAATTATCTACCAGTAAAGCGGTACGATATGCCGACGATATATCTACAATAGTCAGCGACAAACCACTGACCTCATGTCATACAAAGCTCTCTAGATCTCACCTTGGATTCATCTTTGCTCTTACAGAGTAAAACATCTATAAGAAAGACATTATGAAAGGGCATTTAAAAATCCTAAAAGAGACCACTCAAAAATGAAAGTGTGAATATTGTTAAGGTTATATGTTTAACGCATAAGCCGATTCTGATGTGATGACGAGGCTTTTAGAAAATTAAAATTTTCAACAATAAACATCCGAAAAAATAAATTCATATCCAAAATATGTTTTTATAAAACGTAGAATTACATAAAACTTTTTTTTTTTATTCTCGGCAAAACATGGATGTTACTTTGTGGCACATCAATTTCCTATTTGTACCTACATATATACAAACACAATAAAATACGAAAGTTAAACTTTAATGTTATAACGGTTTTTACAAAAACTTAATGTCGATTTTTACGACATTTGACATGAAATTCTTCAATATCACGTTTTTTAATGATGTTTTTATGTATTACATGTATATTATGCATATACCCAACAGCAACGTACATACATATATACTCGTACAACATAAAAGGATAAGCAACATACAATTTTTGTATTTTATTTCATGAATATTATAGATTTACAACAAGAAAGTTTCATGTTAAAATCTAAATTACACAAATCGACTACAGTAAATGGTCGCACAGATAGATTTTATCGCCTAATATCAGGTAAAATTTATATTTATTTTGCACTATAACCGGTGAGTGTTTTTAGTACACAAATATACTATTCACATTTTCACTAAACAATTCATTTTCCAAAGCATATAAACAAACTCGAAAACCAAAACAAAAACAAGAAAAAGCTCTCAAGTTTTCCAACCGAATACTTTGTTGTTGGACGCACACACAGTCTATATGCGAGTAGAAAAATACTTGAGAATATTTAGTGAATGATTTATGATGATGTAGCATGCAATAGTTTATAACACTATTGTAAATTTACATGTCGATGGGATTGAAAACTATGTTAATAGGTTCAAATGGGAGGTAATGAATTGATTTTTAATTAGAAGAAAAATTGTAAAATATTGTTTTGTGCTAGTGTACAGGAGTATTCTAAATAATCAACGTTCCTATATAATTAACGATAACGTTGAAAGTTTAATTGATCAAATAACGAACGTGATTATTTCGAATTAAACGAAAAATAGGTGGATGGGCAATGAATTACCGCACTCTGGGTTCAAAGTAACAGACTATTTATTTATGTATTGTTTACTATATTCGCGCTTACGACCTTAAAATATGACTCATGTCATATGGCATTTAATTGTACTTTATTGTTTTCAAATTTTAATTAATTTCCCAGAAAAATGTTATAAAGATACTATTGTTAATGTTATGGGTTACGTTAATCACTTGGTAACATTTAACAAAAATATAAAAAAAATACTTTGTTTTTTATTATTGCAAAAACACCAATCATAATTATTTGTATACAATTTGGTATAAGCTAAATTCTTAGAAGTTTTGGAAATTTGAAATCCGCATGTGTAATTTTAAACTAAAACATCTCATTAAATCTCTGGTGCCGTAAACTCATACAGGTCGTGGCTGATAGTGTCATATAGAACTCACGAATACATACATTATACTTCAACTATAACATACATTCAGACAAATTTATCGAAATTTCTGAACTCTTATAGTTTTAAATCTTAAACTAACAAATTTCTAAAGGTTTCCCCAAATTTCTACATTTTTTGGGAATTCATACTTACTAATACACAGCGGTTGAAATTCCAAACACAAAATTCTTAAAATTAAAATTCAAAAATCCAAAATTACAAAGACTAAACTGCAAATTCTGACTCCAATTTATTTTCCTAAAAATAAAGACAAACGCGCGACCTAAATCCAAGTTGGTATTTACTATGTACCACTATCGGAGCACAAACACAAATTTCCCATATAAAAAAACTTTCCCATTGACCATTTTGGCCGTGAGAAAATCTATAAATATGGAAATAACATTTTTTTAAACTAAATTTGTTGCATTAAATGTCCATTCATGGATCACTTTAAAATTAATTTGTAAGTAAATATTGTGAAGATTTTGGCCATCATAACAAGCCCTTGTTATGAACAGCGATAGATCAGACAGTTGGCCCGTGGTATAAACATGAAGGTCGATGGTTCGATGCTCGTCGTAGCCAATGTTTTTATTACGATTATTTATTGTGGACATCGAAACATGTTAACCGTCACCGACGCTCAAATTCATAATGGTCTAGTAAAAAACAAGAACGTCCAAGATGTAGTGTACAAACGTAGGCGTGTTTTAGTGTTTCAAGAATAAATTAATAATGACACAACCACATTCACAATAAAACGATATTTCCAGATGATTATGCGTCATGAGCAAAGTTTTTGGTTTACTTTAAATCGTGTAACAAGTGAAATAAATCTATTGGCATAGCCCCACCAGTGGCAAGCGGACAGCTTTAAATAAGTAAAGTAAAAGCAAATATTAAAGTGTATAAAATTAAAGTGAAATAAAGTCAAGCCAAGTGACATAAAAGTACACAGTGTTTTAATTGCAAAATCCAGACGAACTCAGAAGTCCAGTTCGTAACAAATTGGTGTCAGGATGAACGTCGTTGGAAGAGGCTCTTGCTGCAAGAGGGGCCCTAGTTTCTGGAACGAGATCAAAGTTACAATTGCGGCTCGGAACATTGATGCAGGTGGAGGAAACACGCAGGGAACAAATGGTGCCAGTCTCAGAAGATCAAAAACCCCTTAACGTCACAGCCGATTGGACAATCAGATCTAGCTATGCTATTATTGGGGCTACAGCAAATATTAACATCCCAGTTGAAATCACAAAAAGAGAAGATGTCATCACAGAACCAAAGTTCTCCAAGAATCTTTAACCTCGCAGCTATATTCCCTACAGCAGTCTCTACAATAACAAAAAGAAGAGTTCCAACAATCAATCGAAGGAGTACAATCGAAAATTACCACGCTCGAGGACAATGTCGACAAGAAATTGAAACATCTTCAAGATACGGTTATGAGCAACCTGAAAAAAGAACTTAAAAAATTTCAAAATTAAGTACTGGAGCTAAAAAAAAGGAAAAGATTCCACTCTTGTGCAGCATGAAGAAGGTATAGTCGAGCGTACAGTCGAGCTCTTCAGATCACCACCGAAACGGCAGCTCCAGCCAGGTCAAATTTCAAAGTGCAATTCACAGCAGCAGCCAAAACTAATAAATAAGACGCGGAACAGTTATCAAGTGCGTTAATTTTGGCGTTAAGTGGTAAAGCAGCAGAGTGTTCCGGAATCGCAAAGGAACTACGAGCAGCTGATGAACGCGTTGGAGTTACGATACAGAGACTCCCATATGCAGGAGCTTCGCAAGATACAACTACAAAACCGCAGGCAAGCGAAAGGTGAAAGTCTACAAGAATTGGAAGCGGAAATCACCGGGCAAATTAGAAGCTAAAGACGTGAGTCAAATTCAGGCTATGATCAGGGTGTCCTTAAAAGCGTTTAAGGAGGAAAGTTCGAGGACCACTTTGCCAGGGCATGCCGAGCTCCAAGCGTAAAACCGGCAGTTCAAAATTCTCATCCATCACACCAGCCAAGCAAAGAAGAGCTCCCATATGCAGGAGCTTCGCAAGATACAACTACAAAACCGCAGGCAAGCCAAAGGTGAGAGTCTACAACAATTGGAAGCGGAAATCACCGGGCAAATTAGAAACTAAAGACGTGAGTCAAATTCAGGCTATGATCAGGGAGTCCTTAAAAGCATTTAAGCAGGAAAGTTCGAGGACCACTTTGCCAGGGCATGTCGAGCTTCAAGCGTAAAACTGGCAGATCAAAATCCTCATCCATCATACCAGTCAAGCAAAGAAGCGCCAATAAGGGTTATCAAATCTGAAGGGAAGCCTTCGAGTAGCAACGACACGGAGACGATAAACTCCGCCAGCTTTGTGGAGCAAAAGTAAGCCGGAGAAATAACAAACCCGAGGACCACCATCATAGTTGCACAGCTAATGCGAAACATCCACAGTCTCGTCGTTGAAGGAACAATAAACAGCAGGCCTAGTACGATTACTCTTGACACCGGCGTATCAAAATCGTCCAAGGAGAGTGCAATGTTACCGTAAAGATAGAAAGGCTTAATTTTCGTCATAAGTTAATTGTGGCTAACATTATATACGAATGCATCCTGGGATTGGATTTCATGACAGAACACGCAATATTGCTCGATGGTAGAATATTGAAATCCCTCTGCGCCTTACAGATGCAGGAAACGAAGTCAGAATTATTAAAAAGGATCCTCTGGATATTGGACCAATGTGTGAAGCGTTAGCTTACTACACATGCGTGAATGGGCATCATGGGATCATGAAAGTGGGAATATTAGAGCCAACAACAGGAATATACCGAAGGGGATTACTGGATGGGAAACACTAACATCACTCGGAGCAAGCATTTCTGCCCGAATAATGAACATATCCGAACAAGCTAAACATCTAAAGTCCGGTATCGTCCTCGGGAAAATCCAGCCTGCTGTTAGCATCGCCCGATGCAGTATCGAGTCTAGTGCTGATAAGTGTAAAAGTAATAGCGAGGCGAAGAAATCAATTCAGAGATTGTGCCAGTGCGCCGAGATATATCCAAGCTGCAAGGAGGTGGTGCAGCACAGAATCGAAAGGGAAGTACACCACCAAATCGACAGCCACCCAGAATACTGCCATTAGCTAAACAAAAGGAGGCGGGCCGAATGATACAACAGATGTGCCGAGATAAAATAATTGAGATATCCAACAATCCATGGAGTGCACCGGTAGTTTTAGTGCAAAAGAAGGACGGGTCAATGAGGTTTTGCGTAGATTACCAAAAACTAAGTGATGTCACGAAGAAGGACAGCTACCCTTTACCCAGGATAGATGATACACTAGGCACACTGTCAGAACTAACGTTATTCAGCAGCCTAGACTTGAGGAGTGGATATTGGCAAGTTGCGATTCAAGAAGAAGACCGAGAGAAAAACAACATTTTGTACGAGGCACCGGTCTACGGCAATTCACCGCTATGCCATTTGGCCTGTGTAATGCACCAGCTACGTTCGAGAAACTGATGGAGTAAATTTTGAGAAGGCTGCACTGGAAGATATGTCTCGTTTACCTAAGCGACATCATTGTAATCGGGAAAAGTTTCGACGAACACCTCAAGAATCTGTGCGAGGTGCTACGGAAGTGAAAGTGAGCTTGGACAAGTGTGCACTCTTCAAGAACGATGTGAAGTACTTGGCGCATATCGCGTCAGAGAAAGGAATTCGCACTGATCCAGAGAAAATAGCCTTTCCAGTGGACTGAAGCCTGCCATATGCCAAACACAGATATTGGCATATCCTAGGCCAGGTCAAAGATTCATTTTGGACACGGATGCCAGTAACGTGGGAATTGGAGGTGTTTTGTCTAAACAACATGGAGCGGAAGATCGAGTGATTTGCTACTTCAGCAGAATCCTATCCAGGTCAGAAAGAAATTATTGTCTAACCCAACGAGAATTACTTAGCGTTGTGGATTGCGTTAAACATTTCTACAAATAGCTGTATGGACAACAATTTCTAATTCGAACGGACCACGTTGCTTTAAAATGGCTAATGCAGTTGAAAAACCAGAAGGACAGGTGGCACGGTGTATAGAATGACTGCAGAACTACACTTTCAATATCGAACACAGGAAACGTAGAGTGCACAGTAATGCAGATAGTCTATCAAGGATACCTTGTGCACCAAGATGTGGAAAATGCAGCAAAATTGAGGAAAAGTAAGGCATCAGAAGTCTTAACCGGATTGGCGTGGAGGTGCCGGAAGGGTGGACAACGAAGAGTGTTGTCGAAGAGCAGGAGATGTCACCAAAATGCAGAATTCCGGAATTGTTAAATGAAGTCCACAATGGGTCAAGCGGCGCACATCGTGCTATTAATAAATCTTTGGCCAAAGTGAGGGAACGTTTCTACTGGGTCAACTGCCGCAATGATGTTGAAGATTGGTGCAAAAACTGTCGTACTTACACAGCTAGCAAAGGATCAGTAAGACGAAGCCGAGGCAGAATTCAGCAGTACAACGAAGGAGCTCCATTTGAACGAGTGGCTATGGATATCGCTGGGCCGTCTCTGCGAACAGTTGGTGGGAATCGATACATTCTTATATATATCGACTACTTCAGTAAATGGCTGGACGCCTATGCAATACCAAACCAGGCAACACAAACAGTGGCCGGAGAATTCGTAAACAAGTGAATCAGCCGATATGGAGTACCCTTGGAATTTCATTCGGATCTAGGTCATAATTTTGAGTCAAATGTATTCTAGGAGATGTGCAAAGTGCTCGGTATTAAGAAGACAAGGACGACACCGCTAAATAGACAATCCGATGGAATGGCCGAGCGATTCAATCGTACCTTAGAAGAGCACCTGGCACAAGTAGTTGGATCAAATCAGGAGAACTGGGATCGGCATAATCCCCTGTTTATGATGGCTTATCGTAGTGCAGTACACGCTAGCACGGGGAAGTACGGCTGACGTGCGATATGAAGTTTGGAGTACCAGAATTAACTCCCAAAGGAGCCGAAAACTACGTAAACAACCTCAGAAGCAGAATGACTGAGATCAACGAGCATGTTCGACGGAATATCAAGCTGAACAGCTACCGATCAAAGGCCCGTTACGATCTAAGAGCAAACTACAAAGGATATGACGAAGAACATTTAGTATGCCTCTCCAACCCACAAAGAAAGAAAGGAAAGTCCCCAAAGCTACAAAATTAATTGGGGTGGGGCCATACACATTTATAAAGAGAATAAACGACGTCGTGTACAGGATTCAGTGGAGCCAGCGGGCAAAGATGAAAGTAGTATATGTACGTCGATAGGCTGGCACAATACCAAGGAGACACAAATAATGTTTCTGTTCGGAACGGACAGAATTAAGGAGGGAGTAGTATGATGATTATGGATATCATATAATAAGTCCATATTGTGAACGTTGTTCGATGCTCGTCATAGCCAATGTTTTTATTACGGTTATTTATTGTGGACACGCTCAAATTCATAATGATCTAGTAAAAACAAGAATGTCCGAGATGCAGGGTACAAAGAAAAGCGTGGTTTAGTGATTCAAGATTCATTAAATGAATAACGACACAAATACATTCACAACATCGCCCGTCGACGATTATGAATGAAATCATACCATAAAGTACTATCATACAACCTTACCATAACAAAAGCATATCATTTTACCACAACACCATACTTATCATATCATAACATCATACTACCATATCATAATACAATCACACCAACGTACCATCAAAATCATCATGCCGCCTTAACGTCATACCATCACACCATTACACTACCATATCATCGCACGCCATAATAACATCCTACTACCTTACCAACATACCATACAGAATTGTACCATGTTACTATCGTACCTTCATAACATCATACCATTTTATGCCATCAAACCATCAAAACCATCACACCATCATTCCATCATTCCATCATACCACCACACCATTGTATCATGGTACCATTGTATACTTCATATGATCATACCATTCTACCTTTATACCATAATACCATTATAACATCACAATTACATCACCATCTCCATCACCATCAACATCACCATCACCATCACAATGACCATTACCATCACCGTTAAAAAAATAGTGATATACGTGTCGATTTACGTTTTTGTTCGTTTACTTAAGTTTATAAAGAGAACGATGATAGACTTGTCGTACATGTTTCGTTAAGGATCCCATCATGAATGTCGTACTTCGTGGAAAATAAGGCGACTTATCATTAGACAAAATGACTTGTCATAAATTGGTCATTTAGTCAACATGCCATGCAAACGGGAAATAAAAATATTTTCTTTCTTTTTCATATGCATGCAAAAAAATAGGGTTAGAACCAGGAACGTGTGTTTTTCGCACAAATTTAATTCACATGCATGTTGACAAGTTTCCTACTGCGAAGTGTCAGTGTATCAGTAGTTATCTACCGACAATTGTCTGTTCTAAAAGAAGGTTAAACGCCTCTCGAGGGAAATTATTAAAATAGTGCTACTGATAAACTGACCCTTGTCCCGTCAGTCAGGTAATTAGAAATTATTTTAATAACGTCATTTTCTTTAAACGTCAAATTATCAGCAAGCTCAATTTAAAAATTTTCCGCTAGATGAAAGCCACGATGCACAAAAATAAACATTTGAATTAAAATTCAGGGAATTCCAAGAAACAAAATTAAAAAAATAATGATAACTTGTACCTGTTTGAAAGATTTACCTTAATAATACTTTCGCGGACAAAAAAAAATTATTGGTAGATCTGTTGGAAGAAAGACTAATTTTCCCATAATAACGGTAATATTCACTGCATATTGCAGATTTATATAAACGGAACCTTGTCCCGCGGAACATAGTTTAAGAATCAATGCCCACTTGTTCTATGTAAATAGTTATAAAATTTTGTGCTTAGTTTGTATGATGTTTCATTGAAATTAGCAAAATTAAAATTGACAATCCAATGAAATTTATACTTTTGTATATGTGTACATAATATTCAACTATGAAAATGAAATATGTGAGCATTTAGACATTTACGAATTACATATGTACTATATGTACTATACACGTACGAATATGTTCATAAATATAAATTCTGTATTCTATTACGACAACTCAACATAATTTTGTAAAATGATAACTATAAATTTAATTAACATGATTTATTTTGTTGTTGTATATAAAAATGAGGCTTGTTTAAAATTTGTGTGCAAGCAACAAACGTCAATTATGTGGTGATACATACGTGCAAATTTTATTAATTACAGTTAAATCATCGAAATAGTTTTAGGAACCGGTTAAATTTTTAATGTATGCACAAACGTAAATTTGTATTTCTAAAAAAAAAAAACGAGTTTGGCAGTTAATTTGATGTATATTAATTTATTTTTAATATGTAGTATTAAAACTATGTTAAATATGTAGTTGAAAAAGGCGGCGGCGCAACCATCTATTTTTAGATAAATGCGGCGTCTGACCAACGAATTTATGATCTTGGTGGTTAATGAATGATGCTGCACATCATAAATTATAATTTATAACAAGATACATAATAATATGTGTTTGTGTGCCAAATAAATTGCAACGCAATTTTTTTTGCTATGATAATCTAGTTTTCTAGTATAAACTAATCTTCAACAACGATTATAATTAGTGCAGAAAATTCGAAAAAATTTAGTTTAGTGGTTTTATAGAGCTATAATATTATAAAAGAAATGATTTATGTGCGGTTTGAGTGAAATAGTATAGATTTTAGAATATTCAGCAGAAATTTGATGCAAACTGAAAACTATCTCAAATCAGCTAATAACAATTCTGTGAAATTTCAGCTTAATCCGTATTTTTTTTTTTTTTTTGTTTTTTTCCTTTATTTAATATTACAACTGATTTACAAATCATTTAGTAATTTATCTTTCTTAAATGAAGATTCACATTTGACGGGCAGTAGCCCAATGGTTACTCCCGTTTGAATTTACAATTTACATAGTAATTATTTTTCTCTATCCGAATTAAATACAACTACCCAATTCCAAAGGTTTCTGCCTTTGAAGTCTTCTTACTGCATTGGTGGTATCCAACAAACTTCGTATGTCTGCATTTTGGTGCCGAGATATCCGCTGAATGTGTTTCTTCGCATGATTTTGTATTTCTTCACTTACATATTCCATGTTTAAGTCCCTATGGAGGTTATCATTTCTAATGTACCATGGTGCGTTTACAATGCCACGCAGCACTTTGTTTTGAAAACATTGAATCATTTGTACATTTGTCTTCTTGGTACAACCCCAAAGTTGAATACCGTAGGTCCATACTGGTTTAAGTATTTGCTGATATAATAGCAATTTGTTATGTATTGTAAGCTCAGAGTTTCTACCTATTAGCCAATACATTTTCCTATATTTAATGTTCAATTCTTCTTTTTTCTTTTTAACATGCTCTTTCCATCTAAGCTTGCAATCGAGAGTCATGCCGAGGTATTTGGCTGTATTTGCATTTGGAACCGGCCTTGAATTAAGTTTCACTGGAATCCAGTTAACTTTCTGGTTTGTGAAGTTTACGTGAACCGACTTTGCTTCGTTTAGGCTAATGCGCCATTTCTTGGTCCAACTACTCACTGTGTCGGTTGCTTTTTGAAGTTTGGTCGTTGCTTCTGATATACACTTTCCAGTCGCCAGAATAGCTGTATCGTCTGCAAATGTTGCTATGGTGGCACCTTCTGTATTTGGCATATCTCTGGTGTATAGGATGTACAATATAGGACCCAGTACGCTACCCTGTGGTATGCCTGCTGATATTCTCTTTAGTTCAGAGTACTCTTGGTTATATTTTACACGGAAATGTCGGTCTGCGATATAAGATTTAAGAATTTGATAGAATTGCTTAGGTAGATCTCAATGCAATTTAAATTCAAGTCCTTGGTGCCAAACTTTGTCGACAGCTTGTGCTACATCTAAGAAGATGCTGGAGCATATCTTCTTATTCTCAAGTGAGTCTTCGACTATATCCGTTATTCTGTGTACTTGTTCTATCGTAGAGTGATTTTCTCTAAATCCAAATTGGTGTGGTGGAATCAAATTTCTCTCTTCTATTATTGGCTTGAGTCTCTTGAGCAGTAATTTTTCAAATAATTTTGAAATTACAGGAAGTAGTGAAATCGGTCTGTACGACTTTTTATCGTTCGCTGGTTTGCCTGGTTTGGGGATCATAATTACTTCAGCAACCTTCCATTGCCGTGGGACATATTTTAGTCTGAAGACAGCATTGATAATTTGAACCAATTTTCGTAGTCCCTTCTCGGGAATGGCTTTTACGACTTGTCCAGTAATTAAATCATATCCTGGAGCTTTTTTTGCGTTCAATTTACACTTGATCTCATTTTTTAATTCCTGTAATGTTACACATCGAATATTATATTCATCAATTTTGCTAACTGTTATTATGTTTTCATCTGCTGTTTGCCTAGGTAACGGTTGAAAGGTGTCTTCCAAGTGAGCTGCAAATAAAATAGCTTTTTGCTTGTCACTTTTGGCCCAGGTTCCTTCCTCATTTTTAATAGGTGGCACATGCATTTTAGTTCTTTTTAATCCCTTTGTTGCTTTCCAAAGAGAGTAATCAGTATCTTTATGTTCGGTGAGACCATTTAAGTACTTGTTGATAGTTTCATTCTTAATTTCTTTTATAAGTTGTTTTAGTTTATTGCATAGAAAATTGAGGATTTTTTTGTTTTCCGGGGCGCGTGTCCTTTGCCAGGTTTTTCTTGCCTTCCGTTTCTCTCTAACTAACTTCCTGACCTCAATAGGATAATTTTGATTCCTACGGGATTCGTTGTGACTAGCAGGAGAATTTTCCCATGCTGCTTGTTGAATAGTACTGTTAAATACCTCTAGTTCGTCTTCCAACTGTACCGGTGTTTTAATCGGCACTCGTAGATTTATTTGCATTTCAATTAGTTCTTGGAATAGGTCCCAGTTAGTTCTATTATTTGCTAATTTAGGCAGGTTATCCTTATTAATTATCATTGTGCTGAGTGTCATGATAACAGGTGTATGATCGGAATATATCCCTTCGCTGTTTTCGATGCACATGTAATCCTCGAAGATCCCTTTCGTTACATAAAAATCAATGAGATCTGGTATTTTATTTATATCAGCAGGCCAGTATGTTGGTTTACCTCTAGAGTGGAACTCGCAGTTATTTATTCGTCCGGCTTCGAATAGCTCTTTTCCTTTATGGGTTGTAAGTCTTGATCCCCAATAGGTGTTTTTTGCATTAAAGTCACCACCAATAATAAAATTGGATCCTAGTGATCTAAAGAGTCTATTATAATCTTCTTTGTTTAGATTATAGCGTGGAGGGCAGTAGATAGAGGAAATACTGTATTCATTATTATTGTTAGTTTCAACTTTTATGGTTTTAACTTGCATACTTTCCTCTTCTATACTAGGTTCTTCATAGTGTTTGAGATTCTTTTTCACTATTACTGTTGATCCTCCTCTGGGTTTTCCTCCTGGGTGAACAGCATGGTAATATTCATAATCACGTATTTTAATAAATGATGTTTTTGTCAAATGGCTCTCCGTTATAAGGCAGATATCTATTTTTTCTAAATTTAGAAAAATGTCTAGCTCTGGAACATGTTGCGCTAGTCCGTTCGCGTTCCAGGTGACAATTCTTAATGATCTGCTAATTTTAGTATATGAGGGCTGTTGCCTCGTTCAAGGTTTGATGCATATCTAGACGCTTATATAAAGCTTCTAGACCACGTTCTTGCTTTGCTAGCCTTATATTTATGGCTTCTATGCTTCGACAAATCCTTTCAAGCGGGTTATCACTCGTATCATTAGATGATTGCTGTACAATTTGTGAATAACTTTTCCGCTCTGTACCTACACCTGGTGGTTTTGGCTCCGCTTGGGTTTTAGTTGGTTTCTCTTCTCTGGTAACCCTAGGGTTTTGAGGAAACTGATGCGTTTTGTTTCTTAGTCTTTGATGTTCTTTGGCTACTTCACAGCCTCTATAATTTGCAGGATGATGCCCTTTACAGTTTATACATTTTGCAGGGGTCTTTCTATTTTCTGTACACTCTTTCGCGTTGTGTTTTCCAGCACATTTTACGCATCTTGGCTCCCGTCTGCAATATTTTTGCGTGTGATTGAAACCTTGGCATTTTTTGCATTGAGGTATTAGCCTCGTGTTTTTCTTAAGCGGTTCTATTTTAACCCTCATATTGAGAATTGCTTTGATGTTGAAGATGTTTTCAACTTTCTCCTTTTTGTTAAACGTAAGCATAAAGAGTGGAAGCCCCCTTTTTTGTCTTGATTGTTCTCACCTCTCTCTCGTTTTAGGATGTTTACTGCATCTTCTATTTGCAAATCTCTTGCCTTTAGGTCCTCAATTATGTCCTCCTTCTTACACGTTGGATGAAGGCCTCTGGCCATAACCTTAATTGCGCGTTCGTTTTTATCTTCGTATGTGAACCATTCGCGTATGTGAACCTTCCGCATTGAGCTTTGTTGCTAGAGCTCTATATGTAACGGAATCTGGTGTATTGATTTTCCACACGTTATTGTTTAGTGACACTACTCTATATTCCTTAGCTGTCACTGATTTCATTATAGATTGTATACTAGCAAATTCTGTTATGCCGATTACATTAATTGGCGGAGGCGCCTTTTCTTTCGGTACAACCTTTTGTTGCCGATTTTGTTGCTGTTGCTGGTCAGCTCGTTTGGTATTAGTATCACC